>CM024543.1:0-1293805 GCA_014182365.1 Eucalyptus tenuipes
CACTATACGGATCTTAGCCTAAACATAGTCACGTGCTTCTCACGTACTCATGTTTAGCTCAAGTGGTATATCAGCTCGCTTTCTATAGCGCCCAATTAAGTACTCACATCCGGCATCTTTCAGGCATACATGATCGTGGGACTATCATGTTCGGTCTTATTATAAACAAATCACAGACCTCATCTTGACTCCAATCAAGGCGACATATTATTTTATGTATCAAACTTGCTCTTCAGCATTTATTTGTACATAATGTCTCATCTCAACGTGCGAACTATAGCACTTGAGGCGATTGCTCGTGTGAGTGAGCCAATTATTGCCCACTGACATACTTTTCAATAATATATGTGTGTTTATGCTAGTCTTATAGTGAATTTGTACTTATTGATAAAACATCAAATCACTCATGAACAAACAAGTACAATACATATGTCCACAAATACATAAATCAATGATCATCTACAATAACACATATCACATTCTACGCAATCCTAATGACATTCTGTGGATCAAGAATACGTCTCTAGGAATAGCCTTCGTAAATGGATCAGCAACCATTCTATTGGTTGAAATGTATTGTAGGATCACTTCTTTCTGCGCTATAATATCTCTCGATGAAATTGTTCTTTATGTCAATGTGCTTTGTCCTTCCATGATACTTGGGATCTTTCACATAGGCAATGGCTGCTTGACTATCGCAATAAACCGTCACCGGTCTTGGAATCTCAGTGACAGTGGCTAAATTTTCCAAGAAACATTTTAGCCAAACTGCTTCTTGCACTGCGGCAGAACATGTAATAAATTATGCCTCTATAGTAGACAAGGCCGTGCATGTCTGTTTCTTGCTATTCCAAGAAATTGCATCTCCATTGAGCAAGAACGCATATCCAGAAGTCGATTTACGCTCATCCAAGTCTCCACCCCAATCAGCATCTGAATAGCCAAATAGGCGTAAATCATTCCCTTGGTAACAAAGTCAATAGTCCATAGTGCCTTTCAAGTATCTCAGGATTCTCTTCACTACTTTCCAGTGTGCTTGACCGGGATTTGATTGATATCGGCTCACCAATCCCACGGCATAACATATGTCAGGTCGAGTACACATCATAGCATACATCAAACTTCCGACTGCACTAGCGTAAGGAACAGTTCCCATCACTTTAATTTCTTCTGGAGTCTTAGGACACATCTTAGTACTTAAGCCTTCACCTTGCATGACAGGGGTGTCAATGGGATTACAGTATTGCATATTAAAATGCTCAAGAATCTTTATAATATAAGACTCTTGTGATAAAGTAAGGAGTTTCCTTGATCGATCTCTTTCGATCTTAACTCCTAATATATAAGCAGCTTCTCCCATGTCCTTCATTTCAAAATTGGAGGACAACCATTCTTTATGGTGATAACCAAAACCCTGTCATTTCCAGCCAACAGAATATCGTCCGCATAAAGTGACAAAATCACAAATTTATCTTCGGATCGCTTGACATATACACAGTGATCTTCTTCGATCATCGTGAAACCAAAAGTTGTTATGGCTCGATGAAAACGAAGATACCACTGTCTAGATGATTGCATAAGGCCATATATTGAGCGACGAAGTTTGCAAACTTTATCCTCTTGACCTTTAGCTATGAAACCTATTGGTTGTTTCATATAGATTTCCTCATCTAGTTCTCCATTGAGAAATGCTGTCTTTACATCCATTTGATGTAATTCAAGGTTCAAATGTGGAACGATGGCTAGAATAAGGCGTATTGAGGCAAACCTTACAACTGGTGAAAATGTTTCCTCATAGTCTATACCCTCTTGTTAAGTATAACTTTCGCCACAAGGCTAGCCTTATACTTTTCAATGGATCCATCCGCCCTTCGCTTCATCTTAAAGACCCATTTGTTTCCAATGGCCTTACGATTGGGTGGTAGATCATTCAAGTCCCAGACATGATTTGCCCTCATTGACTCCATCTCATTTTCCAAAGCTTTTCTCCATTCTTCCTTATCAGAGGATGAGAGAGCCTCTTGAACAGTCTTAGGCTCAGCATCGTCTTTCTAAGCAATCATAAATGCTTCCCCTTCAATCTCAAAACGACAAGGAGGAATGCTTTTACGATTACTTTTACGCAACTGAATTTCTCTTGAATTCAATTCGTCAGACGATGCTACACTCCCACTAGGTCTTGTGTGTTGAGGTATATCTTCATTTCCCTCTACAATATTAGTGGGTGTGTTATCAGGATCTTCCACCTCATATAATTGGAAGTTCTTATCAATCTCATCTCTACTAGGAAAATCGTTGTCCAAGAACGTGACATCTCGTGACTCCATTTCGGTCACACTTGCATCAGCTTGTTCACCTATGAACACGTACCCTTCAGAATATCTTATAAAGATACATTTCTTCCCTCGAGGACCTAATTTGCCATATTTATGGGAAGAAACATGAACATAAGCTGCACATCCCCATGGACGTAGACTACTCAAGTCTGGTTTCCTACCAGTCCATAATTCCTAAGGGGTGGAAGTGACCGATTTTGATGGCATTCGGTTAAGTACATAGGCAGCAGTCAATAATGCATCTCCCCAATAGGAGATAGGTAAATTTGCTTGTGCCATCATAGATCTAACCATTTCCATTAGGGTTCTATTCCTTCTTTCAACTATCCCATTTTGTTGTGGAGTACCAGGAATAGTCAATTGTCATACAATTCCCTTTTTATCACAAAGAGCCTTGAATTGCTCCAATAGATACTCACGTCCGCGATCGATTCTCAATGCCTTTATTGTTTTGTTCAACTGATTCTCTACCATCGTTATATATCGTCTAAAGCAGTCTAATGCTTCGACTTATGGGAGATCGAAAGACATAACCAAAACGCGTGAAGTCATCCATGAAAGTGATGAAATATGAGGCTCCATGCCTCGCCCTCACATTCAAAGGACCACAAATGTCAGAATGTATGAGTTGCAATGGAAATTTGGCTCTAGTCCCTTTACCGAATGGTTTTCTAGTTGCTTTTCCCGCTAGACAATGGTCACATACAGGTAGATTAACATTAGTGAGTGACCCTAAAAGGCCTTCTCTAGCTAATCTTTGCATTCTTTGCAACCCAATGTGACCTAATCTAGCATGCCAAGTATTTGCATCAATCTCAACATTACTAGAAGATGCAATTAAAGAAAAACAACCATCGACATTGATATTGTACTGATTATAATCAATGTCTAACACCATGAAAATTCAATACATGACCTGAACCATAATAAACTATTCCATATAAAATGTCAACACAATCACCATGAAAATTCAATACATAACCTAAGCTAAGAAGAACAACTATGGAGACCAAGTTTCGTCAAATATCCGGGGCATAGAGGACATCATGTAGGAATAGGCTTCGACCACCACGTAAAATTAATTTACATGTGCCGATACCCTTCACTTCAACTCTTGAGTTATTCCCAACATATATCCATCTTCTTCTAGGTTGTATTTGACGATACTCCACAAATGCTTCTCGGTCTCTAGCTACATGGTCCGTTGCTCCTGAGTCTACAGTCCACATAGGATGTGATTTAGCAAGCATTACAGTACTAGAAACAAAAGCATTACTTAAAGTAATGGAGTAAATAGGGTACCTCTTTCGGTTCAGTGCATTCACGAGCAAAGTGACCCATCTTTCCACAATTGTAGCACTTCATCTTGGCCTTGTCCTTCTTCCCACCACGCTTCTTGCGTTGGAAGGTCTTAGCCCTCTTGGTGCCTGATCAGTCTTTTTCCCTTTATTGTTGAATTGAGAATTCCTTTTGCGCTTAAAGCCCGAAGCTTTGCGCGAAATTGATTCAGCAACATAAGCATAGGTAGAGGATCTTGCAGCCTCTAGGCGCTCATCCTCTAATTCCAAATGACGCGCAATATCATCAAAAGTGACAATATTCTCATTATGTGTCATATTGATCTTCATATGCTCCCAATTGTCAGGAAGAGACCTTATAACAACCTGAACTTGCTGTTCATTAGTAAGGAGTGACCTGCCGACTTCAGCTCACGAATCATGTTTGACATCTCTCGAAGATGCTGCCTCATCGTTACATTTGGGCGCTTTTGGTATGTGTCAAACTTGATGGTGAGTCTCCTCGGCTTAGTGGCAGATGTATCCCCAAACTTGTCTTTCAAGGCAACCCACATAGCTTGAGCTTTATCATAACTTTCAAACTCACACATGAGATCATCTTGCATACAGCTCAGCAACGTGATGCGAGCCATGCTATTTTTCTTTTTCCAAGCTTGATAAGCTTCTAGATCTCTTTTGTGTTGAGCTGAAGTTCCATGCTCAAGTTCATCCATGGTGTGGTTGAGGGTTTCCAAAACCTCTTGCTCCTTAAGGATGTACTGAACCTTTTGGTGCCAAATTCATAATTGTCACCGTTCAGCTTCTCACCCTTATTGAGGTCAGCCACAATGGTCTTGGATGCCGAAGCCATAATCAATCGCTATAACACATTGACATAATAAATGCAGAATCAATACTAGCACACTTTTCAAAGTAACACACATATTTAATTTGCAGCAAAGACAAACTAAATTAATGATAATTCAACAAAAGACATAGAAACGAAAGTTCACTATGTTCCCAATCAGCTCCTATGTACGATTGTTCTATTATCATTAATTAGTTTAATTTGCACAAATTTTAAGTTCCAGGTGAGAACTCCCTCGAATTCTACCAGCCTACGAACTCCCACTAGGAAAAATAATTACATGACCTTATGTAATTTCTACATTTTCCACTAACACAAAAGTATAGCATAATGTAAACCAACGTACTAAAGACAATCATGCTATAACTACAATCAAAATCCATAATTCAACATATAATGGAAAAACAAGGATTTCTTACCATTGTTCGAATTTTCTTTGAACTAGAAAATTGCAAGTATATTAATAATTTGTGCATTAATACGCGTACTTAGGGTTCCATACACAATTTCATACACTTATAAAACTCAAAAATAAAAAATAACTATACCACGGTGTAGGGGAAATCCATACGAACCAAACGCCATCGACCACGCTCCAATTAGAGCTCGCACGTGTGTGGCGCACGCGCCAGCGAGCCCAAATGACTCCTGGCCGGTCCGACCAGTCCGACCAGTCCAACCGGTGATCGATCCGATCGGTTTGACCGGTTTGACCATTGATCGGTTCGACCGGTTGATCGGTCAACGGTCCGGTCGGGTCGAGTCTCTGGTAGGGTCGGGTTGGGTCGCCGGCCGATGACCAACCGGCCAACTACCGCCGGCGATAACGTCATTAATGACGTCATCCGACGGCTACCGATGGTTAGATGACGTCATGGATGACGTCATATGCGCTGTTTCGCGACGCGCGCATGACGCTCACGCGCGCGCTCTTCCAGCGCGTTGAGCGTGTGGCGCCCACATGTCGCGGCTTCTGGCTGCACTGTGGGCGCGTCCGGCCTTCTCCGGCGGCGCTCGACCCACCGTCAAACTCGTCTTATCGAGTACTTTCACCGTGCATATTTCAAAATTGATTTTGGCCGAAAAAATATTTCGAAAAATGGCCAAAACCGTACGGGTGTACGCGACCTCGAACCCGTTCTTCGCTTCGGTTCGTTTTCGACAATTTAGAAAGCAATTCCAACCAATAGACATCCAAACAGTGTGGATTTCATACTCTTGATCTCGATATCAAATGGTAAACGAGAAAGTTCGATGAAAAACAAGGCAGAAATCACGACCTGGCTCTGATACCAATGTTAGGATTCAAGTCGGCGGAAGACGACTTACCTTTATCCAATGTGCAAACAACAATTAACCCCGGAACGAACGTTGAATTACGGATGAATCACGAACAAAAACACCTCACGTCGGGCTGAATGTAATCACGAGGAAAACACCCGATTTCCACAGTGTAAATGCTGATTGATCTTTGTAAAATTGAAAAGGAATGCCTTCTTCTTCTTTGATGGAAAGGGAGAGAATTTGGTGCGTATATTCTGCCAACCTATGCGAACGGGTGTCTACAAAAGACTTATATACGACACCCTTCATACGCTTTCAAAAGGGTGTCTTTCCATCGTAGTATATCAAGTCCAAATGGTGCGGTCTAATTGCACCCCATCATGGACGTACTAGCTAAAGTACAACATGTACAATTTATCATTTTTGAGAACCTAAGACCCTTAAAATTAGGTGAAATCAGAGAACGATGAATTGACAGAGAAAATTCCTTTTTGCTCCATAGAAAATTCAATTTTGATATATTGCATAAAATACTCCGACAGTTGGAAATTTACCAGGACAAAATGTGTTCCAAAACATTTATTTCCGTAGAATCTATCGGTTTGGAGATCAGAAGACCCTTAAAGTCACATGAAATTAGAGACCGAACGTTTGATAGAGAAAATTCCCTTTTGCTCCATAGAAAATTCCTTTTCGATATATTGCATAAAATACCCGGACAGTTGGAAATTTTCTTGGCAAAATGGGTGCCAAAAGTTTTATTTCCGTAAGATTGATCATTTTGAAGATCACACGACTCTTAAGGTCTGGTGAAATTAGAGAACGATGATTCGATAGAGAAAATTTGCTTTTGCTCCATAGAAAATTCCTTTTTTGATATTTTGCCTAAAAAACTCCAACAGCTGGAAATCTGCTGGGAAAAATGGGATCCAAAACCTTTATCTTCTACCGATTTATTATTTTGGAGATCCCAATACCCTTAAACTCATGTGAGATCAATGAAATCTAAGAGTTGGATATTTTGCCCAAAAAAATCCCCTTTCAATATTTTGCCCAAAAAAATCCAACAGTTGGATATCCGCCGGGAAAAATGGGAACCAAAAGCTTTATCTCCTACCGATTTTTTATTTTGGAGATCACAACACTCTTAAATTCTGGTGAAATCAGAGAACGATGATTTCACATAGAAAACTCCCTTTTGCTCCATAGAAAATTCCTTTTCGATATATTGCATAAAATACTCCGATAGTTGGAAATTTGCTAGATGAAATGGGTTCGAAAAAATTTATTTCCGTATGATTTATCATTTTGCAGATCACAAGACCCTTAAAGTCAGGTGAAATTAGAGAACGATAATTTGACAGAGAAAATTCCCATTTGCTCCGTAGAAATATCCTTTTCGATATATTGCATAAAATAGTCCGACGGTTGTTAATTTACTAGGAAAAATGGGTTCCAAAAGCTTTATTTCCGTACGATTTATCATTATGGACATCACAAGACCCTTAAAGTCACGTGAAATCCAAGAACGAACATTTGACTGAGAAAATTCCCTTTTGCTCCTCAGAAAATTCCTTTTCGATATATTACATAAAATACCTAGACAGTTGGAAATTTCCATGGAAAAGTCGGTTCCAAAAGTTTTATTTCCGTAAGATTGATCATTTTGAAGATCACAAGACCCTTAAAGTCTAGTGAAATTAAAGAACGATGATTTGATCAGAGAATGAAAATATGAAAGAGAAAATACCCTTTCGATATTTTGCCCAAAAAACTCCAACAGTTGGATATCCGCTGGGAAAAATGGGATCCAAAAGCTTTATCTCCCACCGATTTTTTATTTTGGAGATCACAAGACCCTTAAAGTCTGGTGAAATCGAGAACGATGATTTGACATAGAAAATTCCCTCTTGCTCCACAGAAAATTCCCTTTCGGTATATTGCAAAAAATACTCCGACAGTTGGAAATTTGCTAGATGAAATGGGTTCGAAAAAATTTAGTTCCATATGATTTATTTTGGAGATCACAAGACCCTTAAAGTCAGGTGAAATCAGAGAATGATGATTTGACAGAGAAAATTCCCATTTTCTCCGTAGAAATATCCTTTTCGATATATTGCATAAAATAGTCCGACGGTTGTTAATTTACTAGGAAAAATGGGTTCCAAAAGCTTTATTTCCGTACAATTTATCATTATGGACATCACAAGACCCTTAAAGTCACGTGAAATCAGAGAACGAACATTTGACAGAGAAAATTCCCTTTTGCTCCATAGAAAATTCATTTTCGATATATTGCATAAAATACCCGGACAGTTGGAAATTTGCTTGGAAAAATCGGTTCCAAAAGTTTTATTTCCGTAAGATTGATCATTTTGAAGATCACAAGACCCTTAAAGTCTAGTGAAATTAGAGAACGATGATTTGATAGAGAAAATTTCCATTTGCAACATAGAAAATTCCTTTTTCGATATTTTGCCTAAAAAATTCAAATAGCTGGAAATCAGCTGCGAAAAATGGGATCCAAAACCTTTATCTTCTACCGATTTATTATTTTGGAGATCCCAATACCCTTAAACTCGTGTGAGATCAGAGAACGAAAATATGACAGAGAAAACACCCTTTCAATATTTTGCCCAAAAAACTCCAACAGATGGTTATCCGCCAGGAAAAATGGGATCCAAAAGCTTTATCTCCTGCAGATTTTTTATTTTGGAGATCACAAGACCCTTAAAAGTCTGGTGAAATCAGCGAACGATGATTTGACATAGAAAATTCCCTTTTGCTCCATAGAAAATTCCTTTCCGATATATTGCATAAAATACTCCGGCAATTGGAAATTTGCAAGATGAAATGGGTTCGAAAAAATTTATTTCCGTACGATTTATCATTTTGGAGATCACAAGACCCTTAAAGTCACGTGAAATCAGAGAATGATGATTTGACAGAGAAAATTCCCATTTGCTCCATAGAAATATCCTTTTCGATATATTGCATAAAATAGTCCGACAGTTGTTAATTTACTAGGAAAAATGGGCTCCAAAAGCTTTATTTCTGTATGATTTGTCATTATGGACATCACAAGACCCTTAAAGTCACGTGAAATTAGAGAACGAACATTTGACAGAGAAAATTCCCTTTTGCTTCATAGAAAATTCCTTTTCGATATATTGCATAAAATACCCGGACAATAGGAAATTTGCTTGTAAAAATCGGTTGCCAAAGTTTTATTTCCGTAAGACTGATCATTATGAAGATCACAAGACTCTTAAAGTCTGGTGAAATCAAAGAACGATGATTTGATAGAGAAAATTTCCTTTTGCTCCATAGAAGATTCCTTTTTCGATATTTTGCCTAAAATCCTCCAATAGCTGGAAATCTACTGGGGAAAATGGGATCCAAAACATTTACCTTCTACCGATTTATTATTTTGGAGATCCCAATACCCTTAAACTCATGTGAGATCAGAGAACGAAAATATGATAGAGAAAATACCCTTTCGATATTTTGCCCAAAAGACTCCAACAGTTGTATATCCGCCGGGAAAAATGGGATCCAAAAGCTTTATCTCCTACCGATTTTTTATTTTGGAGATCACAAGACCCTTAAAGTCTGGTGAAATCAGAGAAGGATGATTTGACATAGAAAATTCCCTTTTGCTCCATAGAAAATTCCTTTTCGATATATTGCATAAAATACTCCCACAGTTGGAAATTTGCTAGATGAAATGGGTTCGAAAAATTTATTTTCGTACGATTTATCATTTTGGAGATCACAAGACCCTTAAAGTCATGTGAAATCAGAGAATGATGATTTGACAGAGAAAATTCCCATTTGCTCCATAGAAATATCCTTTTCGATATATTGCATAAAATAGTCCGATAGTTGTTAATTTACTAGGAAAAATGGGCTCCAAAAGCTTTATTTCTGTACGATTTATCATTATGGACATCACAAGACCCTTAAAGTCACATGAAATTAGAGAACGAACATTTGACAGAGAAAATTCCCTTTTGCTTCATAGAAAATTCCTTTTCGATATGTTGCATAAAATACCCGGAGACATGGAAATTTGCCTGGAAAAATCGGTTCCAAAAGTCTGGTTAAATCAAAGAACGATGATTTGATAGAGAAAATTTCCTTTTGCTCTATAGAAAATTCCTTTTTCGATTTTTTACCTAAAATCCTCCAATAGCTGGAAATCTACTGGGAAAAATGGGATCCAAAACCTTTATCTTCTACCGATTAATTATTTTGGAGATCTCAATACCCTTAAACTCATGTGAGATCAGAGAACGAAAATATGTTAGAGAAAATACCCTTTCGATATTTTGCCCAAAAAACTCCAACAGTTGTATATCCGCCGGGAAAAATGGGATCCAAAAGCTTTATCTCCTACCAATTTTTTTATTTTGGAGATAACAAGACCCTTAAAGTCTGGTGAAATCAAAGAAGGATGATTTGACATAGAAAATTCCCTTTTGCTCCATAGAAAATTCCTTTTCGATAAATTGCATAAAATACTCCGACGTTGGAAATTTGCTAGATGAAATGGGTTCAAACAAATTTATTTTCGTGCGATTTATCATTTTGGAGATCACAAGTCCCTTAAAGTCAGGTGAAATCAGAGAACGATGATTTGACAGAGAAAATTCCCATTTGCTCCGTAGAAATATCCTTTTCGATATATTGCATAAAATAGTCCGACAGTTGTTAATTTACTAGGAAAAATGGGTTCAAAAAGCTTTATTTCTGTACGATTTATCATTATGGACATCACAAGACCCTTAAAGTCACGTGAAATTAGAGAACGAACATTTGACAGAGAAAATTCCCTTTTGCTTCATGGAAAATTCCTCTTCAATATATTGCATAAAATACCCAGACAGTTGGAAATTTGCTTGGAAAAATCGGTTCCAAAAGTTTTATTTCCGTAAGATTGATGATTTTGAAGATCACAAGACTCTTAAAGTCCGATGAAATCAAAGAACGATGATTTGATAGAGAAAATTTCCTTTTGCTTTATAGAAAATTCCTTTTCGATATTTTGCCTAAAATCCTCCAATAGCTAGAAATCTACTGGGAAAAATGGGATCCAAAACCTTTATCTTCTACCGATTTATTATTTTGGAAATCCCAATACCCTTAAACTCATGTGAGATCAGAGAACGAAAATATGATAGAGAAAATACCCTTTCGATATTTTGCCCAAAAAACTCCAACAGTTGTGTATCCGTCGGGAAAAATGGGATCCAAAAGCTTCATGTCCTACTGATTTTTTTATTTTGGAGATCACAAGACCCTTAAAGTCTGGTGAAATCAGAGAAGGATGATTTGACATAGAAAATTCCCTTTTGCTCCATAGAAAATTCATTTTCGATATATTGCATAAAATACTCCGACAGTTGGAAATTTCCTAGATGAAATGGGTTCGAGAAAATTTATTTTCATATGATTTATCATTTTGGAGATCACAAGACCCTTAAAGTCAGGTGAAATCAGAGAACGATGATTTGATAGAGAAAATTCCCATTTGCTCCGTAGAAATATCTTTTTCGATATATTGCATAAAATAGTCCGACAATTGTTAATTTACTAGGAAAAATGGGTTCCAAAAGCTTTATTTCCGTACGATTTATCATTTTGCAGATCACATGACCCTTAAAGTCACGTGAAATCCGAGCACAAACATTTGACAGAGAAAATTCCCTTTTGTTCCATAGAAAATTCCTTTTCGATATATTGCATAAAATACCCGGATAGCTGGAAATTTGCTTGGAAAAATCAGTTCCAAAAGTTGTATTTCCGTAAGATTGATCATTTTGAAGATCACAAGATCCTTAAAGTCAGGTGAAATCAGAAAATGAAGATATGATAGAGAAAATTCCCTAAAGATATGACAGAGAAAATTCCCTTTCGATATTTTGCCCAAAAAACTCCAACAGTTGGATATCCGTCGGGAAAAATGGGATCCAAAGGCTTGATCTCCTACCGATTTATTATTTTGGAGATCACAAAACCCTTAAAGTCAGGTGAAATCAGAGAACAATGATTTGATAGAGTAAATTTCCTTTTGCTCGATGGAAATATCCTTTTCGATATATTGCATAAAATACTCCGGCAATTGGAAATTTTGCTAGGAAGAATAGGTTTCAAATGCTTTATTTCCATACGATTTATCATTTTGGAGATCTTAAAACCCATAAAGTCAGGTGAAATGAGCGAACGATGATTTGACAGAGAAAATTCCCTTTTGCTCCATAGAAAATTCCTTTTCAATATTTTCCCTAAAAAACTCCACAATTGGAAATCTGCTAGGAAACATGTGATCCAAAACTGTTATCTCCTACCGATGTATTATTTTGGAAATCCCAAGACCCTTAAAGTCAGGTGAAATCAGAGAACGATGATTTGACAGAGAAAATTCCCATTTGCTCCATAGAAATATCCTTTTCGATATATTGCATAAAATAGTCCGACAATTGTTAATTTACTAGGAAAAATGGGTTCCAGAAGCTTAGTTCCGTACGATTTATCATTATGGACATCAAAAGACCCTTAAAGTCACGTGAAATCAGAGAACGAACATTTGACAGAGAAAATTCCCTTTTGCTTCATAGAAAATTCCTTTTCGATATATTGCATAAAATACCCGGATAGCCGGAAATTTGCTTGGAAAAATCGGTTCCAAAAGTTTTATTTCCGCAAGATTGATCATTTTGAAGATCACAAGACCCTTAAAGTTTGGTGAAATCAAAGAACGATGATTTGATAGAGAAAATTTCCTTTTGCTCCATAGAAAATTCCTTTTTCTATATTTTGCCTTAAATCCTCGAATAGCTGGAAATCTACTGGGAAAAATGGGATCCAAAAGCTTTATTTTCGTACAATTTATCATTTTGGAGATCACAAGATCCTTTAAGTCAGGTGAAATCAGACAATGAAGATATGATAGAGAAATTCCCTGAAGATATGACAGAGAAAATTCCCATTTGCTCCATAGAAATATCCTTTTCGATATATTGTATAAAATAGTCCGACGGTTGTTAATTTACTAGGAAAAATGGGTTCCGAAGCTTTATTTCCGTACGATTTATCATTATGGACATCAAAAGACCCTTAAAGTCACGTGAAATCGGAGAACGAACATTTGACAAAGAAAATTCCCTTTTGCTTCATAGAAAATTCCTTTTCGATATATTGCATAAAATAGCCAGATAGCTGGAAATTTGCTTGGAAAAATCGGTTCCAAAAGTTTTATTTCTGCAAGATTAATCATTTTGAAGATCACAAGACCCTTAAAGTCTGGTGAAATCAAAGACCGATGATTTGATAGAGAAAATTCCCTTTTGCTTCATAGAAAATTCATGTTCGATATTTTGCCTAAAAAACTGCAACAGCTGGAAATTTGCTAGGAAAAATGGATTGCAAAAGCTTTATTTTCATAAGATTTATTTTTGGAGATCACAAGACCCTTAAAGTCACGTGAAATCAGAGAATGAAGATTTGACAAGGAAAATTCCCTTTTGCTCCAAAGAAAATTCCTTTTCAATATATTGCATAAAATACTTGGATAGCTGGAAATTTGCTAGGAAAAATGGGTTCCAAAAGCTTTATTTTTGTATGATTTATCATTTTGGAGATCACAAGATCCTTAAAGTTAGGTGAAATCAAACAATGAAGATATGATAGAGAAAATTCCCTGAAGATATGACGGAGAAAATTCCCTTTCGATATTTTGCCTAAAAAACTCCATCCGCTGGAAATCTGCTGGTGAAAATGGGATTGAAATCTTTATCTTCTACCGATTTATTATTTTGGAGATCCCAATACCCTTAAACTCATGTGAGATCAGAGAACGAAAATATGACAGAGAAAATACCCTTTCAATATTTTGCCCAAAAAACTGCAACAGTTGGATATCCGCCTGGAAAAATGGGATCCAAAAGCTTTATCTCCTACCGATTTTTTATTTTGGAGATCACAAGACCCTTGAAGTCTGGTGAAATCAGAGAAGGATGATTTGACATAGAAAATTCCCTTTTGCTCCATAGAAAATTCCTTTTCGATATATTGCATAAAATACTGGACAGTTGCAAATTTTCTTGCAAAAATTGGTTCCAAAAGTTTTATTTCCGTAAGATTGATCATTTTGAAGATCACAAGACCCTTAAAGTCTGGTGAAATCAGAGAATGATGATTTGATAGAGAAAATTTCCTTTTGCTCCATAGAAAATTCCTTTTCGATATTTTGCCTAAAAAACTCCAACAGTTGGACATCTACTGGGGAAAATGGGATCCAAAACCTTTATCTTCTACAGATTTATTATTTTGGAGATCCCAAGACCTCAAAGTCAGGTGAAATCAGAGAACGATGATTTGACAGAGAAAATTCCCTTTTGCTCCATAGAAAATTCCTATTCGATATTTTGCCTAAAAAACTGCAACAGCTGGAAATTTGCTAGGAAAAATGGTTTACAAAAGCTTTATTTTCATAAGATTTATCATTTTGGAGATCACAAGACCCTTAAAGTCACGTGAAATCAAAGAACGAAGATTTGACAAGGAAAATTTCCTTTTGCTCCAAAGAAAATTCCTTTTCGATATATTGCGTAAAATACTTGGATAGCTAGAAATTTGCTAGGAAAAATGGGTTCCAAAAGCTTTATTTTCGTACGATTTATCATTTTGGAGATCACAAGATCCTTAAAGTCAGGTGAAATCAGACAATGAAGATATGATAGAGAAAATTCCCTGAAGATATGATGGAGAAAATTCCCTTTCGATATTTTGCCCAAAAAACTCCAACAGTTGGATATCCGCCGGGAAAAATGGGATCCAAAAGCTTGATCTCCTACCGATTTATTATTTTGGAGATCACAAGACCCTTAAAGTCAGGTGAAATCAGAGAACAATGATTTGATAGAGTAAATTTCCTTTTGCCTAGTAGAAATATCCTTTTCGATATATTTGATAAAATACTCCGACAATTGGAAATTTGCTAGGAAGAATAGGTTTCAAATGCTTTATTTCCATACGATTTATCATTTTGGAGATCTTAAAACCCTTAAAGTCAGGTGAAATGAGAGAACGATGATTTGACAGAGAAAATTCCCTTTTTCTCCATAGAAAATTCCTTTTCAATATTTTCCCTAAAAAACTCCACAACTGGAAATCTGCTAGGAAACATGTGATCCAAAACTGTTATCTCCTACCGATGTATTATTTTGGAAATCCCAAGACCCTTAAAGTCAGGTGAAATCAGAGAACGATGATTTGAATGAGAAAATTCCCATTTGCTCCATAGAAATATTCTTTTCAATATATTGCATAAAATAGTCCGACGGTTGTTAATTTACTAGGAAAAATGGGTTCCGAAGCTTTATTTCCGTACGATTTATCATTATGGACATCGAAGACCCTTAAAGTCACGTGAAATCGAGAACGAACATTTGACAGAGAAAATTCACTTTAGCTTCATAGAAAATTCCTTTTCGATATATTGCATAAAATATTCCGACAGTTGGAAATTTCATAGGGAAAATAGGATCCAAAAGCTTTATCTTGTACCGATTTATTATTTTGGAGATCACAAGACCCTTAAAGTCAGATGAAATCAGAGAACGATGATTTGACAGAGAGAATTCCCTTTTGCTCCATAGAAAATTCCTTTTCGATATTTTGCCTAAAAAACTCCAACAGCTAGAAATCTGTTGGGAAAAATGGAATCCAAAACCTTTATGTCCTATCGATTTATTATTTTAGAGATCCCAAGATCCTTAAAGTCGTGAAATAAAAAAATGATGATTTGATAGAGAAAATTCCCTTTTGCTTCATAGAAAATTCATTTTCGATATTTTGCCTAAAAAACTCCAACAGCTGGAAATATGCTGGGAAAAATGGGATCCAAAACCTTTATCTTCTACCGATTTATTATTTTGGAGATCCCAAGACCCTTAAAGTCTGGTGAAATCAGAGAACGATGATTTGACAGAGAAAATTGCCTTTTGCTCCATAGAAAATTCCTTTTCGATATATTGCATAAAATACTCCGATAGTTGGAAATTTGCTGAGAAAAATGGGTTCCAAAAGCTTTATTTCCGTACGATTTATCATATTGGAGATCATAAGACCCTTAAAGTTAGGTGAAATCAGAGAACGAAGATTTGACAAAGAAAATTCCCTTTTGCTCCAAAGAAAATTCATCTTTGATATTTTGCCTAAAAAACTCCCACAGATAGAAATTTGCTAGGAAAAATAGGTTCCAAAAGCTTTGTTTTCATAAGATTTATTATTTTGGAGATCACAAGACCCTTAAAGTCAGGTGAAATCAGAGATTGCTAGGAAAAATGGGTTCCAAAAGCTTTATTTCCGTAAGATTTACAATTTTGGAGATCACAAGACCCTTAAAGTCACGTGAAATCAAAGAACGAAGATTTGACAAAGAAAATTCCATTTTGCTCCATAGAAAATTCCTTTTCGATATATTGCATAAAATACTCGGACAGTTGGAAATTTGCTAGGAAAAATGGGTTCCAAAAGCTTTATTTCCGTACGATTTATCATATTGGAGATCATAAGACCCTTAAAGTTAGGTGAAATCAGAGAACGAAGATTTGACAAAGAAAATTCCCTTTTGCTCCAAAGAAAATTCATCTTCGATATTTTGCCTAAAAAACTCCCACAGCTAGAAATTTGCTAGGAAAAATAGGTTCCAAAAGCTTTGTTTTCGTAAGATTTATTATTTTGAAGATCACAAGACCCTTAAAGTCAGGTGAAATCAGAGATTGCTAGGAAAAATGGGTTCCAAAAAGCTTTATTTCCGTAAGATTTACAATTTTGGAGATCACAAGACCCTTAAAGTCACGTGAAATCAAAGAACGAAGATTTGACAAAGAAAATTCCATTTTGCTCCATAGAAAATTCCTTTTCGATATATTGCATAAAATACTCGGACAGTTGGAAATTTGCTAGGAAAATGGGTTCCAAAAGCTTTATTTCCGTACGATTTATCATATTGGAGATCACAAGACCCTTAAAGTCAGGTGAAATCAAAGAACGAAAATATGTCAGAGAAAATTCCCTTTCGATATTTTGCCCAAAAAACTCCAACAGTTGGCTATCCGTAGGGAAAAATGGGATCCAAAAGCTTTATCTCCTACCGATTTATTATTGTGGAGATCACAAGACCCTTAAAGTCAAGTGAAATCCAACAACAATGATTTGCCAAAGCAAATTCCCTTTTGCTCCATAGAAAATTCATTTTTGATATATTGCATAAAATATTCCGATAGTTGGAAATTTGCTAGAAGAAATGGGTCCCGAAAGCTTTATTTTCGTACGATTTATCATTTTAGAGATCACAAGACCCTTAAAGTCAAGTGAAATATGAGATCGATGATTTGATAGAGAAAATTCCCTTTTGCTCCATGGAAAATTCATTTTCGATATTTTGCCTAAAAAACTCCAACAACTAGAAATCTGCTCAAAAAAATGGGATCCAAAAGCTTTATCTGCTACTAATTTATTATTTTGGAGATCACAAGACCCTTGAAGTCAGGTGAAATCAGAGAACGATGATTTGACAGAGAAAATTCCCTTTTGCTCCATAGAAAATTAATTTTCGATATATTGCATAAAATACTCCAAGAGTTGGAAATTTGCTAGGAAAAATCGCTTCCAAATGCTTTATCGCCTACCGATTTATTATTTTGGAGATCACAAGACCCTTAAAGTCAGGTGAAATCAGAGAACGAAGATATGACAGAGAAAATTCCCTTAAAGTTATGTGAAATCATTTTGGGGGCTTTTCGGCTGCCTTTTCTTCCGAAACTTCCATACATTATACCTAATATTTCAACATGAAGGGATTGGAGGAAAGACTGTGCCGAAAATCAGAGAAACGGCATAGTACCGGCAATTTCTCTGATTATATGGACGCTTGCATTGAGTTTGAGTCGGCATCTCTTGGGGATGCGGCATGGGGACTTTTTGGCCGGCTTTTCTTCCGAAACTCCCATCCATTCTGCATAATATCTAGACCGGAAAGCCTTGGAAGAAAGATTGTGCCGAAAATCTGACGAACAGCACAGTAGCGGCATGTTCTCTAGTTATATGCACGTTTGCGTTGAGTTTGAGTCGGCATATCTTGGGGATGGGGCATGGGGACTTTCTAGCTTGCTTTTCTTCCGAAACTTCAATCCATTCTTCATATTATTTCGACAGGAAGGCCTTAGAAGAAAGACTGTGCCAAAAATCAGAGGAACGGCACAGTAGCAGCATTTTCTCTTGTTATTTGCATGTTTTTATTTAGTTTGAGTCGGCATATCTTGGGGATACGGCATGGGGACTTTCCGGCTGGCTTTTCTTTTGAAACTTCCATCCATTATGCATAATATTTTGCTAGGAAGGCCTTGGAGGAAAGACTGTGCCGAAAATCAAAGGAGCGGCACAGTAGGGGCAATTTCTCCGGTTATATGCACGTTTGCATCGAGTTTGAGTCGGCATATCTTGGGGATGCGACATGAAGACTCTCTAGCTAGCTTTTCTTCCGAAACTTCCATCCATTCTGCATAAAATCTCAACAGGAAGGCCTCGGAAGAACGATTGTGCCAATAATCAGAGGAACGGCATAGTAACGGCATTTTCTCCAGTTATATGCATGTTTTCATTGAGTTTGAGTCGGCATATCTTGAGGTTGCAGCATGGGGACTTTCTTACTTGCTTTTCTGCCGAAACTTCAATCCATTCTGCATAATATTTTGATAGGAAGGCCTTAAAAGAAAGACTATGCAAAAAATCAGAGGAACGGCACAATAGCGGCAATTTCTCCGGTTATATGCATGTTTGCATTGAGTTTGTGTCGGCATATCTTATGGATGCGGCCTGGGGACTTTCCTGCTGGCTTTTCTTCCAAAACATCCATCCATTCTGCATAATATTTTGATAGGAAGGCCTTAGTGGAATGGTTGTGCCGAAAATCATAGGAATGGCATAGTAGCGGCATTTTCTCAGGTTATATGCACGTTTGCTTTGAGTTTGAGTCGGCATATCTTGGGGATGCGGCATGGGAATTTTCCGGCTGGCTTTTCTTCCGAAACTTCCATCCATTATGCATAATATCTCGCTAGGAAGGCCGCGGAAGAAAGACTACGCCGAAAATCAAAGGAACGACATAGTAGCGGCATTTTCTCCATTTATATGCACGTTTGCGTTGAGTTTAAGTAAGCATATCTTGGGGATGCGGCATGCGGACTTTCTGACTGGGTTTTCTTCCAAAACTTCCATCCATTCTGCATAATATTTCGATAGGAAGGCCTCGGAGGAACGACTGTGCTGAAATTCAGAGGAACGGCACAATAGCGGCAATTTCTCCAGTTATATGCACGTTTGCATTGAGTTTGAGTTTGAAGGTTAATGGAGGTTGGATTTGAATATAAAGTGAAAGTTGATAATTTTTTTATAAGACGAAAAAAGTCCCAACAGAAATTGGTGACTTTTTAAGGAATTAGACTCCTATGTGTATATTTACTTAAGAGATGACGAATTCATCTAAATGGCAATTTATTATTTCACAACATCATCTTTCTTTATCATACATTCACATAAGAGGTTTCCTACCTAACTGAGTAGGAGGATTCCATGGATAACATGAACCAATCTCTCCGGTTTGATTGAGCTTACAAGGACCATTGGGAAAGATCTTCCATATACACTTCGTACAATAAGCATCCCTATCACCATCATATATGTCAAACCTTTGAAATTGACCTGGCCATGCAAAGCTACAAAAGAACAACGTCTTATAGAAGAAATTGGGTCGAAATTTGAATCCCCAGCCGGTGGTCGTTATGTCATGGATTCCAAGATCGTCGTCTTTGGATTTGCAATGTACTTGTAGAGTAGTTCCAGCAGGCAAATTGTTATTGATCTCAACATATGTCTTGCTAAACAAACTGCCTGCACAACTAGTTACGAGTAAAGAACAAATAAAAAGGCCCTTAACTGGTGAGCTCCTCATTGTGTAATACATTGCTCCAATATCAACATCATTCACTTATTTATGGAGGGAGAGTGGAGGATATCTTATCTTGCCAACTAGCCACAACTGTATGACATTTCATTTTTGTTCCTTTTTACTATGGGATAATAATTGCCATATTCCTTTTATTTGTTTTCCTTTTTTTATTTTTCTTCATTTTCGCCTTTTCATCGAAGTTTCCTTTTCTGCAGATGCCATACATTCACTAATCTTCGGTATGAGAATTGCCATATTACCTTCTTCTTTTTTTCAACTTTCATAGTATGGGATAAGAATTCCCATATTACCTTTTATGTTTCCATATAACCTTTTATAATCTTTCCTTTTTATTACGTGATAAAAATTCCCATATTACCTTTTATATTCTTTCCTTTTTACTCCGGGATAATAATTGCCACATTACCTTTTCTTCTTCTTGATTTTTACTTTGGGATAGTAATTGCCACATAAAATCAGCTACCAACCAAGTATAATATCTTCTTTATAGGTTAATTAGACGAAAGGAAACAATTGTACCTTGTAGTAAGTCGTTTTGCATATATATTTGGCTCACACAAATTAGGTGCACCTGAGAAAATAAAATCGTTCATTTAGAGGAAATAAATTATTAGAGATAGTATATATTAGTTCTTGAATCTTATACCTATCTATAAAAATTTATTTCTTTTTTAAAATAAATATTACATTCATATGCAATAACAAATTATTTTATATCATTTATTCTCATTTCATTATTAAGTGAAAAATTTATTTAAGTAATACATTTTTCCAATATCAACATCATTCAATCATTTATGGATGGAGAGTGGAGGATATCTTATCTTCCCACCTAGCCACAACTGTATTACCTTTTATTTTTGTTCCTTTTTACTATGGGACAATGATTGCCATATTCCTTTTATTTTTCTTCCTGTTTCCTTTCGTCGAAGTTTTTTTTTTTTTTTGCAGATGCCATACATTTACTAATCTTCGGTATGAGAATTGCCATATTACTTTTTTTATTTCAACTTTTACAGTATGGGATATGTCAAGCCCCGAACCTCGAGCGTGCGCACATCCCTCGGTGGTCGATAAAATTGCGACGTCCCAGGATGCGTCACCGACTCATTCATTTTATTGCACATGCAAAAGCGAATAAACAAATTCCAGACAACACAAATATGGGATAGAAAAGCAGGACAACAATTTTCACAAAACGCTTTTATAAAAAAACTGAGTTTATATACAATACTAGTCTATAAACAAAAGCATATTCCAAAAAGAAGAGTTACTAAGCCATCTAGGCACAAGACTCCTTAGCCGATACCTTTGAGACATCCGGGGGTTATGGGTCTTCCACAACACCATCAGGGATGTCGGTGTCAAGGGGGCCAGCCATCTCCTCACCCTCAACAGCGGGTGCGTTGAAACCATCCAGGGGACCCTCCTATTCTCTATTAGGCCCATGGTGAAACCACGCCCTGAATCAATGAGGTACCAACTCTGGTAGACCCTCATCGAACATGATCGTGCTCACAACGAGCTCACGGAGCCAGGGAGTCCCGGGGACCTAGAAAAATGTACTATGCTCACTAAACCCCCTCGGCTATCCAAAACACACTAAAGGGACCGCCATCTACAGACCTGAAAAGTTAAGCCCACGACGGGGTGAGACAATGTCTTAGCAAGTTCACGCTTTAAACCTCGATTAGAAAGGAAATACGCCTAGAGGTAGTCTAATCACACATCACAGAAGACTCACCTCCCCTCAGTTCATTCCTGCACGTCAGTACATTTCATATCACGAATGCATATAATAAATGCAAACATCAATTGGAATGTCTCCCTCAACCTCAATCAATCATAGGGGTCTTGGTTATAAGGCGAAATCATTATGACACGTCTCATTTCGTGCCACATAATTTTGTCCCATAATCAAGCGCATCTATCTCAATCAATCACGTGTTCCAATTGATTACTATCCACACTAGTAGTTCTACCTGACGCACATCGGTCTTCTGGCATAGCCAGGCATCGTCTCATCCCTTGAGCGCGGCAACTTCCACCCGACACACATCGGGGACGACATTCCCGAATGAGCTTTGGTCCGGCCTCTACCACGATCCAGCATCCATTGTTAAGGCATCCCATATAGGGGCATCGTCCACTCGACGCACATCAGGGACGGGTTCTCATAACCATCACACGATCATACAATTCGGCCAAGGACATTGCGCTTTGCACTCACATGCCTCAATTAAGATAATGTGATTGGCCTATTTTCTTCGTATTAAAAACACTCGGTGAAAATAATCGTGTGTAGTACACGGTCAAATCGAACCAGAAAAATTGATATCCTTCCTTTTAAAATCCTACTATTTGATATAGTATTTAAAAGCATTTTCGGTGTCAAAACCCGACACCCGGTATTTTCTAATTAAATACCAAAATTTCATAATTTTGAAATAAATACTCAAAATCACAATCATCACTCAATTGCACAATCCAACAATCAATTGCATAAACTAAGCACACCACTGCAATCAGCACGAAATTCCGGTCACCGGCTATCCCGGTATAATTTTCGAAAAATATTAAATAATTAAATAAATTGTAAAAATAATTAAATAAATGCAATTTAATTCAATAAATGCATACTTAGGCCAAAAATACTAATTTAACCACCTAAACGAGCCTAGAAAAATAATGCACCTATCCACATAAATCAAACAACCTAATTAACCCTTAACTAGTCTAATCTAACCACCTAATTAGCCTAATTAAGCAATTAAAGCACTAATTAAAACTAACTAACCACCTAAGCCATACTTAAGCTAATCTAATTAACACTTAAGCATCGTTAACCTCATAAACAAGGTTTAGTGAGTAAACTCATCGGTTTAGCAGGCCGATGAGTTCATGGCGACAGTAACGCGACGGCGAGTGACACTCGAGTCTACGGCAATGCTAAGGGAGGTCCGGACGGGCTCGAAAAGACCCATGAAGCTCACGGTGGGCTATGAGGTTCGGTTATGATCTTAGGCCGAAAAGGCTGGACGAGCGGCTTGGTTGGGTTGAAACGGCAAGGAAGGACGGCGGCGGTTGCAATGGGATCAGGCGGTGAATCCAGCGGCTTGGGGGTGGCGAACGACGGCCGGACGACGGCACGGGCAAAAGGCGGCGCGGGATAGCGAGCAGGAGCCGGGGACGGCGCTAGCAGGCTTGGGCGACAGCAATGACGCTCGGACAGCTTCAGGCAGGCAGTTGTCGGTGTAGTGGCTTGGCTAGCTGGTTCTCTAGTTTTCTTGAGCTCAAACGACCATAAAAATGGAGAAAGCAAGGCCAAGGAAGAAGATGAAGAGAGTTGCAGCTAAAGGGGGACCACCAAGGCCTATAGCCTTCACAATATCTCCATTTCATCATCACAAGGCCCCCACCAGCCCAAGCTTCATCCTTAGCCAAGTTTCCTTCACCAAGCTTCCTCCACAAGCCTCCCAAATGGTCCAAAATGTTGTAGCCCCATGGACCTACGAATTTTGAACTTTCCCCCTCCAATTCCAACTCAATTTCTCTCCAATTGGACTTAATTCAAAGGCCAAAATGTCAAGGAGGATGCCCACACTCAATTCTACATTTTTCCTTACCAGTTAGTCCAACTTGGACGCCAAAAATGCAACAACAAACGGCCCTCTAAATTCCCCGGTCCAAAATAGACCAACTTTGAATTTTCGCCAAAAACTCAGGTTTGCAGAAAAATCTTTGGAGGATGAGTCAATGTTCCTAAAATAAATCGTGACATGAAAGAACTTTCAATTTTTGAAATCAGGTTCAATTTCTCGATTAATTTTAATCGGACGCGATTTTAGCGTGACCTAACCTATCGGGTAGGTTTTAGGAATTTTTAGTGCATTTGACTTGTGGTTGATTATTTCTGAGCCACATTGTGCATCTTCGACTCATTGGCAACTCTCGGTTGTCGTTAAAATCTTTAAAGTTTCAAATACGGCAGCACGGGGTAAGAAATGATAGAAAAATCAGTTTAGTGCCGTTTGACGAGAATTTTGCAATTAGGTGGAATCACCCACACTCTAATCACATGTCTCTATCGAACCGACCTATTTCCGGTCTCTAGTCAATTTTGACAGTGCCATATTGACCCTTGTAGATTAGCATGGTCGAGTAGTCGATTTATGGTCAAATTCTCAAGTCAGTTGCCTTAAAATCCCTTAACTACTTCACCAGATAGACTAGTTATCTCGTGAGTGATCAGCTCAGAGAAAAGACTATAGGCGCGTCGATGAAAAGCCCAACTCATTCGATCAAAAACATAATCAGAAAATCAGGATGTCACAGGATAAGAATTCTCATATTACCTTTTATGTTTCCATATAACCTTTTATATCCTTTCCTTTTACTATGTGATAGAAATTACCATATTACCTTTTCTTCTTCTTGATTTTTACTTTGGGATAGTAATTGCCACATAAGACAGCTACCAACCAAGTATAATATCTTCTTTATAGCTTAATTAAATGAAAGGAAACGATTGTACTATGTAGAAAGTTGTTTTGCATATATAATTTGGCTCGCAAATTAGGTGCACATGAGACAATAGAATCATTCACTTGGAGGAGATAAATTATTTGCGATAGAATATATCAGTTCTTGAATCTTAATCCCTACGTATAAGAAGATATTGCTTTCTAAAGTAAATATTACATTCATATATAATCACAAATTATTTTATATCATATATTCTCATTGCATTATAAAGTGCAAAATTTATTTGTGATTATTCTATAACCATAGAAATACAACATTTTGATCTCATGCGGGCACGTTCTCCTCCTCCATGGACAAATGACCTGAAATCGCAGAGAAGGGCATGGCCCATAAGACACTTAAAAGGGTTTAAGCAATGTTGAGCACGCAGAAGGCCAGGCAGTCAGCAGTGGACAGTTAGGTTTATAGCGAAAAAGCCCATCTCTAACTTGTCATCCACCAACGAAAAAAGTTCGGGTTGTCTCAGGTTTGGTGTACTTCAAGTTTAGGCTACCTTGGATTTGATTCATTTTGGATTCAGCGTGGATCGATTACCAATCACTCAATGTATGAATTTTCTTGAATGCAGGTTGTTTCCAATTCATATTCAATGAGGTTTGTCATTGACATTTTTCAGTCGACTCAGTGATGCGAATCGTTGCGGAAGGATCGTTCTATCAAGGGCCAGATGGTGCGAATTGCGAACCTCGACCTCCAATCAAACTTGTGATTGGCAACCTCGGTATGAAAGTGACCTATTGACGAACGTGTGTCAACCAACCAACGTTATAGACGCCACGAGTGAAAGAATTTGCTATCTTGCTCGATAAGTCAAATAGACCGTTACAAAGGAACCTTGATAAGGTCAAGTCCTCAAAAGAACTAAAGAAAAGAACCTCTCAATTCTTTTCCTCAAAAATAAAATATATCTCCCAAAGAAATTTGGCCAGTCCTTGATATAGGTTTTCTAACCGCCACACAAACCCTAAAACCAGCCCTATAAATCTAATGCGCCATATTCTAGAATATACCTAAACAAGAAGATAAGTTTTTTTGATGTGGTCAAATATTTGGTGACCAGATAATCAAATTGTGCAAAAATTTCCAAGATTCTTCAAGATTTGATCCAAGGTCATCTCCAAGCCAAAGATTACGCCAAGATTTCTAAGATTCTTCAAGATTTGATCTAAGGTCATCTCCACACCAAAGATCATGAACCATGACGCCAACAGCTTGCCTAAATTGCTTGGCCCGCGCTCGAGTGATCGAACCAGTCGGAATAGACAATGGGTTCCTAACACCTCATCCTCGATATGGCTCGATGTCCACATCACTCGGGGTTGGGTTGAGTCAGTTTCTTGATGGGATGACTATTGTCGAGTTCAAGTTCCCACCTCTCCTGGTGGGAGCAGGCACACACAACAAAAAAGGATGCCATCCATTTGATGCATTGATGTTATTTAATTCAGTTTCTAAAATACAGGGAAAAAAATTGAAAGACAAAAAGGAAAGAGCGCTTTAAAGAGAAAGGCATATTTATCATAGCGTACATTCTATAAAAAATAGTATAACTTGGCCATGCTAAAGGTTTCACAATTTAGTGAATAAAACCATGTTTGTGCATTCTATGTTTTCACGTGCTTTTGTCCATCAAGGTTTCACTGAATTGTAAGTTATAACATCATGTGTCCTCAACAGGATATAACTTCACAATAGTCGAAATAGATGAGCACATTTTATCTCCGTGAGTTGCACAATAACATGATGATGAAATTCTCTCTCTTTACATAGTCCTGAGCACAAGGGGACAAATATCCTAATAGCTAGATTTTTGTAAAAGAACGTTTGTCTAACAATTTTAATCTTCCTTTTAGGATTTGCTAGTGCATCATGTGTAATGAGAATATGCTATGGTCATCCACCTTAGCCCAAGTACAATGCTCTCATAGCAGAATCCCACTTTATTAAAAGGGGTTTTGTTAATGAGTGCATCAAGAGTAATTATTAAGCACTCAATAAGGAAATTTTACAAATTTCATTTACGTGCAATTTATAAATATTCCATGGGCACTCGTTAACTTGACCTTAATTGAAATACTCCTAAAACAAGCTAAATGCAATAGTAGCTATTTATGGTTGAGTGCCTCACTTTGTTTGCTAAGTCAAGATTTTGAGTTCATGTTGCAACGCTGATCAATATTCCGACACCCAAAAACTGAGCTGAATGCAATGGTATTAAATTGATTAGAGTGAATCTGTGTGCTGTTTGAGAGGTTAAATTTCAGTATTGAATAATATATCATTAAAATGTATTTCCATGCACCAGCATAACTTTACCATACGTAAAATTAAAAGAAAAAAATGTCCACGATTCTGTTTTCATTAGCAGATGATAATATTCTGTACACATTCTGCAAAAGGGTATGATTAATTCATGAGTGTATGCCAATTGATGGCATCTGAACAACACAGTTTATTTTCACTCGAGAAGAAGATAGGAATGGACCTTTGCATAAATTGGGTGGCCAATCCTATAAGGAAAAAAAAAAAGGAATTGCATCATAAAGTATGTCTGCAGCCTTCAACTTTTGCCATGCTTTCTGTATGGGAAATGATGAATTATTGCACAAGGTACTCAATAAAACCAAACAGCCTATTAGTGATAAGCCCCATTAGATGGCATTTAGCAACAGCAAAAGCACCCGAAACACAAAGTACAATCCTTCCTGTACACAGACAGAGATATATGATTGGCCATCTAAATGTTCGGGAATTGGACTTCCCTGGCATGATAAGCTCACGCCTGGACAGCAAATGGTTCAGCAATCTCTAAAATTGCAAATTTCAATCCAGAAAAGTAATGCTTATATGCGCAAGAATGTCTTGTGTCTTATCTATATTATAGAACCTCTGTTGAGATCCAGGGAAAACTGGACAGGATAATTAGCAAAGGCAATCAATTTGGGGCGACCAAGTAAGATCTCATGCTAGAGAGAGCACAGAACAGCAGAGAATGATTGAAAAGAACTTATGAGCACTCAAGAGTTTAGAGCAGCGAGTAATGTAATAATAAGAATATGGTGTGACCCACTCAGATGAGAAGAGATGAAATAAAGTAAATAAAATTTGTTTACAAACATGAAACGATTGTCGACGCCGATATTTTCGCGACCCGTTTAATCATTTATTAATTGCATGGAAAATTATGAATTAACTTTTAAACCTAGAAAAGATACTTTCCATTAAATTACATGACATATAGACATTAGGACCATTTGTTATTAGAGCCTTTTCGTTAAAAGAAAAAAAAATTGAAATTAATTAAAAGAACTATTATTTAAAAAAAAAAGGAGAAAAAAACAAGCAAGACCGGGCTGGGGCCAAGCCGGCCCAGGTTCCTTTCTGTTTTTTTCTTTCTTCTTCTTTTCCTCCTCTCTCCTTGCCTAGTCCTCTTCTTTTCTAGGCCAGCCCACACGCCTCTTTTTCTTCTTCCTCTCTCCACTCTACTCACGCCTTTTGCAAAAAGGAAGAGTGACGGAGGTACAAAGGCAGGGGAGCAACATGTTGCAAGAATATACCAGGGTTGGTGATCAAGCCAACTGCGACAAGCTAGCAGTGGCGGAAGTCATGCGCACCTGTTGCTGGCCAAGCTTAAAAGGAAGAGAACAAAAGGTTTTTTTTGGGGGTTTCATTGAAGGGAGAGATCTGAGAGCACGAGAGAATGGAGGGCGAGCCAGAGGGAGAGAGTGAGATCGAGAGAGCACTTCGCCATCACCTGAGGCTCGCCTGTTGCTTGCCATCCGAACTAGGTAGGTCTACTGAACGATAGGCTAAGTAGCACCGACACCAATATCGACACGTAACGCGATATGACATGCCGACATGTTGTTTCTCAAAAGATAGATAATTGCGCCACGTTGGGACACATGTATATTTTCATATATACATGATAAATTATAATTTTAGGATTATTTTAATCAAATTAATTTGACTTAAATTCACAAATAAATAAATAAATAATAAAAGAGCCTAGAATGAATTTACACTAAAAACATTAATCCATCATTTGTTAATATTATTCATTTTTTCAATTTGACAAATTCAACTCCATTTCAATAATCCATAAAACTTAGAGGAAAAAAAACAAGTAATCTACACTCTACACTTGGGTGTTAGAACATATCAATATAGAAGAGAAAAAAAAAAAACTTGGGGGTGAATTGTGTGTCATGAGAAGTGACCGTCAAAAAGAAAATAAAACTATGTTTTTCTTCTTCCCCTTTATTATTTTTCATTCTTTTTACATATTTACATTTTGACTACTTATTTATTGAAAATTTTTATAATTGACCCTGCGCATGTCGAAATTTAGGAAAGTTGATCAGGTGTCGAATTCTTTGACACATGTTAACCGAGCGTTGAAGAGTGTTGGTGTGTCAGATATAACATGAAGACCCGGAGAATGTCGGTGCTTCATAGCCTGCAACCTATTGTCTTCTTTTGAAAAAAACTATAGAACACTCACACTTATATAATGGCTCACTTCTTTTCAACTTTACTATGTGGGACAAGGAAAGCACCATTAACCAACATTTTATCCCCCACCAAACGGTGTTATATTTTATATTATATCACTCGACCATTAAGTTTGACTCATCTTTATATATGAGATCTTTCTCCATTTAACAATCAGGATGTGTTTGAATTTACATTTACCTTAGGCCAATTTTGGAGCAGCTTTATGGTAATGGAACCAACAGGCAATATTCAATATTAAGGCCACAAACACTTTGACATTCTTTTTGCGACAGAGAAGAAAAAAAAAAAAAAAACTTGAAGCACCTCAAACTTTGAAAACATACAAATATGATACCAAATAAATTCGCATATAATTTTCGACATTTGAACGAAATTATAGTTTTTAGCGGAAAAGTAAAACGTTGCATTTAGGTTGGTCTTTTTAATAAGTTTTATTTTTTTTTCAAGAGCAGACAAGGAATAATACAATAAGAAGTAAAATGCAAAATAGAAAGTGCGTAGCGAAATGTTTGGTGGCTGCCTAGCTGTGGCCAGATAATGATTGTGGGCTAAAACTCAACTCCGAGAAAAAGAAAATTGGGTGTTACCATAACGTTGAATATCAACTGTGAGAAAGAGAAGAGAAATTCTCCCTTCTCTTGTTTCCGCATAATCATTTCCTTGAGAAAAATAATTTGTCAAGAGATTAGTTACTTCACTTTGTAATCCATTAACATATATGTATTAAATGAAGGCGAAGATATAGCCTTAATAGCAATATGTGAATTTTCAAAATCATAAAGGGTACTTAAAAGGTAGTATTATAGATGGAGGCTATTGGATCCTAGATCTGTCAAATAGATGAAAATTTGTGTTTCTATTTGGTACATTTGAAAGTTCGTGCTAAAATTGTCACAACAATAAAGGTATGTGTTTTTATTTGACCTAATATCCTAAAAAACCTCCAACTATGATTTTTATCCTAATTTTACATTTTCTCTTATAATTGGGACTAGAATTAGAGTTGGGGGATTTTATGGAAAAAAAAAAAAAAAAAAAAGAGGGGCCGCTACTTTATATTGCTTTTGCCTTATAAATAAGAGGGGCCGGCCCAACAGGCTCTGAAGGAGCACAGCTAGCAAATAGATAAGCCACAGCCTCCCCGTCTATCTTATCTCTTATTCTATTGGATCCTGCAATCTGCGGCAGAGCAATGCTGCATTCAGTTCCGGCGCATAAATCTGTGATTTCAGGGTTCGGTCGGTCGAATGGGCAAATCTCCCTTCTTGAATCATGGTCGACCAAATTTCAGACCCGTTTCCCAATCAGGTGCTCCATTACTTCCTCCGGTTGGAGCGGGAGGGGTGGATTCAAGAGGCACGTGGTCGTCCAAGGAGCCCATCCAAATTCGGACCAGGAAGAGGAAGACCAAGAAGAGTTTCGAGTAATGACAGCAACGAGGAGCCAGTACAACGACATTGTCATAGTGGACACTGCAAGATCCCGGTTCCTGTTGTTGGACTCCACCCACAACGTTCACAGCATGGTGAACAAAGGAGAGGACAAATGGAGTGGTTCCTACTGGGACGAGTTTGCAAGCCTGCCAGCCATAGTCCCCGAAGGCCCCATCGCCATCTTTGGATTAGGGGGCGGGACTGCTGCTCATCTGATGCTGCAACTGTGGCCTTGGTTGCAGATTGAAGGGTGGGAGATTGACGAGGTTCTGATTGACAAGGCCAGAGAGTATATGGGGCTCTCTGATTTGGAAAAGCCTAATCGAGCAGGTGGGATGCTCAGCGTTCACATTGGCGATGTCCTTTCTCCTGTGGTAAAGGATGATGGAGGATATTACTCAGGGATAGCAGTTGACTTGTTCGCGGGAGGCAAAGTGTTGCCGCAGTTGCAGGAGGTCGAGACTTGGGTGGAGTTCAAGGAGAGGTTAATGCCCAGTGGCCGCATCATGGTGAACTGCGGGGGAATTGATGACACCGATCCCACAGGAATCACAAGAAAGTGGGAACTGAATTCCATAATCAAGGCAATGCTGAGTGCATTCCCAGGAGAGTTGAGCTGGAGAAGAACTGCACAGGCAGAAGGCGAAAACTATCTAGCCCTCACCGGACCTTCGCCTGATCTTGATTTGTGGTCTGCCAGAGTCCCCGGTCGTTTGAGCAAGAATGTCAGAGAATGGAGGCCTTGCACTTGACTTATCTTGCCCGAACAAAATTGACCTGTGAGTAGCCCTCATTTCATGATATGTTTGAGACGTGCAGGAACCGTGTTCTATCCATATTACTAAAGAGATCATTTGCATCTGCATCTCCTCTCTTCATTCAACTTCATCTTTGTTCGAATGTACCATCCATCGGTCAGGTAATGGTACTGGATGCCTCCTCCACTACTCATGCTAGATTCTACAGTGGTATGATTAGACTTCACAGCGGTCCACAGCAATGTTTCGTTCTGAAAGGTCTTCCCGCAGCCAAGGATGCGAAGAGAGAGAGAGAGCGTGTGTTTTTTATGTGAGGGTAGGCTTTTTGACATAAAAGATAATTATAGTGTAAGTTAGAGATAGATTGATGCTGTTTTTAGCTAGCCTTTTTCCTTAAACTGAGCACGAAGGAAAACTTATCCCCACTATATGCGGATGTGTATTCCAATTTTGACAGCAAATCATTTAGTTCTGCTATATAAGCAATGCTTATCAAACCTATACAAGTCAAGACTTTGTGCTTACAATATCCACAAAAGGAAATGAGGAAGGGCATATTTCTGGTATAAAAGAACAAGAAAGGGGACCTTCTGGACATGATTCCAAAAGGGAACCGACTTGATGACGAACGCCTTGAACGTGAGAATCCAAAGGGTGAGTACGTGAAAGTTTTATAGAACCCATCACGCATTAATGAATGGAAACTCGGGATAATTTGAGGAATCATGTTTGAGACCTCCTATTTTAATACCCATTAGACTACACTTTGTTCTCAACATGAGATTTTTTGCACCATAGTTATGTCAGGGTTCGCACCTGCACTGTGTGCATAATCCACTTATTCGGATCTACAGGTGCTTAGTTGGGGGTACGGAAGTACCTTCTGAAGTCCTTCGGATCTAACGCCACTACTCGCTAAGCATTAATTCAATGGAGATGTTGCCGAAAAGGTCTTAAGAAAATCAAGCAATTATACGAAGAAAAGAGGAAGAGAATTTGGAAGCAACATGTGTATCCCAGTCAATCAAACAATCATCAAGAGCCTACCTTTCTCCTCAAGAACAATTTTAACCCACTTTTCAAAAGTCTAAAAAAAGGACAGCGTTCTACCCGCACGATAATTTTGGCATCTGTCAAACTCCATGGAGAATCACCGTTTTTCAAATCTTAATGGCTTAAATCGTGGAAATTTGGTACTAGCATCAATTTCGCTTTGTTGCACGTTCGATAAGAAAAACTTTAGATGAATAATTAAACGTTGTTGGATTTTGGGTTTTATTTCCAGTTAAAAACAAGCTCTATCTCCTCCCTCCCCATCTCAATTTCAGCTGAACCATAACCGCCATGACACTGACCATCATCGCTTCCGGACACGTTCATTTGCCATCGTCGCTAGCTGGGACAGCATTCGCCATGCCCAGTCACATCCATAAGGCCGCTGATGGAGCCACCAACGATCGCTGTCATGACCATATCACCACAACCACTCACATCTTTCTCCCGCATGTCTCTCTATAGAAGAAATTTTGTGCCTTACTTCAAGTTCTATGAGAAAATTGTCCGAAATATCTAATGTTTATTGTACTTTAACCAATTTAGTTTTAAATATTTTTAAATTTTTCTATTGAGTCGTAAATACTTTCACATTTTGTTAATTGAGTTCATTCAGACCATTTTAGATGGGAATTGCTAATGTAGATGCTGACCATTCTATGTGGCACGACCTATTGAGGTCAAAAATATGTAATGACTCCTATTATACTTTCTTGTGATAGTTGCTCAGTCTCAGGTTGTGGTGTTTCCTAACTACTTATTGATTTAAGGTTTTGTTCATCCTACTGACATTTCATGTGATGGACGTTGAGAAAAAGATGCAATTCACACCAGTACTGAACTTTGACATAACGAACATGGTCCCCTCCTATGGTTAAGGATGATCACACTAAATGAAATACATCATATGAAACAATGGTACCAATTAAGAAGAGTTTTACTTTTCAACACGAAGGCTTCTTCTATACTTTTGGGTTCAACTTCAGACACGAGTGCCAAGGCACTAGACTCTTCTCGTATTTTGGATCTGGTATGAATTCCATCATCAATGTTACCAATGATGAGATTTTTTGGATGACTTGACTTATACTTCTAGTTGCTCGTTGGTTTGTGAGTCTGTTGATCCTCTGCTTTAGTTGAATTTTCTGGTTCTTCTTGTTGTTGATCTTTAGAAGTCTGAACTTCTTCGGGGGAAGTAAACTAAAAAAAGTTTAGAGTAAGTTCTTGAAGAAAATCAAGTTGATTTTGTATAAAGTCTTGAAACTTGATGTTCATAGATTATTCCACAAACTGAGTCTTCTTGTTGAATACTCTGTAGGCTTTGCTTGAGGTTGAGTAGCCAAGAAAAATTCCTTCGTCTGATCTTGCTTCAAACTTACCAGTTCGATCATTTGCATTTTTCAAAACAAAACACTTACAACCAAACACATGAAAATAAGAAACATTTGGCTTCTTTCTTTTAAACACTTCATAAGGAGTTTTCTCTAGAATAGGCCTTAGGAATACTCTGTTAATGATGTAGCAAGCTGTAGAAACTGCTTTAGCCCAAAATTGAGAGGAAATATTACTCTCAATTAAGTGGGTTCTTGCCATCTCCTACAAGACTCTGTTCTTTCTTTCCACAACCCCATTTTTTTTCTAGAGTGTATGGAGAAGAGAAAACATGCTAGAAACCAAATTCATCACAGAATTTCTCTCAGTCTTGATTTTCAAACTCACCTCCATGGTCTGTTTGTATGCTTAAAATAGCATATCCTTTTTCATTCTGAACCTTCTTGGCAAATTTTGAAAAATGAGAGAAGGCTTCAGACTTACTTGTTAGGAATTATACCCAAGTAAAGCAAGAGTAATCATCCACGATTACTAGGCAGTATATTTTTCCACCAATACTTTGAGTTCTGGTTGGTCCAAAGAGGTCTATATGCAAAAGCTGCAAAACTCTATTAGTAGAAACTTGATTTATAGGTTTAAAAGAACTTCTAACATGTTTTCCCAACAAACATGGCATGCACAATTCAGACTTTTGATATGTCAGGTTGGGCAGTCCACGAACAAGCTTCTTGGAGAAAATCTTGGCAATATGTTTTATGTTAACATGACCAACTTTTTGATGCCAAAGATTTGCTTCATCTTGAATGGATATTAGACACTGAGAACTTTCGGGTTTTATATCTAGAAGATAAATATTCCCATGTTTTCGTCCAATGACAGATTGTAAGAAATCTTTACTAGTTCCCGAACAAATGCCTTCTTGGAAATTAATTTTGAATCCAGAATTGCACAATTGACTTATGCTAAGTAGATTGTAATTCAACCCTACCACCAAGGAAACATTGTTGATTGTGAGACTTCTAATCTTCATAGTTCCACATCCAACAATTCTTTCTTTGATGTTTCAACCAAAAGAAACTTTTCCACCATTTATTTGAACAAGCTTTATGAAACAACTTGAATCTCTTGTCATGTGTCTCAAACAACCACTATCCAAATGCCATTTGATCTTCTTAATAGTGACCTGCAATCATAAAAAGAACTCAAGCTTTCTTTGGTACCCACACTTTCTTGGGTCCAGGGGAGTTAGTATTAAAAACAGTCTTTGTCCAATCCCTCTTAACAGGTCTCCAAACCTTGGGCCATTCTTTCTGGAAATGTTATAAACTGTTACACTTTGAAAATTTGAGAGCATTTCGGCCAACGGGTTTTACAAAAGCTTTTTGAAAATGATTTTTGTAAAATGTTTTTGTAAGTCTTTGCTTGATTCTTTCCTTTACTTTGGGAAAATCAATTAAATGAATAGTTTATGGTGTCATACCCAAACCAGATTTGTTAAAACAAGGTCTTTGTACAGAAAGAATCTTTTCCAACTTCTCAAATCCTTTTGAAAATCTTTTTGTGATATTTAAAATGTCTTCTTTCAAAAAAGCATTTTCTTTCGAAAGAGAATCTGCATTTTCTTTCAAATCATCAAAACTATTATTCAGATTTTCAAACTTTTCTTGCCAAGAGGTTTCTTGTTGCTTCGTTTAGAATTCTCCTTCTTCAGCTCGGAAATCCTTTTAAGAGAAGCTTTGAGACTAAGACAAAATTCATCTATATATTTAGAGACTTTAACAGGGATTGTTAAATTGCTAACCTCAACTTCTTTGTCTGAGTTTGAATTGTCACACCCCGAACCTCGATCGCATGCACATCCCTCGGTGGTCGATAGAATTTTGCGACGTTCCCAGGACTCGTCGCCGACCCTTTTCATTTTATTGCACATGCAGAAGCGAAGTAACTAATCCCCTGACGACAACAAACATGGGATAGAAAAGTAGGACAACCAGTTTCAAATCAAATACACTTTCATAAACACCTCAAGCTTATACAGAAGGTCTATCTCATAAAGGACTACTGAGCCACCTGTGCTCCTGACCCTTCCTCTTCAAGCTCCGGCTTCTTCACACTAGAAACCTGAAAATAGTTATTCAATAACCAGTGAGATGAAAATCTCAGGAGTTCTTCCCCTAGTCCCTCGATTAGTACACCAACTCAACTCGGGGTATCTCTTGAGTAACCATCCCACAACAAATCAAATATTAACAATCAACAATCAATAGTCGATTCGCATACATCCTTACGGTATGCCATACCGCACGTCATAACTCAGCACGATACACGCAATGCACATGGCCATTAGATGATGCAATTCATCAATCACATACGAATCGCGTTACAAGCGATCTCACCTGGCCATTGCCACACGAATGCGTTGTTTCGGGTAGAAGCGCGGACGCACCGCCATCCCTCATCCCAGCCCAGTATTGTCCTCTTTGGGCCCCGCACTGGTGCGAACAAGCCGCCACCCCAGTCGGGCCACCCCTCAAGGCTTTGTTCTCAGCACAACGGAAGCATGTGTGAAATGTGTTATCGGTTCATGCGTGCATGCCATAAACAGTGTGCTCAACTCATGCATGACTAGAACCAAAGATGCCATGATTCTCATGCATTCTTGCACATTAGTGCGCCAAACAGTACATATCAATCAATCACAAGGGTCCCGATTATAACGTAAAATCGATGTGACATGTCCCATTCCATGCCACACAATTTTACCCCATAATAAGGCCTAACCATCTCAATACTCATGCGTTCCAATTCATTTCGACCCACCGGCCATGGCCGACTCAATAGTCAGCGGTCTTCCGGCGTAGCCAGGCATCGTCTGGCATCATCGAGCACGGCAATGCCTACATCTAGACGGCATTCCATATAGGAGCATTGGCCCAGCCTTCACTACGATCGGCATCCGTTAACTTGGGGCATTCCCGAAGGAGCATCGTCCAGCCCCAAAGGCTCGTGACGGCATCTCATATCATTCATGCATTCATTCAATTTCGGCCCAGGACACCGTGTATTGTACTCAAATACCTCAATTAAAATGGTGATCCCGGCCTATTTTCTTCATATTAGAAATGCATGGTAAAATAATCGTGTGTGGGGACACGGTCAGATCGAACCAGAAATTTGTGTCATCTCTTTTAAAATCCCACAGTTTGGTATAGTATTTAAAAACACTTTCGGCGCCCAAACATGACACCCGGTATTTCCTAATTAAATACCAACAGTTTTCAATCACTATACAATTGCACAAAACATCACCCAATTCATGCGAATGCCCATGCATCGACACATCCATTCACTTCATAAAATCAATACACATGAAATTAGACCACTTTTCATTCTCGGGTGAACAATGCGTGTGAACAGTGTTTTGTGAACAATAACTCGTAAACAGTGCGTCATGAACAATGAAATTCCAGAATTAAGTAACTAATAAATTAAATCCACAAGTCATTAAAAACACTAATTAAAGCAAGCAAAGCATCAAGAACCATCACCAAACTAACATTCCTAATTGGCAGAAACCGGGCCTTTGCGTGTCTCCAAATTTAAATTCAGAAACCTAACCAATCGAGCTCAGAAAATTCCCATATTTGAATATGTGACAAAAGACACGTACACAAACATTTTTCATGAAGACACCTAAACCCAAATCCTTCTAGATTTGGCCCAGTAAATCGCTAAATGCAGCACCATAAACTGGGTCCGTTTCCAGAACGTCTATTTTCCGAAATCAATTTGGTTCAATGGTCCAATACATTTCCGTTTGATCTGAAATTTGAGTATGTTAAACTAGAAGATGTAAAAAATAACTTTTGTGAGGGAACCATTTGGAAATTTGAACCCTAAGGGTCAGTAAATACCCCTAGAATCCTTACAGGTCACTAATTCCAGTGAAAACTGAAGTTCTGTTCGAAGATGACGGCACTGATATGTCCTGCTTCTGTGTTCCCAAAAATCTTGAGAAATATCTATGTTATAGCTAAGGATGTATAAAACATTTCTCTAGAAGATGTCAGCTTAAAATTCGCGTCCAATTTTGATTTACAAAAATTACAAATCGAAAGCGTCCAGGAATCAGTTCTGCAAAATAGTCACTGTTTTCAACCAACCCATCCTCTATTGTGCTAATTTCACTCATTATACTAATACTAATCCACTCTGGACTATCCTTAGTCCCTACTTGAGTTAATCTAAACTATTCTTAAGCTTAAACAACCTCCTAAGCAAGTTTAGGCACTAATCAAAGGATTAGGAGCTAAACTCACCCGACGACGATTCCAACGACATGAGCACGACGGCGGTGGCGAGGGCTACTCACAGTTACGTCCAAAATTTCATGGAGGCGCTCGGCAAAAATGGGTCTCGACGGAGGTGGTTTCTGATTTGGCAAGAACGGCGGGCGGACGGCTCGTGGATGGGTGGTGCGGCTCTTTGGCGGTGGACGGCAGCTTGTAGACAGTGATGGCCCACGGCCATGGCGCAAGATGGTGGCTGGTTTGGGACAAAACAGCAGCACACAGTGCTATTTTGGGAGCAAAACAGAAAAGAAACTCAGGAGAGAAAGAGAAAAGGAAGAGGGGAGGGGGTTGTCGAGAGGAGGAAAGGGGGAAGAGGAGAGAGAAACAATAAAGTAATGGAGGGGAAGTTGAGGGGAAATTGCAGCAGAAGAAGTTGGCGTACGTAAGGGGGTGGAAAAGTGGGAGAGAGAGGGAGAAAAAGAAGAAAGAGAGAAGAAAAGAGAGGGGGAGGAAATTGCGTAGGAAGGAGGGGGAGAAAACGTGAGGGGGAGAGAGAGAGATATGTGGGGAGTGGGGTGGATGTTGGGGGAAGGAGAGGACTGAGGAGAGAGAGAGAGAGAAAGAGAAAGCAATAAGCCAAGTCCAATTTCCCTTTATTTACATCATTTTCCTTCATAATTTCCTTTGACTTTTCTCTCTCTTTGTCCCCCAACAATAAATGCCACTTCTAGAAGGGGTAAAAATGGTAATTTCTCAAAGTATAGTATACCGTACTATATGTGTATACGGGCCAAGATTTTATACGGGCTTGAATAAAATTGGTTTGGGCTCAAATTTCGGGATGTCACATGAATCATAGTCTGTTTCAGAGTTTGAGTCTAATTCCGAATTGGCCATTAGACATATATTAGCGTATTCTTCATCACTTTCCTCGCATTCAGTATCACTCCATGTTTCTGCTTTGAGAGCCTTTTTGAATTTCTTTGTTTTTGCTTTCTTTTTCTTCAACAGAGGGCAGTTGGGTTTGATATGCCCTTTTTTCTTGCATTCGAATAAAATCACATCTTTGTTGGTTTCATTGTCCTCAAATGATTTCTTCTAAAATTTTTGAGTATTCTGCTTCTTCCAGTAAAACCTTCTTCCCTTCCTAATCATGAGTGCTAGCTCTTTATCATCCATGTCATCTTCTGAATCTGTATCATCAGAATTATCATTAGATTTTAAAGCAATTGACTTCTTACCTTTGGGATCTTCTTCCTCGTTGATTTGTTCCACTTCATATGATTGAAGTGTGCCAATTAGTTCGTCTACTGAAAAAGACATGATCCTTGGGTTTCTCTTATTGAAGTCTTTATGTGATTCCAGTCTTTAGAGAGTCCATGCAGCAATTTATTGACCTTCATTGGTCCTAAGATTGGCTGTCCTTGATATACTATACCATTTACAATCTCTGTGAAACGACTGAACATGTTAAGATGGATTCTCCTGGCTTCATCTTCAAGGCTTCATACTGTCCAAGTAGGATATAGATTTTTTGTTTCTTTCACTTGATCAGTTCCTTCATAGGTAACATGCAACCTGTCCTAGACTTCTTTTGATGTTTCACAAGATGAAATTCTGTTATACTCAGTAGGAGATAAAGCACAGTATAAGGATTAGATGGCTTTAGCATCAAGAGCTTGTCTCTTGGTTATTTCTGCTTGTGTTATTTCGGCAGCATCTGCAACTTCCTTTCCTCTTTCTGAGGTTAATGTAGCTTTAGGAATGATCTCTTTTTCTACCACATCCCATTCTGGGGGATCTTTCGATCTCAGGAATGCCTTCATCTTGTTTTTCCACACATTGTACTCCTTCCCATCAAAGTAAGGAGGTCTATTGTTGCTTTGGCCTTCAACCAAACCTGGATCCAAAATACTAGCCATAGATCTTTAGCTTAAGAAGTAAAAACACTTCAATAAATAAGCACACAAGCTCTTATACCAATTGAGAGGGCTAGTATAAACACCTAGAGGGGGTGAATAGGTATAAATAAAAATTTAGCCAGACTTAGTAGAAGTAAATTGCCTATAGAAGATAACAAACTATAAACGTATTTCAACTTTGAATAATCAAATAAAAGTAAGGAGTTTTAGGGAAAGAGAAAAAGAACACAAGGTTTATAGTGGTTCGGCTTAGATCAAGCCTACATCCACTCTCCCGCGCTGACAGCCCACTGGCTGGATTCCACTATGAATCAAAAGAGATTTTATAGCTTGTAATCTTGAGTTTCTCAGTGAAGAGTCTCTATTGGTCTCTCACAAAGTCTCACTAAGAGTTTCTCTCTTTTGTTTACAACTTTGAACTCGGTGAATGAAAAAGCAAGTAAGTGGAAAGCTTCAAACTTTGAAATTCTTCTTTCATGCACACTTTCAAACAATCGAAGAGTCATCCTTAAATACTCCTTCAACTGTTGGCACTTTCCAAATGAATTCTTCCAATCTACTTATTGGACATAATCAATTAAGGTGATCTCGAGTAGTTAGATAATTTGTGATGAAAGCCCGTCAATCCTGCTCGCCCAAACAATCAAGATCTTGGTTTCCATAAGTAGAACCTTCCAAGTTTGCTTGCCTCTTTAAAAGATCTTTAAATCAGAATTGTTTCCAATAAAGATAATCAAGCAAGTAGGTGTTATATCCAGCCATAACGTCATCCATAAACCATACGATTCGAATCCTTGAAGATAATCCTGCATCTGGATAAGTCTTCTTTCTTCGGTCTAGAATCTGTCAATGAGGTCAGACTTTGAAACTAAAGTTTGGCGGTCTTCAAAGTTTGACGATAGAATCTGGAAATCTTCAGACTTAGACTTGGAAGGGTTTTGTCTACTTCAAAACAGTAAAGGAGTTTTCTCCAACATGTGCTTTAATTTGTCTTTTGTTTTTGAAAAATGATTTGTCTTGTCTTCATTTCCTTCATATCCAAGATCACTCATGTTGTAGTGAGGAATTTGGATAGAGAGAATGTGCTGGAAAGTTTTTGAATCGAGAGAAAATTTGGTGCTAATTTTTTAAATTTCATCGTTGACATTCTCATTTTCAACCTGCATGAGCTTTACTTGATTTATTTAAGAGTCAAGCTCTTTCTTCAAGTTGTCAATGAGAGTTTTGTTAGTGAGCAAAAATTCTTTTTGAAGCCTTTTGGTGGTCTTCAGACAGTTCCCTTAAAAAATCTTGTAATTCATCATATGACAGTTCATAATTATTTACCTCATCTTCTTCTAGTTTGGAGTCAGCCATGGGACAAATGATTTGCTTCTTCTTCATCGCTTGACTCACATTCGGTGTCATCTATGTTTTAGCTTTCAACGCCTTTTTCTTTTTCTCAAATTTCCCTTTCTTCTTCTTGATGGATGGACATTTTGGTTTTATGTGTCCAGTTTTCTGCATTCATAACACACGATGTCCTTACCTTTGGATTCTTCCTTGTTCTTGTAAGGTTTTTTATTGTCAGGATGTTTAGATGATCATTTTCCTTTGTAGTTTCCTCCTTTCCTCATGAAGCTTTTAAACTTCTTTGTTAGTAACGCCATGTCTTCATCACTTTCTTCATCATCAAAGGATATTTCTCCACCTATATCATCATATTTAGCTTTAAATGTAATGGCTTTCTTACTTTTGGAGTTACTTTCTTCATTTTGAAGCTCAACTTCATAGGACATGAATGTTCTTATAAGCTCGTCCATCATGATTGGTTGAATCCTCATGGTTTCCCGTAGTGAGGTCTTCACCGTACTCCATTCCTTAGGAAGAGCTCATAATAGTTTGTTTACTTTCTTAGTATTTGTGTAGATTTTTCATTGAAGGGCAAGTCCAATCATAATATTAGTGAATTGTGTGAACATTTAAATTAATGTTTCATCAAACTTCATATTATAGTTGTCGAGCAAGATGTTTAGCGTTGTTTCTTTGACTCTTTTTGTTCCTTCAAATGTTAGTATAATGCGATCCCAGATTTCCTTCGCTATATCACAATAGGAGATTATGTTAAACTCAAAAGGTGACAATGTACAATACATGAGGTGTTTAGCTTTAGCATTAAGAGCAGCTCTTTTTTGAGATTCTTCTGTAACATTGACAGTTACTGCTTCTTGACCTTCTTATGGAACTAAAGCTAGTACTTCTAGACCATTTTCAACTACATCCCACATATCCAGGTCTGTGGCTTCAATATATGACTTCATTCTTTGCTTTCAATAGCCATAGTTGCTTCCATCAAAGTATAGTGGCTTGTTGGGAGCTTGAGCATCATTAGTAAAGAAGCTGCTAAGTTTTGCCATAATAAAGGATTTTTGTACTTAGAAGAAATACACCTCAGATAATGAGCAATCAAGCTTTGATATCAATTTTTGAGGCTAACAATACAACCTAGAGGGGGTGAATAGGCTATTTTCAAACTTCGAAAATCTTTTGCGAAAATTAGCAAACTGCTAAGTAAATATCACATCAACCTGATGTTTATGTAAACATTCACTAACTGTATATCAATGTATATAAGAAGATGAAAAATAGTGGGACATGGAGAGTTAAAGTGGATCAGCTATATCCTTAAGCCTATGTCCACTCTTTAGACTAACAACCTTAAGATGGGCTGGATTCCATTAACAATCTGCTTGAAAAGTTACAACCGGTTAACACTAATCCTTCACGTGACAGATCACACTATCTAGACTTAGTTGCTACTCTTACACTTGTACACTTAATTTGTAGCACAATTGTTAAATAGGACAACAATCAAAATAATAAGACAAAAAACTTTTAGCTGAGAACAACCAATACATAAGCTACTTGATCTTTTATGTGGTGCACTCTCTTTTGGTTCCTTAATGCCTTCTCTTTTATACTCTTTTTCAATCTATCCGTTGAGGTCGGTTTAGAGAAGTAGGCAACCGTTGGAGAGTTTTCCATTGAGCTGCTGTCCAAGAAGGTTGTCATGCCCCGAAACTCAAGCACACGAACATCCCTCAACAATCAATTTATTGCAATGTCTTAGGACGTATAGCTGATTCATTCTTTTTATCTTTTAATTAAACACAAGCGGAAGCATTTAATATGAACACCTAGTCAATCAACAAAAAATAAAGGCATTAAACACATCAAACATTTTCAAAAGCACAACCTGTATTTATTAACCTATTAACCGTAGGAGTTTAACATTTATAGGCCTAAACCAAAAAGCAACTCCTAAACAACCTATAAACAAAAAGGGTAAGAGGGGTCAAGGTTAACTTCAACTTCACTTACATAGGGGGCTAGCACTAGTATCTGGGAGGAGAATCATGCTCATAGTTGGAAGGAACTGCTCCACTAGATCATAGTTCGGGTCAGACTCCTGATCCTCAACGAGAACATTAGTAATGTCGATATCCATAGGGTCCAACACCTATATTCGAAAATTCCCACTCCACGGACCATCAAAACCCTTAATCGGGCCAAAAGAAATGTCACCCTTTCAAATAAGCCAAGCTTTGAACCTGTGGGGCACTTAGGCGGCCAGCCCCTCGTCTACCCACACCGTTATGACCACCAACTCATGCACACAATTGGTCCTTAAGACTGGGAATGCAGTCATGACCAAATCCTCATCCATGGGGACCCTAAAATGTACGTGATAGCGTTCCATACTAAGGGCCTAAAAATAAATACGAACAATGGGGTGAGATAAATCTCAGTGAGTTAACAGCCTTAACCTCGATTATGACACGAATTCGTCTCGAAGGCAACCTAAACATGCAACGACATACACTCTTACCTCGCCTTTTAGTACATCATATATGTCAATATTAATGCATCAAGCATAACCAATAATCAGAACACATTCCATAATAATCATGTGCATTGTCAACACATATGTTCCAATTATTACGACCCTTGGGTCACGGACAACACAAGAGTCCGCGGTCTTCCGACATAATTGGGCATCGTCCCGCCCTATCAAGCATGGCATCGTCTAAAACCCCTGCATAGACAGCATTCCTCAAGGAGCATAAGTCCAACCTCAACCGTAAGTTGGTATTCAAAACCCCATTAGGCATTTGATAATCATCGGGCATTATCCCCAAACTCTCATTAGGTGATGGGTCAATTAAGTGACCACTGTAGCACACCAATACTCAAACCAATCTTATTTGCCATCAATTAGCTCCATATATTAGTGTTCATGCTCAAACAACAAACCTTGAAAATTTTACTTTTAAAATTGTGGTAAAATAATTACATGTGGTCACATACTTAAAATAAATCCGCCAAATTTTACACACATTCATTTAAAATCTCATTGCCCTATTTTCCCCATTTAACACATAAATACGGCATCCAAACACAATACCTCAAAGTTTGCCATTTTCTTGCCCATAATACCTTCTTTGAAAATAGCATTTAAAATTCAAGATTTGGGCAATCCACATCAAGGCATTATAAACTCAGACAATTAGAATTATGCATAATTTCATCTAATAAATTAGCATAAAATTCTACTTAACAACTAGTCAGTCATTAATTTACACTATTCGTGATTAATTAACGTTAAACGCAATTAATTGGGCTAACAACGATTAATTATACTAATCACTATTAATTATGACTAACTTTCATTAATTAATCTACCTATAATTAATTAAGAATAATCTTTGTTAATTAGTCTAATTGTGATTGACTAAGATTAACTGCAATTAATTAAACTAATTGTGATTAATTAAGCTAACCACGCTAATGGTCCTTAATTAAGACTAATTTCTATTAGCCTTAATCTAATCCACCTTTAACCATCATTAAGGCTAAGCTAAAATTAACTAACATTAACCATCATTATCCATAAACTAAACCTATGCCCAAATGCAATTAACTTCCTCATCAATGATTATGAGTTAACTCATGGCTTTACCATGGCGGCAAGCTCATGGCGACGGCGTCGAGATGGCAACGAGAACTCAAGTCGCATAGCATCAATGGTGGTACGAATGGCACGACGGTGGCAGTTCAAGCTCACGGCTTGGGCTTGGAGCGGGTTGGTGGTGGTGACTCGGTAGTACTGGCTCACAATGGTAGTGAGGGATGGCGAGCGACGGTGGTGACGAAGGATGGCGTGGGTGGACGGGCAAATGGGGCAACAAAGTGGCGATGATGGAGATGGTGGTGGTGGTGGTGTGCGGCTTGAGGGATGCGAGTGGCGACAAACACGATGCAGTGGATAGTGGTCGAGGTGATGATGGTGGCAGTGACAAAGGTAGTGTAGGTGGGCGGCAATGGCGGGTGGCCAAGGGAAGAAAATGAAGATGAAAGAGAATGAGAAGGAGGAGGAGGAGGAGGACAAGAAGAAGAAGAGAATGGAGGGGAAAATGGGTTGCTTCGGCTGAAGTGCAAAAGGGGGAAAAAAGAGAGAGAGAGAGAGAGAGAGAGAGAGAGAGAGAGAGAGAGAGAGAGAGAGAGAGAGGAGATTTTTTCAAAAAATCTCATTACTAAAATCCAACAAAATCCCCAAAATCCTCCTCAAATTACTCTCCACCCTTCTTTATTTCTTTTGTCTTGTAGTCCATAAATGCAAGGGCATTTGGACATTTCATCCACTTATTGGCCAAATTTTCAAATTTGCTCTTGGGATTGTTTGCTTGAATTGGGCTTGAAACGGGCTTGGTGGCCCATTTGGCCTCATGTGGCCCACTTGGCCCTCAAGGCTGAATCCTTCATGGGTGCGAGGCCCAATGGCCCTCGCTTGGCCTAACTTCTCTTTCTAGTTTCCATTTCTCATCCGATTGTTCCTTTTTTGAAAATTTTAAACTTGCCGATAATTCAAGATAAAGGAAGGGACGTCTAATAGATTAGTCTTGAAACTCTTGAAAGTTCTATGCTTGAAATCGAATTAAATTTAATGGTTAAAATTAATCAAATGCAACTTTAGTAAGACCTAAACTATTAGGTGGCTTTTAGGGTTTCGCATGGTCGACCGATCGTCGATAATTTTCGATCTACGTTTGTACCTCTTCGAATCATGGATGACCCTCCATTATCATGTAATTATGAGGATTCAATTGCTACTCATGAGTACAAGATCAATAGAAAATCGGTGTATCGTTGTTCGATGTGAGTATCATAATCATGTGGAACCACCAACGAACCAACTATGTACTTATATCAAATCGATTTATATCCGTTTGCTAATTAACTTATAATAGCGTAGTATTGACCATTGTCGATCCCTATGTTTAAACGGTTGATCCCTGATTGAATTCTATAATCTTTCACATTTTTAACCATTTATGGCCTCACTCAATAAATCAATTAACTTACAAATGATTAGTTTAGAGTAAATTAACTATCATTGCATTAATGAAATAATCATTTTATATATTTTGAAAGAGGCCAAATTTTGGGATGTCATAAATGTGCTGCCCATAAGCTTCTTTCCTAGGACTTCTCCAAACTAACTAAAAATAACAACTGCCACTGTCTTCTCACTGCGGTCTCTAACTGACTTGTTAGATACTCTAACTACTCTGCTACATGCTTTATTATGATTTCGTTGGTGTGCAAATCCAGATCTTGCAATAGCTCTTTACCAAACGAACATCATTTTGGTTGACTGGTGTTATTTGTTATAACAGGACATGTGCAAACTTCTTCCCAATAAATCACACCATGAATGTTGCATAGTCCTTTGGTCCAAATATTTACAAACAACACAATAAGTAATATAATAATGATAGTTTGGATATCATCAAAATCAGTTGAAGATGTTTTCTTCAACAAACACTACTAAAGACGGCTCATAAAATGATCTTTAGTGCTGGTTTTGGTAGGAGAATCCTAACTGATTGATGTGCGTAGTATAGTAAGCTACCTAGTGAATAGATTCCCATCAACTGCAATTGAATGGCGAACTCCCAAGCAAATGTGGTCAGGTTACGTTGCTAGTGATTTTATTCTTAAAATGTTTGGTTGCCCGTGTTATTTTTTAGTAAGTGATGGTAAGCTCAATGGGAGAGGAAGGTGCATATTACATGGCTATGCATGAGGTGAGTAGGGTGATCGATTATAGTGCTCGGATGTAAATTTACCTGTTGATAGCAAAGAAGTTACCTTTGACAAGTCTCCAGTAATTCCGACTAGAAATGTTTGTGGCAATGTTAATATGGATCTAGATAGTGTTCAGCTCAAGGTGGAGTTGCAACCAGAAACTCTTGTGGTAGTAGGTACTAGCAAAATAATCAACATGGATTATGCTTGTAGTGAGGTGGAGCTAGTAGAACCAACGGTTGCTGTAGCTACTGAATTTGACAAGATGCATGTTCAACCTTCTGTCAGATATGGAAGTAATTGTGGTTTTGCTTTATCTGTGATAGAGAAGATTACGTCGGAAAATCCTTGTAGAGTAAGCTAATTATGCAAGTGGAGTTGGTGTCTTGATGAGGTCCACGGTTATGGCAAAGTTCAAACGTGACTTGGACTTGAAAGCATTTCGTAGCGGTTGAGCCCATTGAGGCCGTAGAAGAGTAATGGCGAGATTTCCATCGAAGCAATTGTAACTTCGCTCAAACATTGAGTTAAGGTGGACATTGTTAAAATATGTCTCGAGTTTGAGCCGATACATAATACCTGAAACCCACGTGCGTCATTTATAAGTACGCCGAAACGAGGGAGCATGTCCATGGAGCATTACATTAGAAATGACACATGTTCTACGTAGACGGAAGAATTATTCAGCTTTAAAAATTCTTTTCATGGCTGAACATGTGACGTCCCAAGGGATTCATCTACCTTAACGGATCCTATTAATCTTTTTCACTTTAGCACATGTGGAAGCTAAAACAGAAAATCCAATTATTCAACAACAACAGGATGAACGCAAGCAACGACAAAACAACCAAGTGGGGAATTCCTTTCGCTATCTTATTTACATTATGAGATGATTTCCCAGTGGCGTACGAATGGGAGGCTACAAAAAAGGGTATGCTACTCCCGTCCTACTCAGGCAACACAGCCGTCTGCGACCCATCCACGCTCCACATCATCTCCTGAAAGCCTACCATCCTCAAGCACTATCTCAACCAAAAAGTCGCAAGTCGTGCGTTCCCAAAAGTGGAATCCCCCAACGCCAAGCTCATAGGCTTGCCTACTCCACGGTGCTCGCCCCGTCGTCTGCACCACTATCGCCACCCCCACTCGCCGGGTAGGAGATGGGCTCCATCAGGTTACCGTCCACATTAATGGAGACGGAGATGAAGCGAATGGCCACTCTCTGACCCTGCTGGACAACATCAACCCACAAGGTTGCATTGTGGCACACCAGTTTCACCAGTGGGAAGACGGGTCGGCGAAATCAGTATAGTGCCCGTCGAACTCGTCAGGACATCGAAAAGTGTCATGGGGGTTACAGGTGTCTAACAATCTGAAAAATGTAAATGACCACAAGAGTCTCAGTAGTGAAATATCCATAACTCTATATCAAGCAAATCGCCATTACGCCATAAAAATCAGCCATTCCCTGACAGACAGCTAATAGATATGACCAACGTACTGCAACCACTTACCACCTAGATCTTACCACTCTAGACTCACAATACCTGCACTAACCATTATACCACGAGTAGTCACACAAAATCACGCATGTCAGGCATTATTTGTCTTTTCACTTCCACTTTAGGTGACTACTCCAAGACACATGCCGGTGCGCTCGCTGGTCATGCAAGGAGAAATAAACTCCCATCTGGCAGGGTACAGTGCGCCCTCCGGTCTGCCACGGTGTACGACATCAGTACGCTCTCTGGCTCGTGTAGGCTTCGTTGTCCACTAACCATGACATCCTGATCACACTCCCAAGGCATCCAAGATACTCTCTCCTTAGGCATCCAGTTCACATGATCCCTAGGCATCCCACCATTCCTGACAGGCTCCTCGGGGCATCGTCGGCACGCTCTTCAACGATATTCATGTATCTTTTAAGCATGTAAAATCACAAGCAGAAGCATGTTCTCATTAATCATGCACAAGACTGACTCATTGACCATCCTCCCTCGCGACTATATCCCACCAGAATTCACGGTCCAACTTGAACCCAAAGGACTAGACCATTCGACCATCAAACACACGCAACGATACCTTGACATACATTGGACCACAACCAAACAATGTAAAATAAGGAGGACCAACTAAAAAGCAAGACTCGACGAGACTAACTATAAAATTCTAACTACCAGTAACCAATCATGCATCACTAACAAAACAATAGAGCGGACAGACCAGAACCTATTTCTAAGTTCGAATCCTAACTTATTCCTCTAATGGTTTAGATGACCTCATGAGACACCTCACTGCCCTCATGTCTACACGACAGTTCTCGGAGTCCTCACGACTACACCAATTCCTTGCAATTCGTTCTCATGGTTACACCGAATCCCTAGTGACCTCACGGCTCTCGCTCACGATTCACGGCACACTATTCCCCACTCAGGACCTCACGGAAATGGCCTACGGTTCTCGGCTCACTCTCTCTCGCTCTCTCGACTTCATGTAACCACACGGCAGCTCTCTCTCTCTTTCTCGGGCCTCACGAAAACGGTCCACAACTCACGTCAACTCCTCGAGACCTCACCGGACTACCCCACGGCTCACGGCCACCCTCTCCCCTCTCTCTCTCTCTCTCTCTCTCTCTCTCTCTCTCCCCATCCCTCAACAAGCTTACCCACACGCAGGGCTTGCTCTCCTCTCTCTCTCTCTCTCTAGCTCGTCGAGCCTACCCACACGCACGGCTCGCCCTTGTCCCTCTCTCTCGGCCTCCAACAAACATGCATGCATCCTTTCCTCACTTCACCGAGCTGCAACCAAGCTCGCGACACTAGTCGGTGCTCACCAAATTACTCTTAGCTTCGTGGCTCCTAATCCGCACCTCTCCAACCCATTTCGAACACTCAAGATCCAAAATGAAACAACAACCAACAACCAGCTCAGGCATGGCGGAGCTCCTCGGGCCTTCGTATGTCTAGATTGTCAAGCTAGAGAGGGAGGAGATGTTGACGAGGCGCCAGCGAGGAGAGAAGACAGCAGAGGCATCATCGGCGAAGAAGGAATACAGTAGAGCATCGGTGGGGAGAGAAAATAGTTGCGCATCGCTAGCAAGGAAGGACAGCAGCAATGTCGGGCAAGGAAAAAAATAAAAGAAGAGGAAGAAGAAAGAGAGAAGGAAACGAGAAAGAAAGCGACAGAGAAGTGAGAGAGAGTTGCGGGAGACGAGAGATATGAGAGATGAGAGAAACATGTGCCCGTGGAGGAAGAAGAAGAAAAGAAGAAGAGAAGAGGAAGGGTCGGGCAGAATGGCCGAGGAACGGGAGGAGAGAGGAGGAAGGTGAGGATGGTGATAGGAGAAAGAAAAGAAATGAGGGAAGAGATGAGGTCGACCGGGAGAAGAGAGGATGAGGGAAAATAAAAATCTAGACACAACAGTCCGAAAATTTAGGCACCACGACGACGCGGTCGCAACTAAGCCGGACACCGCACGTCTAAAATATAACATCCATCACATATATGACGAATAAAATTTCTTGGTTGATGAATGGGTCAAGCCCCATTATTCTTAAAATCTCTAACATTGGTGAAATTCCAATTTATGCCAATTAACTAAACTAATAATCGGTACTTAGCCCGAAAATTCAATTGACGAGAATCGGGATGTAACAAATCTTTCCCTTTTAAAAATTTCGTCCTTGAAATTTAGTCCTAACTTAATTAGTCGAATAGATGCGGGTATCGGTATATTATTTCCTCCTCACTCTCTCAAGTTGCTTCCTCCACATCATGGTGTCGCCAAAAGACCTTAACGAGAGGAATGACCTTATTCCTAAGAACCTATTCTCTATGATCCAAGACTTGTACTAGTTCCTTCATCTACTTGACCTTTTCATCCACTCCTATTGAGAAGGATCAAGGTGATATTTAGGGAAGAGTATCGGTCTAGGTTGACCCTCGACTGACCTTAGACAGGCCCAACCTTGCCGGTCTTAGTCCAGATTCCAAGGAGACTGGGTCAGTCCTGTCACACCCTCGCCCCACCTTTGGCACGAGAGCATGACCTGACAGGTTAGCATCGGTTAGCATCGACGCCCTAGGCAACGTCGAATATCTCAAAAGTCTTTTATCTTTAGTTAAGCACATGCGGAAGCGATCATAAATAATTCCAGTACAAACAAGCATGGAAGCCAAGCAAATAAAAGTAACATATATTCATATACATATTCACATATCAAAAGCTGTTTTTATTACATGTCCATCCTAGTCCTAGGCTACTTATTTTTCGTTTCCATACATAGTCAATCAAAAGGCTGGGGTAGCCTAGCTCCTCTACTAAGCTGCTCCCAAAAGCGGCCCCCATGCTAGGTTCATTCCCTTCTTGGACCCTGATTCACCCATCACACACTTGAAATGGTGAGAACAACGAGAGTGAGTCGATGACTTAGTAAGTAGAAATCTATAATTCTCCTATATGAGGATGTCTCGCCGTCGATCGCCAGATACAAGATCACCACCCACTTGTTGATGGCAAATCAATAGCAAGGTTCGTGCCTTGCCTTGCTTAGACATATGAAAGGCTCTCAACCGTCTATGTACTTTCAAGAATCAAAGACAATGAGTTAGTGCATATGACAAGCTTTCCAAAGATCCGTGGCTTATGATCATTTCGGTCACAAAAAGCGATACGTGCATCTCATGAAACTAGTTCAAGCACTAAGTGACCCAATTCAAACATATGCTCAAATTGATGCAATGACTTAACAATACATATAAAAACAAACCCAGCTTTTGCAACATCACAAATGTATCAATCATGGACCACACGTGGACTTTCATTTTTCCTTTTCAGTATCATATTAGTAGAAATTAATCGACTCTTCCGGTAACAACCGGGCGTCGGTCCCCCCCTCCCGGGCAACCAACATCGTCCCGATCTCATAATCGGATGGCATCCAGGGCGACCCCCAGGGATAAACCTCACCTGGGCCGGCATCGTCCACGATCTCAATATCGAGACAGCATCCAGGGCTTTACCCCAGGCAACGACCCGGCATCCCCCAGCGTCGGCATATAAGTCCATCGTGTGTCCATACATTTCAAGTATCAATCGATTCATTTTATGTTTAACTTTTAGCTGAATGAAAGGCCCAAAGGTGTGCCATGCAAGGTGAACTAATGAATGACTCTTGTGTTTTATTAAATCAAACTCATGTTGGATGCGATTCGGGCTTGTGGCCTTGACTTGGAATCATTCGCTTAGGCTTTAGCAGTGTCCATAGTCATCGAGACCTCTCCTTAACATCCGGGTGTACTCGACACTCATGCGGGATCATGAACTTACTTAATGTAACAACAAGCAATAGAAACACAACAAGTATATCAATACAAAGCCAACACAAGCAAATGATGACATGATCCTAAAATCGATAAGCGTAGCACATCGCCCTATTTAAGAAAGCAACTTGGTTACCGTTTTCACCATACTGGGCAGGTTCTATACGGTAATTGATTGGGTCTTCGTCCTAACCATTTCACCTCAAACAATTATGAAATTTAATCCTGTTATAGATCAAGATATTTTGAACAACTTTATGAAGGAATCTTCTCCAAATTCGTAACATAAAAATCTCTATAAAATTGACAAATAACAAAGGTCAATAAATTTCGAAAATTAAATGAGGTAAATTCTAGTTGAAAAGAGGAGTGTTCCCACTTTGGCCTTTAATCAAGGGTCATCCATGGCTGTACAATCTTATCTCCCAAGATCCTAAGTAGGCTCTATACTATCTTGGACACTTATCTCGGTTATTTATTGGCTAATGTCCAAAAGAGATAAGGTGGACTTGTCTTGGTCCAAAGTTGGACTTGTCTTGGCCTTCTTCTCTCTCTCTCTCTCTCTCTCTCTCTCTCTCTCTCTCTCTCTCTCTCTCTCTCTCTCTCTCTAATTGTGGCCTCTCCTTTATAGGTTCCAAAGTCTACCATTCACACTTAGATCCTAGGATATAAATGGGCCTAGGCTATAGGAATATCTTTTTCACCACTTTATTTAATACGTTCACATTTGTTCACACTTATTCACATTTGTTTTTCTAAGAAATTTTGATTATCCAAGGCTAAGGTGTCCCCTTCATTAATGGCTTTAAATCCAAATCTAATCTTATCTTCTAATGTAAAACCCCAACGTGGCAAGTGTCTGTGCTCCTTAATTTACTACATGACGAAGGTATTAAGTGCAACTTGGAAAATATCTAAGTTCTGAAGGCCTTGTCATCCTAAACTAATCAAATTTGACAACGATTGACTATTTTATTTGGCTCAGGGTTCATGCCTAAGACATGATCAGAGGAAGCAGACACACCCGGGCTTAACCGGTGAAATCAAGTTTGGACTTCTCTTTTACCATGTAAATGGCTCAAAGTTGAGGATGTTACAAGTCCTTGGTTCTGAGATTCCTGGACTAGCACTGTGTAGGTTGATCCTCCATTCTAGGAGTTTAGGGTTGGTCCAACCCGAACCGACCCTAATAATATATATTTATATAAAATATATTTTAGATATATTATATATTAAAAATCTAATATGTTATATATAAATATTTTTTTAATCTATTCTTTCTAAATAGCAAACCAAGCCAATGTTACTTGACTTGAACAGCATGAATAATGCCATAAAATGGCTTTCAAATATTCTTCACACTCTTGTCTTGTTCTTCCATCTTTATCCTATCCATTTTTCACTTGAAAACAAAAATTTTCCCTCATGAGCAAGAGCAACCTTTCTCTATTTGCCATGCACACTCGCCCACTCACCGCTCGGCCTGCTCATCGCTTAGCGCTAACCGCTCAACTCTCGCCCCACTCGCTACTCGATGATCGCCCCGCTTGCTGCTCAATGCCCGCACCGCTCACCTCGCTTAGCTAGCCTTGTTCTTGTTGAGAAAACTACTATTAAGTTTTGAAGTTGGCAAAACTTTCCTACTCTCATTCGTATTCTTATTCTGAACAATACTAGACTTCTGTGCTATATCTTGGAATGTTGGCAAAGTCTATTTTACTCTAGACGTCTTTCCTACTCTGATGAGATCCAAACTGAATTCAAGTCCAGAGTGGAGGTATAATCAGACTTAGGATTATTGATATTTTGACAAGGATTCAATACGTACAAGATTTATCCTTAATATCTGGCTTTCTGGCGAAGAATCTCACTCACCTTTTATAAATATATTGATGAAATCAATCACGAATTGATGAAATCAATCTCAAAGACAAGTTCCTTTTTGGGAAGCATCTACTTATAAAAACCTAGATTCTGATTGTATGGGCAACCAGAATCATCATATTTTCATCTCAATCTTCAAACGGCTATACTCAATCGATTATGTCCAACTGATTGATTGGAAGAAATTCATCGGGAGAATGCCAATAGTTATGAAGGCGTAGAGGAGTATTTAAGGAGATCATTCAGTTTTTTTGGAGAAGTGTGTGAAAATTAAAATTTCAAAGTTTGAGGCCTTTCCAATCACTTGTCATTCATCAATAGCGCTTAAAAATTGTATTCAAGAGAGAAAAACACAAGAGGAGTGACTTAGTGAGATAAAAACAAATTCTTCACTGAGTGTTCGTACTCAAATCGTTGTATTTCTCGATTGATACCTTAGTAAAATTTAGTCAAAAGGCTGTCAGTGTGGGAGAATAGACGTAGGCTTGATCTAAGCCGAACCACTATAAATCTCGTGTCCAATTTTCTCTTTCCTTAACTCTTTTGATTTGTCGCAATCTTTTTGAATTCCGCGAATTTCTAAACCATCTTAATTGAGTCTAACCTCACTTCAGAAATTTGGTGTTACTTTTAGTCAGACTTTGCTTGCGAAATTACTTATTCTACATTTATTTGCTAAATTTATTTTTACACATATTCACCCCCGTCTAGGTGTCAACACTAGCATTTTCAGCTATTTGCTGTGTAAATTAGAAAAAAACAAAGCCCTAATTAGAAACCCTCTTTGCTAGTGAGCAACTTGCCGTTTGGCCCTCGTCTTGTGGCTCGCCCCGATTCACTCACCTTCGCAAACACAACTTGACTTGTGAGTTTCATTTTGTGCTTGATTTTAGAGCTTCAAGCTCGTGTATGTTCTTGATTTGTGCTTGATGGTTGGTAGGAAATTAGGTTGATTTAAGAAGGAGGGTAGATGCTTGTTTGAGGTGATCGAGCTCTGGTGTTGCTCGAATATGGTCAAAACTGCTTGGGATCGGATGAAGCTGTGGCTCTTTGATGAAATGGCGAGCTTGAAGACTGAACTGGAAATTCGTGGATTCCCGGGGGAGGGGGGCGAGGGGAACGGGGAGGGTTTCGGGTGGGGCGGTGGGGCTAGTAAAGGTGGGGTGAGATTGCCCTATATCTTCCTAGAAGAAGTTAAAGGTCTGATTTATTCAGATGTCCTCTAGGGTTATTCATATTAAAAAGAAAAAAAAAGATAGAAGGAAATTGACTACCCTATTTTGTGAAATTTCAATGCTTGATGTGGGCTGTTGTCTGTTTAGTGTCTATATCGGATTGAGCCCCATGTTGAGGTAGTTGTGGAATGTGATGGACTCATTCACGATTCTGAAATATGCAGCATTCTGATTTGATTTCTCTAGCATTGACCGCCAGAAGCTCACTGATAATGTAGTGTCAAATCCACTAGATATCCAAAAAGGGTTCATTAGATATCTAAACTCACCGCCAGTTTAGGAACTCTTGCGGTACATGGAGAATTGCTGCTGTCTTGGTTTCTCTAGTTCCAGAGGCAAGTCATTCATTGCATGAATAGGGGGTGCCGCTGAAAGTTGGACTGTGTAGTGAACTGGTTTTTTACATGGCTAGGAGGTAGCCTCTTTATGCATAATCTTTTAACTAGACAAAGCCATTTTAGGATACCGGCTCTCCCATAATGCCCAAGTGCTAGCTTTTTTGCTCCTCGGAATGCCCGGGATTTTAATCTGCATTGGTCTCTTTAGATTTGTCATGTGTAAATCGTATGTTGGGTGTAGTATCAATCACTTGAGCATTTTATATGCAACGACGATTTGGCTTGTATCTTTATACGATTTCTTTGATGAATTGTTCATTGTATCGTCTGCTTGGTTGGTTTTTACTAGTAACTGCAGATAGATGCTCTCGCTGAATGGCTACTTGTCCGACTATCCACGTCAAGTCCTTCCATTGCCAATTAATATCTACTACCCTTTCCTATTGTCTTGTTGGAAGCTCCATGTTGACATATTTTCTTTGGTATTAAAGCTGCCACTTGCAGCTCCATGTTGACATATTTTCTTCGCAATTTATCACACCTCTTCTAATGTTTTAGCTTATGGTCATCAAACCGATGTTGCTACTTTGGCAAATCATGAGGTACATAGTAATAAATGCTAAAGCTTACATACCGATGCTTATATATCTATGTGAACTTGATGAATTCAGGTAACATGTCAACTGAAGTGGAGGGATGTTAAAAGATGAGTACCATAATGGAATCACTTCGCCATGGATGTGAAAAACACTTAAAAGAGTTGACCAAGGTATCTACTAGTCATCCTCCTCTTTGTAAGAAGTGAAAAATAGATTAATCCATTGCATGGGATAATTTTTCGAGAATTATAGATGAGAATACCGAAATAACATGTATGGTAAAATGCATTCATTGTGGGAAAGAGTATTCATATGCTGTTAATAATGGTACTTCAACTGTAACATCCTCAATTTTGACCCATATTTTGGCCCCAACTACTAGGCCAAAGCTTGGTATATCAAAGGCGAGACTTGGCCATGTACGACCCAAAGGCTGGTCATGAGTCAATTGGACGTTTAGGGATCGGTAACCTAGGGTCTAGTTATAGAGTATTTGACTATGGAAAGGTTAGTTGATCATAAGGATCGGTTGTGGTACGATCACATACCATCATGGATCGACGGGCGGTCATGACTCGACTCTATCCGGTCATCGCACCGGTTGTGGGTGATTTCGCCCGATCGTTATGCCAGTCATGGACGACCATGAACCGATCCCATGCAATCATGAGTTGGTACGAATCGATCGATTCCACATGATTACATGACAACCGATAATCGACCATGGATTAAATAAACTAAACGTGGTTCAATTTCGGACTGACCAGGACTTGTGGTGCAGAACCTTGGACTAGTCACAGGATCGACTATAAGATTGGTCGATTGGCCCAAGGATTGACCACAGGACTAGCCAAGTAGAACTGACCCACGAGCTAGGCCAAAAACCAACCAGGCCTGGACCTAGCTAGTAAACCCAACTCCGACCTCTTTTCTCGATAAAGGGGATTTCGAACTCGGTTTGGCCAATCAAGTTGGGTTGCGTCTAGCTTTGTATCATTAATAAGGATAACACCTAAGCCTAATTAGGAAGGTTGACACTCAGGGTTCACAATTAGGTGTTAGAAACTAAGTGTGAACAAATGTGAACACGTGTGAACATATTCAATGAAGTGTGGGCTACTAAGGAATATGTGTCCCTATAGCCTAGCCTAGTTATAACCCTAAACTAAGTAGGAGATATTGGAGGCGAAGAAATGGACTACACGTCCATTGGAAGAAGGAGCAAGCAAGTCAAGCCTTCTTAGATAAGACAAGAGCACATTAATTACATTTGGCTTCTAATTATTCAATGCCAAGATGAAGTGTCCAAGCTAACCTAGGACCTAGTTGGAAACTTGGGAGATAAGAATGCCCAACAATTAATGCTTCTTGACCAAGTGGGATGCCTCCTTTTTCCAACTAAGATTGCAACCTTTGAATTTCGAAATTACTAGATCTCCGTTATTTCTAATTTTACACAGATTTTTTTGTGCAAATTTAAAGAAATTTCCTTGATGAAACTTGTTCTTAACATCTTGATCTAAAACATACTTAAATTTCATATTTTTTAGGTGAAATGTTAGGGAGGAAGGCCCAATCATACACCGTTTGAAACTTGTCCTGTGTAGTGAAAACGGTGACCAGGTGGCCTTCTCGAATTTTTATAAAAATTTCCTTTCAAATTTAACCATGTTTCCTTCATGAAAGTTTTAAAGGATATCCATTTCCATAAATGTATAAAAATTTAAAAGAGTTTTGTTGAGATTTGGATTTCAAAATGAGTCTCTCTCTGACTGTTGAATTTGCTCGATGGACGAATATTTGGGTTGTATTCAATGATTTTCTGCTCTTTGCAAAGCACGAATTTGACTTGACTTTCTTCATGAAAAATGTTATTTAAGGTATTCTTTACAACATATTAAAATGTCATAATTTTTCGATTTCGTTTGATAAGGTAAAGACACAAATCTTGGAAATTGTTCAAAACTATTTTTCTCACTCAGGAGGTGTGAGTCACGCTCAAGCTTGGACTCAAGTCCTTAAATGCCATGTTGAGGTGTCCCAAGCTACCAAGCTAAAGCTCTATCCTACCTTGAGACTTGGTGATCATGTTACCTTGCATTTAATGCTTCTTGACTTAGAGAGAAAGTCTTGACTTTTAAGGCTTGGAGAACAAGTTAGGATTGCCTATAAATAGGGGAGGGGCATCCCTCCCTCATTCCGACAACACACCACCTCCTCTTCCTCCTTCACTCTCTCAACCTCACCTTCACCATTGCCCTCTCTCTCTTTCTTGTGGTCACGCCCCTCTTGCCCATTTGCTCGCTTGCACGTTACTCGGTCACCTAGGCCATCCCTTGAAGTGTCGTAAATAAAACTTACTAATATTTGGCTAGGACGTTGTGGTACGCAATTTCGAGCATGTGACAAGTCCTTGACTGAAGTTGATTGGCTTGTTGTTGCTTGAGGTTGCGTTATGTTTGCTTGGATTAGTTTAGACTTCGTTCCTTGATTGTGTTCGGTTCTTGTTTGTTGAGCTTGGCTCATGCTTTGGCTTAAATTGCTTTGAAAGAAGTCGAATTTGTGTACTTGTTTGATATGCTTCAGTCATGCTTTGACTCAAATTGATTTGAAAAACATTTTTGTGAACATTTGTTATTTCCTTACAAAACTCTTTCCAACCGTTTTCACAAGTGCATGTTCTAGTTCATGCCCCAAGCTCTAAAAAAAGGGTTTTGTCGGCCTTGACATACATGGGATCACAATGGATCGGTCATTTCTTGGTCTTGGTGCGATATCAAGGCATATCGTTCCCGAGCCAACTTTGGTACTAGGTCGGTGAACATGTCACAAAGAGTCAGTCCTTTCATGGTCTCGATGCGGTATTAAGGTGTATCACTCTCGAGATAAGTCTGGTACTAAGTCTGCGAACATGTCATGACTGGCCGATCCTATCATGGTCTCGATGCAATATCAAGGTATATCGTTCCCAAGCCAAGTTGGATACTAGAGCGGTGCTCTAATGTGTCAGATCAAGTCGTGATCCTTAATTCGTGTTCGGATGCTTAACATCTCGATTCTAGTAAGTCATTTCACACACTTATGCATGGCACGCCTTCGGGCCCTTGAACTAAAAGCGAAGATAAGAATCAAATTGTGATGCTTGATGCATGACACGAGATGCCTCATCAAAAGGATGGGATGTTGTGATAATTCTAGCCGTCACCCTTAGATTAGGAGATGTTGCCCGATTAAGTTCGGATGCCCAGTGGATTCCGGAAAAGTCGAAGGATTTCGACTGTTAATAAATAAACCTCATGTGCATGAGTTCCTGACATCATGAAATGGATTTTGGTTATGCTTGCATATGAGTGAGGTGTGAGTTTCTCATATTATGAAATGGTTTTGTTTATGCTAGTATAATATTGAGTGAGGCGTGAGTTCCTCATGTTGTGGGTGAATATCGAGTTATGCCTGCATATTGTTGATTGAGGATTTTTCATGTTTCATCTGAGACAAAACTTTTGTTTTGCTATTGATCTGCCATCAACTAAAGTCTTGGATGAGTTATATGCTTGTCGATAGGCAAGGCATCCTCCTACCCGGAAATTAGTGGGTTTTACTTACTGAGTCCATGACTCACCTTGTTGTTTTTCAGAATTGTAGGCATTGAGGTCTCCCACTAGTGCTAGAGTTGCAGTCTTGCTAGAGGAGCTAAGGTGTGGCATCCCAAAATTCAAGACAACCTCTAGATGTATTAAAGCCCATGATTAGGTAATGAAATTACCTATAGTTTATGCTTTAGCCATTGGTTTTCTTTTAAGACCAAGTGTTATATATTTGTGTTCATGAATTATTAAAATTAGTATTATAGGATAAATTAATAAGAAGAATTTATTCTTGGCTATGCACCTCATAGATTTAATCCCTATAGTTTAATTTATGACCATATGAAAATTGAAAATTTGAAATCTATAAAAGAGAGAATTAAAAGTGAATTATTAAAAAGTAAAATTGGGGTTTAATTAGGCTTGGGCCTTAGGCCCAAGAGTATGGACCTTTAATGGGCCAAAAGGCCGGCCCATGAAGCCCAAGGAGAGAGCTGCCGTTGGCCACAAGGGGGAGAGGCTGGCCCAATTCTTCCAAGCCCATTTTGCATGAGTCTTGCCAAGTGGCAAAAAAAAAAAAAAAAAGGAGACTCCATGCATTGGCCATTGTGGGTGGCTTCTCATGATTTCAAATGATGGCTTTGTGGGGAAATAAAGGAAAGAGAGTGGCCGGTTGAGGGCTGTCGCCCAAGCCAAGTGAGAGAGAGGGTTGCGAGAGAGTGAGGAACCGAGAGAGAAAGGGAGAAGCCGCGCGAAGGGGAGGTCCGCTCGTCCGTCGCCGTCCGTGTGCCATTGTTTGCTTGATTTGAAGGCAAGTTTGGGATCCGTATTCTGCTCTTGCATGTGTGTCTTGCATGTGTGATTGTTTGGTGGTAGATCTCGGATGTTTAGGGTATGCAAAACCGAAGCTAGAGTGTGTTGTTCTTGAAAATGTATTCTGTTTTCGTGTGTGCCACCTGACCCCGAACGTTGTAGAGGCTTGCATGTGGGTTTTGAGTTGGATTTTGGCTTCGATTTTTTCATGAAAGTTGTAGACAACATCTCAAAGTATAACATACTAAAATTTGAGACAAAATGGTTAAGTTTCAAGGGGTGAAACCCATCCTCTACGAAAAGGCTAGATCTGGAACTGTTCCGTGGACATCTTGGTGGTTTTGTGTGTTGCATGTCTCTTTTTACTAAGAATTTCACTGCGACTTCTTCACGAAAGTTGTATAGAACATCCTAATGATTAACATAATAAAATTTGAGGTAAAACGAGCAAGTGTAGCCTAGTGAAACGATTTTCTTTTGAAAACTGTAGATCTGGAAGTATGGTACTGGACTCCCGAGACTTCGTGGACTAAATGGTGACTATCCTTTGAGAATCTCACCTAGAACCATTCATGAAAGTTGTAGTGGACCTCTTGAGGCAAAACATATCAAAATTTCAGAGAAAATGAAGAAAGATAAGTAGGCGAAACCTCGATTTTTCGGAGACAGCTAAACTGGACTGTTCGGTACTAGGAACAGGAGCTTCGACCGTCTATAGTTAATTACCTAGAGCGAATATGGCCTAGATGTCTTCAAGAAAAATATACCTTAGGGTCTTGAATATAACCTGGTGAAATTTCATAATTTTTGGGGGTCATTCGGGTATTTTAATCGAAATATTTCAAGAACTGCGCAATCTGACTTTACCCGAATTTTGCATGCGGTATTGTGTGAGCCATATCTTATTGTGTGAAGCTCTTTTGGGCACTTGTTCTTCATGAAATTGCTACCTTTATGTCTTGTCTATTACATACTCTGATTTTATGATTTTTGAAGATCATATGGATATTTAATTTATATGTTTTCCGAAATTGTGTAAGCTGGAATTTGATAAATTTCAAAAAGGACATGATGTATGGATTATTCTAAGTTGTATGGACCCCACGGATTGTATTGTCATAAGTGGTTGTATCTTGCTGCATGTTTGATGATGATTGGAAATGCATATAAGAATCAAATGATGAAAATGATCTTGTTTGCCATCACATCATATGCCATGTTGAAATTGAGCTATAATTGAAAATGTGAACTAAGATAAGTGAGAAGGCCGTCGGAGGTGTGAGCCGACGATGCCTCGGGAGTGTCGGGATGCCTGGCTAGAAGGGTAAAGGCCGGATGCCCAGTGGCCTTAAATGGCTGAATGCCGGAGGGTCCTCGGGAGTTTCGAGATGCCCGGAGCGTGGGGAGCCGGAAGCCGGAGGTTTGTGCCGGGGATACCTCGTGATGCCGGTTGGGGTACGAGATGCCCGGGCAGGTATTGTGCCGGATGCCCGGAGGTTTGTGTCGGAGGTTCCTCACGATGCCAAGTGGGGTGCGAGCGATAAATGTGGGATGCAAATATTGGTCCCGGGAAAAAGAGAAATGTGGCGAGTTCAAAATGAAAAGATAAAATTTGGAAATTGAAATTGAATCATGCATGGTATGACCATATGTATGCATGGATGCATGATGATGAGTGCATGGATGTATGTGCACCTATGGCATGATGGTATATGTGACATGATGATGGTAAGTGCATGGATGTATGTGCACCTATGGCATGATGGTATATGTGACATGATGATGGTAAGTGCATGGATGTATGTGCACCTATGACATGTGTGTACATGTGGTATGATGGCATATGCATGACTCCAAGGTAAGTTATGCATGGATGCTTGAACGATATGTCTTATGCTATGATTGTTATGATTGTATTGTGTGATGCATTGAGTGGTTTATTGGGTCCTTTACCTGCTGAGTGGCTGTACACACCCCTTCGGGGACCAACATTTTAGATTAGGAAGATGCCGCTCCCTGCTGTCACGCGGGGCGTCTTTTACGGCCTTCCTTCGGACGTGGAGGTCGAGTGTGTGGAGATCGACTGTCCCACCATCCCCTGGTCTGACGTTTATTCGGGTTCGTGCATTAGTGATGTATGATGTGGGCCTGGCTGAGGGCCCGGTCATACAGGAGTTCATATCTGTTCATGTTCGTCAAGACGGAGTGATGCGGGGGATGTTGCCGCCGCCACCGCCCGACGCACCGGGATAGGTGTGACGGCCCGTGCGTGAAGAGTAGGAGCTACAACTTTTTGGACAATAGCCGACACTAGTAGATGGAGGATTTTGCATGATCAACATAGAGGGTTGAGTTGTCTCTTTTTGGGGATTATGGTCGAGTGTAGCTAAAAGTCTTGGCCTTTCTTTTGTTGTACCGACCCGAGAAAATCCATCTTGAAAATATGTAAATAAAAGTGTCATGGCTTTATCTTTTCTAATAGTGTTTAGTGGTGTGCAATTGTATCATGATTGTTGGGAGGGAGAGTTAGTAGAACTTGATTATGCTTCCGCAAACAAGATGCGCTGGGACCGATAAAAAAAAAAAAAAGAAAAAACAGGCATATATATAAATGCCTAGGAACTAAGGTTCTTCTTTGATAAGTCTGTGGTGACCTTGGCGCTTCGGGGTGCCACATAAGGTTTACTCGGCCTTTGGAGCGTAGAAAATGTAGTTGTTGCAAATATAACAGCCCGTGACAAATGGGCCTATAAATATAACTAATGTAACTGTATATTTTTAAATGGTTGTTTTCCTGGCTGCTTTTTATTGTACGGATGTTATATATACGCTTTCGCATGTGCTTAATGAAAAGATAAAAAGAAATGGAACGGCGATGGGCCTAGGACGTTGCGAAAATAACCCTTGTTACTCGTGACTCTGGAGATAGAGTTGGGGTCATGACATCAACAATGTTGAAGCACTTGAAAAGGTGCAACAAATATCCTCCTAATATAGATAACAAGCAAAAGTTGTTTGTACTAGGTGATGTAAATGTGCCTAGCAAGGTAGGGGGAGATATCGATACTAGTGCCAATAGTGGTAATGTCTTAACGACATGAAAATTTGATCAAGACTAATGTAGGTACATGCTTGCTCAAATGGTCATCCTCAATGAACAACCATTTTCTATAGTTGAGCGTATTAGGTGTCGTGATTTTGTCACTGAGTTACAACATCTCTTCACACATTTGTCTCGATTTAGAGTGGTTGGAGATTGCATTAAGTTATATATGAGTGAAAGAAATTGTTTGAAGACTTACTTTGGTAAGCTTAGATCAAGAATTGCACTCACGACTAATACATGGACTTCCATTCAAAATCTAAACTACTTATGTCTTACTACATATTTTATTGATGAAGACTAGAAATTGCATAAAAGGATCATCAATTTTGTGGTGATACATAGTCACGAGGGTAGGGAGACTAGGAAAATAGTTGAAAAATGCATCTACGATTGGGGAATAGAAAAAAAAATATTTTTACAATCATAGTGGATAATGCTAGTGCGAATGACGTTGCCATTGATTATCTAAAAGAAAATTTTTCAAGAGATGGTTCATTGGTTTTAGCTGGTGAGGCTTTACACATGAGGTGCATTGCGCAGATATTAAACTTTATTTTAAAAGATGGCTTGTCTTAGGTACGTGATTCTATCACTCGTATCCGAAATGTTGTTAGATATTTGAGGAGTTCTCCCATGAGAACTAAAGTATTCTAATCTCGCATTGAGGCTGAAAGGATTACTTATAAGGGTTCGGTTTGTCTAGATGTTGCCACTAGATGGAACTCCACTTATCTCATGTTAGACATGGCCATAAAGTTTAGAAAAGCTTTTGAAAGGATGGTAGAAGATGATTTGTCTTTCGAAACTAAGCTTAATAATGATTCTCCAAAAAATGAAGATTGGGAAAATGCTATTATTCTTTCCAAATTTCTAAAATAGTTTTATGATGCCACCACTTAAATGTCATGGAGTTTATATATTACTTCAAATGATCATTTTGAGGGAATAGCTTTTTTGTATAATTATTTAAAAGATGCGAGTAATACTATGGATCCTAAGCTTAGAATTATGAGTACGAAGAATGAAGGAGAAATTTGATAAATATTATAAGAGTTTGGATAAAGTAAATATGATGGTTTTGATTGCGGTGGCATTAGATCCTACAAAAAAGTTGTATTATGTGAAGTATTGTTATGAGCAAATTTATAATGATGAAGCAAAAATTGATGAGATGCATGATAATGTAATGTTGGAGCATTTGTTTGCATTTTATGAGCAATCTTTTCTTGATCATGATTACTGATATTTGAGTGGTCAAACTATGACTACCAGAAGTAGCAGTGCTTCCAATACCGCTAGAAATAATGGAAATGATAAGATTAACATCAAAGCTTGGCGAAAAAACTTTTTCCATTGAAAGAAAAGAGGGCATGATGACAACAAATCATAGCTTGAACGGTATCTTGAAGAGGATTCTGAAGATATTCTTGATTTTGACATTTTGATGTGGTGCAAGAGTATTGGTTCGAAGTATAAATTTCTATCCTTGATAGCTCGGGATGTTTTATCTATTCTTATAACTACTGTTACTTCAGAGTCGGCTATTAGTACTTTGGGCTGGGTTCTTGATGGTTTTAGAAGTTCTTTGACTCCTAGAGTGGTGGAAGCTTTAATTTGTACTCAAGACTGGCTGAGAGCTACTCCTGTGCCTATTAATGTTGAAAAGTGCCTTGAGAATATCGAAAAGTTTGAATTGGGTAAGCTTAAATCATGCATACTTCTTTTTACTTATTCATTCTTTTGTATATCTAATGAATGAATTCCTTTTTTTTTTAGATATGGATTGTCTTACTGAGGAGATTACCATCAATAAATAGAGTTTGCACATTGAAGTTGAATGACCATAAATGGTGAGATGTTCCATTAATGGCACTAATAGTAATTTCAATTTAAAAATTTTGTTAAGTATTAATTATGTGTGTTGTTTGTTTTGTTTTTAGGTGTTCAGAAGCTGAAGCGATCATCTAAAAGTTAACAAGAAGTGAAGTTGTATATTCATGGTTTACCTTAAGTATTTTGAACTTCTTGTGGTTTAATTATATTTCACTAGTAATTTTCAGTTGCACTTTGCTGTTTAGTTTGTGCAAAATGGAAGAAGTTTTCGAAGACTAGCATTACAATTGCTATGATGATTTGCTTGTCAAGTGGTGCGAAGCTTCATTATTGGTTGATTAGACTTTGCTTGATTAAATGCAAGAACTGTTTTTGCATATAGTGTTACATGTATTATTGATAGATGATTATAGGATCAGATGCCTAGAAAACAATTTTTGGCCTAAAATTCTTTTCTCTTAAACTTCTTATCTCATCCCATTTCCCGGACGGACGAATGATTCAACGACAAATCAAAAGTAAGAAAATTATAGGATGCTTTAGCAATGGAAACAGTTTATCTCTATTAGCAATCTTGATCGTTTTTATAGTTTGTTGTTTTTAGTAAGTGTGAAATTTCTATAGTTACCTTATCTTAAATTTACGTTGAATATGTACTTGTGCTTATAGTTTGGTTGCTCAACGCTGATATATAATTTAAATTAATAGGTTTGTTTTTTTAGGGAATATAAAAAATGAAATAAAAATATTATTAGCTGGTCTCGAGTTGATCTTGGAATCAGATTGAACCTATATGGTCAGTCCGGTTCTCGTTCTTAAGCTCAATCGGGTCGGTTTTCAGTTTTTAAAATTAGAGACTAATGTGCGGGTTGGCTTTTGAATTAGACCCCGAACCAGCATTAAATGAAGAACACGTTTCCTTAACATGGACACACGGAAGACACCGGCGCGCTAGACGGCTTCAGCGGTAATGCGAGTCTTTCATAATCGGTACCTAGCCTAAAAATTCGGTGGACGACAGTCAAAATGTCGTAGAACGTATGGCATTAAATGAAGAACGCCCTTTGTTTATTAATTGACGTGACTTATGCTCCATCTACGTGGCTTTCTCCCCTCCCCTTCTTTTTGTCTTTGTTAATAATTGAAGAGAGAGGATGGCCCTGTGCAAGAACGGCTATAGCTTTCTTCCCCTCATTCGTGCATGCTCATGCATGTGCATAGAGGCACATAAATTTGGTGGACGTCAGTGCTGATTGTGGGCACCTGTGCTGCCATTTAATGAGTTCGTATTTCTGTCTCGTCTCTCCTATAAAAGGAGGACCGCAAAAGACGACCGAGGTAGAGCAAGAAGAGAGAAGACTCGTGAGCCTCCCCGGAGACAAGGTAGAAGATTTCGACAGGGGGAGATTTTCTCGTTGTGATTACACGTATAGTAATTTAGCCAGTTAAATTTTTATGGGTAGAATTTATTTAATTCTTTGAGTGAGGTTTTATTAAAAATTGTGAGGAGCTAGACACTGTGTGAGTTATTAAGCGTAATTGAGAGTTAGAAACATCAAGAGGATATTTGAGTACTCGAATAAGTGCAATATCTATTGTATCGCTTGTTTTAATAGTGAGATTTTATATTATTCTTTTTGTGGATGTAGGTTTCGATATTCGAATCAAATCATATAAATTCGGTGTCTGATTTTCCTCCTTTCTTCTAATTAATTTTAACCGATTCGCTGGCCATCTTACTTCGCAGCAAATAGCGTCCGCACTCCTTTCTCAAGAAACCCAGTCATTCAAGAAGCAGAGCATTGCAACTGCAAGCAGCCAAAGCCAAACGCGTCCGTACAGAAGGAGAGAGAGAGAGAATAGAAGCATGAGTGCATGCACGAGCCAAGCAATCACGACGCCCAGTGAAGATGAAGAGTTCTTGTTCGCCATGGAAATGAATGCTTTGATAGCACTCCCCTTGGTCTTGAAGGCCACCATCGAACTGGGGATCCTCGAAATACTGGCCGAGTGTGGGCCTATGGCTTCACTTTCGCCTGCTCAGATTGCCTCCCGTCTCTCCACAAAGAACCCCGAAGCCCCCGTAACCCTTGACCGGATCCTCCGGTTACTCGCCAGCTACTCCATCCTCTCTTGCACTCTCGCCCAAGACACAGAAGGCAAACCCCTGAGGCTTTACGGTTTGGGACCGAAAAGCAAACACTTCGTCAGAGCCCATGGCACTACCACTTTTGCTGCCCCCTTGATGCTTATGCTTACCGACAATATCGTCACTTCTAGCTGGTTTTTGCTTCTTCCTTCCTTTCTTTCTGCTGTGTTGAATTGGCCATGTCCTCCATCACATGCGCCGTAAGTATATCTTGATTATACCGTGCATGACTTACAGGTACTGCTTAAAAGAACAGATTATGGAAGGAGGAGACACCTTCAAACTTGCCAATGGACTGCATGTTTTTGAGTACACTAACAAAGACAGGAAATTTAATGAGATATTCAACAACGCAATGCAAGGCCCGACAAACATGTACATGAGTAAAATTGTGGAATCTTATCAAGGCTTCAACAACGTCAAGACGGTGGTCGATGTAGGTGGTGGCATGGGGGCGAGCCTTAGGATTTTACTATCCAAGCACCCCCACATTCATGGCATAAACTTTGATCTACCTCATGTGGTCAAAGAGGCTCCTCCTTATCCTGGTAAAGTTTATTTTTTTTCCCCTTCTGCTCCATCTTCTCTTCTAAAAAATATCTCTCATAGAGATGAACTTTATTAAGGAAAGTTCGATTACGTCGCTAAGTTATTCATATCATACCCTTAACACAATCGCTCGAGTGAGTCACTGCAAATCAAACATGATTCATACTGTACAAAATCAGCTTCCATATAGGGATAGAGAATGAACTCTTTGGATAAAGCTGAGGTGTTTGAGAATGGATTGAATCACTTATCTTTCGATGACAGGCATAGAACATGTGGGAGGAAACATGACAAACTACATTCCTAAAGCGGACGTCATTATCATGAAGGTTATTCCCCTGTTCAAAATTTCCTTATTAGACGTGATCAAGTTCTTCGCATGATAATATGATTATTTCCATATATTGCGGTTTGCTCGGTTTAATAATGGCTACACAGCTCGTGCAACCTTTATCTACACATCCTTTATCCATCACTACTGCAACGGATGGTTAATTACTTGCTAAAAATAAAACTACTCATATCAATAACGTTATAAGTGGAATGTGTAAAGAAATGTTAAACAACCCGGATGCTTAATATGTATCCAAAACTAACTGATCACCCGTCGTTTTGTAGTGGATAATTCACGGTGCAGATGACAAGCTATGCGTCAAGCTACTCAAAAACTGCTGGGAGGCATTGCCAGAGAAGGGCAAGGTCGTGATCGTGGACGCTGTCCTTCCAGAGTATCCTGAAACGGATATCATCACGAGGAACGCCCTCCTAGCGGACATGTCCGTGCTGAATATCACTCCCGGCGGAAAGGATCGGACAGAGAGAGAATTTGAGGTCCTGGCACGTGCATCCGGCTTCAACGCTCCGAAACTTGTGTGTCGAGCTTACAACATGTGGGTGGTCGAGTTACACAAAAGGATCTGATCTCTTCTCATCACAAGCATGTCTTGAGCTTTCCCTAGGGAATTCTCTGTATGTTCGCGTTGTGTTCGGACACTTGAGCCGGACCCTTAACCTTGTGTGCCATCGTAAGGAATAAATAAGTGCTGATGGAAAAATAATCTCATGCTTTACCTGAACGGTCCCCAATGTCCTAAAATCATTCTTTTTTGGGAAAATTCAAAAGTCCATTTCACCCTTTTATACGAAATGTCGTGCAAAAAACCATTAATGTCATTACCCTTCAAATAAGAAGAAGAAACTAATTAAAGATAATTATCTTTACAAGGACTAAGTACCCAAAAAATAAAAAGCCCATGCACAGCCTTTCACATCAAGAACAATTCTATTCACTTTTTCGAAAGTCTTAAAAAAGCACAGTTTTCGGCATCTGTCAAATTGCAGCGAGTCCATCAAAATATGGGGAGCTCACCTAACAAAAAAAATGAGTTAAAATTTATTTTTGATCAGTCATATTTTACTCCTACTCTAACTCTCACACTCAGACTTTTGCCCCCTCCTTGCGGGCGTGGAAATCAAAACTCACACTTGAAACTAAATCGTCCTCACCCCAACCCACTAAAAAGGTGGGTATTCAAACCCTCCACCTCCCTCTTCAATGTTGAAAGGGTCCCAAATCATATAAAAATTATGGGAATTGATCAAGTAACGGCACCGTTACTCTTTCAACGGTGACGGTGACATGTGCACCACTAATTCTTTTACTTATTTCTTCAGAAAATTTGAAAAATAATTTGTCACTTGGGACTTGCTCCACTTCCATCCTCATTTTGTCACTTGTAATTTGATTTTTCTTTTTGTTTGTCTGACATCAAAATAAAAAGAGATCAATTAATTTCTTTTTAAACTTAGAGAAATTTGAAAGTTCGCGAATCAAAATATTATATTTGCGCTTGATAATTAATTTTCATCTTACATGAATTTTCTTAAGTATATCATTTATATCATTTTTTTTACCAATGTCTACCATTAAAAAAGAATAGCTCAATTACCCCCATGATTTTCTTCTCCCTTCAAGAACTTCATCCATTTGTTTCTTTAAATATGAAGCTAGTCATCTTCATCAACAACTAAAATGGGCGGCCAGTATTGCACCGTTACTCATTGGAAGTAACAATACCGTCATACTAGCACTGCCCTAAAATTATTAACAAGTGTCCACAAATTCTAACACTTACCAAAATATTTAATCTCCCCACAACAAACACCATCGGTCATGCCAGCCACCATAGTCGCAGGTGCTCTCTCTCTCTCTCTCTCTCTCTCTCTCTCTCTCTCTCTCTCTCTCTCTTTCTCCCCCTCTCAGCTCTCAGATGGAGATCGCAACCTTAGGGGCAATGGGCGCAGTTTTATATGGTCCACCAAGGGACGGATCCCCGATCTTAATATATCATAACTGCTTATATTTATTTGTAACCCCTGTATAAAATGTCGTAACACAAAAAACTTAAGTATGAACAAGATTTACTGTTTTTTTCCTCCAGCAGTCATAGGGCGACTAGAGATCAGTTGCTCAAGGGCCCTCGAATTTATTATTTGGGATGTTTTGAGAATATTGTATTTTCGTGTGCTGGATCAATACAGGCTAATGGTTGGGTATGTGGTTTGATTGGTTGATTCAATAGGTTTGTAACAAAAGTAATGGTTATATAAAAAATGAAGTTCCTAGAAAATAGGAGGAATCAATCTACTAGAGCACATCTCCTCTTACTTGTCCTAAACCCTAAACCTTAAACCTTAAAATCCTAAACTCTAAACCCTATTGCCTCTATTCAATAAAAAAGGAGAGGCCTTGTGTGATTCATTTTGCTGATTTTTCGTTCAAGATAGAATTCCAAAAAAAATAGACCAATCCATACTTTGAACTAATAACTATAGAACATAATAAGAGCTTTGTCTATTTCAATTCATCATCATGAATGGCCTATGTAGCTTTTGATAACTCTTCTAGTCATGCATTCTTTGGAAGCTTTGAATTCTTTCCAATCTTAGGCCTTGACTCACCCACCATGGATGAACCTTAAAGAAGAACCTTTAGGTGTCCGGGACATTGAATTCTCATCATGGCTGTGGTAATATCTCTTCCTCTTCAAATTTTTGACGATATGAAAAAATCAAAAGCCCTGCCATTAAAATCTCTGCCGTCCCTATTCAATGATGGAAGCGCAAATGCCTTAAGTGTCCCCTCTAGTCAAGAGTTGAGCCTACCAATCACTAATCAATATATTTTTCTCTCATGTGTTTCTTCATTTATGGTTTGATATTCTTGTACTACAGGAACCACACCAATCCATCCCGATTATAGGTTAGCCTTCCTCTGCTTAAACATGAGCTCCCATTCTAGATTGTATTGGCAAAATCGATAGGGAATTGGCTTCAAGTGTAGATAGGGTCAAATATGCAAGGAATGCAAAGACACGGTCCCCTTCCCTTCTCTTTTAGATGAATGGAGTGGTTTAGAATTGCTCTTCACAAACAAACTTGGGATTTGCAATCCAAGGTAAGATCGGTTTAGGATCATTGGGTCTTTTACTATCATAAGGATGGACCATTACTCAAAAAGTACTTCTAGGTAATTGCCCCACATATTCTATATCTATTTATGTGAAAAGAAATCATGTGACAAAGGAGATTCTTATTTGTACATGTGGTTTAGAGTTTCGGATCTTGTGCTCACTGGCATGTATGGATGCCCTGGCATGTATGGATGCCCTGGCTTTAATTGATTTTCCCCTTTTCATATTTTTCAATTTTTTTTTTAAAACTTGGATCTTTTTTGCAAAGGTGAACCATTAGGGGGAAAGTTGATGAATTATTAAGCTCAGAGACTTAGTGCGAACTCTCCCGAGCCCAAACCAACCATAACTTTGGGATTTTAATTTGTTTGATTAAACATGCAAATCATTTTATTTTTATAAGTTATTAATAAGTCGATTAGATACCTAAGTAAAGTGTGGAGAGCATTTCACTTCTGCAAACTAGAGATTCATGAATATGGAGACTTGATTGCATTAGATAAATTTAACGCCCTTTCGATGCCTTTCCTCTTTATTTCAAAAAAATATTTGTACTTTGCGGGTAGTCTTAGTCAATTTTAAGTTAAGCCACTAATACGCAAATGGTGGTCATGCGAGTGCAAAAATAAGAATTTAACAATCAATAATTAAATCAGTAAATAAATTGCTAGAGATAAGGAAAGAACATAAATATCTCGAGCAAGCGAAAGCAAAAACTCCATAACTCCAACACGCCAAATGTTCTGCAAAATGTTAACAAAATAATATATGCATCGCCTAAACATGATTTGTAAATGCAATAATGATTATTTATTTTTGGATTTTTCTTGTTTAACAAAAGATTAAACTATATGCAATGCAACCTATATGTAATTTTAATGACGTGAAAAAGGATCACTTATGAATTAACCCTATTATTTAACCATGTGAAAGATTTTTGTGTTTTCTTTAAAAGACTAAACTCTAGGACACTAGACATGACTTAATGACTTTTATTTAAAAAAGTAGTGACCTAATGATGAAGTGATAATTTTTATATTTTCTTTTACGATACTTAAATGATATGCAATCCATGAGATGCATGAAATGTGATTATTAATGATGTGAGTCTATTAACACATTACCATTAAATTAAATGACTCACTAATTGACATGTGACTTATAGAAATAAACGTGCAAGTACGTCAATTGAATCATAATGCAATCTGAATATTCTATTTTATATGTAAGGATTGTTGATATAGACAAGCGAATCGGATAAAATTAGGCAGAAGGAAGGAAAGGAAATGGGATATCAGATTTACGTGATTTAGTGCAAATATCGGTACTTACATCCATAAAAAGAGCAGCACGGAATTCCACTATAAAAACGAGCGATACACTAGAGATTATAATCACTCGGGCATCCAAATACTCATTCAGTGTTTCGCCGCCCCCCAATTCACCAAATAAGTCACATAGCGTTCAGCTCCTTACAATTCCTAGTGAAATCTTACTCAATGAATTATACAAATTCTACTGACAAGAATTTATCTGGCTAAATCAGTAAGGTGTAATTACAACAATACTCAACCCTCTCGGCCACCAAAGAACTTGGTGCACTCTCTTCTCTCTGGCCACCAAGGACTTGGTGCACTCTCGGCCACTAAAGGAACTTGGCACACTCTCAGCCACCTTGGCACAATTCTTGTCCTACGTCAATCACTCTCTTTTATAATAAATAAGAGAGAGTCTTCCTCATTCAGTCGCCATTACCATTGAATAATCATTATTGCAGTTCATGATGTTCACATGAGAAAGAGACATCTTGTACGTTGACCTCTCTTCTCAAGTTCATAAAGTCCACCTTGTATTTTTTAAGATTGGCTCCATGCAATTTCCTTTTTATTCCTCTTTCGGCTGAGGCTTCCATAAGCTTCTTTACGCGGATTCCTTCATTTAATATACTAATAGAGGAATTTTCATATTTGCTGCTTGAGCAAATCTCTCGACTCCATTTATAGATCCGCATAGAGCCAAGGAAAGAGAGTCAATAAAACATGTAGGTTTTCTCTACTGCTTTTCTACACATGCAAAGAGATAAATAAAAAATGAAATCCATAAGCAATCTTCTTCTTCTCACAATTGTGGCTAAACATAAGTGCAATCAATAGACTCTCGAACAAATGCATTTGACATATTCGGGGCGAAACCTGTCACTGTCTCACGTTGAAATTCATATAGGCTATCGTGCTTGATTCCTCTCATTACCAAGAGGGCATCTCAAACATTCTTTAGAACTCCACCTTCTGAAAACACTTGCAACCAGCTAGGTCTAGGGCACCCAAGGAAATTAAGTTCTTTTTCAATTCTGGATTGTGTTTTACTCCAATCAATGTCCTCACAATACCATCATGCATTCTGATTTTAACATCACCAACACTCACAACTTCACATTTAGCGTTGTTCCCTAACTGGACTTTATAACTACCCGTGCACTGATAAGTGATAAACCAATTCCTATTTGGTGTAGCATGAAATAACAACCAGAATCCATTATCCATCCGTCAAATGACAAATCCTCAGTGACAAACAAGACACAATTGACACCATTAGAATTATTCTCAACTATAGCTGCAACATCATCTATAGACTCAACTTTAATTTCCTTATGCTTTTCATTTTTCAGCTTAAAACAGTCTCTTCTACATTATCCACTCCTACCACAATTCAAACAGACAACTCCACCAATCATAGATTGATTACGTTTGTTCGTGTTTATACTACTTTTGCTAACACATGTACTAATTCTTTCTCTACTTTCACCTACTAAAGCTGTAGGTCCAAGTTCACCAGATTGTTTCCTACGAATGTCTTTACTCATAATCAAATCACAAACCTCATCAAATGTCAAGCTTCTTGACCCAGAGGAATTACTAACAGTAGTAATAGTAGTATTCCAATTATCAGAGAATGAAGATAATAGAATCAAAGCATGAACCTCATATTCAAAGTTGATCTCAACCAAACTCAATCGGTTAGCGACCTCATTGAATTCGTTGATATGCACAGCTACTAACGTACCTTCACCCATTTTTAAGTGAAACAGATGTCACATCAAATAGACCTTATTGATCACAGAGGGTTTCTCTACATACTTGACAGAGCTTTCATCAGTCCCGTAGTGTTTTTCTCCTTCACGATGTTAAGCGTGACATTACGAGCCAACGTCAACCAGCTAACATTTATCGCTTGTCTATCTAGCACTTCCCACCAGCCATCGTTCATCGAGTCTAGTTTCTCCCTTAACAAATCAGTCGATTCTCACCTTCCTTTCTTCCATCATTGTCGATTAGCTTCACGTCAGCCAACTCTAGCTCTAATACCAATTGTTGTGAACATAGACAAGCAAATCAGATAAAATTAGGAAGAAAGAATGAAAGGAAATCGAACACTGGATTTATGTAGTTCAATCCGAATATTGATATCTACATCCACAAGAAGAGTAATACGGAATTCCACTATAGAAAGGAGCGATACATCGGGATTATAATCACTCAAGCATCCAAACACTCACTAAGTGTTTCCCAACCCCCAATTATGCCAAATAACTCATAGTATTTGGCCCTCACAATTCCTACTAAAATCTCACTCGAGGAATTACACAATTTCTACTCACAAGAATTTATCTCGCTAAATCACTGAAATGTAATTACAACAAGACTCAATCCTCTCAGCCACCAAAGAACTTGGCGTATTGTCCTCTCTGGCCACCAAGGACTTGGCACACTCTTAGCCATCAAAGGAACTTGGCCCTCTCTCAGCCACCTTAGTGCAATTCTTATACCACATCTCTCGCACTCTTTTATAATGCAGAAGGGAGAGTCTTCACCATTCAATGGCCATGACCATTGAATAATCATTATTGCACTTCATGATGTTCACATGGGAAAGAGACATATTGTACGTTGGCTTCTCTTCTCAAGTTTAGAAAGTTCACATTGCATTTATTAAGATCGACTCCATGCAACTTTCTTTTTCATTCCTCCATCGGTTGAGGCTTCCACATGCTTCTTGTGACATCCCGATTTTTTTTCCCGCTTTCGACTAAATGAAATGGGCTTTTCATCGACGCGCCTATGGCCTTTTTTCTTTGAGTTGACCAGAAATCGACTCCTCGACCGTGCTAATCTGCAAAGGTCAATACGGCACCATCAAAATCGATTAGAGACAGAAGAAAAGTCAATTTGACAAAGGCATGTAATTAAAGTTTGGGTGATTCCACCTAATTGCAAAATTCTCGTCTAACAGCACTAAACCGATTTTTCTGTCATTTCTGTACCTTGTGCCCGCATTTGAAATCTCGAGATTTTCACAACAACTGAGAGTCGCCCATGAGTCGAAGATGCACAATGTGGCTTGAAAATAAGCGACCACAGGTCAAATGCGCTAAAAATTCCTAAAAACTACCTGGTAGGTTAGGTCACACTAAAATCGCGTCCGGTTGAAATTAACTTATAAATTGAACCCGATTTCAGAAATTAAAAATTTTGTCATGTCACGATTTATTTTAGGATCGTCGACTCATCCTCTGAAGAATTTTTGGGCCAGTTCGAATTTTCGGCAAAAAATCTGTGGCATCCTAAAATTTCATAGCGATCTCTAGATGCATTATGACCTATGGAAAGATGATGGAAGTGCCATCGGATCATGTTATAGCCTTTAGACCAATGAATTATAATAGATTAAGGCCGAGCATTTTAATGGAAAATTGTCTGGTTGGAAATATATCCTATGTTCATGGGTGATCAAGGATTGTGCTATAGGATAATTTGATAAGGAAAATTTTGTTCTTGACCGTGCACTTTATAGATTGGATTTTATGGACTTATGTTATAAAGTTTTATGGCCAAATAAATTTGCAATTAGGTATTTTGTTATAAGTGTGGATTTAGGGTAAATTATTAAAGGAGGAAGTGGGCCGAAATTCTTAGGCCAAGCCGGCCCAAAAATCGGCCCACCGTTTTCCCCATTCGGCCGATCAAGCCTGGCCCAAAGAAGCCCAATGGGTTGTCGACCAAGGCTGGCCCAAGCTCAGCTGGATGAAGCCCACCCTCTTGCATGAAGAATGGCAAGTGGCATGAAGGGTCCTCCATGTGTCTTCAACAAGAAGACACTTGTCTCCCTCTTGGAGCCAAGTGTCCTAGCATGCAAAAATTAAATTAGATGCAAGCAATTAAGCAACCAAAAAGGAAAAGGGGAGGGGGCGGATTGAGCAAGGCAGCACCGAGAGAGAGAGAGAGAGAGAGAGAGAGAGAGAGAGAGAGAGAGTGAAGTTGCGAGAGAGGGAGAGAGTGAGGCCGAGAGAGTGGAAGGTCGTCTTCTACCGTCAACGCTGCCTAGCCTCGCCGTTGTGCTTGCTGCGATTTTCATTGGATTTAGGGCAAGTAGAGTCCATTAATCTACCCTTTGCTTACTGTGGTGTGTGTGTGGTGAATGGTAAACTTCGGATGTAGTAGAGGTGAAGAAATTTTGAAGCTTTGGGGAGAAGTGACTTAGCCTAGCATTCTGTTTTCTAGAAAGACAGTCCGACCTTTGATGATTTCGTGAGCTGCATGTAATCTTCTAGTTGGAATCTCGCTTCGACTTCTTGATGAAAGTTGTAGAGAACTTCTTGGAGAGTAACATATCAAAATTTCAGAAGAAATGAACAAGTACAGGCCGGAGAAACTATTTTTCTTTGAAGAAGTTAGATCTGGAAATCGTTATGCTGACCTAGTGTGATTCTGTGAATTTTATAAAATTATCCGGTTGAAATTTGATCTCATGTCCTTAATGAAAGTTGTAGATGATAGATTGAGGAGTAACATGTAAAAATTTTAGAGGAAACGAAGGAGTGTAGGTCGGTGAAACGATTTTTATCCGAAATGGTTAGATCTGGAATTTGTTGCCGAGGGTTAGGGATGGTTCTGGTAATTATAGTTTTTAATATATAACGAATATGACTTCTAGTTCTGCATGAACTATTTACTTCTAGGTCTTTTATATGACCTGTAAAAATTTCAGAATTTTCTGAGTTGATTTATGGTTTTTACCGAATTTGTGAATAAAACTGTGTATGGCAATATTCTGAAATTTTAAAGACTGAGATGCATGGACCGTACCGATTTGTATGACGTTCTTTTAATATGGTGTCCTTCTTGAAATATTTTCCTCTAGATATCATCTATAACATGTTAAATTTTTAGAATTTATTAAGACCGTTTACTAATTTTTCAAGCATTTTAACTAAAGGAGTGTATTATGTTTTTATCCGAAAATTGCTGTACTTTCAAAAATAAATGAATTGTTCTATGTTATATAATGTCTTGAGTGGTTGATCATGCTGCACATGTGGTGACATTTGGCTTGTCATATAATAACAAAAAGCTGAATTAGACCTTTGTTACTATTACATCAAATGCCATGTTGACAATGAGACACATATGTGAATATAAATTATGATAATGATGATACCGTCGGAGGTGTGAGCCGACGATGCCCCGGGAGTGTCGGGATGCCCGGAGTGTGTGTGTCGGATGCCCGGAAGTGTGTGCCGGAGGTTTCCCCGAGAGTGTCCGGATGCTCGGTGGTATACGGTACGTAATTCCGGGGGATGCCCGGTGGTATGTCGGTACGTAATTCCGGAGGGTAGGGGTACCATTTTCATGGCCCCTGAGATTCCTCGTGATGCCAGGTGGGATGCGAGATGCCCGGAGGTGTGACGTAACACGCTCTGGATGCCCGGTGGCCCTAGTGGCATAATGTCGGAGGCTCCTCGCGATGCCAGGTTGGGTACAAGCGACAAATGAGGGATGCAAACATTGGTCCCTGGGAAGAAAAATGATGAGATCCAATTGAAAGATAAAATTGAAAATTGAATCATGTGCATGGGTGTGTGCATATGGTATGATGCATGATCTGCTTATGAAAGTAAATTGGTACTATATGACATTGAGAATGCGATCATGAAGACTTGAATGGATCTCATGGGGATATACATATGATTGTGTGGATGATATGAATCATGCGTATGTATGTGCATATGGCATGGGATGAACCTCATGGAAATGCAAGCACGAGTGCATGGTGGTATATGCACGTTGCATGGTGATATATGCATGGCTACTTGATGATATATGCACGAGTGCATGGCGGTATATGCACGTTACATGGTGATATATGCATGGCTGCTTGATGATATATGCACGAGTGCATGGTGGTATATGCACGTTTGCATGGTGATATATGCATCACTGCATGGTGAGGTATGCTCGAATGCATGGATGATGTGTGCTTTATTCGTGATATCTTGATTGTTCTGTCTGACGCATTGTATAGTTTGGTGGATCTTTACTGCTAAGTGGTTGTACTCACCCCGTTTGGGGACTAACATTTCAGACTAGACAAGATACCTCTGCTACCACTGCCACCAATAGATGGATCGAGTGGTTGGATATGACCGCGAGGAGGAGGATAGCAAAGGAAGGAACTTTTGGATGCCGACACTAGTCGATGGACCTTAAGTATACGACTGTTGGAAAAGATGTCAGTCATCTTTTGAAGTATAGCCGAGTATAGAAGACTACGGCATTTTCATGTACCGATGAATGATGTCCATCTGCTTTAAGTAAATAAAAGTGTTCAGCTTTTACCTATAAATGTTTAGTTGGTGTGCATCGTTTTCTGAATATAGGGAAGGGAGTTGTTGGATACGCTTCCGCCATATAAATTGCGCAGGGACCGACCTAAAAGATATAAACCCCCAGGATTGATAGACCTTCAGGTCAAGCAAGAGAATGGTAATCGAGCTGTGGCGACCCTAACGGTTCGGGGGCCGTCGAGGGGTGCCACAAAATCAAGATTTGGCGAAATTGGACCGGGAAATTCAGATAGGCTAAATTGGATGCACTTTTGGCCTTCGAGTAGAACCAATTGGCAAGGAAAAATGTGGAATTTGATGTGGGCATCCTCCTTGGCATTTTGACCATTGATTTGAGACCAATTGGATTGAATTGGAGTTGAAATTGAAGGGAAATGCTTGGAAATTCGTAACCGTGGCGGGGTTGCAACATTTCAGCATCATTGTGGTTTCTTCGAGAAGATTGGTGAGGGAAAATGACTGAGGATAGGGCTGTGGACTTTGGAGGCTTGGTGATGATGAGCTAGGATATTTTGTGAAGACTTTTGTGGCATTTGTTCCCCCCTCTAGGTACAGCTCTTCTTCTTCTTCTTCCTTGCCTCAATTCCCTCCATTGTAGTTGTCTTTGAAGAAGAAAACCAGCCAGCATCCCTCTGCAGCCGAGCCAGCCACCGCCGAGCAGCCTCACGCCCGCTCGAGCCCGCTGGAGGCGCTCGACCGCACCCGCACACTGTACCGCGTCCCGCCTATCCAGGCCGCCCGTCCCGCGCCCGCTCGGCGTCCGCCTGGCCTCCCGTCGCGTCCCCGAGCCACCATCTCCCGTTCCAGCCACCCGAGCCACCGCCGTTGGCCCCTACAGCTTCGCTTGGTCGCACCTTGCCTGTCCCACCACAGCTGGGCCACTCGACCAGCTCCTTCGGCCAACAAGCAGAGCCGAAACCCACAGCTTGGGTTGTGAGCTTCTGGCCCTTTTCCGGGCCCTTCCAAGCCTTGTTTGGTGTCGTCGTAGGCCCGTCTTTCACTCGCCACCGCATCGCCGTCGCCATGAACTCATCGGCTCGCAAATCTAGTGAGTTTACTCTCTAAACTCTACTTAGTAAGTTAATTATGCTTAGGGTAGGGTTTTTTTTTTTTTTTGGGGAAAGGTAAGAAATATATTGACTTTAAACCAAAAGAGCTATATAAAGCTATACAGCAAGAACTCGGTCCCAGAGACTTGCACTCACGAAGACAACAAGTCAGAGTGAGCGAAAGGGGGCCAAGGTAAAAGGAAAACAAACCAAGGGCAAGGGAAAGAAAAAAAGGCCAAACAACGGCACAAAACCAGCAAGCTAAACCAACACAAACAGCAATGAGGAAGCACTACCAACAAAAGAAACCAAGCATGGCTCTAAGATTAAGGCCATCTTAGAAGCCAGGAGGAGGGCGAAATCCATAAGAACCTCCGAGCAGACGAGAGAAAGGAAAACCCCCTACAAAAAACCAGTCGACTAATAAGGTGATTAGCTCGCCAAAATGAAGGGGTTGAGCGACTAGCTTTGCAACAATCTCCTATTAGCCATAGTGGGAGGAACTTGATGGAAAGACAAGGCTTTGTCCTTTATAACCTGTTCAAGGCGCCTTTTCATGGCCAAAAGGGAAGGAGGTCTACCCCGGAATAGTATATTGTTACGCTCCTTCCAAGTGATGTTGCATAAAGCAACAAATGCAAAGCGAGCAAGAAAAGAGCGGAAGGAAGGTCCTGAGAGAGATATGATTGCCCAAAGCAAGTTTTCCTTCCAAGATTTATTCCGCCAAGCATAATTAAATCTTGCGGCCCAAAAAGTGGCTAAGGTAGCAGGAATGGGGCATCCAAAAAACAAGTGATCAATCGAATCTGGCCGACAGGAGCAGAAGCCACAATTCACATCCGGTATTCTACCATAGGTAAGGAGTAGTACCTGAGTTGGTAGTCTATTTTTTGTAATCAACCACAGCAGGAATTGGTAGCGGGGAACCAATGAATTGTTCCAAATGAAGGGCGCCCATTATACCGGATGGCTAGTCGGCCGAAGAGTTTCCCTAGCAGACGCAGCAGAACAAGTGCTACCCGTGCTGCCTAGCCAAAGAAAACGATCACCTTCATCATTGAGTTCGGGTAGGGGATCATCCCGGGAGGCAACCCCATCTAGAACACCCGAAGATGGGTCGGGATAGGAGAAAAAGTCAGCGACCGTAGCTTATTTGGGTAACCGAGAGAACGGTAAATGTCTGCATTGGAAAATAATAAGTTCGGCGGCCCTTTGGGGTGCCAATTGTCGTACCGAAGGAAGTCGAGGCCATTTCCAACTCGCCAAAGCAAAAAGCACTTGCGAAACTCCACACGAAGGTCCAAGATTTTTTTCCAAGACCAAGAGCAAGAGGTAGGCTTAGGGTAGGGTTAGTTTAGTCTAAGAGTGGATTATGTGGTTAGTTTAGTGTAATTAGTGGTTTAGTTGGTTAATTAGGCTAATTAGGTGGCTAGATTAGTTTAGTTAAGGGTTAATTAGATTGTATGATTTATCTAACTTAGTGCATTATTTAATTAGGTCTAATTAGGTGGTTAGATTAGTGTTTAAAGCTTAATTAGTGATTTATTGAATTATTTTGCATTTATTTATTTAATTTTGCAATTTATTTAATTATTTAATATTTTCAGGAAATTATACAGGGATGGCCGGTCGTCAGAATTTCGTGCTGATTGTCGTGGTATAATCAGTTTATGCAATTGGGTGCTGATTTGTGCAATTAAGTGACGATTGTTAATTTTGAGTTATTATTTCAAAATTATGAAATTTTGGTATTTAATTAGAAAATACCGGGTGTTAGGTTTTCAATCAAAAATGTTTTTAAGTACTATATCAAATAGTGGGATTTTAAAAAGGAAGGATATCAATTTTTGTGGTTCGATCTAACCGTGTACCCACACATAATTATTTTACTGGATGTTTTTAATACGAAGAAAATAAGCCAAGCACATTATTTTAATTGAGACATTTGAGTGCAATGCACAATGTCCTTGGCCTGAGATTGGATGGTTGTGTGATAGTTATGTGAACCCGTCGCGAGCATTTATGCCGGGCGATGCTCCTATATGGAATGCCCATGTGAACGGATGCCGATGTACTAAAGGTTGGGTCGATGCTCTTTCGAGAATGCCGTCTCGAGGTAGACGTTGCCATGCTCAATGAGGCAAGACGATACTTGGCTATGTCGAAAGACTGCCGAACGTCTTGTAAGCCGTGCCCGTGGGGCCATAATCAATTGGAACGCATGAATGATTGAGATAAATGTGCCTGATTATGGGATAAAATTGTGTGGTACGGAATGGGACGTGTCATAATGATTTGGCCTTATAATCGGGACCCCTGTGATTGATTAACATATGAGTGAGACGTTCCAATTGATGTGTGCATTTACTATATGCATTTGTTCTATGAACTATACTGACGTGCAGGGAGGTGTTGAGGCGAGGTGAGTCTTTTGTGATGTGTGGTTAGACTACCTCTAGGCGTATTACCTTCCTAATCGGGGTTTAGGGCGTGAACTCGCTGAGACATTGTCTCACCCCGTCGTGGTTTAACTTTTTACAGTTCCATAGATGGAGGCCCGCCCGGTTCGTTTTGGGCAGCCGCGGGGGTATAGCGAGCAAAGTACCGACATTCCTGTCCCCGGGAGTCCCTGGCTCCATGAGCTCATCGTGACCACTATCTTGGTCAATGAAGGCCTATCACAATTGGTACCTCATCAATTCAAGGTGTGGTTTCGTCATGGGCCTAATGGGGTGAGGGAAGGCCCACTTAGGGTTTCGATGTACCCACCGTTGAGGGTGAGGGGTAACTGACCCACCTGACGGTGTCGTGATAGATCCGGATCCCAAGTAGATAGGGTCCGGGATAGGGTTAGCTCGGTAGTCTCTTTCGTTTATAGACTCTTGTGTATAAACTTGGTGTATTTATAAAAGTGTGTTTGTGAAAATTTATTGTCCTTTTTTTCTATCCCATGTTGATTGTTGTTTGGGGATTGTTTATTTCGCTTCCGCTTGTGCATGATTCGTTTGGGTTGGCGACGCGTCCTTGGAACGTTGCAATTTTATCGACCACCGAGGGATGTGCGCGCTCGAGGTCCGGGGCGTGACACTTCTTCACGGATTCCTTCATTTAGTATACAAACAGAGGAATTTCCATATTTGTCACTTGAGCAAATCTCTCCATTGACTCCGATTACAGCTCCGCATAGAGCCAAGGAAAGAGAGCCAATAAAACACTTAGGTTTTCTCTACTACTTTTCTACACATGTAGAGATAAATGCAAAATGAAATCCATATGCAATCTTCTTCTTCTCACAATTGCAGGTAAACATAAATACAAGCATGTGCTGTTGGACCAAAGAAGAAGTCCCACAAAATCACATGGTCGAGTTTCATCTAGGTTCAAACTCGAGACATATTTTAACAATGGATATTGAAAATTCATGAAAATAACAACAAGCAAGGATTAAGAGTTTGTGACAATCGTGCAACCACTTAATACCGGCTTACTCGAGCAAGAATTGTGAACTTCTACGAAGCAACATATATTGATGTCATCTAAAAACATGACTGGACTTCTATTTTTTTGGACGACCTGGACTTGAATGTTGGTAAGATTCATCATGAATTAAAAATAAACCTTATATGATAAACCACCTGACGCAACCTCCTGATATTTATTTCATAAAACCTTGCAGTTTAATTCAATTGAATTGATAACGTGATCAATTCTTAATAGACTAGATAGCCTAGTATCGAATTAATCTCCTTTTCCTAAAAATCAAAGAAATCAAGCACTATCAAACACTTTCAACCATCAGTCACTCCAACGTATTACACAAGCCTATGCACCGATAATAATTATGTTGGTTTTCTTTTAGCATAGCTAATTGACATGGCAAAAGATAAATATATGCATAAATACACTTTGTTCTAGGAGTGTAACCATATATATATGAGAGAGAGAGAGAGAGAGTACTATGTGTTGGTGCTAACAATACAACCTAGAGGGTTAATAGGTTGTTTGAGAACTACGAAAAACATTTGCAGAAGATAACAAGTTCAACTTCAAATATTAGCGGAAACAAATTAAAGAAATCAAGTATGGGTGTTCCTATTTAACAGAACATGGTATTAAAGATCAAGTATTACAAATGGTAAAGAGATGGAAAATTCATAAGCAGATATATAGTGGTTCGGCTTTATCCTCCCAATGCTATTAGCCACAACAAGGCTAGAATCTACTAGCAATCTTCAAGACAAGTTACAATCAACAAGTATCGCATTTTCAGTAGATCACACTACTAGGACTCACGTACTGCTATCACTCTTGTACACTTGCCTTTGTCATCGATAACAAATTGTAGCATCGCCAAGACATTGATGTCAAGACTATGCAGTAGCTAACAACAAAAACAGAGCAAAAAAAAAGACTTGAAGCACATGACTCATCATGTTCGGTTCAACACCAACCTAACTACTCTTGGACTCAATGTATAGCCATCCATCCTCAAATGACCATTGCCCATCGAAATCCTCAAGTAACCGTTGGTTCTAGCCAATGCCAATGGCAGACCATTGCTAAAGATCGTTGGAACAGCTCCTAAATGTACATCCATCCATCCTCAAATGACAGCAATTGTTCCCGAACAATGTCTCTATACTTTTGTTAGGCTTGCTCATTAATGCCAAAATTGCTCCTAATCAACTTTGGCGATCTTTCTGTGAATTCCAAGCCTTTGTAAAGGCTATTTTTTTCTTTTTAATGTTCTAGGCAAGTGGTCAAGTCACTAGCACCTTCCAGGACTAAATATTCTCATGATCTCTTACAATCAGGACAAGTAGATCTTTACTAGTTTGTTGATGATGTTCACTAAAGAACCATGTGAGCAACTTGCAATCAATCATCCAATGATCTTCTTCGTTTCTTTAGTATACAAATACTTGCAAGGACATAAGCATCCCCATTGATTCCTTGTCTTCGCTGATCAACCATATTAGTTTCCAAAGATCTTCAAGAATAGCAGCGTCCCCACCGATTCCTCATCTTCATTGATTTGATTGAGTTAGCTTCCAAAGATCTCCAAGGATACCACATACACATGCTGGTTCCTCATCTTCACTGAACTCATAGGGATCACCGGTATTGTCACAATCTTCCACATCATCTGAATAAGGCAGCTGCTCTTTGCCAACAATGTGCTACTCCGATAACAATCTGTTGCACCCGATCTTTCTAGTCCTTTCAAGCATATTAGCAATTTTGACTCTACCAAGTTGTTCATCTTCATGGTCCTTCCAAGCTTTACTGAGTTTATTCACTTCACCAAGTCCATCTAATTGTTCACCCGATCTTTATACCTTCAAGTCATCACAAACAACCCCATTCTTCTCAGCTTGTTCAGCCTTGATCAAGGTTCTTTCAGATGTTCACTTTATCTTAAGATCCTTCCAACTTGTAGACATCTTCAATTGTCTAATATCTTGTTCACCTCAAATATTGGCAGAGCACTCAAGATAGTGGCAGAGCACTCCTCATGTTAGTTCACCTGGTTTGTTTAAGAAAACAATTGCATTTCACCTTGTGCATATATTACCTAGTAATACTCAATCAATACACACATTAGTAACTTTTGATTGTCTTTGTCATCTTCAAAACACCATAGGGATTTTCCCAACAATCTTTCCCTTTTTTATGATGACAAAACAATCCTCTAAATATACATACGTCTTAATACGTAATAAAAGGTATTGAATGTTGTGTGCGTGAAAAATAAAACATACTTGCTTATCTTGCCAAAAATATGAATTTGGTGTGGGGCATAATAAGCAAGTAATGCAATCTCCAAATATCTAAATATTCAATGAATATAAATAAGAGATAGCAAGTAGAAATATTATGAGTGAACAACTCATGTTTCTACATTAGTTACCAAATCACATGAGTTCCAAATAGGAATGAACATTCACCATGTGAACTAAACACATATGCATATTCATCAAACCTCTCCTCCTTTTTGTCATTACCAAAAAGGCACTAAAGATGTGCAATGAAGCTTGTGTTTGGTGAATCAAACATCATATGCATCAACAATTATGTATATCAAGAAATATAAATGCATACAATTATAGTGACTCTCTCCCTTTAATGAAAAACATGAGATTGTAAAGGGGAATAGAAATATATGCTCAACAGGTTTAGAGAATTTCAACAATTTGCATGAGCGGATTTTTAACTCTCCATGTGATGATAATTATGAAATAATAATAGAGACAATTAGGATTTATGCTAACATAAAAGAGATAATAGATAAAAGCATTAATTCTATTTAAAATAGTCATTGAGAGACAACATGTTAACATCTGATATGAACAATTAACAACAACATTGTTGCTCTCCTAGTTTTGATGAACATAAGCATAACGAGTGAGCTTTTTCATACCAAGTCAACTCCCCCTTTTTTTCTCATCAACGAAAAGAGATAAAAGAACATAATTGCATTATTAATAGGGTCATGTCAGTACATACTACTAAAAGAGAAATTGGACATGATTAGCAAAAACAAACCATGAGCACATGAAAAATATACAGATTTTTGTGTGCGAAAGCACTTGCGTTGCTGAGAAGAGGTAGGGGGTTCTAGCTAGGTTTGCTATTGGTCAAGGCAAACAAGATTATAGTAGTCAAGGCTAATGAGTGTGCATTCGATCTTGACTAGATAACAAGCCAGGGATAAGTGCTATCACATCTTAGGAGCGTTAGCATATGATCATCATTCGTATGCAAAATTATCAACATACAGAGAATATTATTGCTATTCGTATATATCATGAACAATTATCTCAATTCATGATCTTTGATATCATCAATATCATCATTTTTGCTTCCATTCTTTAATGATAATCAAGATCTAGGCCAAAATTAGCTCAAGTATCATCAAGATTTGCCATACTTGATCTTTGCTCTCCTTTCATGTGTTGATTCTTTGAGATGCTCATGATCCTCCCTTTTCATCCTGTTTTTTCCTCTCCCCTATCATCATGATAGTTCTTGCAAATAGCTTTCATCAAGGTTTGGAAATGTTCACTGTTTGCCATATTTTTGTGTCAACTCCTATCTCAACTTTCATTGGTGCATTCATGATTTATGTGTTAATATCTCCACTTTACTCTTCACCCTTTTGTATTCCTCCCTCTATCATGATGATAATTTTTGTAAATAGCTTTCATCGGGGTTTGAAAATGTTCACCATTCACAACAGCTTCTGTGTCAGCTCCTGTCTCAACTTTCTTAAACTGTCATGATTTTTGTGCCAATTTCAGTGCTCATGTCTCCACTTTCGTTAAATCAATTTCTTGAATATTCAAAGATTTAACCAAAAAATCGATCTTTTAGGAAAAGTCAACTAAATGGTTGACTTTTAGTCAAACCTTTGACCCAAAAAATACAAAAAATAAAAATACACAAATATATTTCTTTTATTTCTTTTAATGCCAATTTGACTTTTGTGTCAAAAATTTCACAAAATTCGATTAAGAACTTTGATTTTGAATTTTTTCAGTTTTAGGTTCTAAATCAACCAAAAAATAAAATTACTTTTATTATAGTCATAATTAGGAGTAGTTCCTTCTTCGACATTTGGTTTAAGGGCTATCTAAAATCTGCTTGAGCATTCAATTTCACGATTTATCGAGTCAAAATATGAATTGCCGTTTTGAGCCCTAATTAGGGGACCAAAATTGATCCTTCATAACTTGTGAATGGATGATTGTTTCTCATTTTTAAGATAAATCCAAATCTAAAATCAATTTTGGGAAATTCATACCAGCACTCATCAATTTGAAGAATTTTATTCTTCCAAGCATTAGAAAATCAAGCAATTAAGCTTCAATCAACAAAATTTGAATTGACTCATTCATGGCTATGGTTTAATTTCATGAATCTAGGTCCAATTTTAATATTAGGCTTAGATCCATTTTTGACCTAAGCTCAACGCTTCAATTCAAGGTCAATTTGAATATGATAAGTGATCTTACGTATGGGTAGCTCATTAGATAGGGCAATTGTGAGACTAATTGAATTCAATTTTAGATAATTTGCAATTTTGCCCATTGAATTGCAAATTTTATCATTTTAGCCCTTTAAGCCCAATTCAAACCACTCATGGTTTCGAATCATTTTTTTCCATGATAATCATTCAATTAGATCAATAAAAGACCACTAGATCACGTTCATAAGGTTTGATTAACTTAATTGTATCTTAATTGATCAATTTCTTCTTGAAAGTGATAAAATTCATTTTCAATTTGGTCCTTTAGGGGCCAAATTGCATAATTGTTTTACCCACAGGGGTCCCAAGTGGACAAAATAGCATAAATAGGACCAAACTGGTCAAGGATTGGTCAAAATCGGCCAAATCGGACTGAACTAGTTTGGCTAGTCTGATCGGCCGTCGTCGGGAACAGTCGGTTCAGGCCCTTGTCGGTTGGTTCTTGGCCTCTGACCACTGGTTCTAGAACCCTCTCAATGTCAATTTCACTTCTACACCTTCAATTTCCCAAAATTTTACAAATTGATCCTTGAATTTCGTCAAATTACAAATTAACCCCTAATTTGACATTTTGACATAATTCCTGATTTTGGCTTGGTTTTGTGCAAATTAAACCCACTAGATCAATTACCCAACACCTCAAGATCATGATGGAGCCTTTGAAATGGATTTTAAACCGTTGGATCAAAATTTCGACCGTTGGGTCGAATCGACGGCCGAAATCGCTTAATGTGAGAAGTACATAAATGAAATGTCTTCCATTTTCAGCAAATATTTTCATTTGGCATGAAAATTCTTCTCTCTCTAGCTCTCTCTCTCTCCTCTCTTTGTTTTTTTGGTGCCAAGAGCCTCGTTTCTCTATCTTCTTTGATCCGGTAGGTTTCTTCTTCCGGCGACTGGATCGTCGCCGGTTCAACCCCCACCATCTTCATCAGCGATCATCTCCCTTGCTATTCAGATCTAATGCTTGCTAGTTCGTGGAGGTTAAATTGAAGAACCGGTGAAAACTTTGATCAATCTCAATCAAAATCCGCAAAAATTGCTACGAATATAATGATTTGAAACTCAAATCCTATGAAGTGAGATCAAGTTAGTCAATCGGGGCTAGGATTCAAAATTATGAGCTTTTACATGCTTAAGATCAATGATTATGAATGATGCAATGATTTGTTGATGATTTGAATGATTATTGTGTTCTTGAGCCTAATCTGTAATTTTCGTAGGTTTATATCTAGGTCACTGTTTTGACCAAAATGATGTCTGAAACGACCTCGTTTCGGCTCGAGTCCTCTTAGAATTAGATAATAGACATCCCAAGCTTTGAAACAGTAGGTCGTACGCCCCAATCGAGCATCGTTTGACCCTAGAAAAACACCTCCGAAGATTAACGATTCTGCAGTGGTTTAGGTCTTTTTCGATTTTGATTTTGTTCCACCTTCTGACTTTATTATTTTTGTGCCAACTTTGATGATCTTTTTTTGACAAAATTGTCTTCATGAGTTTTGTTCCAAATCTTCTCATGTATCTTCTATAATTTTTTTCATTATTTTTAGATGCGCTCAACAAGGTCAGATCTACTTAGATCTAAGCCTAGGTCAATCTATTTCGTATTGATCTCTGATTTTTCCATTTTTGTACTAATTTTTGTGTTGAGTTCTGAAACAACTTTCCTTCACAAAAGTTTCTCATATAAGTGTTTTATATGTCCTATATTTTTTTCAAAATTTTTAAACATACTTAGCTAGGTCAAAATTGCTCAACATTACTCCATAATTTGTTTTGATGAAATTGAGTCCATATATTCAATTGATGTATGCTTTACGAGGTTTTTATGTTGGCAAAGTAAGTTAATTGCATGCACTAGAGTAAAAGATACTGCAGCAACATGTGCTGGACATATAGTTTGTCGATTTTGACATTTTTGCCATGACTCAGATGATCTTAACTGAGTTTCGAACTCTTAATGAGAAATCTTCAACATCACATGCTCTATATGTGAGATTTTTGGTAGGATTTATGCGTGTCTTAAGGATGGCTAAAATCACGCTTGTTCTATAAAATTAATGTTGAAATGAAACTTGTCACATGTGCACTTTTCCATGTTTATTTTGAGTCATCTAGGGATCAAATCTTACGATCATGCCTTCTTGATAATTGAATCGCATACATGCATGTTGCAAGGTTTGCATACATGTCTAAGTCATATCCTTTGGAAAAAACTCAAATGAGGATCCAAAGTGCCTTCCTTTTCTCAAAAGAGGACCTGAAGTGAAGTCTGTCTCAAATAAGAACCCAAAGTGGTCATTTAGTCTCAAAGAAGGACCTCACTCGCCGGCCGGTGAACAGATGCTTTTTCGATTCATATTCCGGTGGCCTGATCAAGGGTATTTTTGTCCATTTAAAAAAAAAAAAAAAAAATCGATTGTCTTTTTTTTTTTTTGGTCAATGGTTGCATTGTATCTTCTTCGTCCCTTGTTCGTCTTCTTCTCAAGACCATCGAACTTGGGAAGGGCCGGCGAGTGCCGGCCGTTGGTGAGGGCCAACGAGGGCGTTGCCTCGGCAGCGGCCGACGCTCGTAAAGATTGGCAGGATTTCCCCGTCACTGTAGCTGACGACAAGGAAGTCTATCTTCATTTCTGATCACAAGGTCCAGCATCAAGACCCTACCAAGAACTGTTGCTGTCTTTTATGCAACTTCCCGAGACTCAAATGCAGCTGAGCTTTCCATTAACGGAGAACCATGTACATAACTATTCAAAACAAACATCTTCATCCATTTAAGGGGAAAAAAATTAAATGCTAGAGGCATTCCGGAGAAATTTCATGTTATCTCATGCTCTCTCTTATGGCCATGGAAGGATCAAAGAAGCACATTGTGCAACTGCTGTGCTATGATGGAGACCATAATCTGGTGTGATAAGATAATGAAGAACCAAAACAACTAAGACTCATATGATAAAACAAAAACTCAATCTACCAAAATATCCAATATTGTGAAGTAAGCCAATCAAAGAATACTCCATGGAACAGCATGGAGGAAACTGATTAAAGATTCAAATTCAGTGCAAGGCACACCTCATCAGAAGAAGGCATCGACCGAGCTCAAGAGCGTCCAAGAGTTCTGCATGTCACTTCACCAATATCATCTCCCTCTAAAATTGCTGTCATTTTTGCTTGCTCTGCAGCTTCCTTTATTTGAAGCCATTCGGGGCTAGAATTATGAATGACTCTAGCTTGCAATACTACAACATGTTAAAATTCTGGCAAGAGCAAAGATTGTAACAGATAAAGCTGCTTAGATTGGAAGAGATAGTATCATTGCCTAGGGAGTATGTTTTATCCTACAAAACAACCTGAGGAGTTTGGATGCCCAACCACTTCGCAAATTCATTGTAACAGATAAAGCTGCTTAGATTGGAAGAGATAGTATCATTGCCTAGGGAGTATGTTTTATCCTACAAAACAACCTGAGGAGTTTGGATGCCCAACCACTTCGCAAATTCATAGCCTAGGCGTTCGGATTGCGTGCCCATCCTAGATGATGATATCTTTATAACAGCAACAGCTTCCCTTGGAAATGCATCTCAAATACTAGGCAGATTAAATAGCCCAAAGAAGACAACTCCCCCCCGCCGAATTGACAGTCACCTGCCACAACAAGTGTTAACTTTTGAGAATAACATACAATAGAGCAAGGTAGCAGGTTAATTTTTACAAAGAGAAAAGAAGGAACCGTTCATTATGAAAAGGCTCAAACAACTTCTCCTTAACACAAATAAATTTCCCAGTTCAGCCTTGCTTATCATCGACTGGATTGACTAGAGGATTTATTTAAAACAAAGCCAGGAAGAAGGCATGGATGTACGCATAATTCATCATATAAGAAACAAACAGAGGAACTCTGTGGTTCCACTAATGTATCCCATGGATGCAATTCACATATCCCTTAAAAGGGCACTCCAATGTGAAAGGTCTATGAAGAAAATGAAGAAAGACATACTGTGTCTTGGAAATTGGTAGAAGAGCGCTGGAGACAGCAAGTTGAAATTCTACCATTGGAAAACACTGCTCATAGAGAGCAACACGGCTTGTACTTATCATGTGCTTTAGACAGTAACCACTCAAAGTGAGAAGTGCAGATGATCCTTAATCTAATCACCAACCTTCTGTCCATTGGAAATTGATAATGGATCCTTACTGTGAAATTAACCACAGACCATGTGAAAACTGTCCAACTTTATTATTCCAACCATCTCACCCTGAAGACATTACACAATTCCATGATCACCAAAAGTTGCATTCTTCACAAGTGATTATTGCAACGAAGCAACTTTCATAGCATGGTAGAACCATTCTCAACAACTCATCTCTTTCAAACCCAAAAATCAAGTTACTCATGCATTTAGTTTAAATGTGGGCATGTCTTCGTAATCATCCTGTCATGAGTACGATACTGATATTGCAACTAAGATAACATCCACTGAACTGTAATAGAACATTCCTCGCTGGCCCTGGGCGAGGGCTTGCCCATCAAGTCTGTCCAATGGTAGCGAGCTGCTGTTGGAGAACCTGGGGCCAGGCATCGTCGGTGGCCTCTTCCTCCCCATGCTTAGCACCCTCCCCGATGCCATGCTCATCTTCAGTCCGTTTTCTCTCTCCTGATTAAAATCTCATTTTCGTATGCCCTCACATTTCTCTCGAAAAATTTCATCTCTTCTTCGTAGCCTAATTCTGGGGATGTTAGAAGAACGTCCACGACAGAACACGACTCAAAATTTTTGCGTATGTTAGCTATAATTCCTTTCTCTTGACAACGCTCGACGGAGACGATATCGATCGAGCTTAGCTTGTCATAGTCCAGGTGATAGTAGAAGATGATGAAGGGGGGATGAAGAAGATGATGAACAGTGCAACCATTGACCCAAAAAAAAAAAAAAAAAGACAACCGAAATTTTTTTTAAAAAAAGGACAAAAATACCCCTAATCAAGCTACCAGAATATGAATCGGAAATGCATTTGTTCACCGGCCGGCGAGTGAGGTCCTTTTTTGAGACTAAATGACCATTTTGGGTCCTTATTTGAGACGGATTTCACTTTAGGTCCTCTTTTGAGAAAAGGAAGGCACTTTGGGTCCTTATTTGAGATTTTCCCTATCCTTTGAGTATCATCGTATAAATTAAATTTGTCTCACAAAAGTGTTCATCACACTTAGGATTCACAAGCATACAATTAGAAATCATGAATCATTTCATTAAAAGTATAACATTTTACATCCGACTTAGGATTAGATGACTATCCAAACTTTCCTTCGCATCAAATCCTAAATAATGCATGATTTCTTCATTTTGTCATTTATGCATTCTTTGAGTGATTTGGAGATTTTCTAATGAATGCTTATGTTCTGTTTTCTTAGTTACTGATGCACACACTTTTAAAGATCTCGATCTTAAAATACTAAATTGACCTAGTTTGGACTCGAGCTCTTTTAGGAAGATGTAAGACACAATTAGAAATTTCTAATGCCACTGATTTCATGCCAATCGCTCATCATTTAGATCAATTTTCCATTTTTTTTTCAAAACTAGATCACAATCTGGACAAGGGATCTAATTTGAACCCCTGTCCTAACCCTATTTGGACAAATCTTTGATATTTTTATTTCATTTTTTTCTATTTGAAATATCCACTCATCCTCTTAATGAAACTTGTTTTTTTTATCATGTTGGCTATATTGTGTGTAAATTTGATAAGACAGATCCTCATGACATTAGCTGAATGTTCTGTTATTTTAACAAATTTTTGATGTGCTATTGCTTGTTGTTTGATTTTTGTAAAATCATGTATAGATTGTTTAAGAAAATTTTCTTCCGAAAGTTTTTCATATAATGTCATGCATGTTAGGGAATTTTTTCAATGCCAAATTGTCATTAGGTATTGCCCAATTTTACTGTCATTACACGTTTGTTCTGAAATTTCCTGATATAAACATGATTGTGATTGTTTAGTTATACATTTTAAGTTAGTTTGTGCATGAAATTAAGCCATGTCACTTTTATGAAAATTGTTCTAAATGCTTTGATCTTTGTTGTTAAACAATTGACCTTTCCAAGTTGCATCTTTCAAAAAATGCTTTGGTACATGTGATGTTTCCCAAAAATAACAAATTCTAAGAAATTCTTTTTCAAAACTTGATTTGGATTAAGGAAAAGTTGTAGTTTGGACCATATTCAAAATGCCTGCGACACTTGTGAGTACATTTATGCGAGCCTCGAGCTAGCATTGGTAGTTGAATGTGTTCCATAGTCTAGATATCCCTTAATTCTAAATATTTTCAAACCTTTTTAAAATCTTGATTTGACATCGTGAAAGTCACGGTTTGAATTACATTCAAAATGCTTGCAATGCTCATGAGTGCATTTATGCAAGCCCCTGGCTAGCCATGGCAATTGAATGCCTTTCATAGTTAAGACATCACTTTGTCTCAAAACTTTTCATGAATGATTTCGAAATATGTTTTTGAAATATCACGTGTACCCCTCATACATATAATCCCATCATGCATTATAAATTGCCCGTGTTTATGATTAACGCATGCCCTTGGGAATAGGTGACTCGCTGACGGTTCACTTTCTTGCTTGATTGGTTGAGAAATAAGGTTCAAAAGACCTGCATGCATATTTAAATTTTTGCAATGCATGTAACTTTTAGATGAATGATAGGGTCGATGCATGATATTGAGGGAAAACCCTGAGATCACATAAATCGCTTGATTAGAAGACTTATAAGCGTTATTGGCCATACAAGAATACAATTGGTCAACAATTGCTATAAGTCACAAAAATGGATTGGGAATGTGTCTTAATGGGACTTCACATGAAAGACAAAGGCCAACTCCGAGGCATCAAAATTTGACTTTCGTATTGAACTTCCTTTAAATGATTGATCTTGACATGATGTCTTGTTTTTGATTGTTTTTATATGTATGTTTGTTTCTTTCCATTGTATGCACTTAGTTATAAGTTTCTTAGATTAGGTTTAGATTAGGACCCTGAAGATGGAGAAAGTGCGAAGATGGTGGAGGTCGATGTTCATTTTGACAATTATCATGTACTATTCATTTCCCCAACGTATGTCTCGGGCTTCATTTGTTGTATAAAGCCCGACGAGTTGCGGGTTTTCTCTCTTTCTCTCATCTTTTTCAATTGTGTTTCTCTTTTATATTTTCTAGGATTGCATGGTAGATTTACTGCTTACCTTAATTGTTTACTTACTATCTCGTAGCTTCAATTCTATTGATTGCTTTCTTTTCTTGTTTTTCTAGAAATAGAATAGTATGAAAATGACCAACCACGCATGATCGCCTAGTTTAAGACTAATCATCCTAAAAATATAAGAAGAAATGCATGGACACGTTAGGGAAAACACAACATACTATTTAGGTACCGAAAGGGCACTAATAGAAATATTAGCGTAACCCAAGTCCCCGAACCTAGATATTTGGTTGTGTAGGAATCGAGGGAATACTCCCAACCCTTGATTGAGTTTTTTAGCCAACCCCCAAAATAAGGCTAGTGGCGACTCCCGTCTTATTTTTAGGTTGTTATAAACAACTAGACCGTATAAATAAACCTATCATGCGGGATACGAGTTTCGTTGAAACTCACCATGGTTTACCATACTCGATGTGGGAGTATCCCAAAGGATGAAGTGATGCCATCCTTATGGGCGAAACATACTATCAAGAGGGCTACCATGGTAAAGGTACCTTTAAATCCAATATCCACACCCAACCCCTTCTTCTAAAGTGTGTCGTCCATATGGTATGGATCGCGACACTGTGCTATCACGTGAGGTACAAGCTTGGGAGAGCTTGTGATCTCGTGGGAGAACTCACGATAGGCTTGATCCGAAAGGTGAGGTGATGACATCTTTTGGGACATGAGCCGTGAGGGAACTCTTGTGATCAAGTACCCCTAAACCCAACATTTCCTTCTTTTCTCTCCTTGTGATGGTGAGGGATCAAGTGCGGTGAGATCGGGTTGCGACACTTTGGAAATGATCCAATGTATCGAATGATCCGCTTAACAATAGATAAATGAGATTCCTTTGGATTGGATTGAAAACGAGCACATAAACAAGTGCTAAATAGAATATCAGGTCTAAATGCTATTAAGTATAATGATGATCATGCTTCTATAGAGTTTTGGTCAATGAACTTACCTTTCTTATCCTTATCCAGCTTGATAGATGTCACACCCCGGACCTCAAGCACGCGCACATCCCTCGGTGGTCGATAAAATTGCGACGTTCCCAGGACGTGTCGCCGACCCAAACGAATCATGTACAAGCGGAAGCGAAATAAACAATCCCCAGACAACAACCAACATGGGATAAAAAGTAGGACAGTTAATTCACAAAAGCCACACTTTTATAAACAAACTAGTTTATACAAAGAGGCCAAAAATCAAAAGAGCTGCCAGGTTAACCCTACCTCGAACCCTAGCTACTTGGGATTCGGGTCTATCACGACACCATCCGGAGATGTTGATGTCTAGAGGACCAGCTTCCTCTACTATAGGCTCTTCACCCTCCGGCAACTAGTTCGCCTCAATATTAGCTATAATATCGGCGTCCACAACAAGGTCGAGATGCTCCACATACTCATCATCGACGGCAGGTCCATCGAAGCCATCCGGGGGGCCCTCCCGAACACCGTTGGGCCCGTGATGAAACCACGCCTTGAATCGATAAGACACCAACTAAGGTAGGCCCTCATCAACCCATATAGTAGTCACGACAAGCTCCCGGGTCCAGTCAGGATTCCCGTGGATAGGGAGTATGGTATGCTAGGTCTCCGCCTCCCATGGTCACCCAAAACGAACATGGTGCACCTCCATCTAAGGACCTGAAAAGTTGAAACCCACGATGGGGTGAGACAATGTCTCAACAAGTTCACACCCTAAACCCCGATTAAGAAGGTAATATGCCTAAAGGCAATCTAATCACACATCACAAAAGACTCACCTCGCCTCAGCACCTCCTTACACGTCAGTACAATTCATATAACTTATGCATATAATAAATGCACTAATCAATTGGAACATCTCACTTTCAAACCAATCAATCATAGGAGTCCCGATCATAAGGCCAAATTGTTATGACACGTTCCATTCCGTGCCACACAATTTCATCCCATAATCAGGCGCGGCTAAAACACTCATTCATGCATTCCAATTGATTACCAACCCATGGGCATGGCCTACTCGATGTTCGGCTGTCTTCCGACGTAACCGGGCATCGTCTCATCCCTTGAGCATGGCATCCGTTGTTAGGGACATTTCTTATAACCATCACATAACCATCCAATCCCGGCCAAGGACATTGTGATTTGCCCTCAAATACCTCAATTAAGAAAATGTACTTGGCCTATTTTCTTCATATTAAAAACACTTGATAAAATAATCGTGTGTGGGTACATGGTCGGATCGAACCAGAAAAATTGATATTCTCTCTTTTAAAATCCCACTATTTGATATAGTACTTAAAAATACTTTTGGCGTCGAACCGACACTCGGTATTTTTTAATTAAATACCAAAATTTCATAATTTTGAAATAATAACTCAAAATTAACAATCATCACTCAATTGCACAAATCAGCACTCAATTGCATAAACTGATTACACCACAACAATCAGCATAAAATTCGATGACGGGCTATCTCGATATAATTTCCAAAAAATAATAAATAATTAAATAAATTACAAAATTAATTAAATAAATACAAAATAATCCAATAAATCGCTAATGAAGCTTTAAACACTAATTGGACTTAGAAAAATAATGCACCATGCTAATAAATCATACAATTTAATTAACCCCTAACTAAACTAATCTAACCACCTAATTGGCCTAATTAACCATCTAAATCACTAATTACACTAATCTAACCACCTAAACCAATCTTAAGCTAATCTAATCCTCCACTAAGCATAATTAACCCCCTAAGCAAGGTTTAGCAAGTAAACTCGCCGGATTTGCGAGCCGATGAGTTCACGGCGATGGCGGCGTGGAGGTGAGCAAGCCTCGAGCCTAGAACGATGCCAAGGGAGGCTGAGAAACGAGCCATGAAGTCTCAGCCCACAGCCGAGATTTCGACTTTGTCCAAGGGCTGGACTGCAGGGCAAAATGGCAGGACACGGGCCAGGTGGACAAGTGGAGGTAGGCTGGCGGCTCGGAAGTGCGATGACTGTCACGCCCCGAACCTCGAGCGCACGCACATCCCTCGGTGGTTGATAAAATTGCGACGTCCCAAGACGCGTCGCCGACCCATTCATTTTATTGCACATGCGGAAGTGTATAAAAAAAACTCCATACAACACAAATAAGGAATAGAAAAGCAGGAAACAAATTTCACAAAACACTTTGATAAACACACTGGGTTTATATACAAAAGTCTACAAAAGATCAACTCTCGAAAAGAAGCTATCCTATGACCTACTAGTCGGACATATTCACCAATCCTTCACACTCCACCTCCACGGGGCTTCGGGTCCTCCACAACCCCATCAGGAGTGTCAACTACACCCTCGCCTCGAGTGGCATTGACCGCAACGGCAAGGATATCAAATCCCTAAAGGGGACCTACCCTATACCCATTGAGTCCATGGCAAAACCACGCCCTGAATTGATGAGGTACCCTGTGAAGTAGGCTTTCATCAACCTAGACAGTGGTCACAATGAGCTCATAGACCCAATGACTCCCGGGAACAAGGATGTCTATGCTTTGCTTAGTAACAGCTCGAGGCTAAGCAAAATGTTCCGGAGGGACCGCCATCTAAGGACCTGAAAAGATTGAGCCCATGACGGGGTGAGACAACGTCTCAGCAAATTCACCCCCTAAACCCATATTAGGAAGAAAATACGCCTAGGGGCAACCTAACCACAAAACCAAAGAGACTCACCTCGCCTTAGTTTCTCCCTGCACGTCAGCACAGGTCATATACACAATGCATACAATCGATGCACACATCAATTGGAACGCCTCACTCAAACTCAATCAATCACAGGGGTCCAAATTATAAGGCTAAATTGTTATGACACATCTCATACCGTGCCACACAATTTTGTCCCATAATCCGGTTAAACCACTCATTCATGCGATCCAATTTTATCACGGCCCAACGGGCACAGCTTACTCGACGTTTGGCGGTCTTCTGGCATAACTAGGCATTGTCTCACCCCATTGAGCACAGCAACGTCTACCTCGAGATGGCAATCCCGAAGGAGCATCGGTCAAGAATCTACTGCGACCAACATCCGTTGTCCAAGGGCATCCTATATACGGGCAACGTCCACCCGACTCATATAGGGGACCGGTTCTCATATCCATCACATGATCATTCACTTACGGCAAGGACACCATGCATTGCACTCAAATGTCTAATTAAAATAGTGAACTTGGTCTATTTTTTTCATATTAAAAACACACGGTAAAATAATCGTGTGTGGGTACATGATCAAATTGAACCAGAAAATTAACATCCTCCCTTTCAATATCCCACTGTTTGATATAGTCTTTAAAAATAATTTTAATGTCAAAACCCGACACCCGGTAATTTCTAATTAATTACCAAAATTTCGTAATTATGGAATAAATACTCAAAATCACAATCACCACTCAATTTGCACAAATTAACACTCAATTGCATAAACTAAGTATACTATTGCAATTAGAACAAAATTCCGGTCGTTGATTATCCCGGTATAATTTTCGAAAAATATTAAATAATTAAAAAAATTACAAAATTAATTAAATAAATGCCAATTAATCCAATAAATGCTAACCTAGGTTGGAAATGCTAATCTAACCACTTAAACGGGCCTAGAAAAGCACAACGTCGACAGCAATGTTAATCTATATAAATGGCACAATCTATTTAGCCCCTAATCAATCTATTCTAACCACCTAACATGCATAATTAAGCAATTAAATCATTAATCTAAACTAACTAACCACCTAATCTCATCTTATGCTAAGTTAATCAACCCTTAAGCATAATATACTTCCTAAGCAAGGTTTAGTGAGTAAACTCACCGGTTTAACGAGCCGGTTAGTCCACGGTGAGTCCATGGTGACGGCGACGCGGAGGTGAGTGACAAACAAGCTGTGGCGACACCAAGCGAGGTCCGGACGGGCTCGGAAATGGCCCACGAAGCCCACAGCAAAGGTGCTAGGCTTGGTTCTATTCTTGAAGAACCGAGTTGAATCGAGCAGTTGGAAACGGCAAGGCGGGATGGCGACGGCTATAATGGAGCTAAGTGGTAGCACCGGCGGGTCCGGGCGGGTTGGGGGCAGCGGATGGTGGCAAGGCGAAGGCAAAGCTGCAACCGAGGTAGCTCGGACGGGCGGACGTGCGCACAAGGGATGGCACGGCTCGCGCAAGCGGTAATGACGGCGCTCGACGGGAGCGGCGAGACGGTTCGATGGTTCTAGGGGGTGTTCATTGGTTTTCCTCTCGTTCTTGAGCTCTCAAATGACCTCAACAATGGATAAAGCGGCCTAAGGAAGAAGAAGAAGACAGTTGCTGAAGAGGGGGGCCCAAAGTGTCACCAAAATCTCAAAAAATATCCAAATACTCATCACACATGCCCCACCTTCTTCAGCCACTTCCACAGCCCATTTCTCTCTCTCAAATCTTCCTTAGCAAGCCAAGATGGCTGCCCAAATGTTGCACCGCACAAGGCCTACGAATTTTGAACATTTGCTTTCCAATTTGATTCAATTTCAACTCAATTGGACTCAAATTGGTGCCTATAAATTCAGCCAAGGTGTCCACATTATATCCATGATTTTTCCTAACCAAATGAACCAACTTGAACCCAAAAAATTCACCCAAAAATGACCCTCTGATTTTCCCGGTCCAAAATAGCCCAACTTTAGATTTTTGCCAAAATCTCGAGTTTGCAGAAAAATCTTCGAAGGACGAGTCGACATTCCTAAAATAAATTGTGACATGACAGAACTTTCAATTTTTGAAATCTGGTTCAATTTTGCAGCTAATTTCAATCATGTGCGATTTTAACAAAACCCAGCCTACCGGGTAGCTTTTAGGAATTTTTAGCGCAATTGACCAATGGTCGATTATTTTCGAGCCACATTGTGCATCTTCGACTCATTGGTGACTCTCGGTTGTCGTGAAAATCTCGAGGTTTCAAATACGGGCACAAAGTACAAAAATGATAGAAAAATCAGTTTAGTGCCGTTCGATAAGAATTTTGCAATTAGATGAAATCACCCACACTTTAATCACATACCTCAGTCGAATCGACCTGTCTCCGATCTCGATCGATTTTGGTTTCATCTTGACCCTTGCAGATTAGTACGGTCGAGCAGTCGATTTCTGGTCGAATTCTCAAGTCTATTGCGTTGAAATCCTTAACGGTTTCACCAGATAAACTAGTTATCTCGTGAGTGATTAGCTTAGAGAAACAGACTATAGGCGCGTTGATGAAAAGCCCAACTCATTCAATCGAAAATAGAATCAGAAATTCGAGCTGTCACAACTCTTTCTCTCTTATAAAAATTTCGTCCTCGAAATTCAAACCATTACAAATCTTTAAATAAAAAGGTGGGGGTATTGTCGTCTCATTAAGTCTTCACTTTCCCAAGTTGCTCCTTCTATCCCGTGGTGTTTCTAGACCACTTTAACTAACTGGATTGTCTTGGTGCGCAGAACATGTTCCTTCCAATCTACAATCTAAACCGATCTTTCCATGTAAGACACTCTGTCGTCCATGTCTAACTCTTCAAAATTTAGCACATGGATCGGGTCAAGCTCATACTTCCTCAACATCGACACATGGAAGATGTCATGCACTTGCGCCAGTCTCGGTGGTAGTGCAAGATGATACGCTAGAGTCCCTATCCTTTCCAAGATCTCAAAGGGACTTACGTACCTCAAACTCAGCTTCCCTTTCTTGCCGAAACGCGAAGTACCCCTCATCGGTGACATTTTTAGAAAAGACGTGTTCACCAACTTGGAATTCTAAAGGTCTTTGACGCTTATCAACATAGCTTTTCTGACGGCTTTGAGCTGTCTTTAATCTGCCTTGATAACTGCAACTACATCCACTAACTACTAAACCAACTCTGGGCCTGTGATCTTTTGTTCTCCAACCTCATCCCAACAAACTGGTGTTCCGCACGCTCTGCCATACAACGCTTTAAAAGGTGCCATCTGAATACTTTGCTTATAGCTATTGTTGTAGGCAAACTCAACGAGATGAAGCTGTTCCTCCCAGCTTCCTTTGAAGTCTAGCACACACGCTCTCAACATGTCCTCGAGAGTCTGAATTGTTCTCTCAAATTGGCCATCTGTTTGCAGATGGTAAGCCGTATTGAATTGCAGCTTTGTTCCCAAGGTGATCTGCAAGCTTTTCCAAAAGGCAGCTGTAAATCTCGGGTCTTTATCAAATGTAATCATCACCGGCACTCCATGCAGACATAAAATCTGATGCATGTACAATTCTACATATTTGTTCAATGCAAGGTCCTTCCATAAGGCGATAAAGTGAGCCGACTTCGTCAGTCTATCGACCACAACCCAAATGGAATCATTACCCCTCTAACTCCTTGGTAAGCCCATCACAAAGTCCATCGTGATGTGTTCCCACTTCCACTCCGAAATCTCTAGAGGTTGCGAAAGTCCTCCCGGCTTATAGCGTTGTGCCTTCACTTGCTGACACGTCAGACATTTGGCGACATGCTTGGAGATATCCACCTTCATACCGGTCCACCAATAGTGTTGACGTAGATTTTAATACATCTTTGTACTGCCTGGATGAATGCTGTAACTACTACGATGAGCTTCTAACAATATCTCCTCCTTAAGCTCTGCATCGTCAGATACACACAATTGTCCACGAAACCTTAGTGTTCTATCTTCAGAAATCTGAAAGTCGGCCTTTCCCTTTTCGGTATCCTCTTACAGGATCTTCTGAATATATGGGTTTGTCAACTGAAGCATCTTGATCCTTATCTGCACTTTCGGTTCAATTCTGAGGGTAGCCATAAGATTTGAAAGGTGGGCCACCTCAAATTTGAAAACCGAATCTCGAGCTCTCTCGAATAAAATCCACTCCTTAACCATCATCTGCGCTATTGAAGACTTTTGACTAGCGCATCTGCGACCTTATTAGCCTTTCTAGGGTGATACAAGATATCACAAACAAAGTCCTTTAGGAGTTCCATCAAGCGACGCTGTCTCATATTCAACTCCTTTTGAGAGAATAAGTACTTGAAACTTTGATGGTCTGTAAAAATCTATAATCTTTCTCCACACAAATAATGTCTCCAAATCTTCAGAACGAAGATAATCATTGTGAGTTCTAAGTCATGCATCGTGTAATTCAACTCATGAGATCTCAACTGATGGGATGCATATGCAATGACTCTGCCATGCTACATTAACATGCAACCCAGTCCTCTAAACGACGCATCACTATAGATCTCGTATCCTCCAGGACCATATGGTATTGTCAACACTGGTGAGATAGTCAGCTTCTACTTAGGCTCTTGAAAACTACGCTCGCACTTATCTATGCACACAAACTTATCTTTCTTCTTAAGCAATCAAGTCAACGGTGAAGCTAATGCTGAGAATCCTTCCATGAACTTTCTATAATATCCTGCCAAACCCAAGAAGCTTCTGATCTCTGTCGCTATCGTCAGTCTTGGCCAGTTGATAACTGCTTCAATCTTGGTCGGGTCCACGGAGATTCCTTCGCCTGAAATCACGTGACCTAGAAACGCCACACGAGTCAACCAAAACTCGCACTTGCTGAATTTAGCATACAATTTATGATTCCGTAGAGCCTGGAGCACTATCCTCAAATGTCTTTCGTGTTCCTCTGGACTTCTCGAGTACATCAGGATATCATCGATGAAGACAATCACAAACTGATCCAGATATTCTTTGAACACTCGGTATCATCATATCCATGAAAGCAACTGGGGCATTTGTCAAACGAAATGGCATTACAGTGAACTCATAATGGCCATATCGCGTACGAAATGCTGACTTTGGTATGTCCTCCTTTCTGATCCTCAGCTGATGATATCCTATCCTCAGGTCGATCTTAGAAAAATATCAACGCTCCTTGCAACTGGTCAAACAAGTCATCGATCCTCGACAGCGGGTACTTGTTCTTGATCGTCAATTGATTGAGCTGACGATAGTTGATGCACAGGCGTAATGAACCATATTTCTTCTTCACGAACATAACTGGTGCCTCACAAGGTGATGCACTAGGATGCATGAATCCCTTATCCAACAACTCTTGCATCTGCACCTTTAATTCTTTCAACTCCGACAACACCATCTGGTAAGGAACCTTAGAGATTGGCTCCATCCCGGGGCCAATTCAATCAGGAACTCAATCTCCCTCTCTGGCAGCAGACATTGCAATTCCATTAAGAACACGTTTAGAAATTCCCGAACCACTGCGATATCTTCGATCTTTAGCTCCTCAACTGTCGTATCCACGACAATCGTCAAGTAACCTTGACAACCCTCATCTAACAAACGGGTTGCCTTAAGCGACGAGATTAAGGTAATTGATGGTCCTCCTCGGCTCCCAACAAACTCGAAACTTTCACCCGCTAACGGGTTAAACTGAATCGCTTTACGATAGCAGTCCATCTTAGCTCGTTGCTTGGTGAGCCAGTCAATGCCAATTATTACGTCAAAATGATACATGGCTAGGACTATCAAATCTATCCTCCCCTCTCGCTCACCAATCACTAACTTTCAACCCAGATAGCCCATCGTAGACAACACCTTATCCTTTAACGGTGTAGATATACTAACCACTGAATCCAACATTTCAAGACTCAATCCCACCAGCTTAACAAATTGCTCAGCTATAAATGAATGAGTTGAACCAGGGTCAAATAAAGCATAAGCAATGTGGTCATTCAACGAGACCGTACCTGTGATCACATCAGGCGAGTCCTCATCCTACCTTTTGGTGACAGCGTACACCCTTCCTTGAGCTGGAGGCCTGTTCAATCCACCCTATGGTGCATTCGATGGCACAAATCCTCGGTTCTGACCCATCGGAGGCGGCGGGGGTAACTGCGGTCCCATCTATCTTCTAGGACAATTTATGACCAAGTGACCCTGTTGGCCACACTCATAACAAGCACCCAGCCTAGAATGGCAAGCGGCTGATCCATGTCATCTTCCGAAGAAGCAACACACGCCTATCTGGCTCAGTGTTGACTTACCTATCCCACCCTTCCTGTTGAGAGGAACAAGGTACCTTCCTCCTAAAATAGGTTTCTTCCCAAACCTATTTCCATCCTTGTTCGAACCAAACCGCAACCCAAATGCAGTGGCTTGTTCATTCAGATTCCTCTCTATCAATTGGGTCTCGACCATATAGTTCGTTGTAATCTTTCAGGTCGAATGGCACCAGCGAATTCTTCAGCTCCGGTCGGAGGCCATTCTTAAACCTTGAGCTCTATCTTTAGGATCTTCCACTAGTTTAGGAGCATACTACGACATCTCCGCAAATTTGGCCTCATACTAATCTACCGTTAGCATCCATTGACGGAGGCACTGGAATTCCTCCATCTTCTACTCTCGGGCGCTGTCAGAAAAATATTTGTCATTAAAGGCCTCGAGAAAGGCGTTCCACACCTGGACCATGCATTTAGGAACTATTCTGCCTCCCGGTGGCCCTCCACTAGGTACTCACTTTACCATGCAGCTAGTATACTGCCAGGATAACCTTCTCTTCTTCGATGCACATCAGCAGTGCAAAGGCCTTCTCCAAGTCTTGGATCCAAGTGTTGCAGCCTCGGGATCTCCTGCACCAATGAACCTCGGTGGGTTAAGCTTTAGGAACTACTCCACTAGTTTGTGCATCGATCTCTCAGCAACTATGTTCCCAAGTGGAACTTCGGCAAGTGCGGCAACGGCGGTAATGGCAGTAGTAGTAGTAGTTGTAGTGGCGGCGGTAGTGGCGGCGGCTTGATTTTGAGCCTGCTGCCCCATCAAAGCTCCTAACGCCTCAAGCGCTTGTATGATCCCATCGATTCTAGGATCGCTAGGGGCTGCTACTATAGCACCAACTGGAGGCAGTGCTACTCCACTTGCGGTGGCCTGAGCCGACACTCCACCACGACCACCTCGGGTACCGACCCTTGTCGGCGTCCTACCCCAAGTCACTAGTCCAATGGTCCTCTTCCTAGGAGTCCTCTCCTCCTAATCGCTCATCTTACGGGATTCTTCCAGAACCTGCTTTCCAATTCTATACAAAATTAGAAACTGAATGATCCCCACAAAATAATCTACCAAACAGCTATCAATCACATGCATCAGCATAAAATAAAGGTCGTTCCTACTAACTATCCCATAACCCATCGCACCTAATCACTCCAAACACTAATCAGCTCTGATACCACTTTGGGCATAGATGTCACGCCCCGAACCTCGAGCACGCGCACATCTCTCGGTGGTCAATAAAATTGCGACATCCTAGGACGCATCACCGACCCATTCATTTTATTTCACATGCGAAAGTGTATAAACAAAACCCCAGACAACACAAATAAGGGATTGAAAAGCAGGAAACAAATTTCACATCAGCAATGCAAAGGCCTTCGCCAAGTCTTGGATCTAGAGTGTTGTAGCCTCGGGATCTCTTGCACCAGTGAACCTCAGCGGGTTAAGCTTCAAGAACTGCTGCACTAGTTTGTGCATCGGTCTCTCAGCGACTATGTTCCCAGGTGGAACTTCGGTAGGTGTGGTAGCGGCAGGGATAGTGGCGGCGGCTTGATTCTAGGCCTGCTGCCCCATCAAAGCTCCTAGAGTCTCAAGTGCTTGTACGATCCCATCGATTCTAGGATCACCAAGGGCTGCTACCCCAGCACCGACTGGAGGCGGTGCTACTCCACTTGCGCTGGCCTGAGCCTGCGTTCTACCACGACCACCTTGGGTACTGACCCTTGTCGGTGTCCTATCTCGAGTCACTAGTCCAATGGTCCTCTTCCTAGGAGTCCTTTGCTCCTGATCGCTCATCTTACGGGATTCTTCTAGAATCTACTTTCCAATTCTATACAGAATTAGAAACTAAGTGATCCCCATAAAACAATCTACCAAACAGCTATCAATCACATGCATCATCATAAAATAAAGGTCGTTCCTACTAACTATTCCATAACCCATCGTATCTTATCACTCCAAACACTAACCAGCTCTGATACCACTCCGAGCAGGGATGTCATACCGCGAACCTCAAGCGTGCGCACATCCCTCCGTGGTCGATAAAATTGCGACGTCCCAGAACACATCGCCGACCCATTCATTTTATTGCACATGGGAAAGTGTATAAACAAAACTCCAGACAACACAAATAAGGGATAGAAAAATAGGAAGGAAATTTCACAAAACGCTTTTATAAACACACTAGGTTTATATGCAAAAGTCTACAAAAGATCGTCTCTAAAAAAGAAACTTTCCTACGACCTACTAGTCGAACACATTCACTAATCTTTGGGACTCCACCTCCACAGACTCCGGGGGCTTCGGGTCCTCCACAACCCCATTAGGAGGGTTAACGGTTACACCCATGCCTATAGCGGCGTTGACCGCAATGGCGGGGATATCAAATCCCTGAAGGGGATCTACCCTATACCCATTGAGTCCATGGCGAAACCACGCCTTGAATCAATGAGGTACGCCTTCATCGACCTAGACAGTGGTCACAACCAGCTCATAGACCCAATGACTCCCAAGAAAAGGGATGTCTATGCTTTGTTTAGTAACAACCCGAGGCTAACCAAAAGGTTCCGGATGGACCGCCATCTAAGAACCTAAAAAGATGAGCCAACAATGGGGTGAGATAATATCTTAGCAAGTTCACACCCTAAACCCCTATTAGGAAGAAAATACACCTAGGGGCAGCCTAACCACACAACCATAGAGACTCACCTCGCCTCAGTTCCTCCCTGCATGTCTGCACAGTTCATATACATAATGCATACAATCGATGCACACATCAATTGGAATGCCTCACTCAAACTCAATCAATCATAGGGGTCCCGATTATAAGGCCAAATTGTTATGACACGTCCCATAGCCCACACAATTTTGTCCCATAATCAGGCGTGGTTAAACCACTCATTCATGCGTTCCAATTTTATCACGGCCCAATGGGCACGGCCTACTTGACGTTTGGCGGTCTTCTGGCGTAACCATGCATCGTCTCACCCCATTGAGCATGGTAACATCTACCTCGAGATGGCAATCCCAAAGGAGCATCGGTCCAGAATCTACTGCTACCGGCATCCGTTGTGCAGGGGCATCCCATATAGGGGCTACGTTCACCCAACTCATATCGGGGACGGGTTCTCATATCCATCACACAATCATTCACTTACGGCCAAAGACACCGTGCATTGCACTCAAATGTCTCAATTAAAATAGTGAACTTGGTCTATTTTTTTATAGTAAAAACACACGGTAAAATAATCGTGTGTGAGTACATGGTCAATTTGAACTAGAAAATTGATATCCTCCCTTTTAAAATCTCATTATTTGATATAGTCTTTAAAAATAATTTCGGTGTCAAAACCCTAAACCGGTAATTTCTAATTAATTACCAAAATTTCGTAATTTTGAAATAAATACTCAAAATCACAATCACCACCCAATTTGAACAAATTAACACTCAATTGCATAAACTAAGTATACCACTACAATTAGCACGAAATTCCAGTCACCGACTATCCTGGTATAATTTCCGAAAATTATTAAATAATTAAATAAATTACAAATTTAATTAAATAAACACCAATTATTCCAATAAATGCTAATCTAACCACCTAAACAGGCCTAGAAAATTAATGCACCTATCTATATAAATAGCACAATCTATTTAACCCCTAATCAATCTATTCTAACCACCTAACATGCATAATTAAGCAATTAAATCACTAATCTAAACTAACTAGCCACCTAATCTCATGTTAAGCTAAGCTAATCAACCCTTAAGCATAATTAACCTCCTAAGCAAGGTTTGGTGAGTAAACTCATCGGTTTAGCGGGCCGGTGAGTCCACGGCGACAGCAACGCGAGGCGAGCGACAAACAAGCCTCGTGGCGACACCAAGCGAGGTCCAAATGAGCCCGAAAATGGCCCATAAAGCCCATAGCAAAGCTATTGGGCTCGGTTCTATTCTTGAAGAACTAAGCTGAACTGAGCAGCTGGAAACGGTAAGGTAGGACGGCGATGGCTGCAGCGGGGCCAAGCGGTTTCTCCGACGGGTCCAAGCGGCTTAGGGGGAGGCGGACGGTGGCCAGGCGAAGCTGCGATGGCGACCAAGGCAGCTTGGACAAGTGGACATGCGCGTGGGGGATGGCGTGGCTCACGACGGTAACAAAGATGGTCGACGGTTCAGGGGGTGTTCGCTGGTTCTCCTCTGGTTCTTGAGCTCTCAAATGGCCTCAACAATGGATAAAGTAGCCTAAGGAAGAAGAAGAAGACAGCTGCTGAAGAGGGGGCCCCAAAGTGTCACCAAAGCCTCCAAAAATATCCAAATACTCATCACACATGCCCCACCTTCTTCAGCCACAACCATAGCCCATTTCTCTCTCTTAAATCTTCCTTAGCAAGCCAAGATGGCTGCCTAAATGTTGCACCCCACAAGGCCTACGAATTTTGAACATTTGCCATCCAATTTGATTCAATTTCAACTCAATTGGACTCAAATTGGTGCCTATAAATTCAGCCAAGGTGCCCACATTATATCCATGATTTTTCCTCACCAAATGAACCAACTTGAACCCCAAAAATTCGCCCAAAAACGGCTCTCTAATTTTCCCGGTCCAAAATAGCCCAACTTTGGATTTTCGCCAAAATCTCGGGTTTGCAAAAAAATCTTTGGAGGACAATTCGACGTTCCTAAAATAAATTGTGACATGACAAAACTTTCAATTTATTAATCGTGTTCAATTTTGCGGTTAATTTCAACCGGGTGCAATTTTAGCGTGACCTAGTCTACTAGGTAGCTTTTAGGAATTTTTAGTGCAATTGACCCGTGGTCGATTATTTTCGAGCCACATTGTGCATCTTCAACTCATTAGCGACTCTCGATTTTCATGAAAATCTCGAGGTTTCAAATACGGGCATAGGGTACATAAATGACAGGAAAAATCAGTTTAGTGCTATTCAATGAGAATTTTGATAGTGCCACACTTTATACACATACCCTATCTCTGATCTCTGATCGATTTTGACTATGTCGTATTGACCCTTGCAGATTGCACGATTGAGCAGTCGATTTCTGATCGAATTCTCAAGTCTATTGTGTTAAAATCCTTAACTATTGCACCAGATAGACTAGTTATCTCATGAGTGATTAGCTCAGAGAAAAAGACTATAGGTGCGTTGATGAAAAGCCCAACTCATTCAATCGAAAACATAATCATAAATTTGGGCTATCACAACGGTAGCTTGGACGGGCGGCGGAGGAGCTAGGTGGAGCTGCGACGATGGCCAGGGCACATGAGCAGGCGCGAGACACCGGTCGAGCTGCTAGAAGTCGCGGGCGTGAGGCGCGACAGATGGCGCGCGCGCGAGCAAGAACGGTTGCGCGGAGCGGAGCGTGGCCACGCATGAATAGCTCGACTACGGGGGCTGGCTGGTTTCTCTGGTTCTTTGGCTCTCAAACAACAATAATGGAGCACAAATGAAGCAAGAAGGAAGAAGAAGAAGAAGATCTGCTAGTTGAAGGGGGACAAAAGCCACAAAAGTCTTCAAGAAATATCTTATTTCATCATCACTTGGTCCCCCAATGTCCACAGCAAGGCTCAACTACCTTATCCCCTCCAAAACTTCCCCAAGAAGCCAAGGATGGCTGCCTAAATGTTGCACTTCACCAAGGCTACGAATTTCACTCACTCCCCTTTAATTTCAGTTCAATTCCTCTCCAATTGGCCCCAAATCAATGGCCAAAATGCCAAGGAGGATGCCCACATCAAATTCCACAATTTTCCTTGCCAATTGGTTCAACTTGAAGGCCAAAAGTGCACCCAAAAACGGGCCTCCGAATTTCCCGATCCAAAATCATCCAAATTTGATTTTTTGCCGAAAATTTAGACTCGCCGAAAATTCTTTGAAGGATGAGTCAACATTCCTAAAATAAATCATGATATGACAGAACTTTCAATTTCTAAAATCGGGTTCAATTTCATGGTTAATTTCAATCGGACGCGATTTTAACGTGACCTAACCTACCGGGTAGCTTTTAGGAATTTTTAGCGCATTTGACCTGTGGTCGATTATTTTCGATCCACATTGTGCATCTTCAACTCATAGGTGACTCTCGGTTGTCGTGAAAATCTCGTGGTTTCAAATACGGGCACAGGGTGCAGAAACAACAGAAAAATCGATTTAGTGCCATTCAACAGAAATTTTACAATTAGGTGGAATCACCCACACTTTAATCACATGCCTCTGTCAAATTGATCTATCTCTGGTCTTTGATTGATTTTAACGGTGCCGTATTGACCCTTGCAGATTAACACGGTCGAGCAGTCGATTTCTGGTCGAATTCTCAAGTCTATAGCATTTAGATTCCTTAACGGCTTCACCTGATAGACTAGATATCTCGTGAGTGATTAGTTCAGAGAAAAAGACTATAGGCGCGTCGATGAAAAGCCCAATTCATTCAATCGAAAACAGAATAAAAAATCAGGCTGTCACAATAGAAGAGGACACTAGAGTGTTAATCTTCTTGCATCCTTCCAAGCCAAACTTCACTATCTCCTTAATATATTTCTCTTGATATATGAAGGTACCTTTAAGAGTTTATTTGATTTGAAGACCAAGAAAGAAGTTGAGCTCTCCAATTGAGCTCATTTCAAATTCACTTTTCATGACATTTGCAAAATCCTTGCACAATATATCATCAATAGCTCCAAAAATTATGTCATTAACATATATTTACAATGAGTAAACCTTTACCTTTCTTTTTAATAGAGTGTCGTGTCTACTTTACCTTTCCAAAAATCATGATCAGCAAGAAAAGTACTCTAACCTTTCATATCACGCTTTTAGTGCTCGTTTGAGTTCGCAAAGTGCTTTCTTAAATTGGTACACATTGTTGATCTTTAGAGTGACTTGGTTCGTACCTCCAATCATTTGGTAATGGTGCAAATTTCAAACTTGATGCTTCAGGTTGCTGATCTTGATGGACATCATCAGCTTGTGCACCTGTCACCCTGATGTTTATCAATTGTTCCACTTCCTACACAATATTGTTAACTACATGAAATGCTATACTAGAAGTAAAATAATCAAGAAATAAACCCTCATGAGCCTTTAGTTCGAACTTACCAACATTGTTATTGATATTATTGACAATATAGCACTTGCAATCAAATACACAAAAGCATGCATTAATTGCTTTCAATAACAAGGGATTTTCCTTAAGCAAAAAGAATACCAAATGCAATGAGAGTATAACATTTAGTACTAGCATCATTTGCAAAATGAGATGTCGATGCTTTTATCATATACAAGTATTACATATGTCATGATTTGCAACAAATGCATGTAATGTCTTATACTTATAACAAGAAACATTATAGATGTGAATCAAGAATAATCATAAACAATTTAGCAAGTATCATCAAGAATCATGATAAATCTATCTAGAAATTTGCAAGGTAAGTTAAAGAGTAATCATTTTGATACTCTTACCTAAAGTAGATGTATAACAAATACCATACCTTTGAATATGATTTTTATCAATCCTTACTTGAAATTTTTCGTTCATAGCATCAAGATTTGCATAGGATCAAATTTGGTGATCTTCTGTATATCTTGGCATGCTGATATTTACTTCTAGTGATATCCAAGCTGAATTATAGAATCAACTGATCTTTGATCCATTTTGCTTGAAACTTTTTCTTTCCAAATTTTCTTCCTCTTTTTGAGTTTCAGATAGAAATTTGGAGTTTCTTCTTTTTCTTTCCAAATCTTTGATTGCCTTTGAATTTCTTCTTTTTCTTCAAGAACATTTGGAGTTCTTAAATCAAGGAAGTTATGTCCCCATCTTCATTATCATCATTGTTGTCATTGGAGGACAATCCTTTAAAATCTACATGAAAAGTGTTAGTAATATATGCAATAGACATTTTATCTTTGGATTTCCTCAGCTCATTGTTGGATTCGATTTTGTAAGCCATGAGAGTTCGTGTGATATCCTGAAATTCGACCTTCTCGAGATATATGAAATGGTTATTTCATCAATGCAGTGATTGTAGAATTTACTCTGAACTGATCACTCATGAGTTAACTAATTTATTGGGAGAGGCCACAAAGGATTAAAACACGAATGACCAGAGAATTCAATCAAAGATAGATTGCTCGACCATAAGGATCGACAAGGGACAATACTACACTATTACAAGTCAATAAGTGAATGGATATAAATCGATTCGATAGAGGTACATAGTCGGATTGCGGGTGATTCCACATGATTACGATGCTTGATGTGAATGACAATAAACCGATTTTCTATTAATCTTGTATTCAAGGTGAGTAATTGATTCCTCACGATTACATGATAATCGAGGGTTATCCATAATTTGAAGAGGCACAAACGTGGATCAAAAATTTTTTACCACGAGTCAAACGCATGAAAACCCCTGAAAGCCACCCAATAGTTTAGGTCGTGTTAAAGTTGCATTTGATCGATTTCAACCATGGATTTTAATCCGATTTCGGGTATCAAACTCTCAAGGATTCCAAGATCAACCTATCGGATGTCGCCTCATTTATTTGCCAATTTGTCGATAAGCATTAATTTTTGGACAGGGATTAGTAGATCGAGAATTGGAAGCCAGAAAGGGAGCTGGGCCAAGCAAAGGCCCAATGGGCTCACGCCAAAATTAAATGCCCAAATTGGATGAGTTAAGCCCAAGCCCAAACCCAAGCCCTATGTGCATGAATAGTGTGCATGAATAGTAACCTAGCCTCTAGAAGCCTAATTTTAGGCTTGCCTTCAAAGTCTTGATTCATTAATGCCCTCTAGAAGCCATGATTGCAAGAGACAAAGACTTGGGTCTTGCAAGATTACTTGCCACCTTTGATTTCTTAAGTTCTACTTTGATTCCAGTTTTCGAAATTCCTGGACCCTCATTATTTTCTGATTTTATAGAGCTTCTTGTGGTTTGAATTTAGAGAAACTTCCTTCACGAAAGTTGTTCCAAACATCTTGGTATATAACATGCTTTAATTTCGGATTTTTCTGAGGTGAAATGGTTGGTACGAGAGCCTAATCTTTTACCGTGTGAAACTGTCCAGTGCAGTAAAAATAGTGACCAAGTTGTCTTCTCTAGTTTTTATAAAATCTTCCCTTTGGAATTTGAATATACTTCCTTCACAAAAATTGTAAAGGACATCCATATATACAACATATTAAAATTTCAAATTATTTTATGAAGATTTGGATTTCAAATGGGTTTTCTTCTGTGGTCGTGAATCTGCCCGACAGATGAAACGTTGGTTTGTCTTTGGTGATTTGCCGCAAAATACCCCTTCTCTAATGGCCTGAGTAGAAATCAGCTAGTTAAAAGTCCTTATTCGAGACGATTCGGCCACTTTAGCCCTTTTATTTGAAAGGATTTGGCCACTTCATGCCTTTATTTGATATAATATTTACTTGAGACCCTTACTTCATAAAATATACTTCATGCTTTTAGTTGAAATTTTCCTATATCTTAAAATAAATGTTGCTAGAGGTAGATTTCCTTTCATTTAAACCCTGCAAAACATAATTTGTGCACATCATAGCGTACATCAAGCTCCCAACAGCACTAGCATAAGAAACATGTTTCATTTGTTCCTTCTCTTGTAAATAGTCTATGGCTCAATCCTTCACCTTTTGCAATAGGAGTATCTATGATAAAGCTTCACTTGTTCCCAATAGCTTTGCGTCCTTTTGGAAGATCAACCGGTTCCCAAACATGGTTTGACTTCATTGACTCCATCTCCTCTTCCATTGCATGCATCCATTTTTTCCTTACTAGGGCAATTTAGAGCCTCATTAACATTTCTTGGCTCATCCTCATCTTGTGGAGCAACCATAAAAGTTTCCCCTTCAATGTCAAAACGTCGATGGGGAATACTTTTGCGACTTATTCGCTGTATGGGAGTTTGTACACTTTGTACATCATTCCCCATCATGCTCCCACTCGGATTAGATAATGACGATATCATCTCATCATGCGGTTGTAATTGAGAGTGAGTTGAATTAAATTTATCACTTCTCATGTTACTCCCACTTGGATGAACTCCACTAAGTTCATTATCTTGATCCAAGGTTTCAAATAGAGAGTAATCCTCACCTATTTCGCCCTTCTTAAGAAATTCATTCTCTAAAAATGTGATATCCGGTTATTCGAATTCAGTTATACTTCCACTTTCCTACTCACCTATAAACACATACCTTTCGAGTGTTCAGTGTATCTTATGAAAATACTCTTCTTTCCTCTGGGACCCAATTTCCCAAATTTGTGAGAGGGCTCATGAGTATAGGCAGCACAACCCCATGGCTTAAGAAAACTTAAGTTCGGTTTTCTACCTATCCATAACTCATATGGAGTGGAAGTAACTAATTTGGAAGGCACCCGGTTAAGTATATAGGCAGCAGTCAATAACGCATCACTCCAAAAAGTGACAGGTAAGTTAGCATGTGCCATCATGGACCTAACCATTTCCAGTAGGGTTCTGTTCCTTCTTTCCGCAACACCATTTTATTGAGGAGTATATGGAATAGACAACTATCTTTCTATTCCTCTTTCATCACATAATTTTCTGAACTCATTAGATAAATATTCTCGACCTTGATCAGATCTCAATACTTTTATTTTCTTGTCTAATTGATTTTCTACCAAGTTCATAAACCTTTTGAAACAACTCAATGCTTCAGATTTATGAGAAATCAAATAGACATATCCGAATCGAGTATAATCATCTATAAATGTGATGAAATAAACAGCCCCATGCCTTCCTCTCACATTCATCGAACCACAGACGTTAGAATGGATTAATTGCAAAGGAAATTCAGCTCTTTTACCTTTTCCAAATGGTTTCTTTGTCATTTTCCCTATTAGGCAATGCTCACATATGGGCAAATCAACTTTTTCAATGTTGCCCAGCAAGCCCTCTTTGGCTAGCCTATTCATACGTTGTTGGCCAATATGACCAAGTCTAGCATGCCACACACTCACATTATTATCATATGAATTAAAAGATGTGAAAAGGGAATAACAAACATTGGCATTACCATAGTCAACATTTAATACAATGAAACCATCTAGAAAATAACCACAACCATAGTAATTTGTATCCAAATGCAAATCAACACCACTATTATGGAAGTTCATATTAAAACCAAGCTTAACCAACACTAAAGCAGACACACAAGCTTAATTTTCTTGGAGTCTTCACGAAAAAATAAAAAACTTGGATTGATGCCCTGGGAGATTCAGGTTGTGAGCTTTGACAGAATAGGAGCTCTCTTCAGTCGAAGCTATATGAATTTTAAAATTGATACGAATTTTCCTAAACATAAATTTTGAACGCACCCTAAATTCTAAATATGCACCTGACACATGATATGCAATATGTATATTCTGATCAATAAATCTTTATAATGCATTAATATATATATATATATCTTTCCCATAATTCATTAATAAAATTGAATGACACATTATTTCAACGCAATCAAAATTTATTAATTCAACCACGCATGACAAACCATATTACAAATCATTCATGAGATAAAATTAAGGATCCGACCTTTAGGCCCAAAGGTCCAATATCCTAATATATCTTGATTAATAAAATGGAATAATAACGTAAGTTTTTGCTATTATGTAATATGCATAGAAATTAAAAAATTAAAATACCATACGTATTAAACAAACCTTGACTTACCTTAATCAGATTCAACCTAGATCGACCAAGGATAACTTCAAGGTATTGAAACAAGGAGGGGAGGTGGCCGTCAAACTTGATGATCCAGTGGCAAGGGCGTGGCCGGTGGAAGCGCGGACCGTGAGGATTCACCAGGCGGTAATTGCAACAGCTGCTGGACACCTGCAAAAAGGGAATTCGGACAAGACAATGAGCTAGTCTGGTGCGGTAGAGAGCTGCTAGAATTGCTGGAAGTTGGCTTGGCCCGATGAGGGGACTCCAGGCACCATGAGAACAAGCTAGGCATGGTATGGTATTCACTAGGACGCCAGTAATGCACTGGTGTACGTCGGGTGCTGCTAGAAACTGCTGCAGGGATACTCCAGGGGCTTAGCTTGCTGGTGGACGTCGGGAGGACTTGCAAGGAGTGGACAAATTCTAGGCCTCATTGGAAGCACTGCGGGGATTACTTGAGGCTCGCCAATATTGTTAGACTGCTGCAGGGAACCGTAGGTGCTGCTGGAAGCTCGGTGAAGTGACTTGGACTGCTGCAACAGCAGTCAAGGTCGTGCTGGTGTGGACAGCTCGTCGTTGTGTTGCAATCATTGCTGGAGAGGCGGAACAGGTGGGGCCACGCCAGTTCAGGAAGCTACTCACCGGCGTTGGGGAATTCTCGGCTGGACAGGAGCAGGACTTTCGTCAATCTGCTCGACGCCGTCTCTGAGCGTTCTGCGCGTATTGCCCTTTGTATGAAGAAATCCCCTTAAAAGTTTCGGCCGCGTATGTATAATTTTTGCCGTGTGCGTCTTTCGTAGCTGAGATGTGGTCCCTTACCGTTGAATATTGCTTTTCCTTATTTCCATGCTGAGTGCGTGCTTTGATCGAGAGGAAATATGTGATCTTGAATCCATTTTCCTCCTTTTCTCTAATTTTTTTTTTCCGATCAGCTTGTCTTCCTCCATTTTAGCCAAAAATCTTTTCCTTCGTGATGCAAACATTTTATCCCCGTAGATGTAGATGGATTTATGGATGATTCGATGATTCGCTCGAGGGAATATTGCGGCCAAGACTAGCGCTTCTCATCCTTTTGCCTATTAGCAAGACCGTCATGCCAAATCCCCCCCCTCTCTCTCTAATCACCAAGTGTTTTCTCTTGCTTGCTCATTGATTCTCAATATGTCCTTATGCTCACCCGTGACAATATATGATGCATCATATGTGGCTGAACATGTTGCCAAGTGGCGTACTCTTATTCATCAAATTTGGTCTAAAATCACTTTCCTAATTTAGAACATTAACTGCATTGCACATGTAGAATTCAACCAAGCAAAAGGATATAGGTCGGGCTGGGTCTTAAAAATCCAAATGAGGTCAGGGCGCCCACCTCTTCTAAATTCAAGCACATTTAGCATGTCGGCCCAATTCAAATGCAATCCACGACCGAGTCGATTTAAATGAAGTTTGTTAAATTCGACATATTAAACAAAAATGTTTTTTTTTTGGTAACGGTAAGAATATATTACTGAGCTTAGGACAAAAGTACGAACGGCGCCAAAAACTTACACTCTAACTGCATAAAACGGGAAGAGTGGAAGGGGCCGCATACAAGGCAGACGGCAGTACAAGAAAGCAAAACCACAAAGCAACAGGCACAACAACTCCAACCGATCCTCCACGCATGCCAGGGAAGACCGCTGAAAAGTGCAACTCCCGACAACTCAAAACACCGGAGGATTAGCAAATACTGACGGGTCAAAACCCCATCCTCTCTTAAGGCGACGATTCCTTGGAGTGTTAGGGACATTCTTATATGTAATGGCCTTTTCTTTGACCACCTTAAACAGGTGGTTCTTGAGGGCAGGAATAGCTAAGGTATCTCCTCGAAATATCATGTCATTTCTTTTCTTCCAGATTAGATAACACAAAGCTCCAAAGGAAAACCGAGCGATGCTATGAAAGAAATCCTTACCCGCAAGAAACTTCATAACCCAAGAAAGGTTGTCCACCCAGTGCCATTTCTCCATGGCAAATTACATCTAGAAGCCTTAAGTAAACTAGAGTAGCCGAGGTATCGCAATCGAAGAAAAGGTGGTCAATAGAGTCCGGCTGAGACTTGCAGAAGATACAGACCGAGTGATCAATCTTGCCAAAAGCAAGAAGACGCACTTGTGTCGGCAATCGGTTCTTGATGATGAGCCACATCAAAAATTGAAAACGAGGAGCCAAGGCCCCATCCCATACCAAAGGAGCCCAGGGGACTGTAGTCTTCCTGACTCTAATGGAGTTCCAAGCAAAGGCCACAGAAAACGATCCCGAAGGGTCTTCGCGCCAAACAAACCGGTCATAGGCCGAAGAGAGGGTCGGAAATGAGAGACCCCATTCCTCCAGCCGTAATCTGGTGGAACTAGCTGCATGAGAGTAGAGAGTCGCCACAACCGCATGCACAGGAAGGTCTGGGTCATTCAAGAAAGAGTCAGGGACTAGTGACTAGAGAGGGCCATAAGGCATCCAATTGTCGAACCATAATGAGATTGACCACCCATTCCCAACCTCCCAGCCAAACTGTCTGAAACCACCACGAAGTTGAAGAATTTTCTTCCAGCCCCAAGAGCAAACAGACGGTTGAGGGGCTACCCAAAAATTATGTTTCTTTAAGAAATCCGAGTGGATCCACCAACACCACAAAGATTCTTTGTCTGTAAAGAGGATCCAAATATATTTAAGCATAGAGGCTTTGTTGTAGTTGTTCACAGACCATATACCCAATCCTCCTTCATCCTTAGGCACACAAACATCCAACCAAGAAACTTTAGCCCCCCCTTAGCGAGGGAAGAGCCCTTCCACAGAAACCGGCGAAGAATGCTTTCAATACCTAGAATGACCGAGGACAGCAAAGTAAACACACTAGCCGAAAAGGCTTGAATCCAGTGGAGAACTGACCTTATAAGCTGGAGCCTCCCGACAAACGATAAAAATCTATGAGCCCAAGAATGAACTCTAGACGTAATACGGTTAATCAACTTAAGGCAATCCGCCTTCCCCAACCTTGATGAGATTATCGGCACCCCTAGGTAACAAACCGGAAGTTTACCTTCTCGAAAACCAAACGCTGAAAGGATACTATTCCACAACGATGGCGTCCCACCCGACAAGAAGATATCAGATTTACTCTTGTTGGGAATCAATCCACTCTAAGAAGAAAAAATGTCCAAGCTTCTCTTAAGAATTTATGCCGAATTCCAATCCGCTTGGCAAAAAAGGAAAACATCATCAGCAAAAAACAGATGAGAAAGCTTAGGAGCCTTGCACCTCTAATAGAACTTGAACTCCTTGACAGAAGTCTTTAGGTTCAAAATCCCAGAGAAGATTTCCATAACTAAGGTAAAGAGATATGGTGACATTGGGTCTCCCTGCCGAAGTCCTCTACCTCCAGGAAAGAAACCGTGAAGCTCTCCATTAATAGAGATCGAGAACCTGGGTGTACGCACACAGACCATAATCAACTGGATAATCCACTGAGGAAAACGGAAAGCTTCAAGAGTAAGTTCCAAGAAATCCCAATCAACTGTGTCATAAGCATTGCGAAAATCTACTTTGACCGCACATTTTGGAAGATATGGGTCAAGGTGGAATCCGGCAAACAGTTCTTGAGCAAGCAAAATATTATCTCTGATCCTCCTTCCATTGACAAATGCATTTTGGGACGGGCTGACAAGATCCTGAAGGACCGCTGCAATTCGGTTGGCAAGATATTAAACAAAAATGTTCATAACGCATAAATGCCTAAGTGCAATGCAACATCAATATTATGCAATGTCAATGATTTTGTTTAGGGTTTGGAGTCAATCCCAAATTTTCTTATGCGATAAATGATTAAAAGGAACGATCCAAATTTAGGGGTCAACATTCTTTCATCCAAGGCTTCCAAATAAAATAATTTGAGGCATTTAACTTAAACATTGTGTTGTTGGTTTCCTCCACCATGCTAGCTCTGATATCACTTTGTCAAAGAGAAACGATAACAATTCACTAAGAACTTAAGTCAGTCCATGATCAATATCTTCCCTAAAACTCGGTCAACTAATATCAAAACAACCTCAGGTACATCCGGCCACAATATTCCAGCAACAATAGCCGCAAAACTAATCAATATTTTGTACTGAAAATTAAAGACGAAACAGAAAAACTATACCGATACTATTTTATAAATTCGCCTTATAGATAAGTATTATTTAAATCTTAAATTAAAACAAGCCGTTGTGAGTGAGAGAATTAAAAGGTATTGATACCAATGTCAGCATGAGGTATAAGGAAGCCTGGAATAACGACAATCTAATAAGTGTGATGGCCTTTAACAGGAAACATCTCTTAGTGGCTAGTTGGCTGATTAATCTAATACCAAAAGTAACATTGCCTTGTATACACTAGTATTATTTAGCTACTGACTAAAGGGTATTAATCTACACTTCACTTTCGCTCTTTTTGGTATCTTGCCAAATGGTAGCTTGATTCTCTAGTTGCCAAAGATGTGGCATAGAAATAAAGAATTGTTCAAGAGAAATTTAGAATTGTCATAACTATTCTGTACATAAGATATTAAACTTGGTAATAAGAGATGTTTATATGGAATTCTTATACCAATTCAAAAAAGGAAAGATATAAAAGGTAATATTGCAATTCTTATCCCAGAGTATAAAGGAATTCTAATTAAAGATAATATGGTTATGGCATGTTGGTCTCATCTAATATCCTCTACACTTCGTCCTTAAATAGCTGAATGATGCTGAAATTGGAGCATAGATATCCTACAATGATGAATTCATCAGCTATAGTCATATTTATTTGCTCTTTATTGCTAACTAGTTGTGCAGGAACTATTTTTCTCAAAAAGACTCGTGTTGTGATCTATAACAATTTACCAACTGGAACTACTCTATCAGTTCATTGCAAATCCAAGGACAACGATCTAGGGATCCACGATATAACGAGCAGCTGGGATTTCTCATTCGTACCCAATTTGTTTGGGAAAACATTGTTCTTTTGCAGTTTTACATGGCCGAATCAATTTCAAAGGTTTGACATATATGTGCAAAAGAGGGATGAAAAGTATTGCACCTTGTGTGCTTGGAAGATCTGGCCAACTGGTCCTTGTAGGTTCAATGAAACAACCTCAGAGTATAATGTTTGTTTTCCATGGGATCCTCCTACACAATTGGAGAAGAGACCTCTTATGTGAACGTATGAGAGAGAGATGACGTTGTGACTTAATCCATAATAGTTTAGATGGAATAACAATCATCTTGGCTATCTTTTAATTATATGCATATCTATACCCACATATGTGAGTGTTCCTTCTAATATCCTCATCATTTTGATTCCTATTGGCATCTCTTTTCTCGTCGTTTTGTGTCATTCTATTTGTCACGTCCCGACCCTCAAGCATGTGTCCATCCCTCACTAGTCAACTAAATAGCGACATCCCAAGACGCATCGCCGACCCATTCATTTCAATACGCATACGGAAGCATATAAGAAATCCCCAGACAATAAAACAATGGGATAGGAAAGTAGGACTAAAAATCTTGAACCTGAAAGACCATCACGCTTATATACATATATAACAACTGAGCTGTATATATATATATACACACACAAAACAAACTAACAAGTCAATTTCTACTCAAAGCTAGTTCAACAAACGGGGTGGGGTTTCAATCCTCCTCTGGATCCTCCTCTAGGTCCTCCTCCGAGTCCTCCTCCTCCTCAACGATCTCTCCTTCCTCCTCGCTCCAACTGGAGCCCACGGTCGAGTACACTGGAGAGTCAGAATTGCCCCCAAGTTTGGGATCCTTCACATCTACCACTAATCCACCCTTGGGATCCGTTGTACCCTTCCCAAACGCAACCTCCAAAACGTAAAGAGGTACATCAGATTCTGGCACAGGGCCCACCCTTCGACCATCACTGTAATGGCAATACCATGCCCGATATTCATGGGGCACCTTATGGGGTAGGCCCGCATCAACCCAGACGGTCGATTTCACTAGTACATATTCCAATCCTTCAGGGTGGTGGTGTATCGAAATGTGATAACCTATTTCGTGAACTTCTTAAGTTGACCAAACTGCTCTCGAGGGGCTGGAGGTGCTACCATCTATGGACCTAAAATGTTATCCCACAACGGGGTGAGACGACGTCTCAGCAAGTTCCACCCCCTAAGACCCAACTAGGAAGAAAATACGCCCTAAGGGCTGCCTAAGCACATCACGGGTCAGAAGACTTACCTTGGCCTCAGTTCCTTCCTGTCAGACAATATAATTCAACAATTATACACTCAAATCGAATCATCGATCAATCGACTGGGTCAATTACGTGTCATCATGACCTTTCTTTGGTCGGCCCATTCAATACTATCTAATAAGTCCAATCATATCAGGACTACTCACTGTAAGCTAATAATAGATAGTATAGCTCGCGCTAAGCTGATAAATAGTATATTGCTCTCAACCTAAGCTGACATATTAGAGCCCATAGGTTGATATAGTATACTAATAATGCTCTCTCGAAGCTAATAAGTAACCTTAATCACTTTAAGCTGATAATTACATTGCTCACTCTAAGCTGATAGGATATACTGCTTGCAATCTAAGCTGACATATCAGAGCCCGTAGGTTGATATAGTATAGCGGTATACAGCTTGCAATCTAAGCTAACATATCGCCTGTAAGCTGATATAGTATACCACCCCAAACCATTTAATCAATTCATCATTTTTATCATACTCGATAAAAGTACTCGTGTGTGAGTACATGGTCAACCTTAGCCAAAATACAATAATTTCACTTTTAATCCTCCCATTTCTTTCAATAGTCAAAAAATAGATTTTTGGCGTTGTAGACTGACGCCCGGTAATTTTACAATTATTTACCAAAATTAAACCAATTTAGGAATAAAATCCAAAAATGCAATTCATGCACAATCAGCACAAATTAAAGCTCAATTAAATAAACAGGTTGCACCACTACAATCAGCACGAAATTCAGATCACCGGCTATTCCGGTCTAACTTCCGGAAAATAATTAATTAATTAATCACGAAAAAATTAAATAAATGCTAATAAATCAACTTAGGCCCAGAAAAGCCTAATTGAACGCCGAAAAGGACCCAGAAAATTTCTGAGTCACTCTAGATAAATACTAGAGCTCGTCTAGGCCTTAATTGCACTAACTATCCACCTAACATGCATCGGGAAATAATTAAATTTCACTAATCTAATATAACTAACCACCTAATCATACTTAACTTAATCTAATCAACCCTTAAGCGTCATTAACCTACTAAGTGAGGATTAGTGAGTTAAACTCACTTGTTCAACGATCCAATTGGTGCAAATCGACAAGGATGCGACGGGGCTCAACTTTCTCCAAAGCGGGCCTAGCTTTCCGGGCCGGGAAACCGGCTAAAACTGGCCAAAACGCTAGCTGGAAACCCACAAATTCTGCTTCTGTTTGGTGGCTGCAAAAGAGAGAAAACGAGTCTGGTTTGGCGAGCAAGACCCGCGGAGGCAACGGCGAGGTTGAGCGACCAACGGCGGGGACTCATAGTGGCTCTTACGGCCACACATGGTGGCTCGATAGCCTCCTGGAACGGCGAGCTGGGCGGAGCAACGCCGCTGGACACGGCCAAGACGCGACGGGTTCGAATGGGCGGACGGTGACGCGCGAGGACGACAACGGTGACAAGCGGCGGTGTGCAACAGGGACGGCTGCTCAGCTAGCTTCCTCGGTGGCTGCTAGGTTCGAACAAAAAAAACCAGAGGGACGAGGGGCTCGAGGACGGCAGGTGAGGGAGAGAGGGAGAGATTGAGGGAACAAAGGGGGGCCACCAAGCCTTATCCTCATCTAACGGCCCCCTTGACTAACCTCTACCACTAGCTGTCTTCCATGGACCAAATTCAGCCACCAAGGCTCCTCTTTGCACACTTGAATTGGTCCAAAAGCCATAGGTGGTGGGTCGCTACGAATTTCACAAATTTTCCCCCAATTGGACATTAATCGATTCTTGAATCAATCCAATTTGGTCTCTAAAAATTCAATTGACACCTCACCAATACAATTGGTATTTTTCCTCACCAATTGATCCTACTTGCATCCCAATTTTGCGATAAAAAACAATCCCCGACATTTTCTGGACAAAAACGGCCCTATGACCACTTTTTCCCAAAAAGTTTCGGTTTGCAGAAAAATCTTTTGAGACTGAGTCGACACTCCTAGAATTAATTGTGACATGACAGAACTTTCAATTTCTAAAATCGGACTCAAATTCACAGTTAATTTCAATTCAGCGCGATTTTAGCGTGACCTAGGCTATCAGGTAACTTTCAAAAAATTTTAGTGCAAATGACGCGTGGTCAATTTTCTTCAAGCCACAATGAACCCACTCGACACATTAGTGACTCTCGGTTGTCGTGAAAATCTTGAGCATTCAAATATAGACACAGGGTACCAAAACAATAGAAAAATCAGTCTAGTACCGGCCGACGAGAATTTTCCAATTTAGTGGAGTCACCCACGTTTAACCATACATCTCAGTCGAACCGACCTATCTCTGATCTCTAATCGATTTTTAACTGTGTCGTAATGACCTCTAAAGATGAGCACAGTCGAATAGCCGATTCGTGGTCGAATTCTCAAGTCTATTACCTTAAAATTCCTTAATGGCTTCCCCAGATAGTCTAGTTATCTCGAGAGTGATCGGCTCTAAGAATAGCCTTATAGGCGCGTCAATGAAATGCCTGATTTATTCAATGGAAAACAGGATTGAAAATCTGGGATGTCACACTATTTGTTGAACAAGTCAAAGATATGATATTTTCCTAATAAGATATGATCTAGATCTTTTCCTCATCTTCAGCACAAGATACGATCTTTTCCTATTCTTCAGCAAAAGATCTATATTACTTCAAGTATATATATCAAAACAAGATATGGTCTTTTCCTAATCTTCAGCACAAAATGAATATTACTTCAAGTGTATATATCAAAAGAAGATACAATCTTGATATTTCCCCAATCTTCACCACAAGATACAATCTTTTCTTGATCTTCAACACAAGATGAATAATAATCGAAGTTTATATATCAAAACAAGATACAATCTTGATCTTTTCCATATCTTTAGCATAAGATATGATTTTTTGCTAATTTTCAACTCAAGATGAATATCATGTGAAGTGTATCTATATAGATACTCACTTTGTAAAATAGTGTAGAGTGAAAAATGATCAATACAAAAAGTATTCTTTCACTTTTCTCATCTCTGCATCCATTTATTTTCCTATTGTCTTTTTGATCAAATCCTTTGTCAAACTTGGTGTCGGAGCTCCTTTGGGCGAAAGCCCTTTTCCATAAAGAAAATTAATGGCTCACATATCAAACCCTCCTACCTCCTTTGTTTCCCCAGTTTTTGCTCAAAGTACCTATGTTTCCTCTATTCTCCCAATTCCAATTACTCCAAATGTAATCTCCACTCCCTCAATCGGTGAAAGATTCGACAAAACAAATTTTGTGAGCTGGAAAACACGGCTTTCCTACCTTTCTCTTGGCTTCCAAACTTTTTTTCTATTGTAAAAGGTACCAAGGAGGCTCCACTAGAGCACATTGAGCAACAAGAGAGCTGTGATGCCTAGAATGTCACGCGTGACACGTGTTTCTTATAATATTATTCTTCGTTAGCATGTGGAAGCCTAATCAAACGTTTTTTTTTCAAAATTCCTTTTACCAAGAAAGTCATACAAGCATACTTCTTTTATTTATACCACATTTTAAGTTCACAACTTTACTACATTACGAGCAAAATACAAAAGTCTAGGTAAGGGGTGGGGGGACCAATCTCAATACTACATTATGCTTCAAAAGTCTACCTGTATAAATGTCTAGACCAAAGTCATGGATAGATAACTTCTCCCTCCACAGCATCATCACCATTATCAAGGTCAAAGCCCCTCAATAGACCGACCAACTCACTGTCCAAGTTCCGATACCATGTGACGAATCTATAGGGAACTCACTCCATGAAACCTCCTACATCAACCTGCATAGTAGAACTACACTTGCTATATGCTATTCCAACCTCAGGTTCAAGCACACTTTCATAAAGACCTTTTTAGTGAATAAGAACTCCATAGCGCAAAGGTTGAGGGGTGTCCACCCTACACGTCAGAAAAATAAAGGAATGAGCTAAAACCTAGTAAATGAAATCTCTAGTTTTAAATTAAAAGAATTATCTTACCACTTCACCTGGCACATGCAAAATGAATGCATAATAATTCAGTAAGCGCAACGAGAATATGAGTAGATTTTACCTTTTCCATTTTTATATGCCAAAGTAATGAATAGTTCAATTTAGACACATGCATAAGGCATAACATGTTCCAATATGAGGAAACTACTTAAACAATACATGAATCTACACATCACAAGATCATGCACCATATTTATTTTTATTTCTCCTCCCGAGCACTCTTGGGGCATCCTAACTCCGAGGCATCCCGACATGCGGGGCATCAAAACTGATGAGGCATCTCAACTCCCAATGCATCCTTAATCTCATGCATGTGGTGATATATGCACACGTATAAGCATAGCACATATTTGTCACCTCATATTTAAAGCATTAGTCAAATAACCAATTAAGAAATAACCTATAGTTATATTCTGGTCATTAAAGTCTGAACATTCAAATGGGTATTTTATAAGTCTAAATAAATGGGTATATTCTAGTCATTAAAGTCTAAACAATCAAAAGGATGCATTCTGAATCTGAACAATCAAAAAGGTATGTTTTGAGTTTGAACAAATGAGTATAATTTGGTTATTAAAGTTGAACAATGGAAAGGATAAATTCTGAATTTGAACAATCAAAAGGGTATGTTATGACTATGAACAAATGAGTATATTCTAGTCATTAAAGTCCAAAACAATCAAATAGATACATTCGAACTTTCTGAAAGCTAATATAACAAAAGAACAAGTTCAACAGATAGGCAAAATTTGACTTAGTAAAACCTAGTAGAACAAACAAGCAGATTTTGACTCGAAACTCTAGTAGAATGAGGAATGAACAGATTCCAACTCCAAATTCTAGTAGAACAAAGGGATTTTGACTCTAAATTTCTAGCAGAACAAACTAACATATTGTGACTTTAAATTTTGATAGAACGAACAGATTTTGACTAGTTAAATTATGGCAGAACAAGCAGTACAAACAAAACTTGACTACATAAATTCTAGCAAAATATATAGAATCAACAAATTCTATCTAAACAAATTTTGGCAAAATGAAGTAGAACGAACAAATTTTGACTAGATAAATTCTAGTAAAACGAAGCAGAATGAACATGCAAGAGATTATCAAGATAAATGTGATAGAATGAACCGATTTTGACTATGAATTCCAATATAACGGAACAAAACGAACAGATTTTAACTAGATAAATTCTAACATAACAAAGCAAAACGAGCATGCAAAAAAGTCATCAAGGCAAATATGGCAGAACGAACAGATTTTGACTAGTGAAATTCTAACAAAACGAAATAGAACAAACATATTCTAACTAGATAAATTCTAGTAGAACGTAGCAGAACAAACATATTCAACAAATAAGCAAATTTTCATTTAGTAAAATCTGATAGAATGAATGAGCGGATCTTGACTCGAAACTCTAGTAGAACGAACAAATAAATAGATTATGACTCTAAATTTCTAGTAGAACGAATGAACATATTCCAACTCTAAATTCTAATAGAATGAAGTAGAACGAAAAGATTCTGACTAAATAAATTCTAGCAAAACAAAGCAAAAAAAACATGTAAAAATTTCATCAAGGCAAATATGGCAGAACAAATAAATTCTACAAATAAAGAAAGTAATAATTTTCACACGAGTAGAAGGTGAATATTACTAGTAATAATTAAATCTAACACATGCAATATAACTCTTCCAAATTTTAACTCAACATTTTCACTTACTAATTGGAACACATATTAATGAAATCAACCACGCCCCCATAAAAACATGCACAAGATCATCAAGGCTATTTAACAATCACCTTATCCATAACATTCACATTAAAGTTTCACCTCTCAACCAACTAAACAAGTTAAAGGGGTAAGAACAGTTCAAGTGCTAATACTTTTATATAGTACTCACTTAAGTGCAAAAACTTTTTTTCATTCACTTGAGGGTCATAAATTTGAAAAATCGATCACTTGAATACCACTTCCGATTTCTCCCACTTTGGAAAAGCCGACATGGCCGCCGGAAATTTTTTTAATATTTTTAATATTTTTATATTTTTATATTATATATTTTGAATTTATATATGTATTTTTCTTTTTTTTCTTTAGGGTTGGCGAGGGTCACTAGCGACCCTCACAAGACCATGGTCGTGACGGCCATCACCCGCTTTGGGCGGTGTTCAGCTCTAGGCGGTGTCGCCCGCGACCGATGAAGGCCCTTGCAGCCTTACTTAAGGCCTTCGCAACTAAGGGCGAGGCAGCCATGGTCAGCAAGTCTGGCCAGTGACCCTCACCGGCCCTAAAGGAAAATAATCAAATAAAAATTCAAAAAAAATAAGTAAAAAAATTCCATGTAGGAAATTTGGCCAGAATTGGCACTCAAATGGTCATTTTTTCTCCAATGTGGCACCAAGTGAGTGAAAAAAAAGTTTTGACACTCAAATGAGCGCCATACGAAAGTTTTGGCACTCTACTATTCTTATGCCCAAGTTAAAGTGCTAAGTAGATTGAACCAACTTAATGCCTAGAAAGTTCACTTGCCTTGAACAAATGCAAACCAACAATTATTTCAATCACTGTGTAGCTCTTGAACAAGAAAATCTAGTTTTCTAATCCTAGGAAATGTGAGAATAACACATGAAAACTATTTTGAGGTTCGGAAAGGTGAAAGATGGTTCAACTACTCAGTTAAAACGAGTTCTCTAAATCTAGTTCTCTTCAAATTAGAAGTTTTATAAAAAAAAATTAACTAAGATAAAATGAGGTCTTAAAGCTTTGCTTCATACGTGTCTAAGTGGAGAAGACTTAGGAGATGAATCAATTCAAAGTAATCATTGTCACACCCCGATCCTCGAGCGCGTGCCCATCCCTCGGTGGTCGATTGAATTGCGACATCCCAGGATGCGTCACCGACCCTTTTCATTTTAATGCACATGCGAAGCGAAACAAAACCCCTGCCAACAAACAACACGGGATAGAAAAGCAGGAAACACATTCACAACCAAAACACTTTTATAAACACCCCGGTTTATATACAAGACTAGTCTAAAGACAAAAGTCTACAAAAGCAGAAAAGCCTACAAGTCCTCTAGGCACTCGAATCCCCAACTGAAAACTCCGAGGTCTCTTGGGGACTCAGGTCCAAAGATCTTGCACCACCAGGAGGGTCAGCGGTACCCTCACCATAAGCAACGTCTATCACCGAAGCTGGGACCTCACAATCCTGCATGAGACCCTCTCTAGGTCCATTGAGCCTGCAACGATACCACGCTCTGAATCGATGGGGTACCCTCTGAGGTAGGCCCGCATCGACCCAGACAATGGTCGTCACGAGTTCATAGACCTCGATCTCGAGAACAGGAATGTCAATAACCTGCTCGGTAACCCTCTTGGGCTGCCCAAAACGTTCCGGAGGAAGCGCCATCTAAAGACTTGAAAAGATTGAGCCCATGATAGAGTGAGACAATGTCTTAGCAAGTTCACCCCCTAAACTTTGACTATGAAGGAAATACGCCTAAAGGCAGTCTATTCACACACAAGACAGAGGACTTACCTTGCCTCAGTTCCTTCCTGCACATCAGTACAATTCATAGACTCAATCAATTCAATTCAATTCAATTCAATTCATCAATCATTCAATCCATTCAATTCGATACAATCGATACGATCAGTACCATATATCCATTCAATCGATCATTCAATTCAATACTGCTCACACAAGCTGAGGTATATTTATGCTCGCACAAGCTGATATAGATGGTTGCTCTCACAAGCTTATATATATTATAGCTCGCACAAACTGATATATATTATAGCTCACCCAAGCTGATATTAAATATTGCTCACACAAGCTGACGATTCAATGAATACCAGCCAAGGACCTTGTGCTTTGCACACCAATTCCTCAATTAAAATAATGAACTTGGCCTATTTTCACCATGTTAAAAATACCCGATAAAAATAGTCATGTGTGGGTACATGGTCAATTTGAGTCAAAAGTGTGATATTCTCCTTTTAAAAAATCTCACTATTTAATATAGTCTATAAAGACATTTTTGGCGTTATAAACCGATGTCCGGTATTTTCTCACTAAAATACTAAAATTTCATTATTTTGGAATAAAAACCCAAAATTACAATTACCACTCAATTTGCACAAATTAGCACTCAATTAAATAAACCAAGCACACCATTGCAATCAACACGAAATTCCGATCATCGGCTATCCCGGTATAATTTTCGAAAAATAATAAATCATTAAATAAATACAAAAAATATTAAATAAATGCAATTAATTACAAAAATAGCAACTTAGGTTGGAAATGCTTAATTCACCACCCAAACGGGCCGAGAAAATTTCCGAACCTATCTAGATAAATAGCACGATCTATCTAGTCCTTAATTAAGCCGTTCTAACCACCTAACATGCTTAAATGAATAATTAAATCACTAATTTGTTCTAACTAACCACCTAAACCATAATTAGCCTAAACTTATCAACCCTTAAGCATCATTAACTCCCTAAGCAGAGTTTAGTGAGTAAACTCACCGATTTAGCGATCCAGTGAGTCCACGACGACAGCGACGTGGAGATGGGCAATAAACGACCTTGCGGCGGCACCAAATAAGGCCCGGAAGAGGCCCGCCACGGCCCACAAAGGCCTACGGCTAGGCTGGGCTTCCGGTTTTGCTTGCTGGCTGAAGAAGCTGAACTGAGCAACAATAGCGGCTGAAATGGCTAGGAAAGAGAGGCGAAGGCTGCAGCGATCGACGGCGGAGGCGAACGATGGTTAGACGGCAATGGTTAGCGGCCTGGCAACGACGGAGTAGACGTAAGCGAGTGGGCAGTGCGACGGCTTGCGAGCAGCAAGCAGCGGTCTTGGTGACTCCGGCGGTGGCCAACCGGCTAGGGGGAGGAGTTCGCTGGTTTCTCTGCAATTTTAAGCTTCTAAAATCCTCTACAATGGATAAAGTGGGGCTAAGCAAGAAGAAGAAGACTGCTGAAGATTGGAGGGGGCCCCTCTTGGCCATAAAGTCTTCTCTTCTATCCTCACTCACTCATTACAAGGCCCCACTTGTCTTGGCTATCATCCAAGCCAATTTGCTACACAAAATTCTCCCTAGAAGCTTCTCCAAGTGGTCCAAAATGTTGATGGACCCTTGGCCTACGAATTTTCACACAATTCCCCCAAATCCAATTCAATTCTCCTTCAATTGGATCCAATTTGATGTCCAATAATCCCACCAAGGTGCAAAAATCCCATTCAACATTTTTCCTCACCAATTGAACCAACTTGAATCCCAAAACGCAATAAAAAACGGCCCTACTTTGAAATTTTGCCGAAAATCTCGGTTTGCAGAAAAATCTTCGGAGGATAAGTCGACATTCTTAAAATGAATCATGACATGATAGAACTTGAAATCGGGTTTAAATTTGCGGTTAATTTCAATCTGGCGCGATTTTAGCGTGACCTAGCCTACAAGGTAGCTTTTATAAATTTTTAGTGCAATTGACCCGTGGTCGATTATTTTCGAGCCACAATATACTTCTTCGACACATCGGCGACTCTCAGTTGTCATGAAAATCTGAAGGTTTCAAATACGAACACAAGGTACCAAAACGACAAAAAAATCAGTCAAGTGCCGATCGACGAGAATTTTGCAATTAGGTGGAGTCACCCACACACTAATCACATACCTCAGTCAGATCGACCTATCTCCGGTCTCTAATTGATTTTTAACTGAATCGTAATGACCTTGGAAAATTAGCACGGTCGAGCAGTTGATTCCTAGTCGAATTCTCATGTCTATTGCATTATAATCCCTTAATGGCTTCACCAGATAGACTAGTTATCTCGTGAGTGATCAGCTCAGAGAGTAGAACTATAGGCGTGTCGATGAAAAGCCCGATTCATTCAATTGGAAATAGAACTGGAAATTGAGGATGTCAAAATCATGGCTTAAATCTAAGGTGTCAAGCTTAAATATGAAACCCCTTCTTGAGAGGACACTTGGCCATACATGATATATCACAATAACATGTGGCATATGAGTATATAAATAAGAGAGGCTTGTGGACAATTAGGATAATAAACAGATTCTTCTTATCCTTGGCGCCATTGGTGTAATTAACCAATCATTAATACCAAATAACTAGGTTTTAAACAAATAATACTACCCATTAACAACAAAGTCGACATTAATCAATCAATCTATTCTACTATTAACGTGCACATCAACATTTATCAATCCAACTCAACATGTCGGACTCGGGACAATTATGTTTATGGAAAATTATCCTCCGCGTCTCAAGAAATTCACGATTCAACTAAAATTTCTACATATCCATTCAAATTCTAAGGTAAATAATACTTAGGTTTATAATCTAAATATTCATATAGAATACAGAAATTTCTGAATGTCACATAATTACTAATATGAAAATTTCAAATGTCACAAGAGCAATCCAACACAATTCCAACTCAGAATCCAGAATACACAACTTGGTTAATGTGACATCTTAATTTTCCAATTCTATTTTCAATTGAATGAGTCGGGCTTTTCATCAACGTGCCTATAGCTCTTTTCTCTCAATAGGCCACTCATAAGATAACTAGCTTATCAGGTGAAGCCCTGAAGGAATCTAAACGCAATAGACTTGAGAATTCGACCAGAAATCAACTGCTCGACCATGCTAGTTTGCAAAGATCATTACGACACCGTTAGAATCGATCAGAGATAGGAGATAGGTTGATTCTACTGAGGTATGTGATTAGAGTATGGGTGATTCCACCTGATTTCAATATTCTCATCAATCGGCACTAGACCGATTTTCCGTCGCTTTGGGTACCCTGTGTCCGTATTTCAAACCTCGAGATTTTCACAACAACCGAGGGTCGCCAATGTGTCGAAGATGTACAATGTGGCTTGAAAATAATCAACCACAAGTCAAATGCACTAAAAATTCCTAAAAGTTACTCAGTAGGTTAGGTCACACTAAAATCGCGTCACATTGAAATTAACTGCAAATTTGAATCCGATTTCATAAATTGAAAGTTCTGTCATGTCACGAGTCATTTTAGTACTGTTGACTCATCTTCCGAAGACTTTTCTGCAAACCGAGATTTTCGGCAAATTTTCAAAGTAAGGGTATTTTGGACCGGAAAAATCCGAGGGCTGCTTTTGGTCTCGTTTTTGGGATTCAAGTTGGATGGATTGACAAGGAAAAATGTTAATTTGATCATGGACATCTTGGTGGAATTTTTGGGGACTGGATTGATTTCAATTGAAGGAGAATTTGTGAGGAATTGAATCCAATTTGAGGGAAAATGTTCCAAATTCGTAGCCCCCATGGTGTGCAACATTTAGACCATTTGGGAGGTTTGTTTGGGAAGCCAAGGGGCTGCAACTTGGCTGAGGATGCCAGCCAAAGTGGTGAGGCAGCCACTTGAGAGCTTAGGATATTTTGGTGGCCCCCTCCTTGACCAACATCCCTCTTCTACCTTTAGCAGTCACCTTTCTCCATTGTTGAGGCTTAGGAAAAGCTTGAGAGAACCAGAGGACAGCCAACAGCCACCACAAGCAGCCTTGCAGCCCGCCGAAGCCCAAACAGCTACTCGTGCCACCACTTGCCCACGCACGTCACGCCTGCCAGCCGCGCCCAGCAGCTCGCTCAGCTGCTCATTCCGCCTCTGCCCGCAAGTCCAGCAGCTCGCTAAGCCACCGTAGGTCAATGCCGTGGTGCTGGAAGCCTTGCTGTCGCCCTTGCTCACCCGCCTAGCCGTTTCTTGCCGTTTCCAAACCCTGGAGTTGTTTGGTTTTGCTCCCTCAACCAACAAGCAGAAGCAAAACCAGCAGCAAGCCGTGAGGTTTCGTGGCCCGATTTTGAGCACTTCCCGGCCTTGGTTGGTGTCACTGTAAGCTTAATTGCCACCCGTCTCCGCGTTATCGTCGCCGTGGACTCACGAAATCGCTAAATCGGTGAGTTTACTCTCTAAACCTTGCTTAAGAGGTTAATTATTCTTAAAGGTTGTTTATATTAGCTTAAGAATTAATTGGTGCTAATCTAGAATGGTTATGTAGCCTTAGAATGGATTAGTGTTAATCTAATTAGTGAGATTAGCACCATTGATGATGGATTAGTCGAATCCAGTGGACTTCCTGCAGTTTTGATCTCTGGACCCTCGCCGTTTGCCATTTCTTTAGATTGAAATGAGTTGTGAATTTGAGGTTGGTGTCTTCTTGAGAAATGTTTTAGACATCTTCACATACAACATATATTGTTCTCATGATTTTTAGAGATTTAAAAGTCTGATATTTCAGCTCCGTCATTTGCAAACAGAATCTCAAACTGTGCTGGAATTTGTGACCTTTCGGGATTCACTGGGTTTTTATCAACTCTTAGGGTTCGAATTTCAAAATGATTTCTTCACAAAAGTTGTTTTTCACATCTTCTAGTCAAATTTCAGATCAAATGGAGGATTTTCGTATCTCGAACCAAACTGATTTTGGGAAATAGACTTTCTGGAAACGGACCCAGTTTTGGTAGTGGATTGAGCGATTTACTGGGCTGAATCTAGAAGGATCTGGGTTACTATGTCTTCATAAAAAAATGTTCATTTATGTGTTTTTTACAACATATTCAAATTTGGGAATTTCTGAATTCATTTGATTAGATTTCTGGATTTAAATTCGAAGACACGCGAGTGGACCATTCTGCCGGTTAGGACCGATTATAGTTTTATGATGGTTCTCAATGCTTTGCTTGCTGGAAATTGCACATTTGGTGATGTGGTTGCTTTGTGTTATGCCTGGAGGCTATGCGTGATGAGGCACAAATGGTTATGCCATGGTTGTGGTGTTATTAGTGCAATGCTTGCTAGTTTGTGCATATTTGATGATATGATTGGTTTGTGACATGCCTAGAGCTTATGCTTGATGATCGTGTGATGGTTTATAGTCATGGCAATGTGACCATTGAATGTCGAGGTGGCATAGGGTGTGTTGAGGAAACCCAATGGGTTGTGAGCCGGTAAAGAACTAAGTGCTACACGATAATGAAACCTCGTTTGAGCCACCCCTAGTACCTTGTACCGTTACTTATTGTAATCAAGGTCTAAGTGCTACATGGTGAATTGAGTCACATGGGAGTCACCTCTAGCAGCCTTGCAGTATTGTCATGCATAGTATAAGGGCTAAGTACTACACGATAGAGAGACTTCGTGTGAGTTACCTCTAGAACTTTATACTAGTGCTTTTCATGGCCAAGAACTAAGTGTTACACAATAGCATGACTTCGTGGGAGCCACCTCTAGTAACTTGGGCTATCGCTTCTTATAGTTAAGAACTAAGTGCTACACAATAATGGAACTTCGTGGGAGCCACCTCTAGTACCTTGAGCTATTGCTTAGTATAGTCGAGAACTAAGTGCCACATGACAGTGTGAATTCGTGGGAGCCACCTCTAGTACCTCGTACTATGACTGATTGTGGTCAGGGACTAAGTGCCACGCGATATCAGAACTTCATGAGGAGAGGGCACCTCTAGAACCTTGAGCCTGGTATTGAGTATTGAGTTGGAATATGGAGTAGGGACGTCAAGTTGAATCGGGAATTTGATTATTGAGAGTGAATATAAGGTGTGGATTGAACCACCGATATGAGTTACCCGCGCCTAATTATGGGACGAAATTGTGTGGCACGGAATGTGATGTATCATAACGATATGGCCTTATAATCGGGACCCCTGTGTTTGATTGGTTTGAAAGTGAGTTGTTTCAATTGTTGTATGCATTAATTATATGTATTTGTGATATGAACTATGCTGACATGTGGGAAGAAACTAAGGCGAAGTAAGTCCTTTGTTCAAATTGGGTGGTCGTATGGCTAAAGCACCCTGAGGTGTATTTTCTTCCTAATAGGGGTTTAGGGGGTGAACTTGCTGAGACAATGTCTCACCCCGTCATGGGCTTAACTTTTCAGGTCCTAAAGTAGTAGTTATGGAGAACCCGAAGGCCGGAGTCTGTGGAGGTGGAGTCCGAAGGATTGGAGTATGTGTCCGACTAGTATGTCGTAGGACAGTTCCTTCCTGAGACCCGATCTTTTGTAGGCTTTTGACCAGACTCGTTTTGTACCTAAACCCCGTTGTTTATTAAAGTTGGCTTGTGTGAAATGTTGCCCTGCTTTCCTATCTTATGATGTTCATTGTCAGGGGTTTATTGTTTCACTTCCACATGTGCTTAAAATGAATGGGTCCGCAACGCGTCCTGAGAACGTCACATTTGTATCGACCGTGGAGGGATGTGCACGCACTCGAGGATCGGGGCGTGACGGTTAAGAAGTGACCAAACAGCCCTTGGGTGGATAATGGCCACATCCACCACACCAATCATTACCTTATTATCCAAACACCACACCCCGGCTTCAATATAAGCATATCTTTCTCCTTCATATGCAGATCAATCATCAACCCATGCTTCATCTCTCCGAATGCAACTACAAACAATTAACAAAGGTGGAAGGTCAGTTATAGAATACATACAACAAGCGACTGAAATTTATGATCAACCCGCAACCATAGGTGAGATTATTTCTAAAAGTGACTACCAAACTCATCAATCCCATGGCCTTGGCAGTGAATACAACCAACTAGCAACTGAAATTTCAGTGCAGACCTAACACAATCTACTCTCCCATGAGGACCTTCATGGTCTCCTCTTATCTCTTGATGGTCGAATTGAATTGTCCAATTTCAACAAAGCACAACTTCCACCTGCCGCCTTTGCAACATACATCAGAACAACACCATTTTCAACCAATCGGAGAAACTTCTCCCCTTCTAACAAAACAACTCTTCAGGGCTTCATATAGGGCAACAAAGTGGAATTTTACCCACTCCCAATCTGCCGCCAGCTTGTCATGGTCGTTGCAATACTATTTATTGCAGGGCTCCCCAAAAGCTTATAATTAAGCTTCTAGTCGAAGGTATAAAACTCTAAGGCTTCGTCGGTTTGAGTTTTACGCCATACCTCAAGTTTAGTAATTTTGAGTCTAAAATACTATTAAAAGAAGACACGATCAAAAGGCTACAAAGCCCTAAACTTTTGAGAAGCGGATTCAAGACATACTCCAAAAGGTGATTTCTTTAGAATGGAAGGGGTTCTTCTACGTGCCAAGGGAAACATTCAAAAAGGATAGGATGAGGTACTGGTGTTAGTAGACATGGCCCAAGAACTATCTCATCAATTGCCTCTTCTGAAGAGTTTTGAGGCGACAAATAGACATTGTCCGCACACTCCGGTGACTTGAGCTACTTAAGACGGGCAAAGAAAGTGTCGAGATCATATGATCGAGACATGGTAGGATCAAGAGGGGACCAAGGAAGGATGAAGACGACAAAGGAGAAGAATAAAAGTCAAATCTTGAAAGCAAGCTTCAATGATGTCAAAAGCGACAAGGCTAAAAGTCAAGAGCCGCATGTTTATAAAGGAAAAGGCATAGTGAGCGATTCGAAAAGGATGTGGATTTGAAACCCTAAAAGGCACCAGATTGCATATAGAAGATTAGAAGCCGAAACGACATTTCATGAAAATCAAGTTGATAAGGTTAGCCAGCACAGTCATTAAGACGATTTAAAAGAACTTAAATATCTTTTAATTCTTTTAAAAGGGGCGTTTGTTGGCGCCAAAATTGGCCTACTAGGCTTTGGAAGTGAACAAGAGTAATCAAGCCCAACGTAAGAGAACCCGTAAACAATGGGCCAAAAAGATAGCAATCAACAACAAAGGTGTTGAAGGGCGCGACAAAAAAAGAAAAAACTAGTCTGGAGGAACAAGATAAGAATAAAAGCAATTATGGGGAATCGGCATTAGCGAGAACACAGACATGGCAGGGCAACTATCACTATGAAGCCGAAGCTTCCAAAATAATTTGAAATCAAAGTGGTAACCACTAAAGAGTAGTTACTTGTAGAATCTCACTATAAATAGTCAAAGAGGCATTCATGTAAAATATGTTTTGCCAAATTCAACAATTGAAGTCATATTCGACTAGTTATTTTTTCCTTCATTGCATTTTTACATTCAAGTGCACATTTATTTTGCTCCTATTTTCTTGTATTTCATTTGCCCATAGTTTAGAGACAAGTCGCTTCTTTTCCGGAACAACACAAAACCTCTTTCAAATAATAAAGCTGAAGCTTTGCCCCTTCGGTGAAAAATATTTGTCGAGGGAATCTTTCCTCGGCGAACAGTACCCTAGGAAAATAAGCTTTTGTTAAGAGACAGAGAATGAACTCTTCTGGATAAAGCTTCAGGTTTTTAAGAATGGATTGATTTAGCTATCGTTTGATTAAAGGCGTACAACATGTGGGAGGGGAGATGACAAACTACACTCCTAAAGCGGACGACATTCTCATGAAGGTTACTCCCATTGTACAAAATTTTCTTATAAGTCGTCATCAAGTGCTTCGAATGATAAAACGATAATCTCTATAGATTGCGGTTTGCTATGGGCTGAAAGTGAAAAACTAATGGATTAATACTGGTTTTACAACTCCTGTGAGCTTTCTCTACACATCCCTCTGAAAACCTCAAGAAATTTATATCTTAAGGAAAAAGGGTGGTAGCTAAAGGCACCCAGTATATAGTGTTTAATAATATTTTTGCACATCTCTTTGTAAGAGAATGAATGGGAATAAATATAGGGAAGAGGAGCAATGCAAGGGCTCCTATTGTGGTAACAAATTCAATTATGGAATAGAAAATATACAGAGACTAATCAAGAAAATAATCATGGAGAAAATCTTTGTTCAGCTGTAGCCTTGCTATCTAACATCCCTCGACAAGCTAATGTGGCAGGAGTCATAGTAAGCTTGATCTAAAGAAGACAGAACTGAGGAGTGGAGAGTGTTGAAATAATAGTTATTTCCTTTTGCACGTTTTGCTGATTTGGTTTTTCAGTTATTAAAGTTAGTGGAGTCATGTGTGTTGGTTGTCCTAGTTTTTAGGTATTAGTGGAGTAAGTGCTTTATGCAGAACATGGGTGGTTATGGTGTGTTTTATGTTATGTATTTGTCTTTTGTAAAAGACTTCGTTGTTCTGTACGAAAGATGAAGTTTCAGCCTCATCTCTCCTCCCTTTAGCAATTTAACAGTGGTATCAGAGCCATAGAGAAACGTGAGAGAGGTGTGAGATACTTTCGTTAGATAATTGCAGCAGCAATATTTCTAATGGCCACCGACAATTTTATTCAACCAGCAATTCCACGCTTTGATGGCCACTATGACCATTGGAGCATGCTAATGGAGAATTTTTTTACGATCAAAGGAGTATTGGTCGGTTGTTGAATCTGGAATTCAAGAGCCACCTGCAGGCATGGCTTTGACAGATCCCCAGAAAGCATAATTGGAAGCTAGAAAGTTCAAGGACCTGAAGGCAAAAAATTATCTCTTTCAGGCTATTGATCGTTCCATCTTGGAGACTATTCTTTGCAAAGAAACTTCCAAGGATATTTGGGATTCTATGAAAATGAAATATCAAGGCTCTGTTAGGGTGAAGCGTGCACAGCTTCAAGCCTTGAGAAGAGATTTTGAGACACTAGCGATGAAGGATGGAGAATCTGTCACTAGTTATCATGCCAGAACAATGGAGATCAGCAACAAGATGTGATTCCATGGCGAGAAGATTGATGACGTCACCATTGTGGAGAAGATTTTGCGTTCCTTGACACCAAAGTTTAATTATGTTGTCTGCTCAATTGAAGAGTCGGAAGACATAGATGCGCTCTCTCTTGATGAATTGCAAAGCTCCTTATTGGTCCATGAACAAAAGATGAACAGAAGTTCAACAGTAGAGGAGCAAGCGTTGAAGGCTTCTACCAATACTCATTCCAACAATTTCAGAGAAAGTGGTAGAGGTAGAGGTAGAGGAAGGGGAGATCGAGGAAATAGAGATGTTAGCAGGAATTTCAAAGCTAACAATGACCAATTTCAAGTCAAAGGCAGAGGACGGGATCCTAACAAATCCAAGGTAGAGTGTTTTAGATGTCCTAAATTTGGTCATTATGCATCTGAATGTTATACTAGGCTACCAAATAATAAAGAAAAGGCAGAGAGTTCAAATTTTGTTGAAGAAAAAGAAGTTGAAAAGTTGTTGATGGCTGTTCAAGATGAAAAGAAGTCTGAATCATATATTTGGTATGTGGATACAGGCTGCAGTAACCACATGAGTGGAATTAAGTCTTCTTTTTCTCATCTAAATGAAGATTTTCATTCCCTTTGTGAGTTTTGGGGATCATTCTACCGTGAAAGTGATGGGAAAATGTGATATTAAGATAAGAACCAAGAATGGTTTTGTGGAAACGATCTCTAATGTGTTGTATGTTCCTGACTTGAAAAGTGACCTGTTGAGTGCTGGCCAATTACAAGAAATGGGTTATGTAATCACCATTCAGAAGGGTGCTTGTGAAATTTATGATTCTGTTAGAGGTGCTATTGCAGTTGTTCCTATGAGTTCAAATAGATTGTTTCCATTAAAGATTGAAAATATTCAATCTTGTTTGATGGTTGAAAAGAAAGATCCCTCATGGCTGTGGCATTTTCGCTATGGTCACTTGAGTTTTGGTGGATTAAAGACCCTCCAACAGAAAAATATGGTGATAGGTCTTCCTCAAATTACTATTCCTTCTCAAGTCTGCGAAGAATGTGTTGTTAGCAAACAACATCGTTCTCCATTTTCAAAAGAGAAGTCATGGAGAGCAAAGGATGTTTTACAGCTGGTGCATTCGGACATTTGCGGTCCTATAAACCCATCTTCTAATGGAGGTAAAAGATACTTAATTACCTTCATTGATGATTTTTCTAGAAAAACCTGGGTTTATTTTTTACAGGAAAAATCAGAAGCTTTTTCCATATTTAAAAGCTTCAAAACTCGTGTTGAAAATGAAGCAAGAAAGACCATTAAGACTCTTCGAACAGACCGTGGTGGTGAATATTGCTCAAAAGAATTTGAAGTTTTTGTGCAGAGCATGGCATTCGAAGAGAGCTTATGCGCCGCATATACACCACAACAGAATGGTGTATCTGAGAGGAAAAATAGAACAATTCTCAATATGGTGAGAAGCTTATTGGCAAGAGGAAGATTTCCAAAGACTTTCTGGCCAGAAGTAGTAAATTGGAGTATTCATGTTTTGAATAGAAGTCCAACTTTTGCTGTTCAGAATATGACGCCTTAAGAGGCTTGGAGTGGGAGAAGACCGGCTGTAGATCACTTCTGAATTTTTGGATGCATCGCATATGCCCATGTCCCCGATGTGAAAAGGAAGAAACTTGATGACAAGGCTGAAAAATGCGTCTTTCTTGGTGTAAGTGAAGCATCCAAAGCATATAAATTATTCAATCCACTAACAAAGAAGATTGTGACTAGCGGGGATGTTGTTTTTGATGAAGAGAACACTTGGGATTGGAATAGGCAGCAGCCTACCCAAGTCCTTTATGACAATGATGTTGAACAGGAGTAGATTTCAGCACCTTGTATGCCCCAAAATTCATCAAATACGAATGCTACAGCTGCTGGAATTTCTCCAACAGGGGCTGAAGTCAATGAAGAAGATGGTCAATCTCTTCGCCGCGTTAGAAGAAGGCCTGCTTGGATGGAAGATTATGAGGTAACCGGAATTGGAGATTCAATTACTCACTTTGCCTTGTTTTCATACTATGATCCTACAACTTTTGAGAGTGCTGTCAAAGAAGAAAAATGGCAAAAAGCGATGAATGATGAAATTAATGCCATCGAAAGAAATGATACTTGGGAGCTATCCAATCTTCCGGATGGACAAAAAACCATTGGTGTAAAGTGGGTCTTTAAAACAAAACTGAAAGATAATGGTGAAGTTGACAAATACAAAGCAGGTTTGGTAGCCAAGGGATACAAGCAGCAATATGGGATCGACTATACAGAAGTTTTTTCTCTAGTTGCGAGACATGACATGATCAAATTGGTGGTTGCATTGGCGGCACAGAATTCTTGGCCTATTTTCCAGCTATATGTCAAATCGGCATTCTTGCATGGGTACTTGGAGGAATAGGTATTTGTCGAGCAACCCCCTGGTTATGTCAAGATTGGAAATGAGCATAAAGTTTATAGATTGAAGAAAGCTCTTTATGGGTTAAAACAAGCCCCTCGGGCTTGGTATAGTCGTATTGAAACTTATTTTCTTAAAGTTGGTTTTTCAAAATGTCCTTATGAGCATACACTTTTTGTCAAAATTGGAGATAAAGGGAAAATGCTTATTGTCTACTTGTATGTTGACGATCTTATATTTACTAGACGTTGTGATTGCATGTTTGAAGAATTCAAGAGATCTATGATGGATGAGTTTGAAATGTCTGATCTTGGTATGATGCATTACTTCCTTGACATAGAAGTGGTACAATCAGATGATGGGATCTTTATTTCTCAAAAGAAATATGTGGGAGAAATTTTGGACAGATTTCAAATGAAGGATTGTAATCCTGTAAACACTCCAGTTGAGTTTGGCTTAAAGTTATACAAAGATCATGAAGGGAGGAAGGTTGACAGCACACTTTATAAACAAATTGTGCGTAGTTTGATGTATCTAACTGCAACAAGACCAGATATAATGTATTCTGTGAGTTTAATCAGTAGATATATGGAGAATCCTACAAAAATGCATTTGTTAGCTGCCAAGAGAATCATTCGTTACTTGCAAGGAACTAGAGACTTTGGGCTATTTTACAAGAAGGGTGAAAAGTCCAATTTGTTGGGATTTACTAATAGTGACTATGCAGGAGATCAAGATGATAGGAGGAGTACTTCAGGTTATGCTTTTATGTTTGGGACAGGTGCTATTTCGTGGTCATCCAAGAAGCAACCAATTGTGACATTGTCAAGTACAGAAGCTAAATTTGTTGCTGCAACAGCTAGTGCTTGTCAAGCTATTTGGCTAAGGAGAATTCTTAAGGAGTTGCAATTCAAACAACTAGGGGCTACTAAAATTTTTTGTGACAACAACTCAGCAATCAAAATCTCCAAGAATCTTGTGCTACATGGAAGAAGCAAGCACATTGATGTGAAGTTTTATTTCTTGAGAGATCTTAGCAATTATGGAACAATTGATCTAATCTACTACAAGAGTGAAGATCAAGTTGCTGATATATTCACCAAGGCCCTCAAGATGGAGTCATTTGTGAAACTCAGAAGCTTACTAGGTGTTTGCACGTTGAAAACAGTCAAGGCTTTAAACTGAATATTAGTAAACATCAGTTTAAGGGAGGGATTGTTGAAATAATAGTTATTTCCTTTTGCACGTTTTGCTGATTTGGTTTTTCAGTTATTAAAGTTAGTGGAGTCATGTGTGTTGGTTGTCCTAGTTTTTAGGTGTTAGTGGAGTAAGTGCTTTATGCAGAACATGGGTGGTTATGGTGTGTTTTACGTTATGTATTTGTCTTTTGTAAAAGACTTCGTTGTTCTGTACGAAAGATGAAGTTTCAGCCTCATCTCTCCTCCCTTTAGCAATTTAACAGAGAGGCCTTTAGTGAAGATGTCGGCCGATTGATCATGAGTGGAGATGTACTAAAGATGAAGCTATCCTTTAGCCACACGCTCACACACAAAGTGGTTGTTGATCTCTACATGTTTAGTGTGACCATGGAAGATGGGATTGCTAGTAAAATAGACAGCAGAAAGATTATCACACCAAAGGATAAGAGGAGCGGGCAGATGAACATGAAGATGGCATAGCAGAGCTTCTATCTAGATAAGTTCTGCAATGGTGTCAACGAGACACTTGAACTCAGCTTTGGTACTAGATCGGGCAATGTTCCGCTGTTTGTGGGAGCTCCACGAAATGAGATTTGAACCCAAGAAGATGCCAAACCCACCAACAGAGCGACAAGTATTTGGAGCACCAGCCCATCCCGCATCGGAAAAAGCATACAGCTGAAAAGAAAAGCTGGGAGTGAAGCGAATACCATGATGTTGAGTGCCTTTGATGAAAAGAAGGATCCTTTTAACAAATTGCCAATAGATCTCAATGGGAGAGTGCATGAACTAACAAGCTGTGTTGACAGCATATGTGATATCTGGGTGAGTGGGCATGAGATACTATAAAGCCCCTACAATGCTACGATATAGCAGTGGATCGGAGAAGGGTGCACCGAGATGAGCAAATAGGGCAGTAGCAGAAGTGGTACACAGCGTGGAAACAAGACGAGCCTCGATCATTTTGGCCCACATTGTAAATCTACGACATAATTAGCCTGATAGAGAATAATGCCTCAGTTTGTCCGTTGTATTTCAATGCCGAGAAAGTAATGAAGCTCTCCTAGATCTTTAATAGTAAATTCCTGCTGTAGATATATAATGAGAGCCGACAAGGGCACATTAAGTGATCCAATGACAATAATGTCATCAACATAAACCAAAAGGAAAGTACTATGCTGAGCTGTATGAAGAATAAATAGTGAGAATCGGCAGCTGAAGGAATGAAGCTCGGCTGAACCAGAAAAGCACTGAGGCGTTGATGCTAGGCGCAAGGAGCCTGTTTGAGACCATACATATACCATTGTAATTTGCAGACATAGTGGAAATGAGCAGAATCAAAAAAGCCACAGGGCTGCTCCATGAAAATTTCTTCTCTTTGGTGACCATGAAGAAAGGTGTTCTTCACATCAAGCTGTCGGAGTTGCCACCCACGAGAAAAGGTAATAGAAAGGACAGTGCAAACTATCACATGCTTGACGACAGGGTTGAAAGTCTCATTGTAGTTGATGCCTTGTTGTTGATGGAATTCTTTTGCAACCAATTGGGCTTTATACCGCTCAAGAGAACCATTGGTACAAAGCTTGACCCAAAAGACCCAATTGTAGTCGATGAGTTTACAATTCAGAGGAGAAGACACTAATGTCTATGGAATGACTCCGACTCCATCCCCAGGGTCACAATCAGTGGGGGTTATTTTTGCGACGTCCCAGGTGCGTCACCGTCCCGTTTCTCTTTATCTTTTTATTAAGCACGTGCAGAAGCGTTACAAATAACACCTAGACAACAACAAGTAGCCAGGAAAAATAACCATTTACGAACATATAATTACATCGATTACATTTACAAGCCCTTCTACCATGCGCCGTTATATTTACAACCACTATATATTCTATACTCAAAAGGCCGGAGTAAACCTTAACTCTTTTAGCGAGACCGCAACTCCTCCATACCTACAACACTGAAAAACAACGGGTGAGTTATGGACTCAGTAAGTAAAACCCATAATTCTCTAATAGGATGACATCTCATCATCAAAGTCTAGTAGGCACAACACTCACAATACAATGTCGATGGCAGATCAATAGCAAACTTATTGCTAAACCTCCACTATATGCAGATGTTCATTAAAGTATACTTCAATGCAGGCTTACCTTCAGCTTGTCAATGAACATGTCAACATATCATAATTATGCATATACCATACTTATGTATATATTGGCACGCATACAATGATACTTTTACCATCGTCCTAGCTCGACAAGGCCTTCCCAGCTCGACTAGGGCTTCCAGCTTTTTGTTGGGCATCTCGACTCGACTAGGGCATCTCGGCTCAATTGGCACTTCTTGGGGCTAGCTTCTCGAGGCTTCAGGGTTCAAGACCCAAGCATTTGGCTTAACCAAGGCATCGCTGCTACTGCTATGTGGCAACGGGTATTTTTTCTCTTTAAGTGATCACACAAGTGCATCACATAAGCCGATTTTTTTCTTTTTTTTTATCTTAACAGAAGTATGCAAGGCCCGAGGGCGTGCTCATTCAAGTGAGTGTGACATGGCTCTTATCATCATACTATATAATATGACGGGTATGAATTTTGATTTGTGGCTTGAATCGTATGCCTAGGCCGATCCCTGTACTATGCAAGACTTGGAATCGGTATGCTTCAATGCTGTACCAAGACCTCATGGGCTTGGGCGATCTTGTATCGAACAAGACTTGCAACTAGCACACCTCAATGCCAATCCAAGGCCTCGTGGCTGTCACACCCCAATCCTCCAAGCGCGTGCCCATCCCTCGGTGGTCGATTAAATAACGACGTCCCAAGACACGTCGCCGACCCATTCATTTTAGTACGCATGCAGAAGTGAATAATTAATCCCTAGACAACACTCAAATGGGATAGAAAAGTAGGGCCATAAATTTTCGAAAACCACAACACACTTATATACATATCAAGTCAAGTCATTTACAACATTAGCCGACATATACTGGGTTTGCAAAAAGGGGGAGGGCTACAAATCCTCAAGCATTCGAGTCCTTGATTGAATACTCCGGGGTCCCTGGATCAGAAAGATCCGGGTCTACCACTGAACCCTCAGGAGGATCAGTCGTGCCGTTGCTAAAAGCAACCTCCAGCACCGACCTGGGAATCTCAGACTCTAGAAGGGGGCCTTCTCTAGGTCCAACTGGCCCGTGACGATACCACGATCTATATCGATGAGGTACCTTATGGGATAAACCCTTATTTACCCTAGATAACGAATCACGAGTTCGTAGACCCAAGCTCCTTGGCTCCCAGGGAGGGGAATCTGAGAATGCTGCTCGGTAACCTTCTTCGGTTGGCCAAAATATTCAAGTGGTGCCGCCATCTACGAACTTGTAAATGTTATCCCACAACGGGGTGAGCCGATGTCTCAACAAGTTCGCTCCCTAAACTCCGACTAGGAAGGACATACGTCCCAAGGGCTGCCTAAGCCAAACACGAGTCAGAGGTCTTACCTTTGCCTCCGTTCCTTCCTACAAGTCAGTACAATTTGCATATTCAACCAATCATTTCAACACATCAAGGCATCAAATCAGATCGAGTCATCGATCAATCGACCCAATCAATTCCATGTCATCAAGGCCATCACTCGGTCAATTCATTCAATGCTATCTATCAAGTTCGACCACGTCAAGAACTGCTCACCCTAAGCTGAAGATAGATAGTATAGCTCGCCCAAAGCTGATAATAGAGTATACTGCTCACCCAAAGCTGACATATCAAAGCCCTTAGGCTGATATAATATACTGATAATGCTCACGGAAAGGCTGCTAAGGTATCTATTTGCTCACCCAAAACCGACATATCAAAACCCTAACCGGACCACGTCAAGAACTACTCACCCTAAGCTGAAGATACATAGTATAGTCGCCCAAAGCTGATAATAGAGTATACTTGTTCACCATATCAAAAGCTCGATATATCAAAGCCCGTATACCGGTATACTGTTCACCCAAAGCTGATATATCAAAGCCCGTAGGCTGATGTAGTATACCTATGATGCTCACTCTAAGCTCATAAAGTATACTTGCTCACCCAAAGATGATATATCAATGCCCGTAGGCTAATATAGTATACTTGTTCTCACCAACTGAGAATGCCATCACTTTTACCATTCCTGATAAAAATAATCGTGTGTGGGTACACGGTCGGCCTTAGCCAAAATACAATATTTTCCTTTTCATAAATCCCACCATTTAATATGATCCACCAAAATATTGTTTGCGTTATAAACCAACGCCCGGTAAAAATTTTGGGATAAATACCCCAAAATTTCAATTCACACTCAATTTACAGAAAATAGCGCTCAATTAAATAAATCAATCACATTATTACAATCAGCACGAAATTTCGGTCACCGGCTATCCCAGTCTAATTTCCCAAAAATAATAATTAATTAAATAATTACCAAAAATAATTAATAAATACCAATAAATGCAAGTTAGGCCGGCAAAGCATAATTAAAAGCCGAGACGGGCCCAGAAACTAAATAAATACTACGGCCTATCTACTTGTTAATTGCACTAATCTAACCACCTAACATGCATAAACGATTAACTAAATCACTAATCCATTCTAACTAACCTACCGATCCCTAATTAACTTAAACTAATCAACCATTAAGCATCATTAGCTCCCTAAGCAAAGATTAGTGAGTAAACTCACTTGATTAACAATCCAATGGGACCACGGTGACGGCGAAGCGGAGAGGAGTGATGAACTCCAAATTGGCGACGGCTTTCGAGGTTCGGAAGTGGTCCAAAGTGGGCCTGAAGTCCACGGGCTTGCTGGGTTTTTTGGTTATTCCTTGAACCAAAGGACTGCTCGGCTTAGCTAGCTCGAGCTGAAACGGCGAGGAAGGAGGTGGACGGCAGCAGCAGCCTAGGCAAAGCTGGGCAGTGGCATACGACGGCGGTGGAGGCTCCGACGATGGCTTGAGGTGGCCTGGCGACCTGCTGGACGAGTGAGCAAGGGTGGATGACGTAGGTGGGACAGCGGTGATGCGCGACGAGCGGGCGAGCTCGTGGTTAGGCACAACGAGGGCGCAATGGCCAGCGGTGGCTCCGGCGAGGCTTGCGACGGCTAGGGAGGAGGGAGGCTGAGTTTTTGCAGGTTTTTGAAGCTTCCTCTACTCTAGAAATGGAGGAACCGACCAAGGGGAAGAAGATAGGGGACAACAAGCTTGTGGAGGGTCCCTCCTTGCTCCTTCCTATCCCTTTTGTTCCCTTGACCATGCCCCACCACTTGGCTGGCTTCCTCAGCAATTTTCCAGCCCTTTAGCTTGCCTTAGGAGCCATTGAGATGGTCCAAAATGTTGAGGGCATGGGGGCTACGAATTTTGAAGACATTTTCCCTCAATTCCTCTCCAATTTTCACTTAAATTGATTCAATTTGGCTTCCAAAAATTCCACCGTCAAGTCCTCGATTAAATTGGATTTTTCCTCGCCAATAAAACCAATTTACATCCCAAAAACGTAATAAAAAACGGCCCTATATCGACTTTTCGCCAAAAATCTCGGTTTGCAGAAAAATCTTCGGAGGATGAGTTGACATTCCTAAAATGACTCTTGACATGACAGAACTTTTAATTTCTGAAATCGAATTCAAATTCGCGGTTAATTTCAATCTAGCGCGATTTTAGCGTGACCAAGGCTACCGGGTAGCTTTCAGAAATTTTAAGTGCAAATGACTTGTGGTCAATTTTCTTCGAGCCACAATGAACCTCTTTGACACATAGGCAACTCTTGATGGTCGTGAAAATCTCTAGGTTTCAAATAAAGACACAGGGTACCAAAACAACAAAAAAATCGGTCTAGTGCCGATCGACAAGAATTTTATAATTTGGTGGAATCATCCACGTTTAGCCACACATCTCCATCGAACCGACCCATCTCTTATCTCTAATCGACTTATAACTATGCTGTAATGATCTCTATAGATGAGCACGGTTGAGTAGTCGATTCCTGGTTGAATTCCCAAGTCTATTGCATTAAAATCCCTAGCCAAGAGTTAGAAATTTTACTTACAACTCTTCAAGTGGCGGCCTTAGTGACCGAGCAACATGCATGCAAGCGAACGAGCAAGAGAGGCGCGGCCATTAGAAAGAGAGAAGGTGACGGTGAAGGTGAGGTTGAGAGGGTGAGGGTGAGGTCGAGAGAGTGAGGGAGGAAGAGGAGGTGGTATGGAAATGATGAGGGAAATGCCTCTATTTATAGGCAAACCCCTTATGATAATCTTTCCAAGTGGACCAATCATCTTAATTTAGATGAACAACCTAGGATAAGGAGGTAGCAAGCTAAAGAGATAGGTGGCAAGTCTAGTTCCTAAGGAAGACACTTGCTCATCTTTCCATTGGTCCATCTAAGGGATTGAGTCATCATGGAATAATAACATAAAATAATTGTAGGGACACCTAAGCCAATGACTAAGCGTCTCTCATTCAATGTTTGGATTTTGAGTAATCATTAGATTAGATATATTCATATTACAAACTTGATTTCCAAGTTTTAGGTTAGGAGTTAGTATGGCCTATTCTTTTAGGGGACACCTTAACTTGGCATTGAAGAACTAAAGTCCAAAGATATTCAATGCACCCTTACTCTAATCCAGAAAGAATTTAGATTGGCTTACTGCTCAATTTGGGCATGTAGCTCCCTCCCATCTAAGTTTGGGCATGTGGCTCTCTCGTCCTAGGTTGCAAAACAGTTTTGAGCAGCTTCTGAAATCAAGTGTCATTACCTTATCAAATAGGCTTGAAAAATTATAAAATTTTAATATGTTGTAGAGAAGATTTTAGAAAACATTTTTCATGAGGAAACTATGGAAAGAGCAGCAAATTACTAAACACAACTCAATAATTTGGCCATGGAGCAAATCTAATAACTACAAAGAGAGACCCATTTTGAAATCCAAATTTTCACAAAATTCTTTGAAACTTTTGTATGTTGTAGACGTGGATTCGTTTAAAATTTTGTAGAGAAAGTATTTCCAAATTCAAAAGGGAAAATTTTATAAAAATTCGAGAAGGCAATCTAATCATTGTTTTTACTATTATGAGTAGGTTCTTGACAGTATATGATTGGGCCTTCGTCTCAACCATTTCACCTTAGAAAAATATGAAATTTAAGCATGTTATAGGCCAAGATGTTTTGAACAACTGTCACGAAGGAAGTTTCTCCAAATTCAACCACAAAGAGCTCTATAAAATTAGAAAGCGAGAAAGGTTCAGCAGTCTCAAAAAACTGGGAAGTCAAAACCTAGGAGGAGAGCAAAAGTGGCAAGTCTATGGAGGAGAGGTGGTGCCCTACATTGGCTTGCAAGATCACTTGCCATTATTCCCTTAGGTCATAAGTCACATCCTTTCATTAATTACTTGAGACACCTAGGTTTCCATACTCATTACCCCCATTTAATGCATTTAACTCTTGTTCTTCAAGAAGATTAACCTATCTACCTTGGTCTCTAGGTCTTCTTAATGGGCTTATGACTCACCTTCTCTCAATGTGCAAGAATCCAAAGTTCATGATTACCTTTAAGTGACAAGATCATTTGATGCCAAGTGTTTCCCTTTAGTCAACATGCTTTAAATGACTACATGCCAAATGCAGTAAATGCACTAAGGGAAAATAGCTAAGTTTGAAGGCCATCTCATTGGGAGGGAGTTAATCAAGTTTAATCGTGACCAACTACCTTATTTGGCCCGAGGTTCGTGCCAAAGTCATGATCGAATAAAGCCGGACGCAACCACGCTTAACCGGTGAAACCAAGCTTGGACTTCCCCTTTACCTTGTAAAGGGGGTTCTTGGATGGACCCAAGGGCCAGGCCTTGGCTAGTCGACCGATCCTCTAGTTGGTCCGTGGGCCAGTCCAGGATTCTACGCCACAACTTATGTGGCATCCTAAAATTTCATAATGATCCCTAGATACACTGCGACCCATGAAAAGGTATCGGAAGCACCATTGCACTATATTATAGTCATTAGACCAACGGATTTCAATTAAACAAGGCCGACCATTGAATGGACTATTGTTTTGATTGGAAATGTATCCTAAATCTAAGTGTGATCAAGGATTGTACTAAAGGATAAATTGACAAGGAATTTTCTATTCTTGGCCGTATACTCTATAAGTCGGATTTCCATCGATTAATGTTGCAATATTATATGGCCATGTGAGTGTTTGAGATTATGAAATTAAGTGAGGATTAAAGTGGAAAATTAGGAGCAAATATGGGCTGATTTGATTAAGGCCTAGGACGGCCCAAAGCAGCCCACATTTTCCCCCTATTCGGTCAACCAAGGCCAGCCGAATGAGGCCCATCATCTTTGCATGAAGATTGATAAGTGGTGAGAGGGATTCTACAAGTGTCTCTTGCATGCAAACCTAATGATTGCTAGCCATGATGCAACCGAAGGAAGAGAGAGAGAGAAGCGGATTGCTCGAGCAACCGAGAGAGAGAGAGAGAGAGAGAGAGAGAGAGAGAGAGAGAGAGAGAGAGAGAGAGAGAGAGAGAGAGAGAGAGAGAGTGAGTGAGACCGAGCGGACGAGCAAGTGAGAGAGAGGAGGAGAGTTCGAGCGAGAGAGAGAAAGGCGAGTGTGAGCCGCGAGGGGGGAGAGGAAGGCCGTCAACACCGCCTAGCTGCCGCCGTTGATCAAGCTCGCCGAAGCCTCAAGTCGCCGTTTGCTTGCTGTGAACTTAAGGCAAGTGAAGTCCCTTGATCTACATGATGCTTGCTGTGGTTGTGTTTGTGAAGTAGATTTCGGATGAGCTAGATGTTAGAAGTTTCGAAAATTGGGAGTAGTACCTTAAGCTAGTAAACTGTTCTATGGAAAACAGTTTAACCTCTAGTGATTCCGTGAACTATAGGTAATTATCTAGTTGAAATCTTACTTTGAGAAGAAACGGACAAGTATTGGTTGGTGAAACCATTTTTTCTTCAAAGATACTAGATCTGGAAACTGTTATGTTGACCCCTTGCGATTCTGCGAATTTTGTACATTTATCCAGTCCGAATTTGATCTTTTGTCCTTGATAAGAATTGTATAGGACATCTTGAGGAGTAACATACTAAAATTTGAGAATAAACGGACAAGTATTGATTGGGGAAAACGATTCTTCTTTGAAAGGGATAAATCTGGACATTGAACCGAGAGTTAGGGAGAGTTATAATAATTATAGCTTTTAATCCAGAATTAATTAGACTTCGATTTCTTCATTGGACTTTTACCAATAGGTCTTAAATATAACATATTAAAATCTCAGAATTTTCGAAGTTCATTTAAGGGCTTAATCGAAATTATTTCGAAACTGTGCAAAAGTGGTGTTGGAATTTCTTTTCCTGTAATGTATGGACCTATGTGATTTATATGAAACTTTCTTGACATGGTGTTCTTCATGAAACCTATTTCTCTAGGTCTTTTTTACATCATGTTAAATTTTTATAATTTATTAATATCGTTTATTAATTTTTCCAGAATTTTAATTAAAGGAGTGCATTCTGTTTTATCCGAAATTCGTTTTAATTTGAAGAACAAATAAATTACTCTATGAGATGTGGTATTCTGAGTTGCTATCTATTTAGCATGCGTGGTGACATTTATGCATTTCATATGACATCAAAATTAATAAGATTTTATAAATTAAATGAAACTTTTGGCATTATTGCATCAAATGGCATTTTTCCAAAGTAAGATATATCCATGTGTAATGATAATGATGATACCGTCGGACGGCTAAGTCGACGATGCCCCGAAAGTGTTGGGATGCCTGGAGGTGTGTGGCGGATGCCCGGAGGTGTGTGCCGGATGTCCTCAGGAGTTTCGAGATGCCCGGAGGTGTGTGCCGGATGCCCGGAGGTGTGTGCCGAAGGCCTCGTGATGCCGGTTGGGGTACGAGATGCCCGGAGGTGTGTGCCGAATGCCCGAGGTTGGCACATTTTATGCGTTCCCGTTTGGGAGTGCTCGTGTTGAACTGCATTGAACTTATTCGATCCATGGTCGATTTCTAGTTGTCACATAATCTTGTGGGATCGATCAATCTGCCTCAACTCACGATTGAATTGGATTGATTCATGGTCGTCCATGAGTTATGTAAATAAAAGTGGTTATCTTTTATATGAACATTGCATTATTTTTGTTGGAGTATGGGATAGGGAAATTTGATTATGCTTTCGCTATATGAACTGCGCTGGGACCGATTTAAATAATATGAAGCCCCAAAATTTACGGGCCCACTATAATTAAATGGTATCAGAGTGATATGTTAATAGGACAATGACCGAGGGCCATTCTCAGGGTGCCACAACTTATGACTAGTTTAAATCGAGATCCACATGTAATCTTGTGGGATCCTCCACCGATCCATGATGGTGTGTGATCATCCCACAACCATTCCTTATGGTTAAATAACATTTCCATGGTCAAATACTCTATAACCAATTCTTTGGTTGCCAATCTCTGAATGGGTTACTTAGCTCATAACTAACCCTTGAGCCGGCTCATGGCCTAGTCCCGCCATTGGCATACCAATCATTTGTCTACTGGTCAAAGCCAAAATAAGGGTTGAAATCGAGGATGTTACAGTCTAGGTCTAATTTTTTATGAGGGAAGTGTATTCATCCGCCATAGCCGCACGGCAATTTGCATCTTTCACGGCCTAACTAAAGCAAGAAGGTGTGACAAAATCTAATATAAAGGTGAACAATACATAAGTGTGATCAATGTAAATGTGTTGGCAGGCTAAAGTGCCATCACGAAGGTGTGTCACCATAGGATGTGTTAGCTAAGCTGGTGGATTCGGCAGAGAAGCTACTGGCACGACTGGTGAAGTTGCGAACAGAGAGGTAGACCCATCAGCAAGTTCAAGCAATGAGGTTTCAAACTCAGGCAATGAGGTTTCAAACACACCTGAACTACACTAATTTTGCAGCAAAGAATTAGTAGACTGCAAATCACAATTAGAGGGAGAATAGGGCACATGGTGGTTCTATGGTAGAGGAGTTCTAGAAAACTCGGCAAAAATAAGCAACTGAATGGTTGCGGTAGCCTCCAAAGATGATTGTGAAGTGTTTTGCACATAAAAGAGATCTAATTTGTCAAACACTATATTAGCAACAATATATAACCATCGATGCTGAAGGGAATAACACCAGTATCCTTTGTGTCCTAATAGGTAGCCCAAGAAAATGCACCGATATGATCGTGGTTGCAGTTTGTTCTTCGCATAGGGTCGAAGATTAAGATACAATGTGCAGCCAAAAACTCTAAGATGAGCAATAGATGGAACCATCTGAAATAAAATCTCCCATGGTGATTTATGCTACAAATCGGTGTGGGCAATCGATTAATAATGTGTACAACTGCCTCAAAGGCAAAGTCCTAATAATAATAGGGGACAGAAGCATTATAGAGCAACGTGAGTCCCATTTCAACTATGTGGCGATGTTTGCACTCAGCTGAGCCATTTTTAACGGATAGGCGTGGACAAGAGGTCCTGTGAAAATACCTTTCGCTTGCACCAATTGAACAAACTATGCAAAGATAAACTCTCTTGCAAAGTCAAATTGAAAGGCTTTGACCTAGACCAACCCTGGATTGACCCTAAAGGGTTAACCCTGGACTGACCCTAGCCCAGCCCAATCCTGCCGGTCTTAGTCCAATTCCTAGGGGACTGGGTTGATCATTGGTCCTGAAATCCCTCAAACCAGCACTGTGCGAGTTGGTCCTTAGTCTTAGAAGTTTAGGATCGATCCAACCTAGACCAACCCTAACTGTATATATTATATATATTATATTTAAAATATATTATATATTAATTATAATTTACATATATTCTAAGGAGAAAACCCTAAGTCAAACGGCTTCAACAACATTAAATGGCTTCTCACGGAGTCCAAAATAGCGTAAACAACATTAAATGGCTCCTCAGGGAGTTCCCTTATGTCATCTTTGTCCTCTTAGTCTTTAATTTGCCAAAATCGAAAAAAACAACCTCCCCGCTCGTCACTTGACACCCGCCCCTCTCAACTTCCCCGTTCGCCGCTCAACTTCCCATCTTGTCCCATATTTTTATGAGAGGTCTTAATCGTTTTTATGGTTTCTTCCTTTTAGCAAGTATGCAATTTCTATTGTTGTCTTTATCTTAACTTTGTTGAATATGTACTAGTATTTAACCAAAGAACATCACATTGTTGATGGATATACGATTTGAAATGTTAGGTTTGCCTTTTCAGAGAATACAAAAAAAAATGAAATAAAAAAAATTATCGGTTAGTCTCGAGTTGACCCTAGAACCGGACTAAACCCATTGGATTGATCCAGTCCTCGGTCCCAAGCTCAATAGGGTCGGTCATTGGTCCCAAATTTGAGGACCAACACTGTACGGATTGATCCTAGGTTAAGGGGTGCACTGGCCCAATCCGGACCATAGTCACCCCTACATATCACCTCATCTACTCACATCTTTCTACCGTGTATCTCTCTATAGAATAAATTTTGTGCCTTACTTCAAGGGCCATGGAAAAATTATTCAAAAAATCTTACATTTATTATACTTTTACCAATTCAATTCTAAACATTTCTAATTTTTCTTCAATTGAACCATAAACTCTTTTGCGTTATGCCAATTGAGCCATCATCTAGCTAATTTTAGTGAAAAATCGCTGATGTGAATGCCGACTATTCTAAGTGACACAACCGATTGGGGTTGAAAACATGTAATAACTTCTATTATACCTTCTTATAACACTTGCTCAGTCCCAAGTTGTGGTGACAGACAAGGTGCAATTCGCACCAATTCTGGACTTTAACATAACAAAGAACATGGTCCCCTTCGATTTTTAAGGATGACCACTAAATGAAATACATCAAATAAAACAATGGTACTGGGTTTTCTTTTCAACACGTATGTAAGATATGGTTCCAACCCAACGGGCCTTATCCAATTGTATTCCACGTGAATTTTAATTCACCAATGTCACAGAGAGAAGATCTTTTCATATATACAACCAAAAGGATAAGGAATTTTTAATAGATAAGTTGTTGTAGGAGCGATGATAAGGAAGGGACTGCTTTTTATTTTCTAAATGGCCACAAGTTGGGTATTTCCCCTATTCTCATCTTTAAAATATACATGTTAGGTTACCCATAATGCCCCTCAGATCACGGGTTTGGCTAGATTTTAAGTTACTCCATTTTCAACCCATTTAATATTATTGACGAATGTGTCCACTATTCTGACCCCCACGAAAATCTTTAATATCCACAACCTTGGGATGACGGCAATCGCAACCTCAGCGACAGTGGGAACGGTTCTAAGATCCAATGAGGAACGTATCGTGTGGTTTTAATGAACCGTAGCTGTTTGAATTTTTTTCGTGATTCCTATAAAAATGTAGTAATATGCGAAAACTTATAAGTGGATGAGAACTGCTCTTTTTTAAATCCAACGGTGCTAGAGAGATTAGGGATCCGTTCCTCAAGGGCACCAAGAAATATTCGGAGCAAGAAATTGATCGCCAGGTTCTTCTCGCTGAACAACGTCATTTTGGGTCGTGCATGCAAATGAAACTTGTTGAGTGAGGTCATTTTGGTCTTTTTATACTGATTGAAACCTCTAACAAGCCACGTTAGTCAAAAAAATAATAAAATATTACCACGTCAGATTTTCAGCATCCAAAATCAGAATTAACACTGAAGTGATTGTTTCTTTTTTTAAGCAACATTTAAATTATCCGAAAAAAAAAATTTGCATCAAAATGGGTCTTCTATGAAACTTTTGACACTTCATTTTTTTTTCTTTTTTTTTTTTTGGTTGAGCAGTGACTTTGCCACTCACTTACTATGACATCCTGAATTTTAGGTTTTGTTTTCAATTGAATGAATCGGGCTTTTCATCAACGCGCCTATAGTGCTATTCTCTAAGCTGATCACTCACGAGATAACTAGAATATCAGGTGAAGCCATTAAGGGATTTTAGTGCAATAGACTTGAGAATTCAACTAGGAATCGACTACTTGACCGTGCTCATCTGCAGAGATCATTACGGCACAGTTAAAAATCGATCAGAGATCAAAGATAGGTCGATTCGACTGAGATGTGTGATCAAAGTGTGGGTGATTCCACCATATTGCAAAATTCTCGCCGATCGGCACTAGACCGATTTTTCTATCGTTTTGGTACCTTGTGCCCGTATTTGAAATCTCGAAATTTTCACAACCACCGAAAGTCGCCAATGTGTCAAAGATGTACATTGTGGCTCGATATAAATCGACCACGGGTCAATTGCACCAAAAATTCCTAAAAGCTACCCCGTAGGCTAGGTCACGCTAAAATCGCGCCAGATTGAAAGTAACCGCGAATTCGAATCCGATTTTAGAAATTGAACGTTCTGTCATGTCACAATTCTTTTTAGGACCGTCGACTCATCCTCCGAAAATTTTTCTACAAATCGAGATTTTTGGCGAAAATTCAAAATAGGGCCGTTTTCGTCCGGAAAATTTAGGGGACCGTTTTTTATCGCGTTTTTGGGATGCAAGTTGGTTCTATTGGCGAGGAAAAATGTCAATTTGGTTGAGAAAATCTTGATGGAATTTATAGGGACCGGTTTAAGTCCAATTGGAGAGGAATCAATTTCAATTTGGGAGAATTTGTCCCAAAATTCGTATAGCATGGCCACCACCACTTTTGGACCACTTCATTGGCTTGCAAGGGAAGCTTGGTGGCAGCCAAAGAGCCATGGAAGACAGCCAAGGGCTAGTGGGGCCTCTTCAAGGGACAAAGGGGTTGGATTGAAGACTTTAGAGGCATGGAAGGACCCTCCAAGCCTTTAGCCACCCCTTCTTCCTCCCCAAGCTTGTCTTTCTCGATTATTGGCCTTTTGAGCTCCCAAAAATTTGTAGAGAAACCTTTAGCAGCCCCCTAGACATCGCACGCCCGCCGACCACCGTCGCGCATCACCATGCCGCCCGTGAGCCTAGCTCGACATCCCACTCGCCTCACGCCCCTGCCGTGCCATCTTGCCTTCCCTCACAACCCCTGGGCCACCGTTGAGCCTCCGTCCAGCCGCCTAAGTCGTCCCCATCGCCGTCCGGTCGCCGTCGAGCATCGCCACCACCCGCAGCAGCCTTTCGCCAGCCCGTCTCGCCGTTTCCAGCCCAAGCCAAGCCCCACGCCACCTCTCTTAGCCCATCAACAGAACCGAAGACCAACAAGCCTCGGTGGGCTTCAATGCCCATTTCATACCACTTCTGAACCTCGTAGGGTGTCGCCGCTTCAGAGTTTGTCGCATGTCTCCGCATTGCCGTCGTCGTGGACTCATTGGATTTCAAAACAGTTGATTTTACTCACTAAAATTTGCTTGGGGAGTTAATTATTCTTAAAGATTGATTAGTTTAGGCTAAGTATGGTTTAGGTGGTTAGTTAGAACGGATTAGCAATTTAATTACTCGTTATTGCATGTTAGGTGGTTAATCGGCTTAATTAGCGACTAGATAGGTTGTATTATTTATCTAGATTGGTTTAGAAATTTTCCGGACCCGTTTCGGTATTTAATTAGGCTTTTCCGTCCTAAGTTTCTATTTATGGCATTTAATTGTATTTATTTAATTAATTTTGGTATTTATTTAATTATTTATTATTTTTCGAAAATTATATGCCGGCTAAAGAATTCGCTATCTCGCTCGATAAGTCGAATCAACCGCCACAAGAGAATCTTGATAAAGTCAAGTCCTCAAAAGAGCAGTAAAAGAGAACCTCTCAATTCTTTTCCTCCAAAAATAAAATATGTCTGTGTCTCCCAAAGAAATTCAGTCGGTCTTATATATAGGCCTTCTAGCCGCCACACAAACCCTAAAACCAACCCTAGATATATAATGCGTCATATTCTAGAATATTCCTAAACAAGAAGATATATATATATATATATTTGACTTGGTCAAATATTTGGTGTCCATATAATCAAATTGCGCCAAGATTTCCAAGATTCTTCAAGATTTGATCCAAGGTTATCTCCCCGCCGAAGATCACAAACCATGATGCCAACGGCTTGCCTGAATTGCTTGGCCCGCACTCGAGTAATCGAACCAGCAGGAATAGACAATAGGTCTCTAGCACCTCCTCCTCAATATGGCTCGATGTCCACATCATTCCCTCCCCCATGCAAAGGATTTGCCTTCAAATCATCACTAGCATCGAAAAGAGTCAAGTTAGAAACATTAAATGTGGCACTAACATCATACTTACCTGGAAGATCAAGTTTGTAGGCGTTATTGTTAACTCTTTCCAAAACCATGAATGGTCCATCCCCTCGCGGTAATAACTTAGAATGTCGCTGCTCGGGAAATCGCTCCTTGCGCTTATGAACCCAAACCCAATCGCCAGGTTCAAACACCACTTCCTTGCGCCCTTTGTTGGCTTGCCTTGCATATTGCTCAATCTTGCACTCAATATTTGCGCCCGTCTTCTCATGCAACGCCTTGACAAATTCATCTTTCTTTGCTCCATCTAAATCCACATGCTCATCAACAGGTAAAGGGGTTAAATCTAACGGAGTTAACGGATTAAAACCATAGACAACCTCAAATGGTGTAAATTTAGTAGCAGAATGCATGCTCCTATTATATGCAAATTCAACATGTGGCAGACAATCTTCCCAAGATTTTATGTTCTTTTTAATAATAGAACGCAACAATACCCCTAAAGTTCTATTAACTACCTCGGTTTAACCATCGGTCTATGGATGACAAGTAGTAGAAAATAACAACCGTGTTCCTAGTTTTTTCCACAATGTTTTCCAAAAGTAGCTAAGAAACTTAGAATCTCGATATGAAACAATCGATCTAGGCATGTCATGCAAACATACAACCTCCCTAAAGAACAAATCAGCAACATGAGATGCATCATTAGTTTTATGACAAGGTATAAAATGAGCCATCTTTGAAAATCGATCAACAACCACATAAATAGATAGCCATGCGATTTAGTTGTAGACTTCGATTGCTTACAAGCAATGCATCTCTCACAGACACGTGTGACGGAACTTTGTGCGATGTGGATCACAAACTCCTTTGGCCATAAATAATGTTGCCAAGTCTTCAAAGCTCGCACTAAAGCATACATCTCCTTTATCATAGGTAGGATAATGCTGTTGCTCACTCAATTTCTTGCTGAAATAAGCTATGGGATGCCCTCCTTAATTGCAATGCATGTCTCACAGACACGTGTGAACATCACACTCTATTTCAAAAGTAGTAAGAAATTCAGCAAAGATAACAAAGGAGCATTAGTCACTTATCTTTTAGCAGATTAAATGCTTTCTCTTGCTCTTGCCCCACGTTAAACCCACGTGCTTCTTGATAACCTCAGCACCAACAATTGCAAAGTGCAAACTGAAAAAATTTCTCATCAAAAATCACGCTTCAAACACTCTCCCAAAGATCAGTATATAAGTCCTTGATATGCTCAAAACCTAAACACTTTGCTTCTAAAGTAGTTAGAATCGCAATCCAGAAATCGGCTATGATCACATATGGAAAAGTCTCGATGAACTCCTCCATTTGGGTCTTTATTCAACTTTTGCTGGCGTTGGCCATTCAAACTCCTTTGGCCATAAATAATGTTGCCAAGTCTTCAAAGCTCGCACTGCATACACTTATCTAGGATAATTCTTCATCAATTTCTTGCTGAAATAAGCTATGGGATGCCCTCCTTGCATACCATCGAAGCATTTCTAACAACAAATCTTAAAAATACTAAATTTGTTGGTAACCTCACAAAAGCAATGGTGCTGAAATTTCTCACAAATTCTTTGAAAGCTATGCACGTCTTAGCGTATAATTGTTCGGCACTAACAACAAATCTTAAAAAACTAATTTGTTGGTAACAAAAAGAGCACTTCTTTAGACGTATAAGCCCTTAAAACCTGCACATGCTCAATATGGTCATTAGAACTTCGGCTATAAATCAAGATGTCATCGAAATAGACAACCACCAATCGACCAATAAAAGCACGCAAAACATGATTCATAAGTCGCATAAACGTGCTCGGTGCATTAGTTAATCCAAATGGCATGACTAACCACTCATATAATCCATACTTGTCTTTGGTTCTCCATTTATTTAATTGAGTGCCACTTTTTGATTTTGCAAGAACCAGTTCATAATGTTCTAACCTAGGAATAGGATGTCGGTAATTTAATCAATCGACATACAAAATACACGGGCTAAGACTCTCTCTCACATACTCCCGTTCCAATAGTTCGCTAACTTGCCGCTGAAGTTCCTTTGTCTCTTCGGGATTGCTTCGGTATGCGGGTCGGTTAGGTAATGGCGCACCAGGAATCAAGTCAATTTGATGTTTTATGCCTCGAATCGGTGGTATCCCTCCAAGAAGTTCATCAGGAAAGACCTCTTCAAATTCCTGCAATAAAGACAAATAGGACTAGGCAAACTTGGGTCAAGATTGTTAGTAGAAAACAAAACCTCCTTGTACAAAAGTACAAGCATCGATCGGTCTAGAACTAAAGATCTCCTCACCTCACTCGATTTTGCATAAAAATTCTTTTGCCTATTTTTTTTCCTCTCTTCTTTTCCCTCGGTTTTTACCTCAATCCTTCTCTCGGCCTCTCCTTTTCCTTGCGTCTCAAACACACCACGCAAGCCCTCGGATTTCTCACCTTTTCTCTCTCTCTCAGCTTCTTGTTGTAACTTTAACTGATCCGGATACACCTCACTAGGTGTCATTGGTACCAAGGTATAAGTCTTTTGATTCATCACTAATGGATAACAATTAGTATACCCATCATGATGTACCTTTTGATCATATTGCCATGGTCTTCCAAGCAAGATATGACCCGCTTGCATAGGGACAACATCACACTCTACCTCGTCCTTTTATCTCCCTATTTCAAATGGTATTCGAACTTCCTTCGACACTTTCACCTCACCACTATCATTTAACCATTGAAGTCTATAAGGCCTAGGGTGCTTTGTCGTCTTCAAACCTAACTTATCCACCATAATACAACTTGCCACATTTGCACAACTACCTCCATCAATTATCAAACTAAAGATCTTACCATTCACCACTCATCTTGTATGAAACAAGTTATCTCTTTGTTGGTGATGCTCCTCCTCCTTTACATGCACACTAAGAGAACGCCTAACCACCAATAAGTCTCCTTTTATAGCTACTTCTCCATCACTACAATCCTCCAACAGTGGCATCTCGTCATCCTCTTCTTCCCTTTCACTTTCGGACTCAATAATACCATGTCCAGTCATGATCATCACACTCCTATGAGGGCATTGATTCACCATATGACCCCTACCCAAACACTTAAAACATTTAATTTCACGAGTTCTAGTGTTAGGGTTTTCGATTTTACCTGAAACCGGATTCGTTCCAACTTTACCATCCCTCTTCTTCTCCTTTGAGGTTTCGATTTTGGTGTTGTTTCCTCTACAATTTGGCTTCTCATCTCTCTTCCAATTGGATCTACAATTTTGATTTGAACCCCCTCCACTCTTGTGATTTCGGTCCAACTTCAATTGCCGCTCAACTTTGATGGCTTTGTCCATCAATTCCTCCAATTCAACATAGTGTTGCAGCTCCACCACCCTTGCTATGTCTCGGCTCAAACCACTCAAAAATCTTGACATTGTGGCCTCACGATCCTCCACCACATTAGCATGGATCATGGCAATCTCCATCTCCTTGTGATACTGTTCCACGCTCTTATTGCCTTGTGTGAGATTTTGTAACTTTTGAAACAAATCTCGATGGTAATGACTTGGCACAAAACGCCTCCTCATCACCGCTTTCATCTCATTCCACGTCTCTATCAGTCTTTCACCATTGCGTCTCCTACTAGTCACAAGTTCATCCCACCAAATTATAGCATAATCTGTAAATTCAACCGCTGCAATTTTTACCTTTTTGAGCTCAGAGTATCATTGGCAATCAAATACCATCTCCATGCGTTTCTCCCACTCTAGATACGCATCGGGATCATTCTTCCCTTCGAAGGAAGGAATCTTCATCTTGATGTTGCCAAGTTTATCATCTCCTCGGTGTCTAAACCTTCGGCCTCCATTCTACCTTTCAAATCGAGCATCTCGATCATCCTTCATGTCGGCCTCATCATCATCATATTGCCGCTGCCTTCTATGTTGTGTTCTAGAGGCGTCTCGCTGATATTGCGGCCTTCCTCGGGGTATCTCTCGGTCACCATCAACCCTCATGCCATTCCCCATCATTCGACCACTAAGCTCCTCCACTATGGCCCTCAATTGCTGGATGCTTTCCACGAGTGCTTCATCCCTTCATATGGAGTCAACCTCCCGTTGATTCACGCTTTCTTCTCACGACATATTCTAGACCTGCAAGTACGTTAGTCTCAAAAATCCTCACCAATCGCTCCCTCACGTGTTTCTCTCAAGGTGTTTGTCACTCCCCTCGTGTTTAACTCAAGTCTAGGCTTTTTCTACACTCAATTAAGTTTACACACTCTTGCCTATTTCCTCTCGTATTCTCTTTTCACAAGCTCTTTATCGGACTCAAAACCTATCTCTCAACCCCCTCACAACAATCAATCAAACTAATCAAACAAGATTAGATCACTACTGATTTTGTTTCAGCAAGTAACAATTTCAAACCAACAAGTACAACTTTCAAAATTCCAATTGAAATGCAAATCACTACTGATTTTGTTTCAATTCGGTCCATTAACAAACGAGTCGCCTTCTTGATTTTTTTTTGTTTGGCTATTTTTTTCTGCCAAATCTGTTTTTTTTCTCCTGCGCACTTTTTTTTTGTGTGTGTTTTCTTTCTCTTCTTTTTTTTTGACGAACTTTCTTTTTTTCTTTTTTGACGAACTCAGATACAAATTAAGATGCTAGAAAAAAAAATTAAAACTAACAGCAAACAACTTTGTATGGAAGCACAAAAGCAATCGGATCCCTAAATTAGCTAGAACCGAAACCCTAGCTCAATAAATCTCAAATTGCTAAATATAAACAGAAAATTAAAGATAAATAGACCTTGTAGAAGCAAGCTCTGATACCAAATGATGTGAATCGTTGCAGAAAGATCGTTTTACGAAGGCCCGGATGGTGCGAATTGCGAACCTCAACCTCCAATCAAACCTGTGATTGGCAACCTCGGTATGAACGTGACCTGTTGATGAACGCGTGTCAACCAACCAACGTTATAGACGCCACAAGCGAAAGAATTTGCTATCTCGCTCGATAAGTCGAATCAACTGCCACAAGAGAATCTTGATAAAGTCAAGTCCTCAAAAGAGCAGTAAAAGAGAACCTCTCAATTCTTTTCCTCCAAAAATAAAATATGTCCGTGTCTCCCATAATCAGAAAATACCGGGCGTCGGTTTACAACGCCAAAAATGTCCTTGTTGACTATTATAATTAGTGGGATTTTATAAAAGAAAGATATTATGTTTTTGGCTCAGGCCGACCGTGTACCCACACACGACTATTTTTATCGGGTATTTTTAACACGGTGAATTATCAACTTGTGAGAGCATATTTGCATGTCAGCTTGTGCGAGCATATTTATCGTCAGCTTTTAGAACCCTTTGCACATCAGCTTGTGTGAGCTAAGATCGTTTTATCAGCTTGAGTGAGCACGATATAAATATATATATCAGCTTGAGTGAACATATTTATCAGCTTAAGCGAGCTATCTATCTATCTATTTATATCAGCTTGAGCGAACTATGACCATATATTACAACTGGTGTGAGCAGTGGTGGTATTAGAGGATTGGTATATGGTATTGAATTGATAGGTAGCACTATTGGTATGTAATTGAGCTAATTGACTAATTGATTGACAATTTGATTTGAGTTTATTGGCTTGAGATCATGAGTTGTACTAACTTGTCGAAAGGAACTATGGCGAGGTAAGTCCTCTATCTTGTGTGTGCATAGGCAGCTTTTAGGTGTATTTTCTTCCTAGTTGGAGTTTAGGGGGTGAACTTGTTGAGACATCGTCTCATCCCGTCCTGGGCTAGCATTTTCAGGTCCTTAGATGACGGTTCCTTTTGAACATTTTGGCCAGCCGAAGAAGGTCACCGAACAGGTCTCTCTGATTCCTCTTCCTGGGGGCTAAGGGGCCTGGGTCTACAAATTCATGAGATCCATTATCTGGGTTGATGCGGGTCTACCCCGGATGGTACCCCATCAATATAGATTGTGGTATCGTCGCGGGCGAGATGGACCCAAAGAATGTCTCCTACCGGAATCTGAGATCCCTATGTCGGTGCTAGAGATCGCTTTTGGCAAGGGTACAGCTAACCCTCCTGGTGGTGCAATGGTAGACCCAAGTTCCTTGGAGCCAGAGACCCCAAAGTCTTCGGTTGAGGGTTCGAACGCTTAGAAGACTTGTAGCCCTTATGCTTTTGTAGACTTGTGAATATTGACTAGTATTGTAAATGACTTAGTCTGCCGTGTACAAAAGTGTGTTGTGGTTTTCAAAAATTTTGCCCTACTTTTCTATCCCATCTTTGTGTTGTCTGAGGATTTATTTATTCGCTTCTGCATGCACATTAAAATGAAAGGGTCGGCGACGCGTCCTAGGATGTCGCAATTTAATCGACCACCGAGGGATGGGCACGCACTCGAGGATTGGGGCGTGACATCCCCGCCCGGAGTGGTATCAGAGCTGGTCGATAGTTTGAGTGATAAGGTGCAATAAGTTTATGGGATAGTTAGTAGGAATAGCCTTTATTTCATGTCGATGCATGTCGTGTTAGCTGTTTGGTAGAATTATTTGTGGGGATCGCTTAGCTTGTAATTCGATGTGGAATTGGAAAGCAAGTTTCTTTAAAGATCCTACGAAATGAGTGATCAAGAGTAGAGGACTCCTAGAAAGAGAACCATAGGACCTGTTACTCGGGGTAGGACGCCGACAAGGGTCGGTACCCGAGGAGGTCATGGTCGAGCGCAAGCTCAAGCTAGTGCTAGTGGTGTACCACCGCCTCCTGTTGGTGCTGGATTAGCAACCCCTAGTGATCCCAAGATCGAAGGGATCATCTAGGCGCTTGAAGCTATGGGAGCACTGATAAGGCAGCAAGCCCAGAATCAAGTCACTGCCACTACCGCCGCCGCTACAACTACTGCTACTGCTACCGTTGCCACCACTACTGAGTCCACCGCCGTTGTTGCACCTGCCAAAGTCCCAGCTAGGAACATAGTTGTGGAGAGGGAAAGACCGATCCATAAGTTGGTGGAGCAGTTTTTGAAGTTGAACCCGCCGAGGTTCACTGGTACTAGAGATCCCGAAACTGCTTCGCTTTGGATTCAGGACCTGGAGAAGGCCTTTACACTTTTGAGGTGCAATGAGGAGGAAAGGGTTGTCCTGGTAGTATATCAGCTGCAGGGTAATGCAAATACCTGGTGGAAGACCGCCAGAGGTATAGTATTTCCGGAAGGCGTAGTCCCGGTGTGGAACGCTTTCCTTAGAGCCTTCAACAACAAGTACTTTTCGGGTAGCACCCGAGAACAGAAGATGGAGGAATTTGAACACCTCCTCCAAGGAATGATGACTATTGACCAATATGAGGTCAAGTTCGCGGAGCTTTCTTAGTACGCTCCAAGATTAGTGGAGGATCTAGAAGACAAAGCTCGAAGGTTTAGGAATGGCCTTTGACTAGAGCTGAAGAACCCGCTGGTGCCGTTTGATTTAAAGGACTATAACAAGGTGTATAATCGGGCCCAGCTGATAGAGAGAAGTTTGAATGAACAAGCCTCCTCGTCTAGATCGAGGTTCAGTTCCAACAGAGATGGGAACAGGTATGGGAAGAGGCCCATGACCGGAGGAAGGTTCCACATTCCACCCAATAGGAAGGGTGGAATTGGAAAATCAGCGCCGTATCAGAATGGCGCATGTCGTCTCCATGGAAGGCGACATGGTTCGGCCCCATGCCACCTTAGGATGAGTGGGTGTTACAAGTGTGGCCAACCGGGTCATTTAGCCAGAGACTATCCTAAAGGCCAAGAAGATTTTAGCAGTTACCACCTCCGTCACCAATGGGTCGGAACAAAAGGTTTGTGCCGCGGATCGCATAGCAGAGAGGACAGAACAAACCGCCAGCACAAGGACAAGTGTACGCCATCACAAGAGGACAGGCAGAGGACTCATCTGATGTGGTTACAGTTTGTTTAGCCGATAGGATTGAGCCCTGAGTTATTGGAGTTAGTGGTTAGCATATCTACACTGTTAAAGGATAAGGTATTAGCTACATTGGGTTGTCCTAGTTGCAAGTTAATGATTGGTGAGCGAGAAGAGAAGATAGACTTGTTAGTTCTATCCATGTATGATTTCGATGTGATAATTGGTATGGACCTGGCTCACCAAGCAACGAGCTAAGATGGATTGTTATCGTAAAGTGATTCAATTTAACCCGTTAAAGGGTGAAAGTTTCAAGTTTGTTGGGAATCGAGGAGGACCCTCGATTTCCTTAATCTCGTCACTTGAGGTTGTTGGAGAAAACTCCGATATTGTTTTGAAGTTGACAAAACCTTTCCATAGTCTAGTCTAAAGACTTTCAAACTGAAGTGTCAAAGTTTGAAGACCACCAGACTTTAGGTTCAAAGTCTACCCACACTGACAGATTCTAGATTGAATGCTACTGAAGAATGAAGATTTATTCAGATGCAAGATTATCTTTATTTCTTCAAGAATTCGATTCGTACGAAATGATTGACTATCCTTATTAAAATCAATTCTGTTAATCAAATCTTTTGGAAGGCAAGCAAACTTGGAAAGTTCTACTTATGAAAACCAAGATCTTGATTATATGGGCAAACAGGATTGACGGGCTTTCATCTCAATCATCAAACAGCTTGAGATCTCCTTGATTGATTCTGTCCAATGGGTTGATTGGAAGAATTACTTTGGAAAGTGCAAACGATCATGAAGGCATAAAGGAGTATTTAAGGTGGACTCTTCAGCTGTTTGAGCATGTGCGTGAAAGAAAAATTTCAAAGTCTGAAACTTCCTAGTTCCTTGCTATTTCATTTACTAAGCTCAAAGTTGTATACAAAAGAGAGAAACAAATAGTAAGACTTCGTGAGAGACCAGTGGAGAGTCTTCACTGTGAAGTCGAGATCACACTACCGTAAAATCTCTTTTGATTCTTAGTGAAATCCAGCCAGTGGGCTGTCAACGTGAGAGAGTGGACATAGGCTTGATCTAAACCGAACCACTATAAAGTTTGTGTTTTTATTCTCTTCTCTTAACTCCTTATTTCAATTCATAGCATTATTTAAAATGTCTAAGTTTTAAATTCATTCATAGTCTGTTATCTTCTAAAGGCAAATTATATCTACTAAGATTTGCAAAAAATTGTCTTCACACCTATTCACCCCCCTCTAGGTGTTCATACTAGCCTTATCAATTGGTATCAGAGCTTGTGTGCTTATTTTATTGAAATGTTTTACTTCTTAAGCTAAAAATCTATGGCTAGTATTTTGGCTCCAGGATTGGTTGAAGGCCAAAGCAACACTAGACCTCCTTACTTTGATGGGAAAGAATACAATGTGTGGAAAAATAAGATGAAGGCATTCTTGAGATCAAAAGATCCCCTGGAATGGAATGTGGTAGAAAAAGGGATCAATCCCAAAGCTACATCAACTTTAGAAAGAGGAAAGGAAACTGTAGATGTTGGCGAATTAACACGAGCAGAAATAACCAAGAGACAAGTTCTTGATGCTAAAGCCATCTACTCTTTATACTGTGCTTTATCCCCCACTGAGTATAACCAAATTTCTTCTTGTGAAACAGTGAAAGAAGTTTGAGAGAGGTTGCACATTACCTATGAAGGAACTAATCGAGTAAAAAAAACAAAAATCAATATTCTACTCGGACAATATGAAGCCTTCAAAATGAAGCCCGGAGAATCCATTACTGATATGTTTAGTCGCTTCACAGAGATTGTAAATGGCTTGGCATATCAAGGACAGCCAATCTTAGGACCAATGAAGGTCAATAAACTGCTGCGTGGGCTTTCCAAATATTGGAATCACGTGAAGACATCAATTAGAGAAACCCAGAGGATCATGCCTCTCTCAGTAGATGAATTAGTAGGCACACTTCAATCATATAAAGTGGAGCAAATTAATGAGGAAGAAGATCCCAAAGGTAACAAGTCAATTGCTTTAAAGTCTAACGATGATTCTGATGATACAGATTCAGAAGATGACATGGACGTGAAGAGCTAGCACTCATGATTAAGAAGTTTAGAAAGTTGAATAAGAAGGGAAGAAGATTCAATTGCAAGAAGCAGAGCACTCAAAAATTCCAAAAGAAGCCAGCTGAGGACGATGAAACAAACAAAGATGTGATATGCTTCGAATGCAAGAAGAATGGACACATCAAACCTAACTGTCCTCTGTTGAAGGAAAAGAATGGAAGAACTAATAAATACAAAAAGGCTCTCAAAGCATAAATATAGAGCGATATCGAATGCAAGGAAAGTGATTAAGAATATGCCAACATATGTTTGATGGCCAATTCAGAATCAGACTCAGACTCTGAAATTGATTCTGACTCAGACTCAGACAAAGAATTTAAGATTAGTAATCTCAAGATCCCTGTTAAAGTCTCGAAGTATATAGATGAACTTTGTCTCAGTTTCAAAACATCTCTTAAAATGATTTCCGAGCTAAAAGGGAAAATTCTAAACTAAGGCAACAGGAAATTTCTTGGAAAGAAAAGTTTGAAAATTTAGATAAAAATTTTACTAAGTTGAAAGAAAATTCATATTCACTTTCAAAAGAAAATGCTTTTTTGAAGGAAGATATTTCGAATATCACAAAAAGATTTTCAAAAGGATCTGAGAAGTTGGAGAAAATTCTTTCGGTACAAAGACCCTATTTTAACAAATCTAGTTTAGGAATGACTTTAGAAACTATTCCTTTAATTGATTTTCCCAAAGTTAAAGAAAGAATTAAACAAAGACCTACAAGGGAATTTTACAAAAGTCATTTTCAAAAGGTTTTTATAAAACCTATTGGTCGAAGTGTTCTCAAATGTTCAAAGTGTAACAGCTTAGAACATTTCGAGAAGGAGCTCAGAACATTTTGAGAAGGAATATCCCAAGGTTTGGAGACCTATTAAGAAGGATTGGGCTAAGATTATTTTTAGTACTAACTCTCTTGGACCCAAGAAAATATGGGTACCAAAGAAAGCTTGAGTTTCTCTTTTGATAACAAATCACTATCAAGAAAAAGATCAAATCGTATTTGGGTAGTGGCTGGTTGAAACATATGACAGGAGATTCAAGTTGCTTTATAAAACTTGTTCAAATCAACGGTGGAAAAGTTTCCTTTGGTGGAAACAATAAAAGAAGAATTGTTGGTTATGGAACCGTGAAGATTGGAAGCCTCACTATCAACAATGTCTCCTTAGTGGAAGGCTTGAATTATAATCTACTTAGCATAAGTCAACTTTGCGATACAAGATTCAAAATAAATTTCCAAGAATGCATCTATTCGGGAACAAGTAAAGATTTCTCTCAATCTTTCACTAGACGAAGGCATGGAAATATTTACCTTCTGGATATAAAACCAGAAAGTTCTCAATGTCTTATATCCATTCAAGATGAAGCAAATCTTTGGCATTGAAAGCTTGGTCATGTTAACATGAAGCAAATTGCAAAGATTTCTTCCAAGAAGCTTGTTCATGGACTTCCCAACCTAACATATCAAAAGTCTGAATTATGCTCCCTATGCGTTTTGGGAAAGCAGGTTAGAAGTGCTTTTAAATCTATAAATCAAGTTTCTACTAATCGAGTTTTGCAACTTTTGCATATGGACCTCTTTAGATCAATCGGAACTCAAAGTATTGGTGGAAAGAAGTACTTCCTAGTAATTGTGGATGATTACTCTCGCTTTACTTGGATTTACTTCCTGGCAAATAAGTCTGAAACATTTTCTTACTTCTCAAAGTTTGCCAATAAAGTTCAGAATGAAAAGGGATATGTTATTTCAAGCATAAGAACAAACTATGGAGGTAAATTTGAAAATCAAAACTTTGCAGAGTTCTGTGATGAATCTGGTTTTCAGCATGTCTTCTCTTCTCCATACACTCCAAAGCAAAATGCGGTTGTGGAAAGGAAGAATAGATCTTTGTAAGAGATGGCAAGAACCCTTTTAATTGAAAGCAACATATCCTCTCGATTTTCGGCTAAAGCAATTTCTACAGCTTGCTACATCATAAACAGAGTGTTCTTAAGGCATATTCTAGAGAAAACTCCTTATGAAGTGTATAAGGGAAAAAGCCAAATATTTCTTACTTTCATGTTTTTGGATGTAAATGTTTTATCTTAAAAAAATGCAAATGATCGAACTGGAAAGTTTGAAGAAAAATAGACAAAGGAATTTTCCTTAGCTACTCAACTACGAGCAAAGCATACAGAGTATTCAACAACAAGACTCAATCTATGGAAGAATCTATGAACATCAAGCTTCAAGACTCTATGCAGAATCAACTAGATTAGACTCAACTTTAAGAAACTAAACCTACTTTAGACTTTACAAAATCTACTTCCCCCAAAGCAATTCAGACTTCTAGAGATCAACTTCTAGTAGAACTAGAAGATTCAACTGAAGTAGAGGATTAGCAAACTCTCAAACCAACCAGCAACTGGAAGCATAAGTCAAGTCATCCCAAAGAATTCATCATTGGAAACATTGATGAAGGAATTCATACCAAATCCAAAGGGCGAGAAGAGTATAGTGCTTTGGCACTTGTTTCTGAGATAGAACCCAAAAGTGTAGAAGAAGCCTTATCTGATGAAAGCTGGATCAAAGCTATGCAAGAAGAGCTTAGATAGTTCAACATTAATGATGTTTGGGAGCTAACTCCTAAACCTAAAGGCAAATCTATTATCGGGACCAAATGGGCTTTTCGGAACAAGATGGACGAGAAAGGAAAAGTGACCAGGAAGAAAGCAAGACTCGTGGCCAAAGGATATACGCAAGAAGAAGGAATAGACTATGATGAGATCTATGCACCGGTAGCGAGGTTAAGGAATTAGATTATTATTTGCTTTTACTTGCTATAAAAATTTCAAGTTATTCCGAATTGATGTGAAAAGTGCCTTCCTCAATGGATTTATCCAAGAAGAAGTCTATGTGGAACAACTACCTGATTTTGAAAATCCAAGAAAGCCAGACTCAATCTATAGACTAAAAAAGGCTCTATATGGAGTGAAGCAAGCACCCCGAGCTTGGTATGAAAGGTTAAGTAAATTCCTAACCCAAAATGGTTTTGTTAAAGGAAAGGTAGATACTACCTTGTTCATAAAAAGAGAGAGTAAAGACTTTTTATTAGTTCAAATTTATGTTGATGATATTATTTTTGGATCAACTAATGAAAATCTTTACAAGAAATTTTCTAGAAATATGCAGGATGAATTCGAGATGAGTATGATGGGTGGGTTAACCTTCTTTCTAGGGTTACAAGTTAGACAATTGGAGAAAGGTATCTTTATTCACCAAGAGATTATGCAAAAAATATCATCAAGAAATTCAAACTAGAAAACTGCAAAAAGACAAAAACACCAATGTCAAGTTCTTCGAAGATGGATAAAGATGAAGGAGGAAAGAATGTAGACCAGAAGCTTTACATGAGTATTATTGGTTCACTTCTTTATCTTACTGCATCTAGACCTGACATTTTGTTTAGTGTTTGCATCTGTGCTAGATTCTAATCAAATCCCAAAGAATCTCATTTAAGTACTATAAAACGCATTATCAAATATGTTGCAACTACTCCAAAGCTAGGTCTTTGGTATCCCAAAGAAGGAGACTTCACACTTCTTGGTTATTCAGACGTAGATTTAGCATAGGTTGTAAAGTCGATAGAAAAAGTACTTCAAGTACTTGTCAACTGTTGGGCAACATATTGGTATCTTAGTTCTCAAGGAAGCAGAGTACTGTAGCTCTATCAATTGCAAAAGCAGAGTATGTGGCTCTTAGGAGCTGTTGTTCTCAAATTTTGTGGATAAGACAACAGTTAAGAGACTTTGGAATTGAAGAATCGTGTACTGAAATCAAATACGACAATACTAGTTCTATTAATCTCACGAAAGACCCAATTCTTCATTAAGGGCAAAGCATATAGAGATTAGACACCATTTTATAAGAGATCATGTTCAAAATGGGGAGATTATGATTCAATTCATTGATTCGAAGAATCAGTTGGCAGACATATTTACAAAGCCTTTAGAGAAAAGAAAGTCTGAACATTTTATCTCTTACCAGTTAAAGTCTGGAGTTGGCTAGACTCAGACTTTCCAGACTCTATATCAGTAAAAGAAAGTCTCGAATCCCGGTATTTTATTTTTGGAATAAAAAAGTACATTTATTCAAATCGTTATTTATCTAGATTAATTTTTGGAAGTTATTTTTAATTTTGAATCTTTGGCAGTTTTTATTTTTGAAAAATGCAGTTTTTATTCAGTTATTTTGAAAAAGGGTAATTTCCTTTGTGACGCTTCATTTCCTTTTATTCGTGACTATTCATTTTCTTTATATATCTTCATATTTCCTTTGAGCATTTTTACCAAACCCTAGCATACAGTCTCTCTACTCTTTCACTTATACTCTCTCATTTTCACTCTCAAGCCAGTTCTACAAGTTTTCATCTTTTCGAGCGTGTTTGTGGAATCCTCCTCGATGGTGAAAATGTTTTTCCAAAGAAAGTCATCTCGGATCGCAAGCAGGGGACCACGAAACATGCCAGAGGGTCCTACTCATTTTGACTTGACCGAGGAAGAAGTTTCTCCTCAACAACAATGGCAACATTCTCAATAGCATTCTCCACAACATGCCACTCAAAATCCTCCGTGCCAACCAATGGAAAAGGAGATCATGGAAGACGTTGAACCCATAAGAGCATCAAAACCTGAGTTTGTTTTTAAACTTTACAATCAATTGAAGCAAGGTGGTTCTGCGGTGATCTTTATTGACAAATTTCTGTGAGAATGAGGATATCGAAATGAAACTCTATTATTAAGAACAATGGAAAGATTAGGCATTGCACCTGAAGGAACGGCAGACAAAACGTTTCCTAATTTTCCTGCCGATCACCGGTTCAATGCTTTTAATCAACCTAAAGTGAAGGATGATGATGAGAAACTTTACGCGAATTTTCAGCCTAGGATGGACGTTGCGACAAATGTGCGTGTTGAAGGAACGAGTTTGTTTCGTTCTAATGAGCACAAAAAGACTTACTCGAAGCTGTTGAAAAGAGGGGTAATGAACCCTCGATCTGTGGATTTTGATTTCTTGGATTCGTTGAAGGTGAACCTGAGGGAGAAGTTTGCTCTCATTCAATTTGAAAAGTTTTTCTCTGAGACTTCTATTGCTTACCCTGAATTAACTGCTTATTTCTATTCGAATTTGTATTTTCTAGACGCGAATAGATTTCGTTTTACTGTGAGGGATATTGAGTATGTGGTGGATGTGGACACATTGGCTGATATTATTGGTATGGAAAGATGGAGTTTTCAACCAATAAACGTGTCTGTTGGTCATGCAACAATGTCACTTGTTCGGGACAGACTTGCTGAAGGCGGCATTACCTATACCAGAATGTTTGCCTCAAACATTTTTCTGCACAAGGTTGTGATCAATTGCATCTGACCAAAATCAACATCCAAGACAGATGTCTCTCATTCTGAGGCAAAAATGATGTTTGCCATTAGTAATGGGATGAAGTTCTCGTTGTCACACATAATCCTGATGCACATGTATAGGACTGTTGTGAAGGAAAAGAGACAACTCCCTTATCCTACGCTGGTCACTCAATTGTTTCGACACTTTCATATTCAGTTTCCAGCATCTCTCTACGTTAGAACCATTGCTCCTATGGTGATAGGATTGAAAATGGTGTCAAAGATGAGACTGAAGGAACTAAACAAAGCTTTAGAGCGCTTCAAGGAGAAGTCCCAAAGCAAAGCAAAACAAGACTCTACTGCACATAAAAGAAAATGCAATGAGCCTATGAGTGAACCTACAAAGAAGAAAAGAGCCCTTATCTTGCAGGATGAAGAGGATGAGGATGATCTCACTATTTCTGCATTTGCCTTGAAAAACCTCTAGAGTTTTGTCAGTTTTGAGCAACCAGAGGACAGATAGGAAAGAGAAAGAGAAGAAATAGAACAAAGAAGAGAAAGAGAAGAAACAGAACAAAGAAGAGAAAGAGAAGAAAAAGAAAAAGAATGAAGAGAAGAAGAAAAGGAAGATGGTCAAGATGACTCTTTTGAACCAACACTTGCAATATACTGTCCGAGAATTTTGAGAAGACTAGGAGTGGAACTACAGGAGATACAAGAGGAAAAGAAGATCATTTGGGAACTAAAGCTGAGAAAGAACAAGAAGAAGATTTTTTTTCTCCACCTGTAGCCACAGAGACAGGGGGAGTTGCTGAGAAATTAGGTATTTCTTGTTCACCTGTTTTTACTAGTGATAATGTTAGCCGTTCTCCTGCCAATCCAGAGGATATCTATGCCTCTCAATTTCCTGAAGCTGATGTTGAGGCATCCTCTCCAAGTCTTGGAGATCGAACTGCTGATGTTTCCTCTCATCTCAACTCTCTTGGAATTAATGTGGCTGGACCTAGTGCATCAACAGCAACTTCTGTAGACTTTCAAAGACTGCTAGAGCTTCTTTTGGAGTTAAAGGGTCAACAATATGGGATGGAGTTTGAGATCTAGAACCTCCACAAAGCATTGAAGTCTACTTTAGATTCTCTATATGAGCAAGTACATGGTCTTAAGCTTCAAATTCAAGAAAATGCTAAGGGTGAAGATATTGAGAAGCTGAAGGAGGCTGTGAGAAAACTAGAGAAGACAATTCAGTTTATGGGGGATTTCCAGCTCGTTCGCATCCCCAAACAGCCCTGATTTTATCAAACTTTTTCTCCACTTTTTATTGTTGACAAAAAGGGGGAGAATGTGCAGATTTAACTCTTTTTAATGTTGAACTTTTGTTTGACTTTACTTTTGGTTTTTAGTTACTGTTGGAATTTTTGGACTTTTGGTTTGATTGTTTGACTGTTTGACTATTGAACTTGCTTTAAGACATTTGCAGTGACTCATCTTGGTAACACTATGATTATGATTGGATAGTTATTTATCTTTTCAAGATTAACATATTTTCTATGGTTGTAGAATCAATACTATCCAAGTCCTAATCAACTTATTTTTATAAGATATTATGTATTGCCTAAGCACTATTTTGCAGGTCAAAAGTTCTTAAAATCTAAAGGAAAGTTTTGTCACCATCAAAAAGGGGGAGATTGTTGGAGAAAACTCCGTTATTATTTTGAAGTTGACAAAACATCTCCATAGTCTAGTCTAAAGACTTTCAGACTAAAGTGTCAAAGTCCGAAGACCACCAGACTTTAGGTTCAAAGTCTACTCATATTGACAAATTCAAGACTAAATGCTACTAAAGAATGAAAACTTATTCATATGCAAGATTATCTTTATTTCTTCAAGGATTCGATTCGTATGATTTATGGAAGATCTTATGGCTGGATATAGCACCAAATGATTGACTATCCTTATTGAAATCAATTCCGTTAATCAAATCTTTTAGAAGGCAAGCAAACTTGGAAAGTTCTAGATATGGAGACCAAGATTCTAATTGTATGGGCAAACAGGATTGACGGTCTTTCATCTCAATCATCAAACGGCTCAACATCTCCTTGATTGATTCTATCCAACGGGTTGATTAGAAAAATTTCTTTGGAAAGTGCCAACGATCGTGATGGCATAAAGGAGTATCTAAGGTGGACTCTTCAGCTGTTTAAGCGTGTGCGTGAAAGAAAAATTTCAAAGTCTGAAGCTTCGTAGTTCCTTGCTATTTCATTTACTGAGCTCAAAGTTGTCTACAAAAGAGAGAAACAAATAGTGAGACTTCGTGAGAGACCAGTAGGGACTCTTCACTGTGAAGACGAGATCACACTGCTGTAAAATCTCTTTTGATTCTTAGTGAAATCCAGCCAGTGGGCTGTCAGCGTGGGAGAGTGGATGTAGGCTTGATCTAAGCCAAACCACTATAAACTTTGTGTTTTTATTCTCTTATCTTAACTCCTTATTTCAATTAGTAGAATTATTTAAACTGTTTAATTTTAAATTCATTCATAGTCTGCTATATTCTAAAGGCAAATTATATCTACTAAGATTTGCAAAAAATTGTCTTCACACCTATTCACCCCCTCTAGGAGTTCATACTAGCCCTATCAAAGGCAATCCGTTTGTTAGACGGGGGTTGTGACATCCTGAAATTCGAGCCCTCTGTGAGATAAATGAATGTGAATTTCGTCAATGCATTGTTGGTTGATCTCACTCGGAATTGATCACTCCTGAGATACTAACCTTAAGGGAAAAGGCTAATGAGGACAGAACTCGTATGAGTAAAGAACTTGACTTGGGAAAACAATTTGACCGTGAAACTTGCGTGAGGACGATCCTGTAGATAGGCAGGTCGATTTTAAGGACGACTAGAAGTCGATTCGCGGATAGAACATAATGGAACGACCTGTGGCATCCGGGTTTCGTCAGACCTCGAATAAGTAACAGTCCGTGACGGGTCGACGAATTTGTCCTCAAACTATGTCGTAGGCACCGCTTTCGGTCACCGTTTCATCACCACACCCACCGTAACGAAACATCACGTTTCGTCACATTCTCGCAATAGCATCTTATCTAGAAATTCCTTTGCGCGATGCCACTTGCGAGACCAACACCTCCCGCATTGGTATCTTACGAAGCTAGCTTTTCGTGCACCCGGAGATGTCGACTTCTGAAAATTTCATTCACGTACCCCATGCATTTCCATGCAATAAGAGGAGATTTTGGACATCAATTTTGCAGTCACGATTCCTCTCTTTAGCCAACCAACAAAGTGAAGGTTTGACCATGCATGGAGCTGTTTTCCGTCCAAGCTGCCCTTCGAATCTTCATTTTATTGACTAATTGAGTCAACTAACTTAAGTGAACGCCCATCAACCTACCCATGCACGGCCATGAAGCTACGTTTCCCTCCCCATTGTAGCCGATCAACCAAAGGAACCACATTTGACTAAAAGCCACGTAAAATTCCCTTCATGCATGCGGCGATTGAAGCCACGACCATTTGGAGTCAACAAAATGGGAAAAGTGGACTCCAACTCTTGCTGCTACGTCCAAGCATACGGCCACAAATAGCCCTCCTCCATGCAGCGAATGAGGACCGTGGAACCGAGATGCTCCGTGCATGTTCTCCTCTTCGAAGGTCAACATTTAGAGGAAGTTGACCATTGCCGCCACGTCAATTGCATGAAGGAGACGAGCTGGCTTTCTTCGGTCAAGTAGCCCGCCAGGGGTGTCAACCTACTGAAGACACGCATGCATGGAGAGAGGTGGCAGTCCAGAGCTCGCGAGAGGCCACGTTCTCCCTAGCTGGACACGCGCGACTTCCCTTTGCTACCAGCGAACGGCCAACGAGGCTTGCACGTGTTGACTCTTAGAGTCAACAAAGAAAAAGGGGGAGGGGCAGAACTCTCGGAGAAAGCAAACGGAAGAGTGAGCGAGAGAAAGAGAATCGTGAGAGAAAGAGAGGGAGGGAACCGCGAGAGAGAGAGAACAGCGAGTGAGAGGGAAAGAAAGGGACCACTCCCTTTGCCGCGCATGCGCGCCGCCTACGCCACCGCTCACACTTGCTGTTGCCGAGCCGTGTCTGTGACCGCGAGCTTCTCGGATTCTCGCCGTCAACACCGTCGGACTTAAGGCAAGTTCAAGTCCACTAAACTATATAGTGTAATGCTGTTGCTATCTTAGGAAGTGTATTGATAGGCTGGATTGTTGGATTTTGATGTTGAGTGATGGTTTATTGAGCAACCGAGACTGTTTTGAGGTTCACTGATTGATGAAGTGTTCGGATTTCTCATGCACGTGTTTGATTCTTTGAATTTCAGTCAAAACAGTTTTGGCGACTATGAAATCTTGAAGAATTCGGCCATTGATTTGAGTTGAAAAAGGAAAGCCTCCTGATCTGTATTTGAAGTTTTATCTACTACGGCACCGGCCTTAAATGTTTTAAGAAAATGTACGGTGCTTTCATATTTGAAATTTTGAATCGATCCTTTTGAAACCATTGGAGATCGGGTTGACATTTCGAACTTACTATACAAGTTTTTAAACTCATTTATCATTTTGAACAAAACTTGGCTGAATGCTAATTTCGAAAACCTCCCGACACTTGCTGGAATTTTTACATATTGAGGCGCCATTCTTCAATGTTTCAAAATGAAAAAGAAAATATTTTGGTGTCCTTGAAACTTCAAATTTTGCAAGAACGAGTCTTTGAAAACCTTGAAGTCGGGAGTGTAGATTTGAATTACCAATATGTCGATTTCAAATAGCTTGTGTTTAATAACTCTCTTTGATTTTGGTCGTGAAGCGCAAGTGCAACCCGAGAATTCTCACATGTATTTTTGAAATGTTTTGAAGGTGAAACATGGAAATGGATTTATGAACTGATATTATGTTGTTGAGATTTTGTGAATTGATTTCATTGACATGGAAATAGCATATGATTTCAAAGTCTGCTGTTGTTGCATTGACATGCTTTTGAAAATCTCAGTTTGCATTGTTCGACATCATGAAGGAAGATTTTCAAGCATTCAAAAGGAATTTCAGATGTGGTTGTTTTAAAAATTGTTTTGGCATCGAACGATTTGATTGATACCATGGCTAAGATGTGCTGTGAATGCCGTCAAACCTTTGAGTCGACGATGCCCCAGGAGTGTCAGGATGCCCATAGGATCGCATGAGGCAATGCCGCTGGATGCCTGGGGTCCGTAGTACCCCGGAGGTCCCCCGGGAGTGTCGGGATGCCTGGTGGTACATCGGTACGTAATTCCGAAGGGTAGGGGTAACCATTTTCATGGCAAGCCCCGGCGATTCCTCGTGATGCTAGGTGGGATGCAAGACGCTCGGAGGTGTGACATAACACGCCCGGATGCCCGGTGGCCCTAGTGGCTGAATGTCAGAGGCTTTCGTGATGCCAGGTGGGATGGGAAATCCCAGAGGGACACAAACACTGGTCCTCTGGGCTAGACATAGGGAAATAAAAATGAACTGAGTTTTTCTAAAAATAACGACCCTGCTAATAACTATGCCTGATTGTGGGACTAAATTATACGGCATGGTATGGGACGTGTCATTATGGTTTGGCCCTATAATCGGGACCTGTGTGCGACTGAAATGATGCATTCTGATTTTAAAACTGCATTGGCCATTGCTTTCAAAAGTTTTATTGATTTGACTACTCATTTTATCTATCTTGCATGGACTTGGATTGTGATGACTTGGATAGTATAGCTTAGTAGATCTTCAACTGTTGCGTGGTTGTACTCACCACTTTTGGGGACTAACATTTTAAGACTAGATAAGATGCCTTTGCTGCTTGCACCTCCTGGTACATTCTACGGGATCCCTATCGACCTACAGTGGGATCAAATGAAGCATGAGGATCCTAACTAGATAGGACTGACATTTGTTCCCGTGAGGGTGAACATGATGTTGGACACCGGTCCTGTACGTCAAGTGTACGTCGTCTTATTCATCCGCAGGAATGGGCAAACTCTAGGGCTGCTGCCACCGCCACTAGAGGACGATGACGACGGGGGATCGAGCGGTGTGGAGTGACTGTGGATGGTGAGGTCAGCAGAGGAAGGAATTTTTGGACGCTGACACTGATCGATGGACTTTATGTATAAGACTGTTGGAAAAGATGTCGGTTATCTTTTGAAGTATAGCTGGGGATAGAAAATGTGGCACCCCTCGACGGCCCCCAAACCGTTAGGGTCGCCACTAGTACCATTCACTTGTCCTATTAACATACCACTCTGATACCATTTCATTATAGCAGGTCCATAAAACCTGGGGGTTAATCTTTTTTTTTTTTAAATTGGTCCCAACGCAGTTCATATAACGGAAGCATAATCAAATCTCCCTGTCCCTTACTCCAACAACAATAATGCAATGCACACCAACTACACATCAGATAAAAAGATAGAGCCGCGTCACTTTTATTTACATAACTATGATGGACATCTCAGGTCGGTACAACAAAAGGCCGAGGCTTTTAACTATGCTCGGCTATAACACAAAAGAACTCGACCTTACATCAGACATGTACATCTATCCATCATCCAGTGTCAGCTAACCAAAAAGTGTCGTCCTCCACCAGCCGTACACGTAATCACACCCAACCTGGTGCATTGGCCGGAGGCGGCGGCGGCATCCCTATCATCACTCCACCACGTCGGGCATGAACAGACAGAAACTCCTGGATAATAGGGCCATCAGCAAGACCCACGTCATACATAACCAAGACACGGACTCGAACAAACACTAGACCAGGTACACTAACACAGGGGTACTCCGAGCACTCCACCTCAACATCATATGGCAAGCCATAGTAAGTACCACGCGCGACTGGTGATAGAGGCATCTCCTAATCTGAAATGTTAATCCCCAAAGGGGTGAGTACAACCACTCAGCAGTAAAGATCCACCAAACTACACAACGTGTGGCACCCCGAAACACCTAAGGTCGCCACAGGTGCCTATCGCTATACCTAAAGAACACTAGTGACATCTCTTAGTAGAAGCATCGCTATTCATAGGCATTTTTTTCTTTTTTAAAAAAAAAAACAGTCCCAGTGCAACTTATTAGCGGAAGCATAATTGAATATCACCAACTCTCCCTCCAACAATCATGACACAAGCACACCACTAAGCATCATAGGAAGATAAAGTCGAGCCACTCTTTATTTACATATTTTTCAAGATGGATTTCACGGGTCGGTACAACCAAAAGGAAAGCCAAGACACTTGGCTAGACTTGGCCACAACTCAAAAAGAGACAACTCGACCCTCTATGTCGATCGCATGTCATCCTCCATCTATCAGTGTCGGCTATGTCCAAAAAGTGTCAGTTCCCACTCCTCACGCGGGCCGTCACAGCCATCCCGGTGCGTCAGGCGGTGGCAGCGGCAACATCCCCCGCATCACTCCATCACGGCGGACGTGGACAGATACGAACTCCTAAATGACCGAGCCCCCAGCCAGGCCCACGTCATACATCACCAGTGCACGAATCCGAATAAACGTCAAACCAGGGATGGTGGGACAGTCAATCTCCATACACTCGACCTCCACGTCAGATGGAAGGCCGTAAAAAGTGCCCCGCGTGACAGTAGGGAGCGGCATCTTTCTAATCTTAAATGTTGGTCCCCGAAGGGGTGAGTACAGCCACTCAGCAAGTAAAAGATCCAATAAACTACTCAATGCATCACACAATACAATCATAACAATCATAGCATAATATATGTCATTCATGCATCCAAGCATAACTTACCTTACGGCCATGCATATGTCATCATACGACATGTACATACATCCTCATGTACTCATCATCATCATGTCATACATGTATCATCATGCCATAGGTGCACATACAACCATGCACTCATCATCATCATATCATGCATATACCATGCCATAGGTGCACACACAACCATGCACTCATCATCATCATGTCATACATGTAACATCATGCCATAGGTGCACATACAACCATGCACTCATCATCATTATGTCATGCATGTGCCATCATGCCCTAGGTGCACATACAACCATGCACTCATCATCATCATATCATAGCCATGCATATGCAAGTATACCATATGTGCATGATTCAATTTCCACTTCTTATCTTTCAATTTGATCACCACATCTTTCTTTCCGGGACCGTAATTGCATCCCACATTTTTATCACTCGCACCCCAACCTGGCATCGCGAGAAACCTCCGGCACACACCACCAGGCATCCGGCACCCCCACATTCCGGGCATCTCGCATCCCAACTGGCATCACGAGGCATTCCCCGGGCACAAACCTCCGAGGCTTCCGGCACCCACCCATTCCGGGCATCTCGAAACTCCCGAGGACATCCGGGCATGTATCACAATAAAACCGGGCATCTGGCACCCCCCATCCTGGGCATCCTGACACTCCCAGGGCATTATCGACCCTCCTCCAACAGTTTCCTCATTCATCATAATTCATATTCACCAATTTATGTCTCAACCATCAACATGGCACATGATGTAATGACAACAAAGTCAAATTCAGCATTTGATTCTATATGCAATGCCAAATATCATCACATGCTCAGCAAGATTCAATCACCTCAACCAATATAATTAATAGGGCTCATCTAAAACAGAATAATCATAATTTCAGCATTTGAAATTCGCACAATCCAGCTTGCACAGTTTTAGAAAATATTTCCATTAAATACCCGAATGGTCTTTAAAAATTATAAACTTCGAACATGTGATAGTCAAGACATAATGACAGATATTTCATGAAGGACACTGCACCAAAAGACCCTCATACAATTTGATATAGATCACGCATCACAAAATTTCTATTCTATCAATACAGCTTGCACAGTTTTTGAAACATTTTTGGTTAAATAGGCAATTGAACTTCAAAAATTATGAAATTTGAATATGTTGCAGAGAAGACATACAGAAAGTTACTTCGTGCAGAACACATTGCCGAAAGAGCTTCATACAAAAAGATATGACCCATGCATTGAAACTGATTAAACCGAACGCGTCAGATTACTCGGTTCTTTGAAATATTTCTGATTAAATACTCTAATGACCTTCCAAAATTATGAAATTTAACTATGTGGTAGTCAAGACCTTAAAGTAGATTTTTCATGAAGACACCGAAGTCAGATTTGTCCTATATAATTAATTATGAACGGTCGAAGCCCCTGTTCCTAGTACCGAACATTCCAGGTTTAGCTGTCTCCGAAAAATCGTGATTTCACCTACTTATCTTCCATATTTTCTTCTGAATTTTTTATATGTTTTGCCTGAAGAGGTGTACTACAACTTTCATCAAGGAATCAAGGTGAGATTTTTAAAGGAAAGTCACTTTATAGTCCACGAAGTCACTGGGGTTCAGTTCAACATTTCCAGATCTAACATCTTCAAAAGAAAATTCGTTTCACTAGGCTATACTTGTTTGTTTTAGCTCAAGTTTGAGTATGTTAGTCTTCAAGATGTTATCTATAACTTTCGTGAAGAAGTCAAAGTAAAATTTTCAGTAAAAAGTTACATGCAACACACAAAATCACCAAGAGGTCAACAAAACAGCTTCAGATCTAACATTTTCGTAGAGGGAGCATTTCACCCCTCAAAACTCAGCCATTTTGTCTCAAATTTTAGTATGTTACACTTTAAGATATTATCTACAACTTTCATGAAGAAGTCAAAGCCAAAATCCGACTCAAACATCGTATACAAGCCACTACAACATTCTGGGTCAGACGGTTTACTCGAGAACAGCTTACTACTTCAAAACAACACACTCAAAACTTCGGTTTTTCACACCCTAGACACCCGAAATTCATCACGATTCAAACAAACATGCTAGATACAACATGCAAGAGCAGATTAAGGATCCCAACTTGCCTCTATACCGAGCAAACACGAGTACACGGCGGCGATGAACGACGGACGAGCGGGCGGACTTCTTCCTCGCGCGGCCTCTTCCTCCTCTCTCTCGGTTCCTCACTCTCTCGACAGCTTTCTCTCTCACTCTCTCTCTCTCTCTTCAGACGAACCCCTCTCTCTCCCTCTCTTTCTCACTTAAGCCGGCCATCATTTCCCTTAATTTTTCTTCCCCTCAATGATGAACAATCATTGGATGTGCATGGGGAACATTTGGCAGCTAGGAGGGACAAATGGCCTTCTTCATGCAAGATGGGCCTCCATCTTCGGCTGGGCTTGGGCCAGCCATGGGCCGGCGATTCCTCCTCCTCTCTCCTTGGTCGACGGCAGCCTTTTATGGCTCTAATGGGCCAGCCAATTGGCCCATCTGTCTTAGGCCTATCCCCCTTGGGCCTAAGACCCAAACTTAAGTAGCCCATATTTACTTTTAATAATTCACCTTAATTCCCTCTTGTACAATTTCCAAATTTACAATTTCATATAGCCGTAAAACTTGTAACATTAAACTATAGGAATCAAATCTATGAGGTGCATAGCCAAAAACAAATTCTTCTTATCAAATTATTCTATATTACTAACTTTAATAACCCATGAACACAAGATACATTTCCATCCACATAACACTCGGTCTTAAAAGAAAATCAATGGCTAAAGCATAAACCAAAGGCAATTTCATTACCTAATCATAGTCTTTAATACATCTAGAGGTTGCCTTGAATTTTTGGGATGCCACAATTCTCCCCTCCTTAAAGAATTTCGTCCTCGAAATTAAACATCACTCATGTCCTTTTTGAAACAAGTAGGGGTACTTTTCCTTTATCTCTTGTTCACTTTCCCAGGTGGCCTCCTCCATATCATGATGTCGCCATAATATCTTAACCAATGGGATTCTCTTGGTCCTAAAAATTTGTTCCTTCCGATCCAGTACTTGCACAGGCTCTTCAATGTATCTTACTTTCTCATCCACTTTGATGGCTTCATGATCGAGTATGTGACCAGGATCCGGCTGGTACTTTCTCAGCATCGATACATGAAACACATCATGCAAATTTCCCAATTTAGAAGGCAGCGCCAAATGATAAGCCACATCTCCTATTCTTTCAAGTATCTCAAAAGGTCCAACAAATCTAGGGCTTAACTTACCCTTTATTCCAAATCGAGATATTCCTTTCATCGGAGATACTTTAAGGAATACATGATCTCCCACACTAAATTCCAAAGGCCTTCTACGCCTATCTGGGTAGTCTTTTTGTCTACTCTGAGCTGTTTTAAGTCTTTCCCTGATAATTTCGACAACTTCAGTGGTAACTTGAACTAGTTCAGGTCCTGTCAATTTCCTTTCACCTACTTCATTCCAACAGACAGGAGTCCTACATCTCCTTCCATACAATGCTTCATAGGGAGCCATGTCTATACTTTTCTGAAAACTATTATTATAAGCAAACTCCACCAAATGCAATCTTTCATCCCAATTTCCCTTAAAATCAATCACACAAGCCCTCAACATGTCCTCTAATGTCTGAATTACTCTTTCTGTTTGTCCATCTGTCTGAGGGTGAAAAGCAGTACTAAATTGGAGTTTAGTTCCTAAGGCAATTTGAAGACTTCGCCAAAAGTTCAAAGTAAATCTTGAATCCCGATCTGAGGTAATAGTTACTGGAACACTATGTAAGCATACCACTTGACTTACATATATATCCGCATATTTGTCCATTGGGTAGTCTATGCAAACTGCTAGGAAATGAGCAGACTTGGTTAGACGGTCCACTATTACCCAAATAGAGTCATGACCACTTGATATCCTTGGCAATCCTTGCACAAAATCCATTGTTATATGTTCCCATTTTCATTTTGGTATGTCTAACGGTCTCAAAAGTCCTGCGGGTTTGCGATGCTCCGCTTTTACTTGCTGACACGTCAAACATTGAGAAACGTGCTTAGCCGTATCTGCTTTCATATATCACCATGCAACGTGCATATACCACCATACACTTGTACATATATCATCAAGCATCCATGCATATATCACCATGCAATTCATGCTTGCATTTCCATGAGGTTCATCCCATGCCATATGCACACATCCATGCGCATGATTTAATTTCCAATTTTATCTTTCAATTGGATCTCATCATTTTTCTTCCCGGGGACCAATGTTTGCATCCGCCATTTATCGCTCGCACCCAACCTGGCATCGTGAGGAGCCTCCGGCACACACCTCCGGGCATCTCGCACCCCAACTGGCATCACGAGGAATCCCCCTGGCACACACCTCCAAGGCTTCCAACACACACCTCCGGGCATCCCGACACTCCCGAGGCATCCGGCACACACACTCCGAGAATCCGGCACACACACTCCGGGCATCCCGACACTCCCAGGGCATCGTCGGCTCACACCTCCGACGGTATCATCATTATCATAATTTATATTCACATATGTGTCTCATTTTCAACATGGCATTTGATGTAATAGTAACAAAGGTCTAATTCAGCTTTTTGATGTTATATGACATGCCAAATGTCACCACATATGCAGCAAAATCAATCACTCCAGGCATTATATCTCATAGAGTAAATTCATTTATTTTTTAAAATACAGTAAAATTTCGGATAAAACAGAATGCACTCTTTTGGTTAAAACTCTTGAAAAATTAGTAAACAGCCTTAATAAATTCTAAAAATTTGACATGTTATATACAAGATCTAGAGGAAAATATTTCATGCAGAACACCATATCAAAAGAGCTCCATACAATTCGGTACAGTCCATACATCACAGTCTTTATAATTTCAGCATATTGCCATACACAGTTTCATTCAAAAATTCGGTAAAAACCCTAAATCAGTTCCAAAAATTCTGAAATTTTGATATGTTATAGACAAGATCTAGAGGTAAAAATTTTTTGAAGAACTCAAAATCCAATTCGTAATAGATTAAAAATTATAATCGCCAGAACCATCCCTAACCCTCGGCATCGTATTCCAGATCTAACCAGTTCGGATAAAAATCGTTTCACCAACCTAAACTCGTCCATTTCCTCTAAAGTTTTATTATATTACTCTTTAACATGTCGTATACAACTTTCATTAAGAACATGAGATCAAATTTCAACTGAATAATTTTATAAAATTTACAGAATCACACTAGGTCAGCATTACGATTTCCAGATCTAACTTCTTCAAAGAAATATAATTTCACCGGTCTATACTTGTTCCTTTCTTCTGAAATTTTGATATGTTACTCTCCAATAAGTCCTCTACAACTTTCATCAAGGAGTCAAAGCGAGATTCCAACTAGAAAATTGCATGCAGCTCACTAGAAAATTGCATGCAGCTCACAAAATCATCAAAGGTCGGACTGCCTTTCTAGAGAACAGAATGCTAGGCTAAGACACTTCTCCCCATAGCTTCGAAATTCATCCCTTCTACCACATCTGAAGCTTACCATACACTACACACATATCACAGTAAGCAAAGGGTAGATTAATGGACTCTACTTGCCTCTAATCCAAGCAAAAATCTCGGCAAACAAGAACGGTGACAAGGCGAGCTCGACGGCGGGACTAGGCGGGCTCGACGGCAACCGGTCTTCTCCTCCTCTTTCTCTCTCGCACGCCCGCTTTCTCTCTTTCTCTCTTCCTCTCTTCCTTGCGCATGAACACTCCGCTCTCTCTCTCTCGGTTTGATCTCTCAAGTAATCCGCCCCCTCTCTCCTCTCTAATTTCTCCCTTTCAATGATTCGCAATCATTAGATTGCATGCATGACACTTGGCTTTCTTCATGGGACAAATGGAGAGACATGGAAACCGGTTTCCCCCTCCCCCTTGGTCGATGGCAGCCCCCTTTTTGGGCTTCATGGGCCAGCCTTTGGGCCGGGCTTGATTGGCTGAATGGGGGATTACGGTGGGCTGGTTTTTGGGCCGGCTTGGCCTAAGAATTTTAGCCCACTCCTTCCTTTTAAAAATCTAACCTAATTTCCCCACTTATAAAAGTACTTAATTGCAAGTTAATTTGGCCATAAAACTTTGTAACATAAATCCATAAAATCCAACTTATAGAGTGCACGGCCAAGAACAAAATCTTTCTTATCGAATTATCCTTTACCAAGACTTTTAATCACTCATGGACATAGGATATATTTCCAATCTAATAATTGTCCATTAAAATGCTTGGCCTTAATCTATTGAAATCCCTTGGTTGAAAGGCCATGACATAATCCGATGGCACATCCATCACCTTTCCATAGGTCATAGTGTATCTGGAGGTCGCCATGAAATTTTAGGATGCCACAATTCTCCCCTCCTTAGAGAATTTCGTCCTCGAAATTAGACGTTATCTATGTCTCTTTAAACAAGTGAGGGTACTTTTCCCTCATCTCATTTTCACTTTCCCATGTGGCTTCCTCCACATCATGATATCGCCATAATATCTTAACCAATGGTATTTTCTTCGTCCGTAGGACTTGCTCTTTTCGATCTAGCACCTACACAGGCTCCTCAATGTACCTTACTTTCTCATCCACTTTGATGGCTTCATGATCGAGTATGTGACCAGGATCCGGCTGGTACTTTCTTAGCATCGATACATGGAACACATCATGTAAGTTTTCTAGCTTAGGAGGTAATGCTAGTCGATAGGCTACATCCCCTATCCTTTCAAGTATCTCAAAAGGTCCAACAAATTTAGGGCTCAGCTTACCTTTTTCTCCAAATCGAGATATTCCTCTCATAGGGGATACCTTAAGAAATACATGATCTCCTACATCAAATTCCAAAGGCCTTCTACGCTTATCCGCGTAGTCTTTCTGCCTACTCTGGGCTGTTTTAAGTCTTTTCCTGACAATTTCAACAGCTTCAGTAGTAACTTGTATTAGTTCAAGTCCTATCAATTTCCTTTCACCTACTTCATTCCAACAGACAGGGGTCCTGCATCTTCTTCCATATAATGCTTCATATGGAGCCATGCCTATACTTTTCTGAAAACTATTATTATAGGCAAACTCTACTAAGTACAAATTTTCATCCCAACTTCCCCTAAAATCAATAATGCAAGCTCTCAGCATATCTTCCAGAGTCTGGATCACTCTTTCCATTTGTCCATCTGTCTGAGGATGAAAAGCAGTACTAAATTGAAGTTTTGTCCCTAAGGCATTTTGGAGAATTCGCCAAAAATTTGAAGAAAACCTAGAGTCTCGATCAGATGTGATCGTTACAGGAATACCATGTAAGCGTATTACCTGGCTTACATAAATTTCAGCAAGTTTATCCATTGGGTAGTCTATGCGAACAGCTAGAAAATAGGCAGACTTAGTCAAGCGATCCACTATTACCCAAATAGAATCATGACCACTTGATGTCCTTGACAGTCCTTGCACAAAGTCCATCGTCACATGCTCCCATTTCCACTCTAGTACGTCCAATGGTCTCAATAGTCCTGCGGGTTTGCAGTGTTCCGCTTTCACTTGCTGGCATGTTAAACACTGCGAAACGTGTTTAGCTATATCCGTCTTCATGCCATTCCACTAGAATTGCTGGCGCAAATTTCTATACATCTTTGTACTACCTGGATGGATACTATATTTACTTCTATGTGCTTCCGATAAGATTTCCTTTCTCACTTCTTCATTATCGGGGACACAGAGTCATCCTTGACATCTTGCTACCCCATCTTCAAAGACTTGAAACTCTGATCTTTTCCCTAAAGACACAGCGTTTCGTATTTTCACAATCTCCGAATCAGATTCTTGCAGAATCTTAACTTTCTGAATAATCTCGGGCTCAATTCTTAAGGCATTGAGCATACCGGTAAGATGGTCTATTTCCAACTTGAATTCTGAGTCTACTACTGATTTTAACAGATTCCACTATGTATCCTTAAACTAGCTATGTCCATAGCCGACTTTCGACTAAGGGCATCTGCCACCTTATTTGCCTTTCCCGGGTGGTACCATATTTCACAATCATAATCTTTCAATAATTCCATCCACCTTCTTTGTCTCATGTTCAATTCCTTTTGTGAAAACAAATACTTCAAGCTCTTATGATCTGTATAGATTTCAAACTTCTCTCCATACAGATAATGTCTCCATATTTTTAAAGCAAAGACTATAGCTGCCAACTCCAAGTCATGAGTAGGGTAATTTAACTCATGAGGTTTCAACTGCCTCAATGCATAGGCTATGACCTTGCCATGCTGCATCAGAACACATCCCAGTCCTTTGTGAGATGCATCACTATATACCGTGAATCCACCAGATCCATATGGTATAGTAGAATTGGAGCTGTAGTTAACTTCCTTTTAAGTTCCTGAAAACTTCTTTCACATTCTCCACTCCATTCAAATTTCATATTCTTTCGAGTCAATTTCGTTAAAGGGCCTGCCAATTGTGAGAATCCTTCAATGAACCTCCTATAATAACCAGCTAGTCCCAAGAAACTTCGTATTTCAGTTGGTGTCGTTGGTCTCGGCCAATTCGTTACCATCTCAACTTTTGCAGGATCTACTGCAATTCCACTTCCTGACACCACATGTCCTAAAAATATTATATGATCTAGCCAGAATTCACACTTACTAAATTTAGCGTACAATTTATGGTCTCTCAAAGTTTGCAACGATATCCTCAAGTGTTACTCATGTTCTTTAGGTCCTTTAGAATATACCAGGATGTCATCAATGAAGACAATCACAAATTGATCCAGATAAGGCTTAAATATTCTATTCATTAAGTCCATGAATGCCGCTGGTGCATTCGTTAATCCAAATGGTATAACCAGGAACTCATAATGTCCATTACGAGTCCTAAATGCTGTCTTAGGGATGTCTTCTTTCTTTATTCTCAACTGATGGTATCTCGATCTTAAGTCAATCTTAGAAAAGACTGAACTTCCTTGCAGCTGATCAAACAAATCATCAATTCTAGGCAAGGGGTACTTATTCTTTATAGTCACTTGGTTCAACTGTCTATAGTCGATACATAAACGCATCGATCCATCCTTCTTTTTCACAAATAGGACTAGCGCACCCCAAGGAGAAACACTTGGTCTAATAAATCCCTTATTAAGCAATTCTTGTAGTTGCACCTTCAATTCCTTCAGTTCCGTTAAAGCCATTCTATATAGGGCTTTTGATATTGGTCCAGTTCCAGGCATTAATTCAATTTCAAACTCAACCTCTCGTTCCGGTGGTAATCCAAGCAATTCCTTAGGAAACACATCTTGAAATTCCCTGACTATTTGAATCTCATCAATATTTGCCTCTTTCTCAGTAAGATCCCTTACTATCGCTAGATATCCTTGACATCCTTCATCAAGTAGTTCATGAGCTTCTACCATTGAAATAATGGCTATAGAGGGGCTTGTTTGACCTCCGAAAAATTCAAAACTAGACTGGTCAGGTAACATGAACTGAATCACTTTCCTAAAACAATCCACCTTAGCCTGATACTTATGGAGCCAGTCCATTCCTATGATAACATCAAAGTCATACATAGCCATTACAACTAAGTCTATTTCCATATCTCTTCCCTCTATTGTTATCTTACACTTTCCACACACCAATGTAGACAATACCATGTTCTTTAAAGGTGTAGAAACACAAAGAGGTATCTCAAAAGGCGTAGTTTCTAACTCATTTAACTGTCTATATCTTTCAGATACAAACGAATGGGTAGCACCTATATCAAACAATGCATATGCCTTTTTATCATTTATAAGTATCGTACCTGAGATGACATTTTTGGAAGCTTCCGCTTCCTCTTGGGTGATCGCATACACCCTCCCTTATGCTGGTGGTCTCTGTGAATTCCTTGACAAATTTGGTCCAGCACTACTTTGTGGCACTTGCCGCACCGAGCCGGCGCTCAACTGTGATCTCTCTCATGGACAGTCTTTCTTAAGGTGACCTACCTGTCCACAACCATAACATCTCAACCGTCCATTGCAAGGTCCTGGGCCATGATGCCCATCACATCTTCGACAAGCACTATTCGATAGGGTATCTTTCCTAAGTTCAGGCCATCCCTAGCTTTTCCAAAGTTTCCAAAGTTACCCTTTTATTAGGTTTCCAGGTTTGACCTTGACCAGGATAAGGTCTCTTACCCCTTCTAATATCACTGAAAACCAACGGTTTCTTAGACTCTGATTGCTCTCTCATCAATTCCTGCTCCACCAATTGTGCCTTTTCATAAATCTCATTGTAATCTCTTATGTTCAAATGCACTAACTACTTTCTAATATCAGTTCTCAACCCTTTCAGGAATCTCTTAGCCTTTTCCTCTCTATCCTCAACCAACCTGGGAGCATATCTAGACAATTCAAAAATTTTGCCTCATACTGATCTACTGTCAGCTCCCTTTGTTCCAACTGAACAAACTCAATAATCTTCTTATCCTTAGCACAGTCAAAGAAATGCTTCCTATTGAAGGCTCTAACAAATTCATCCCAATTTATATCAGTACCTGGTGGAAAGATCGTATCTCTTGAAGCTCTCCACCAAAACTTAGCATTTCCCTCCAGCTGGTACTCTGCCAAAGTTATCTTTTCAACATCATTGCAGTTCAACAACCGGAAAATTCACTCCATTCCATCAATCCATTGTTCCGCCTCCTCAGGACTTCCTGTTCCACTAAACTTTGGTGGTTTCAGCTTCAGAAATTGTTCCACCAGTCCTTGAGGACGACGTTCCACTCTGGGTTGTTGTTGCGCTTGTCTTTCCATCAAATTTCCTATATTGGCCAATGCCTGCAGGATATCTTCCATTCGGGGTTCAGCCCTTGTAGCAGAGGCTTCAGCCCTCGATGGATGTGAACTTCCAGCTCGTACCATAACTCTCTTGCAGTTTTCAAGCATTGCCTCAGGAATAGTCTGTGACTCAATGTCTTTATTTAAAGCTACTATTGCTATATAAGTAACATAAACATGTTACTGGCACCTAAAAGCAACTCATAACAAAAAATACTAGGGATCTACGAGTGAATACCCATCACCCGTTGTTCAACGTTACTCAACTATCCTAACTAGTATCCTATGGTGTGCATTGTCATTATATTCCTCAACTTCCAGATGAGGCTCCTTATCACTCCACAGAGACCATAGCTCTGATACCATAACATGTGGCACCCCTCGACGGCCCCCAAACCGCTAGGGTCGCCACCAGTACCATTCACTTGTCCTATTAACATACCACTCTGATACCATTTCATTATAGCAAGTCCATAAAACCTGGGGGTTAATTTTATTTTTTTTAAATTGGTCCCAGCGCAATTCATATAACGGAAGCATAATCAAATCTCCCTGTCCCCTACTCCAACAACAATAATGCAATGCACACCAACTACGCATCAGATAAAAAGATAGAGCCGAATCACTTTTATTTACATAACTATCATGGACATCTCGGGTTGGCACAACAAAAGGCCAAGGCTTTTAACTATGCTCGGCTATAACCCAAAAGAACTCGACCCTACATCGACATGTACACCCATCCATCATCCAAAGGTCGGCTAACCAAAAAGTGTCGTCCTCCACCAGCCATACACGTAATCACACCCAACTCGGTGCATCGGCCGGAGGCGGCGGCAACATCCCTATCATCACTCCACCACGTCGGGCATGAACAGACAGAAACTCCTGGATAACAGGGCCATCACAAGACCCACGTCATACATAACCAAGACACGGACTCGAATAAACACCAGACCAGGTACACTAACACAAGGGTACTCCGAGCACTCCACCTCACCATCAGATGGCAAGCCATAGTAAGTACCACGCGCGACTGGTGATAGAGGCATCTCCTAATCTGAAATGTTAATCCCCAAAGGGATGAGTACAACCACTCAGCAGTAAAGATCCACCAAACTACACAATGCGTTAGACAGAACAATCAAGGTATCACGAATAAAGCTCATGTCATCCATGCATTCGAGCATACCTCACCATACAGCCATGCATATATCACCATGCAACGTGCATATACCACCATGCACTTGTACATGTATCATCAAGCAGCCATGCATATATCACCATGCAATGTGCATATACCACCATGCACTTGTACATATATCATCAAGCAGCCATGCATATATCACCATGCAACGTGCATATACCACCATGCACTTGTACATGTATCATCAAGCAGCCATGCATATATCACCATGCAACGTGCATATACCACCATGCACTTGTACATATATCATCAAGCAGCCATGCATATATCACCATGCAATTCATGCTTGCATTTCCATGAGGTTCATCCCATGCCATATGCACACATCCATGCGCATGATTTAATTTTCAATTTTATCTTTCAATTGAATCTCATCATTTTTCTTCCCGGGGACCAATGTTTGCATCCCCCATTTATCACTCGCACCCAACCTGGCATCGCGAGGAGCCTCCGGCACACACCTCCGAGCATCCGGCACACACCTCAGAGCATCTCGCACCCCAACTGGCATCACGAGGAATCCCCCCGGCACACACCTCCAGGGCTTCCGGCACACACCTCCGGGCATCCTGACACTCCCGAGGCATCCGGCACACATACTCCGGGCATCCCGACACTCCCGGACATCGTTGGCTCACACCTCCGACGGTATCATCATTATCATAATTTATATTCACATATGTGTCTCATTTTCAACATGGCATTTGATGTAATAGTAACAAAGGTCTAATTCAGCTTTTTGATGTTATATGACATGCCAAATGTCACCACATATGCAGCAAAATCAATCACTCAAGGCATTATATCTCATAGAGCAAATTCATTTATTTTTTAAAATACAGTAAAATTTCGGATAAAACAGAATGCACTCTTTTGATTAAAACTCTTGAAAAATTAGTAAACAGCCTTAATAAATTCTAAAAATTTGACATGTTATATACAAGATCTAGAGGAAAATATTTCATGCAGAACACCATATCAAAAGAGCTTCATACAATTCGGTACAGTCCATATATCACAGTCTTTATAATTTCAGCATATTGCCATACATAGTTTCATTCACAAATTCGGTAAAAACCGTAAATCAGTTCTAAAAATTATAAAATTTTGATATGTTATAGACAAGATCTAGAGGTAAAATTTTTTTGAAGAACTCAAAATCCAATTCGTAATAGATTAAAAATTATAATCGCCAGAACCATCCCTAACCCTCGGCATCGTATTCCAGATCTAACCAGTTAGGATAAAAATCGTTTCACCAACCTAAACTCGTCCATTTCCTCTCAAATTTTAGTATATTACTCCTTAACATGTCGTATACAATTTCATTAAGAACACGAGATCAAATTTCAACCGAATAATTTTATAAAATTTACAGAATCACACTAGGTCAGCATTACGATTTCCAGATCTAACTTCTTCAAAGAAAAATAGTTTCACCGGTCTATACTTGTTCCTTTCTCCTGAAATTTTGATATGTTACTCTCCAATAAGTCCTCTACAACTTTCATCAAGGAGTCGAAGCGAGATTCCAACTAGAAAATTGCATACAGCTCACAAAATCATCAAAGGTCGGACTGCCTTTCTAGAGAACAGAATTCTAGGCTAAGACACTTCTCCCCATAGCTTCGAAATTCATCCCTTCTACCACATCCGAAGCTTACCATACACTACACACATATCACAGTAAGCAAAGGGTAGATTAATGGACTCTACTTGCCTCTAATCCAAGCAAAAATCTCGGCAAGCAAGAACGGTGACAAGGCGAGCTCGACGACGGGACTAGGCGGGCTCGACGGCAACCGGTCTTCTCCTCCTCTTTCTCTCTCGCACACCCGCTTTCTCTCTTTCTCTCTTCCTCTCTTCCTTGCACACAAACACTCCTCTCTCTCTCTCTCGGTTCAATCTCTCGAGTAGTCCGCTCCCTCTCTCCTCTCTAATTTCTTCCTTTCAATGATTAGCAATCATTAGATTGCATGCATGACACTTGGCTTTCTTCATGGGACAAATGGAGAGACATGCAAACCGGTTTCCCCCCTCCCCCGTGGTCGACGGCAGCCCCCTTTTTCGGCTTCATGGGCCAGCCTTTGGGCCGGGCTTGATTGGCTGAATGGGGGATTACGGTGGGCTGGTTTTTGGGCCGGCTTGGCCAAAGAATTTTGGCCCACTCCTTCCTTTTAAAAATCTAACCTAATTTCCCCACTTATAAAAGTACTTAATTGCAAGTTAATTTGGCCATAACTTTGTAACATAAATCCATAAAATCCAACTTATAGAGTGCACGGCCAAGAACAAAATCTTTCTTATCGAATTATCCTTTAGCAAGATTTTTAATCACTCATGGACATAGGATATATTTCCAATCTAATAATTGTCCATTAAAATGCTTGGCCTTAATCTATTGAAATCCCTTGGTTGAAAGGCCATGACATAATCCGATGGCACATCCATCACTTTTCCATAGGTCATAGTGTATCTGGAGGTCGCCATGAAATTTTAGGATGCCACAGAAAACTACGGCTTTTTGGTGTACCGACTGAAAATGTCCATCTAGTTTATGTAAATAAAAGTGCTCGGCTATTAACTTATAAAATGTTTAGTTGGTGTGCATCGTTTCTGAATATAGGAAAGGGAGTCTTTCGATACGCTTCCGCCATATTTTTGCCCTGGGACCACATGAAAGGATATAGACCCCTAGAACTCATGGATTTATCAAAATCCTATGGTATCAGAATAATAGACTTTCATGTCAGGTGAAAGGTATGTGTGGTGACCCTAACGGATCGGTGGCCGACGGGGGGTGCCATAGCGGATGGTATCAGAGCTATGGTTTATGTGGAGTGATAAGGTGCCTCATTTGGAAATGAGGATATAAAGATGCAGACCATAGGATACTAACCAAGGGTAGTTGACTAACTATAAACAACGGGTGATAGATTTTCACTCGTAGATCTCTGGTAACTATTGTGAGTTACCTTTGCGTGCAAGTAACATTTTTATGTTACTTATGTGACTTTAGTAACGTGTGAACGTTACTTTTCTTTCTTAACTAATTAGTGACACCGAGTCACTAATTGTTCTTCAAACGAAATTTTCTGAGCCGTCTAGGTATGCCCCTAGATTGATAGAGGATCGAGAGGAAAAGGCTAAGAGATTTCTGAAGGGCCTGAGGACGGATATTAGGAGGCAACTAGTGCCTCTAAGTATAAGAAATTATACTAAAATTTATGAAAAGGCCCAGCTTGTGGAGCAGGAAGTGTTAAGGGAGCGAATGGAATTAGGGAGGTAGTTAACATGGAATGATGCCTGAGAATAAATGACACTTAAGAAGAAATTGTCCACAAGAAGGATCGCAACCGAATATCAGCTCGATGCGATAAGCGCAACAATGTGTAAGTGGACCACCTCCACAAGGGAAATCATCAAGACCACCGGCACAAGGAAGGGTGTACGTGATCACCCAAGAGGAAGCGGAAGCTTCCAAAAACGTTAACCCAGGTACGATCTCTATAGATGATAAGAAGGTAGATGCATTATTCGACACAGGTGCCACGCATTCACTTGTGTTTGAGAGATATAGATGATTGTCAGAAATAGGAACCGAATCTTTAGATATGCCTCTTCGTATTTCTACACTGCGGAAGATCATGGTATTGTCCACGTTAGTATGTGAGAGGTGTAAGATAACCATAGGGGGACAAGATATGGAAATGGACATAGTAGTGATAGTTATGTATGACTATGATGTCATCATAGGAATGAATTGGCTCCGTGAGCAACGGACTAGGATGGATGATCTCCTGGGATAGTGCTTACCCGTGCACCAAAGGATAAAAACCGTGAGGCTTAGTATGGGATAGGCCAAGCATATAATACCTCTGTGAGTTAGTCCCTATAGAAACGAGACCCTCCAGTGGATATGTAGTTCGGGTTCGAACCAAGCGAAAGCTGGTGTACCTGCAACGACCTGGTCCAATGAGGGCGGCGAGTGGACACCGAGGCCAGAGCACCTGAGCAAGGAGCGGCTCCTGGCAAGCTTCTAGGATGGCAAAAGGAAGCAGGAATGAACCGAATTATGAACTGAACTGGGAGGGCAGTGTTTCTAGGATAATTTTATCAGAGTGGCGTATCGGAAGCATGGTTGAGCTTGTAGAACTCTTGTTTGTGAAAAAGAAGGACGGGTTGATGCGTTTGTGCATTTATTACAAGCAATTGAATCATGTGACTATCAAGAGTAAGTACCCATTGCCTAGAATTGATGACCTATTCGACCAACTGCAAGGAAGTTCAGTCTTTTCAAAAATTGACTTGCGGTCGGATACCATCAGTTAAGAATTAAAAGAAAAAAAGAAGAAGAAGACATTCCTAAGATCGCATTTAGGACTCGCTATGGATATTACGAGTTCCTAGTTATGCTATTTGGATTGATGAATACCTTAGCTGCATTCAAGGATTTGAGGAATAAGATATTTACGCCCTATTTGGATCAATTTGTGATTGTCTTCATTGATGATATCCTGATATATTCTAAAGGACGCGAAGAACATGCACAGCATCTAAGCGTAGTGCTGTAAATAAAGCTTAAGAAGTGAATTATGGAGACCGAGTTATGAATTTGAGGATTAAGTTATGATCATTTGAGCTAAGTAGTGACTTCCTATTAGAGGATCTCATTGGAAGTCTTGATGGATTACATGGAAGCATTTAGTATGTATAGATTGATCTTGGAAGTCATGAGTTTGAGTGGTCATATAAGACATGAAATTACTTGTGGTTTATATGTCGAAATAATAGGTTTAATCGATGGTGGTCAACCTTTAATTTTTGGTGACGATCTCAATTTGAAAAGGGTACTATGGAATTAGTGGATATGATCAATTGTGGTTATACTCTTTCCAAGGTGAAATGGTGAAAGTTCAAGTTGTGGATTTGATGAGTGATTAGTGCAAGTGATGATCCTTTAGGGTGAGACATGAGATATACTCAATGGAAACTAGACAAGTTCTTATCTTGGTGGATTGTCGATCTTTGAATTGAATAAGTCCTGGTGAACTATCGATATTTGAACCGAATGAATGGTGCTGTATTTTAGGCTTGAATCCATGTCGCAGTGAAGGCGTAGTGAATGTCTCTGTTGGACTGAACCAGATGAGTTATTAATGGTGTCGAATTTGATGATTCTAGGCTTGAATTGGTGGTGACAAAGGTATAGGAATAATTCGGCTAAATGGTGTGTTTGATTGAGCCGAGAGGTGGAATTCTTTAAATTTGAATTTGATTGATGGCTGAACTTAGGATAGAGCTTGAAACTATACAAAGGATCAAGTTGTTACAGTTCGATCTTGAAATTTAAAATAAATAAATAAATAAATAAATATTATAGAACCCTTCACTAGTACCACTAATGGAATGGAATGAAGGTGGAACAACACAAACCCATAGGACTGTTGAGACCATTAGATATACTAGAGTGGAAATGGGATCATGTGATGATGGATTTCGTGCAAGGATTACCAAGGACATCAAGTGGTCTTGACTCTATTTGGGTAATAGTAGATCGCCTGACTAAGTCTGCCCATTTCCTAACAATTTGTGTAGATTATCTGATGGATAAGTATGCTGAGATATATGTAAGCCAGGTAGTACGCGTACATGGTGTCCCTGTAACTATTACGTCTGATTGAGATCCATGATTTACTTCAAACCTTTGGCAAAGTCTTCAAACCGCCTTAGGGACGAAGCTCCAATTCAGTACTGCTTTTCATCCGCAAACAAATGGACAAACAAAAGAGTGATCTAGACACTAGAGGACATGCTAAGAGCTTGCATCCTTAACTTTAGAGGAAGTTGGGATGAAAAGTTACACCTGGTAGAATTTGTATATAACAATAGTTTTCAGAAAAGTATAGGCATGGCTCCCTATGAAGCATTGTATGGGAGAAAATGTAGGACTCCTGCTTGCTGGAATGAAATGGGTAAAGGAAAAACCTACGTAGATAAGCGTAGAGGACCCTTAGAATTTGGCACAGGAGGCCATGTCATTCCTAAAGGTATCCTCAATGAAGGGAATTTCACGATTCGGAATAAAGGGTAGGTTAAACCTTAGATTTGTCGGACCTTTTCGAGATTCTTGAAAAGGTAGGGGATGTGGCCTGTCGGCTGACATTGCCTCCTAAATTGACAAATATGCCCGACGTTTACATATGTCGATACTGAGGAAGTATCAGCCCAACCCTAGTTACATACTCGATCATGAAGCCATCAAAGTGGATGAGCAAGTAAAGTACATGGAAGAGCTTATCCAGATACTGGATTGGAAGAAGCAAGTTCTCCTAATAAAGATCATTCCGCAAGTTAAGACTTTAGGGTGACGCCACAACATGGAAGAGATTATGTGGGAAAGCGAAAAGGAAATGAGGCAAAGGTATCCTCAACTTTTCAATGAGTCGTAAGAAACGTACAATTTCGAGGACGAAATTCTTTAAGGAGGGGAGACTTGTGGCATCCGGGTTTTCGTCAGACCTCGAATAAGTAACAGTCCGTGACGGGTCGACGAATTTGTCGTCGAATTGTGTCGTAGGCACCGCTTTCGGTCACCGTTTCATCACCACACCCACCGTAACGAAACCCGCATTGGTATCTTACTAAGCTAGCTTTTCGTGCACCCGGAGACGTTGACTTCCAAAAATTTCAGCCACGTACCCCATGCATTTCCATGCAATAAGAGGAGATTTTGAACATCAATTTTGCAGTCGCGATTCCTCTCTTTAGCCAACCAACAAAGTGAAGATTTGACCATGCATGGAGCTGTTTTCCATCCAAGCTGCCCTTCGAATCTTCATTTTATTGACTAATTGACTCAACTAACTTAAGTGAACGTCCATCAACCTACCCATGCAAGGCCATGAAGCTACGTTTCCCTCCCCATTGTAGCCGGTCAACCAAAGGAATCACATTAGACTAAAAGCCACGTAAAATTCCCTTCATGCATGCGGCGATTGAAGCCACGACCATTTGGAGTCAACAAAATGGGAAAAGTGGACTCCAAACTCTTGCTGCTACGTCGAAGCATATGGCCACAAACAGCCCTCCTCCATGCAGTGAATGACAACCGTGGAACTGAGATGGTCCGTGCATGTTCTCCTCTTCGGGGGTCAACAATTAGAGGAAGTTGACCATTGTTGCCACGTCAATTGCATGAAGGGGACGAGCTGGCTTTCTTCGGTCAAGTAGCCCGCCAGGGGTGTCAACCTGCTGAAGACACGCATGCATGGAGAGAGGTGGCAGTCCAAGAACTCGCGAGAGGCCACGTTCTCCCCAGCTGGACACGCGCGACTTCCCTTTGCTGCCAGCAAACGGCCACCGAGGCTTGCACGTGTTGACTCTTAGAGTCAACAAAGACAAATGGGGAGGGGCAGAACTCTCGGAGAAAGCAAACGGAAGAGTGAGCGAGAGAAAGAGAATCGTGAGAGAGAGAGGGAGAGAACCACGAGAGAGAGAACAGCGAGTGAGAGGGAAAGAAGGCTAATTTGGAAAACCTACTATACAAGTTTTTAAACTCATTTATCATTTTGAACAAAACTTGGCCGAAGGCTAATTTGGAAAACCTCCCGACACTTGCTGGAATTTTTACATATTGAGGCGCCATTCTTCAAAGTTTCAAAATGGAAAAGAAAATATTTTGGTGTCCTCAAAACTTCAAATTTTGCAAGAACGAGTCTTTGAAAACCTTGAAGTCGGAAGTGTAGATTTGAATTACCAATATGTCGATTTCAAATAGCTTGTGTTTAATAACTCTCTTTGATTTTGGTTGTGAGGCGCAAGTGCAACCCGAGAATTCTCACATGTATTTTTGAAATGTTTTGAAGGTGAAACATGGAAACGGATTTATGAATTGATATTATGTTACTGAGATTTTGTGAATTGATTTCATTGACATGGAAATAACATACGATTTCAAAGTCTGCTGTTGTTGCATTGACATGCTTTTGAAAATCTCAGTTTGCATTGTTCGACATCATGAAGGAAGATTTTCAAGCATTCAAAAGGAATTTCAAATGTGGTTGTTTTAAAAACTATTTTGGCATCGAACGATTTGATTGATACCATGGCTGAGATGTGCTGTGAATGCCGTCAGACCTTTGAGTCGACGATGTCCCGGGAGTGTCGGGATGGCCATAGGATCGCATGAGGCGATGCCGCTGGATGCCTGGGGTCCATATTACCCCGGAGGTCCCCCGGGAGTGTCGGGATGCCCTGTGGTACATCAGTACGTAATTCCAGAGGGTAGGGGTAACCATTTTCATGGCGAGCCCCGGTGATTCCTCGTGATGCTAGGTGGGATGCGAGATGCCCGGAGGTGTGACGTAACACACTCCGGATGCCCGATGGCCCTAGTGGCTGAATGCTAGAGGCTTTCACGATGCCAGGTGGGATGCGAAATCTCGGAGGGACACAAACACTGGTCCTCTAGGCTAGACATAGGGAAATGAAAATGAACTGAGTTTTCCTAAAAATAATGACCCTGCTAATAACTATGCCTGATTGTGGGACTAAATTATACGGCATGGTATGGGACGTGTCGTTATGGTTTGGCCCTATAATCGGGACCTGTGTGCGACTGAAATGATGCATTCTGATTTTAAAACTGCATTGGCCATTGCTTTCAAAAGTTTTATTGATTTGATGCACACTCATTCTTTTGACTACTCATTTTATCTATCTTGCATGGACTTGGACTGTGATGGCTTGCATAGTATAGCTTAGTAGATCTTCAACTACTTGATGGTTGTACTCACCCCTTTTGGGGACTAAAATTTTCAGACTAGATAAGATGCATTTGCTGCCTGCACCTCCTGGTACATTCTACGGGATCCTTATCGACCTACAATGGGATCAAATGGAGCATGAGGATCCTAACTGGATAGGATTGACATTTGTTCCCGTGAGGGTGAACATGATGTTTGACGCCGGTCTTCCTTCCGGTCCTGTACGTCAAGTGTACGTCGTCTTATTCATCCGCAGGAATGGGCGAACTCTAGGGCTGCTGCCACCGCCACCAGAGGAGGACGACGACGGGGGATCGAGCAATGTGGAGTGACTGTGGATGGTGAGGTCAGCAGAGGAAGGAATTTTTGAACGCCGACACTAATCGATGGACTTTATGTATATGACTGTTGGAAAAGACGTCGGTTATCTTTTGAAGTATAGCCGAGTATAGAAAACTACGGCTTTTTGGTGTATTGACTGAAAATGTCCATCTAGTTTATGTAAATAAAAGTGCTCAGCCATTAACTTATAAAATGTTTAGTTGGTGTGCATCGTTTCTAAATATAGGAAAGGGAGTTGTTGTATACGCTTTCGCCATATTTTTGCGCATGGACCAAATGAAAGGATATAGACCCTTTAACTTATGGATTTATCAAAATCCTATGGTATTAGAATAATAGACTTTCAGGTCAAGTGAAAGGTATGTGTGGTGACCCTAACGGATCGGGGGCCGTCGGGGGGTGCCACACGACAGGTGATTCCGTTTACTGTTATTGAGCCCGCGAACGACCCTAGGTCGATCCCCAATTATCATGTACTTTGAAATAAGAATTTATCCTCCGCAAATTCATATAGTCAAGGACGTCCATGTGTCGAGATGTCTTGAACGTGGTTTGGCACGAATCGATTACGAGTGAATCCTCAAAGCCGCCTATCAGTCTGAGTTGTACCCAAAATGGCATTAGGGCGAAATTGACATGGCATGAGAACCCAAGATTGGACTTTGAATTATCGGGAATGTCCGGGACGGACTTTGGATGATGCGACTTCGACAGTTAGTAGTGCCGAGCAAGCCGAGTGTGGGGAAAAAGGACTTAAGGACCGAGAAGGCAAGCCTCTAAGGACGTGGGCCGAGCAAAGCCAGTGTGAGCCTTAGGCCCAAGGTGGGACAGCCACCATGGAAGGCCCAAGGCAAGCAATTGAGCCCATTGGGCCCAAACCAACTATTCATCTTCCAAGCCCATGGTTCAAACCTTAGCCATTTCAAGCCCAATCAATTCCCAAGCCCAATCCTATTCCTTGCCTAGCCCATTTCTTAGGCCCATACATCAATTTCAACCCAAGGTCAAATTGGTAATTTGTGCAAGGTGGAAATGACCATTTTGCTCCTAAAAGCAAGTGGATAAGGGCAAAGGAAGAGAGAGAATGTGATGTCGTCCTTCATGGGGACTTGAAGCAAGCCTCTAATGGCTTTGATGAGGCTTGAAAGCAACTCAATCCTCTCTCTCTCTCTCTCTCTCCTCCTCGTCAGCAGAAGAAAGTCGAGCTCCTCTCTCCCTTGTTCTCCCTCTCTACTTGCTTCTATTCCAGCAGACCTTCCTTCAAAGATCTGAGTTGATTGTTGGTTTCCCGGACGAATCAGCTCGCGTGCCACCCACCATTGTGCTCAGGACACCAAACCGTCCGCCCTGACTTGGCCGTTCGCCGGTCGAAGCCGCCATTTGACCCGCCGGTCGGCAAAAGCTAGCGGCGTCACCGCCTAGCCCTATTCTCGCTCTAGCCTAACCTTTCTCCTAAAAAAAAAAAACTCGAGTTGTCCGTTGCCTTCCCGAGAGAATCAGCCCACGCTCCACCCACCACCGTGTCCAAGAGAGAGAGAACGTACAAACGAGCTCGCCGCTCACCGAACGGAGCCGCCGACCGACCCGCCCGCCGGCGAGAGCCGCCGCCGCCGGACCGCCTAAAGTTTGCTCGGTTCCACTTTGTTTCACGATTTTAGCCCGTTTTCTCCCATTTCAACCAAGCTTTCACCTAGCCCGCCTACCAGCCACTCCCCCTTGACCCCTTAGTGCCGCCGGTTGCCCCGCCAACCCCTCGCTAGAGCTCCAACGAAGCCGTTTCACTTCTTTTCCTCCTCTGTTGTTCGGTTTCTTGGAGTTGCAAAGGGAGTTCGAGCTTGGGGTTGCTGTTTCAGCCTTAGGACCACCTTTGATCGCCGTGGTTGAGGTGCCGATGCGTAGCCTCCGTCATTGCCGTCGTGTGCATGTCTCCAGCCTGTTTAACGGGTGAGTTTAGCTCCTAATCCCTTGATTACTGCCTAAACTTGCTTATGGTTGGTTTATTTAGTGTTGATTCTAGCTTATGAGGTTTAATTAAGTTATATTAGTCCTAAGATATGTGGTTAGATTAGTGACTAAGATTATTTTAGTTTAATCTTACTTTATTGGCTTAATTGTGGCTTATGTGCTTGATTGAGCTTAGTTAACCTTAATGAATAAATTGTTTACTTAAATTAATGTTTTTAATGATTTTTGGATTTAATTTATTAGTTATTAAAGTTTGGAATGCACTGTTCACGAGTACTATTTCACGCGCACCATTCACGAGTTATTGTTCACGCGCACTGTTCACGAGTTACTATTCACAAGCACTGTTCACCCGTGAATGAAAAGTTGTCTAAATTCATGTATTTTAATCCTATGAAGTGAATTGAGTGTATACATACATGGACATCCGCATGAATCGAGTGATTTTTAGAAAAAGGGAAAGATGCCTTGTCCGAGGGACATTGGAAATGGACCGCCTTTAAGGGAAAATGAAATTGAAATTGTATTTACAAGCATCGTGCATTGGTTAAATACTCATTGATAAGAAGGGAACATTAATGGTGTGCTTGCATGATCAAGTTGGACCGCCACCTAACGGGAGTTTAGGGCCGATACTCGACGGGAGTCGGAAGCCAGTCGCAGTAAATTCTAGACCAATGTCCCACTTTGAGATACCGTCTAAACGGGAGTGTTAGATGAAGCCATGCCCGACAAGGCGAGACGAAGCTCGATCTTTTTATCGGTAGCCCGGCGGGAGTCAGATGAGCGCTGACTGGAAGTTAGCCATAGCCAGGAGGTCATTATTATCTGGAGTACACATGAGTGTTGAGGTGGATGAGCACTAATTGGAAAGTTAGCTATGGCTGGTAGGTAATTAGTAACTAGAACATGCGTGAAGATTGAGATGGTTGGGCCTTATTATGGGGTAAAATTGTGTGGTGCAATATGGGACATGTCATAACGATTTTACCTTATAATCGGAACCCATGTGACTGATTGATGCATGATAGATGGCGCACTATTGTGCATGAGCGTATGAAGATCATGGTATCATTAGGTTTTAACTGTGCATGAGTTGAGCACATTTTTTATGGCACACACGCATGAATCGATAACGTGAAGGGTGTGGCAATGGCCAAGTGAGATCGCTTGTGATGCAACTCATATGCAATTGATGAATTGTATCATCTAATGGCCATGTGCATTGCATGTATTGTGCTGAGATTCAACGAGCAGGGTATGGCATACCAAGTAAGGTTGCATGCGAATTGACTACATAGTTAGTGGTTGACCCTAGCTGTTGTGATTTGTTGATTATTGGTTATTAGTCGTGGTTTGTTTGTGAGGTGGTTCTAGAGAGATACCGCGAGTTGAGTTGGTGTTCTAATCGGGGGCTTAGGGGAGGACTCACTGAGATTTATATCTCACTGGTTATTGTATAACCACTTTCAGGTCCTTAGGATGGCACTTCCACCAATGAGGTTCAGTATCCCTAAAGACTGGGATACCGTCGTGGCGCACCACTGCTTCTTGGGTCGATCGCATCTATACGAGAAGTATCTCACCACCATCTGGGTAGATGAAGGACCGAGGCAATGGATACCCCATCGGTTCCTGGCGTGGTTCATCTGGAATGGCGACATGCTGATCGGTCCCCTGAGAGGTTTTGACGGGCCGCCTGGTAGGGGCCCTAAGGACAATGACTGGGATCCCATGGAGCTGGACCCTCTTGATGGCGCAGTGGAGAATCCTAGCCCCGCTTCACCAGTGACAGACCCATACGACTCCAACTCTGAATCGACGGGGTCTGAGTCCTCTGGATCCGAGTGATTGTAGTATCAAGCCCAAGAGTTCTTTTTGGTGTACAATTGGGTTAACCTAGACTAGTCTCTTTTTGGTTTGGCTTAGAGGATGGATCGGCCCCTCTGTTGGGCTTGTAAATTGGAAACGATCCTCCTTAGGTTAATCTGATATGAAAATGTAAAAATGTGTATTTATGAGTAGAGGTTGTGTTTCTGCTATTCATCTCACTATCCCTATTTGATTGCTTGATTTTCTATTGATGGGAAGATGGATTTCCGCTTGCGCATAATGAAAAATTAAAAATGAAAGGGTCGGCGATGAGTCCTTGGACATCTCTTTCTATCGACCAAGGAAGGGGTTGTTGCGTGCCCGAGGTTCGGGGCGTGACAAGGGTTATCAAGGTTACCTAGCAACTATCATGGATAACAGTTAAGAAGCTAAAGATCGAAGACATCTCAGTGGTGTAAGAATTTCTAGACGTGTTTCGAAAGAATTGTCAAGTCTACCACTAGAGAGAGAGAGATAAAGCTTGTGATCGAGTTAACACCTGGGACAGAACCAATCTCTAAGGCTTCTTACCGGATGTCATTGTCCGAGTTGAAAGAACTAAAGGTGCATATGCAAGAATTGTTGGATAAGGGATTCATATGTCCCAATGCATCACCTTGGGGAGCACCAGTTCTCTTCGTGAAGAAGAAAGATGGTTCGTTGCGCCTATGCATCGACTATCGTCAACTCAATCAAGTGACGATCAAGAATAAGTATCCACTCCCGAGAATTGACCACTTGTTTGATAAGTTACAAAGAGCGTCGATATTTTCAAAGATCAACTTGAGAACAAGGTATCATTAGTTAAGGATCAGAAAGGAGGATATATCGAAGTCAACGTTTCGTACTTAATACGACCATTATGAGTTCACTGTAATGCCATTTGGTTTGACAAACGCTCCAGCTGCTTTCATGGATTTCATGAACCGAGTGTTTAAAGAGTATCTGGATCAATTTGTGATCGTATTCATCGACGATATTCTGGTGTATTCGAGAAGTGCTAAGGAGCATGAGAGTCATTTGAGGATGATACTCCAGACCCTGAGGACTCATGAGTTGTACGCTAAGTTTAGCAAGTGCAAGTTTTGGTTGACTCGTGTTGCATTCCTTGGTCATGTGATTTTAGGCGAAGGAATCTTCGTGGACCCGTCCAAGATTGAAGCAATTATCAGTTGGCCAAGATAGACAATAGTGTCAGAAATTAGAAGTTTTTGGGTTTGGCAAGCTACTACAGAAGGTTCATGGAAGGATTTTCAGCTTTGGCATCGCCATTGACTCACATTGAAGAAGGAAGAGAAGTTCGTGTGGACAGACAAGTGCGAGCGTAGTTTCCAAGAGCTTAAGCAGAAACTGACTACCACACTTGTGCTGACCATACCGTTTGGTCTTGGAGGATACGAGATCTATAGTTATGCATCGTTTAGAGGGCTGGGTTGCATGTTGATGCAACATGGTAGGGTGGTTACACACGCCTCCCATCAATTGAGACCTCATGAGCTAAATTATCCAATGCATGACTTAGAACTCGCAGCAATCATTTTCGCTCTAAAGATTTGAAGACATTATTTGTGTGGAGAAAGATTCCAGATCTTCAAAAACCATTTAAGTCTCAAGTATCTATTCTCCCATAATGAGTTGAATACGAGATAGCGTCGCTGGATGGAACTTCTGAAGGACTACGATTGTGATATTCTGTATCACCCTAGAAAGGCGAATAGGGTCCCAAACGCCTTGAGTCGAAAGTCTTCAGTTGCACAAATGATGGTTAAGGAAGTGGGTTTTACTCGAGAGAACGCGAGATGCGATTTTTAAATTTGAGGTAGGCCACCTTTCGAACCTTATGGCCACCCTCGGAATTGAGTTGGATGTGAAGATCAAAATCAAGACGCTTCAATTAACAGATCCGGATGTTTAGAAGATTCTGCATGAGGACACTGATAAGAGAAAGGCTAATTTTCAAATTTCCGAGGATGGAACACTGAAGTTCCGAGGACGATTGTGTGTAGCTGACGATGCAGAGCTTAAAGAGGAGATCTTATCAAAAGCTCATCGTAGCAGTTACAGCATTCATCCTAGCAGTACGAAGATGTATAAGAATTTACGTCAACACTATTAATGGTCTAGTATGAAGGCGGACATCGCTAAGCATGTAGCCAAGTGTCTAACGTGTCAGCAAGTGAAGGCACGGCATTGTAAGCCGGGCGGATTTCTACAACCTATTGAGATTCCCGAGTGGAAATGGGAACACATCACGAATGGACTTTGTGACAAGCTTACCAAGGAGTCAAAGGGGTAACGATTTTATTTGGGTAGTGGCCGACAGACTGACGAAGTTGGCTCACTTCATTGTAGTACAAAAGGATCTTAATTTGGACAGACACGTAGAGTTGTACGTGTGTCAGATCGTTCGTTTGCATGGAGTGCCGATGACGATTACATCAAACCGAGACCCGAGATCCATAACTGCCTTTTGGAAAAGTTTGCAGACCGCCTTAGGAACGAAGCTGCAATTCAGTAGGGCCTATCATCCTCAGACGGATGGCCAGTCTGAGAGGATGATTCAAACCCTCGAAGACATGCTGCGAGCTTGCATGTTGGATTTCTAGGGAAGCTGGGAGGAATAGCTTCATCTTGTCGAGTTTGCCTACAACAACAGCTACTAGCAGAGCATTTAGATGGCTCCTTTCGAAGCGTTGTATGGTGGAGCGTGCAGAACGCCAGTGTGTTGGGATGAGGTTGGAGAACAAAAGATCACAGGCCCAAAGTTAGTTCAATAGTCAGTGGATGCAGTTACAGTCATCAAGGATAGATTAAAGACCGCTCAGAGCCGCTAGAAAAGCTACGTAGATAAGCGCCGTAGCCCATTGAGATTCCAAGTTAGTGATCACATCTTTCTAAATGTGTCACCAATGAGGGGTACTTCGCACTTCGACAAGAAAGGGAAACTGAGTCCGAGGTACGTAGGTCCCTTTGAGATTCTAGAAAGGATAGGGACTCTAGCGTATCATCTTGCATTGCCGCCGAGGTTGGCGCAAGTGCATAACGTCTTTCACGTGTCAATGTTGAGGAAGTATGAACCTAACCCGACCCATGTGCTGAACTTTAAAGAGTTAGACGTGGACGATAGGGTGTCGTACGTGAAAAGACCGATTTAGATTATGCATCGCAAAGAACAAATTCTGCGCACCGAGATGATTTTGTTGGTAAAAGTGATCTGGCAACACCACGGCACAGAAGAAGCAACCTGGAAAAGCGAAGATTCGATGAGACGACTGTACCCCCACCTTTTTGTTTAAAGAATTGTAATGATTTAAATTTCGAGGACGAAATTTTTATAAGAGGGGAAGAGTTGTGACATCCTGAATTTTAGGTTCTATTTTCAATTGAATGAATCGGGCTTTTCATCGACGTGCCTATAGTGCTATTCTCTGAGCTGATCACTCACAAGGTAACTAAAATATCAGGTGAAGCTATTAAGGGATTTTAACGCAATAGACTTGAGAATTCAACCAAGAATCGACTACTCCACCGTGCTCATCTGCAAAGATCATTACGGCACAGTTAAAAATTGATTAGAGATCAGAGATAGGTCGATTCGATTGAGATGTGTGATTAAAGTGGGGTGATTCCACCAGATTGCAAAATCCTCGCCCATCGGCACTAAATCAGATTTTTTTGTCATTTTGGTGCCCCGTGCCCGTATTTGAAATCTCGAGATTTTCATGACCACCGAGAGTCACCAATGTGTCGAAAATGTACATTGTGGTTCGAAATAAATCGACCACGGGTCAATTGCGCCAAAAATTCCTAAAAGCTATCCTGTAGGCTAGGTCACGCTAAAATCGCACGCATTGAAATTAACCGCGAATTCGAATCCGATTTAAGAAATTGAAAGTTCTTTCATCTCACGATTCATTTTAAGGCCATTGACTCATCCTCCAAAGATTTTTCTGCAAACCGAGATTTTTGGCGAAAATTCAAAATATGGCCATTTTCGTCCAAAAAATTCAGGGGACCATTTTTTATTGAGTTTTTGGGATGCAAGTTGGTTCTATTGGTGAAAAAAAATGTCAATTTAGTTGAGGACATCTTGGTGGAATTTATAGGGACCGGTTTAAGTCCAATTGGAGAGGAATCGAACTCAATTTGGGAGAATTTGTCCCAAAATTCGTATGCCATGGCTGCCACCACTTTTGGACCACTTCATTAGTTTGCAAGGGAAGCTTGGTGGCTGCCAAAGAGCCATGGAAGACAGCCAAGGGCTAATGGGGCTTCTTCAAGGGATAAAGGGGTTGGATTGAAGACTTTAGAGGCATGGAGGGACCCTCCAAGCCTTCAGCCACCCCTTCTTCCTCCCCAAGCTTCACTTTCTCCATTGTTGGCCTTTTGAGCTCCTAAAAATTTGCAGAGAAACCTCCAACAAGCCCCCTAGCCATCGCACGCCCGCCTGCCACCGTCGCGCCTCACCCCGCCGCCCACGTGCCCAGCTCGGCATCCCGCTCGCCTCACGCCCCTGCCGTCCGTCTCGCCATCCCTCGAGACCCCTAGGCCACCATCGAGCCTCCGTCTAGTCGCCTAAGTCGTCCCCGTCATCGTCCGATCGCCGTCGAGCATCGCCACCTCCCGCAGCAGCCTTTGCCAGCCCATCTCGCCATTTCCAGCCCAAGCCGAGCCCCGTGCCACCTCTCTCGCCCATCAACAAACCGAGGACCAGCAAGCCTCCGTGGGCTTCGATGCCCATTTCAGACCACTTCCGGGCCTCATAGGGTGTCACTACTTCAGATTTTGTCGCCCGTCTACGCGTTGCCATCATCGTGGACTCATCGGATTTCAAAATCGGTGAGTTTACTCACTAAACTCTGCTTATGGAGTTAATTATGCTTAAGGATTTATTATTTTAGGCTAAATATGTTTTAGGTGGTTAGTTAGAATGGATTAACGATTTAATTACTCGTTATTGCATGTTAGGTGGTTAGATCGGCTTAATTAACGATATATTGTATTCTTTATCTAGAGTAGTTCGGAAATTTTTCGGGCCCATTTCGGTATTTAATTAGGCTTTTCTAGCCTAAGTTTCTATTTATGGCATTTAATTGTATTTATTTAATTATTATTATTTTCTAGAAATTATATCGGGATAGTCGGTGATCAGAATTTTGTGCTGATTGCAATGGTATGCTTGGTTTATTTAATTGAGTGTTGATTTGTGCAAATTGAGTGGAAATTTTAATTTTGGACATTTTTGGGCATCGGTTTACAACGCCAAAAATGTCCTTGTGGACTATTAAAATTAGTGGGATTTTATAAATAATAAAAAAAAAAAAATTGGCTCAAGCCGACCGTGTACCCACACACGACTATTTTTATTGGGTATTTTTAACACGGTGAATTATCAGCTTATGAGAGCATATTTGCATGTCAGCGTGTGCAAGCATATTTATCGTTAGCTTTTGGGACCCTTTGCACGTCAGCTTGTGTGAACTAAGATTGTTTTATCAACTTGAGTGAGCACGATCTATATATATATCAACTTGAGTGAGCACGATCTATATAATTATATCAGCTTGAGTGAGTTAAGATCATTTTATTAGCTTGAGTGAGCACGATCTATATATTTATCAGCTTGAGCGAGCTATCTATCTATCTATATCAACTTGAGCGAACTATGATCATATATTGCAACTAGTGTGAGGAGTGGTGGTATCAGAGGATTGGTATATGGTATTGAATTGATAGAAAGCACTGTTGGTATGGAATTGAGCTGATTGGCTGATTGATCGAAGATTTGATTTGAGTTTATTGGTTGAGATCATGAACTATACTGACTTGCAGGAAGGAACTGTAGCGAGATAAGTCCTCTATCTTGTGTGTTCATAGGCAGCTTTTAGGTGTATTTTCTTCCTAGTTGGAGTTTAGGGGGTGAACTTGCTGAGACATCATCTCACCCCCCGTCGTGGGCTAGCATTTTCAGGTCCTTAAATGATGGTTCCTCCTGAACATTTTGGCCAGCTGAAGAAGGTCACCAAATAGGCTCTTTGATTCCTCGTGAGATTCATTATCTGGGTTGATACGGGTCTACCCCGAATGGTACACCATCAATACAGATCGTGGTATCGTCGTGGGCGAGATGAACCCAGAGAAGGTCCCCTACCGGAATCTGAGATCCCTATGTCGGTGCTAGAGATCGCTTTTGGCAAGGGTATGGCTAACCCTCCTGGTGGTGCAATGGTAGACCCAAGTTCCCGGGAGCCAAAGACCCTTGACTCTTTGGTTGAGGGTTCGAACACTTAAAGGACTTGTAGCTCTTCTGCTTTTGTAGACTTGTGAATATATACTAGTATTGTAAATGACTTAGTCTGCCATGTATAAAAATGTGTTGTGGTTTTCAAAATTTTGGCCCTGCTTTTCTATCACATCTCTGTGTTGTCTGAAGATTTATTTATTCGCTTCCGCATGTGCATTAAAATGAAAGGGTCGGTGACGCGTCCTAGGACGTCGCAATTTAATTGACCACCGAGGGATGAGCACGCACTCGAGAATCGGGACGTGACACTTACCGTTAGTTAGTCATGATGATTGACCCGTGGAAGATAAAAACTTTAAAAACACGTCCAACCACCGATGATTTCATAATATCAAACGGGCGATGTTTTTTGTACTCCCCAATATAAGTTAATCCCGTTAAACTAGGCACTGCGTATCTTCTCAATCATAACCGTTTATAGCACTTTTAGTTCAGCATTTTCAGAAGATTTTGGGCCTATAAAGGCCCATTGTGCCAAAATTGAGTTGTCGGGCAACAAAACTCCAAAGACATTCGAGCAAAAATTAGCGTTTCTAAAATTCTTAATGAAAGTCCGACCCAGCTTTGGCTTTAAGGACTAGTAAAATGCTATCTTAGAGAGTTAATGAAAATTTTTGCCTAATTTTGATATCTCCAAACTATTTCAATTCCAATTTTACCCTCACTGTCAATTTGCTTTGCAAATTAGATCAGCATCATGCGATGATGGCGGCGGCAAGCTCAAATCCAATCGTCAACAAACTAGATTTGACAGTAACAACCCTTGCCTCATGTCATGCAACCTCGGCATGGCATCATTTGGAGAGGACAACCTCAGCCCTCGCCTTGGGTTGTTGTGGCCGTTGCCTAAGATGAGTCGTACAATCCATCATCAAGCTCATACGATCTCTCTCCCTCTCTCAATTGTTTTTCAAATTGGATATCGAAGTCCTCTGATCTAAAGTCTTTTATATTTATGCAGAACTTTTTCCAAAATGCTCATCCACCTTGCTCTCTAGGCAGGCAAGCGACTTTCATTACGCAACTGTGGAAGTGAATGTGCTGACCTTCATTGAACAAGTATGAAAGGAAACCATAGATGGCAGCTAGTTAGAAAATAACCCCAACCTATGCAAATAGGCTTCAAACCATTGCTAAGTAGTTTTCTTTTGTAATAAATGGACGAAGCCCATACGCAGCAGTTATCTCACATCATAAATGATTTTCTCATCCAATCACTATCTGCATTTCCTCCTCCAATTAACATTATGGAGTCGAGCTTCCCCTTTCTTTCTGTTTAATCAATTCTTGATTTATTGAGTTCCTTGCTGTCTTGACTTTAACCACTCAACTGCATCACTATTTGCTCTTCTTCTCTTTCTCGATGTTCTTTTTCCTAGAAAATAATCGGTTAGGGCAGCAGAAGCACCAAATGAATACATGCAACGCATACTTATCGACGAGTACACGCAAAGTTCTGGCTCCGGTGGCCCAAAAAGCTGAAAATGTCCATGATGGTAGATTTCTGGAAGTAATGATAATTTTGAAATACAAGTGGTAAGAGAATATAACCACTAACTTGCTTGTCAGGTCATTTGTTGGTAAGTTGCCAATGTTATGGTGAAAAGGTTAATACTATAAAATCTCAAACTAATACACTCGTGTCATATTTACCTCATGCTCCAAACTAGTATACCTATGCTATATTTACCTAAAACTAGTTCTCAAAAAAAGTCCAAAACCAAAACACTTGTGTCATATTTATCTTAAAATTTGATTTTTTTTTTTTTTTGGATATGAACACTAGTTTGGGGTAAATATGATACAAGTGTACCCATTTGAGATTTTTTGTGACACGAAAATTAATTTGGGATAAATGTGATATGGGTGCGCCAATTTCAAGTTTTTTATATTATGAAAATTAGTTTGGAGTAAATATGGAATTAGTGTACTAGTTTGGGGTTTTTTTTAAAGTATTAGCCCTCATGAATATACCAAAGTCAAAAGTATGTTTAGTAAATTTTCAAAATAATAATGCATATACCAACACTCAATAATTTAGTAAATCGCTAATTTCTTTTACATTCTACAAATATACTTAGTAAATGTGTATGTATTATTTTGTCATTATGTAATATTTGAACGTTTTGTTATAAATCTATTCATCGTTATGATTTTTTGAATTCATTAACGAGGGGTCATGCCCATTATAGACATATTTTCTGACGCGGCCACCTAATATGGATGAGTCTGGATTAGTAGAAGTAGAATCCCGGATTATCCATATCTTTTCTGAGATGATCTAGAGAGATTTAATTTCATGGACTCAAAGTGGGGCTTGTTAAGAAAGTCCTAGTTAGGTCTATCCGAACATTTCTAGAGGGCTTGATGCCAGCAGTGCCCTGATAAACCAAAATTCGATCGCTGGAGGCAGTTATAGCGACCGAAATTTGTTCGGTGGCTAGAAGAGAGGTTCTGGCGACCTGGTCGCCAGGCTCTTAACTTCTAGCGGCCCAACAAGAGTTTGGTCGACGTAGCATCCCACGTCTGGCTACCAAACCACCTTTGATTGCCAAACTCGGCCTTTCGCGATCAACTGCTGTATTTAGGGACCAAACCTGATTATTTGCCAGTTTCTCCCTAACCCACCTCTCGCTCTCTCCCCTTAATTTCACGATCCCGAAATCACCCAACTCGTTATTGCCGTCAGCTCCAGCCGCTATCTCTGTCACGCTCTCTACTTCAATCAATTCTTTGGTATTGCTCTCGTGTGCAGGTATCAAAAATGGATTTTTAACCCGCATTCAAACAGCTCCAGCCGCTATCTCTCTCACGCTCTCTACTTCAATCAATTCTTTGGTATTGCTCTTGTGTGGAGGTATCAAAATGAATTGAAAACCCATTTTTAACCCATACCTGAGTTGTAAGCCTAATTTGGATTGTGAATAGGTTTGTCTTTAAATCCATTTATAACCCATTTAGCTAATAAAGGTTATTAGTTGAGGCAAGCCGCTGAGCTGTTTCTATCATTTTTATTTTTTTAATATTCTGATTTTTTAATAATTTTTATTTTATTATATTTTTTTCTTTTACTTTTTTTTCCTACAAAGTCTGATGCCCATCAACCCTCTCTAGTCACAGTGAGGGCCGCGAAGACCTCACCTAGCCGCAACCTTCGCAAAGTCTAGGTGAGGGCAACAACTGGTGAGGGTTTCATGGCCCTTGCCAGATCTAGTAGACTAGCAAGGGTCCGGTCCTCACCCGTGACAAGTGGGAAAGAAAAAAGTAAAAGAAAGAAAAAAATGCAAAATTCAAAATATGTTTTTAAAAATTATAAAGTTGTTTGTTAAATTTGGATTGCATAGAAGTACTTTAGCAATGTAATTGTCTTAACAAATTATAAGAAAGAATTTTTCCTAAATTGGATTAAATGTAAAAGTATTTTAGGAATACAAAGTCCAAATCAAGTATGGGCTAGGTATGGGTCGGATTGAGTATGAGTCATTATATTTGTATTGCAATAAATGGATCATAAACGAGTTAAATGGGTATATATTTGGGTCAGATTATTGATGACCCGATTCATCCGTTTAACGAGTCTACTCACATGTGAGGCTAACATCTCCTGCCATAAGGAATCTTATGCAAACCTCGGGACAAGGTCCTCCTGTATAATAAATCATCAACTTTGTAATAATTTTCAAATTTCCCATTAAATTAGTAAGAAAAACTATTCAAGATTTTACAAGGTTAGTGAATTACCGACGTTGTGTGAAATTTTCTAATGTTCCAATTAATTAGTAAGCTAGCCATTAGTTTAAATTCTGTAAGTATGGTTAGGAATTTACAAGTGTCTTGACAAATATAGTAACATCCAAAGAAATTAGTAATTTTCTATCTTCTTTTAAATATAGAAATTAAGGGTAGTAAATGACCAATATATTAATGAATTGTCCGACAACCAAAAAAATAAGTTATTATCTTTTAAAAATAAATAGGACTCGATTACACTTTCGTGACAAGTTTTAAAATTTAATTTCACTTTTTGTAAATTTTAAAACTCAATTGCACTTTCATAACAAGTTTTAGGATTTAATCGTACTTTTTGAAAATTTTAAGACTTAATTACACTTTTATGACAAATTTTAGGACTTTCAATGCACTTATATCTAAGTTTTAAATTAAGTTGGCCACTTACTAATTTATTGGGATGTAATAAATTATTTATCATGTTCATGTTACACCAATCATACTCGTAAATTTTGAGAGAAATTGATAACTCACTAAATTATCAAGATGTTGGTAAGTTCATTGTAATTTCGGCAGTCCATTAACCACACGGAATACATTTATAAATCATTTGGTAACTGAGTGATTATTTCGATGCTGGTAAATTCATTATAAGATTAGCAATTTACTTAACTAACCTTGTATAACACAAAAGAATTTGGCAACTTACCAATTTATTTGGGCATTAGAGGATTCATAACAATGTCGGTAAACTATCAAGTTACCAGACAAGCAAGTTATCGATCATACTGATATTTACCAACGACATTGGAAAATTTAGCAACAACTCCAGCATTCTACCAACCACCCAGTCCAAGGAACAAATCAAACACCATTATGGTACGTTCAACTACAAGATATTATAAACTCCGCCAATTGGATTAAGTTCCTTCTTTCAACGGGGTGTCTCTAAAAGCCTATAATATAATTCAAATTATTTGACGCATTAAAAGTTAAGCTTCACCAAATATGATGATGATGATCTCGTGGATCTTCTCTCATTCAATCTCTTAGTTTCCTAAAGGAATAATCCTAATATAATCAGTATTGAAACATGATGACAACCTTGCATTGTGTCCATGCATAACACGTTTAGGTCTTACAGAGAGAAACACCGTGAATGATAACACAGAGAAGTCAATGGTATCTTTCTTTTGAGTGATTTCTCTGAAACTAACCCGCGATGATGAAGATGAGCGAGTGGAAGGAGAAGCAATCGATGGTTGCTTCTTCAATTTGCCGTGGTGGAATTATTGACTAACGCATACTTTTGGTTGATCGACTAGTTGCAGCATCTCCTGCTTATTGGCTGATCCATAGGCATGACGACGACTTATTAAACAAGTGGAGAACGGACAGCTAGTAAGAGCAGGACAACAACTCTCACCTAAATCACCAAAACTTTATTCAACTTCTCTCTAGAGCCTGATTAGTTCGCTGCGATGTCACATCATCTCCATTATTATGTTAAGTTAATCACCAAAAACTTAGTATTTCAACGACAAGTAGTTAAGAAATGACAGACCCCCACTTCAATTGAGATGGTTTAAGGAGAATAAATTGAGATGTTCCGGTTCTTTCGAACAGCAACCGCTTCATCCCATCTAAATTAATTGCCCACACGATGAGAATTCTGTACAATGCATGTATTCATATTTTCAATTTGTTGTTGGATGGAGGAGCCCGAATTAGAGTTACGCAAAGAGGCGGACTAGTTCGGATGCATCGTCACATCCAATCACAATGATGAATGATTAGGAATGATGCGTCAACCGAAGTATTTTCTCACTGTCCAAGCATTTTGTCTCGCCAATCGGAGAAAAAAAGGGTAATAGGGCATATTTAGATGGCATGTATGATCACTACAATTATTAAGATGCAAGTAAGTAACTTTACCACGTTTTTAGAAGTTTGAAACTGCCGGCATCTTCGTCGTTCAAGTAACATCTCCCACGTTCGCTACACGATCAATCATTAGTATAAAGAATTGCTTGCGCATCCGCTAATCGCATGATGGTGATTATAATGTGTCGTGCATTAGACGTCAATTGAATAATGCCATGACCCGTGCATTACCCCTTGTCTTGCTTATCCGTGAATGCACGACATTCCTACCAACATTATTCTACTCCCTCTTTTAACTTCACCAAATGAGTTCTATCTCAGTTAATTTCATTTATTATTTGATAAGTGAGAGTGAAATGAGCACATGATCTTGAAAGTCATCTATGCGTTGACTACGTCAGATAATTGGTTCCCTTTGCCTTCTTTATTTCCACTGTTTCGGTAAATTTTGTTGGATAGGTGAGATTTAGGAGGTATGTGAAAATAAAGGTTCAAACGACTTTAAACAGAAAATTCTGATTCCAAACTTTATATTTAGTTAAAACTCATGAAAGGTAAACTTTGACTTTAGTTAAGAGACAAAAATATGTGTGAAAAGTGCCCAATACAGGTTTTATTGCCACATGACCAAGTAAAATAAAATCTCATATTCGTGCCATGGACCTTGCTTGCTATATATTTATATATAAGAACTGACCAGTTTAGGAAGGAAATCATTAGCCGATAACCCAAAAGACATACCTAGCTAATTCTCTGATTTAATCTGATCCAAAAGCGTACATCATTCCAAAAAACTCAGGGATGGCTACATAAAAGAAGCTTGAAGGGTTCTTAAAGATGGGTATGTGGAAAAAGGAAGAACAGTGACACAACCAATATCCAACGGGTGTTTGCTGAAGTTGTCAACCGAAATCAAAAGGCAGGTTTCTTCCTCTTTACTCTCTTGTATCGGGGCTCGTAAAAGTGGGCAAATCCCATTCGGCCATGTAAAGCTGTGTTGAGTATTATAGATGAAAATGAGAAACTTTCCAAAGATTCCAGCGTAAGACATTCCCCAAAATGATTTGACAATGAAAAGCCAGGAGGTCTTGCTGTGAATCATGAATTGCTGCACTAGCCATCACCCAAATCATGGGCGATTGTCCCCCCTTCCCCCCATTCTTGCATCTCAAGAAACCACTCCCCAAAGCTAAAACCCCATTATCAATGAGTGGCTTTCCTTTTCTCTGTGGAGCTAAACTTGGGATGCAACATGACGGTAATGGGCTATCCCTAGAGGAGAGATCCCCCACAAAGTTCATCCTACCTCAATTTTCTACATCATCAAAGTACTGTGCCTCTTATCAATACATTGCATTTTTATAACTATTAAACACAAATCTCGACTTCGAGAAAGTAATTCCAGAAAGTCTTTTAGATAATTATTGCCAAAAATTTTAAGCCTGTTGGACGGTAATAATAGAAACCAAAACCAAGTTTTCTAGTATTCGAGATAGAGTCAAAGGAAGCAGAGATTAGAATTTAAGCCTAGACAGCTCAATGTTCAAAAGAGCCACCGGCTCTCGCTAAGTCAATGCAGAGAGAAACAGAGGGGTTGAAGTGTCAATTTGCTTTTGCGGGAGCAATTGAGACATCTCTTTCGACCGTCCAGAAGCAAATAAAATAGCTGATTGAGCAATCAAGACTATTATTATTGTTATTACATTATTAGAATAATAAACGAACCAACGTACTCCAATTATTCACAACCAAATGAACATAGAGGATACTAGCTCCATCCTTACATTGGAAGACCTGCTTGCAAATTGTCCTAAACACGACTCCATGTTCTTTTAAAGAAAAGTAATAATCATTTCACGTACACCCGGCTGCTCTCTCTCTCTCTCTCTCTCTCTCTCTCTCTCTCTCTCTCTGTGTTTGTAGACTGCATCGAGCTGGGCACGTAGAAGAAAATATATAACTTGTTCTGACTTGTGAGGGAAGGAAATAGGAGTCGGTCTCTTTTCTCTGTGTGTGTGTGTGTGAAGAATGAGCAAGCCAAAGAAGAAGCTCTCAGTGTCTTACATTACAGTTCCATCTCAGATAATCAACTCCCTGTCCTCATCATCTCTTCAATCTCTTCTCATATCAACCAAGAAAGCACCTCCTCCTTCCCCATCTCCTTCATCAAAGAAGGCCAAGCCGTTTCAGTATAAGTTGTCATCTAAATCTCCAAAGTTATGGTTCTCGGCTCTATTCCTTGTGGCCCTGCTCGGCATGCTGAGGATTGGCTTCCTCCCTCTCTCTTCATACCCTTGTGCTACTACTCCAACTGCAAGTAGTCACCATCACATTTTAGATAACCAGGCCATCGGTCAAGCACTTACAGAGCCTCGTTATAATAATAATTACACATCGGTGGAGCCAAGAGAAGAACCAGAAGAAGAGCACTCCTTCTGGAAGCAACCGGACGGGATGGGGTACAGGGGGTGCTTGGAGTGGAGCAGGGATTACAGGCAGAGGAGCGAGAGAATTGTGAAGGAGAGGCGAAAGTATGTGATGGTGGTGGTGGCCGGCGGGATCAACCAGCAGCGCAATCAGATTGTGGACGCTGTCATCATTGCCAGGATTCTCGAGGCTGTTCTGGTGGTTCCAGTTTTCCAAGTCAATGTCATCTGGGGCGACGACAGGTACCTAGTTCTTCACTCAACTCACAAATGCACCATTGGTCAAGAATAGAATAATTATCCATAGATATTCCCCTTACAAAGAACTGGATGAAAATTTCATGTCATCTTCATACCAACCAAACAACGAAACAAAAAGCAGGATTGATGGTCAAAGTAATTCTGGTCATCAGCTATTCCCCTAAGCAAACAATTCGGAAGTTAGTGCATATCGTCATGATTTTCTTGCAGTGAATTCTCGGACATATTCGATTTGGATCACTTCAAGAGAGTCCTTGCCAATGATGTACGCGTGATTTCATCTCTTCCCTCCACTCATATAAGGACAAGGCCGATCGTCGAGACACTGACTTCACTTCATATTTCTGCTGAATGGATTCGCTCACGTTATCTCAGAAGGGTAAAAACAGCCCGTTTTGCCTCTTTTTGTCCAGAATGAAATTGCTCTGCTAAATTCACAATTTTTAGTTGACTAACAAAGACATCACCAAAGTTTGTGGCCTTTGATAGGGCATCATATATGTGTACAAGGTTGTAGCCAAGTGTCTAAACGAGCCGTCCTTAGTTATTGATTGGCTTTTCATGAGCATTGTTGACATCATCTCCATTTTTGTTATCAATATGGTTGGCCGTTGATAGGGGATCATATATGTGTACAAGGTTGTAGCCAAATGTCTAAACGAGCCATCCTTAGTTATTGATTGGCTTTTCATGAGCATTGTTGATATCATCTCCATTTTTGTTATCAATATGGTTGGCCTTCAGAATTGGATGAATTCCCTCTATTTCTTGACTTGTAAATTAGATGCAATGACCAATTTAAAGTGTTGTTATTATTGGATCATATGCTTTGTGTTGAACTTTGCTCTGTGGTTTTTCAAATTTTAAAAACAACGACGAAAAAAAAAAAAGACAAATTCGCCAACAGTCACTATGAGGAAAACCAAATGATTTACTTTGTTCGTGAATTTCTGCAGCTCCAGAAGGTGGGGGTTCTGCTCTTACGAGGTCTAGATTCCAGGTTATCTAAGGAACTTCCTTCTGATCTTCAAAAGCTTCGATGCAAGGTACTCCCAATCAATGTTCTGCTTCTTCAGACAGATAAGCAATTAGTCAAAATCGAAGTGACAGCTGAAGATTGAAATACATACTAGTTGGAAACGAAAGCACAAACTAAAGAAGAAAATGCCGATTCTTTAACCTGCTTAAATTTAGATATGATTGTTCCGATTGCAGATCAAACATGATCACCCTAAAATGATGAGAACTTAATCTTTACAGGAACAAGCCTTGACTAGTTTGCTGACAAAAATCAGTTCTATCCCCCAACTAATTCCGTTCATTCTGTTCTCTATCCTTAGGAAGTTAGGCTTGAGATTTTCTTTAAGGAACAGGGTTAACGTTCAACATTAACAGAAAAATCGGCTTTCTTCTTCTTGAAAATTTTTAGATCCATCCATTACTTCAGACAAGCAAAAGAGATGCATGATTGCATTCTCTGTTTTCCACAGGTCGCCTTTCATGCATTGAAGTTTGCACCACGAATATTAGAGCTCGGCAATAAGCTTGCAGAGAGAATGCAAAGCAAGGGACCCTACATTGCTCTTCATTTGCGGATGGAGAAGGATGTTTGGGTGAGGACAGGTTGCCTTCCGGGTTTGAGCCCCGAGTATGATGAATTGATAAGTAGGGAGAGGAAGCGGCACCCTGAGCTCCTAACTGCCAAATCAAACATCACCTGTCATGAAAGAATGCTTGCGGGTCTCTGCCCCTTGAATGCATTAGAGGTTGCCAGGTGATCGCTTGCTCTTAGTACTTCCTAATCAAGCATAATCAGGTTCGGTAGGGTTTGAGATCTCGCCATGGTTTTATTGGGTGTCTCTAGTAATTGAAGTATCGATTGTCCTCTTAGGTTGCTTAAGGCTCTCGGTGCCCCAAAGAATGCAAGAATCTACTGGGCTGGTGGGCAGCCACTTGGTGGGAAAGAAGCATTGTTGCCGCTCACTAGAGAATTTCCACATTTCTACAACAAACAAGATCTTGCGTTACCCGGGGAATTGGAACCCTTCGCTAACAAAGCGTCCTTTATGGCTTCCATTGACTACATTATATGTGAGAGGAGTGACGTCTTCATGCCATCTCATGGGGGGAATATGGGCCATGCTCTTCAGGTACTACGGCATTTATTATTGGTCTAGCTGACTAGTTCTGCACATAGTTAACGACACCCATCGCCACATGATTTAGGAAGTACGCAACGGGAGGCATGCAAAAGCCTGATTCGTAAAGGTGTTCAAAAGTTTGTTACAAAAAGAGCACAGCCTATTTCTCATTTGTTGAGCAACTTGACAATCGACAGAACTAATAGTATCATGCACTAGCCGTGACCGGACAGCTTCCTTTTCACTTGTGTCATTTTGACTGACAAATGTTTCTGCAAACAGGGGCAGAGGGCTTACGCCGGTCATAGGAAGTACATAACACCTAACAAACGGCATATGCTCCCTCACTTCTTGAATACATCTCTCCCTGAGCCGGAGTTCAACAGAATCATGCGGGAGTTGCACCAGGACTCCTTAGGTCAACCAGAACTCAGAACAAGCAAAGTTGGAAGAGATGTTACAAAGTACCCTATTCCTGACTGTATGTGCAACTCATCCAGTAGGGGTTACTCATTGCAACGACACACAAGGAGCTTGCTTTATAACTTTGGGTAGTATACTATGTGGAATTTCTAAATGTTGCTTCTGCAAGATTTGGCATCAAACACCCGAGCTCTTTTGGATCTTGAGACAGCAGCCACAGAGCTGCTCAGGCTATTGGCGATGGCACTTCTGGCAGACTGTTCAGACTGTAGAATCCTAAGCTTGCCTCTGCCCACCAACAAGACAAAAAACTGGCAAGAAAATAGAAAATCATACAGAGACTGAAGCATTGATTCATTCTTTATTGCACAGATCATTCAGAATATGACTACGGGCCAATGTTCGTCCAGGAGTGACGAGTAATTGGTCTACCATGTAATATAATCGCTTTCGTGCAGAAATTGCCATTTGAGTTTGGAACAGAAAATACCGTTCCCTCTTCATGTTTTCAAAGAAAAAATGGTTCAAGTTAGTGTTTATTGCAATATTTTTACAAGTGATAAGACAAAATGAGAGATCCACAGTAGGTATACACCGTAAAAGGGTACCTGAGCTCGATGTCATTTTCAAAGCAGTGGAATGAAATTTTCAGCTCAAGAAAGGCTTGGCGCAATATACTGAGCTTGATTTCAACAAGATGGCAGTGGTAATACTTAGCAATGCCATTGTGCTATGGGTTCTGTCATGAAATAATTTGCTCCATGTGATGCAGAAATTCCTTCGATTTCTCATACTCACTCATGAAGCGGAAACGCAAAACTCAAATCGAACTATATGTAAACAAACACACCCAGGAGGAAATTCAGGATAAATCCTTCCTTGATGTCATCTTTTGAAATGCCGCAGTAGGATGTCTTCTATGGTTGGATGAAGTAAAATGAGGACACACAGTGTCACGCAAATGTAATTACTGAACAAGTCATATCAAATGAGTTGATGTAACGTCAATTGAGCAAAAGCAATTGTGGTGACGAGGTTTTAATCCGAAAATTTAGTACTTGTTGATTAGTTGGTTCTTCAAACATGATTGGCAATGAGAAAGGGAAATTTTGAGCGTTTGAGATGAAAGACTGTCTTCTTTGCGCATTGCACAATCCGAGACACCAAAGATATCGTGAATTAACCTCTGGGAATTTAGTTCCAAAAATGTAACGGAAAATCTGGTAATTTGAAGTGAGAGGTTGTTGACTAAGGATGGGCTAGCGTCAACCTAGGATTTAATTGGAAGGGACAGAAGAATATTAGGTGAAAAACAAAATGGCATATTCCAAATTGGTAGGGGTCCAATTGATAAAAAGACAGGGTATTTTGGGGGCGAATCTTAGCGTGTTTTTTTTTTTTTTTTTTTTTTGGAGAGGGGGGTTGGTGGTGGCGGGGATAGCCGTAGGGGCGAAGCAATCTGAGTGATTGCGTCTCCCACCCAGACGATCATATCTCAATCAATCCAATCGAAAGCCAGGGGGTGAAGAAAGAAGCAAGGGAAGAAGAAGCAGAGGAAGGAGAAGCGGAAGAGGCAGAGATGGGAGTGCTGTCCAACAAGATCGAGAGGGACCAACTCAAGCCTGGGGATCACATCTACTCTTGGCGTCTGTCTTACCTCTACGCCCACCACGGCACGTTCCCTTGCTCTCGCTTTTTCCAATTCAATCTCTTTCGTGATAATGATGGTGGTGGTGGTGGTGGTGGTGGTGGTGATTTCGCGCCAATTCCTCTGCCCTTTTTTTTTTCTTTTGTGTAATTAGATTGCTTGATTCTTTACATGATTGATAATGTCCTTCCCTAGTTGACATATAGGAGCTTTGGCCTTGTGGGTCTGCGAGAGAGGTCCTTTTCCTTCTAAAAATTGGTGGATTTTCTGTCCTGTTTTTACCCCTTCTGCTAATGCAGATTGTGGCAACGTTGCTGATTCTTGGATGAAAAGAGATTTTTTATGATGGGTAGTCATATTCGATGTGGCAGAGAGATCTAATCCCCTTGACCCTTTTGGAACTCTGCCCCCCCTTTGTCCGTCGTAGCTTAGCTTGTGTTCCCTTTGCTATTTCTGAATTGTCAGTTATTCCTGTCAATTTAAGGAGATCGAATTCTTTCCGTCTCTGATTGTTCGGATTATGTTCTTTACAAGCACATGCCTTCTATGGATCGAGCTGCTTTCGCATATTGAAAAGATTGACGCTTTTAAGTTCGCCAACAGGAATATATGTTGGCGAAGGACAGGTTATTCACTTCACTAGAGGGGGACACGAAATCGGCACGGGGACTGTGTTAGACTGCATCATTTTGAGCTCATCTCCCTCTCCTCCCGTCGGCACACAATGCCAGATATGCGGAGATCAGTCGAGGCTTGATGGTGTCATCTCTTCGTGCATCGACTGCTTCCTTTCAGGTGGAAACCTCTACCTCTTTGAGTACAGCGTGACCCCTGTTTTCTATCTTGCTAAAGCTCGAGGAGGGACTTGCACCCTTGCGAAATCCGACCCCCCTGAAGATGTGCTTCACCGTGCCTCTTACCTCCTCCAGAATGGCTTTGGAGGCTACAATCTTTTCAAGAACAACTGTGAGGACTTTGCTGTCTACTGTAAAACAGGTCTGCTTGTGGTGACGGCAATTAGCGTAGGCCGAAGTGGGCAAGCAGCAGCTTTTCTGGCTGCTACAAGTGCTGTCATGTCCTCTCCACTTAGATTCTTGACGACAAGTGTTAGTGGTCTGGCAGCTGTGAGTTATGGCATGTATTGCATCAGTCGTTTGGTCTCTGACCTTGGGGTTCGCCGCGATGTGGTTAGAGTACCCGTCGAAAGACTTGTTAATCAATCTGATTTGTGTGATCCCCAAGCTGCTGTGGATAGTCCCACTCCCGGTTGTGTTGTCGCTGCCAAAAATGACTAAAGACTGCATGCTGCAATTTGCTGGCAGTCTCCACCAGAACTTTGCCGGCAGTGGAGATGAAAACACTGTAAAATGTACGTTTTAGCTCTTTGTTGGATGTTACTTCCGCAAACTATACCCGGTAGAAAATTTAAATACTCCTCAAACTTCAGCTTTGTTGGATTTGACATCACAGGTCCTTGAAATTTTGGGTGGTCTTGTTTCTTGTTGTGCAAACGAACCGATCAGATTTGCTTTCAACAGGATATGTCCTGTTGTCTGTATAGAACTAAAGTTGCAAGAGAGAGTGGTTCAACTGTTCTCTGCAATTCTAATATTTCTGCATCTGGATTATTTAAGCTATACCTCCGATGGGTTAGACTAGCTTTGGTGTGGGTTTTGTTGTAAAATTGCGTATATATTGTATTCCAATTAAATGATAAATTACATTTAACCATAAAACGAAAGAGTTTTGGACAGGAATAGTAATTTGAAATCAGTTTAGAAACACTTGAGGGCTGGCCATGGTCCCGGAAGGCAGAGACAGAGAGCTGGCTACGGTTGAGCGAGAATGAAGGTCGCACAACCCTTGTGTCGCTTGCGCAAGGGTCGACGTGAGCATCACTAAGGCACAAGGAGGGTCTTTTGACCCTTGCCATGGTTGACTGAGGACCTCCAACCAACCCTCGCAAGTTGAGGCTAGGGCTGTGCAGATCCTCGCTCATAATAAACACCATTTCATGGAACTTTATTTAATATAGGCCAAGGAACAAATGGTGCAGAAGCGACAAATTCCGTGTTCGAGCCATGTCTATGATATAGAATACTATTGATGCACGCCCATCACTTTATAAGGAGAGTTGCGCATGCTAATACATGAAGACATGGCAGTTTGTTTGCTCGGGAGAAGTAATAGACCTGAATTTCAGATATACTGTGTTCTTGAAAAGGAGGAGAATTGTGTCAATATTAATTTAAAAAAGAGACTGAGCAGACATTTTCAAAAAGAAGAATGTTAATAATTTAAGGAACGTTAAAGATAACAAAACCTAGTTTTTTCCTTCCTCGGGGTAGACCAGACAATCATTAAAACTGTAACTCGATCATTGTCCCTAGGAGAGCATAAAGCAACTTGAGGAATACCTATGGGGTATAACTACACTTCGATGTAGACTAGCCCGTAAAGACTAAAGAGCAGTACAAAGAATCTTTCGGATATTGTACAGGACCTTCGTATAAATAAGTCAAATCATTTTTACAATGAATTGTGTACAGATGAGGCCAAATTAATGGTGAAAAAATGCAATGTCTGAATTGATTTTAGTTTATTGGAAAATTTCATCTTTTGCACAAAAGTTCACGAAACGAACTTTGCATCTTCTGCTGAAAGATGGAAAGCATTAGCAGCTCTGGGACGCATCAACCTGGCTCCAAAGCTGATTAGCAAATGCGTTCTCCTCTTCTGTAGCAATTTGGTCATTAACCTCAATTAATTCCTCTTCATCGAGGTTCTCTTCCATGATTTCGTCAACAGATGGTACTTCTGAAAGTTCTGTCCCCAATCCACTGATTTCAACCCCCGCCTCCCTCATAGCTTTTTTTGTTGCCGGCCTGTCACAAGACCTATATATAGGAGCAGGCATGACAAACGGCAAAACTATATTGTCTAAGTCTACGTGGCTGCCCTTCGTTCTAGCCCGTGTCTCCGTCGGAGGAACAACAAACAGTATCCCAAGTTCATAGTTGCAAATGTGAAGCTTCTTCAAATTGAAGTTGTTTCGACCACATGTGTTAAACTTTCCATCAGATTGATTGGAAATCAACCTCCCCCAAGCAGCTGCACTGAAATTATGTGATCCACAATAAACCCAACCAAAAGAACATGCACTTGCCCTGGACTTAAAGCGCCTCATTGCCACCTGAAAGAAAAAATTTCCTTGAAGATGTGCCAATGTCCCCAAGCACGGATGCAACATCCAGACTCCGAAAAAAAGGCAAAATTCTCTCTCAACCAAAAATAACCCAGTGATATGCCATGCCGATTCAGTTATTTCTATCAAAAGTAAAATGCGGTAAGGATAAAGCTATTCAAGATGGTCTGGCCAAAAATCTTAGGATTAAAAAAGAATATCGTCAAACTGAAAATGAATATCTACAGCAATGTTTTAAATTTCTTTATAGCTCAAGAAATCCAATTTTTAGTGCAAAGTGGCTGTATACCTTTGTCTAAGTAACAGCAATTCTGTGTCCAATTTAGTTCCTTTACTGCACTTCCATCATAAGTATTTATAAGACTTACAATGCTCGATGCAAATTAAAACAATTTTTCTCAGGAATATATTTGGGGTTTATGGACCTCCAAAAACTCCTGCAAAGGCCATCCACACCAACTTGACAGGTTAATCTATGCTTCCATTGATGTCAAAGTGACACCAATTAGATGCACATTCATATCAACAAACAAAGAAGTTCAATTGCATACTTCAAAACTAGGAGACACATGCTTACGTCACCAACATAAAATGGAAAAAACTTAAGATGGATTGCTCAATTCTGCCAAACCTATGGACCATTCTGCTAATATGGCTGAAGATGATGATTTACTCGCAAATTCAGCAGGGTGAAAGAAGAAAAACTCCCTGGAAGGTGAGAACTATTCTGAAGTAGTAATTTCAACTAAATTAAACTTTTCAGTATCAAATCTAGCATGTGAATAAGGGGTAGTTTATTTCATTTCCTGTACATACATTCTCTTCCGCTAAAATTGGACATCCAGGCCCAATCAGTCCTCTTGGTCATGGGTAGTCCTCCAATCCCACCATAATCGGATCATGCGAAAGACACTTGATCCAGATCAAATATGTCTCCATGGAAGAATAAACACCTCCATCAGGCACAAATGTGGCAAACCGGTGGATCGGGCTGGTTTATATTTCAATTGTTTGAGATTGGTTTATGGTTGGGTTTTTCCAGATTCAACTACTTTTGGGTCCAGTCATTTCAGGTTCTGTCATCTTGAAGTCAGACCTGGGTTCCTGTGAATCAATTCTTGACCTTCTCAGGTTCCACTTTCTAAAAGTGAATTGGGTTCGGTTTATGTAATGCATTCATCATATGTTTACTTAAGTTTCAAATCACTGACATTTGGTTTTTATATGATTTTTGGTTCATCAGAGTTAGAATTAAATATCATGAAAAGTGGGTCAACATCAAGTTCAGGTTGTCTCAGGTTTGGTATACTTCAAGTTCAGGCTACTTTGGTTTGGTTCATTTTGAATTCAGCATGGATGGATTATCAATCACTCAATGTATGAATTCTCTTGAATGCAGTTGTTTCCAATTCGTATTCAATCAGGTTTAAGTCATTGACTTTTTCAGTCGGCTTGGGGTTGGGTTGAGTCAGTTTCATGATGGGATGGCCAGGTTTGTTGAGTTCAAGTTCCCACCTCTACTGGCGGGAGCACGCACACACAATAAAAAAGGATGCCATCCATTTTATGTGTTGATGTTATTCAATTCGGTTTCCAAAATACAGGGAATAAAATTGAACCATAAGAAGGAAAGAGCGCTTTAAAGAGAAAAGCATATTTGTCATAGCGTACATTCTATAAAAAAAATAGTATAACTTGGTCATGCTAAAGGCTTCACTATTAAGTAAATAAAACCATGTTCGTGCATTCTATGTTTTCACGTGCTTTTGTCCATCAAGGTTTCACTGAATTATAAGTTATCACATAACGTGTCCTCAATAGGATATAACTTCACAATAGTCAAAACAGATGAGCACTAGATCACTTAATCTCAGATTTTTCAGGTTTTATGAGGGACTAACAGATGACATTTTGAAACACATTTTATCTCCATGAGTTGCACAATAACATGATGATGAAATTCTCTCTCTCCACATAGTCGTGAGCACAAGGGGACAAGTATCCTAATAGCTTAATTTTTTGTAAAAGAACATTTGTCTAACAATTTCAATTTTCCTTTTAGGATTTGCTAGTGCGTCATGTGTAATGAATATATGCTATGGTCATCCACCTTAGCCCAAGTGCAATGCTCTCAGCGCAGAATCCCACTTTAATTAAAAAAAAAAAATGGTGCTAACGAGTGCCCCAAGTGTGATTATTAAGCACTAAATAATAAAATTTTACAAATTTCATTTTAACTGCACTAAATAAATATTTCGTGGGCACTCGTTAACAAGACCCTAATTGAAATACTCCAAAAACAAGCTAAATGTGCTAGTAGCTATTTATGGTTGACGACCTCATTTTGTTTGCTAAGTCAAGATTTTGAGTCCATGGGTTTTGCAACCCTGACCAATATTCCGACACCCAAAAACTCTGCTGAATGCAATGCTTTTAAATTGATTACAGTGAATCTGTATGCTGTTTGAGATGTTAAATTTCACTCTTGAATAATAGATCATTAAAATGTATTCTTATGCACTAGCATAACTTTACCATACCTAAAATTAAGAGAAAAAACATAATAACGTTCTGTTTTCATTAGCAGATGATACAATCCTATACACATTCTGCAAAAGGGTATGATTAATTCATGAGTGCATGCTAATTGATGGCATCAGAACAACACAGTTTATTTTCACTGGAGAAGAAGATAAGGAATGGACCTTGAATGAATTGGGTGGCCAATCCTATAGGAAGGATAAGGGATTGCATCATAGAGTACGTCTGCAGTCTTCAACTTTTGCCATGTTTTCTGTATGGGAAACAATGAATTATTGCACAAGGTACTCAATAAAACCAAAGAGCCTATCAGTGATAAGCCCCATTAGTTAGCACTTAACAACAGCAAAAGCACAATCCTTCCTGTACACAGACAGATATCTGAATGGCCATCTGAATGCACAGGAATTGGAATTCACTGGCATGATAAGCTCATGCTTGGACAGCAAATGGTTCAGCAGTCTCTATAATTGCAAATTTCAGTCCAGAAAAGTAATGCTTATACGTGAAAGAATTATGTCTATTGTCTTGTCTATATTATAGAAACCCTGTTGAGATCGAAGGAAAACTAGACAGGATAATAGCAAAGCCAATGAATTTGGGACAACCAAGTAATATCACATGCTAGAAAGAGCACAGAACAGCAGAGAATGATTCAAAAAAACTTATGAGCACTCAAGAATATAGAGCAGCGAGTAATGCAATAATAAGAACATGGTGTGACCCACTCAGATGAGATGAGATGAAATAAAGTAAAAAAAAAAAAAAAAAAATTGTTTAGAAACATGAAACAATAACCTCAAATGCTACTTCAAAGGTTTAGCTGTATGATCCTGTGTAGATCAAAGGAGAACAAGGGTAAGAAGACAAGAACAGATATATGATGAAAAGATTCAATGTTTCGACCTTACTGTAGATGGTATCAAAAGTGGTCCACAAAATAACAAGATGCACGGAGCCAGACCCACTACATGGAAAAAGGCTTTGCTGTTGAGGATGATTTTTTCATTTAGCACACAAGACATAGCATCAATTACGATCCCTGGGCTCTAGTATTTCTTTTCTCCAACTTCTACCTTGCCATTGCTCATATAGTAATAATCTTGTCAATCCACAATTTTTTAAAATCCATTCATTATCTCAGAAATCAGGTACAGTGAACTTAGTAAGCTCTTTCATCATATCAAATAAATACTTCACATATATTCCTGGAGTTGATTCACTAATTACTTGCAATCACCAGTGTAATGAATGAACTAGCAACATAAAACCTACCTAAAGGATAAATCTCATTATCACAAGCTAATGGAAGCAATCAAGAATCAACTGCCACTGGGAAGAAGAAAATTTGTGCTCTTTAGTTAGTTTTTGCCCTAAGATTTGTATTATTCAATGCTTAGGTTACACTCCCTCTATTTACGTTTCTCCTTTCTAAACATATTCAGGGGTACTACACAAGACCTTCTGACAAAGGATGCCAAAGTATGGGAAAGCTTTTAGCCCACCCAGTGATCAAATGGGCAGCATACCTCTGAGAAGCAAAGAATCTGCTTTGAAGCTGAAATTCCATTAATAGCTGTCTTCGCCCTCTCAATAGTGGGAAAAATAATTCTAATGGATGGATTCTTCAATTCTTGACTAGCAGTCCAAAATCCCCACTGTTTCAAGAGAATCGAGCACATCGCAGTTATGAACAACTATCAATTGAACCATGAGTTTTCACCAAATAATAAGGGCATAACTGCCTACCTCTGGATCTGACTCCTCAGAATCAGATGATCGCAAAGATCTCTTTCCAGCAGCAGCCGAAAAAGCAGCCAAGAATTGCGCATTGATAGATGTACCGACGGAGGATGAACCTAAAGAAGAGAAAATTTATCGCACTTGGTAGTATTAATGAGGACAACCATTCAAGTATATAATTCCATATAAAAGTAACAAAAAAATGAACTCACCGTAAACAAAGTCACTTTCTAGTGATTCAGGCCACCTGTATCGACCTAAGACCTAGTAAAAAGCAAAAGAAAAATCATAAGACATTTCAGACACAACATTTACAGACAAAAATGCTCTCCTGAAGGAGCAGTGTCATAATAGCATAACTTGTTCAAATGACCAGCTTTACTTTTACCTCCTTAACCAATTCTAACATGCGTAATATTCATAAATATTCCCATCTTTTGCGCCACCCTTATTAAACACAATACTTCCCCAAAAGAACAACAATCATATAGCTGGCAATCCCGTAATTCGAAGTACACCCTCACTAGAAGCTTCAAGTAAATTGCCTTAAAAAAACTATTGCAATGTACGCACATGGAACACAAATATGCCACATGATGATGGTGCAAACAACTCAAACTTAGTAAAACAAATTGCAATACGAACATTTAGGTCTTAAAAGTGTAATTCAAAATGATAGCGACAATATACTTCCAGAATTGGTACCAAAAACTTCACATTCTCAAGCCTTGGGGGCAAAATGACAAGATTCGTAGGACCATACTTTGTTCATCATTACCAAAAGTCTTATGGCTAAAATTAAATGATGAAGTGCCAACTTTGCAAAATTGCATTTGTCACAAAGAAAATCTCATAAGAGAATAAAAGACTAAAGAATGTATACCTAGCAAGTCTAAACGTCTATGAGAGACTTCAATTGTCTGAAATGAATTTCAAGATTCACAGATTTCCGTATCAAGATCACAATAGAACAATCATCTAGTTTGTTAAGACATCCAGAAATTTAAAGAAGAGACAAATAACTCAGATGTGGTTTGAGCAAAATATTCTAACGTACCAATAAACCTCAGTGACATTTCCTCCATGAGGTAGAAGCAAAATGTAGAATCCACTAACATGAAAAGCTCCAATTGTCTATGTCACAACATTTAAGTATTAAACAACGCTTTCAACTAACAGCTTAAGCTTTTCAAACAGCTTTCTTGGATACCATGTGACCTTTGTGGGACTAATGTTAGCTGTTTGTGGAACGTTAACAGTAGACATAGGTAAATTAAAAGCTTTTCAAAGCTTTAGACTATATTGTTGAGAAATCACTTGAGGTGAAGTTCGAGTGCAATCTGAGCAAGAAAGAAAAAGAAGACATAGGTAAATTAAAAGCGCCTCTTCTGCCGCTGACCCATTTTGGCACTCGTGCAAAAAGTTCCTTTGGTAAGACTGGAACCCTTTGCTCATTCCTCAATAGCCTATTCAATCAAACTTCCTTTTCTTTTTTTTTTTCTTTTTTTTTTTGGAGGGGGGGATAGGTGGAAAGATCAACTGCAGGGCACTAGGGGGCGCAAACCCATAGACAAAAAAGAGCTCATAAAACCAAAAGGGAGATCAATCACATGACAAAGCATCTACTATATCAACCAAAGGATTTACATCCGTATGCAATTTTTCACTACACCAAAAGCACAAAACTTTAAGCCAATACAACAAAACAAAAATGAAAGATTCCTGTCCATCCGAAGCTCTCTTGTTTCGCTCCTTCCAAATCAACCAAAAACAGAGAGGAGTTGAGACAAACTTCAATGTCTTGTTGCTGGATGCCCCCAAGCCCATAGTTCTTGCTCAAGAGGACCTTTAATAACCCAAGATACCAACTCCAAGATATCCCAGTGCAAGCATAAGTTGTTGTCCAATCATTCTCATCCAAAACAATGAAGGATGAAAGACACACAGTCTTTACCTCCATTTTGCAGAGAAAACGCATATTAACCAGTACCTTGCCATTTGTTGTAGGTTATCTAAAGTCCAGTCTACCACCAAACCTCCCTAGCTCACTACTTATAGTAAGACATAAAAATTTAAGGGCTAGATTCTTCGTACCAGCTTCAAGAAAGCTCCATTCCTTTCAAATTTAGAAAGGAAAGATCTTTCCAGCTGAAAAGCCTCCTCTAGAATTTCTAAAGAAACAGGCTCCCAGCTACACTTGTTGGAATTAGGACTCAAATAGAGACCTAAGTAGGTGATCAGGAACGAACCTAACCAAAACCCCATAACTGACAATAATCGAGGATTGTTCACTACTTCACCCAGTAGAATAAGCTTGCTATTACTCAGATTGATTTTAAGCCCAAAAACCGCCTCAAAACAAAAGTATACTCCTCAAATAGAGTAACGAAAAGATGGCACCATCTGCAAAAGGAAATGTGATACAGCCATTGCCATGTCTCCATTGGCCACTTTAAAGCCAGTAAACCATCCCAAGTCTGACCTTCGACCATTTTGCTAAGACCCTCCATCATCAGGATAGACGAGGGGAATAAAGGGTCACCTTATCTAAGGCCAAGAGAAGATTGAAAGAAACTAGATGAACAGCCATTGACTATAATAGCAAATGTAGGCGCTGAGACACACTGTTTCATCAGAATTGCACCACCTCTCTCCAAAGCCCATCATCTTTAAAACACACAAAAGACAATCACACAAAGCACAGTCAAAAGCCTTCCCGGTATCGAGCTTGCAAACAACTTTCGTCTTGGCATTAAATTGGGAATCCACTGACTCATTTGTGAACATAGCTGCAACTAGATTTTGTCTTGTATCAACAAAAGAACTCCAATAAGGTCCCACCACTTTGCTGATAATGCATTTTAATCTTGTTGCAAGCACCTTGATAAGAATTTTATACACACTGCGCTCGCTGCATTAATGGGGAGAAAATCACACTATTCCTTCACGTCTCTCCCGGAATGTCTAAAGTAATCAGCGATGGATTCTACCCAAGAAGCTATTTATAAGGCAATCAATATGTTAAAGGAGCAACTATGTTCCTTTTTCTCCTCTATTTGTGCAGCTGACATGTTTATCCCAAATGTAAGTTGAGAACATAAAAGCACTTGTTATCAGGTGCACCAAAAGTAAAATCTGTAAGGTGTTGCAGATGCCCAAATAGGGTGTTAAATAAGCCACTAACCAGATCAAAGTTTCAAAACTCAATGCTAACTATGAAACATCTATATGCCACGCATCTCATGGTGCCAATATCTCTATTTTTTCAAAAAAATCAAATGAAATACAAAGGGCTGTTTACATAGATGAAACTTTCAGTGGGCTAATTATAACAAAGGTCATTAATTTCTAACAAATTACAAGGAGGTGGACAATGGGATGCCTAGGTAAATTTAATGTCTGCATTCTCCAAAAATAATTCAGGCTGGACCGCCTTTCTTTACTTCAAGAGGGATGATAAGAAGGGGGGTGGAGGGTTTGTTGAAATTAAACACTGAAGTTTCCACGAGTAAATGTGATAAAGGAAGTGATTCTCATCAGACCATAGAGCACATAAACATGCATGTATAATACCTCTAAAATAATAAATATGCATGTAAACTTCAGAGGTACCAGAACAAGCTGCTTGAAAATGACAATAGGTCTCCAGCATCTTACCTCACGCAGTCTATAAAGTCCTCTACACCTTTCAATAGAAGCAATGAAATAGCACAAGGCGTTTACATGATGATGCTGCATCAACTTTGGCATGTCAGAAAAAGAAGGCCCCTGGAAAGATCAATAATAGGATTTTAGATCAACCATTTATAATATGTACTAGGCAAGAAGTTGATAGCTACAAATATTGATGATTAGTTTATTTCAGGAAGTAGACAGCAGCATGCCTGAAATACATGTAGTATCAATGATACTTTCTTGTTATTTCCTCCAAGAGCAGCAGCAAGCACCTCCTTTGGATAAACATGGCCAGAAAAACCGAAAAAACCGTCGTCCCACAAGGGGGATACCCACTTTGCAAAATTTCTAGGTAGAAATCCTACTCGGATGCAATCTATTGACAAAATGCCAAAAAAAGGTACTTGAGTAGCTCAAAAGTAACACTGAAATCATAAAAGGAAAAGACAGAATATACAGGAGAAAACTTAGAAAGCATACACTTAGAGCCATCTTCTGATTGGAGAATGCTGATATCAGTTCATCTTAAAATCTAAAACAGAAATTTGTCTTAAGCTAGGAAACCAAGCGAGTGACATATAGACAGCAAAAGTTTGTAAGTGTTGCCTGGGAAAGCTCTGAAATTCCTTTCCCTCCACATAACAAGAACAAGCAAGAGAGATTGAACTGACAATCTTTCTGCAGAACTCTAAACTTTTCTACATTATTGTCAATTGGTAGTTAGAAAGAAAAAATTGAATAAGAGCAATTACAATAGTATTGGTAGTTAGAAAACGATACATAAAGACAAAGCATATCTACAAAGGCCAAAATCTTATTTTTAGTGCTCCAAATGGTGCTATACAGACAGTGAATCCCCTAATGAGTAAGTTAGCCACCTAGCTAAGCATTCATCAAAGTAGTACTCTGGGAGTCTGGGTTACACCTAAGCCTTAATTAAAGAAGCAAGCAATCAAATTGTACAATGGTGGCATATGCCATTCTCCGAAAAACTTGAACTAATACATAAAAGATTGGTTTTGCTCAAAGATATCATGCAGATCCATCCTCAAAAACCTTGATTTTCTTGAATCATATTGTCACAATTCAACTTTTCCCCATTCCATGAAGGCATTGAAGTTACTCCACAAGACCAGAAGAAGCATAAGGGATCCAATATGAACAATAAATCTAGATCGTGAGAGTGATGTCAGAGATTTCATGCCAGGTCTATTGATGAAAGGAAGGTCATGTGGAAGATTTCCAAAGGCACGCTTGGCCACCCATGCACAAATTAGTAGGAAGCTGATGCTACTCTTCTAATGATGACCAGGTAAGGGTGAAACCGATTGTTTTGTTAAATCAAGACACATGCATTACTCAGGACACAAGATGCCCAAGTAAAAGAGAGACATTGTACAGTGGGTCACAATGAGGCACTCTACAATAGAAGCCACAAGAATGAACCCTAGAAGGGAGGGCTGACCTAGTAAATCAGCTTGCCAGCCGCCAACTAAAGACAATCCGCCAGTGCCAGGACAACTGTTATCAGAGCAAGATTTCCAAATTTTATGTGCAGATGCCATCTGTCACCATGATTTGAGCATGACCTGTGGAAGAGACGGAACACCTATTGGAAGGGTGTAGGCCATTCATGTAAAACCAAGGCAGAGTCAGTGATGATGTGGTATGCAAGGAAGCGACACTGAGTGACACATTCTGTTGGGTGAGCTTTGGGCATTCAAGTCAGTGATGGTTAGGGAGGTGCAAGGAAGCCAAAGAATAGGTCACAGCGAGGGTCTTATGGAAATCAAATCAGGGAAAATGTCATAGTCCAATTTTACCCCGTTTTATAAATTAATGGAAATGAGCTCCGTAATACCAGAAGAAACATGAGGGATATGTAATGAACAATACCGCTTGGTCATGGTATTGGTGCTAACAAGTTTGTGCTAGAAATCAACTGAAGGAAGGAATTTCGTGTGGAAGATGTCCAACGGAGGGGTGGTCCTTTGTATACAAACTGGTCGAAAGTTGGTTTCACTCTCTTGATGATGGCCACAGAAAACCGAAACCACCAGTTATTGTATTGAATCGAGATGCACGCCCAACTTGGGACACAATATGCCCCAATAAAAGGGAGATGTTGTACAGTTATTCACAACGAGCCATTCCACAATAGAAGCCATGGGAATGATCCTTAGAAGGGAGGGTTGGCCTGGTAAATCAGCTCGCCAGGTGCCACACGACAGTCCGATGACCGAGGCCAACTGGCCCGCATTGTGACACATAAACTATTGTAGCCAAGAGAACATAACCAAGCTCCAAAAAAAATTTCTCTATCACATTAACTTGATAGCCACTTTCCTACAAGCATGTTCAAAATTAAGTGATTAACTCTAAGCCAACTTCTATCTCACATGAAGTTGTCAACTATATCCAATTAATAAGATGGTATTCGAAGCCCTCCCATGAATGCCCAGAAAGCATTTTCTTCTTCATTTAAAGTCCACGTAAACATTTTCATTGGACAGCTTCCATAGAAGAAGAGGAATGGATCATTTAAATTAAATAGAGTCCCCACAAAGGTCCAAGACAATAAGAAAACACTTGACAAAATATCCTGCATTCAATTCCAGTGACAAAATTATGAGGTATTTCCAAAAGGTAAGAGATCATTGTGCTTCTATTGTTTCAGCTCATACAAGAGCGAGCCAGTAAAACAAAGTATGAAGTTATAATGCACACCAACGAAAGAAGCCTGTACCAGAGTAAAAAACATTATCTTCCTGCCTGACAAATGCCACTGAATCTGTATTGGTTGTATTTGCTTCCATCTCAAAATTCTCTTTCATTATTGTACGTAAAAAAGTTCTCGTGCATACGCATAAGAATATGATAAGTTGATTCCAAGAAAAGAAGTATTCTACCATTTAAGACAAGATAAGGGTTCAATTTACTAATCACTGACTTTGAAAACACGATGTGAAATACATAAGTAATTAATGAAGTGCATACTGAAGTTGGTGGAATTACTTGAATAACTAATTCAAATTATTTAAATTATTGATTTCAATTTTACGAGTAGACCAATTTACTTTTTTTTGAAAAATTTATTATTGATCAATACTGTAAAATGATCATGTAAGTAAATTATGTCAACCATTTGGTAGACGTTCATAAGGCCAATCGAGTTTGATTTCAAGGGCTTGCCATATCGGCTCACTAACCAACTCCACATATAATTGTTGACCATCAGGAATAAAACAGAAACATTGCTTATTTATGAGAACAAGAACCGGATTTTACCTCCCTTGAAGAAGTTATTGGGATTTCGAACAAGAATGCTGACTGCATTGTAATCGGCAGGTATATTTGTTTCTCTTCTTAGAATTGTTTCCAGCATCCCAGATGCATTAATATGAGAATCTGAGAGGAAAGAAGCTAATTTCCGTAGAGTTGCACCATCTGAGTCTGCTACCGCATGCAAAAGGTGACTTACGCCAGCAATGGATGCCTTAACCGTGGCAATGTGCTTTGGAAACACTAAACATGATGTGCTGTGATTGTCCTGATAAAGAATGAAATCATGGAGTCACGTCCTAAGAAATATATAAAAGATTAAAAAGCCAAACTTAAGGTTAAAAGGAATTGATAGTATAGTTTTATGTTTATCCATTATCACATCATGAACTAAGTCGTCTACCTTATGCTGAAGATCATGAACAATCTGCCTGCAACATTGCCTAACACTACTACTATGACTTCCCTCCAAAACTGTAATGAAAAAGAAAAAATATTTTAAATTTAATGAAATTATGAAGAAATTGTATATGATTCTACATGTCAATATTGGAATATTTTGAAAGGTTTTAGGTGTTTCAGGTTAAATAAAGACAGTGTGAGAGTCGCTAGATTTAAAGAAAGTCAAAACTTAAGTAGAAGTAACCTGAAATGGCCCTTCCTGCAAGCACCTAAGCATCTCTCTATTCATTACAAATGATCTTAAAAAAAAAAAGGGAGAATAAAATCTTTGTCTGTAGCAAACCTATTTGAAGATCCCATAGCAAAAAAAAAAAAAAAAAAAAACATCTGTAAATAATCTTGTTAGAAACCAATTTTCCTCATAGGAAGTCTGGAGACATCAAACAAAAAAATAGCAGCTGTCCAAGATGAAAGCTTTCTTGAGTGATGCATTCCTGAGATTGGCAAAGCTTAAAAACTGAGAAAGACCAAAAATAAACATTTAAATCACCAAAAACCTCTCTTTGATGACCTACCTAAATAATAGCCTCCAGTTACACAGCATCAACGTCACAATTCCAGCAACTAGATTACCAAAATAAAAGTGAATGACCTCAAAAAGAGAATGTTTCCAAGCCTATCACAATTCAACCAACTAATCCAACCCCTTCTGTTACTTTTTTCTCCACGTCTTTTCTTGTACCTGCACCATTCCTATTATTGTTGCTATTTCATAGATGGTGAGACAAACGACAGTCAGACTCAATCAGATATGATTCCTCTGCTCCAACTGAGCTATGGCAATAACTCCTACTGCAATATTTAATGATGTATCCATTCCCAAGTGACAGAACTACGCAACAAAATAGAACACTTACAGACAAAAAATCAGTCAGATCCAAAGTGTCTTGTGGCATACAAGAATGGATTCCAGGCACTGACGCAATTAGATATCCCATAGCCTTGTTAAAGTCATATTTTGCCAACTCAACAACCCAATGAGCCTGAGAAGGTGCATCAATCACAAGAGATGCCATAAACCCTGCTAGTTGAGCAGCAAAATCAGATTTTACACCTTGTGTTATTTCATCATCAGAAATTTGGGTGAACAAAGATGAGAAATCAGGAGCACTTCTACGAGGAAAATCTTGCCACCACACAGTATTGGTAATGCCAGTCCACTGCAGAAGTCAAAATCATATGAATAATGCAACATCAAAAGTTTGTTCTACAACAGCACAAACTAATAACAAGAGGGGCCAAAAAGAGGTAATCAAGAACGAACAAAGCAAGAAGAACGTGAAAGATAAGATAAGCCTAACAGCTTCCCAAAAATCATTATTATTAAATAACTTTTGGAATCTCTCGTTCCACATCATTATAGCCAAATTGATCCAGCCTATGTAAGGTCGTCTCTGAAGTCCAATAATCAACACTTGCCTTTCCCAAAAAGTCTCAGGCACTTTCAGAGGAGAATCAGCTCCCATTTATTTCCCATATCATCTTTTACCATGCCACTTACGAAAATGCCATGCCAAGTATTCTACAGGCTTTATTACCAGAAGTTGACGAAAGAAGAAAGTCTATTAAATGCCATGAAAGGGTTGCAGATCAAACGAAAAACTTAAGCAGACTTCTTTTATGAGCTTTTTTCCCGATAACCAGGCAGCATAACAGGAGAAAAAGCTGCAAGATTTATAAGCAATTATGTAAGAAGAAATGTTCCCACTGGCCATAAAAAGTAGTGCAAGGATTGTGGACACACTAATGTCTATGAATTATTAGGCCAAGAAGTATAAGAACATGGCACAAATTATTGGTATTTACAAAAATTAAGGAGTCAATTGTCCATATATTTGACAGGCCAGTCTTGTCAATACTCAAAGATTAGAAGGATAAAAGAATATTTTCTGTTTGCAGATCTAACCTACGCTCGAATAAATTATAGTTTACTTGACATGCACTTAAATCCAATGGTACCAGCCACTTCTCAGACAAATATTTAACTTGATTTAGTCTTCCGGATCATAAACAGTAACTTAAAATGCATTTTGAATTGCATAGATTTTTCATTACAAATATTTACAACCTAAGGGTTGATGGATCAACTGGACCAACCACTTCAATAGTGCGTGGAAATATTTTTATCCATAAAGGGGAGAATGTTCACTGGGTAAATTTGTAAATGGCCAAATATTAGTTACCGTATGGATTATCTAGCCAAAACTTCTATACTCAGGGGTACATAGAGATGAAGCTCCACAAATGAGGTGATGTCTGTTGACGATAAAGAACCAATGCACATCTCCTGCTTTAAACACAGATACCACAAACAGTGCAATCTCAGGGGAAAAGGGGGAATGTTATAGGAAGAACTCTAATTCATATGTGCAGTTCCATAACTAAACCTCCAACTTCATGACTAAGTAATAATGCCATCAAATAGATTATCTTAGAATAATTATCCCATCAGGGCATAAATACATTCAGAAGGAAAGCACTCTATTGCTTGCCAGAAAAAAGCCATAAGCACAACTTGATCTTACTGAGTTGTTCCCACCATGAAATAACTTGCATATGAGTTAGCTGTACCCTAGCAACCACTGGATGTAACGAAATGATAACCTCATAAAAATTTTCCAAACAAGAGAAAGTGAGAACAACTACCGCATAACCCTAAAAGTGGTAAAATAATTCATTTGAGAATTTTAAAAGAGAAAAGAGCCTATGGCAAATGTTAAGTCACAATATGTTAAACCTAGGAATCACCTGTTTGGCAACCAAATTGGCAGAAGTAATGATGATACGAATCCAATCCTCTCTTTGAAAAACAAGAAGTTTTGGATGATGACATGCAATTCCCTGCTTCTTTCGATCTCCACCAAAAGCAATGATCTCAGGGAAAGGGGGATATCTGTAAAAGTAATTGTCCAAGATTGCTAAATTGTGTAAAACTGTTTAGGCACATCACTCAAGTTAACTGAGAAATGATAAACAACTTATACCACAACAAGCTTTGGGAATTGCACATCACTCGAGTTAACGGAGAAATGATAAACAACTTACACCACAACAAGCTTTGGGAATTCTGGATAAGGTACAAGGGTTCTTTGCTCAGGGCTTGAGCTCCAACATCTATCAGTGTTGTGACAAGCAATGGTCACTGGCAAATGGTCAGGAATTCGACAGTAGGATAGAAACCTGCCATTATGTCTCAGCGAAGATACAAGCATCGGTTCAGGAACAAGAACCGAAAACAAGTAAATGTAGACTGATTTTCTAGATGCAAACATGAAAGCAAGAAGGAAATATGCATGAACTATCCACATAGTTATTAAATTAACAAGAAAAGCCAGAGCTATAATATTGTCCCTGCAGAATAATATAAAAAAAGGAATGGCTGAAGGCATTCACCGCAAAATTCATAGCAAATGTGGACAACAAGAGATGTTTAACATATCGGCCAAGAGAGTATTAAACCAAAAGGTACAGATCAGTGCAAAGAAAAAGTAGTACGAACCACGCAATGTCACACGTGAACGTCGCAATGAATATCTGCGCAATGCTTTCGACAGGATAGATAAGTTCTGCCAAGGAAATTTCAGAACTACAACCAAAAGAACCTTGTCCAATAGATTCAAGACGATTGAGGCAGAAATTCATCCCTGGAGGTGGACAGAAGCTGCGCCTATTTTCATCATTTGCGGTGGAATTGAAACAAGGGCCAGTTTCTGGAGGCACCCGGTTTAGATTAGAGGTGATTCGATCGGCATTCTCAAGATATTTGTTGCCTCTTTGAGATAAGTTTCCAGCATGGGCAGAAACACATGCTCCTTTCCCATCAATCTCTGAGCTCACAACCTTTTCAGCTGGATGCACACGAGTGAGTGGGTGAGGAAGTCTGCACCTCATGCTTGGCAAATTACAGATGGTGTCGGAATTGTTAATGGGAAAAACATTTGGCAACTCTGGTTCGCCACCAGGATCGGTGGCAGGCTCCTTGGAAAAAAGATCGAGCCTGGATCCAGATGAATTATTACAATTCAATGAAGCGGGCACGGCTGTTGCCAGAAAAATAGGGCATCTCCGGATGCAAGAAACAGGGTCGGCGGAGTGCAAAATGTGCCTGCACTGAGCCAAAAGCGATTTCGCTCGGCGATAAACAGCAGGGGAAGAGGATGGACCTGGAGACGAAGCAGTAGACCGGGAGGCCGATACCCTTTTGCTGCTACTCGACGTCGTGGTGGTCGTGGTGGTTGTCCAAGGCAAAGAAAACCTCTCCTTGACTGCACGAGGATCATCCAAACCAGGAGAAACCACTTCCTCCTCATCCAGGACAACAATTCTCCTAATAGCAAATCCAATTCGAATGCCGGACCTACATTTACCATCGCCGCCGCACACGAGCAGGACTTCATCCCCGGTGAACAACGCGATGGCGTTACCCTGCCGACACTCGACTCCACTGACAAACACTCGACTCAAACTACCGCAAGGAGCAGCCTCGCTCTCCTCCCCGAATTTCTCCGTAGAAACAAAGGAGTCGTTCGGACGAGACCCGGCATGGAAAACGAAGACCTTGCTCTGGCTACCGTCGAACAGGATGCGGCAATGGAGGTTGCTGACTCGGGGGTCGGGCAGGAGGAAATCACACCGGCCGGCGCCGCGGCCGATCGCGTAGAGGCGGCCGGCCTCCAGCCGTATGGACTCGCAAGGGCGCCCGGTGGCCTTGCAAACCAAGGGGATCCCGACATGCCGCACCTCGAGCCGCGCCGCCGCCGCCGCCGCCGCCTTTGCTACGCACTGCTCCTTCTTTCTCTTCTTGTCTTGGCCTTGCGCGACGGGGTGGTGGGCGGGTCGCCTTCGTTTGAGGGTAGCGTCGGGAGCGACGGTTGACATGGGTGGAATGGAGGGGAGCGCACGTCATGTCATGTCATGGCACGGATCGAATCAGAGACGTTAGTCGAAACGAAGATGAAGAATTTGACAGAAGAAAGCGGAGATGAAGAATTCGAAGAAAAACGAAGGATGAAGGAAGGATTTGGGGCGACGAGGGGGATAAATGTGGGGAGAGAGGGAAGGTTTCGAAGGCGGCCAGTGCAATCCCCACCGTCCATCCGTTTGCGCCCCTCCCCGATTGCTTTCCCTCCAAAAAATAAAAAATAAACACCCTCTCTCTTATTTAAAAAAAAAAAGAAAAATTGTAAATCTGATTAATGGCCCGGTACATGCGGGCCGGGTCGGATATCGGGCTTACGAATCATTGCTCAGAGCTGTTTAACGAATTCAAAATTTTTAAATGAATTAAACCATAGCCCAATTTTACTCTCTCTATTAGTTGAACCGGTGACAGTTGAACCGGCGAAGAGGAGCAAATCCTTCATATTTGAGGTCTTTCGGTTGGAAAATGAGGAGTGTAGTAGGATCATTAAGGACACTTGGAATGAACTGGCCTAGTTGCTGAGGATTTGGTACTGAAATTAAAAGTTGTGTCATTAGCTTTAGCCAAATGGAGCAAGATAACTTTTCTAAACGACCGGAAGTGGATTAATGACCTGAGAGATGAGTTGCAAGGAGAAAGTAATTTCAAGAGCTTACCTGCACACAAAAATAAACAGTAGGAACTTACGGAACAAATAGAGAATTTGTGCAAAACAGATGTACTGGGGCTTGAGATCGAGAATAGAACGGCTGAATTGGGGTGATAAAAACACAAAATATTTCCATGCCACAACCATTCAAAGAATGCAGCAAAATAGAATTTCCATGTTGAAAAATGCGGGTGATACTTGGAACCGAGACCCAACAAGACTTAAGGTTATGACAATGATTCGTAAGCTCTTCTGGTAAGTCAATATGTCTTCGATGAACATTACAATAAATCTATTTATACACTCTTTGAATACTCTGTTGATCAAATACATGAAAGTAAAAGGCACATCTATTATTCCAAGAGGCTTGATAAGAAATTTCTAATGACCATATTTTGCTCTAAAAATAATTCTAGGCTCATCATCTCTTTTTCTTTTTCAAGTTTAGAAAGCGTCATTCAAAGTGGTACCTTAAAAAAATGATGCATCAAGTATCTAATCAATACCAAAACCAATTTCTCCATAAGAAGACAAGCCCAATAGATTCTTAAGAAACACATCAGATAACAATAATACTTTCCAACTTCAAAACATTCTTTTTTATATCTTTTAAGTCTGCAGATAATCACAATAGTATCACAATGTGAGGATAACCAAACAACCCCTAAAATAACATCGAGAATATATATATTTAACTCAACTAGATTTCCATGCAACTCTTTGTCATTCATCTGAAACACACACTTCTTGAACACGCGAGTCGCAACTAAGAAATCATTACTTAATAATCCTCAGTTAAATCAATTTAGGGCTCATCTCTTGCTCCGTGCAAGTCACCACAATGACTCTTTATCTCTTTCTTGAAATTGCACCTTGAGAACCTTAAGATTAATTCTTCATATCAAAAGTAACAACTCGTTTGCCCTTGATACACTTTATAAAGCCAAATAAGCTTCTCCAAATCAAGATCAATAACCACATGGACTCAAAATGAATCATCCATTCCAGTACTTAACAAAAGATTGACGCATTCTAACATACAACCCCATAGCATCTTTATAAAATCTACCCAATAAAAGATCATAATCTAAGTTCTGATAATACAAAATGTGACGCCCAAAACCATCACGAATAGGAGATGACATGGCCGTCCTTCCACCCAAAAGGCGCAGCTTCAAAGCTCCCAAAAACATTTCCTAAAGTCCCCTCGTCGATATCGCTCCCATAGTACTCATTGTTAGCTGAGGAACCTGAAAATAAAAAAAGTTTGGAAAATAAATAGGTGAGCAACCACAACTCAGCGAGTAATACATCTCTTCTAAGCAGATCGAGCACCCATTATGCATACCTGCAACCAAAAACCACAACTCTTTTAATCCAAAATTCAGAATATAACAAACATATAATAAGAAAATAAGTTACATATACTTCAACATAGCTGTATTTATAGTAGAAATATTCATTTTATAATAATATCAAAACAAATATCAATAGTCAAATCCATTCATCAATCACATCAATCTCATCAATTCACACGTCAATGATTATTCCATTGGTTAATCTCATGCCATACATCAATGATCTTATTCCATTGATCTATCTCATATAAAAACCACACGTTGATGATCTATTCCAACGATTAATCTCAAATCACATGTCAATGGTCCATTTCGTCGACTAAACTCAAATCACATATCAATAGTCCACTTCGTTGACCAATCTGTTGCTCAATATGAAACCATGGTCATGATACAACGACTAGTGACAATGCGACCAAAATTTCCCCTTTGCAAGGTCTCCACCTATTATTAACCGGTGGCTCAGCCCACAAGGATATCTTAAGCTAGTATACATACCCACAAGCCCCTCACTAGGCTCGTAGCGATATTTGAGCATACAATCTTCCACAATCCACAAAGCAAATCCAAAATTCATTTCATATATCACAAAAAGCTTTCGCAATTCAATTCATCTACTAGAAATAGACTCGTCTCATTAACTAATTTTACAAATCAAATTGAATCAAATGCATGTCATAAAGTATTTCACAAATCGATATCTCTATAACATTTCATAAACCATCTCAAAATCAAGAGCTTTTTGTACAAAGGTTTCGCGATGTCAAAATATATAATATTTCTCAACTTCATTTCTCAAATTGAACATATTTTTCCACCAACCAGTTCTTACACAATTCACAAATATCAAAATATAGCAAGTGCCCGATTCAAATTTTATGCAACAAACATGCTAACAGACAAGCACTTGAGGAATTTGAGTAAACATGGAATCAAGTAAGGACACCTCCATCACAAGAACAAGAAATGGCAAATATGGATGATCCCGAACAGTCCTCTCAGGAATCATATACTCAAGCATCCTATACCCAATGGGAAGGTCCTCTATCTCTTGGAATGGACTCCAACATAGTCTCTCATTATGCCCAAACAGCAAACTGGCCCCAGCCAGTCATGCCTGCCGACACTGCGGGACCCTCCGGATTCATGAATAAGAACATGCCTTAAGTAGTCAAAGTATGTGGGATGCCCTGATCTCACAAAGGGAATCCTCTCATAATACCAACGGTCCTTTTGATGACATTCGAATGGAACAGCACTACGAGAAAGAACGGCTTGCATGACATAGCTCTGATGATTCAAATTATAACTATAACTCTCAAGATGACAGATAATGTCACACCCCGATCCTCGAGCACGCGCCCATCTCTCACTGGTCGATTAAATAGCAACGTCTCAGAACGCATCGCTGACCCATTCTTTTTAATACGCATGTGGAAGCAGATATAAAATCTCCAGACAATAAAATAATGGAATAGGAAAGTAGGACTCCAAATTTCAAACTTTAAAAGCAACCACACTTATATACATTGCAAACCATAGTGCAAATATATACAAAGTGAACTACCAAGCCAGGTCCTAATCAAACAAGTTCAGAAAGCAAAGTTTGCAGATAGGGGTGGGGGTTTTCATCTACTTCGGGTCGTCATCCTCCTCGACGATCTCTCCTTCTTCCACGCTCCAGCTAGAGCCCACGACTAAGTACTCCGGAGGGTCAACATCATTACCAAGCTTGGGATCCTTCGCATCCACCACTGAGCCATCCTTAGGGTCTACAGTACCCTTTCCAAAAGTGGCCTCCATTACATACAGAGGTATATCAGATTCCGGTACTCGGCCCTCCCTTCATCCATGGTGATAATGGTGATACCATGCCTGGTATTGATGGGGCACCTTTTTGGGTTCCCCCACATCAACCCAGATGATGGATTTCACCATCACATATTCCAGTCCTTCAGGGTGCCCCTGTATCGGAACGTGATAATCCTCTTCTGTGATTTCCTCCGGTATACCAAAATGCTCGGGAGGAGTTGGAGGTGCTGCCATTTATGGACTTGAAATGTTATCCCACAACGGGGTGAGACGACGTCTCAGCGAGTTCCACCCCCTAAAACCCGACTAGGAAGCAAATATGCCCTAAGGGCTGACTAAGCACAACATGGGTCAGAAGACTTACCTTGGCCTCAGTTCCTTCCTGTTGGATAATATAATTCAAACAATTATTCAATCAGATCGAATCATCGATCAATCGACTCAGTCGATTACATGTCACCACGACATTCCCCGATCATTTCGGTCAACACTATCTATAAAGTTCAACCACCTTGCGGACAGCTTGCTCTAAGCTGAAAAATAGATAGTAACTAGCCTCAAGGCTAATAAATAGTATATTGTTCCTTCTCTAAGTTGACCTATCGAGCCATCAAGCTATTGTATACTATTCCTTCTCTAAGATGACATATCGAGTCATCGAGCTTATATAGTATATTGTTCCTTCTCTAAGATGATATATCGAGTCATCGAGCTTCTATAGTATACTGTTCCTTCTCTAAGATGAGATATCGAGTCATCAAGCTTATATAGTATATTGTTCCTCACCAGAAGCTGCCTCAATATAGGTCTAATCATCTGACCATTTCTCCAGTTTTATCATACCCTATAAAATATCGTGTGTGGATACACGGTCGGTTTTAGCCAAAATATAATAATTTCATTTCCATAAATCCCACCATTTCTATAGTCCACCAAAATATTTTTGGCATTATAAACTGACGCTTGGTTATTTTCCAATTAATTACGGAAATTAAATCAATTTAAGAATAAATTCCAAAAATGCAATTCATGCACAATCGGCACAAATTAAAGCTCAATTAAATAAACAGATCACACCACAACGATCAGCATAAAATTCCGATCACCAACTATCTCGGTCTACTTTCTGGAAAATAAATAATTACGAAAATTAATAAATAAATGCCAATAATGCGACTTAGGCCCGAAAAAAGCCTAATTGAACGCCGAGACGGACTTGGAAAATTTCCGAATCACTCTAGATAAATACTAGAGTTTGTCTAGGCCCTAATTGCATTAACTAGCCACCTAACATGCATCGATAAATAATTAAATTCACTAATCTAATCTAACCATCCACATAAACCATGCTTGACCTAAGCTAATCAACCCTTAAGCGTCATTAACCTACTAAGCGAGGATTAGTGAGTTAAACTCACTTGTTCGGCGATCCGATCGGTTCAAATCGACGGGGACGCAACAGGGCTCAACTCTCTCCAAAGCGGGCCTAGCTTTCGGGGCTCGGAACGACCTCAAAAACGGGCCTAAACCTCTGCTGGAAACCCACACCATCAGCTTCTGTTTTGGGCTAGAAAAGAGGGAAACAAGCTTGGTTTGAGGCAACAACGGGCTGAGGAATGTTGAGGGAACCAAACCAGGCCTAGGCAAGGACTCACGACGGTCGGAGGTCGGCCAAACGGCTCTGGCCGAGCCTCACGGTGCTGGACGGCAAGGCTGGACTACGAAACAGGAGGCTAGAGTGTCAGGGTCACGCGGGCGGGCGCGTTGCAGCAGCGACGCGCGAGAACGGCGAACGGCAGTCCAGCGGTGGCGGCGTGCGGTCCGGCGGTGAGGGTTGGCTTCCGTGGCTCTTCTGCTGGTTGTCGAAAGTCTGAATGGCGCAATGAAGAGGGAACGGAGGGTGTTCGGCCAACTAAGGGAGAAAGAGGGAGAGATAGGGGAACAAAGGGGCCACCAAGCTTCTATCCTCATCAACTTGGTCCCCTTGACCAATTCCCTACCACAGCTGGTTTCGATGGACCAATTTCAGCCACCAAGGCTCCTCTTTACACTCTTGAAATGGTCCAAAAGCCATAGGTGGTGGGGGGCTACGAATTTCACTTGGTTTCTCTTCAATTGGACACCATTTTCTTCTTAGTTCAACACAAATCGGCCTCACTAAATTCAATCGACACCTCACCGGTCCAATTGGTATTTTTCCTCACCAATTGATCCCACTTGCTTCCCAATTGTGCGATAAAAAACGATCCCCGACACTTTCTGAACAAAAACGGCCCTACCTCGATTTTTTCCCAAAAAGTCTCGGTTTGTAGAAAAATCTTCTGAGACTGAGCTGACATTCCTAAAATGATTTGTGACATGACAGAACTTTCAATTTCTGAAATCGGATTCAAATTCACAATTACTTTCGATTCGACGCGAATTTAGTGTGACCTAGGCTACCGAGTAGCTTTCAGAAATTTTTAGTGCAAATGACCCGTGGTCGATTTTCTTCGAGCCACAATGAACCCACTCGACACATTGGCGACTCTCGGTTGTCGTGAAAATCTCGAGGATTCAAATACGGACATAAGGTACTAAAACGATAGAAAAATCTGTCTAGTGCCGACCGATGAGAATTTTCCAATTTAGTGGAGTCACCCATGATTAGCCACATATCTCAATCGAACCGACCTATCTCTGATCCCTGATCGATTTTTAACTGTGCTGTAATGACCTCTAAAGATGAGCACGGTCGAATAGCCGATTCCTAATCGAATTCTCAAGTCTATTACCTTAAAATTCGTTAATGGCTTCCCCAGATAGTCCAGTTATCTCGAGAGTGATCAGCTCTAAGAACAACCCTATAGGTGCGTCGATGAAATGCCCGATTAATTTAATTGAAAGTAGAAGTGAAAAATCCAGAATGTCACAGATAAAACTTGTAGCGAAAGTTACTGTAGCACAAGTCATTATAACAGAAGATTGTAGTAATATGCTAGGGAAATCACTATTCATAATCATCGTTCATATCACCTATAATAATTCTCGACCAGGAATCTTGGAGCCTCTGTGTGTTTTAAGACCCGTGAATTTGGTATTTGTTTTTTGTGACATCTTAATGCCTATAAAAGATTAAGAGGATGTAGAGTTTCGGGCAAAGTCCTTGAAGTAAAGTGTGTGCTTATGCAAATTCTCTCTGTGTCTCTCTAAACACTTCTTATTCTCAAGCCTAGTTCCTCTAAGAAACATAGCTCGGCTAAGTTAGAGATGTTACTTTCCTAACATCTTTAAGCATCTCTAATCCAAATTTCTGAATAGTTCACAACTAAAAGGTAGTCCCTGGAAGGCTTGAATAGAGGTTCGCCTGTTATAGGACAACATACCTACTGCAACGAACCTGGTCTTCCCTGATTCTAAGCATAGATCCCCTTTATCATTTTGAAAACATGGGTTTAAAAATTCTTAGAAGAGATAACACCGCTCACCTCGAAACGCCTACGACCAAATAACAAATGTTACTCAAATCGTCGAATTCGCGATCCTATCAAATAAGTGACAAACAACGTTAAAATTGAGTAACACATTACCTCAACTACAAAACGGCTTTACTACCAATCACATACTCAAAGCGATTATTCAAGCCGTTCACAATGCAGAGCTTGAGTGTGAAATTTTATCACACCATAACTTTTGCCACCGAATTCTGTTTCAAGCATATTTATAGTCAATAAAAAGCGCTTTCAACATACAACAAGAATCCCAGCTTGGTTGCCCCAAAACTCGCCAGAAATGGCTGAAATTCAGCCCCAAAGATTACTGCTTGGAACTTGACAGCACGTGCGGCGAATTTCGAAATTTCATTTTGGGTAGACCATAAGTTCAAATCGAGATCCTTGTAAAATCTTACAATTTCACAGCACCTTAAACTATCGTTTCTATATAAATACGTAGTTCAACGATTTAAAAATCAAACTTTGTTGCACAAATCTTCAATAATTTCGAATTTCAAGTCCTAGATCCAAAGCTACTTTTGTTGAACGAATGAGGGCACAAGCACTTACTAAGTATTAGGTCAGCTTGGCAAATTGTCCGGATCATAAGGGCGTGAGTTTTCCCCTTCTCCCGCTTTCTTCTTTCTCCTTTCCTTTGACTCCTTTTTCTTTATCTCCCTCTTTCTTTTTCCTTTTTTCTCTGCTGGAACGTCCTTCTTTCTTTTTCTTTTGTCTCCTCCTTTTTCTAAAGAGTTCTTTGGGGGGGGAGAGGAAAGCATAGAGGCGAAGCAATTTGAGTGACTGCGTCTCCCACCCAAACGTTAATATCTCAATCAATCCAATCGAAAGCCAGGGTGAAGGAAGAAGGAGAAGAAGCAGAGGAAGAGGAAGAAGAAGCGGAAGAGGCAGAGATGGGAGTGCTGTCCAACAAGATCGAGAGGGACCAACTCAAGCCTGGGGATCACATCTACTCTTGGCGTCACTTTTACCTCTACGCCCACCACGGCACGTTCCCTTTCTCTCGCTTTTTCCAATGCAATCTTTTTCGCGACGATGATGGTGGTGGTGGTGATTTTGCCTTAATTCCTCTGTTTTTTTTTTTTGGCTATAAAATTGCTCCATTATTCACATGATTGATAATGTCCTTTCCTAGTTTCATATATAGGAGCTTTGCCCTTGTGGGTCTGTGAGAGAGATCGTTTTCCTTCTCTTGGTGGATTTTCTATCCTGTTTTTACCACTTCTGCTAATATAGATTGTGGCAACGTTGCTGATTTTTGTATAAAAGGAGATGTTTTATGATGAGTAGTCGTATTCAACGTGGCAGAGAGATCGAATCCCCTTGACCCTTTTGGAAGTCTGCCACCCCTTTGTCCGTCCTTGCTTAGCTTGGGCTCCCTTTGCTATTTCTGAATCGTTGGTTACTGCTGTCAACTGAAGGAGGTCGAATTCTTTCCATCCTTTGATCGTCCGGATTATGTTCTTTGCAAGCACGTACCTTTTATGGACTTAGCTGCTTTCGCATACTGAAAAGATTGTCGCTTTTGAGTTCGCGAACAGGAATATACGTTGGTGAAGGGAAGGTTATTCACTTCACTAAAGGGGCAGGACACGAAATCGGCACAGGGACTGTGTTAGACCGCATCAATTCGAGCTCATCTCCCTCTCCTCCCGTCGGCACACAATGCCAGATATGCGGAGATCAGTCGAGGCTTTATGGTGTCATCTCTTCGTGCATCGACTGCTTCCTTTCAGGTGGAAATCTCTACCTCTTTGAGTACGGCGTGTCCCGTGCTTTCCATCTTGCTAGCGCTCGAGGAGGGACTTGCACCCTTGCAAAATCCGACCCCCCTGAAGATGTGCTTCACCGTGCCTTTTACCTCCTCCAGAATGGCTTTGGAGGCTACAACCTTTTCAAGAACAACTGTGAGGACTTTGCTATCTACTGTAAAACGGGTCTGCTTGTGGAGACAGCAATTAGCGTAGGCCGAAGTGGGCAAGCAGCTGCTTTTCAGGCTGGTAAAAGTGCTGTCATGTCCTCTACACTTGCATTCTTGACGACCCGTTTTCGTGGTCTGGCAGTTAGTGGTCTGGCAGTTGGTGGTCCAGCAGTTGGTGGTCTGGCAGCTGTGAGTTATGGCAGGTATTGCATCAGTCGTTTGGTCTCTGACATTGGGGTTCGCCATGATGTGGTTAAAGTACCGGCCGAAAGACTTGTGGATCAATCTCATTTATATGATCCCCAAGCTGCTGTGGATAGTCCCACTCCCAGTTGTATTGTCAAAGCCAAGATTGACTAAAGATTGCACGCTGCAATTTGCCCGCAGACTCCGCCAGAACTTTGCCGGCAGAGATGAAAACACTCAGCAAAATGTACGCTTTAACTCTTTGTTAGATGTTACTTCTGTAAACTATACCCGGTAGAAATTTTAAATACTCTTCAAACTGCAGCTTTGTCCGATTTGCCATCAGAGGTCCTTGAGATGTTTGGGTGTAGTCTTGTTTCTTGTTGTGCAAACGAATTGATCAGATTTGCTTTCAACAGGATATTACCTGTTGATCATCACCATCTCTGTATAGAAGTAAAGTCGCAAGAGAAAGTGGTTCTACCGTTCTCTCCAATTCTGATATATCTGCTTCTGGATTGTTTTCAAGACGCTTTTTGAGCAAATCTCGTTTGACCATCAGAATTAATTCTTTAAGCTATTCTCCCGATAGGTTAGACTAGCTTTGGCGAGGGTTTAGTAGAAATATTCTTTTGTCATGTAACAAACATAAAATAAGAGAATAAGTTACATATGATTTAGTAGAAATATTCTTTTCATAATAATATCAAAACAAACATCAATAGTCAAATACATTGATCAATCTCATTAATTCACATGCCAATGGTCCATTCATTGATTAATCTCATGTCACACATCAATAGTCTATGCCATTGATCCATCTCATATAAAACCATACGTCGATAGTCCATTCCAACAACTAAACTCAAATCACATGTTAATGGTCCACTCCATTGACCAATCCGTTGCTCAATATCAAACCATGGTCACGATACACTGTCTAGTGACAAGGCAACAACGATTCCCCTTGGCAAAGTCTCCACCTATTATTAGCCGATGGCTTGGCCCACAAATATATCCTAAACTAGTATGCACATACCCACAAGTCCTCATGGGGCTCACAACGATATTGAGCATCAACACCAATCTACAACAACCTCCACAATTCACAAAGCCAAATCCAGAAATTATTTCATATATCACAATACATTTCATAAATCAACCACATAACCTTTCGTAACTCAATTTATTCACCACAAATATTTTTCGTAAAATATTTCTCAAATCATTTTAGGACTCATCTCATAAACCAATTTTACAAATTGAATCAAATCAAATGCATGTCAAAAAACTTATCACAAATCGATATCTATATAACATTCCATAAACCATCTCAAAGTCGAGTTTTTTGTAAAAAGGTTTCACAAACCCAAAACATGTAATATTTCTCTACTTATTCATCAAACATAATATATATTTTCACCAAAAAGTTCTCACACTATTCTCAATTACCAAAACGTGATAAATGCCCGATCCAAATTTTATGCAACGAACATGCTTATTCACAACTCATAACATATCAAATCTTTATCATTTTGAAAACATGAGCTTATAAATTTTTAGAAGAGATAACACCACTCACCTTGGAATATTTAGGACCATTACTTGAATCGTTGAACTCGCGATCCTATCAAATAAGTGAGAAACAATGTTAAAATCGAGTAAAATGCTACCTCAACTACAACTCGACTAAACTAAGCTCGAACGCTTACAAAACGACTCCCTCGTGCCAACAAATCGCTCACCCAAAGTAATTTCTCAAAGCGGTCCATAGCGCAGAGCTTAAGCGTGAAATTTTGTCATGCCATAACTTTCTCCACCGAACGTCGTTTCAAACGTACTTATAGTCAATGGAAAGCCCTTCCAACATATTACAAGAACCCTAGTTTAGCCAACCCGAAATCAAGCCGAAAATCAACAAAATATGGCCTCGAATTCCTGGTTGCACACTGTTCATCACTCGCAATAAATTTCAAAAAAAAAAAATTGGCCAAATCGTAAGCTTAAACCATGATCCGAAAATCTTACAACTCCACAACACCATAAACTATCATTTCTATAAAAGTACGTGGCTCAACGACCCAAAAATCATACTTCGCTGCTCGATTTTCCTAAAATTCCGAATTTCAAGCCTTATGTTCGAAACTACTCCGATTGAATGAACAGGAGGGGGTGGGGCATGAGCGCTTATCGGGCATTGTGTTACGTAGTCGAGGTGGCTTGGCGAGGCTCCCATGATGCGTATGCATAAAACCCCTTTTCTTCTTTTCCTTCTTCTTCTTTCTTTCTCTTTTCCTTTCCTTGTACGTACTCTCTAGTCGTCCCTCCCTCTCTCTCCTCCTTTCCTTCTTTTCCCCTTCTCTCTTCCCCTTTTATTTCCTCTTTTTGCTTTTTTTCTTTCTTTCCTTTCCTTTTCTTTTCTTTCCTTCTCTCTCTTCTTCTTTTTCTTCCTCTCTCCCGAAGACTCTCGGCCTCTCCTCCTCATTCTTCTTCTCTTCTTTTCTTCTTCTTTTGAACCTTCTCTCTCTCTCTCTCTCTCTCTCTCTTTCTCTCTCTCTCTCTCTCTCTCTCTCTGATTGGGTCAAAACCCATATTTTACATCCTCCCCTCCTTACAAAATTTTGTCCTCAAAATTTAGACATAAGTCAATTACCAAATAAGTGAGGGTATTTGTGTCCTCAAAATTTTGTCCTCCTCGAGCTTCCAGGTGGCCTCTCTCTGTTATTGTGATTTTGTCATTGGATCTTCACATATTTTTTCAACAATTGCGATGACTCATGACCTATAGTACATATAGGTTTCCTTGAGACTTAGAAGCTACACTAAAGTTCCTGTTATTAGTACCATTTCTTGCAAGATATGACCCAACCTTCTCATCAGTAGCTTCTCTTGAGTGGTGAGCATATGTTGCACCAACATTAGGTCGGCCTTCGCAAACTTCATTTACTCCACTGCCAGCTCAGTAAAATCGTAGAGATTGGAAACTTTTTTATCATTTCAAATTGAACCTCGACTATATTCGCTTGAGCACAACTCAGTAGCCAACTTAACATCCCCAAACTCCTCCCTTTGTATTGATTAAGCTAGAGATAGTTAAGAAAACATCATAATCGTAGTTGCTTTAAGGGTACTTCTGCAATACCACGGGCTCTTAAAGTAGAAATATCCGATGCCATAGGCATGCTCTCAATAAGCTACTCTGCCTCTTTAAGCTTACCAGTACGCCCCAAAATGTCCACCATTTGACGTAATGTTCGACATTAGGCTGTATCTCGTGTTCTTGTATCACGAAATCAAAGTGAAAGCATTCCTTGTTTACTAAGCCCATATGTCTATATGCTCCAAGAACTCCAATAAAGGTTGTCATTAGGTGTCACTCCACTATTTTTCATCACTAGGAAGATGTTTTGTCACCTTCCTATTAAGCCATTCATTGCCAACACAAGAATCATAACGTTCCACGTGGAGACACTTTGCCCTCCCTTAACTGGAAATCATCAAATGCATTTTAAACACAACCACACTTCATGTACATATCTATCAGGGTCATACCCAGAACGACATCAACTTCAAGACAAATCTTCCTAATTTTCGCATGAACCCATTTTCCTTTATCAGGGCGACTAAGTGAGTATAAGTTCAGATGATGCTCACCAAAATAATTTCATCGCGCTGCATCTCAATATGTGTGACTAATTTCATATGCCTCAATGATGGCAGTCCAAGTCCCGAACCTTAGATAGGAATTGAAATAAATATGGACTTTGCAATAAGAACATACTACCAACTTCCATACACTTTCATTATTTTTGAAGAAACGAAAGGGATTGTCTCAATTTTTTTTTTTTCAAAACCTGTCCATGGATCTCCTTCCCGATTTTCAAATCTCCAAGTTGAGCAAGAACATTCAAAAGCATTGCTAGCGCAACAAAGTCTGGCCTATGCTTCAATAACTGCATAGCTCTAAATATATCCAAAGTCTCATAGAGAAACCCACGCTCTGCACGAGTCAATCATTGCTATCTAGGAGATCACATTTATCTAAGACATACCTTCAAGTAACTTGAGTGAATAATTTAAGATTATGTATTTCGAGTACATCACAATCAAGGAAGTAACCATAGTCACCTTATCAACAAATCTATTCTTCGTAGTTTAAGTATGAATCTCTTTCCCATGTTTTAAGTCCTTCAATGGGCACAAACCAACAAAACAGTGGCAATTGTGACACTATTAGACCTGCAACCTTCTTGCTGCATCGACACAGTTGACCTCAAGGTCTATTGAAGCCTCCCTTTTAAGATATAGCTCGACACTAGAGCTGTCCAAGAAATGACATTTCTTTTTTTATGAACCGTAAAATACATGTCATCCATATATTATGTCACCACGCTTGCAGTACAAATCAATCAATCCAAATTGTATGAACCGTTGCATCGAGTCTCTCCTTGTCTTCAGCACATATGCATGAACCTCCCGGCCTAATCGTCATGTCTATCACAAGTAGGATTGTTGTCAATATAACTGAATTTGGAGTAATTCCTTCTTTCTGAAACCTTGGTCTTCTTTGAGAAATTTTTTATTTCTCCATCGTAAAAGAACTAGCCATGTCTTTCACGTCAGCAAAATCTACTTTTGAGCTCTCTCCTTAAAATAACTTTCTACACTATTGAAAAATGTAGCATTTTCTATGTCTGGAATTGATGCCTTCACCAATGTCACAAATTGAATTGCCACGATTAGCAATCTTGTTTGGCTCCTTAGTTTCAACCCTTGGTCACAAACTTCCAAGTAGTCAAGGGTAGAGAGCTTAGATTTTCGTTTAAAACTTCGCCACTGGCCCGGATTCACAGTTGTCATATTTTGACTCGTATAAGACAGGCGTAAACCCATTGTCCAAACCAAAACCCCTTCCTTATATAGATTGATGAATTCAATCGACATGCACCATCAATCGAAAGTCTAATAATCTAAGCCGCCAATGCAAGGAGGCATTGTCGCATCCTCCTTTTCGTCCTTAGGAAATTTGACCACAACTGCTTTAATCATTGTAAAAAAGGATGACGCACTATCAACATCAACCAAAGCAAACCTAATAGCTTCTAGTGGATCGATAATTCCATATTTGACCATAACAACACAGCCACCTTTTGCCGCATCTTATCCTCAGGGTTATCCTAGGTCATCCTGCTCCAAGAATTTTCTTATGACAACAGCTCCCTTGACACCAACATTGCAAGCAATGATATCCACAAGCGTCTTCAATGCGTTCTGAATATTTCTTAAAAACCAATTTTATTTTATTTTAAATAAAAGTTGGCAATTTGCAACTTGTCCAATTCTTTTTATGCAAAAGGAAGAGCAACACCTCCACCTAATGCTATACCCTCTTCTATAGCTGCCTTTATGGCATTCAAAATATCGGCAACCCCTATTCTTCTTCTCACCTACTTCTACTTCGCTAACTTTTCCAATCTTCAAGACAATCGCACCACCAGATAGTTTTGCCACTCTCTCTTGCAATTTCTCTTTATTATAGTTTGGAGTGCTCAACTCATTTGCAGACCTAATCCGTTCACTTGTCTCCAAACTTCTTGTCACTAGCACTATCAAGAATAACCGTGTCATCTTTAGACACCACCTTCTTGCAAGATCCAAGCATCTCAAGATCTACCTTCTCTAGGTTCATTCCAAGCTCTTCAATAATCACTTCATCACCAGTAAGAGTGACAAGATTCTGTAAACTTGCTTTCTTGTTCACTTCAAAACCAATAGCCTTAATAGCATAAACCTTGATTCTTGTGCAAAGCTTATTTAGGGTAAGGGTTGCTAGACACTTTCAACGTCCTCAGTAACAATGAGTAATGGTCCTTGTTTCTTTAATGCCAATTAAACTTTCATAGCCAAACCTCAAGAACTTTAAGATACATTTCCAATATCAAAAGTAAGCACTTGCTTGCTTTTGTTGTCCATTTAAAAATAAAGTATGCTATTCGTTGATCACTTGGACCCAAAACAAAACATATGTCTTAGTACTTAACAAAGGACTAAAGCGTTATAAATTAACACACAATCTCACAACGTCCTATAAAATCTACACCCAAAAATCATAACCTAAGCTCTGATAGCACAAGATGTCACACCCCAAAACCTTCATGAATAGGGGATGACACAGCCGTCCTTCCACCCAAAGGACGCAGCCTCAAAGCTCCCAAAATCCAACTTCTAAAAGTCCCCTCGTCGATATCACTCTCGTACTACTCATCTTTAGCTAAGAAACCTGAAAAAGATTGAAAAATAGATGGGTGAGCAACCACAGCTTAGTGAGTAGTGAATCTCTTCTAAATGGATCGAACACCCATTATGCATATTTATGAACCAAACCACAACTTTTTTAACTCAAATCTATCATGTAACAAACATAAAATAAGAAAATAAGCTACATATTCTTTAGTAGAAATATTCTTTTCATAATAATATCAAAACAAACATCAATGGTCAAATCCATTGATCAATATCATTAATTCACATGCCAATGGTCCATTCCATTGGTTAATCTCATGTCACACATCAACGGTCTATTTCATTGATCCATCTTATTTGAAACCACATGTCCAAGGTCCATTCCAGCAAATAAACTCAAATCACATGTCAATAGTCCACTCCATTGACCAATCCGTTGCTCAATATCAAACAATGGTCACGATACACTGCTTAGTGACAAGGCGACAAAGATTCCCCCCTTGGCAAGGTCTCCACCTATTATTAATAGGTGGCTCGGCCCACAAAGATATCTTAGACTAGTATACGCATACTCACAAGCCCCTCATTGAGCTCACAGCAATATTAAGCATCAACACCAATCTACAACAACCACCACAATTCACAAAGCCAAATCCATATATTATTTCATATGTCACAATACATTTCATAAATCAACCACATAACCTTTTGCAAGTCAATTCATTCGCCACAAATACTTTTCGTAAAATATTTCTCAAATCATTTTAGAACTCATCTCATAAACCGGTTTTACAAACCGAATCAAATCAAATGCATGTCAAAAAGCTTATCACAAATCGATATCTATATAATATTCCATAAACCATCTCAAAGTCGAGCTTTTTGTAAAAAGGTTTCACAAACCCAAAACATGTAATATTTCTCAACTTCTTCATCAAACATAGTATATATTTCCACTAAAAAGTTTTCACACTATTCTCAAATACCAAAACTTAATAAATGCCCAATCCAAATTTTATGCAACGAACATGCTTATTCACAACTCATAAAATATCAAATCTTTATCATTTTGAAGACATGAGGTTATAAATTCTTAGAAGAGAGAGCACCACTCACATTGGAATATTTAGGACCAAATAACCAGCATTATTCAATTCGTCGAACTTGCGATCCTATCAAATAAGCGAGAAACAACTTTAAAATCGAGTAAAATGCTACCTCAACTACGACTCGACTAAACGAAGCTCAAACGCTTACAAAACGACTCCCTTGTGCCAACAAATCGCTCACCCAAAGCAATTTCTCAAAGTTGTCCATAGCGCGGAGCTTAAGCACGAAATTTTGTCATGCCATAACTTTTTCCACCGAACCTCGTTTCAAACATACTTATAGTCAATGGAAAACCCTTCCAACATATTACAAGAACCCCAGTTTAGCCAACCCGAAATCAAGCCAAAAATCAATAAAATATGGCCCTAACTTCCTGGTCGTGCACTGTTCATCACGGGCGATAAACTTCAAAAAAAAAATTTGGGCAAACCGTAAGCTCAAATCATGATCCAAAAGTCCTACAGTTCCACAAAACCCTAAACTATCATTTCTATAAAAATACGTGGCTCAACGACTCAAAAATCATACTTCACCACTCGATTTTCCCAAAATTCCAAATTTCAAGCCTTATGTCTGAAACCATTCCGATTGAATGAATGGGGGGCACGAGCGCTACCAGGCATTGCATTACATAGTCGATGTGGCTTGGCGAGGCTCCCATGATGCGTATGCACGAAAACCTTTTTCTTCTTTTCCTTCTTCTTCTTCTTTCTTTCTCTTTTCCTTTTCTTGTGTGTGAACTCTGTGGTCGTCCCTCCCTCTCTCTCCTCCTTTCCTTCTTTTCCCCTTCTCTCTTCCCCTTTTATTTCCCCTTTTTTTCTTTTTCTTTCTTTTCTTTCCTTCTCTCTCTCTCTCTCTTCTTCTTTTTCTTCCTTTTTTCCCGAATACTCTCATAACAACAATACTTTCCAGCTTCACAACATTCTTTTTCGTATCTTTTAAGTCTGCTAGATAATCACAATAGTATCACGATGTGAGGATAAGCAAATAATCCCTAAAATAACATTAAGAACATATATATTCAACTCCACTAGATTTCCATGCGACTCTTTATCATTCATCTGAAACACACACTTCTTAAACACACAATTTACAATTAATGAATCATTACTTTACAATCCTCAATTAAATCAATTTGGGGCTTATCTTTTGCTCTGTGCGCGTCAATACAATGACTCTATCTCCTTGTCAAAATTGCACCTCGAAAACCTTAAGATAAATTCCTCATATCAAAGGTAACAACTCGTTTGCCCTCGATACACTTTGCAAAGTCAAGTATGCTTCTCTAAATTTGGATCAATAACCTCTTGGACTCAAAATGAATCATACATTCTAGTACTTAATAAAAGATTGACGCGTTCTACCACACAACCTCATAGCATCTCATAACATCTATCCAATAAAAGATCATAACCTAAGTCTGATACTATAGAATGTCACATCCCAAAAAATCACGAATGGAGGATGACATGACCGTCCTTCCACCTGAAGGACGTTGTGACATCCTGAATTTCAGGTTCTGTTTTCGATTGAATAAGTTGGGCTTTTCATCGACACGCCTATAGTTCTTTTCCCTAAGCTGATCACTCACGAGATAACTAGTCTATTAGGTGAAGCCGTTAAGGAATCTAAACGCAATAGACTTGAGAATTCGACCAGGATTCGACTGCTCGACCGTGCTAATCTGCAAGGATCATTACGGCACAGTCAAAATCGACCAGAGACCGGAGATGGGTCGATTTGATAGAGGTATGTGATTAGTGTGTGGGTGATTCCACCTAATTGCAAAATTTCTGTCAAACGGCATTAGACCGATTTTTCTATCATTTATGTACCCTATGTCCGTATTTGAAATCTCGAGATTTTCACGACAATCGAGAGTCGCCAATGTATCGAAGATGCACAACGTGGCTTGAAAATAATCGACCACAGGTCAATTGCACTAAAAAATCCTAAAAGCTACCCGGTAGGCTAGGTCACGCTAAAATCGCACCAGATTGAAATTAACCACGAATTTGAAACCGATTTCATAAATTGAAAGTTCTGTCATGTCACAATTCATTTTAGAAACGTCGACTCACCTTCCGAAGATTTTTCTGCTAATCGGAATTTTTGGCAAAAATTCAAAGTAGGGCCGTATTCGACCGGGAAAATCAGAGGACCGTTTTTGGTCACTTTTTGGGATTCAAGTTAGATAAATTGACGATGAAAATTCATGAGAGGGACGATGGCATCTTAAATGGATTTATGGACTCCAAATTGGGTCCATTTGAGAGAGATTGGAAGGGGAATTGAATGAAGTTGGATGGAAATTGTCCAAATTCGTACGCCTTGGTGGTGTGCAACATTTGGACCACTTGAGATGCTTGTTTGGGAAGCAAGGAGCTGCAAATGGCTGAGGAAGATAACCAAGTTGGTGGGGGCATGTTCTTGAGTGTTTAGGATATTTTGGTGGCCCCCCCTTGACCAACAGCCTTCTTCTTCCTTGTTCAGCCTTGCTTTCTCCATTTTCAGACTTCTTGAAGCTTAGAAATTGCAGAGAAACCGAGCAGCCCCTTCCCCCTTGCCGTCGCACGCCCGCCTACCACCGTTGCGCCTCACCGCACCGCCCGCGTGCCAGCCGCTCTCCCGCGCCCGTCGTTCCGCCTCCCCGCTCATCGTTCGTCTCCTGCTTGCTGTCCCAAGCCACCATCCAGCTTCGCCAGCTACCATACGTGGCCGTCCAAGCCACTGGAAGTCCCGCCGTTGCCCGCCTAGGCCACTGCTACCGTCTGCCATCCAACCTTCCCGTTTCCAGCCCGTTCAGTCACTCGGCCCAGCCTTTTCGATTCTTGGGCAGAACTGACGTCGGCAAGGGCTTTGGAAGCTTCTAGGCCCATTTTCAAGCCTGCCCGGTCTCTGTTCGGTGTCGCCGCAAGGAGGTTTATTGCCCGTCTCCGCGTCACCATCGTCGTGGACTCACCGGAATGCTAAACCGGTGAGTTTACTCGCTAAACTCTTTTTAGGGAGTTAATTATGCTTAAGGGGTGTTTAACTTAAGTTAATTAGGGATTAGGTGGTTAGTTAGATTAGATTAGTGATTTAATTATTCAATTATGCATGTTAGGTGGTTAGATTAGATTAATTAAGGATTATACATGATGTATTATTTATCTAGATAGGTTTGGGAATTTTCCCGGCCCGTTTAGGCTGTTAATTAAGCATGCCCGGCCTAAGTTAGCATTTTTGGTATTTAAATTGAATTATTTAATTAATTTTGGTAATTATTTAATTATTTAATATTTTTCGAAAATTAGACCGGGATAGCCGGTGATCGGAATTTCATGCTAATTGCAATGGTGTGTTCAATTTATGCAACTGGGTGTTAATTCATGCAAATTGAGTGCTGATTGGAATTTTGGTTATTTATTCCAAAATTTGTTAATTTCGATATTTATTCAAAAAATCCCAAGTGTCGGATTTTAACACCGAAAATGGTTTTATATACTATATAAAATAGTGGGATTTTAAATTGGAGAATATCACTTTTTCGGGTTCAATTTGACCGTGTACCCACACACGACTATTTTCACCGGGTGTTTTTAATACGAAGAAAATAGGCCAAGTGCATTATCTTAATTGGGACATTTGAGTGCAATGCACGGTGTCCTTGGCCGTAATTGAGTGGTCGTGTGTTGGTTAAGAGAACCCATCCCGGGCTGTTAAGTTGGATCTTACCCCTATATGGTACGCCCCTGGACAACGGAAGCTGGTCGCAGTAGATTCTGGACCTTTGCTCCTTTGGGAAAGCCATCTATGAAAGATGTAGCTGTGCTCAATGGGGTGAGATGACGCTTGGCTATGCCAGAAGACTGCCAAACAGCGAGTAGGCCGTGCTATAAGCCGAAATCAAAACTAGGAACGCATGACGAATTGAGTTGAATGCGCCGAATTATGGGACAAAATTGTGTGGCATGGTATGGGACGTGTCATAACGATTTGGCCCTATAATCAGGACCTCTATGCTTGGTTGAATTTGAGTGTGGCGTTCCAGTTGATGAGTTTATTTGCTACTCATGTTTTTATGGCTGTCTGTGATATGAATTGTGCTGACATACAGGGAGGATCTAAGACGAGATAAGTCTCTTTGGTTGTGTAGTTGTGTGATTAGGACGCCTCTAGGCGTATTACCCTCCTAATCGAGGTTTAGAGCGTGAACTCGCTGAGATTTATATCGCACCCCATCGTGGGCTCAATTCTTTTCAGGACCGTAGAGTGGAGGACCCAGAGACGAGGACTGAAGTTGAGCTAGACTTCTGGGCTGAGATCTTTTTGTAGAATTTTGTATATGACTCGGTGTGTATATAAAAGAGTGTTTTTTTTGTGAATCTGTTTCCTGCTTTTCTATCCCAAGCTGTCTTCTGTCAGGGCATATTTTATTCGCTTCCGCATATGCAATAAAATGAATGGGTCGACGACGCGTCCTGGGACATCGCAGTTACTTCGACCACCGAGGGATGGGCACACGCTCTAGGATCGAGGCGTGACAGATGTAGCCTCAAAGCTCCCAAAATGAATTTCCAAAAGTTTCTCCGTCAATATCGCTCTTAGGCAACGCATGGTAACGTTTCTATTTCTTAGAATTTTTGTTATTTTGTTCCTCGGAACAAAAAAAGAACAGAAACCCGTTTGGTAACGCCAAGTTATTTTTCTATTCCCCGAAATAGAAAGTTAGCCCGGGAATAGATTTGGAGCAGAAACGAGAAACAAAAAAATTGCTTCTTGTTCCAGGGAACAATTTCTAGAAATAAGTCAAAAAAATTTCTTTTATTCTTCTCTCTTGCCGCGGCCACCTTCAACCGCTCGGAGCCACCGCCGACTGCCGCCCGCCGCCGTCCACCGCCGTCGCCACCACCACCCGCCGCCGGCCGCCATCGTGCAGTGGCAGAGGGCGGCAGTTGGCGGTCAGCGATCCATGAGCAAGAATAAAAAATGAATAAATACAAAAAAAAAACTGTTGCATTACCAAACGCATTTCTATTCTTTTTCTATTTATAGCACCCCTCGATGGCCCCGATCCATTTGGGTCACCACGAGCACCATTCGCTTATCCTATTAACTTACCACTCTAATACCATTTATTTATAGCGGGTCCATAAATCCTGGGGGTTAATTTTTTTTTTTAAATGGTCCCAGCGCAGTTCATATAACGGAAGCATAATCAAATCTCGCTATCCCATCTCCAACAACAATAATGCAATGCACACCAGCTATTCATCATATAAAAGATAGAGCCGAGTCACTTTTATTTACATAACTAAGATGGACATCTCGGGTCGGTACAACAAAAGGCCAAGGCTTTTAACTATGCTCGACTAACTCAAAAGAACACGACCCTACATTTGACATATACACCCATCCATCATCTAGTGTCAGCTAACCAAAAAGTGTCGCCCTCCACCAGCCATACGCTCGATCACACCCAACCCGGTGCATCAGCCGGAGGTGGCGGCAGCATCCCTATCATCACTCCATCATGCCGAACATGAACAGACAAAAACTCCTGGATAACCAAGCCATCAGCAAGACCCACATCATACATAACCAAGACACGGACTCGAATAAACACCAGACTAGGTACACCAGCGCAGGGGTGCTCCGTGCACTCGACCTCAACATCAGACGGTGCGCCATAAAATGTACCACGCGTGACAGGCGCTAGAGGCATCTTCTAATCTGAAATTTTAGTCCCCAGAAGGGGTGAGTACAACCACTCAGTAATAAAGATCCACCAAGCTACACAATGTGTCAGGCAGAACAATCAAGGTATCACGAATAAAGCACATATCACCCATGCATTCGAGCATACCTCATCATACAGCCATGCATATATCACCATGCAACGTGCATATAACACCATGCACTTGTACATATATCATCAAGTAGCCATGCATATATCACCATGCAACATGCATATACCACCATGCACTTGTATTTCCATGAGGTTCATCCCATGCCATATGCACACATCCATGTGCATGATTCAATTCTCAATTTTATCTTTCAATTGGATCTCATTATTTTTCTTCCCAGGGACCAATGTTTGCATCCCCATTTATCGCTCGCACCCAACCTGGCATCGCGAGGAGCCTCCGGCACACACCTCCAGGCATCCGGCACACACCTCCGAGCATCTCGTACCCCAACTAGCATCACGAGGAATCCCCCCGGCACACACCTCCAAGGCTTCCAGCACACACCTCCAGGCATCCCGACACTCCCGGGGCATCCGGCACACACACTCCGGGCATCCGGCACCCACACTCCGGGCATCCCGAAACTCCCGGGGCATCGTCGGCTCACACCTCCGACGGTCTCATCATTATCATGATTTATATTCACACATGTGTCTCATTTTCAACATGGCATTTGATGCAATAATATCATAGGTCCAAACCAGCTTTTGATGTTATATGACATGCCAAATGTCACCACATATGCAGCATAATCAACCACTCAAGACATTGTATCACATAGAACAAATTCATTTATTTTTGAAAATACAGCAATTTTCGGAAAAAAAAAAAACAGAATGCACTCCGTTGGTCATAATTCTTGAAAAATTAGTAAACAGCCTTAATAAATTCTAAAAATTCGACATGTTATATAAAAGATCTAAAGGAAAATATTTCATGAAGAACACCATATCAAAAGAAAATCATACAATTCGGTACAGTCCACGCATCACAGTCTTTATAATTTCGGAATATTGCCATACACGGTTTCATTCACAAATTCGGTAAAAATCTTAAATCAGCTCAAAAAATTCTGAAATTTTGATACGTTATAGATAAAGTCCAGTAGTAAATATTTCATGAAGAACTCGAAATCAAATTCGTGATATATTAAAAACTATAATAACCATAACCGTCCATAATCCTCTGCTTCAAATTCCAGATCTAACCGTTTCGGATAAAAATTGTTTCACCAACCTAAACTCGTCCATTTCGTCTAAAATTTTATTATGTTACTCCTCAACATATCATCTACAACTTTCGTGAAGAACATAAGATCAAATTTCAATCGGATGATTTTATAAAATTCACAGAATCACACTAGGTCAGCATCACGATTTCCAGATCTAACTTCTTCAAAGAAAAATAGTTTCACCGGTCTATACTTGTTCATTTCTTCTGAATTTTGATATGTTTCTCTCCAAGAAGTCCTCTACAACTTTCATCAAGAAGTCAAAGCAAGATTCCAATTATAAAAGCACATGCAGCTCACGAAATCATCAAAAGTCGGACTGCCTTTCTAGAAAACAGAATGCTAGGCTAAGACACTTCTCCCCCAAAGCTTCGAAATTCATCACTTCTACCACAACCGAAGTCTACCATCCCTCACAACACATATCACAGTAAGCAAAGGGTAGATTAATGGATTCTACTTGCCTCTAGTCCAAGCAAAACACAGCAAGCAACGGTGGCAAGGCAAGCTCGACGGCGGGACTAGGCGGCAGCGACGGGCCTCCTTCTTCCTTTCTCTCTTCCTCTCTTCCTCGCGCACGAACACTCCTCTCTCTCTCTCTCGGTTCACTCTTCCTCCCTTTCTCTCTCACACGAATGCCCCCCTCATGCAATCCGCTCCTCTCTTCTCTAAATTTTTCTTCCCTTCAATGATTTGCAATCATTAGATTGCATGCCGGCGCCACTTGGCTAATCTTCCTAGCCACTTGGCAATTTTCCCATGCAAATTTGATGGGCTTCATCCGGTTGGGCTTGGGCCTCTCCATCTCCCCCTTCGTCGACAGCAGCAGCAGCCCCTTTTGGGCTTCGTGGGCCAGGCTTCTTGGGCCGGACGGTGGGTGATCGTGGGCTGGGTTTTTGGGCCGGCTTGGCCTAAGAATTTCGGCCCACTTTCCTTTTAAAAATCTAACCTAATTTCCCACTTATAAAAGTACTTAATTGGAAATTAACTTGGCCATAAAACTTTGTAATATAAATCCATAAAATCCAACTTATAAAGTGCACGGCCAAGAACAAAATCTTTCTTATCGAATTATCCTTTAACAAGATTTTTAATCACTCATGGACATAGGATATATTTCCAATCTAATAATTGTCCATTAAAATGCTTGGCCTTAATCTATTGAAATCCCTTGGTTGAAAGGCCATAACATAATCCGATGGCACATCCATCACCTTTCCATAGGTCATAGTGTATCTGGAGGTCGCCATGAAATTTTAGGATGCCACACTATTCCTAGAGTAGAAATTTTGTGTAGTTACCAAACGCATTCTTTTACTCAGAAATTGTTCCCCGGAATAGAAATAGAAATAGAAAAGAACTATTTCTAAAAAAAAAAACTCTTCCCCAGCCAAGAAGCGTTATCATGCGCAGCCTTATACTACTCATCGCTAGTTGAGGAACCTAGAAAAAAAAAGATTAAAAAATAGAGGGATGAGCAACCATAGCTCAGTGAGTAATGCACCTCTTCTAAGCTGATTGAGCACCTATTATGCATATCTAAAAAAAACCACAATTCTTTTAACCTAAAATTTGAAATATAACAAACATATAATAGGAGAATAAGTTACGTATGCTTCAACATAAAAATATTCATTTCACAATAATACCAAAACAAACATCAGTGGTCCAATCCATTGATCAATCTCACTAATTCACACATTAATGGTTCATTCCATTGGTTAATGTCATGCCATACATCAATGGTCTATTTCATTGATCTATCTTATATGAACACGTCGATGGTCCATTCCAATGACTAATCTCAAATCACACGTCGATTGTCCATTTCATCGACTAAACTTAAATCACATATCATGTGACATCCTGAATTTCCAGTTCTATTTTCAATTGAATGAATCGAGCTTTTCATCGACGCGTTTATAGTTCTATTCCCTGAACTGATCACTCGCGGGATAACTAGTCTATCAGGTGAAGCCGTTAAGGAATCTAAACGCAATAGACTTGAGAATTCGACTAGGAATCGACTGCTCGACCGTGCTAATCTGCAAGGGTCATTTCGACACAATCAAAATCAATCAGAGACCAGAGATAGGTCAATTTGACAGAGGTATGTGATTAGTGTGTGGGTGACCCCACCTAATTATAAAATTTCTGTCGAACGGCAATAAACCGATTTTTCTGTCATTTCTGTACCCTGTGCCCGTATTTGAAATCTCAAGATTTTCATAACAACCGAGAGTCACCAATGTGTCGAAGATGCATAATGTGACTAAAAAAATAATCGACCACGGGTCAATTGCACAAAAAAATTCCTAAAAGCTACCTGGTAGGTTAGATCACGCTAAAATAGCGCCAGATTGAAATTAACCGAAAATTTGAACCCAATTTAAAGTTCTATCATGTCACGATTCATTTTAGGACCGTCGACTCACCCTCTGAAGATTTTTCTGCAAACCTGGATTTTTGGCGAAATTGCAAAGTAGGGCCCTTTTTTACCGGAAAAATCAGAGGACCGTTTTTTGTCGCGTTTTTGGGATTCAAGTTGGTTCAATTGACGAGGAAAAATGTTAAATGGTATGATGGTACCTTGGTTGAATTTATGGGGATCAAATTAGATTCAATTGAAGGAGAATTGAAGTGGATTTTGGGGAAATGGTTCAAAATTCGTAAGACCAAGGGGCAGCAACTTTTGCACATCTTCAGTGGCTTCTAGGGGAAGCCTTGGTGCTGCAAATTGGCCATGGATGACAGCCTTGGCTGGTGGGGGCATGCAATGATCAAATAGAGATATTTAGCTTGACTTTTGAGGCATTTGGGCCCCCTGCAACCTTCAGCTGGCTTCTTCTTCTTCCCTTAGCCACTTTATCCATTGTAGAGGTTGTTGAGAGCTTGAGGGAAACCAAAAAATTGAGCCAAGCCAGCCCCTACCCTTCGACCACCCGCCTGCCACCGTCACGCCTCTCCGTGCCGCCCGCGAGCCCCACGCCAGCCCAGCTCGGCATCCCGCGCCCAGCCGCACATTCCTGGCTGTCCCGCACCGTGCGCCTGTCGTCCAAGCCATCGACTGGGCCACCGTCGCCATCCAAGCGGCCGGAGGTCCTGCCATAGCCCCGCCTGGACCGCTACTGCCGTCCGCCATCCCGCCTTGGCCATTCCAGCTCCAGTCCAACCTTTCTCAGCCCAAGAGCAGCAATCGAAGATCTTAGCCTAGCTGAGACTTCGTGAGGCTTTTCTGAGCCCTTCCGGACTCTGTTTGGTGTCGCCGCAGGTTGTTTGTCACCCGTCTTCGCGTCGCCGTCATCATGGACTCACCGGATCACAAAACTGATGAGTTTACTCGCTAAACTCTGCTTATGGATTAATTAGTTTAAGTTAATTAGGGATTATATGGTTAGTTATACTAGATTAGTGATTTAATTGTGTAATTATGCATGTTAGGTGGTTAGAATGGATAGATTAGAGACTAAAGTAGTCGTACTATTTATCTAGATAGGTTCGGAAATTTTCTAGGCCCGTTTAGGTGGCTAGATTAGTGTTTCTGGCCTAAGTTAGTAATTTTGGTATTTAATTGCATTTATTTAATTAATTTTGGTATTTATTTAATTATTAAATATTTTTCGGAAATTAGACCGAGGTAGCCGATGACCGGAATTTCGTGGTGATTGCAATGGTATGTTCAGTTTCTGCAATTAAGTGTTAATTTGTGCAAATTGAGTGGTGATTGGAATTTTGGTTATTTATTCCAAAATCATGAAATTTTGGTAATTGTTTAGAAATTACCGGGTGTCGGGTTTTGACACCGAAAATGGTTTTAAAGACTATATCAAACAGTGTGATTTTAAAAAGAAGGGTATCAGTTTTTCTGGTCCAAATTAACCTCTTACCCACACACGATTATTTTATCGTGTATTTTTAATACGAAAAAAATAGGTCAGGTTCACCATTTTAATTGAGGCATTTGAGTGCAATGCACGGTGTCCTGGGCTAAGATTGAATGATCGTGTGTTGGTTAAGAGAACTCATCCCCGAGATGAGTCGGGTGGACGTGCCCCTATATGGGATGCCCCTAGACAACGGAAGCTGGTCGCAATAGATTCTGGACCTATGCTCCTTCGGGAAAGCCGTCTGATAGAGACGTTGCTGTGCTCAATGGGGTGAGACGATGTCTGGCTACACCAGTAGACCTCCTAACATCGAGTAGGCCGTGCCCATTAGGTCGAGATCAAAATTAGGAACGCATGTTTGATTAAGTTAAATGTGTTGAATTATGGGACAAAGTTGTGTGGCACGGTATGGGACATGTCATAACGATTTGGCCCTATAATCAGGACCCATATGATTGTTTGAGATTGAGTGTTGCATTCCAATTGATTGAGCTTGAGTACTACCCTTGTCTGTGATATAAATTGTGTTGATATGCAGGAAGGAACTGAGGCGAGGTGAATCTCTCTGGTTGTATGGTTGTGTGGTTGTGTGGTTAGGACACCTCTAGGCGTATTACCTTCCTAATCGGGTTTAGAGCGTGAACTCGCTGAGATTTATATCTTACCCCCATCGTGGGCTCAATTCTTTTCAGGACCGTAGAGTGGAGGATCTGGAGTCAAGCTGAGGGGATCCGAAGTGTAGGTCAGTCAAGACAACTTCTTTTTAGGAGCCGATCTTTTATAGAATTTTGGTTGTTGACCTTTGTATATATAAACCTAGTTTGTATATAAAGGCGTGTTTTGGTTGTGAATCTGTTTTCCTGCTTTTTTATCCCATGTTGTTTACTGTCAAGGGATTTGTTTATTCGCTTCCGCATGTGCAATAAAATGAAAGGGTCGGCGACTCATCCTGGGAAGTCACAATTCAATCGACCACCGAGGGATGGGCACACGCTCGAGGTTCAAGGCGTGACATATCAATGGTCCACTCCATTGACCAATCTGTTGCTCAATATCAAACCACGGTGACGACACAATGTCTGGTGACAATGCAACCAAAATTTTCCTTGGCAAGGTATCCACCTATTATTGGTCGGTGGCTCAGCTCACAAGGATATCTTAGGTTAGTATGCATATTCACAAGCCCCCCATTAGGCTCATAACGATATTGAGGATAACATCCTCCACAATCCACAAAGTCAAATGCAGAATTCGTTATGAATATTACAAAAGCCTATTTCGCAATTCAACTCATTTGCTACAAATGCCTTTCATAAAACATTTCTCAAATCATTCCAAGGCTCGTCTCATTAACTAGTTCTACAAACCGAGTCAAATCAAATGCATGTCATAAAGCATTTCACAAATGGATATGTCTATAACATTCCATACAAAATGAAGAGCTTTTTGTAGAAAGTTTCGCAATGCCAAAATAGATAATATCTCTCAACTTCCTTTCTCAAACAGAACATTTTTTTCCACCAACCAGTTCTTACACAATTCACAAATATCAAAACGTAGCAAATGCCCTATCTAATTTTTATGCAACAACCATGTTTATCCATATCTCATAACATATCAAATCTTTACCCTTTTGAAAACATGAGTTTACAAATTCTTAGAAGAGATAACACAACTCCCCTCAGAACACCTACGACCAAATAACAAACATTACTCGAATCGTCAAACTAGCGATCCTATTAAATAAACGAGAAACAATGTTAAAATTGAGCAACGCACTACCTCAACTACGAAACGGCTATAGTACGCCTATAAGCAAACAAATCAACTCCTACATACTAACGATCGTATGCCCAAAACGATTATTCAAGCCGTTCGCAACGCGGAGCTTGAGTGCGAAACTTTATTACGTTATAACCTTCCCCACTAAATTCTGTTTCAAATGTATTTATAGTTAATAGAAAGCCCATTCAATATACTATAAGAATCCCAACTTGGTTGCCCCAAAACTCACCGAAAACGGCTGAAATTCAGCCCCAAACATTACTGTTCAGAACTTGACAGCACGCACGACATATTACAAAATTTCATTCCAGACAAACCGTAAGCTCAAATTGAAATCTGTAAAATTTTATAACTTCACAACACCCTAAACTACCATTTTTATATAAATACACAGCTTAACGACTCAAAAATCGGATTTCACCACCTTAATCTCCAATAATTCTGAATTTCACGTCCTAAACCCGAAACTACTCTGATTGAACGAACGAGGGCACCAGCACTTACTAAGCATTGCGATACAATGTTGAGTCGGCTTGGCGAGTAGTCCACATCGTGAGCGCACGAATTTTTCCCTTCTCACCCTTTCTCCTTTCCCATTTCTCCTTTCCTTTCATTCCTCTTTCTTTCTCTCCCACTCTTCTTTATTCTATGCCAGAACGTGATTGTTTTCTTTTTATCTCCTCCTTTTTCTTCAAAAGTTCTCCCAAGGGACGATGGGAGCATTGGGGGGGAGATAGCGTAGAGGCGAAGCAATATGAGTGATCGCTTCTCCTACCCAAAGGTTCATATCTCAATCAATCCAAGCCCGGGTGAAGGAAGAAGTAGAGGAAGAGGAAGAAAAAGTGGAAGAGGCAGAGATCGGAGTGCTGTCCAACAAGATCGAGAGGGACCAACTCAAGCCTGGGGATCACATCTACTCTTGGCATCACCTTTACCTCTACGCCAACCAGGGCACATCCCCTTTCTCTCACTTTTTCCAATGCAATCTTTTTCATGACGATGATGATGGTGGTGATGAATCTAATGATGATGATTTCGTCTCAATTCCTCTGCTTTTTTTTTATAAAATTGCTTGATTTTTCACATGATTTATAATGTCCTTTCCTAGTTTCATATATAGGAGCTTTGCCCTTGTGGGTCTGTGAGAGAGGTCGTTTTCCTTCTCTTGGTGGATTTTTTATCCTGTTTTTACCAATTCTGCTAATATAGATTGTGGCAACGTTACTGATTCTTGTATGAAATGAGATGTTTTATGATGAGTATGTGGACTTCACAGGACATTATATACATAGAGCACAGAGAAGGTGAGTGGGTTAAGTAAGAAAAAGAGAGAAAGAGAGAGAGAACTACATGGCTAGCAACCGGTTGCTAACCACGTGTAGAGGATTGTCTCCACGAGATTACTAGCACAATTATAGTAGCGATTACTTGCGAGCTCTTTTTCGTTCGAGGTGCGTTGGTGGTGTGTCTGAACTAGAAGCTCAACATTTGTGGGGCTCGAACTGAAGAACATTTGAATCAAGTCATTTAAAGTGCACTTCGAGAGGTAATCCGTATAACCCCTTTCGATATTCTGATTTTTGATTAAAACACACGAACAACGCCTTTGGAGATACATGTATAGTAGAATTTTATCTTTGCTTCCGCTGTGTTTATGTTTGTTTAGCTTATACATGTTCCGTAAAACCCCAACATTGGTATCAGAGCCAATCCTTAGGCGTTTTCGTACGTTTAATTGATTTTGGTTCATTTTTATTTTTGCGTTCTAATGGCCAATTCACTTTTGTTAAGAGAATCACTTGCTCTTACATGGCCAATAGAAGTTGATTAATTTATACGATAAATTTAATCAACTGAGCAAAATTGGAACTAAATCAATTTTGAATCCAAAATCTGTAATTTGCTATATTTTGTGTTTATCTACTGCAAAATGATTCACAAATGTGAATCTAGAGGCGACAACGCGGCTACTGCTTGGAATCACGCTCATGAAACTTGTTTCACCGGTTTTGATCTCTTGATGTGGCTTACGTTGCTCGACCGTGAATTTGATTCAACGTAGAATTTTATTTGTGCCTTCCAGAGTTTTAAATTATGAATTTATGGCTTGTAAAGAAGGGTGATCATGGAAAAATCCCTAATTAATATGATTGATGTGTGGATGAATGTATGATGATTGTAGGTTTTTTTTTTGGGATTGTAATTATTAAATGGAGGCTGTGTCCTTCCTTTTATTTTTCATGAAATGTATTTTTAGCATGATTTAGTATATCAATTATTAATGTAAGTGCCATGAGAGGAGGAGACATAAAGCCAGAGAGCTCTATGGGCCCGGTCTTTGAAGAGTTCAAGGATCTAAGAAGAAGTAAAGAGTAGGTCTCTATTATTAAAACATTAAAATGGCTAAATGGGCCTCATTGGCTTGAGACCCATTGAGCCATAATTCCATGATCACCACGTAGGATAAATATCTATGCATTTGATATCTATTTATTTATTATATTTATGTAATTATGCATGTTAAACCGGTTAATGTGCAAAGCGAGACCGTTAATAATGACCGAAACCTCCTTATTAATAATATTAAGTTGAAACGGGTTTCGGACTCGTGGCCTTCCATCATCGTGGTCTGATCTAACATTATAATGGTTGATTGACCGGTTATGGATATATAGGGGTTAATTGCCATTCATAATATTGGACCACTCCATTATGCATGTGATGCCGTGGGGTTGAAGCCAAACGATTTCCACTAACGGTCAGCTGAGGGTGTCACGCCCCGAACCCCGGGTGCGCGCACATCCCTCGGCAGTCGACTAAAATTTGCGACGTTCCCAGGACACGTCGCCGACCCTTTTTATTTTATGCACATGCAGAAGCGAATTAAACAAACTCCGGACAACAATCAAACATGGGATAGTAAAAGCAAGACAACCATTTTTCACGAACCAAACTTTATAAACATAGCAAGTCGGTCCCACCAGTCTATACACATAAGTCTCGTCTCAAAAAAAACTACCAAGCCACCTAAACTCCGGACCCTTCCACCTCGGACTCCGGATCCTCCATTCTAGGGACCTGAAAAATTGTAAACCACGACGGGGTGAGAATAAATCTCAGTGAGTCAACATTCTATACCCCGATTAGGACGAGAATTCACTCAGAAGCATCCTAAACATGCATCACTCTGAACTTACCTCGCCTCAACACCTTCCTACACATTAGTGGATCTCATAAAACACATGCATATAGTAAATGCATTTAATAACTGAAACACATCATATCATTCATCAACACAGAGGTCTCGATTATAGGGTCAAATCGTTATGACACGTCCCATTCCGTGCCACACAATTTCGTCTCATAATCAGGCGCGGATTGTGGCACCCCTAGTCTGGTAAGGTCGCCACAGGTACCTATCGCTCTACCTAATATATACCAGTTACATATCTTTATTTCGAGGTTAAAGAAGAACCGTAGTTCATAGGCATTTTTTTTTAAAGAATTCTGGCGCAACTCATAGCGAAAAATAAGGACAAGTCTCACAATCCCTCTTCTCACGTAACGATGATACAATGCACGCCAACTACACATCGAAGGAAATCATAAAGCCGAGCCACTTTTTATTTACATAATTACGATGGACATCACGGGTCGGTACAACCAAAAAGCCAAGACTTTTAGCTAAACTTGGCTACAGCTCAAAAGAGAGATCTCGACCCCCTACATCGAACATGTAATACCCTCCATCTACAAGTGTCGGCTATACCCAAAAAATGACAACTCCCAACAGTCCTACAAGCCATCACACCCAATCTGGTGCATCGGGCGGCGGCGGCGGCGGCGGCATCCCTACATTCACTCTGTTTCGCCGAACGTGGACAGACACAAATTCTTGCACAACAGGGCCCCCAGCCAGGCCTACATCATATATGATCAGCACACGAACTCACAGGAATACCAATCCAAGAACACTAACGCAGACATGCTCCATACACTCGACCTCGGTGTCAACAGGTATACCATAGAAGGTACCCCACACCACCGGTGGTAGCGGCATCTTCTAATCTGAAATGTTAGTCCCTAAAGGGATGAGTACAACCACTCAGCAGGTAAAAGATCCATCAAACTACTCAATGCATCAAACAGAACAATCATGGCATCATAGAGTACATATAGTTCATACATATCAAACATATCTCACCTTTCAATCATGCATATTACATCAAAACAGCCATATATGTATATATATATATAGGTCACCATGTCGTATGCATATACCACCATGCACTTATACATATTACATCATACAGCCATGCATGCATGTCACCATACCATGTGCACATACCACCATGCACTTATACATATTACATCATACAGCCATGCATGCATGTCACCATACCATGTGCACATACCACCATGCACTTATACATATTACATCATACAGCCATGCATGCATGTCACCATACCATGTGCACATACCACCATGCACTTATACATATTACATCATACGGCCATGCATACATGTCACCACACTATGCATGATTCAATTTCAGCTCTTGTTTTTCAATTGGGTCGCCACATTTTTCTTTCCCGAGACCAGTAATTGCATCCCACATTTCTATCGCTCGCACCCAACCTGGCATCGCAAGGAACCTCGGCACACACCTCCGGGCATCCGGCACACACACTCCCGGCATCTCGAAACTCCCGAGGACATCCGGCACACACCTCCGGGCATCCGGCACACACACTCCCGGCATCCCGACACTCTCGGGGCATCCGGCTCACACACTCCGGGCATCCGGCACACCACTCCGGGCATCCCGACACTCCCGGGGCATCGTCGGCTCACACCTCCGACGGTATCCTCATTTATCACGATTCCTATTCACAATTGTGTCTCAATATTAACATGGCACATGATGTGATGGCAACAAGGTCAATTTCAGCTTTTGATTTTTTTATATGTAACACCAAATATCATCACACGTGCAGCCAGATTTAATCTGTCATGCCCCGACCCTCGGTCTCGTGACCATCCTTCAACTTTGGTCGATTTTAAAATGCGACATCCCAGGACTACATAGCGCCGACCCTTTCATTTTTGATAGCACATGCGGAAGCAGTTATAAAAATCCCCAGATAATAAAGCAATGGGATATACAAGTAGGACTAGAAAATTTAACCTTAAAACCAACACCCTTATTTACAAATACAAGTCATGCTAAAAAGGTTGGTTTCTACTCAAATAGATTCTACAGCCAAGATCATCAGATAGGATTGACGACTCAATTCTCATCAGGGTTCTACTTTGGATCATCCTCGTAGTTCTCCTCCAGATACTCCTCTTCGAGTTCTTTCTCCTTAGTTTCTTCATCAGGGTCCTGAAATGTTGTCCCCAAACCGGGATGAGACTATGTCTCAGCAAGTTCTACCCCCTAAGACCCGATTAGTAAACTAATACACCTTAGGGTTGCCTATGCACAACATGAGTCAGAGGGCTTACCTTGGCCTCAGATTCCACCTGCATATTAGCACAGATCAAATAGTCACTCAAGCAATCACATCACTGATCGAAGCATCGATCAAATCGACCTAGTCGATTACAAGTAAACAAGACCACTCATCGGTCATTCCCATTCAATCAATCAATTCACAACATCAGATCAAGCAATGATCAATTGACCTAGCCGATTACATCTCAACAAGACCATTTCTGGTCGTTTCGACTATTCCAACTCAATTCCCAATTATGAATCACGGTCCTTAGGACACAACTTGTCTATAGGTGGTAATCACGGCCCCACCAAGCAACTTTCTTAGATTTAGTGGCTTTACGGTCCCACCCGACCCTTCCAAGATTCAATGGCTTTATGGTCCCACCCGACCCTTTCAAGATCTAGTGGCTTTATGGTCCCACCCGACCCTTTCAAGATCTAGTGGCTTTACGGTCCCACCCGACCCTCTCAAGAACTGATGGATTTGCGGTCCCACCCGACCCTTTCAAGACCTAGTGGCTTTATGGTCCCACCCGACCCTTTCAAGATCTAGTGGCTTTATGGTCCCACCCGACCCTTTCAAGATCTAGTGGCTTTATGGTCCCACCCGACCCTTTCAAGATCTAATGGCTTTACGGTCCCACCCGACCCTTCAACTGCGGCCAACAATATTGTACCTCATAATTAAATTCCTCAATTTCATAATATATTGGCCTAATTTGTTGGTATCAAAGATACTCGATAAAATATCGTGTATGGGTGCACGATCGGCCTTAGCCAAAATAGAATATTTTCCTTTCTATAAATCCCACCATTTTACGTAGTCTACCAAAACATTTTTGGCACTTTGTCAACCGATGCCCGGTTATTTTTCAATTAATAACCAAAGATTATTCAATTTAGGAATAAATCCTAAAATCCCCAATAAATCAATTTCTCACAAATTAAGGCTCGAATAAATAAACGAACTGCACCATGACAATCAGCACGAAATTCCGGTCACCGGCCATCCCGGTTGAATTTCCAGAAAAATACATAATTAAATAATTAATTTCGAAAATTAAATAAATAAACACAATAATTCCAATTTAGCACAATATAAAACTCAATTAAATAAACGGACTGCGCCACGATCATCGCATAAAATCCCGGTCTTTGGCCATCCCGGTTGAATTTCCGAAAAATAATTAAATAATTAATTTCGAAAATTAATATTTAATTCCTAAAAATTCCACTTAGGCCCGAATTGCTTAATTAACACCCGATAAGGGTCGGGAAAATCCCAAGAAGCATCCCATAAATAGTACGGGCCATTCTCTATCTAAGTACACTAACCACCTAACTAATATGCAATGCAATTAACTAAAAATCCCTAATCCATTCTAATCTAACCACCTAATTGCACTTAACTAACACTAATCAACCTTTAAGTATAATTAGCAAACTAAGAAGGCATTAGTGAGCAAAACTCACTCAAAACGACGGGCTCGACGCGAGGATCGACTTTCCTCAAAGCGGGCCGAGCATCCGGCTCGGGAAGACGGCCAAAACGGGCCAAAACCCCTTTGTCATACCCATTTCGCAACCTTCGTTCGCCGCTGGTTGGGGTGGATCCGGGGCTGATTCGAGCTGGACAAGGCCGGCGAAGGGCGAGGGGGCTCCGGTGAGTCGAGGTGGCGGCGTACGGTGGCCGAAGGTGGCCGGACAGCGGTGGAACGGGCCGGGCGAGGCGGTCGCACGGGGAGGACGTGCGGGGCGCGAGGGGCGGGCGGCTGAACGCGCGGCGTCCGCGGGTGGTGCGGACGGCGGCCCGGCGGCGTGCGACGGTGACAGCGACGGCAGCTCCGGTCTTCAAGCGAGCTGCTGTCTCGGCTTCTCCTTCCGCTTCGGTTTTCACGAACAAGAAAGGAAGAAGGAAGGTGTCGAGAGAGAGAGGGTGAGGGAAGAAGAGAGAGAAGAGAGAGGTTTGAAAAGTCAAAGAAGAAAAAGCAAAGTGGAAGCCAGCAAGCATTTCGGTGGAGGGGGCTACGCACGAGGGGAAAAGGAAAAGGAGAGAGAGAGAGAAAAAGAAAAAGGAAAAAGAAAGAAAGAGAGAGGGAAAGGAGGAAAGGTGTTTGGCCAAATAGGGAAAGGGAAATGAGAATAAATTCAAAAGAAAAGAATTTCCTCAAATAGAAAATTCTTATTTCAATTTCTTTTGAATTAGCTCATAAATTCCTAAAAGAATTTCATATTAGAGTTCTTGATTCCCCTCTTGCATTTTTGCATCCAATATCCCTCTTGAATTTCTCTCAAATGACTCTTAAAATCAATTGATGTCTCACAATTCAAATTGATTATTTTCTTTATCCAAGAATCCCTCATACTCCACAATTGCACAATCCCCGACTTCAACTGAACGAAAACGGCCCCATTTATCCAGTCGAAATTAGAACCCGAAAATCTGGATGTCACATAATCACTTAAAACAATACAATTTATAGGGCTCATACAAAACAGAATAGTCCATGCATTTCAGCTTTCGAAATTTGCACAATCCAGTTTGCACAGTTTTAGAAAACATTTTAATTAGATACCCAAATGACTTTCAAAAATTATGAAATTCGAACATCTAATAGTCAAGACATAAAGGAAGATATTTCATGAGGACACTACACCAAAAGACCCTCATACAATTCGGTATAGACCAAGCATCACAGCACTACTATTCTAACAATTCAACTTGCACAGTTTTTGAAACGTTTCTGGTTAAATAGGCAAATGAACTTCAAAAATTACGAAATTTAAATATGTTGTAGGGAAGACATAAAGAGAGATATTTCATGAAGAACACATTTCCGAAAGAACCTCATACAAAACGATATAGTCCATGCATTGAAACTGACTACGTCCGGGCACATCAGATTGCACGGTTTTAGAAACATTTCCGATTAAATACCCGAATGACCTTCAAAAATTATGAAATTCGACTATGTGATAGTCAAGACCCTAAGGTATATTTTTCATGAAGAATCAAATTCAGATTCGTCCTAGGTAATTTAATATAGGTGTTTAAAACTTCTGTTCCTAGTACCGAAATTTCCAGATTCAACACCCTCCGAAAAACCACGATTTCACCTACCTATTCTTGTTGTTTTTCTCTAAATTTTTGATATGTTAAATCTCAGGATGTCCTTTACATCTTTTGTTAAGAAATAGAAGATAAATTTCAACAAAAAGATAGCCATACAGTCCATGCATTCATCAAAGGTAGTTACCGAAATTTCCAGATCCAGTCTCTCCGAAAAATAGAGATTTCACCCTCTTATACTTGTTCGTTTTGTCCCAAATTTGAGTATGTTATATTTCAAGAATTCCTTAACAACTTTCATTTAGAAATAAAAGTCAAAATCCAACTCGAACGTCACATGCAAGCCACTAGAACATTCAAGGTCGAGCTGTTTTCTCAAGAACAGTTTACTAGTTTTTGAATACCACTCTTAAAACGTCCGTTTTTCATCCCCTAAACAATCCGAAATTTATCATCACTCATTCATACACTCTAGGCACAACATGCAAGAGTAGATTAAGGATCCCAACTTGCCTCTAAACCTAGCAAACAGCGAGCACACGGTGACTGGACACGGCGGCGACGAACGACGGACGCACGGCCTCTCCTCCTTTCCTCTTCTCTTCTTCCTTTCTTCCTTTCTTTCTTCTCTTTCCCTCTCTCTCTCTCTCTCTCGGACGAACCTCTCTCTCTCCCTCTCTTTCTCGCTTAAACCGGCACCATCTTCCCTTAATTTCTTCCCCTCAATCATTAGTCATCATTAGGTATGCATGGGTGACACTTGGCAACTTCTTTGGGATAAATGGGGGAGGGCAAAACCGGTCTCTTCCCCTCCCCTTTGCACGGTCGACAGCCCTTTTATGGGCTTATGGGCCGGCCATCTTGGCCCATCTTAGGCCCAACCCTCTTGGGCCTAAGACCCAAGCTTAATTAACCTAAGATTAACCCTTTTAAAAACTAATTAAATCCCCATCAAATCAAAATACTAAATTGCAAATTAAGATAACTATACACTTGCAATTATAAATTCATAAGTTCCAATTTTCATACATATTGCCAAAGATAGAATTCTCTTTCCCAAAATTCATCCATTAAAGACTTGGCCATACATCTCATCGCGAATCATGGATTAAAAAGGCTACAAAATACAATAACGGTGTTTCCATCGCCTATCCATGGCTCATGGCATATTTAGGGATTTTCATGAAATTCTAGGATGCCACACGGATAACTCATATCGGTGGTTCAATCCACACCTGATATTCACTCTCAATATCCAAACTCCATATTCAAATTCAAGGTTCTAGAGGTGACCCCCACAAAGTTTCGTTATCGTGTGGCATTTAGTCCCTGACCACAATCAGCCACAGTACAAGGTTCTAGAGGTGGCTCCCACGAAGTCACGCTGTTGTGTAGCACTTAGTTCCTGACCACAATAAGCAATAGCTCAAGGTTCTAGAGATGACTCACACGAAATTTCTTTGTCGTGTAACACTTAGTCCTTTTCCACACATAGCAACCGTACGAGGTTCTAGAGGTGGCTCCCACGAAGTCACGCTATCGTGTAGCTTTTAGCCCTTGACTACAATAAGCAACGGTACAAGGTTCTAGAGGTGGCTCACACGAAGTTTCGTTATCGTGTAGCACTTAGCCCTTTACTTGCTCACAACCCAATCGGTTTCCTCAACACAACACATGTGATTGCCTCAACACATCACCTCATCTTTCAAATGTCATCACATATTCACATATCACCCTTCAATAGCCATTCTTTGCCATGACCATGAACCATCACCATAGCACAACCATTCACATCCCATCACGCACAAGATCCAAGCATATCACAAGTCAACCACATCACCAAATATGCAATTTCTAGCAAGTAAAGCATCAAGAACAATCACAAACTACTACCGGTCCTAACTGGCAGAAACGGTCCACTTGCGTGTCTCCAATTTCAAATCCAGAAACTTAATCAAACGAGTTCAGAAAATTCTCAAATTTTAATATGTTGTAAAGGACACATAAAAGAACATTTTTTTATGAAGACACCTTAACCCATATCCTTCTAGATTAAGAGAAGTAAATCGCTCAATCCGTAACAAAAACTGTGTCCGTTTCCAAGAAGTCTGTTTTCTAAACATCAGTTTGGTTCGAGGTCTAAAACTTTTCCATTTGATCTGAAACTTGATTATGTTAAATTTCAAGATGTTAAAAACAACTTTCATGAAGAAACCATTTTGAAATTAGAACCCTAAGAGTTGATAAAAATCCTTGCAACACCAAAAGGTCACAAGTTTCAGCACAAACAGAGGTTCTATTTGCAAATGACGAAGCTGACATCTCATTCTTTTAAATCCCTAAAAATCTTGAGTAATATATATGTTATAGATGAAGATGTCTAAAACATTTCTCAAGAAGGAATCGACTTCAAAATCTTAAAATAAGTTTGATCCACAAAAATGGCAAACAGCGAGGGTCCAGAAATCAGAACTGAAGAAAGTCCACTGAATTGGACTAATCCAACCTCATTAGTGCTAATCTCATCAATTAGATCAACACTAATCCATATTAAGGCTAATCTAACCATTCAAGATTAGCACTAATCCATCTTAAGGCTAATCTCACTTAGTACTAATCTAACTAAGCTAATTAACAATAAACTAACCTCCTAAATGCAATTAATAACCTAATCAAGGATTAGGGAGTTAACTCACTGGATTAATGAGCAAATGGGTTCACGGCGACGACGACGCGAAGGCAGTGAAGGCCCGTGTCTATGCGGCTCCAAGGGAGGCCCGGAAAGGGCTGAAAAACACCTCGCAAGCTCATTGCCTAAGCTGGAAAGAGAACCGGTTCTGCTTCTGGTTCCGCTTGGGCTGGCTGAATGATTTCGCTGTGGCTGAGGCGGACGACCAGGGACGGGCAGAGAGACGGAGGTTGCTTGGCTGGGACAGCGGTTAGCTGGACAAGCAACGACGGGCCGAGCAAACTAGACACACGCGGACAGTGGGACGGGGTGAGGCGAACGCAGGCTGGAGTAGAGCTCGATGGCTACTCTAGTGACTAAGTTTGGGTTGGTTGAGCTGGCTTGGCTTGAAGCTTCAATAATTGAGGAAGATGAAAGGCTGAGGAAGAAGAATGAGGTGGTTTCTGCTCTGGAAATGAAGGCTTGAGGAAGATGAAAATGAAGAAGAAGCTGAGGAAGAAGAAGAAGAAGCTGTTGTAACTGGAAGAGGGGACAAGAAGCCACAAAAGTCAAGCCAAAATATCTTGGACACTCAAGTAGAAGCCCTCAAAGTCTTCAGCCTTGATCCACAGCCATTTCCCCTCCAAATCTTCTCCCACAATCCACTTTTGGTGTCCAAAATGTTGCAGCCCCCATGGCCTACGAATTTGGTGACTTCCATCTTCAATTTCACACCAATCCAAGCTAAAATGAAGGCCAAGTAACAGCAGCCCAAGAGACCTACGAATTTGCCTTGGTCTTCATCCAAATTTACACCAAACAACTTCAATTTGATGGCCCCAAAAGCCATGGCAGCAGCCCATAAAATTTCCCTTCAAGTCTTCACAAAACTATCCAATTAAAAGGCCAAAAATACCACCCCTGCTATCCATACGAATTTGCACCATTTTCCTTTCCAAATGCTCATCAAATAAACTAAATTGGCCTCCCAAAATACCAACTAAGGTACCCAAACAAATTTCCATAATTTACTTCACCAATCGATCCATCTTGAAGGCCAAAAATCTACCTAAAAGGGGTCCTCCGAATTTCTTGGATTTAATATGCCAAATTCCAATTTTTTGGCCAAAATTCCCGACTCGCCGAAAATTCGTCAAAGGATGAGACAATGTCTTAAAAATAAATCGTGACATGCTCGAACGTTCGATTCCCGAAACCGAGTTCAATTTCGTGGTTAAAATCAATCAGACACGATTTTCATCCAATCCAACCTACTTGGTAGCTTTTAGGGATTTTACTGTAGTTATATCCCTTAGCGGCTTCACCCAATAGGTTAGTTAACTCATGAGTAATCAGCTCAGAGAAAAAGGACCATAGGCGCGTCAGTGAAAAGCCCATTTCATTTCATCGAGACAGGGTCAAAAATTCAGGATCTCACAGAAGGGATCGTTTGTGCTTTTAATACTTGCATGAGATGATGGGCTAGACTTAACTATGATCATGATGCCAATAACTGTTAGGAGAGGTTTCATGGTCTAGAGGCCGCAATTATGATTGGGACTCGCATATGATGCGTTGAACAAGTTGGTTCACTCACTAAGTTCATAGAACACCAATAACTATCAGGTGAGGTGCGCTTTGGACTAGTGGGACTCCAATCCCCACTAGTAATCTTTACCCAACAAAAGATTACCGTTTCCCATTTTAAGGAGTATGGAATTTGAACATAAATTTAGTGGGAGGATCTATTTCATTTAAAGGCCAAAATGAAATAGTTATTTTGAAATGCAACAGCTAACAATATATTTTCTGCACAAATATATAAATACTTTGAAAAATGGCAACCACAAACCCATTCGCTTCTATACTTGACAAAAATTGTTTGACTGGACCCAATCTCACTAACTGGGTGAGGAATTTGAGAATTGTTCTCAATTCAGAGAAAATCGGGTATGTGCTTGATGAAAAGATGCTAAACTCTTTTCCTCAGGGTGGGACCCAAGAGGAGCGTGTTGCTTATGACAAGTGGCGTGACAATGACTTAAAAGTTAGGTCATATATGCTTGCTTCGATGAATAATAAATTGCAGAAGAAGTATGAAACTATGGAAAATGCTAGGTCGATCATCTTACACTTAAAGGAATACTTTGATGAGAATGGTCGAGCGTCTAGATATGAGATATCTAAGGCATTATATCATATCAAGACGGCTAAAGGATCACCAATTAATGATCATGCTTTGAAAATGATCTGGCACATTGAAAAGTTGGCTAGGCTAAATCTTGTTATGAACAACGAGTTAGCTATGGATTTGATCCTCCAATCTTTTCTCGATTCCTTCTCTGGTTTTGTCCAAAACTTCCACATGCATAAGATGGAGAAAACTCTTGCTAAGTTACATGGCATGCTAGTAGTTTATGAGAAGGAAATGCACAACACGAGGCCCAATGTAGTGGCTATGGCTAGGCTTCTTCTTCAAAAGGTAAGACTATTTTGAAGAAAAACAAATGGAAAAGGCCTGTCAAACCTGTTGTGCAATCAAAGCCCAAGATTGAAAAAGGGAAATGTCATTATTGTGGTGTCCAAGGGCACTGAAGGAGGAACTGTAAGAAATACCTCATGAGCTTGAAGGTCAAGCCCAACGACCAACCTTATGAAGGTATGGTGTCTATGCTTATTGAAACTAATCTTATAGTTAATGCTGAATCCAGCTTATGGATTCTAGATTCTACTGCAACTTCACATTTCTGTGTGTCATTGCAAAATCTGGAAATAAGCAGGAGAGTAGGGCGAAATGAAATTGTCTTGACATTTGCCAATGGAGGAAGAGTTGCTACATTAGCTATAGGGACTTTTTGTTTATGTTTGTCTTCTGGACATGTATTGGTTTTGAAAAACTGTTTGCATTATGAGAATGCTATCAGGAACATCATCTCTATACCTCGTTTGAGCAAAGAGAATTATGAATTTTCTGTTGCTAATGATGTATGTTCTATTTATCATAATAGAAGATGTGTTGGTTTTACTTGTTAACCAATAATCTTTATACCATTACAATATCCGGTAATGCGATTACCGATGTCAATAAGCAAAATAGAATTGATATAAATGCCATAACTAATAAATGCCCTAGAGATAGTCCAAATCCGAAGTATGTTTGGCATCTTCGATTAGGTCATATTAGAGAAGATAGAATCAACAAGTTGAGTAATGATGGATACATTGATCCGTCCATGTTTGAGTCGTACCTAACTTGTGAGGCATGTCTTCTAAGAAAAATGACCAAAGCGTCATTTGCGGGACATAGTGCGCGAGCCACTGACATATTAGGACTAATTCATATAGATGTATGCGGACCAATTAATGAAATTGTTAGAGGTGGTTATTCTTACTTCATCACCTTTACTAATGATCCGTCATGATATGGTTATTTGTACTTAATGAAGTATAAATCTGAATCTTTTGAAAAGTTCAAGGAATTCAGAGTTGAAGTTGAGAAACAAACAGAAAAGTGTATTAAGGCTTTTCGATCTGATCAAGGAGGTGAATACCCTTGTACCGAATTCCCTGAATATCTTAAAGACAATGGCATTTTATCACAATGGACACCTCCTGGAACTTCAGAGCACAATGGTGTATCTGAACGAAGAAATCTCACTTTATTAGATATGGTGCGATCTATGATGAGTTACACTGACTTGCCTATATCCCTTTGTGGATACGCCCTTAAGACAGCTGCATATATACTAAATAAAGTGCCATCCAAATCTATTCCAACTACGCCTTATGAGATATGGCATAGTAGGAAACCAAGTCTTAATCATATTAAGATTTGGGGTTGTCCAGCTTTCGACAAAAAGCTGAAAATGGAAAAAAAAAAAAAAAAAGTGGAGGCTAGATCTAAGCAAGGTCGCTTCATTGGATATCCAAAGTAGACTCTTGGATACTATTTCTATTTTCACTCTGACCAAAGAGTTTTGGTCAGCGGGCATGCTTCTTTCCTAGAGAATGAGTTCGTTTAGGAAGGTGGTGCTGGACGGAAAATAGTCTTACAAGAAGAGAATAATGAAGTACCAAACAACCATGTTCAGATACCGATCTTTGATTCAGTGGGAGCTTCTGATACACAACCTCTTAGGAGGAGTGCAAGAACGTCTCGTCTACCTGCTCGTTACAGACACTTGGTTAAACATATAGAACCATTATTCATTGTGAATGATAGTGATCAACCTAGTGATCCTAACACCTATGAGGAGGTGATGTCGAACATCGATTCTGGTAAATGGCTACAAGCTATGAAATCCCAAATGGATTCAATGTATTCCAACGATGTTTGGACCTTAGTTGACCTACCTGATGGTATTGTACCAATTGGCTGTAAATGGATCTTCAAGAGGAAGATGAATGCTGATGGTCATGTTGGAACTTACAAAGCACGGCTGGTGGCGAAAGGATATCATCAAAAAGAATGAATCGATTATGACGAAACTTTCTCATTCGGATTATGTTGGCTATAGCTGCACACCTTGATTATGAGATATTCCATATGGATGTCAAAACGGCTTTTCTAAATGGTTTTCTTGAGGAGGACATCTATATGGAATAATCGCGAGGTTTTGAATCCAATAGTGAAAGTCGAAAGGTGTGTAAGCTTAAGAGATCCATTTATGGACTCAAACAAGCCTCCAAAAGTTGGAACATCCGTGCTGATGATGTAATCAAATCGTTTGGCTTCATCAAAAACCCGAATGAATCTTGTGTATACAAGAAGGTCGGTGGGAGCGCAATTGTATTTTTAGTTCTGTATGTCGATGATATACTTTTGATTGGGAATGATGTACCAATGATATTATCGATAAAACTATTCTTGTCATAGAAATTCTTCATGAAAGATTTAGGAGAGGCAACCTATATTTTAAGTATCAAGATCTATAGAGATAGATCGAGACGATTGATTGGCCTCTCACAGTCTACATACATAGACAAAGTGTTAACACGTTTTAACATGCAATGTTTCAAAAGAGGATTATTGCCTTTTAGGCATGGAATCCATCTTTCCAAGGAGATGTGTCCCAACACTCCTGAAGAAAGAAAGCGGATGGCGAAGATACCTTACGCATCCGCTATTGGAAGCATAATGTATGCTATGCTATGTACGAGACTTGATATTGCGCATGCTGTAAGCATTACCAGCAGAAATCAATCTAATCCAGGGGCAGAGCACTGGATTGCAATCAAGAATATCCTTAAGTACTTACGAAGGACAAATGATTTATTCTTGATATATGGAGAAGGAGAGTTTAAAGTTGAAGCTTATACTGATTCCGATTTTCATTCGGATCCTAATGATTGTAAGTCTACATCTGGGTTTGTCTTTACACTAAATGGTGGCGTAGTTAGTTGGAAGAGTTCCAAACAAAGCATAACTGCTGATTCCACCACTGAGGCAGAGTATGTAGCTGCTTCTAAAGCAACGAAGGAAGCTGCTTGGATGAAAAAGTTCATATCCGAACTTGGAGCCGTTCCTTCTATTGAGCAACCGATTACATTATTTTGTGACGACAATGGGGCAATAGCTCAAGCTAAGGAACCGAGGTCTTACCAAAAGTCCAAGCACATTGAGAAATGCTTCCATTTCATCAGAGAAATTGTTGCGAGAGGTGATATCGTTTTGTAGAAAATTGGCTCGGCAAAAAACGTGGCAGATCCCCTCACTAAGGCCTTACCTCAGTCCTCTTTTGAAAAACACATTGACAAAATGGGTTTGAGGTACCAAAAAAGTTGGCTTTAGTGCAAGTGGGAGATTGTTAGTTATATGCCCTAAAGCAATCATGTAATAGTTACATGTTAGGGATTTCAGTTGTGTTGTCAAATTAATGGCAAAAAACGTTCAATTATCTGCATGAATGATTCCATAGGATCATAACTGGACTTATTCTTGAGAAGTTAAGAATATGCGTGACGGGTTCATAGTTAGACTGAATTTTTAAACCGTTCCTGGTTAATGGATCATTGAGTGGATATTAACGATCTTGTTGAGACCGGTGTGTTAGTAGCTTCACCATTAAGTATTGGATGCTTAAGGTAATAACGAGTCACGAATCATTGGGTATTATAATACCCGAGTTAGAACACAAGTGCTTAGAGTAGACAAGTTCACTGAACATGGCACACATCGAACAATTGACAACATGAAAACTTTTAGCGGGGTCAATGACTAATCATTCATGTTCTGGTCTTGTGTAAATAATCCTTAGACCTGAGGCACAGTGTTAACTTGTGTGTTGGATGACTATGGTTCACGGGTATGCATATTGGCAGCTCAATGATCCGTCTCTATACCTAATGGTCATAGCTCGCTCACATACAAAGTTACACGTGTGCGCAACATGGAATTTGCCTCATTGTTACATGCAAGGTATAGTAATGATGTCATATGCGACCTAATTGTGACACTACATTGAAATCCTCGGCCGAGGTTGTAACCGAGAATAAATTGTTTATGTCTTGTATAAAATGCAGATCAATGAGATTTGTGCATATGATCGAATTGGTGTGCATATGATCGAATTGGTGACTTGATAAATATTCCATGGTCTTTGTTCGATCAGGACATAGTAAGACAGAGGGATTGAATTACACTGTAGCTAGAGCTAACAGGTTTATTATGTTCTTAAAGCATTCACACTGTCTGGGTAGTCATGACATATTCCTAAATGTCGATCATGGCTTGTAGGACCTAGAAATTGATCGGGACAATCAATTCTCTTGGGAGTACTAATGTGTTAGTGCAAGTCTTACTGCCAGCTCAGTGATGAACCTAGGAATGTCACACACCATAACCAATTCACTCGATCGGACATAGCCCACTCACGAGAGCTATTCTCTTGCTCACCCAACTTCTAGAGGAAGTTGTCAATGACTTATTTAAGAAATTATAGACTAGCTTCTGGTGGAAGTAGTCAATAACTTATTTGAGAAGTTAAAGATTAGTTTCTAGAAGAAGTAGTTTCTGGAAAAAGTTGTCGATAACTTCTTTAAGAGGTTAAAGACTAGCTTCTAGAGAAAGTTAAATGTTGACTTCACTAAGACATTATATATATAGAGCAAAGAGAAGGTGAGTGGGTTAAGTAAGAAAAAGAGAGAAAGAGAGAGAGAACTACATGGTTAGCAAACGGTTGCTAACCACGTGTAGAGGATTGTCTCCACGAGATTGCTAGCACAGTTATAGTGGCAATTACCTACGAGCTCTTTTTCATTCGAGGTGTGTTGGTGGTGTGTTTGAACTAGAGGCTCGACATTTGTGGGGCTCAAACTGAAGAACATTTTAATCAAGTCGTTTAAAGCGCGCTTCGAGAAATAATCCGTATAACCCCTTTCGATATTCTGATTTTTGATTAAGACGCACGAACAACGCCTTTGGAGATACATGTATGGTAGAATTTTATATTTGCTTCCGCTGTGTTTATGTTTAATTAGCCTATACATGTTCTGTAAAACCCCAACAGAGTAGTCGTATTCAACGTGGCAAAGAGATCGAATCCCCTTGACCCTTTTGGAAGTCTGCCACCCCTTTGTCCGTCTTTGCTTAGCTTGTGCTCAGCTTGTGCTCTATTTGCTATTTCTGAATTGTTGGTTACTCCTGTCAACTAGAGGAGGTCGAATTCTTTCAATCCTTTGATCATCCAAATTATGTTCTTTACAAGCACGCACCTTCTATGGACTTAGCTGCTTTCGCATACTGAAAAGATTGTCGCTTTTGAGTTCGCAAACAGGAATATACGTTGGTGAAGGGAAGGTTATTCACTTCACTCGAGGGGCAGGACACGAAATCAGCACAGGGATTGTGTTAGACCACATCATTTTGAGCTCATCTCCCTCTCCTCCTATCGATACACAATGCTAGATATGTGGAGATCAGTTGAGACTTGATGGTGTCATCTCTTTGTGCATCGATTGCTTCCTTTCAAGTGGAAACCTCTGTTGGTGTTTGTTTCGATAAACAAGCATACGTACATAAGTACGTTAAGATCAAACATTTTATCGCAGTGGAAGTAAAAACACTTATACACGTGTTTCCATAGCATTTACGTGCATTTTAACAAAAACGCATAGAAGAGCTAAAGGGGCTAATCATATTAACCTTGTACCGTGCTCCAAAATTTGGTTCAGAAGTTTCTTCGGGTTCTAAGCACGAACATATGATGTCCTCACAGTAGTAGTTCCGACGTTCTTTAGACTTTGACCACGAACGTCTGACGCTTTCTGGTAACACCGATTCTGACGTTCTTGGATTCTTGACCATGTACATCTGACATCTTCCGATAATACTAGTTTTGACGTTCTTCAAATGTAGAACGTCTTATATCTTCATAGGCTCTGACATTGTTTAGATCCAGCCCCACAAGTGTCGAGCCAATTCTCACATTGAACAGAAGAGAGAAATTGAGAGATCTCACAACTGCAATGGTGCTAGCAATTGCTCTCATGTGAGTGTTTTGTTGATTAGTATTAGCACACTCAATTATCGATTGTCAATTGTCGATCGTCTATCATACGGTGATTTGCTCTCTATATAATCTTCTATAGCTAGTTTAGATCACATTTAAATCAGCGCATTAACTCTAAAACCATTTTAGAATTAATCTGGCCATAACTCCTAACGAACGTAAGTTCTAATACCGTTACAAACACTAATTTGAGCATTAACTTTGTAACTGTTACAAAGCATTATTCCAGACATTTATTTGTAAATGTTACAAGTCTTTATTATGTGTATTAACTTTGTAACTATCACAAATACTTAATTTGGCCATTACTTTTGAAACTGTTTCAGAGCATTAATTGTTCATTAATCTGAAACCATTTCAAATCATTAAACTGCCCATTTATTCTGAAACCATTTCAGATCATTAATGTGACCATTAAGTTTTGAAACCGTTTCAAAACTTAATGTGACCGTTACATCTGAAAAATGTTTCAGATCTTTAATTTAGCCATTAAATCTGAAACTGTTTCAGATCATTGATTTGGCTATTGATTCTAAACTCACTTCAGATTATTAATGGTGTGATTAACTCTAAACTCACTTCAGATCATTAACGCAGCTATTAATTCTAAACTTATTTCAGATTATTAATTTGTTCACTGAATCTGAACACACTTCAGAGATTTGATTCGGCCATAAAATCTAAAACCCGCTTCAGAGTTTGTAAACTATGATGCCCTTTCATCAGAACTTTTATTTCTAACCCGACTCAATCTAATTGGCTCAATTGCAAACACATTTGCAATATTCTCTCTCTCGTTCAAATGTCATTCTAATTGGTTTTGTTGTGTGACATCCCTAGGTTCATCACTGAGCTGACAGCAAGACTTGTACTAACACATTAGCACAACCAAGAGAACTGATTGTCCAGATCAATCTCCTGTTCCTGCAAACCATGAGTGACATCTAGCAATATATCATGGCTACCCAGACAGTGTGAAATATCTCAGAACATAATGAACCTATCAGCTTTGGCAACCGTGTAATTCGATCATTCTGTCTCGCCATGTCCCGATTGAACAAAGGCCATGGAATTATTGGTCAAGCCACCAATTCAATCATATGCGCAAATCTAATTGACATGTATTTTTTCGAGATATGAACCATTCATTCTCGATTACAACCCCGGCCAAGGATTTCAATACAATGTCACGATTAGATCGCATAGGCCATTAATCTTGTATAACAAGAAGATAGATTCCATATTGCGCACGCATGTGCCTTCGTATGTGAACAAACTATGACCATCAAGTACAGAGACGATTTGACAAAGCGTCAAAATGCGCACTTGTGAACCATAGCCATCCAACACACAAGTTAGCATCATGCCTCAGGTCTAAGGATCTTTACACCTAACCAAAGCATGAACGATCAGACATTGACCCCGCTAAAGAGCTTCCATGTCGTCAATCGTTCTATGTATGTCATGTTCAGTGAACTTTTTCAAGACAAGCACCCGTGTTCTAGCTTGAATATCATAATACCCAATGACTTGGGACTCATCATCCCCTCAAGTATCCAATACTGAAGTGAAGCTTGAGAACACATCGGTCTCAACAGGATCAACAATATCCTCTCAATGATCTATCGACCGGGAACTGTTTAAAGATTCAGCATAACTGTGACCTATCACACATATTCTTAACACCTTAAGAATAGGTTCGGTCGTAACTGATCTTATGGACCTCATTCATATAAATTGGACGATGAATGAAAAAGCTTATTTTCCATTAAATAATCCCTAACATGTAACTATTACATGGTTGCTTTAGGGCATACAGCTAACAACCTCTACCTATTTGAGTACGGCATCTCCAAGGGGGTGTACTCGGGAACCGAACCGACCCACCTAGAAAACAGGTCCGAGAACTGGTTCCCATAGAAACCGGTTCCCAAAAGTCGGAACCGCTTTGAACTGGTCTGGGAACCGGTCCTGAGTGAATACCCACCCGGGAACCGGATCAACCGGACCATTTTGGGAACCGGTTTTGTAAGCCCAAGAGTCCAAAATCCTATCTTTTTTTTTTCCCTTGATTTCTAATCTTAAAATTGTGTTTTTCCTCTCGCACCGTCCATCGCCGCCTCACGATCGCACCATCCATCGCTAGCTCACAGTCACACCGTCCATCACATAAGATTTTTACTTTGCCTTGTGATGTTTGTTTATGATAATTAGCCTTGTGGATCATTAGTTTCATTTAGTCAAAAAGTTCATGTGCTTATTAATTACATGTGCTTAATGTTTTAATACAAATTAGGAGGATTACGTTGTTTTCTCACTTATTAAAGTAAAATTCGAAGTCGTATAAGATATGAGGCGGTTGCAAAACAGGTTTTAGTGGAAACATGATTGACCTTAGAATCGGACCAAAAAAATAATGTTGTTCCAAAATAAGGTCCAATGCAAACTTGGTTGGGTACAATATCCAAAAAAAGGATAACCGGTTATAACAGGGTCAAGTACAAAGTCCAGATCTAGAACCTATCCATCATGGACCCGATCACCTTAATTCTAATGTTCTCTCCAATTCTGATATTTCTGCTTCTGGATTGTTTTTAAGATGCTTTTTGCGCAAATCTTGTTTGACCATCAGAATTAATTCTTTAAGCAATACTCCCGATGTGTTAGACTACCTTTGGCGTGGGTTTTGTCCTACATTTGCGTATATATGGCATTCCAGTTAAATGATAAATTATATGTAACCATAAAACGAAAGAGTTTGAGAAAGGAGCCATTACTGATAATAATTTGAAATCAGTTTAGTAACACTTATTGGTTACATCTGTAGCTATAAAGCTCTTTTTGGGTAAACTTTCCTAAGTATATTCCGATCTAATTACTACTCTAGTCCAATAAAGGAGAAAATTACACCAAGGATTTGAAACCTCCCATATGAAGTACCGTCATCCTGAGCATCTCAATTGGTTTAATCACGTCCTAAATATTTATTCGAATTCTCTGTAAAAATTGTCTTCTATGCATTAATTAGATTGTGATGTAAAAGATTCTCCAGCATTAATTTAAGACGGAGTTTTAGCTTTGAAGCTAAGCTCACAATTTGGTCAAACGCTATAAAGAACAAAGCTTTGGACTAATTTGTTGGGAAATCACTTGAGGTGAAGTTCGAGTGCACTCTGAGCAAGAAAGAAAAAAAGGCATGGGTAAATTAAAAGGGGCTCTTCTGCCGCTGACCATTTTGGCACTTGGGCGAAAAGTTCCTTTGGTAAGACGGAAACCCTTTGCTCATTCCCCAATAGCCTATTCAATCAAACTTTCCTTCTTTTTTTCTTTTGATAGGTGGAAAGATCAACTATAGGGCATTAGGGGGTGCAAACCCATAGACAAAAAGAGCTCATAAAACCAAAAGGGAGATCAATCACATCACAAAGCATCTACCATATCAACCAAAGGATTTACATCCGTATGCAATTTTTCACTACACCAAAAGTACAAAACTTTAAGCCAATACAACAAAACAAAAATGAAAGATTCCTCTCCATCCGAAGCTCTCTTGTTTCGCTCCTTCCAAATCAAGCAAAAACAGAGGAGTTGAGACAAACTTCAATGTCTTGTTGTCGGATGCCCCCAAGCCCATAGTTCTTGCTCAAGAGGACCTTTAATAACCCAAGATAACCAAGTCCAGGATAACCCAGTGCAAGCGTAGGTTGTTGTCCAACCATTCTCAGCCAAAACAATGAAGGATGAAAGACGGACAGTCTTTAGCTCCATTGTGCAGAGAAAACATGTATTGGACTAGTACCTTGCCATTTGTTGTAGGTTATCTAAAGTATGAATTCGACCGATGTTGCTTCCGAAGCCAAAAACAAGAACTTCCATTGGAACCCTCACTTTCCATATTTCTTTCCAAGGAAAGTCCAATCTACCACCAAACCTCCCTAGCTAGCTACTAATAGTAAAACATATAAAAAATTCAATCTCCTCCATTGTTCCTCATCGAAGTATCCTCAAAAGCAGTGGAAATCTTCGAATCATACCAAACATCAAAAAAAAAAAAAAAAAAAAAAAGTGAGCAAAAGTTTCGAACTCCCAATCTTGAGCTTGCCTCAAGAAATCAATATTCCAAGTGATCATTCCCTCATTTAAACGATAGTGATCCGCCACCAAACCTCCTTTCTTCTGGTCAGGCCAAAGAGATCTAGAAATTTATCTTTAATAATATTTCCCCCACCAAACGTCAGACCAGGAGAGTGTCCGGTTTATGCTGCCCACTTTAATTTTGGTATTAACAAAGAACTCACTCGACTCCTCTCTAATCCTTCTCCATAAATCGGTGCCATGTGAAGCTCTCCTATCTTTAGTCAACAGAAATGCTCAGTCATTGCCTGATTTTGTGGCCACCATTTTCCTCTAGAAATGGTCATTTTCAACATTGACACACCACAGCCATTTGTTGAGAAAAGCTTTGTTTAATAATGGGAGGAACTTGATGGCTAAACCGCCATTGCAGAAAAGGATTGACTGACAACATTCCAATTCACCAAAGGTAATTTATTAGCCTCTTACTATCAGCCCCAATAAAAAAGTAAAGTACCTTAAACAGCTTCCAGCCTGCAACTCAGAGAGAGATGGGGAAAAGAGACATGAAATAAATAGGAAGACTGGAGAAAGTAGTTTTAATAAGGGCTAGATTCTTAGTACTAGCTTCAAGAAAGCTCCGTTCCTTTGAAATCTTGATCTCCCCAATTTAGAGAGGAAACATCTTTCCAGCTGAAAAGCCTCTTCTGAAATTTCTAAATAAACGGGCTCCCAGCTACACTTGTTGAAATTAGCACTCAAACAGAGACCTAACTAGGTGATCAGGAACGAACCTAACCAAAACCCCATAACTGACAATAATCAAGTATTGTTCACTACTTCATCCAGTAGAATAAGCTTTCTATTAGTCAGATTGATTTTAAGCCCAAAAACCGCCTCAAAACAAAAGTATACGCCTCAAATACCAAAAAGATGGTACCATCTGCAAAAAGAAATGCGACACAGTCATTTCCATGTCTCCATTGGCCACTTCAAAGCCAGTAAACCATCCCAAGTCTGACCTTTGACCATTTTGCTAAGATCCTCCATCATCAGGATAAACAAGGGGAATAAAGGGTCACCTTATCTAAGGCCAAGAGAAGATTGAAAGAAACTAGATGAACAGCCATTAACTATAACAGGAAATGTAGGGGCTGAGACACACTGTTTCATCAATTGCACCACCTCTCTCCAAAGCCCATCATCTTTAAAACACACGAAAGACAATCACACAAGGCATAGTCAAAAGCCTTCCCGGTATTGAGCTTGCAAACAACTTCTTTTTTGTGTTAAATTGGGGATCCACTAACTCATTTGCGAACATTGCTGCAACTAGAATTTGTCGTGTCAACAAAAGAATCCAATAAGTTTCCACCACTTTGCTGATAATGTGTTTTAATCTTGTTGGAAGCACCTTAATAAGAATTTTATACACACTGCTCACTGACCTAATGGGGAGAAAATCACACTTTTCCTTGAGGTCTCTCCAGGGATGACTAAAGCAGTCAGCAACGGATTCTACCCAAGAAAGCTAGTTATAAGGCAATCAATGTGTTAAAGGAGCGACTATGCTCCTTTTTCTCTATTTGCGCAGCTGACATGTTTATCCCATATGTAAGTTGAGAACATAAAAGCACTTGTTATCAGGTGCGCCAAAAGTAAAACCTGTAAGGCGTTGTAGATGCCCAAATAGGGTGTTAAATAAGCCACTAACCAGATCAAAGTTTCAAAATTCAAGGCCAACTATGAATGATCTATATGCCAAGCATCTCATGGTGCCAATATCACTATTTTTCCAAGGAATCAAATGAAATAAAAAGGGCTTTTTACATAGATAAAACTTTCAGTGGGCTAATTATAACAAAGGTCGTTAATCTCTAACAAATTAAATGGAGGTGGACAATGGGATGCCTAGGTAAATTTAAATATCTTAATTCTCCAAAAATAATAAAGGCTGGACCGCCTTTCTTTATTTCGAGAGGGATGATAAGAAGGGAGGTGGAGGGTTTGTTGAAATTAAGCACTGAAGTTTCCGTGAGTAAATGTGATAAAGGAAGTGATTCTCATCAGACCATAGAGCACATTAACATGCATGGATAATACCTCTAAAATAATAAATATGTATGTCAACTTCAGAGGTACCAGAACAAGCTGCTTGAAAATGAAATAGCACAAGGCATTTACATGATGATGCTGCATCAACTTTGGCATGTCAGAGAAAGAACGCCCCTGGAAAAATATAAAAATAGGTTTTTAGATGAACCATTTATAAAATGTACTAGGCAAGAAGTTGATAGCTCTAAATATTGATGATTAGTTCATATCAGAAAGTAGACAACAACATGCCTGAAATACATGTAGTATCAATGATACTTTCTTGTTATTTCCTCCAAGAGCAGCAGCAAGCACCTCTTTTGGATAAACATAGCCAGAAAAACTGAAAAAACCTTCGTCCCACAAGGGGGATACCCACTTTGCAAAATTTCTAAGTAGAAATCCTACTCGGATGCAATCTAGTGAAGAAATGCCAAAAAAAAAAAAAAACTACTTGAGTAGCTCAAAAGTAAGAGTGAAATCATAAAAGGAAAAGGCAGAATATACAGGAGAAAATTCAGAAAGCATACACTTAGAGCCATCTCCTGATTAGAGAATGCTGATGTCAGTTCATCTTAAAATCAAAAGCAGAAATTTGTCTTAAGCTAGGTCTATTTCCCAGAGCCTTTATCCCTGGAAGCATCTTGGACTCTAATTTGTAGCAGAATTTTTCAAGGCAATTCATGCCCGGATTATTTGTAGACATCTCGGGGTGTATCTAAGAACATCCGAGGGGGTGCCTGTTGCTATAGTCACTGTATGTGGGACGTCGGCCACTGGAGTTAATCATGGAATAGATGACCCAAAGATGGTTCTCCACAGTTTTGGTGCCGAAATCAGGGGCAACAACAAAGTCAAGAACTTGAACAAATTACTGTCCTTGAGTTTTGACGACTTTCCTTCCATTTGAAAACATGTTTTTTGTATCTGAACATTCTTCCACAAGATTGTGCAATCAAGCATTGGACCATAATTTGTCTGCAGATTGCAGAGGGCTTTGTTGTAGTGGAAGGTAGAACATCAGAAGAAGGTGAAATAGGCTACCTGAGGGAGCTTTTGGACTGGAGTTTGATTCAAACTGCCTTGCAAAGTTATGATGGAAAGAATAGAGACTTACGCACACATGACCTTCAACAGAAATAATATTCTGTAGTCCAGAAGTTGCAACGTCACAGCTCTGATCAATGAACAAAACAAAACAGTGCCAGGAAAAGTTTGGCGCCTATCAATACTTGTTTCATTGCATTCTGTTCAAAGAATCTACAGGATCTCTAAGCTGTCTTTGCTGATGTTCTGGGAAGTAGACACAAAACACAAATTTTCAATAAATGCTCTCTTTGCATGTAGCTTGAAAATGCTCAGCATGTTGATGTTGTAGCTGGTGCGGTTAGACAATTTGCCTTCAGATATAACCTTCCTTTATCTTTCAATGTATTTTCGTCTCAGGGGAATGACGACCATGACCAGCATTCCAAATTCCATAAGGAGGCTTCATAATCTTGAGAGGTTAGACTCTAAGCACGACAGTGTCACTGCATTGTCGCCTGAGATTCTAAAGCTGCAAAAGCTTCGTTATCTTCTGGCATATTCTTATAAGATGGAACGACACCTATGCAGGAAAGCTGTTTAAGAGCCCCGAAAAATAATGGTTGGTTTCTTTCACTCTGAAGGTTTTGTTTCATCGACCCAGCCAGCAATAACGGCAGGACAGTTAACTCAGCAGGCTGGACTCATCAACTTGAGAGAGAAGATGGAAAGCAGCTGAGGTCATCCATCCAGATGCTTTCGGGTCTTTGTGCATTATCTTTAACTTCAGTAGAAGGGAAGATACTTAGTGGCATACAAGATCTATCTTCCCTCTGAGGTTGCTTCAGCGACTATATTTGACTGGACATCTACAGGAATTACCAAATGGGATACAGTCCAACGATAACCAGGTCAGGTCGCAGTTAAATTACTGAGAGTTAAACATGATCCCTCAAATCCCTTCAACATTTGCCGGATTTTTTGCATCTCGAATTTGATGTGGCTTTTAATGGGTCAACCTATTCATTCCCGGCTGGGGAGTTTAAGAAGCTCAAGCAATGACACCTGACCAAATTTGATGGACATAACCACGTAAGTATAGAGGTCGGATCACTTGCTTGCGTGGAAATAGTAGCAATTCGAAGCTGCACGCTGTTGCACGAGTTGATGCAAGGTGTGCAGTACCTCACCCAATCATAGATTCTTAGGTTTCTTGGTATGCCTGATGGGTTGATTGGGAGACTTTCGGCGGACAGAACAAGACTATCAGAAAGTTGCACACTTAGAACATCTGGAATCAAAAGTTGATGGACTCTCAAAATTGTAGGTTGCTTTGCTGATTTTTCAACTAGAAGAGTACTCTCAGAATTGTAGGTTGCTACACATACCCAGGATTGCTATATTCCCTTCCAATCTGTGATCCAGATTCATCAATCTGGTCTTGGTAAACTCGTGTCCCAGACCATTTCCCTAGCCCATCGACCCCTTCACATTCTCATGCAATTCAAAGATACCAGCTAACTCTTATTTGCTAGCTTCTTCGAAGGACCAGAATATTATACATTTTGTATCTAATTTAGGCTTATGGATTCTAGAAAAAAAAAAATCTCAGACAGAACAAGTCTATTTAATCATTTGATCAATTGGAGCTTGTATTGTAGTTTATCTGTAATTTCAAAATAAATCCATTGCGAAAGAACAATTAGATTACCAAAATAAAAGTGAATGACCTCAAAAAGAGAATGTTTCCAAGCCTATCACAATTCAACCAACTAATTCAACCCCTTGTGTTACTTTTTTCTCCACATCTTTTCTTGTACCTGCACCATCCCTATAATAGTTGCTATTTCATAGATGGTGAGACAAACGACAGTCAGACTCAACAGATATGATTCCTCTGCTCCAACTGAGCTATTGCAATTACTCCTACTGCAATATTTGATGATGTATCCATTCTCAAGTGACAGAACTACGCAACAAGTTAGAACACCTACAGACAAAAAATCAGTCAGATCCAAAGTGTCTTGTGGCGTACAAGAATGGATTCCAGGCACTGACGCAATTAGATATCCCATAGCCTTGTTAAAGTCATATTTTGCCAACTCGACAACCCAATAAGCCTGAGAAGGTGCATCAATCACAAGAGATGCCATAAACCCTGCTAGTTGAGGTGAAAAATCAGATTTTGCACCTTGTGTTATTTCATCATCAGAAATTTGAGTGAACAAAGATGAGAAATCAGGAGCACCTCTACGAGGAAAATCTTGCCACCACACAGTATTGGTAATGCCAGTCCACTGCAGAAGTCAAAATCATATGAATAATGCAACGTCAAAAGTTTGTTCTACAGCAGCACAAACTAATAACAAGAGGGGGCGAAAAGAGGTAGTCAAGAATGAACAAAGCAAGAAGAACGTGAAAGACAAGATATGCCTAACAGCTTCCCAAAAACCATTATTATTAAATAACTTTTGGCATCTCTCGTTCCATACCATTATAGCCAAATCAACCCAGCCTATGTAAGGTTATCTTTGAAGTCCAATAGTCAACACTTGCCTTTCCCAAAAAGTCTCAGGCACTTTCAGAGGAGAATCAGCTCCCACTTATTTCCCACATCATCTTTTAACATACCACTTACGAAAGTTCCATGCCAAGTATTCTACAGATTTTATTACCAGAAGTTGACGAAAGAAGAAAGTCTATTAAATGCCAAGAAAGGGTTGCAGATCAAACGAAAAACTTAAGCAGACTTCTTTTATGAGCTTTTTTCCCGATAACCAGGCAGCATAACTGGAGAAAAAGCTGCAAGATTTATAAAGCAATTATGCAAGAAGAAATGTTCCTATTGGCCGTAAAAAGTAGTGCAAGGATTGTGGACGCAGTAATGTCTATGAATTATTAGGCAACGAAGTAGAAGAACATGGCACAAATTATTGGTATAAGGATATTACAAAAATTAAGGAGTCAATTTTCACCAAAAAAAAAAACAAAATAAAGAAGTCAATTGTCCATATATTTGACAGGCCAGTCTTGTCAATACTCAAATGTTAGAAGGATAAAAGAATATTTTCTGTTTGCAGATCTAACCTACGCTTGAATAATCAATTATAGTTTACATGACATCCACTTAAATCTAACGGTATCGGCTACTTCTCAGACAAATATTTAACTTGATTTAGTCTTTTGGATCATAAACAGTAACTCAAACAGCATTTTGAATTTGCATTGATGTTTCATTACATATATTTACAACCTAAGGTTTGATGGATCAACTAGACCAACTACTTCAACAGTGCATGGAAATATTTTTTATCCATAGAGGGGGAATCCTTACCAGGTAAATTTATAAATGGCCAAATATTAGTTACCGTATGGATTAATTTAGCGAAAACTTCTACACTCAGGGGTACATAGAGATGAAGCTCCACAAATGGGGTGACATCTGTTGAAGATAAAGAACCAATGCACATCTCCTGCTTTAAACATGGATACCACAAACAGTGCAATCCCGGGGAAAAGGGGGAAAGTTATAGGAAGAACTCTAATTCATATGTGCAGTTCCATGACTAAACCTCCAACTTCATGACTAAGTAATAATGCCATCAAATAGATTATCTGAGAATAATTCTCCCATCATGGCATAAATACATTCAGAAGGAAAGCACTCTATTGCTTGCCAGAAAAAATCCATAAGCACAACTTGATCTTACTGCATGTTCCCATCATGAAATAACTTGCATATGAGTTAGCTGTACCCTAGAAACCACCGGATGTAAGGAAATGATAACCTCATAAAAATTTTCCAAACAATAGAAAGTGAGAACAACTACCACATAACCCTAAAAGTGGCAAAATAATTCATTTGAGAATTTCAAAGGAGAAAAGAGACTGACAAATGTTAAATCACAATATGTTAAAGTTAGGAATCACCTGTTTGGCAACCAAATTGGCAGAAGTAATGATGACATGAATCCTATCCTCTCTTTGGAAAACAAGAAGTTTTGGATGATGACATGCAATTCCCTGCTTCTTTCGATCTCCACCAAAAGCGATGATCCCAGGGAAAGGGGGATATCTGTAAAAGTAATTGTCCAAGAACGCTAAATTGTGTAAAACTCTTTAGGCACATCACTCAATTTAACCAAGAAATGACACCACAACAAGCTTAGGAAATTCTGGATAAGGTACAAGGGTTCTTTGCTCAGGGCTTGAGCTCCAACATCTATCAGTGTTGTGACAAGCAATGGTCACTGGCAAATGGTCAGGAATTCAACAGAAGGATAGAAACCTGCCATTATGTCTCGGCAAAGATACAAGCATCCGTTCAGGAACAAGAACCAAAAACAAGTAAATGTAGACTGATTTTCTAGATGCAAACATGAAAGCAAGAAGGAAATATGCATGAACTATCCACGTGGTTATTAAATTAACAAGAAAAGCCAGAGCTATAATATTGTCCCTGCAGAATAATATAAAAAAGGAATGGCTAAAGGCATTCACTGCAAAATTCATAGCAAATATCGACGACAAGAGATGATTAACATATCGGCCAAGAGAGTATGGAACCAAAAGGTACAGATCAGTGCAAAGAAAAAGAAGTACGAACCACGTAATGTCGTGAACGTCGCAATGAATATCTGCGCAATGCTTTCGACAGGATAGATAAGTTCTGCCAAGGAAACTTCAGAACTACAACCAAAAGAACCTTGTCCAATAGATTCAAGACGATTGACGCAGAAATTCATCCCTGGAGGTGGACAGAAGCTGCGCCTATTTTCATCATTTGCGGTGGAATTGAAACGAAGGCCAGTTTCTGGAGGCACCCGGTTTAGATTAGAGGTGATTCGATCGGCATTCTCAAGATATTTGTTGCCTCTTTGAGATAAGTTTCCAGCATGGGCAGAAACACATGCTCCTTTCCCATCAATCTCTGAGCTCACAACCTTTTCAGCTGGATGCACACGAGTGAGTGGGTGAGGAAGTCTGTACCTCATGCTTGGCAAATTACAGATGGTGTCGGAATTGTTAATGGGCAAAACATTTGGCAACTCTGGTTCGCCACCAGGATCGGTGGCAGGCTCCTTGGAAAAAAGATCGAGCCTGGATCCAGATGAATTATTACAATTCAATGAAGCGGGCACGGCTGTTGCCAGAAAAATAGGGCATCTCCGGATGCAAGAAACGGGGTCGGGGGAGTGCAAAATGTGCCTGCACCGAGCCAAAAGCGATTTCGCTCGGCGATAAACAGCAGAGGAAGAGGATGGACCTGGAGACGAAGCAGTAGACCGGGAGGCCGATACCCTTTTGCTGCTGCTCGACGTCGTGGTGGTCGTGGTGGTCGTGGTGGTCGTCCAAGGCAAAGAAAACCTCTCCTTGACTGCACAAGGATCATCCGAACCAGGAGAAACCACTTCCTCCTCATCCAGGACAACAATTCTCCTAATAGCAAATCCAATTCGAATGCCGGACCTACATTCACCATCGCCGCCGCACACAAGCAGGACTTCATCCCCGGTGAACAACGCGACGGCGCTGCCCCGCCGACACTCGACTCCATTGACAAACACTCGACTCAAAGCACCGCGAGGAGCAGCCTCGCGCTCCTCCCCGACTCCCTCCCTAGAAACAAAGGAGTCGTTCGGACGAGACCCGGCATGGAAAACGAAGACCTTGCGCTGGCTACCGTCGAAGAGGATGCGGCAATGGAGGTTGCTGACTCGGGGGTCGGGCAGGAGGAAGTCGCACCGGCCGGCGCCGCGAGGGCGCCCGGTGGCCTTGCAAACCAAGGGGATCCCGACGTGCTGCACCTCGAGCAGCGCCGCCGCCTTTGCCACGCTTTGCTCCTTCTTTCTCTTCTTGTCTTGGCCTTGCGCGACGGGGTGACGGGCGGGTTGCCTTCGTTTGAGGGTAGCGTCGGGGGCGACGGTTGACATGGGTGGAATGGAGGGAAGCGCATGTCATGTCATGTCATGTCATCGATCGAATGATGATGGATTTGACAGAAGAAAACGGAGATGAAGAATTCGAAGGAAAACGAAGAATGGAGGAAGGATTCGGGGGTTGCAAGAATGGTGGGCAATGCAATCCCCACCGTCCATCCGTTTGCGCCCCTCCCCCGATTGCTTTCCCTCCAAAAAAAAAAAAAAAAAAAAAAAATGAACCCACTCTCTCTCTACTTTAAAAAAGAAAAGTTGTAAATCTGATTAATGGCCCGGTACATGCGGGCCGGGTCGGATATCGGGCTTCCGAATCATTGCTCGGAGCTTTTTGATGAATTCAAAATTTTTGAATGAATTAAACCATAGCCCAAATTTTACTCTCTCTATTAGTTGAACCGGAGAAGAGGAGCAAAGCCTTCATATTTGAGGCCTTTTGGTTGCAAAATGAGAAGTGTAATAGGATCATTAAGGACACTTGGAATGAACCTGGCCTAGCTGCTGAGGATTCGGTACTGAAATTGAAAGTGGTGTCATTAGCTTTAGCCAAACGGAGCAAGATAACTTTTCTAAACGACTTGAAGCGGATCAATGACCTAAGAGATTAGTTGCAAGGAGAAATTAATTTCTAGAGCTTACCTGCACACAGAAATAAACAGCAAGAACTTACGGAACAAATTGAGAATCTGTGCAGAATAGATGTACTATGGCTTGAGATCGAGAGTAGAGCGGCTGAAGTGGGGTGATAAAAATACAAAATATTTCCATGCCACAACCATTCAAAGAAGTAAGTCAATATGTCTTTGATGAACACCACAATAAATCTATTTATACACTCTTTGAATACTCTGTTGATCAAATACATGAAAGCAAAAGGCACATCTATTAATCCAAGAGGCATGATAAGAAATTTCTAATGGTCATATCTTGCTTTGAAAATAATTCTAGGCTCATCATCTCCTTTTCTTTTTCAAGTTTAGAAAGTGTCATTCAATGTGGTACCTTAAAAAAATGATGCATCAAGTATCTAATCAATACCAAAACCAATTTTTCTATAAGAAGACAAGCCCAATATATTCTCAAAAAACATATCTAATAACAACAATACTTTCCAACTTCACAACATTATATTTTATATGTTTTAAGTCTGTAGATAATCACAACAATATCACGATGTGAGAATAACCAAACAACCCCTAAAATAACATCGAGAATACATATATTTAACTCCACTAGATTTCCATGCGACTCTTTATTACTCATCCAAAACACACACTTCTTGAACACGCGATTCGCAACTAAGAGATCATTACTTTATAATCCTTAGTTAAATCAATTTGGGGTTCATCTCTTGCTTCGTACAAGTCACCACAATGACTCTATATCTCTTTCTCGAAATCTCACCTCGAGAACCTTAAGATACATTCTTCATATCAAAAGTATTAACTCATTTGCCCTTGATACACTTTATAAAGCCAAATAAGCTTCTCCAAATCAAGATCAATAACTGCATGGACTCAAAATGAATCATCCATTCCAGTATTTAACAAAAGATTGACGCATTCTAACATACAACCTCACAACATATTTATAAAATCTACCCAATAAAAGATCATAATCTAAGTTCTGATACTACAAAATGTCACGCTCGAAACCATCACGAATAGGAGATGACACGGCCGCCCTTCCACCCAAAGGGCACGGCTTCAAAGCTCCCAAAAACAATTCCTGAAGTCCCCTCGTCGATATCGCTCTCATAATACTCATTATTAGCTGAGGAACCTGAAAATAAAAAAAGTTTGGAGAATAAATAGGTGAGCAACCACAGCTCGGCGATTAATACATCTCTTCTAAGCAGATCGAGCACCCATTATGCATACCTGCAACCAAAAACCACAACTCTTTTAATCCAAAATTCATAATATAACAAGCATATAATAAGAAAATAAGTTACATATGCTTCAACATAGCTGTATTTATAATAGAAATATTCATTTTATAATAATATCAAAACAAATATCAATAGTCAAATCCATTCATTAATCTCATCAATTCACACGTCAATAGTTTATCCATTGGTTAATCTCATGCCATACATCAATGGTCTATTCCATTGATCTATCTCATATGAAACCACACGTCAATAATCCATTTCAATGATTGATCTCAAATCACATGTCGATGGTCCATTTCATCAACTAAACTCAAATCACATATCTATAGTCCACTTCATTGACCAATCTATTGCTCAGTATTAAACTATGGTCATGATACAACGATTAGTGACAATGCGACCAAAATTTCCCCTTGGCAAGGTCTCCACCTATTATTAGCTGGTGGCTTGGCCCATAAGGATATCCTAAGCTAGTATACTTACCCACAAGCCCCTCACTAGGCTCGTAGCAATATTTGAGCATAACATCTTCCACAATCCACAAAGCGAATCCAGATTTCATTTCATATATCACAAAAAGTTTTCGCAATTCAATTCATCTACCAGAAATAGACTCGTCTCATTAATTAATTTTACAAACCAAATTGAATCAAATGCACGTCATAAAGTATTTCACAAATCGATATCTCTATAACATTCCATAAACCATCTCAAAATCAAGAGCTTTTTGTAAAAAGGTTTTGCGATGTCAAAATATATAATATTTCTCAACTTCATTTCTCAAACAAAACATATTTTTCCACCAACCAGTTCTTACACAATTCACAAATATCAAAATATAGCAAGTGCCCGATTCAAATTTTATGCAACAAACATGCTACCAGACAAGCACTTGAGGAATTCGAGTAAACACGGAATCAAGTAAGGACACCTCAATCACAAGAACAAGAAATGACAAACATGAACAATCCCGCACAGTCCTCTTAGGAATCATATATTCAGGCATCCTATTGCCAATGGGAAGATCCTCTATCTCTTGGAATGGACTCCAGCACAATCTCTCATTATGCCCAAATAGTAAATTGGCCCCAGCCAGTCATGCCTGCCGACACTCTAGGACCCTCCAGGATTCACGAAGAAGAACATGCCTTAAGCAGTCAATGTATGTATAAAAACCCTAATCTCACAAACGGAATCCTCTCATAATATCAACGGTCCTCCTAATGACATTGGAATGGAACAACACTATGAGAAAAAACGGCTTGCATGACAAAGCTCTAGTGATTCAAATTATAACTATAACTCTCAAGATGATAGATAAGACTTGTAGCGAAAGTTACTGTAGCACAAGTCATTATAGCAAAATACTGTAGCAATATGCTAGGGAAATCAATATTCATAGTCACCATTCATATCACCTATAATAATTCTCGACTAGGAATCCCAGAGCCTCTATGTGTTTTAAGACCCGTGAATTTGGTCTTTGTTTTTTGTGACCTCTTAATGCCTATAAAAGATAAAGAGGATGTAATATTTTGGGTAGAGTCCTTGAAGTAAAGTGTGCGCTTATGCAAATTCTCTCTGTGTCTCTCTAAACATTTCTTCTTCTCGAGCCTAGTAGAATCATCTAAGAAAGTCAGCTCGGCTAAGTTAGAGATGTTACTTTCCTAGCATCTTTAAACATCTCTTATCCAAATTTCCGAATAGTTCACAACTAAAGGACAATCCCTAGAAGGCTTGAATAGAGGTTCGCCTGTTATAAGATAACATACTTGCTACAACTAATCTAGTCTTCCCTGATTCTAAGCATAGATCCCCTTTATCATTTTGAAAACATGGGTTTAAAAATTCTTAGAAGAGATAGCACCACTCACCTCGGAACGCCTACAACCAAATAACAAATGTTACTCAAATCGTCGAATTCGCGATCCTATCAAATAAACGACAAACAACGTTAAAATTGAGTAACGCATTACCTCAACTACGAAACGGCTATACTACAATCACATTGATTATTCAAGCCATTCACAATGCAGAGCTTGAGTGCGAAATTTTATCACACCATAACTTTTGCCACTGAACTCCGTTTCAAAGCATATTTATAGTCAATAAAAAACGCTTTCAACATACTACAAGAATCCCAGCTTGGTTGCCCCAAAACTCGCCAGAAATGGCTGAAATTCAGCCCCGAAGATTACTGCTCAGAACTTGACGGCACGCGCGACAAATTTTGAAATTTCATTTTGGGTTGACCATAAGTTTAAATCAAGAACCCCGTAAAATCTTACAGTTTCACAACACCTTAAATTATCATTTCTATATAAATATGTTCATAAGGGCGTGAATTTTTCCCTTCTCCAGCTTTCTTCTTTCTACTTTCCTTTGACTCCTTTTTCTTTCTCTCCCTCTTTCTTTTTCCTTTTTTCTCTGCTGGAACGTCCTTCTTTCTTTTTCTTTTGTCTCCTCCTTTTTCTTTTCTTTTTCTTTTGTCTCCTCCTTTTTCTTCAAGAGTTCTCCTTCTCTGCTGGAACGTCCTTCTTTCTTTTTCTTTTGTCTCCTCCTTTTTCTTAATCTTTTCCTTTTGTCTCCTCCTTTTTCTTCAAGAGTTGGGGGGGGTGGGGGGGTGGTTAGAGGCGAAGCAATCTGAGTGACTGCGTCTCCCACCCAAACGCAATCGAAAGCCAGGGTGAAGGAAGAAGGAGAAGAAGCAGAGGAAGAGGAAGAAGGAGCGGGAGAGGTAGAGATGGGAGTGCTGTCCAACAAGATCAAGAGGGACCAACTCAAGCCTGGGGATCACATCTACTCTTGGCGTCACTTTTACCTCTACGCCCACCACGGCATGTTCCCTTTCTCTCGCTTTTGCCAATGCAATCTTTTTCGCGACGATGATAGTGGTGGTGGTGGTGATGATTTCGCCTCAATTCCTCTGCTTTTTTTTTTTTTGGCTATAAAATTGCTCCATTATTAACGTGATTGATAATATCCTTTCCTAGTTTCATATATAGGAGCTTTGCCCTTGTGGATCTGTGAGAGAGGTCCTTTTCCTTCTCTTGGTGGATTTTCTATCCTGTTTTTACCACTTCTGCTAATATAGATTGTGGCAACGTTGCTGATTTTTGTATAAAAGGAGTTGTTTTATGATGAGTAGTCGTATTCAACGTGGCAGAGAGATCGAATCCCCTTGACCCTTTTGGAAGTCTGCCACCCCTTGGTCCGTCCTTGCTAAGCTTGTGCTCCCTTTGCTATTTCTGAATTGTTGGTTACTCCTGTCGACTGAAGGAGGTCGAATTCTTTCCATCATTTGATCGTCCGGATTATGTTCTTTACAAGCACGTACCTTCTTTGGACTTAGTTGCTTTCGCATACTGAAAAGATTGTCGCTTTTGAGTTCGCGAACAGGAATATACGTTGGTGAAGGGAAGGTTATTCACTTCACTCGAGGAGCAGGACACGAAATCGGCAGGGGTACTGTGTTAGACCGCATCAGTTCGAGCTCATGTCCCTCTCCTCCCGTCGGCACAGATTGCCAGATATGCGGAGATCAGTCGAGGCTTGATGGTGTCATTTTTTTGTGCATCGACTGCTTCCTTTCAGGTGGAAGCCTCTACCTCTTTGAGTACGGCGTGTCCCCTGTTTACTTCCTTGCTAATGCTCGAGGAGGGACTTGCACCCTTGCGAAATCCGACCCCCCTGAAGATGTGCTTCACCGTGCCTTTTACCTCCTCCAGAATGGCTTTGGAGGCTACAATCTTTTCAAGAACAACTGTGAGGACTTTGCTCTCTACTGTAAAACAGGTCTGCTTGTGGTGACAGCAAGTAGCGGAGACCGAAGTTGGCAAGCAGCAGCTATTCAGACTGCTACAAGTACCGTCGGGTTCTCTCCACTTACATTGTTGACGACCCGTGTTCGTGGTCTGGCAGTTAGTGGTCTGGCAGTTGGTGGTCTGGCAGTTGGTGGTCTGGCAGCTGTGAGTTATGGCAAGTATTGCATCAGTTGTTTGGTCTCTGACATTGGGTTTCGCCATGATGTGGTTAAAGTACCGGCCGAAAGACTTGTGGATCTATTTCCTTTATGTGATCCCTAAGCTGCTGTGGATAGTCCCACTCCCAGTTGTATTCTCATAGCGGAGATTGACTAAAGATTGCACGCTGCAATTTGCGGGCAGTCTCCGCCAGAACTTTGCCGGCAGTGGAGATGAAAACACTCTGCAAAACGTACGCTTTAACTCTGTTGGATGTTACTTCTGCAAACTATACCCGGTAGAAATTTTAAATACTTTTCAAACTGCAGCTTTGTCGGATTTGCCATCTGAGGTCCTTGAGATGTTTGGGTGCAGTCTTGTTTCTTGTTGTGCAAACGAACTGATCAGATTTGCTTTCAACAGGATATGACCTGTTGATCGTCACCATCTCTGTATAGAAGTAAAGTCGCAAGAGAAAGTGGTTCTACCGTTCTCTCCAATTCTGATATTTCTGCTTCTGGATTGTTTGTAAGACGCTTTCTGAGCAAATCTTGTTTGACCATCAGAATTAATTCTTTAAGCTATACTCTGTTAGACTAGCTTTGGCGTGGGTTTTGTCCTAAATTTGCGTTATATATGGTATTCCAGTTAAATGATAAATTATATTTAACCATAAAACAAAAGAGCTTAAGAGAGGAGCCATTACTGATAATAATTTCAAATCAGTTTAGTAACACTTAAAGGGCTGGCCATGGTCACGGAAGACAGACATAGAGCTGGCTATGGTCGAGCGAGATTGAAGGTCGCACAACCCTCGTGTCGCTCGCGCAAGGACGTGAGCATCATTAAGGCACAATGAGCGTCGTTTGACCCTTGCCATGGTTGACTGAGGGCCACCAACCAACCCTCACAAGCTGAGGCAAGGGCTGTGCAGATCCTCGCTCATAATAAACATCATTTCATGGAACTTTCTTCAATATAGGCCAAGGAACGAATGGTGCAAATGCGACAAATTCCATGTCCGAGCCTTTTCTACTATGCAGAATACAAGTGGAGCCTTACCTTATGCATGCTAATACATGTAGACAGGGCAGAAAGAAAGCGAAGATGAAGAAAGGATTCGGGGGTTGCAAGAATGGCGGGCGACAGATCAAAGGAAAAGGGGGGGAGGGAAGGTTTCAATGGCCTCCAATCCAATCCCCACCGTCCATCCGCAGCTCCCCGATTGCCTTCCCTCCGAAAAATAAACCCCTTCCTCTCTCTACTTTAAAAAGGAAAAATTGTAAATCTGATTAACAGCCCGGTACATGCGGGCCGGGTCAGATATCGGGCTTCCGAATCATCGCTCGGAGCTGTTCAACCAATTCAAAAATGTTAAATGTTGTCCTTACAATGTCTGGGCTTGAGAGGAGCTGTTTAAGGGTGTTTCGGAGTATTCGACGTTGAGACCAAAAATGAATTATTTACCATTCGCAAAGTAACTTAAAATTGTATTTTGAACCTTGTTGGGCTTTTAGAATCTTATTGACGTGCGCAAGCCCAACGTGTTGTTGACTTATGATCATATCTACTTAAACTTAGGATGCACAAATTCTTTCTTCTTCTTCTTTTTTCGCTTTTCTTTTTTTATCACCAAGCATGGTAAGTAAACTTGAGTAACAGGTTCTGACAACAAAAAAAAAACAACTCGATTAACAGGTGAGAAGCCTGTTGAGCTCGAGACGAGCGAAAGGCAAATAGGCGTTTTTAGGTATCGACCTTACATTAAAAGGCATGACCTAATCCGATTTTGGCATGGATTGAAATCTCAACCGAAATTGCGATGTACATAAAAGGATATTAGGTTGATCTTCGAGCCTAATATGACACGTATACCACAAGGATCACCTGTAGGCTATAGTTGTAAGCTAGTGATAAAAGAAAGGCACGAAACATGTCTTTTAAGGAATCATAAGTTTTACTCTTTTTTTTATGGGAAAATTATCCAAAAAATCCTAAATCTATTGCAATTTCATCAATTCAATTATAAACCTTTTAATTTTATCAATTTAGTCCTAAATATTTTCACTTCTTATTAATTGAGTCCATTGGGTTAATTTTGACCGGAAAATGCTGACGTGAATGTCAGCAATGCTATGTAATACCAATTGCGTAGACATAGACAAATTTTAATAATATTTTAATATTTTTTGAATTTTATTATTTTTCTGATATTTTTCTTTCTTTTTTTTTTTTTGGACTTTTTCTTTTCCTTTTGCCGATAGCCAACCATCGCCCACAGGCAACGATTGGCCACGGCCAGTTGGCTGGCCTTGCCCGCCACAAGCAAGGCCCGATAAGGAGAGGGCGGGCCCCGGCGAAGGTCGGCCTCGCCCAAGCCGAATCTAGTGAGGTCGGCCCTTGCCCAACCTAGGGCAACCTCGCTAGGCTTCGACCAAGTGACGGTGACGCTGGGCGAGGCCACCCTAGCCTAGGTGAGGCCAACACCCGCTTGGGCAAGGGCGAGGGCGAGTGCAAGCCCCAATAAGGGCTCCCCTCGCCTGTCGTGGCCGTCACCCAACCAATGCCTAGCAAGGCCGCCTTGCCCTGCGCAAGGGCTAGCTTCACCAAATCTAGCCTGGGTGAGGCCTACCCTCGTTCGACCAAGCCTAGGCAATGGCTTCCCTCGTTGGGGCTCGCCTTCACCCGATGGGGCCTCCCTTGTGGTTGGCGAGGCCAGTAGACTGGCCCTAACCGGCTGTCACCTATGGGCAATGACTGGCCATGGCCGGCTGTTGCTTATGGGCGACGGCTGGCCTCCAACGAAAGGAAAAGAAAAAGGCCAAAAAGAAAAAAAAGAAAAAAATCACAAAAAAATAATTAAAATTTAAAAAAAATTAAAATTTAATTAAAATTTATCGCGAAGAGGCGGCCGGCCTCTGGCCGGATGGACTCGCAAGGGCGCCCGGTGGCTTTTCAAACCAAGGGGATCCCAACGTGCCGCACCTTGAGCAGCGCCGCCGCCGCCGCCGCCGCCTTTGCTACGCACTGCTCCTTCTTTCTCTTCTTGTCTTGGCCTTGCGCGACGGGGTGGTGCGCGGGTCGTCTTCGTTTGAGGGTAGCGTCGGGGGCGACGGTTGACATGGGTGGAATGGAGGGGAGCGCACGTCATGTCATGTCATGGCACCGATCGAATCACGGACGTTAGTCGAAACGAATGATGAAGAATTTGACAGAAGAAAACGGAGATGAAGAATTCGAAGGAAAACGAGGGATGAAGGAAGGATTCTTCGGGGGGTCGCAAGAATGGCGGGCGACGAGGGGGATAAAAGTGGGGGAGAGAGGGAAGGTTTCGAAGGCGGCCAATGCAATCCCCACCGTCCATCCGTTTGCGCCCCTCCCCGATTGCTTTCCCTCCAAAAAAAAAAAAATGAACCCCCACTCTCTCTCTCTACTTTAAAAAAAGAAAAATTGTGAATCTGATTGATAGCCCGGTACATGCGGGCCGGGTTGGATATCGGGCTTCCGAATCATTGCTCGGAGCTTTTTGACGAATTCAAAATTTTTGAATGAATTAAACCATAGCCCAATTTTACTCTCTCTATTAGTTGAACCGGAGAAGAGGAGCAAAGCCTTCATATTTGAGGCCTTTTGGTTGGAAAATGAGGAGTGTGGTAGGATCATTAAGGATACTTGGAATGACCCTGGCCTAGTTGCTGAGGATTCGGTACTGAAATTAAAAGCCGTGTCATTAGCTTCCGCCAAACGGAGCAAGATAACTTTTCTAAACAACCTGAATCGGATTAATGACCTGAGAGATGTGTTGCAAGGAGAAATTAATTTCTAGAGCTTACCTGCACATAGAAATAAACGACGAGAACTTACGGAACATATTGAGAATCTGTGCAGAACAGATGTACTGGGGCTTGAGATCGAGAATAAAGCGGCTGAAATGGGGTGATAAAAACACAAAATATTTCCATGCCACAACCATTCAAAGAAGGCAGCGAAATAGAATTTCCATCTTGAAAAATGGAGGTGATACTTGGAACCGAGACCCAACAAGACTAAAGGTTATGACAATGATTTGTAAGCTCTTCTAGTAAGTCAATATGTCTTTGATGAACACCACAATAAATCTATTTATACACTCTTTAAATACTTTGTTGATCAAATACATGAAAGCAGAAGGCACATCTATTAATCTAAGAGGCATGGTAAGAAATTTCTAATGGCCATATCTTGCTCTGAAAATAATTCTAGGCTCATCATCTCCTTTTCTTTTTCAAGTTTAGAAAGTGTCATTCAACGTGGTACCTTAAAAAAATGATGCATCAACTATCTAACCAATACCAAAACCAATTTCCCTATAAGAAGACAAGCCCAATAGCATATCTGATAACAATAATACTTTCCAACTTTACAGCATTATTTTTTATATCTTTTAAGTCTGCAGATAATCACAACAGTATCACGATGTGACGATAACCAAACAACCCCTAAAATAACATCGAGAATATATATATTTAACTCCACTAGATTTTCCATGCGACTCTTTATCATTCATCTGAAACACACACTTCTTGAACACGCAATTCGCAACTAAGAAATCATTACTTTATAATCCTCAGTTAAATCAATTTGGGGCTCATCTCTTGCTTCATGCGAGTCACCACAATGACTCTTTTATCTCTTTCTCGAAATCTCACCTCAAGAACCTTAAGATACATTCTTCATATCAAAAGTAACAACTCGTTTGCCTTTGATACACTTTATAAAACCAAATAAGCTTCTCCAAATCAAGACCAATAACCGCATGGTCTCAAAATGAATCATCCATTCCAGTACTTAACAAAAGATTGACGCATTCTAACATACAACCTCATAGCATCTTTATAAAATCTACCCAATAAAAGATCATAATCTAAGTTGTTATGCTAAAAAAAGTCATGCCCAAAACCATCACAAATAGGAGATGAGACAGCCGTCCTTCCACCCAAAAGGTGCGGCCTCAAAGCTCCCAAAAACAATTCCTAAAGTCCTCTTGTTGATATCGCTCTCATAATACTTATTGTTAGATGAGGAACCTGGAAAAAAAAAAAGGGTGAGCAACCACAGCTCAGCGAGTAATACATCTCTTCTAAGCGGATAGAGTACCCATTATGCATACCTGCAACCAAAAACCACAGCTCTTTTAATCCAAAATTCATAATATAACAAACATATAATAAGAAAATAAGTTACATATACTTCAACATAGTTGTATTTATGGTAGAAATATTCATTTTATAATAATATCAAAATAAATATCAATAGTCAAATCCATTCATCAATTTCATCAATTCACGCATCAATGGTCTATTCCATTGTTTAATCTCATGCCATATATCAATGGTCTATTACATTGATCTATCTCATATGAAACCACACATCAATAATCCATTCTAATGATTAATCTCAAATCACATGCCGATACTCCATTTCATTGACTAAACTCAAATCACATATCAATAGTCCACTTCGTTGACCAATCTGTTGCTCAATATCAAACCATTGTCATGATACAATGACTAGTGACAATGCGACCAAAATTTCCCCTTGACAAGATCTCTACTTATTATTAGCTGGTGGCTCAGCTCACAGGGATATCTTAAGTTAGTATGCATACCCACAAGCCCCTCACAAGGCTCATAGCAATATTTAGCATAACATCCTCCACAATCCACAAAGCAAATCCAGAATTCATTTCATATATCACAAAAAGCTTTCGCAATTCAATTCATCTACCAGAAATAGGCTCATCTCATTAACTAATTTTACAAACCAAATTGAATCAAATGCATGTCATAAAACATTTCACAAATCGATATCTCTATAACGTTCCATAAACCATCTCAAAATCAAGAGCTTTTTGTGAAAATATTTTGCGATGTCAAAATATATATAATATTTCTCGACTTCATTTCTCAAATAGGATATATTTTTCCATCAATCAATTCTTACACAATTCACAAATATCAAAATATAACAAGTGCCCGATTCATATTTTATGCAACAAACATGCTACCAAACAAGCACTTGAGGAATTCAAGCAAATACATAATCGAGTAAGGACACCTCCATCACAAGAACAAGAAATGGCAAACATGGACGATCCCGCACAGTCCTCTCAGGAATCATATACTCAGGCATCCTATGCCCAATAGGAAGGTCCTCTATCTCTTGGAATAGACTCCAGCACAGTCTCTCATTATGCCCAAACAGCAAACTGGCCCCAGCCAGTCATGCTCACCGACACTCCAGGACCCTCCAGAATTCATGAAGAAGAACATGTCTCAAGCAGTTAAAGTATGTGGGATGCCATAATCACAAAGGGAATCCTCTCATAATACCAATGGTCCTCCTGATGACATTGGAATGGAACAATGCTACAAGAAAGAACGGCTTGCATGACATAGCTCCGATGATTCAAATTATAACTATAACTCTCGAGATGGTAGATAAGACTTGTAGCAAAAGTTACTATAGCATAGGTCATTATAACAAAATACTGTAGCAATATGTTAGGGAAATCACTATTCATGGTCACCATTCATATCACCAACAACAATTCCCGACCAGGAATTTGGAGCCTCTGTGTGTTTTAAGACCCATGAGTTTGGTCTTTGTTTTCTATGACCTCTTAATGCCTGTAAAAGATAAAGAGGATGTAATGTTTTGGGCAAAGTCCGTGAAATAAAGTGTGTGCTTATACAAATTCTCTCCGTGTCTCTCTAAACACTTCTTCTTCTCCAGCCTAGTACGATCCTTTGAGAAACACAGCTTGGCTAAGCTAGAGATGTTACTTTCCTAGCATCTTTGAGCATCTCTGATCCAAATTTCCGAATGTTCACAGCTAAAAGGCAGTCTCGGGAAGGCTTGAACAGAGGTTCACCTGTTATGGGATAACATACTTGCTGCAACTATATTGGTCTTCCCTGATTCTAAGCATAGATCCCCTTTATAAAAATTCTTAGAAGAGATAGCACCACTCACCTCAAAACGCCTACGACCAAATAACAAATGTTACTCAAATCGTCGAATTTGCGATCCTATCAGATAAGTGACAAACAACGTTAAAATTGAGTAAAGCATTACCTAAACTACGAAACGACTATACTACCAATCACATACCCAAAGCGATTATTCAAGCCATTTGCAATGCAAAGCTTGAGTGCAAAACTTTATCACGCCATAACTTTTTCCACCGAATTCCACATATTTATAGTCAATAAAAAGCACTTTCAACATACTACTCCCAACTTGGTTACCCCAAAACTCGCCAGAAATGGCTGAAATTCAGCCCCGAATGTTTCTGTTCGGAACTTGACAGCACGTGCAACAAATTTCGAAATTTCATTTTGGGTAAATCGTAAGTTCAAATCGAGATCCCCCTAAAATCTTACAGTTTCACGACACCCTAAACTATCATTTCTATATAAATACGTAGTTCAATGACATAAAAATCAAACTTCGTCGCACAAATCTTCAATAATTTTGAATTTTTAGTCCTAAATCCAAAATTACTCCGGTTGAACGAATGAGGGCAAAGCACTTACCAAGCATCGGGATACCGTGTTGAGTCGGCTTGGCATATTGTCTGGATCATTAGGGCGCGAATTTTCCCCTTCTCCCGCTTTCTTCTTTCTCCTTTCCTTTTGACTCTTTTTTCTTTATCTCCCTCTCTTCTTTTTCCTTTTTTCTCTGTCGGACCGTCCTTCTTTCTTTTTCTTTTATCTCCTCTTTTTTCTTCAGAAGTTCTCCCAAGAGTGGGAGGGAGAGAGCGTAGAGGCAAAGCAATCTGAGTGATTACATCCCCGACCCAAACGTTCATATCTCAATCAATCCAATCGAAAGCCAGGGTGAAGGAAGAAGGAGAAGAAGCAGAGGAAGAGGAAGAAGAAGCGGAAGAGGCTGATATGGGAGTGCTGCCCAACAAGATCGAGAGGGACCAACTCAAGCCTGGGGATCACATCTACTCTTGGCGTTACTATTACCTCTACACCCACCACGGCACGTTCCCTTTTTCTCGCTTTTTTCCAATGCAATCTTTTTGGCGACGATGATGATGGTGGTGGTGGTGATGATTTCGCCTCAATTCCTCTGCTCTTTTTTTTTTTGGCTATAAAATTGCTCCATTCTTCACATGATCGATAATGTCCTTTCCTAGTTTCATATGTAGGAGCTTTGCCCTTGTGGGTCTGTGAGAGAGGTCGTTTTCCTTCTCTTGGTGGATTTCTATCCTGTCTTTTCCACTTCTGCTAATATAGATTGTGGCAACGTTGCTGATTTTTGTATAAAAGGAGATGTTTTATGATGAGTAGCCGTATTCAACGTGGCAGAGAGATCGAATCCCCTTGACCCTTTTGGAAGTCTGCCACCCCTTTGTCCGTCCTTGCTTGGCTTGTGCTCCCTTTGCTATTTCTGAATCGTTGGTTACTCCTGTCAACTGAAGGAGGTGGAATTCTTTCCATCCTTTGATCGTCCGAATTATGTTCTTTACAGGCACGTACCTTCTATGGACTTAGCTGCTTTCGCATACTGAAATGATTGTCACTTTTGAGTTCGCGAACAGGAATATACGTTGGTGAAGGGAAGGTTATTCACTTCACTCGAGGGGCAGGACACGAAATCGGCAGGGGTACTGTGTTAGCCCGCATCATTTCGAGCTCATGTCCCACTCCTCCCGTCGGCACAGAATGCCTGATATGCGGAGATCAGTCAAGGCTTGATGGTGTCATCTCTTCGTGCATCGACTGCTTCCTTTCAGGTGGAAACCTCTACCTCTTTGAGTACGGTGTGTCCCCTGTTTACTTCCTTGCTAATGCTCGAGGAGGGACTTGCACCCTTGCGAAATCCGACCCCCCTGAAGATGTGCTTCACCGTGCCTTTTACCTCCTCCAGAATGGCTTTGGAGGCTACAATATTTGCAAGAACAACTGTGAGGACTTTGCTATCTACTGTAAAACAGGTCTGCTTGTGGTGACAGCAAGTAGCGGAGGCCGAAGTGGGCAAGCAGCAGCTTTTCAGGCTGCTACAAGTGCCGTCGGGTCCTCTCCACTTATATTGTTGACGACCCGTGTTAGTGGTCTGGCAGTTAGTGGTCTGGCGGTTGGTGGTCTGGCAGCTGGGAGTATTGGCAAGTATTGCATCAGTCGTTTGGTCTCTGACATTGGGTTTCGCCATGATGTGCTTAAAGTACCGGCCGAAAGACTTGTGGATCTATTTCATTTATGTGATCCCCAAGCTGCTGTGGATCCCAGTTGTATTTTCATAGCCGAGATTGACTAAAGATTGCACGCTGCAATTTGCGGGCAGTCTCCGCCAGAACTTTGCCGGCAGTGGAGATGAAAACACTCTGCAAACTATACCCGGTAGAAATTTTAAGTACTCTTCAAACTGCAGCTTTGTTGGATTTGCCATCAGAGGTCCTTGAGATGTTTGGGTGTAGTCTTGTTTCTTGTTGTGCAAACGAACTGATCAGATTTGTTTTCAACAGGATATGACCTGTTGATCGTCACCATCTCTGTATAGAAGTAAAGTCGCAAGAGAAAGTGGTTCTACCGTTCTCTCCAATTCTGATATTTCTGCTTCTGGATTGTTTTTAAGACGATTTTTGAGCAAATCTTGTTTGACCATCAGAATTAATTCTTTAAGCTATACTCCCGATGGGTTAGACTAGCTTTGGCGTGGGTTTTGTCCTAAATTTGCGTATATATGGTATTCCAGTTAAATGATAAATTATAATTAACCATAAAACAAAAGAGCTTAAGAGAGGAGCCATTACTGATAGTAATTTCAAATCAGTTTAGTAACACTTAAAGGGCTGGCCATGGTCACGGAAGACAGACATAGAGCTTGCTATGGTCGAGCGAGATTGAAGGACGTGAGCATCATTAATGCACAATGAGCGTCGTTTGACCCTCGCCATGGTTGACTGAGGGCCACCAACCAACCCTCACAAGCTGAGGCAAGGGCTGTGCAGATCCTCGCTCATAATAAACATCATTTCATGGAACTTTCTTCAATATAGGCCAAGGAACGAATGGTGCAAATGCGACAAATTCCATGTCCGAGCCTTCTCTGCTATGCAGAAAACAAGTGGAGCCTTACCTTATGCATGCTAATACATGTAGACAGGGCAGAAAGAAAGCGAAGATGAAGAAAGGATTCGGGGGTTGCAAGAATGGCGGGCGAAAGATCAAGGGAGAAGGGGGGGAGGGATGGTTTCAATGGCCTCCAATCCAATCCTCACCGTCCATCCGCAGCTCCCCGATTGCCTTCCCTCCAAAAAATAAACCCCTCCCTCTCTCTACTTTAAAAAAGAAAAATTGTAAATCTGATTAATAGCCCGGTACATGCGGGCCGGGTCAGATTTGGGGCTTTCGAATCATCGCTCGGAGCTGTTCAATGAATTCAAAAATGTTAAACGTTGTCCTTACGATGTCTGGGCTTGAACGGACCTATTTAAGGTTGTTTCGGAGTATTCGACGTTGAGACCAAAAATGTCTGGGGGTGAATGATGATCATTTTGTTCCAGAAATAGGTTCTGGAAGATAAATAGATTTTTCTATTTCTAGAAGAGTTTCTAAGCAAAAATAACCGTTTGATAACGACACAAAATTTTTACTCTAAAAATAGAAATTCCACAAAATTTTTTCTTTTCGGACGGTAGTGGACTGGCGGTCGGCTGCGGTCGGCGGCGACCGGCGACCGGCGGCGGCGGGGCGGCCGGCAACCGGCGGCGGCCAACCGACGGACGGTGGTCGACGGTGACGGACGAAGGACCGGTTGACGAACGATGAGAAGAATTTTTATTTCTAATTTTTGTTCCAGAAATAGAAAAGTAAAAAATTTCTACTTCTGATTTCTATTCCAAACCTATTTCTGGAACGAGAATCTATTTTAGAAATAGAAAAATGGAATAGGTTTATCCAACGGATTTCTATTTCAGAAACAGGTCTGGAATAGAAAAATTGTTTCTGGAATAGAAATAGACAGTTGTCATGCATCCCCTCACTTACCATTCGAAAAGTAACTTAAAACTGTATTTTGGAATCTTGTTGGGTTTTTAGAATCTTATTGACGTGCGCAAGCCTAACGTATTGTTGAATTATGATCATATCTACTTAAACTTAGCATGCACAAATTCTTTCTTCTTCTTCTTTTTTCGCTTTTCTTTTTTTATCACCGAGCGTGGTAAGTAAACTTGAGTAACAGGTTCTGACAACAAAAAAAAACAACTCGATTAACAGGTGAGAAGCCTGTTGAGCTCGAGACGAGCGAAAGGCAAATAGGCGTTTTTAGGTATCGACCTTACATTAAAAGGCATGACCTAATCCGATTTTGGCATGGATTGAAATCTCAGCCGAAATTGCGATGTATATAAAAGGATATTAGGTTGATCTTCGAGCCTAATATGACACGTATACCACAAGGATCACCTGTAGGCTATAGTTGTAAGCTAGTGATAAAAGAAAGGCACGAAACATGTCTTTTAAGGGATCATAAGTTTTACTCTTTTCTTGATTGGGAAAATTATCCAAAAAATCTTAAACCTATTGCAGTTGTCAATTCAGTCATAAACCTTCTAATTTTGTCAATTTAGTCCTAAATATTTTCACTTCTTATCAATTGAGTCCATTAAGTCAATTTTGGCCGGAAAATGCTGATATGAACGTCAACGCTATCACATAGGACTAATTGCGCAGACATGGATAAATTTTAATAATATTTTAATATTTATTGAATTTGTATTATTTTCTAATTTTTTTTCTTTCTTTTCTTTTTGGCCTTTTTTCTTTTCCTTTTGCCGATGGCCAGCCACTGCCCATAGGCAACGATTGGCCACGGCTAGTTGGCTCGTAGCGATATTTGAGCATACAATCTTCCACAATCCACAAAGCAAATCCAGAATTCATTTCATATATCACAAAAAGCTTTCGCAATTCAATTCATCTACTAGAAATAGACTCGTCTCATTAACTAATTTTACAAACCAAATTGAATCAAATGCATGTCATAAAGTATTTCACAAATCAATATCTCTATAACATTCCATAAACCATCTCAAAATCAAGAGCTTTTTGTACAAAGGTTTCGCGATGTCAAAATATATAATATTTCTCAACTTCATTTCTCAAACTGAACATATTTTTCCGCCAACCAGTTCTTACACAATTCACAAATATCAAAATATGGCAAGTGCCCGATTCAAATTTTATGCAACAAACATGCTAACAGACAAGCACTTGAGGAATTTGAGTAAACATGGAATCAAGTAAGGACACCTCCATCACAAGAACAAGAAATGGCAAACATGGACGATCCCGCACAATCCTCTCAAGAATCATATACTCAAGCATCCTATGCCCAATGGGAAGGTCCTCTATCTCTTGGAATGGACTCCAGCACAGTCTCTCATTATGCCCAAACAGCAAACTGGCCCCAGCCAGTCATGCCTGCCGACACTGCGGGACCCTCCGGATTCATGAAGAAGAACATGCCTTAAGTAGTCAAAGTATGTGGGATGCCCTGATCTCACAAAGGGAATCCTCTCATAATACCAACGGTCCTCGTGATGACATTGGAATGGAACAACACTACGAGAAAGAACGGCTTGCATGACATAGCTCTGATGATTCAAATTATAACTATAACTCTTAAGATGACAGATAATGTCACGCCCTGATCCTCGAGTACGCGCCCATCCCTCACTGGTCGATTAAATAGCAACGTCCCAAAACGCATTGCTGACCCATTCTTTTTAATACACATGCGGAAGCAGATATAAAATCGCCAGACAATAAAACAACGGGATAGGAAAGTAGGACTCCAAATTTCAAACTTTAAAAACAATCACACTTATATACATTGCAAACCATAATGCAAATATATACAAAGTGAACTACCAAGCCAGGTCCTAATAAAACAAGTTCAGAAAGCAAAGTTTGCAGATAGGGGTGGGGGTTTTCATCTACTTCGGGTTGTCCTCCTCCTCGACGATCTCTCCTTCTTCCACGCTCCAGCTAGAGCCCACGGTTGAGTACTCTGGAGAGTCAACATCATCACCAAGCTTGGGATCCTTCGCATCCACCACCGAGCCATCCTTTGGGTCTGCAGTACCCTTTCCAAAAGTGGCCTCCATTACATACAGAGGTATATCAGATTCCAGTACTGGGCCCTCCCTTCGTCCATCGTGATAATGGCGATACCATGCCCGGTATTGATGGGGCACCTTTTTGGGTTCACCCACATTAACCCAGATGATGGATTTCACCATCACATATTCCAATCCTTCGGGGTGCCCCTGTATCAAAACGTGATAATCCTGTTCTGTGATTTCCTCCGATATACCAAAATGCTCGGGAGGAGTTGGAGGTGCTGCCATCTATAGACCTAAAATGTTATCCCACAACGGGGTGAGACGACGTCTCAGCGAGTTCCACCTCCTAAAACCCAACTAGGAAGCAAATACGCCCTAAGGGCTGCCTAAGCACAACATGGGTCAGAAGACTTACCTTGGCCTCAGTTCCTTCCTGTTAGATAATATAATTCAAACAATTATTCAATCAGATCGAATCATCGATCAATCGACTCAGTCGATTACATGTCACCACGACCATTCCCTGGTCATTTCAGTCAACACTATCTATAAAGTCCGACCACCTTGCGGACAGCTTGCTCTAAGCTGAAAAATAGATAGTAACTAGCCTCAAGGCTAATAAATAGTATATTGTTCCTTCTCTAAGTTGACCTATCGAGCCATCGAGCTGATATAGTATATTGTTCCTTCTCTAAGATGACATATCGAGTCATCGAGCTTCTATAGTATACTGTTCCTTCTCTAAGATGACATATCGAGTCATCGAGCTTATATAGTATACTATTCCTCACCAGAAGCTGCCTCAATATAGGTCTAATCATCAGACCATTTCTCCATTTTTATCATACCCGATAAAATATCGTGTGTAGATACACGGTTGGCTTTAGCCAAAATATAATAATTTCATTTCCATAAATCCCACCATTTCTATAGTCCACCAAAATATTTTTGGCGTTGTAAACTGACGCTCGGTTATTTTCCAATTAATTACGGAAATTAAATCAATTTAAGAATAAATTCCAAAAATGCAATTCATTCACAATTGGCACAAATTAAAGCTCAATTAAATAAACAGATCACACCACAACGATCAGCATAAAATTCTGGTCATCGGCTATCTCGGTCTAATTTTCGGAAAATAATTAATTAATCAAACAATTACGGAAATTAATAAATAAATGCCAATAATGCGACTTAGGCCCGAAAAAGCCTAATTGACGCCGAGATGGACTCGGAAAATTTCTGAATCACTCTAGATAAATACTAGAGTTTGTCTATGCCCTAACTGCATTAACTATCCACCTAACATGCATCGATAAATAATTAAATTCACTAGTCTAATCTAACTATCCACATAAACCATGCTTGACCTAAGCTAATCAACCCTTAAGCGTCATTAACCTACTAAGCGAGGATTAGTGAGTTAAACTCACTTGTTCGGCGATCCGATCGGTTCAAATCGACAGGGACGCAACGGGCCTCAACTCTCTCCAAAGCGGGCCTAGCTTTCGAGGCTCGAAACGACCTCAAAAACGGGCCTAAACCTCTACTGGAAACCCATACTATCAGCTTATGTTGTGGGTTGGAAAAGAGGGAAACAAGCTTGATTTGAGGCGACAACGGGCTGAGGAAGGCTGAGGGAACCAAACCGAGCCTAGGTGAGGACTCACGGCGATCGGAGGTGGGCCAAACAGCTCTGGCCGAGCCTCACAGTGCTGGACGGCAAGGCTGGACGGCGAAACGGGCGGTTAGAGCGTCGAGGTCGCGCGGGCGGGTGCGATGCGGCGGTGGCGCGCGAGAATGGCGAACGGCGGTCCAGCGGTGGCGGCGTGCGGTCCGGCGGCGAGGGCTGGCTTCCGTGGCTCTTCTGCTGGTTGCTGGAAGTCCAAATGGCGCAATGAAGGGGGAATGGAGGGTGTTCGGCCAGCTAAGGGAGAAAGAGGGAGAGATAGGGGGACAAGGGGGCCACCAAGCTTCTATCCTAATCAACTTGGTCCCCTTGACCAATTCCCTACCACAGCTGGTTTCCATGGACCAATTTCAGCCACCAAGGCTCCTCTTTGCACTCTTGAAATGGTCCAAAAGCCATAGGTGGTGGGGGGCTACGAATTTCACTTGGTTTCTCTTCAATTGGACACCATTTTCTTCTTAGTTTAACACAAATCGGCCTCACTAAATTCAATCGACACCTCACCGATCCAATTGATATTTTTCCTCACCAATTGATCCTACTTGCTTCCCAATTGCGCGATAAAAAACAATCCCTGACACTTTCTGAACAAAAACAGCCCTACCTCGATTTTTTCCCAAAAAGTTTTGATTTGCAGAAAAATCTTCTGAGACTGAGCCGACATTCCTAAAATGATTTGTGACATGACAAAACTTTCAATTTCTGAAATCGGATTTAAATTCACGGTTAATTTCAATTCGGCGCGATTTTAGTGTGACCTAGGCCACCGGGTAACTTTCAGAAATTTTTAGTGCAAATGACCCGTGGTCGATTTTCTTCGAGCCACAATGAACCCACTCGACACATTGGCGACTCTTGATTGTCGTGAAAATCTCGAGAATTCAAATACGGACACAAGGTACTAAAACGATAGAAAAATAAGTCTAGTGCCGACCGACGAGAATTTTCCAATTTAGTGGAGTCACCCACGATTAGCCACATATCTCAGTCGAACCGACCTATCTCTGATCCCTAATCGATTTTTAACTGTGCCGTAATGACCTCTAAAGATGAGCACAGTCAAATAGCCGGTTTCTAGTCGAATTCTCAAGTCTATTACCTTAGAATTCCTTAATGACTTCCCCAGATAGTCTAGTTATCTCGAGAGTGATCAGCTCTAAGAACAGTCCTATAGGTGCGTCGATGAAATGCCCGATTAATTTAATTGAAAGCAGAAATGAAAAATCCAGGATGTCACAGATAAGACTTGTAGCGAAAGTTACTGTAGCACAGGTCATTATAGCAAAATACTGTAGCAATATGCTAGCGAAATCACTATTCATAATCACCGTTCATATCACCTATAATAATTCCCAACCAGGAATCCTAGAGCCTCTGTGTGTTTCAAGACCCGTGAATTTGGTCTTTGTTTTTTGTGACATCTTAATGCCTATCAAAGATTAAGAGGATGTAGTGTTTTGGGCAAAGTCCTTGAAGTAAAGTGTGTACTTATGCAAATTCTCTCTGCGTCTCTCTAAACACTTCTTATTCTCAAGCCTAGTTCCTCTAAGAAACGCAGCTCGGCTAAGTTAGAGATGTTACTTTCCTAACATCCTTAAGCATCTCTAATCCAAATTTCTGAATAGTTCACAACTAAAAGGTAGTCCCTGGAAGGCTTGAATAGAGGTTCGCCTGTTATAGGATAACATAGCTGCTGCAACTAACCTGGTCTTCCCTGATTCTAAGCATAGATCCCCTTTATCATTTTGAAAACATGGGTTTAAAAATTCTTAGAAGAGATAACACCACTCACCTCGGAACGCCTACGACCAAATAACAAATGTTACTCAAATCATCGAATTCGTGATCCTATCAAATAAGTGACAAACAACGTTAAAATTGAGTAACGCAATACCTCAACTACAAAACGGCTTTACTACCAATCACATACTCAAAGCGATTATTCAAGCCGTTCACAGTGCAGAGCTTGAGTGCGAAATTTCACCACACCATAACTTTTGCCACCGAACTCTATTTCAAGCATATTTATAGTCAATAAAAAGCACTTTCAACATACAACAAGAATCCCAGCTTGGCTGCCCCAAAACTCGCCAGAAATGGCTGAAATTCAGCCCCAAAGATTACTGCTTGGAACTTGACAGCACGTGCAGCGAATTTCGAAATTTCATTTTGGGTAGACCATAAGTTCAAATCGAGATCCTCGTAAAATCTTACAATTTCACAGCACCTTAAACTATCGTTTCTATATAAATACGTAGTTCAACGACTTAAAAATCAAACTTTGTTGCACAAATCTTCAATAATTTCGAATTTCAAGTCCTAGATCCAAAGCTACTTTGGTTGAACGAATGAGGGCACAAGCACTTACCAAGTATTAGGACAGCTAGGCAAATTGTCCGGATCATAAGGGTGCGAATTTTCCCCTTCTCCCGCTTTCTTCTTTCTCCTTTCCTTTGACTCCTTTTTTCTTTATCTCCCTCTTTCTTTTTCCTTTTTCTCTGCTGGAACGTCCTTCTTTCTTTTTCCTTTGTTTCCTCCTTTTTCTTAAGAGTTCTCCCAAGAGTGTTTTGGGGGGGAGGGGATAGCTTAGAGGCGAAGCAATTTGAGTGACTGCGTCTCCCACCCAAACGTTAATATCTCAATCATTCCAATCGAAAGCCAGGGCGAAGGAAGAAGGAGAAGAAGCGGAAGAGGCAGAGATGGGAGTGCTGTCCAACAAGATCGAGAGGGACTAACTCAAGCCTGGGGATCACATCTACTCTTGGCGTCACTTTTACCTCTACGCACACCACGGCACGTTCCCTTTCTCTCGCTTTTTCCAATGCAATCTTTTTCGCGACGATGATGGTGGTGGTGGTGGTGGTGATTTCGCCTTAATTCCTCTGTTTTTTTTTTTTTGGCTATAAAATTGCTCCATTATTCACATGATTGATAATGTCCTTTCCTAGTTTCATATATAGGAGCTTTGCCCTTGTGGCTGTGGGTCCGTGAGAGAGATCGTTTTCCTTCTCTTGGTGGATTTTCTATCCTGTTTTTACCACTTCTGCTAATATAGATAGTGGCAACGTTGCTGATTTTTGTATAAAAGGAGATGTTTTATGATGAGTAGTCGTATTCAACGTGGCAGAGAGATCGAATCCCCTTGACCCTTTTGGAAGTCTGCCACCCCTTTGTCCGTCCTTGCTTAGCTTGTGCTCCCTTTGCTATTTCTGAATCGTTGGTTACTTCTGTCAACTGAAGGAGGTCGAATTTTTTCCATCCTTTGATCGTCCGGATTATGTTATTTGCAAGCACGTACCTTTTATGGACTTAGCTGCTTTCGCATACTGAAACGATTGTCGCTTTTGAGTTCGCGAACAGGAATATACGTTGGTGAAGGGAAGGTTATTCACTTCACTAAAGGGGCAGGACACGAAATCGGCACAGGGACTGTGTTAGACCGCATCAATTCGAGCTCATCTCCCTCTCCTCCCGTCGGCACACAATGCCAGATATGCGGAGATCAGTCGAGGCTTTATGGTGTCATCTCTTCGTGCATCGACTGCTTCCTTTCAGGTGGAAATCTCTAACTCTTTGAGTACGGCGTGTCCCGTGCTTTCCATCTTGCTAGCGCTCGAGGAGGGACTTGCACCCTTGCAAAATCCGACCCCCCTGAGGATGTGCTTCACCGTGCCTTTTACCTCCTCCAGAATGGCTTTGGAGGCTACAATCTTTTCAAGAACAACTGTGAGGACTTTGCTATCTACTGTAAAACGGGTCTGCTTGTGGGAGACAGCAATTAGCGTAGGCCGAAGTGGGCAAGCAGCAGCTTTTCAGGCTGCTAAAAGTGCTGTCATGTCCTCTACACTTGCATTCTTGACGACCCGTGTTCGTGGTCTGGCAGTTAGTGGTCTGGCAGTTGGTGGTACGGCAGTTGGTGGTCTGGCAGCTGTGAGTTATGGCAGGTATTGCATCAGTCGTTTGGTCTCTGACATTGGGGTTCGCCATGATGTGGTTAAAGTACCGGCCGAAAGACTTGTGGATCAATCTCATTTATGTGATCCCCAAGCTGCTGTGGATAGTCCGACTCCCAGTTGTATTGTCAAAGCTGCTGTGGATAGTCCCACTCCCAGTTGTATTGTCAAAGCCAAGATTGACTAAAGATTGCACGCTGCAATTTGCCCGCAGACTCCGCCAGAACTTTGCCGGCAGTGGAGATGAAAACACTCAGCAAAATGTACGCTTTAACTCTTTGTTAGATGTTACTTCTGCAAACTATACCCGGTAGAAATTTTAAATATTCTTCAAACTGCAGCTTTGTCTGATTTGCCATCAGAGGTCCTTGAGATGTTTGGGTGTAGTATTGTTTCTTGTTGTGCAAACGAATTGATCAGATTTGCTTTCAACAGGATATTACCTGTTGATCATCACCATCTCTGTATAGAAGTAAAGTCGCAAGAGAAAGTGGTTCTACCGTTCTCTCCAATTCTGATATATCTGCTTCTGGATTGTTTTCAAGACGCTTTTTGAGCAAATCTCGTTTGACCATCAGAATTAATTCTTTAAGCTATACTCCCGATGGGTTAGACTAGCTTTGGCGAGGGTTTAGTAGAAATATTCTTTTGTCATGTAACAAACATAAAATAAGAGAAAAAGTTACATATGATTTAGTAGAAATATTCTTTTCATAATAATATCAAAACAAACATCAATAGTCAAATACATTGATCAATCTCATTAATTCAAATGCCAATGGTCCATTCATTGATTAATCTCATGTCACACATCAATAGTCTATTCCATTGATCCATCTCATATAAAACCACACATCGATGGTCCATTCCAACAACTAAACTCAAATCACATGTCAATGGTCCACTCCATTGACCAATCCATTGCTCAATATCAAACCATGATCACAATACATTGTCTAGTGACAAGGCAACAACGATTCCCCTTGGCAAAGTCTCCAACTATTATTAGCCGATGGCTCGGCCCACAAATATATCCTAAACTAGTATGCACATACCCACAAGTCCTCATGGGGCTCACAACGATATTGAGCATCAACACCAATCTACAACAACCTCCACAATTCACAAAGCCAAATCCAGAAATTATTTCATATATCACAATACATTTCATAAATCAACCACATAACCTTTCGTAACTCAATTTATTCATCTCAAATATTTTTCGTAAAATATTTCTCAAATCATTTTAGGACTCATCTCATAAACCGGTTTTACAAACTGAATCAAATCAAATGCATGTCAAAAAACTTATCACAAATCGATATCTATATAACATTCCATAAACCATCTCAAAGTCGAGTTTTTTTGTAAAAAGGTTTCACAAACCCAAAACATGTAATATTTCTCTACTTATTCATCAAACATAACATATATTTTCACCAAAAAGTTCTCACACTATTCTCAAATACCAAAACGTGATAAATGCCCAATCCAAATTTTATGCAACGAACATGCTTATTCATAACTCATAACATATCAAATCTTTATCATTTTGAAAACATGAGCTTATAAATTTTTAGAAGAGATAGCACCACTCACCTTGGAATATTTACAACCATTACTTGAATCGTCGAACTCGCGATCCTATCAAATAAGTGAGAAACAATGTTTAAATCGAGTAAAATGCTACCTCAACTACAACTCGACTAAACTAAGCTCAAACGATTACAAAACGACTCCCTCGTGCCAACAAATCGCTCACCCAAAGCAATTTCTCAAAGCAGTCCATAGCGCGGAGCTTAAGCGCGAAATTTTGTCATGCCATAACTTTCTCCACCGAATGTCGTTTCAAACGTACTTATAGTCAATGGAAAGCCCTTCCAACATATTACAAGAATCCTAGTTTAGCCAACCCGAAATCAAGCCGAAAATCAACAAAATATGGCCTCGAATTCTTGGTCGCACACTGTTCATCACTCGCAATAAATTTCAAAAAAAAAATTTGGCCAAATCGTAAGGTCAAATCATGATCCGAAAATCTTACAACTCCACAACACCATAAAATATCATTTTTATAAAAATACGTGGCTCAACGACTCAAAAATCATACTTCGCCGCTCAATTTTCCCAAAATTCCGAATTTCAAGCCTTATGTTCGAAACTACTCCGATTGAATGAACGGGGGGGCATGAGCGCTTATCGGGCATTGTGTTACGTAGTCAAGGTGGCTTGGCGAGGCTCCCATGACGCGTATGTACAAAACCCTTTTTCTTCTTTTCCTTCTTCTTCTTTCTTTCTCTTTTCCTTTCCTTGTACGTACTCTCTAGTCGTCCCTCCCTCTCTCTCCTCCTTTCCTTCTTTTCCCCTTCTCTCTTCCCCTTTTATTTCCTCTTTTTGCTTTTTTCTATCTTTCCTTTTCTTTTCTTTTCTTTCCTTCTCTCTCTTCTTCTTTTTCTTCCTCTCTCCCGAAGACTCTCGGCCTCTCCTCCTCATTCTTCTTCTCTTCTTTTCTTCTTCTTTTGAACCTTCTCTCTCTCTCTCTCTCTCTCTCTCTCTCTCTCTCTGATTGGGTCAAAACCCATATTTTACATCCTCCCCTTCTTACAAAATTTTGTCCTCAAAATTTAGACATAAGTCAATTACCAAATAAGTGAGGGTATTTGTGTTTTGCCTCCTCGAGCTTCCAGGTGGCCCTCTCTCTGTTATTGTGATTTTTCCATTGGATCTTCACATATGTTTTCAACAATTGCGATGACTCATGACCTATAGTACATATAGGTTTCCTTGAGACTTAGAAGCTACACTAAAGTTCCTGTTATTAGTACCATTTCTTGCAAGATATAACCCAACCTCCTCATCGGTAGCTTCTCTTGAGTGGTGAGCATATGTTGCACCAACATTAGGTCGGCCTTCGCAAACTTCATTTACTCCACTGCCAACTCAATAAAATCGTTGAGATTGGAAACTTTTTTATCATTTCCAATTGAACCTCGACTATATTCGCTTGAGCACAACTCAGTAGCCAACTTAACATCCCCAAACTCCTCCCTTTGTATTGATTAAGCTTGAGATAGTTAAGAAAACATCATAATCGTAGTTGCTTTAAGGGTACTTCTGCAATTCCACGGGCTCTTAAAGTAGAAATATCCGATGCCATAGGCATGCTCTCAATAAGCTACTCTGCCTCTTTAAGCTTACCAGTACGCCCCAAAATGTCCACCATTTGACGTAATGTTCGACATTAGGCTGTATCTCGTGTTCTTGTATCACGAAATCAAAGTGAAAGCATTCCTTGTTTACTAAGCCCATATGTCTATATGCTCCAAGAACTCCAATAAAGGTTTTGTCATTAGGTGTCACTCCACTATTTTTCATCACTAGGAAGATGTTTTGTCACCTTCCTATTAAGCCATTCATTGCCAACCCAAGAATCATAACGTTCCACGTGGAGACGCTTTGTCCTCCCTTAACTGGAAAACATCAAATGCATTTTAAACACAACCACACTTCATGTACATATCTATCAGGGTCATACCCAGAACGACATCAACTTCAAGACAAATCTTCCTAATTTTCGCATGAACCCATTTTCCTTTATCAGGGCGACTAAGTGAGTATAAGTTCAGATGATGCTCACCAAAATAATTTCATCGCGCTGCATCTCAATATGTGTGACTAATTTCATATGCCTCAATTATGGCAGTCCAAGTCCCGAACCTTAGATAGGGATTGAAATAAATATGGACTATGCAATAAGAACATACTGCCAACTTCCATATACTTTCATTATTTTTGAAGAAATGAAAGGGATTGTCTCAATTTTTTTTTCTAAACCTGTTCATGGATCTCCTTCCCGATTTTCAAATCTCTAAGTTGAGCAAGAACATTCAAAAGCATTGCTAGCGCAACAAAGTCTGGCCTATGCTTCAATAACTGCATAGCTCTAAATATATCCAAAGTCTCATAGAGAAACCCATGCTCTACACAAGTCAATCATTGCTATCTAGGAGATCACATTTCTCTAAGACATACCTTCAAGTAACTTGAGTGAATAATTTAAGATTATGTATTTTGAGTACATCACAATCAAGGAAGTAACCATAGTCACCTTATGAACAAATCTATTCTTCGTAGTTTAAGTATGAATCTCTTTCCCATGTTTGAAGTCCATCAATGGGCACAAACCAACAAAACAGTGGCAATTGTGACACTATTAGACCTGCAACCTTCTTGCTACATCGACACAGTTGACCTCAAGGTCTATTCAAGCCTCCCTTTAAGATATAGCTCGACACTAGAGCTGTCCTAGAAATAACATTTCTTTTTGATGAACCGTAAAATGCATGTCACCCATATCTTATGTCACCACGCTTGCAGTACAAATCAATCAATCCAAATTGTATGAACAGTTGCTTCGAGTCTCTCCTTGTCTTCAGCACATATGCATGAACCTCCCGGCCTAATCGTCATGCCTATCACAAGCAGGATTGTTGTCAATATAACTGAATTTGGAGTAATTCCTTCTTTCTGAAACCTTGGTCTTCTTTGAGAAATTTTTTATTTCTCCATCGTAAAAGAACTAGCCATGTCTTTCACGTCAGCAAAATCTACTTTTGAGCTCTCTCCTTAAAATAATTTTCTACACTATTGAAAAATGTAGCATTTTCTATGTCTGGAATTGATGCCTTCACCAATGTCACAAATTGAATTGCCACGATTAGCAATCTTGTTTGGCTCCTTAGTTTCAACCCTTGGTCACAAACTTCCAAGTAGTCAAGGGTAGAGAGCTTAGATTTACGTTTAAAACTTCGCCACTGGCCCGGATTCACAGTTGTCATATTTTGACTCGTATAAGACAGGCGTAAACCCATTGTCCAAACCAAAACCCCTTCCTTATATAGATTGATGAATTCAATCGACATGCACCATCAATCGAAAGTCTAATAATCTAAGCTGCCAATGCAAGGAGGCATTGTCGCATCCTCATTTTCGTCCTTAGGAAATTTGACCACAACTGCTTTAATCATTGTAAAAAAGGATGACGCACTAGCAACATCAACCAAAGCAAACCTAATAGCTTCTAGTGGATCGATAATTCCATATTTGACCATAACAACATAGCCACCTTTTGCCGCATCTTATCCTCAGGGTTATCCTAGGTCATCCTGCTCCAAGAATTTTCTTATGACAACAGCTCCCTTGACACCAACATTGCAAGCAATGATATCCACAAGTGTCTTCAATGCGTTCTGAATATTTCTTAAAAACCAATTTTTTTTTTTTAAATCAAAGTTGGCAATTTGCAACTTGTCCAATTCTTTTTATGCAAAAGGAAGAGCAACACCTCCACCTAATGCTATACCCTCTTCTATAGCTGCCTTTCTGGCATTCAAAATATCGGCAACCCTTATTCTTCTTCTCACCTACTTCTACTTCGCTAACTTTTCCAATCTTCAAGACAATCGCACCACCAGATAGTTTTGCCACTCTCTCTTGCAATTTCTCTTTATTATAGTTTGGAGTGCTCAACTCATTTGCAGACCTAATCCCTTCACTTGTCTCCAAACTTCTTGTCACTAGCACTATCAAGGATAACCGTGTCATCTTTAGACACCACCTTCTTGCAAGATCCAAGCATCTCAAGATCTACCTTCTCTAGGTTCATTCCAAGCTCTTCAATAATCACTTCATCACCAGTAAGAGTGACAAGATTCTGTAAACTTGCTTTCTTGTTCACTTCAAAATCAATAGCCTTAATAGCATAAACATTGATTCTTGTGCAAAGCTTATTTAGGGTAAGGGTTGCTAGACATAACTTTCAACGTCCTCAGTAACAATGAGTAATGGTCCTTGTTTCTTTAATGCCAATTAAACTTTCATAACCAAACTTCAAGAACTTTAAGATACATTTCCAATATCAAAAGTAAGCACTCGCTTGCTTTCGTTGTCCATTTAAAAATAAAATATGCTATTCGTTGATCACTTGGGCCCAAAACAAAACATACATCTTAGTACCTAACAAAGGACTAAAGCATTATAAACTAACACACAATCTCATAACTCCTATAAAATCTACACCCAAAAATCATAACCTAAGCTCTGATAGCACAAGATGTCACACCCCAAAACCATCATGAATAGGGGATGACACAGCCGTCCTTCCACCCAAAGGACGCAGCCTCAAAGCTCTCAAAATCCAACTTCTAAAAGTCCCATCGTCGATATCACTCTCGTACTACTCATCGTTAGCTAAGAAACCTGAAAAAGATTGAAAAATAGATGGGTGAGCAACCATAGCTTAGTGAGTAGTGAATCTCTTCTAAATGGATCGAACACCCATTATGCATATTTATGAACCAAACCACAACTTTTTAACTCAAATCTATCATGTAACAAACATAAAATAAGAAAATAAGCTACATATTCTTTAGTAGAAATATTATTTTCATAATAATATCAAAACAAACATCAATGGTCAAATCCATTGATCAATATCATTAATTCACATGCTAATGGTCCATTCCATTGGTTAATCTCATGTCACACATCAACGGTCTATTTCATTGATCCATCTTATATGAAACCACACATCCAAGGTCCATTCTAGCAAATAAACCCAAATCACATGTCAATAGTTCACTCCATTGACCAATCCGTTGCTCAATATCAAACAATGGTCACGATACACTGCTTAGTGACAAGGCGGCAAAGATTCCCCCCTTGGCAAGGTCTCCACCTATTATTAGCCGATGGCTCGGCCCACAAAGATATCTTAGACTAGTATACGCATACCCACAAGCCCCTCACTGAGCTCACAGCAATGTTAAGCATCAACACCAATCTACAACAACCGCCACAATTCACAAAGCCAAATCTAGATATTATTTCATATGTCACAATACATTTCATAAATCAACCACATCACCTTTTGCAAGTCAATTAATTCGCCACAAATACTTTTCGTAAAATATTTCTCAAATCATTTTAGAACTCATCTTATAAACCGGTTTTACAAACCGAATCAAATCAAATGCATGTCAAAAAGCTTATCACAAATCGATATCTATATAACATTCCATAAACCATCTCAAAGTTGAGCTTTTCGTAAAAAGGTTTCACAAACCCAAAACATGTAATATTTCTCAACTTCTTCATCAAACAGAGTATATATTTCCACTAAAAAGTTTTCACACTATTCTCAAATACCAAAACTTAATAAATGCCCAATCCAAATTTTATGCAACGAACATGCTTATTCACAACTTATAAAATATCAAATCTTTATCATTTTGAAGACATGAGGTTATAAATTCTTAGAAGAGATAGTACCACTCACATTGGAATATTTAGGACCAAATAACCAGCGTTATTCGATTCGTCGAACTTGCGATCCTATCAAATAAGCGAGAAACAACGTTAAAATCGAGTAAAATGCTACCTCAACTACGACTCGACTAAACTAAGCTCAAACGCTTACAAAACGACTCCCTCGTGCCAACAAATCGCTCACCCAAAGCAATTTCTCAAAGTTGTCCATAGCGCAGAGCTTAAGCACAAAATTTCGTCATGCCATAATTTTTTCCACCGAACCTCGTTTCAAACGTACTTATAGTCAATGGAAAACCCTTCCAACATATTACAAGAACCCCAGTTTAGCCAACCCGAAATCAAGCCAAAAATCAATAAAATATGGCCCTGAATTCCTAGTCATGCACTGTTCATGACGGGCGATAAACTTCAAAAAAAAAATTGGGCAAACCGTAAGCTCAAATCATGATCCGAAAGTCCTACAGCTCCACAAAACCCTAAACTATCATTTCTATAAAAATATGTGGCTCAACGACTCAAAAATCATACTTCACCACTCGATTTTCCCAAAATTCCAAATTTCAAGCCTTATGTCCAAAACTATTCCGATTGAATGAATTGGGGGCACGAGCGCTACCGGGCATTGCATTATGTAGTCGATGTGGCTTGGCGAGGCTCCCATGACGCCTACGCACGAAAACCTTTTTCTTCTTTTCCTTCTTCTTCTTCTTTCTTTCTCTTTTCCTTTTCTTGTGTGTGAACTCTGTGGTCATCCCTCCCTCTCTCTCCTCCTTTCCTTCTTTCTTTTCCCCTTCTCTCTTCCCCTTTTATTTCCTCTTTTTTCTTTTTCTTTCTTTTCTTTTCTTCTCTCTCTCTTCTTCTTTTTCTTCATTTTTTCCCGAATACTCTCGGCCTCTCCTCCTCATTCTTCTTCTCTTCTTTTCTTCTTCTTTTGACCATTCAACCTTCTCTCTCTCTCTCTCTCTCTCTCTCTCTCTCTCTCTCTCTCTTTCTCTCGACTGGGTCAAAATCCATATTTTGCACTATTAGTTGAACCAGCGAAGAGGAACAAAGCCTTCATATTTGAGGCCTTTTGGTTGGAAAATGAGGAGTGTAGTAGGCTCATTAAGGACACTTGGAATGAACCTGGCCTAGTTGATGAGGATTTGGTACTGAAATTAACAGCCGTGTCATCAGCTCTAGCCAAACGGAGCAAGATGACTTTTATAAACGACCTAAAGCGGATTAATGACCTGAGAGATGAGTTGCAAGGAGAAATTAATTTCTAGACTTACTTGTACACAGAAATAAACAACAAGAACTTACGGAACAAATAGAGAATCTGTGCAAAAGAGATGTACTAAGGCTTGAGATCGAGAATAGAGTGGCTAAAGTGGGGTGATAAAAACACAAAATATTTCAATGCCACCACCATTCAAAGAAGGCAGTGAAATAGAATTTCCATGTTGAAAAATGTAGGTGATACTTGGACCCGAGACATAGCAGGACTGAAGGTTATGACAATGATTCGTAAGCTTTTCTAGTAAGTCAATATGTCTTCGATGAACACCACAATAAATCTATTTATACACTCCTTGAATACTCTGTTGATCAAATACATGAAATCAGAAGGCACATCTATTAATCTAGGAGGCATGATAAGAAATTTCTAACTACCATATCTTGCTCTAAAAATAATTCTAGGCACATCATCTCACTTTCTTTTTCAAGTTCAGAAAGTGCCATTCAATGCGGTACCTTAAAAAAATGATGCACCAACTATCCAATCAATACCAAAATCAATTTCTTTGTGAGAAGACAATTTTGGTAGATTCTCAAGAAACACATCTCATAACAACAATACTTTCCAGCTTCACAACATTCTTTTTCGTATCTTTTAAGTCTACTAGATAATCACAATAGTATCACGATGTGAGGATAAGCAAATAATCCCTAAAATAACATTAAGAACATATATATTCAACTCCACTAGATTTCCATGCGACTCTTTATCATTCATCTGAAACACACACAATTTGCAATTAATGAATCATTACTTTACAATCCTCAGTTAAATCAATTTGGGGCTTATCTTTTGCTCTATGCGCGTCAATACAATGACTCTATCTCCTTGTCAAAATTGCACCTCGAAAACCTTAAGATACATTCCTCATGTCAAAGGTAACAACTCGTTTGCCCTCGATACACTTTACAAAGTCAAGTATGCTTCTCTAAATTAGGATCAATAACCTCTTGGACTCAAAATGAATCATACATTCCAGTACTTAATAAAAGATTAACGCGTTCTACCACACAACCTCATAGCATCTCATAACATCTATCCAATAAAAGATCATAACCTAAGCTCTGACACTATAGAATTTCACATCCCAAAAAATCACGAATGGAGGATGACATGACCGTCCTTCCACCTGAAGGACGTTGTGACATCCTGAATTTCAGGTTCTGTTTTTGATTGAATGAGTGAGGCTTTTCATCGACACGCCTATAGTTCTTTTCCCTAAGTTGATCACTCACGGGATAACTAGTCTATCAGGTGAAGCCGTTAAGGAATCTAAACGCAATAGACTTGAGAATTCGACCAGGATTCGACTGCTAGACCGTGCTAATCTGCAAGGGTCATTACGGCACAATCAAAATCGACCAAAGACCGGAGATGGGTCGATTTGATAGAGGTATGTGATTAGTGTGTGGGTGATTCCACCTAATTGCAAAATTTATGTCGAACGGCACTAGACCGATTTTTGTATCAATTATATACCCTGTGTCCGTATTTGAAATCTCAATATTTTCACGACAACCGAGAGTCACCAATGTATCGAAGATGCACAACGCGGCTTGAAAATAATTGACCATGGGTCAATTGTACTAAAAAATCCTAAAAGCTACCCGGTAGGTTAGGTCACGCTAAAATCGCGCCAGATTGAAATTAACCGCGAATTTGAAACCGATTTCAGAAATTGAAAGTTCTGTTATGTCAAGATTCATTTTAGAAACGTCAACTCACCTTCTGAAGATTTTTCTGCTAATCGGGATTTTTGGCAAAAATTCAAAGTAGGGCCGTTTTCGATCGAGAAAATCAGAGGACCGTTTTTGGTCACATTTTTGGGATTCAAGTTGGACAAATTGATGAGGAAAATTCATGAGAGGGACGATGGCATCTTGGATGGATTTATGGACTCCAAATTGAGTCCATTTGAGAGAGATTGGAAGGGGAATTGAATGAAATTGGATGGAAATTGTCCAAATTCGTAGGCCTTGGTGGTGTGCAACATTTGGACCACTTGGGAGGCTTGTTTGGGAAGCCAAGGAGCTGCAAATGGCTGAGGAAGACAGCCAAGCTGGTGGGGGCATGCTCTTGAGTGTTTAGGATATTTTGGTGGCCCCCCCTTGACCAGTAGCCTTCTTCTTCCTTGTTCAGCCTTGCTTTCTCCATTTTCAGACTTCTTGAAGATTAGAAATTGCAAAGAAACCAAGCAGCCCCTTCCCCCTTGCCGCCGCACGCCCGCCTACCACCGTCGCTCCTCACCGCGCCGCCCGCTCGCCCGCGCCCGTCGTTCCGCCTCCCCGCTCATCGTTCGTCTCCTACTCATTGTCCCGAGCCACCATCTAGCTTCGCCAACCACCGTACGTGGCCGTCCAAGCCGCCGAAAGTCCCGTCGTTGCCCGCTTGGGCCGCTGCTACCATTCGCTGTCCAGCCTTGCTGTTTCCAGCCCGTTCGGACACTCGGCCCAACCTTTTCGGTTCTTGGGCAGATCTAAAGCCGGCAAGGGCTTTGGAAGCTTCTAGGCCCGTTTTCAAGCTCGCCCGATCTCCGTTCGGTGTCGCCACAGGGAGGTTTATTGCCCGTCTCCGCGTCGCCGTCGTCGTGAACTCACCGAAACGCTAAACCGGTGAGTTTACTCGCTAAACTCTTCTTAAGGAGTTAATTATGCTTAAGGGGTGTTTAGCTTAAGTTAATTAGGGATTATGTGGTTAGTTAGATTAGATTAGTGATTTAATTATTCAATTATGCATGTTAGGTGGTTAGATTAGATTAATTAAGGATTAGACATGATGTATTATTTATCTAGATAGGTTCGGGAATTTTCCTGGCCCGTTTAAGCCGTTAATTAAGCATGCCCGGCCTAAGTTAGCATTTTTGGTATTTAAATTGAATTATTTAATTAATTTTGGTAATTATTTAATTATTTAATATTTTTCGAAAATTAGATCGGGATAGCTGGTGACCGGAATTTCATGCTGATTGCAATTGTGTGTTCATTTTATGCAACTGGGTCTTAATTCATGCAAATTGAGTGATGATTGGAATTTTGGTTATTTATTCCAAAATTTGTTAATTTCGATAGTTATTCAAAAAATCCCAAGTGTCGGATTTTAACACCGAAAATGGTTTTATATACTATATAAAACATTGGGATTTTAAATTGGAGGATATCACTTTTTCGGGTTCAATTTGACCGTGTACCCACACACGACTATTTTCACCGGGTGTTTTTAATACGAAGAAAATAGGCCAAGTGCATTATCTTAATTGAGACATTTGAGTGCAATGCACGGTGTCCTTGGCCGTAATTGAGTGATCATGTGTTGGTTAAGAAAACCCGTCCTGGGCTGTTAAGTTGGACGTTACCCCTATATGGTACACCCCTGGACAACGGAAGCCGGTCGCAGTAGATTCTAGACCTTTGCTCCTTTGGGAAAGCCATCTAGGAAAGACGTAGCTGTGCTCAATGGGGTGAGACAACACCTGGCTATGCCAAAAGATCGCCAAACAGCGAGTAGGCCGTGCTATAAGCCGAGATCAAAACTAGGAACACATGACGAATTGAGTTGAACGCACCGGATTATGGGACAAAATTGTGTGGCATGGTATGGGACAAGTCATAACGATTTGGCCCTATAATCAGGACCTCTGTGCTGGGTTGAATTTGAGTGTGGCGTTCCAGTTGATGAGTTTATTTGCTACTCATGTTTTTATGGCTGTCTGTGAAATGAATTATGCTGACATACAGGGAGGATCTGAAACGAGATAAGTCTCTTTGGTTGTGTAGTTGTGTGATTAGGACGCCTCTAGGCATATTACCCTCCTAATCAGGGTTTAGAGCGTGAACTCGCTGAGATTTATATCTCACCCCATCGTGGACTCAATTCTTTTCAAGACCATAGAGTGGAGGACCCAGAGACGAGGACTGGAGAGCTTGGAGTTTTGAGTCTCTGTAGTCTCTTTTTGAGCTAGACTTCTGGGCTGAGATCTTTTTGTAGACTTTTGTATATGACTCAGTGTGTATATAAAAGAGTGTTTTGTTTGTGAATCTGTTTCGTGCTTTTCTATCCCAAGCTGTCTTCTGTCAGGGGATATTTTATTTGCTTCTGCATATGCAATAAAATGAATGGGTCGACAACGCGTCCTGGGACGTCGCAGTTACATCGACCATCGAGGGATGGGCACGCGCTCGAGGATCGAGGCGTGACAGACGTAGCCTCAAAGCTCCCAAAAAAAATTTCCAAAAGTTTCTCCATCAATATCGCTCTTAGGCAGCGCATGGTAACATTTCTATTTCTTAGAATTACTGTTCTTTTGTTCCCCGGAACAAAAAAAAAAAATAGAAACCCGTTTGGTAACGCCAAGTTGCTTTTTTATTCCCCAAAATAGAAAGTTAGCTCGGGAATAGATTTGGAGCAGAAATGAGAAACAAAAAAAAATTGTTTTTTGTTCCCAGGAACAATTTCTAGAAATAAGTCATAAAAAAAAATTTCTTTTATTCTTCTCTCTTGCCGCGGCCACCTTCAACAGCCAGGAGCCACCGCCTACTGTCGCCCCCCGCCGCCTGCCGCCGCTGCCCGCCGTCGCCGTGCAACGGCGGCGGGCGGCAGTTAGCGGTCGGCGATCCGTGAGCAAGAATAAAAAACGAATAAATACAAAAAAGAAACTGTTGTATTACCAAACTCATTTATATTCTTTTTCTATTCCAAGAGTAGAAATTTTGTGTAGTTCCAAACACATTCTTTTACTCAGAAATTGTTCCCTGAAATAGAAATAGAAAAGAACTATTTCTGAAAAAAAAAAAAAAAAAAAAAAAAAAAAAAAAAAAAAACTCTTCAACAGCCAAGAAGCGTTGTCATGCGCAGCCTTATACTACTCATCGCTAGTTGAGGAACCTGGAAAAAAAAATTAAAAAATAGAGAGATGAGCAACCATAGCTCAGTGAGTAATGCACCTCTTCTAAGCTGATTGAGCACCTATTATGCATATCTAAAAAAAAAAAAAAAAAAAACCACAATTCTTTTAACCTAAAATTTGAAATATAACAAAGATATAATAGGAGAATAAGTTACTTATACTTCAACATAAAAATATTCATTTCACAATAATACCAAAACAAACATCAGTGGTCCAATCCATTGATCAATCTCACTAATTCACACATTAATGGTTCATTCCATTGGTTAATGTCATGCCATACATCAATGGTCTATTTCATTGGTCTATCTTATATGAACACGTCGATGGTCCATTCCAACGACTAATCTCAAATCACATGTCGATTGTCCATTTCATCGACTAAACTTAAATCACATATTATGTGACATCTTGAATTTCCAGTTATGTTTTCAATTGAATGAATCGGGCTTTTCATCGACGCGCTTATAGTTCTATTTCCTGAACTGATCACTCACTGGATAACTAGTCTATCAGGTGAAGCCGTTAAGGAATCTAAACGCAATAGACATGAGAACTCGACCAGGAATCGACTGCTCGACCGTGCTAATCTGCAGGGATTATTTCGACACAATCAAAATTGATCAGAGACCAGAGATAGGTCGATTTGATAGAGGTATGTGATTAGTGTGTGGGTGATTCCACCTGATTACAAAATTTCTGTTGAACGGCACTAGACCGATTTTTCTATCATTTCTGTACCCTGTGCCTGTATTTGAAATCTCGAGATTTTCATGACAACCGAGAGTCACTAATGTGTCGAAGATGCACAATGTGACTCAAAAATAATCAACCATGGGTCAATTGCACAAAAAAATTCCTAAAAGCTACATGGTAGGCTAGGTCACGCTAAAATCGTGCCAGATTGAAATTAACCGCGAATTTGAACCCAATTTCAGAAATTGAAAGTTCTGTCATGTCACGATTCATTTTAGGATCGTCGACTCACCCTCTGAAGATTTTTCTGCAAACTTGGATTTTTGGCGAAATTGCAAAGTAGGGCCATTTTTTACCGGAAAAATCAGAGGACCGTTTTTGGTCGCTTTTTGGGATTCAAGTTGGTTCAATTGATGAGGAAAAATGTTGAATGGGATGATGGCACCTTGGTTGAATTTATGGAGATCAAATTACGTTCAATTGAAGGAGAATTGAAGTGGATTTGGGGGAAATGGTTCAAAATTCGTAAGACCAAGGGGCAGCAACTTTTGGACCTCTTCAATGGCTTCTAGGGGAAGCCTTGGTGCTGAAAATTGGCCATGGATGACAGCCTTGGCTGGTGGGGGCATGCAATGATCAAATAGAGAAATTTAGCTTGACTTTTGAGGCATTTGGGCCCCCTCCAACCTTCAGCTGGCTTCTTCTTCTTCCCTCAGCCACTTTATCCATTGTAGAGGCTATTGAGAGGTTGAGGGAAACCAAAAAACTGAGCCAAGCCAACCCCTGCCCTTCGACCACCCGCCTACCACCGTCGCGTCTCACCGCGCCGCCCACGAGCCCCACATGAGCCCAGCTCGGCGTCCCGCTCATCCAGCGCCTAGCCGCACATTCCTGACTGTCCCACACCGTGTGCCTATCATCCAGGCCGTCGACTAGGCCACCGTCGCCGTCCAAGCCGCCAGAGGTCCCACCGTAGCCCCGCCTAGACCGCGCGCCGTCCGCCATCCCGCCTTGGCCATTCCAGCTCCAATCCAACCTTTCTCAGCCCAAGAGTAGCAACTAAAGATCTCAGCCCAACTGAGACTTCATGAGGCTTTTCCGAGCCCTTCCGGACTCCGTTTGGTGTCGCTGCAAGGTTGTTTGTCGCCCGTCTTCGCGTCGCCGTCATCATGGACTCACCGGATCGCAAAACTGATGAGTTTACTCGCTAAACTCTACTTAGGGAGTTAATTATACTTATGAGTTGATTAGTTTAAGCTAATTAGGGATTAGATGGTTAGTTAGATTAGATTAGTGATTTAATTGTGTAATTATGCATGTTAGGTGGTTAGAATGGATAGATTAGGGACTAAAGTAGTCGTACTATTTATCTAGATAGGTTCGGAAATTTTCTAGGCCCGTTTAGGTGGCTAGATTACCGTTTTTGGCCTAAGTTAGTAAGTTTGGTATTTAATTGCACTTATTTAATTAATTTCGGTATTTATTTAATTATTAAATATTTTTCGAAAATTAGACCGAGGTAGCTGGTGACCGGAATTTCGTGCTGATTGCAATGGTGTGTTTAGTTTCTGCAATTGAGTGTTAATTTGTGCAAATTGAGTGGTGATTGGAATTTTGGTTATTTATTCCAAAATCGTGAAATTTTGGTAATTGTTTAGAAATTACCGAGTGTCGGGTTTTGACACCGAAAATGGTTTTAAAGACTATATCAAATAGTGGAATTTTAAAAAGAAGGGTATTAGTTTCTCTTGTCCAAATTAACCTCTTACCCACACACAATTATTTTACCGTGTATTTTTAATACGAAAGAAAATAGGTCAGGTTCACCATTTTAATTGAGGCATTTGAGTGCAATGCACGGTGTCCTGGGCCGAGATTGAATGATCGTGTGTTGGTTAAGAGAACCCGTCCCCGAGATGAGTCAGGTGGACGTGCCCCTATATGGGATGTCCCTAGACAACGGAAGCCAGTCGCAGTAGATTCTGGACATATGCTCCTTCGGGAAAGCCGTCTGATAGAGATGTTGCCATGCTCAATGGGGTGAGACAACGCCTAGCTACGCCAGAAGACCGCCAAACATCGAGTAGGCTGTGCCCATTGGACCGAGATCAAAATTAGGAATGCATGTTTGATTAAGTTAAATGTGTCGAATTATGGGACGAAATTGTGTGGCATGGTATGGGACATGTCATAACGATTTGGCCCTATAATCAGGACCCATGTGATCGTTTGAGATTGAGTGTTGCGTTCCAATTGATTGAGCTTGAGTACTGCTCTTGTCTGTGATATGAATTGTGCTGACATGCAGGAAGGAACTGAGGCGAGATGAGTCTCTCTGGTTGTATGGTTGTGTGGTTAGGACGCCTCTAAGCGTATTACCTTCCTAATCGGGGTTTATAGCATGAACTCGCTGAGATTTATATCTCACCCCATCGTGGGCTCAATTCTTTTTAGGACCGTAGAGTGGAGGATCTGGAGTCAAGCTAAGGGATTCCGAAGTGTAGGTCAGTCAAGACAACTTCTTTTTGGGAGCCGATCTTTTAAGACTTTTGGTTGTTGACCTTTGTATATATAAACCCAGTTTGTATATAAAGGCGTGTTTTGGTTGTGAATCTGTTTTCCTATTTTTCTATCCTATGTTGTTTACTGTGACAGTCTAATTTTCTACTTCTGTTTTCAATTAAATAAATTAGGCTTTTCGTCGACGTGCCTATAATACTATTCTCTAAGCCGATCACTCAAGCCTGAGAAGGTGCATCAATCACAAGAGATGCCATAAACCCTGCTAGTCGATGTGAAAAATCAGATTTTGCACCTTGTGTTATTTCATCATAAGAAATTTGAGTGAACAAAGATGAGAAATCAGGAGCACCTCTACGAGGAAAATCTTGCCTCCACACAGTATTGGTAATGCCAGTCCACTGCAGAAGTCAAAATCATATGAATAATGCAACGTCAAAAGCTTGTTCTACAACAGCACAAACTAATAACAAGAGGGGGCGAAAAGAGGTAGTCAAGAGTAAACAAAGCAAGAAGAACGTGAAAGACAAGATATGCCTAACAGCTTCCCAAAAACCATTACTATTAAATAACTTTTGGCATCTCTCGTTCCACATCATTATAGCCAAATCAACCCAGCCTATGTAAGGTCATCTTTGAAGTCCAATAATCAACACTTGCCTTTCCCAAAAAGTCTCAGGCTCTTTCACAGGAGAATCAGCTCCCACTTATTTCCCACATCATCTTTTACCATACCACTTACGAAAGTTCCATGCCAAGTATTCTACAGATTTTATTACCAGAAGTTGACGAAAGAAGAAAGTCTATTAAATGCCAAGAAAGGGTTGCAGATCAAACGAAAAACTTAAGCAGACTTCTTTTATGAGCTTTTTTCCCGATAACCAGGCAGCATAAGCTGCAAGATTTATAAAGCAATTATGCAAGAAAAAATGTTCCTACTGGCCGTAAAAAGTAGTGCAAGGATTGTGGACGCAGTAATGTCTATGAATTATTAGGCAACGAAGTAGAAGAACATGGCACAAATTATTGGTATAAGAATATTACAAAAATTAAGGAGTCAATTTTCACCAAAAAAAAAATTAAGGGGTCAATTGTCCATATATTTGACCGGCCAGTCTTGTCAATACTCAAATGTTAGAAGGATAAAAGAATATTTTCTGTTTGCAGATCTAACCTACGCTTGAATAATCAATTATAGTTTACATGACATCCACTTAAATCTAATGGTATCGGCTATTTCTAAGACAAATATTTAACTTGATTTAGTCTTTTGGATCATAAACAGTAACTCAAACAGCATTTTGAATTTGCATTGATCTTTCATTACATATATTTACAACCTAAGGGTTGATGGATCAACTAGACCAACTACTTCAACAGTGCATGGAAATATTTTTTATCCATAGAGGGGGGAATGCTTACTGGGTAAATTTATAAATGGCCAAATATTAGTTACCGTATAGATTATTTAGCGAAAACTTCTATACTCAGGGGTACATAGAGATGAAGCTCCACAAATGGGGTGACATCTGTTGAAGATAAAGAACCAATGCACATCTCCTGCTTTAAACATGGATACCACAAACAGTGCAATCCCGGGGGAAAAGGGGGAAAGTTATAGGAAGAACTCTAATTCATATGTGCAGTTCCATGACTAAACCTCCAACTTCATGACTAAGTAATAATGCCATCAAATAGATTATCTGAGAATAATTCTCCCATCATGGCATAAATACATTCAGAAGGAAAGCACTCTATTGCTTGCCAGAAAAATCCATAAGCACAACTTGATCTTACTGCATGTTCCCATCATGAAATAACTTGCATATGAGTTAGCTGTACCCTAGAAACCACCGGATGTAAGGAAATGATAACCTCATAAAAATTTTCCGAACAACTACCACATAACCCTAAAAGTGGCAAAATAATTCATTTGAGAATTTCAAAGGAGAAAAGAGACTATGACAAATGTTAAATCACAATATGTTAAACTTAGGAATCACCTGTTTGGAAACCAAATTGGCAGAAGTAATGATGACACGAATCCTATCCTCTCTTTGGAAAACAAGAAGTTTTGGATGATGACATGCAATTCCCTGCTTCTTTCGATCTCCACCAAAAGCGATGATCTCAGGGAAAGGGGGATATCTGTAAAAGTAATTGTCCAAGAACGCTAAATTGTGTAAAACTCTTTAGGCACATCACTCAATTTAACCGAGAAATGATAAACAACTTACACCACAACAAGCTTTGGAAATTCTGGATAAGGTACGAGGGTTCTTTGCTCAGGGCTTGAGCTCCAACATCTATCAGTGTTGTGACAAGCAATGGTCACTGGCAAATGGTCAGGAATTCAACAGAAGGATAGAAACCTGCCATTATGTCTCGGCAAAGACACAAGCATCCGTTCAGGAACAAGAACCAAAAACAAGTAAATGTCGACTGATTTTCTAGATGCAAACATGAAAGCAAGAAGGAAATATGCATGAACTATCCACGTAGTTATTAAATTAACAAGAAAAGCCAGAGCTATAATATTGTCCCTGCAGAATAATATAAAAAGGAATGGCTAAAGGCATTCACTGCAAAACTCATAGCAAATATCGACGACAAGAGATGATTAACATATCGGCCAAGAGAGTATGGAACCAAAAGGTACAGATCAGTGCAAAGAAAAAGAAGTATGAACCACGCAATGTCACACGTGAACGTCGCAATGAATATCTGCGCAATGCTTTCGACAGGATAGATAAGTTCTGCCAAGGAAACTTCAGAACTACAACCAAAAGAACCTTGTCCAATAGATTCAAGACGATTGACGCAGAAATTCATCCCTGGAGGTGGACAGAAGCTGCGCCTATTTTCATCATTTGCGGTGGAATTGAAACGAAGGCCAGTTTCTGGAGGCACCCGGTTTAGATTAGAGGTGATTCGATCGGCATTCTCAAGATATTTGTTGCCTCTTTGAGATAAGTTTCCAGCATGGGCAGAAACACATGCTCCTTTCCCATCGATCTCTGAGCTCACAACCTTTTCAGCTGGAGGCACACGAGTGAGTGGGTGAGGAAGTCTGTACCTCATGCTTGGCAAATTACAGATGGTGTCGGAATTGTTAATGGGCAAAACATTTGGCAACTCTGGTTCGCCACCAGGATCGGTGGCAGGCTCCTTGGAAAAAAGATCGAGCCTGGATCCAGATGAATTATTACAATTCAATGAAGCGGGCACGGCTGTTGCCAGAAAAATAGGGCATCTCCGGATGCAAGAAACGGGGTCGGGGGAGTGCAAAATGTGCCTGCACCGAGCCAAAAGCGATTTCGCTCGGCGATAAACAGCAGAGGAAGAGGATGGACCTGGAGACGAAGCAGTAGACCGGGAGGCCGATACCATTTTGCTGCTGCTCGACGTCGTGGTGGTCGTGGTGGTCGTGGTGGTCGTCCAAGGCAAAGAAAACCTCTCCTTGACTGCACGAGGATCATCCGAACCAGGAGAAACCACTTCCTCCTCATCCAGGACAACAACTCTCCTAATAGCAAATCCAATCCGAATGCCGGACCTACATTTACCATCGCCCCTGCACACGAGCAGGACTTCATCCCCTGCAAACAACGCCACGGCGCTGCCCTGCCGACACTCGACTCAAAGCACCGCGAGGAGCAGCCTTGCGCTCCTCCCCGACTCTCTCCCTAGAAACAAAGGAGTCGTTCGGACGAGACCCGGCATGGAAAACGAAGGCCTTGCGCTGGCTACCGTCGAAGAGGATGCGGCAATGGAGGTTGCTGACTCGGGGGTCGGGCAGGAGGAAGTCGCACCAGCCGGCGCCGCTGCCGATCGCGTAGAGCCGGCCGGCCTCCAGCCGGATGGACTCGCAAGGGCGCCCGGTAGCCTTGGAAACCAAGGGGATCCCAACGTGCCGCACCTCGAGCCGCGCCGCCGCCGCCTTTGCTACGCACGGCTCCTTCTTTCTCTTCTTGTCTTGGCCTTGCGCGACGGGGTGGCGGGCGGGTCGCCTTCGTTTGAGGGTAGTGTCGGGGGCGACGGTTGACATGGGTGGAGTGGAGGGAAGCGCACGTCATGTCATGTCATGGCACCGATCGAATCACGGACATCAGTCGAAACGAATGATGAAGAATTTGACAGAAGAAAACGGAGATGAAGAATTCGAAGGAAAAACGAAGAATGAAGGAAGGATTCGGGGTTGCAAGAATGGTGGGCAATGCAATCCCCACCGTCCATCCGTTTGCGCCCCTCCCCGATTGCTTTCCCTCCAAAAAAAAAAAATGAACCCCACTCTCTCTCTACTTTAAAAAAAGAAAAATTGTAAATCTGATTGATAGCCCGGTACATGCGGGCCGGGTCGGATATCGGGCTTCCGAATCATTGCTCGGAGCTGTTTAATGAATTCAAAATTTTTGAATGAATAAAACCATAGCCCATTTTACTCTCTCTATTAGTTGAACCGGTGAAGAGGAGCAAAGCCTTCATTTGAGGCCTTTTGGTTGGAAAATGAGAAGTGTAATAGGATCATTAAGGACACTAGGAATGAACCTGGCCTAGTTGCTGAGGATTCGGTACTGAAATTAAAAGGTGTGTCATTAGCTTTAGTCAAACGGAGCAAGATAACTTTTCCAAACGATCCGAAGCGGATTAATGACCTGAGAGATGAGTTGCAAGGAGAAATTAACTTCTAGAGCTTACCTGCACGCAGAAATAAACAGCAAGAACTTACGGAACAAATTGAGAATCTGTGCAGAACAAATGTACTAGGGCTTGAGATCGAGAGTAGAGCGGCTGAAGTGGGGTGATAAAAATACGAAATATTTCCATGCCACAACCATTCCAAGAAGGCAGCAAAATAGAATTTCCATGTTGAAAAATGCAGGGGATACTTGGAACCGAGACCCAGCAAGACTTGAAGGTTATTACAATGATTTGTAAGCTCTTCTAGTAAGTCAATATGTCTTTGATGAACACCACAATAAATCTATTTATACACTCTTTGAATACTCTATTGATCAAATACATGAAAGCAAAAGGCACATCTATTAATCCAAGAGGCATGATAAGAAATTTCTAATGGTCATATCTTGCTTTGAAAATAATTCTAGGCTTATCATCCCTTTTTCTTTTTAAAGTTTAGAAAGTGTTATTCAATGCAGTACCTTAAAAAAATGATGCATCAAGTATCTAATCAATACCAAAACCAATTTCTCTATAAGAAGACAAGCCCAATATAATCTCAAGAAACACATCTGATAACAACAATACTTTCCAACTTCACAACATTATATTTCATATCTTTTAAGTTTGCTGAAAATCACAACAATATCACAATGTGAGGATAACCAAACAACCCCTAAAATAACATCGAGAATATATATATATTTAACTCCACTAGATTTCCATGCAACTCTTTATCATTCATCTGAAACACACACTTCTTGAACACGCGATTCGCAACTAAGAAATCATTACTTTATAATCCTCAGTTAAATCAATTTGGGGCTCATCTCTTGCTTCATGCGAGTCACCACGATGACTCTTTATCTCTTTCTCGAAATCGTAACTCGAGAACCTAAAGATACATTCTTCATATCAAAAGTTAAAACTCGTTTGCCCTTGATACACTTTACAAAGCCAAGTAAGCTTCTCCAACTCAAGATCAATAACCATAGGGACTGAAAATAAATCATCCATTCCAGTACTTAACAAAAGATTGACGCATTCTAACATACAACCTCACAGCATCTTTATAAAATCTATCCAACAAAAGATCATAATCTAAGTTCCAATACTACAAAATGTCACGCCCAAAACCATCACGAATAGGAGATGAGACGGCCGTCCTTCCACCCAAAGGGCGCGGCCTCAAAGCTCCCAAAAACAATTCCTAAAGTCCCCTCGTTGATATCGCTCTCATAGTACTTATTATTAGATGAGAAACCTAAAAAAAAAAAAAAAGAGGGTGAGCAACCATGGCTCAGTGAGTAATACTGTATACATCTCTTCTAAGTGGATCGAGCACCCATTATGCATACCTGCAACCAAAAACCACAACTCTTTTAATCCAAAATTCAAAATATAACAAACATATAATAAGAAAATAAGTTACATATGCTTCAACATAGCTGTATTTATAGTAGAAATATTCATTTTATAATAATATCAAAACATATATCAATAATCAAATCCATTCATCAATTTCACCAATTCACACGTCAATGGTCTATTCCATTGATTAATCTCATGCCATACATCAATAGTCTATTCCATTGATCTATCTCATGTGAAGCCACATGTCAATAATCCATTCCAAAGATTAATCTCAAATCACATGTCGATAGTTCATTTCATCGACTAAACTCAAATCACATATCAATAGTCCTCTTCGTTGATCAATCCGTTACTCAATATCAAACCATAATAATGATGCAACGACTAGTGACGATGCGACCAAAATTTCCCCTTGGTAAGGTCTCCACCTATTATTAGCCAGTGGCTCGGCCTACAGGGACATCCTAAGTTAGTATGCATACCCACAAGCCCCTCAGTAGGCTCATAGCAATATTGAACATAACACCCTCCACAATCCACAAAGCAAATCCAGAATTCATTTCATATATCACAAAAAGCTTTCGCAATTCAATTCATCTACCAGAAATAGACTCATCTCATTAACTAATTTTACAAACCAAATTGAATCAAATGTATGTCATAAAGCATTTCACAAATTGATATATCTATAACATTCCATAAACCATCTCAAAATCAAGAGCTTTTTGTCAAAATGTTTCGCGATGTCAAAATATATAATATTTCTCAATTTCATTTCTCAAACAGAACATATTTTTCCACCAACCAGTTCTTACACAATTCACAAATATCAAAATATAGTAAGTGCCTAATTCATATTTTATGCAACAAACATGCTACCAAACAAGCACTTGAGGAATTCAAGCAAACACAAAATCAAGTAAGGACACCTCCATCATAAGAGCAAGAAATGGCAAATATGGACGATCCCGCACAATCCTCTCAGGAATCATATACTTAGGCATCCTATGCCTGATGAGAAGGTCCTCTATCTCTTGGAATGGACTCCAGCACAGTCTCTCATTATGCCCAAACAGCAAACTGGCCCCACCCAGTCGTGCTCGTCGACACTATAGGATCCTCCAAAATTCATGAAGAAGAACATGCCTCAAGCAATCAAAGTATGTGGGATGCCCTGATCTCTCAAAGGGAATCCTCTCATAATACCAACGGTCCTCCTGATGACATTGGAATGGAACAACGCTACGAGAAAAAAAGGGCTTGCATGACATAGCTTCGATGATTCAAATTATCACTATAACTCTCGAGATGGCAGATAAGACTTGTAGTGAAAGTTACTGTAGCACAGGTCATTATAACAAAATACTATAGCAATATGTTAGGGAAATCACTATTCATAGTCATCGTTCATATCACCTATAATAATTCCCGACTAGGAATCCCGAAACCTCTGTGTGTTTTAAGACCCGTGAATTTGGTCTTTGTTTTTTGTGACCTCTTAATACCTATAAAAGATAAAGAGGATGTAATGTTTTGGGCAAAGTCCTTGAAGTAAAGTGTGTGCTTATGCAAATTCTCTCCATGTCTCTCTAAACACTTCTTCTTCTCCAGCTTAGTACGATCCTCTGAGAAACGCAGCTCTGCTAAGTTAGAGATGTTACTTTCCTAGCATCTTTGAGCATCTCTGATCCAAATTTCCAAATAGTTCATAGCTAAAAGGCAATCCTTGAAAGGCTTGAATAGAGGTTCGCCTGTTTTGGATAACATACCTGCTACAACTAACCTGGTCTTCCCTGATTCTAAGCATAGATCCCCTTTATCATTTTGAAAACATGGGTTTAAAAATTCTTAAAAGAGATAGCACCACTCACCTCGGAACGCCTATGACCAAATAACAAATGTTACTCAAATCGTCAAATTCGCAATCCTATCAGACAAGCGACAAACAATGTTAAAATTGAGTAACGCATTACCTCAACTACGAAATGGCTATACTACCAATCACATACCCAAAGCAATTATTCAAGCCGTTCGCAAACTTTATCACACCATAACTTTCTCTATCGAACTCCGTTCCAAACATATTTATAGTCAATAAAAAGCGCTTTCAACATACTACAAGAATCCCAACTTGGTTACCACAAAACTCGCCAGAAATGGCTGAAATTCAGCCCCGAATATTTGTTCGGAACTTGACAACACGTGCGACAAATTTCGAAATTTCATTTTGGGTAAATCGTAAGTTCAAATCGAGATCCCCGTAAAATCTTACAGTTTCGCAACACTCTAAACTATCGTTTCTTTATAAATATGCAGTTCAACGACTTAAAAATCAGACTTCGTCACACAAATCTTCAATAATTTCGAATTTCAAGTCCTAAATCCAAAACTACTCCGGTTGAACGAATGAGGGCACAAGCACTTTCCAAGCATCGGGATACAGTGTTGAGTCAGCTTGGCAAATTACCCGGATCATTATGGCGCGAATTTTCCCCTTCTCCCGCTTTCTTCTTTCTCCTTTCCTTTGACTCCTTTTTCTTTATCTCCCTCTCTTCTTTTTCCTTTTTTTCTCTGCCGGACCGTTCTTTCTTTTTCTTTTGTCTCCTCCTTTTTCTTCAAAAGTTCTCCCAAGAGTGGGAGGAAGATAGCGTAGAGACGAAGCAATCTGAGTGATTGCATCTCCCACCCAAACGTTCATATCTCAATCAATCTAATCGAAAGCCAGGGTGAAGGAAGAAGAAGAAGAAGCAGAGGAAGAGGAAGAAGAAGCGGAAGAGGTAGATATGGGATTGCTGTCCAACAAGATCAAGAGGGACCAACTCAAGCCTGGGGATCACATCTACTCTTGGCGTCACTTTTACATCTACGCTCACCACGGCACGTTCCCTTTTTCTCGCTTATTCCAATGCAATCTTTTTCGCGATGATGATGATGGTGGTGGTGATGATTTCGCCTCAACTCCTCTGCTTTTTTTTTTTTTTTTGGCTATAAAATTGCTCCATTCTTCACATGATTGATAATGTTCTTTCATAGTTTCATATATAGGAGCTTTGCCCTCCTGGGTCTGTGAGAGAGGTCGTTTTCCTTCTCTTGGTGGATTTTCTATCCTGTTTTTACCATTTCTGCTAATATAGATTGTGGCAACATTACTGATTTTTGTATAAAAGGAGATGTTTTATGATGAGTAGTCGTATTCAACGTGGCAGAGAGATCGAATCCCCTTGACCCTTTTGGAAGTCTGCCACCCCTTTGTCCGCCCTTGCTTAGCTTGTGCTCCCTTTGCTATTTCTGAATTGATGGTTACTCCTGTCAACTGAAGGAGGTCGAATTCTTTTCATCCTTTGATCGTCCGGATTATGTTCTTTACAAGCACGTACCTTCTGTGGACTTAGCTGCTTTCGCATACTGAAAAGATTGTCGCTTTTGAGTTCGCAAACAGGAATATACGTCGGTGAAGGGAAGGTTATTCACTTCACTCGAGGGGCAGGACACGAAATCGGCAGGGGTACTGTGTTAGACCGCATCATTTCGAGCTCATGTCCCTCTCCTCCTGTCGGTACACAATGCCAGATATGTGGAGATCAGTCGACACTTGATGGTGTCATCTCTTCCTGCATCGACTGCTTCCTTTCAGGTGGAAACCTCTACCTCTTTGAGTACGGCGTGTCCCGTGCTTTCCATCTTGCTAGCGCTCGAGGAGGGACTTGCACCCTTGCGAAATCCGACCCTCCTGAAGATGTGCTTCACCGTGCCTTTCACCTCCTCCAGAATGGCTTTGGAGGCTACAATCTTTTCAAGAACAACTGTGAGGACTTTGCTATCTACTGCAAAACAGGTTTGCTTGTGGTGACAGTAAGTAGCGGAGGCCGAAGTGGGCAAGCAGCAGCTTTTCAGGCTGCTAAAAGTGCTGTCGGGTCCTCTCCACTTACATTGTTGACGACCCGTGTTAGTGGTCTGGCAGTTGGTGGTCTGGCAGTTGGTGGTCTGGTAGCTGTGAGTTATGGCAACTATTGCATCAGTCGTTTGGTCTCTGACGTTGGGTTTCGCCATGATGTGGTTAAAGTACCGGCCGAAAGACTTGTGGATCTACTTCATTTATGTGATCCCCAAGCTGCTGTGGATAGTCCCACTCCCAGTTGTATTTTCATAGCCGAGATTGACTAAAGATTGCACGCTGCAATTTGCGGGCAGTCTCCGCCAGAACTTTGCCGGCAGTGGAGATGAAAACACTCTGCCAAACGTACGCTTTAACTCTTTGTTGGATGTTACTTCTGCAAACTATACCCGGGAGAAATTTTAAATACTCTTCAAACTGCAGCTTTGTCGGATTTGCCATCAGAGGTCCTTGAGATGTTTGGGTGTAGTCTTGTTTCTTGTTGTGCAAACGAACTGATCAGATTTGCTTTCAACAGGATATGACCTGTTGATCGTCACCTTCTCTGTATAGAAGTAAAGTCGCAAGAGAAAGTGGTTCTACCGTTCTCTCCAATTCTGATATTTCTGCTTCTGGATTGTTTTTAAGACGCTTTCTGAGCAAATCTTGTTTGACCATCAGAATTAATTCTTTAAGCTATACTCCCAATGGATTAGACTAGCTTTGGCGTGGGTTTTGTCCTAAATTTGCATATATATGGTATTCCAGATAAATGATAAATTATATTTAACCATAAAACAAAAGAGCTTAAGAGAGGAGCCATTACTGATAATAATTTCAAATCAGTTTAGTAACACCTAAAGGGCTGGCCATGGTCACGGAAGACGGACATAGAGCTTGCTATGGTCGAGCGAGATTGAAGGACGTGAGCATCATTAAGGCACAATGAGCGTCGTTTGACCCTTGCCATGGTTGACTGAGGGCCGCCAACCAACCCTCACAAGCTGAGGCAAGGGCTGTGCAGATCGTCGCTCATAATAAACATCATTTCATGGAACTTTCTTCAATATAGGCCAAGGAACGAATGGTGCAAATGCGACAAATTCCATGTCCGAGCCTTCTCTGCTATGCAGAATACAAGTGGAGCCTTACCTTACGCATGCTAATGCATGTAGACAGGGCAGAAAGAAAGCGAAGATGAAGAAAGGATTCGGGGGTTGCAAGAATGGCGGGCGACAGATCAAGGAAGAAGGGGGGGAGGGAAGGTTTCAATGGCCTCCAATCCAATCCCCACCGTCCATCCGCAGCTCCCCGATTGCCTTCCCTCCATAAAACAAACCCCTCCCTCTCTCTACTTTAAAAAAGAAAAATTGTAAATCTGATTAATAGCCCGGTACATGCGGGCCGGGTCAGATATCGGGCTTTCGAATCATCGCTCGGAGCTGTTCAACCAATTCAAAAATGTTAAATGCTGTTCTTACGATGCCTGGGCTTGAACGGACCCATTTAAGGGTGTTTCGGAGTATTCGACGTTGAGACCAAAAATGAATTATTTACCATTCGCAAAGTAACTTAAAATTGTATTTAGAACCTTGTTGGGCTTTTAGAATCTTATTGACGTGCGCAAGCCCAACGTGTTGTTGACTTATGATCATATCTACTTAAACTTAGGATGCACAAATTCTTTCCTCTTCTTTTTTCGCTTTTCTTTTTTTTATCACCAAGCGTGGTAAGTAAACAGGCTCTGACAAAAAAAAAAAACTCGATTAACAGGTGAGAAGCCTGTTGAGCTCGAGATGAGCGAAAGGCAAATGGGCGTTTTCAGGTTTCGACCTTACATTAAAAGGCATGACCTAATCCGATTTTGGCATGGATTGAAATCTCAGCCGAAATTGCGATGTACATAAAAGGATATTAGGTTGATCTTCGAGCCTAATATGACACGTATACCACAAGGATCGCCTGTAGGCTATAGTTGTAAGCTAGTGATAAAAGAAAGGCACGAAACATGTCTTTTAAGGGATCATAAGTTTTACTCTCTGTTGATAGGAAAATTATCCGAAAAATCCTAAATCTATTGCAGTTTCACCAATTCATTTATAAACATTTTAAATTTATCAATTTAATCCTAAATATTTTCACTTCTTATCAATTGAGTCAATTGAGTCAATTTTGGCCAGAAAATGCTAACATGAACGTCAGCACTACCGCGTAGGACCAATTGCACAGACATGGACAAATTTTAATAATATTTTAATATTTAGTGAATTTGTATTATTTTTCTAATTTTTTCTTTCTTTTTTTTTTTTGGCCTTTTTCTTTTCCTTTTGCCGATGGCCAGCCACCGCCCATAGGCGACGATTGGCCACGGCCAATCCGCCTCGCCTCGCCCGCCATAGGTGAGGCCCGATCAAGAGAGGGCGAGCCCCGGCGAGGGTCAGCCTCACCCAAGCCAAATCTAGTGAGGTTGGACCTTGCCCATCCTAGGGCAGCCTCACCAGGCATCGACCGAGCAACAACGACGCCGAGTGAGGCCACCTTAGCGTGGGTGAGGCCAACACTCGCCTAGGCAAGGGCAAGGGCGAGGGTGAGGGCAAGCCCCAACAAGGGCTCCCCTTGCCAAATTTGGTGAGGCCGACCCTCGCCCAAGCAAGGGCGACCTCACCTAGCATCGTCATCGCCCGGCCGACACCTAGCGAGGCTGCCCTGGACTACACAAGGGCCAGCCTTGCCAAATCTGGCCTGGGCGAAGCCAATCCTCACTCGGCCGCGCTTGGGCAATGGCTTCCCTCGTTGGGGCTTGCCCTCACTCGATGGGGCCTCCCTTGTGGCTGGCGAGGCTAGCAGATCGGTTGTGGCTAGTTGTTGCTTGTGGGCGATGGCTGGCCACCAACGAAAGGAAAAGAAAAAGGCCAAAAAGAAAAGAAAGAAAAATAATTAGAAAAATAATAAAAATTCAAAAAAATATTAAAATATAACTAAAATTTGTCCACGTCGATCGGGCGATCCCTACGTGGCACCGCCGACGTCCATGTCAGCATTTTTCGGCCAAATTTGGCCGAATGGACTCAATTGGCAAGAAATGAAAAGGTTTAGGACTAAATTGGCAAAATTAAAAGGTTTAAGATTGAATTAATAAAAATACAATATATTTAGCACTTTTTAAACAATTTTCCCGTTGACTGATGAACCAACTTTCAAGTTTCGAATGTGAATGGAACTAAGTATTAAAGATCAAATATCATAATAATGCAAGAAAAAAAAAAAAAGGAGAGATTTGCATTTTGAAATCAGAGACATCAAGGTCAAAATAATTGAAATTTCTTATGAATATGAGAGATTTTATGGCTGAAATAGTGTATCAAAGAATGCATGACATTACAGGGGTTCTCGGGTCACAAAAAAAAAAAAAAAATGCATGACATTCAAAGTCCAAGGTTAAGATTGGTCCGTTGAGTTATTTATTAGTCAATATCCACTCCAAATGATTACTTTATATGAGTACTTAGAATTCTCATGTTGAGGCTTGGCCATTGTGGAACAGACCTAGTCAGTTGCACCTCTCCATATAATAAGTATGGGTTTGTAAACAAACTAGATCCGCACTCCTATCTGATGAGGATAGAGACTGATTGTCAAGATGACAGTGCTCGAATAAGGTGAGACTTCAAACTTCTAAAGGAGAAAGGGATGAATCGAATGACATAGCAAATAGAAGAGTATCGTTGAGCGAGCGATACAAGCCAAAACTTAGGATGATGTTAGATCTTTAAGTGGGAGTTTGTGAAAGCCCAAGTCACACATGGATTGAGAGAGACCATGTCGAGTGATTCCTAAATCATCATTCATCCCAAATGGTCACTGCCGGTATACTTACTCTTCGGAGGTATGACTCTTATGAGACACAGACGGATCATTAGGAAATATCTCAAGCTGTCCAACTGCTCCCGGGACATCCACGGGCGCCTTGTGATGCCCCTTTTGCGGAGGAAGCTGGTCTGGTGGGGATTGACAAGCCCATGGAAGAGCTTATTAACGGGGTTGTAGGTGGAACTTCCAAGCAAAAAGGAGTTTCAGTCTTGGGAAAGGGAGAATCGGGGAAAACCATCTTTGTAAGGAAAGTCTATGGGGCCCAAGTTATGAAAAAGCATTCCGCGGTTCAAGCAGGTGTTCCAGGGACTCGCTCGTTCAACACTGACGAGACTCTACATACCATTCAACATTTTCACAAGGGTATGAAGATAGCACCTTCTTATGAAGTCGACAATTTAAATGGTGGACTAAGAATGCTATTCGGAGAACTATTGCTTGATCGAATATACCTGGTAGTTTTACATGACGTAAGGAGCATGGACGCTTGGGAAACCCTCCAATATACATAGCCCAAAAATAACTGTGGCGATAGGACAATGCTTACAACACGAAATGCTGATCTTGCACCAGTTTCCAACGTGGGAATGGACACATTGGTCTATTTCCCAGAGTTTTTATCCCTGGAAGCACCTTGGACTCATTGTAGCAGAATTTTTCAAGGCCATTCATGCCTGGATTATTTGCAGACATCTCAGAGTGTATCTAAGAACATCCGAGGGGGTGCCTGTAACTATAGTCACTATATGTAGGACGTTGGCCACTAGAGTTAATCATGGAATAGATGACCCAAAGATGGTTCTCCGCAGTCTTGGTGCCGAAATGAGGGGCAACAACAAAGTCAAGAACTTGAACAAATTACTGTCCTTGAGTTTTGACGACTTTCCTTCCATTTTTTGAAAATATGTTTTTTGTATCTGAACATTCTTCCACAAGATTGTGCAATCAAGCATTGGACCGTAATTTGTCTGCAGATTGCAGAGGGCTTTGTTGAAGTAGTGGAAGGTAAAACATCAGAAAAAGGTGCAACAGGTTACCTGAGGGAATTTTTGGACTGGAGTTTGATTCAAACTCCCTTGCAAAGTTATGATGGAAAGAATAGAGACTTACGCACACATGACCTTCAACAGAAATAATATTCTGTAGTCCAGAAGTATCAACGTCACAGCTGTGATCAGTGTACAAAACGAAACACTGCCTGGAAAAATTTGGCGCCTATCAATACTTGTTTCTTTGCATTCTGTTGAAAGAATCTACAGGATCTCTAAGTTGTCTTTGCTGATGTTCTGGGAAGTAGACACAAAACACAAAATTTCAATAAATGCTCTCTTTCCATGTAGCTCGAAAATGCTCAGCATGTTGATACTGTAGCTGGTTTGGTTAGACAATTTGCTTTCAGATATAACCTTCCTTTATCTTTTAATGTATTTTCGCTTCAGGGGAATGACTACCGTGACCAGCATACCAAATTCCATAAGGAGGCTTCATAATTTTGAGAGGTTAGACTCTAAGCACAACAGTGTCACTGCATTGTCGCCTGAGATTCTAAATCTGCAAAAGCTTCGTTGTCTTCTGGCATATTCTTATAAGATGGAACGACACCTATGCAGGAAAGCTGGTTTAAGAGCCTCGAAAAATAATGGTTGGTTACTTTCACTCTGAAGGTTTTGTTTCATCGACCCAGCCAGCAATAATGGCAGGACAGTTGCAGAGTTAACTCAGGAGGCTGGACTCATCAACTTGAGAGAGAAGATGGAAAGCAGCTGAGGTCATCCATCCAGATGCTTAAGGGTCTTTGTGCATTATCTTTAACTTCAGTAGAAGGGAAGACACTTAGTAGCATACAAGATCTAGCTTCCCTCTGAGGTTGCTTCAGCGACTATATTTGACTGGACATCTACAAGAATTACCAAATGGGATACAGTCCAACGATAACCAGGTCAGGTCGCAGTTAAATTACTGCAAGCTAAGACATGATCCCTCAAATCCCTTCAACATTTGCCGAATTTTTTGCATCTCGAATTTGAATGTGGCTTGTAATGGATCAACCTTTTCATTCCCGGCTGGGGAGTTTAAGAAGCTCAAGCAATGACACCTGACAAAATTTAATGGACATAACCACGTAAGTATAGAGGTCGGATCACTTGCTTGCGTGGAAATAGTAGCAATCCGAAGCTGCACGCTGTTGCACGAGTTGCTGCAAGGTGTAGAGTACCTCACACAATCATAGATTCTTAGGTTTCTTGGTATGCCTGATGGATTGATTGGGAGACTTTTAGCAGACAGGACAAGACTATCAGAAAGTTGCGCACTTGGAATGTCTGGAATCAAAAGTTGATGGACTCTCAAAATTGCAGGTTGCTTTGCTGATTTTTCAACTAGAAGAGTACTTTTACACTATCATGTTGTCTTCCTGAAGTTGAAAATAGAAGTTCGGGAGTAATTTATACATTTCAATATTATTCCTTTTCCTCTTTCTCCATTTTCCGTTTCAGTGAACTTATACCTTCGTATTCTCCATAAACGTTTTTACTGTCAACTCGACAGTTGAATGTATGGGCTCGAAAGATTCTTCTTATGGCCTTTGCTGGCCATTTCACACTTACATAATCAAGGACTTGATAGGACTTAACGTACTTTCTAAGTTCTTCAAGAGTTTTGACGATCAGAGTACCATTACTCTTTGACTTTTGAATAATTGACGAGTTACCTTATTATCCCGATTCGATCGTATCGTGACATATGCCGTCGGTTAATCAAAGAGATCTGGAATGTTGGCTATTTAAACATGGATGTAGCTTCAGACAGAGCACTGGAATGCTGGCATTTATGAAGAGTCTCGAGTTGATGTACATATCATATTACATTCCTAAGAAAAACACGTGAGCACGCTGCAGTTCATGCCTCCAACCAGACACGAGCGACTAAGAGCCGGCCCAAAGTAGGATTTACCCACGCAAAGGATTACCCGTGGAAGACGCAATCAACCTGGTCCTGAGCTTGTTCACCACATCTTCGTCATCAGAGTTGGGTTGAAACGAGAGCATGGCACCGGCGATGCTGACCAAGCCAGGGTTCTGACTGTTGAGCACTGAGAAAACAGTGGCCACCTCAAAACCGTCGTTCAAGCAGAAATGGAGCAGCCCTCTTGGAATTACCATCACCTCTCCTTCCTTCATCTGCTTCTGGAACAGGTTGGTCTCCGTGTCGATGAACCCCGCTATGACCACTCCTTTCAACACGTACATCATCTCTGCACTCCTCGGGTGCGAATGCAGCAACACCATGCTGTCCACCTCGATGTCAGCCCGTGCGATGGAGAGGCCGAGTGTGTTGAGGCCAGGGAAGTCCGCAGCAGTGGCCATGGTCACTGCTGATCCGTAGAAGTTGTCAGTGTCCCCGGGGATGCTCAGCTTCGAGCTCTTGAAATCCGACGCGCTGATGTTTGCAGAGCTCTTGCAGGGGTATCCATTCATGAAGAGAACAATCGATGTTGCGGTTGGGCACATGTCCTGAAGATTCTCATGATCCGCCACAGCGAATACATTGAAAAAGGTAATGGTGGAGACTACGAACGAGAGGAGATTAAGAGCTCGATTGGGATTCATCTTTGGTTGGGTTAAGTAGGAGTGATCACCGCTCTAGACGAGTTCTTCCTTCCCTTCTTTAGGGTTATTATTATAAGCGTCTGTGTCGGGTCAGTTGGAAGTTGCAATCGCAGCTATTGCAAGTCATTGAGGAGAAGGAGCAATTGCTTTGAGTTCACTACTAAGATGGATCGGACTTGAAGTAGGTTATGCTCCAAGAATTGCCTTTTTGCTTCAAAGAAAGATGAACTCCATAAGATACCCTCTCGCGGTGCCTGATCGTCATTGGTGCACGTACAGATGAGCCTTGATGATTCATCACAGAGAGTTAAGACGGCAAAATTAGTCCGCATGGACTAATTTTGGCTCCATTTTGCATCTGCTTCGGAGGTCCAGCTAGGCAGATTAGACTCCTCGATTTGAAAGGGTATGTTGGGTTCTCGACCCTACAATGTCAATAAGTTTGCCTTTTCTTGCAAAACATAAAAGCATTGCTTTCTCTCCATTCAATGCTTCAACAAAACCTACTTACACTGACTGCCATACATACATTTCGAATGATCTTACATACATGGACTGAGCCGACCATGTGCCAAATACGAGCCAACTATGTGCTGACTCCCTCACAAGCACTTAATGCTCTTAGTGTTAACAATGCTGATAGGACTAAAAGCCAAGACAAAAATAAATAAAAAAAGTACTTGCTCACAGAAAGTGTTCCAGGATCCGATAATCAACTACTATTTTAAACAATATCTATATTGGAATTAGTAGATCTAGAGCAAATCAATAGCTAATAATTAGTACAAAACTCGCACCAGTACATGTAGATCCTTACTTTTGAACACATAATCGATACAGAGAAGATACATGTAGATGGTGATTAAGTATTCACCATTTAAGCTTCAGGGCAAAAGAAGAAAGAAGAATTAGCACCAGGTCCAAGAAATGCAGGTAAGTCCCCATTTCCAGCCGGTATAGATGTACAAACAAGTTGTGAGCAAATGCTTCACTCTGAGCAGATCTTTAACCACTATTCTCAACTATTATGGAAACAAAAAAACCATATTTGGCCATCGGTGGAGGAGGGAGGGGGAGGAGGGGGAAGAATGTCCCACGGTACAGAATTCTAAAGCCTTTTCTATATATTCAACTATTTACAGTATCAATCATCTAAATTCTATAGCGAAGGTGACAAAGAATTGGTACGCGTGGGTCTTTCTGGGGAAAGTTTCTCCATCTCGAGAATGCCATCATCAGATGCAGAGTCCTCCCCATCAGCCTCTTTCTTTTCAAGCTCACTTAAGGCTTTTTTGGCATAAACTGTGAAGGCAACAGTGGTGACAACTGCTACGATAAAAGAGAGGACATTGTAAACTATTTCAACCGTGGTCAAGTGATGATTCCCATACTTCACATCTGTGTATGTCCTTATTAATCTCCCACTGCATGGAATCAAAGAAAAAATGTATGTCAGATGAAGCACTCATACCATCCACTACTCCACAGCCGGAATTCTACCTTGTATTTATGTTGCATCACGAGTTTTTATCAATTGTTTGGTAAAGAAACAGGGAGCTAAGAATATGCTTAATCGCCCAGAGATTGTCATCAACTGACCATGGAGAAACCCAGAATAGGACAGAAGATGAGCATCAGTGCTTAACTATTTGAATTCATACTTGCAGGAAACTAAGACATACCTGTAGATGTAAAGGAAAGCTTCAGGTACCATTCCGGCAATAGATCCCCACAAGTAGGGCCAGAAATGCAGACTAGTCACTACGACTGCATAATTGAAAATTGTGTAGGGAAATGGCGAGATCCTGAAGAGCGCAACCACTTTGAATTGATGGAACCAGCTCCCTTCACCAGCAAGTCTAAGCAATGCTGCATTTCGGGGCCATCTTTTCAACCATTGCTGCATATACATTAAGAGCAATTAGTGATAAATCAACTACTCATTAAGGTCATCTGAAGAATGAAATCCCTTACATGTATACGATCACGGAACAGTAGTCCTATTGAATAGGGCAGGACCATTCCTACAGTTGTTCCAACCATTATAATTATGAAACCTAGACCATATCCAAATATCATTCCAGCCAGCCACATGGAAGGTCCGGAAGGAATTAATAATACAGGGAAGAAAGCCAGAGAACCAACAAGCACCAGGGCAAGAACTGGACGACCAAACGCAGTGGCTTCCCACTGCATCATTGGATAGAGAACCTACAATAATGAACAAGCAAAGGACATTTAGGGTTACGAGGATCATCAGTAGCCATTCAAAATAAGATTAGAATGACAAAGTAATGCCATTTCACACTGGAACACTCAACCAAAACAGTTACATCCTTTTTTTTCTAATTAGCTCTAATTTTCCTAAAAATGCATGTAAGCTGACCCCATAGACCATATTGGGCTCATTTTGTCTAGATCTGCATCATACTGTGAAGTACGATTAATTGCAAATAGTAGGGGATACAATGAAAAGCTCATCAGAGGTTCTAATCAAATGAATGACAATATAAGACAGTAGATGTAACCACCTTCCTTCAAGAAACTAGAAGACAGCACATGACACAACAAAAAGATACTTTATGTTTACTGGATACTGAATCAAACCAACAGACAGAAAAAGAACCCAGAAGACAGCACATAACACAACAAAAAGATACTTTATGTTTACTGGACACTGAATCAAACCAATAAACAGAAAAGGAACCCAGAAGACAGCACATAACACAACAAAAAGATACTTTATGTTTACTGGATACTGAATCAAACCAACAAACAGAAAAAAAGAAAGGAAGAATACTCAGATGTAGTAGCACTAGCTGTAGCACGTGATGAAAGACATAGTATCAATTTCCCAAGAGGCCATTATTACCATGAGCAAAATATTAATAATGAGGAACTAATTTTAGCTACGCTACAAGCACTTTGCTTGCTCTGCTATTTTGACCAGTTTTGCATCTTCAAAATCAAAAACATTTGCAAAAAGACAAACAATTGCCAACATCTAGATGATTTACAAGAGATTTGATGGGTTTGGAGACTCAAATCAGGGTTAAAGTTAACAAGCAGTCATTCACCTATAAGACACTTCTAACTTCTCCATATTCCGTGATACAATCATCAAGTATAAACAGAGAAAATATCGGGTTCCCGGAAAAGCAGGCATTGCACATGCACATGCACTTGCACATGCGGTAGAGTGCTGGCTTGTTCATGATACGCAAATGCCTGAAGGGTATATGTTTTGCATGCATGTATTTTAAGTGTGGATCAGAGAGAATGTACCTTTCCAAGTAGAAATGGAACTCCCCATTTGAAGAAAGCGAGGACAATGATAGTAATAATAGCGCCCAATGACAAGGCCTTGGTCCACCACAGAAAATTGCGAAATCTTTCGTCTGTTTGAGGTCGTAAATTGCCAGCTTCAACTGTTACTGGCTCATTGGATAAAACCAGCCTAACATACTCGCTATCTTCCCTTGGGAGCTGCTCAGGGTTCACATCGTGTTTTCGAACTTCTTCTGATGAATCAGGCATCATGATGTAAAGAGGGAGAAGGCTGCGGAACAGATAAAACATAAGCATGGTACAAGGAAGCACAGTAAAAGGAGAAATAAAAATCCATCAGCCTACTCTATCTAACACCTATGACGGTGATAATCACTTCACTTCGCAAGAATCGAGCAAAGGCCAGAGCAGTAAATTTCCTCAAATATCAAATCTTTAAGTAGCACAGCATTCAGCTAATGAGGTGAAAGCATGAGGTGAGAAGACGGGAATTTCTAACTGGCAAGATGAAAGCTAGCTACACACATGACGGCCGAATCGAGAAATAACTATCACAAACTGCAGGGAAGTATGCAACGGCACGGGAAGTGCCCATATGTCAAGTGCCCAGATCAGAAACTTCACGCGCAGACGAAGAAGGGGGGCTGCTTGCAAACTGAAACAGCATCTACAAATTGGTAACCTAACCAGGAACAGCACAGTCCACCGAACCAATTAAGGATATCGGGCGAGCAGAGGGCGTTCGCGAAAAATCCAACTGGAGAAACCAAGGCAGCAGATACCTCACCCGACCAAAAGCGAAGAAGAAATCAAATGATGGGCATCTTCCAGAGAAGAGGGTTTCAAGAGGACGACAAGTAGAAGAGAAGCCCAGTTGTGGGTGGAGCTCAAATTGAGGCGGCGGGCAAAAAGCAGCCACCCCCGTGAACCCGCCGTCCCTCTTTCTAACTTTAAACACACACATACACCAACAGAGAGAGAGAGAGAGAGGAATCACGCATCCAGGGTTCACGGCCAGGAGCTTACCAGTCGTCTCGGGCAAAGAATCCCAACCCACAGAACAAAACAGAAAAAGGGACGATGGAGCTGAAGAGGAAGAAGAAGTCAGTACGCCGTCGGCAGCTCCCCCACCACCACCACCAGCAGACGGAAGGAGAGGAAGGAGAAGTCGTCTGGGCAAGGCTCAGCTCGGCTCAACACCTCTTCCCTTCCGTCAAGTAATCTCCTCTCTCTCTCTCTCTCTCGAGGCACGCCCACCCACCTTGACTTTCCTCCTTAGCTAATAAAAAGCCCAGGTGGGTTCCTGCTGCTGCTGCTGCTGCTTCCTCCTCTCTGCGTCCGAAGCTTCCATTCTTTTGGATAGGATGGAATTACCCCCCCTCCCCCGATCTCCTCCCGAGTCGCATGCGTTCCCGAGATTTTTTGAATTTTCAACCGTCTGACCTCACGCCCCCCCGCTCGATGGATCCGCGTGATCTCTGTCAAAGCAGCCGTCTTTTCTTCTTCTTCTTTTTTTTCTTTCTTTTTTCCTTTTTTTTTTAAATTAATGTTCGGAGAGGGACGGAGCGGGGAGGAAATGGAGCGTGTAGACGGAGACAAGGCACATCGCGAGGAGAACAAAAGTTTTAGGGAAGGAGAGGAAAAGATGCGGTCCGCATATTCCTCTTCTGTCGAGTAGCGCTCGCGTTCCCATCATCTTTACCTTTGGCAACGGCAACACCATCGTCTCTCGTTTCAAGTCAAAACATGCTGGAAGGTTGGACGGACGGTATCTGGATTCAAAACCGATGAAACGAAAAATGATTCCTTGGTGGACTCCGGAGCCTTTTTCCCTTACTATTTCATTCGGCAATGTCAACGCTTTGTAATACGTTAGACATCAATAATATATTTATTTGACTGACAACTTCATGAGAAAAATAAATATTTTTCATGGATTTTCATTCATTCACTTTTACCAATTTAAAGTTGTCTTCGATTTATAAAGAAACATTTTTTTTCATAAATCGATTAGTTCTCTATTGTCCAAACATTGAAAAATCAAAAAATTAATTTTTGAAAAACAGTTACGTTCATACAAATGGACCCTGAATTAAATTATCTAATCTAATTTTAGCAGGACATAACACCCATCTCATCAAAATTGAGTTTCGGAGGTTACTTTCGGAATATCCAATTGATATGAGCCTCGAAAGCACCATTCCAAAAGCTAACATATTCGTGGAAGTCACGCAACATCCGATTAGTTTTACCTCACCAACCCCGCCAGCCTATGACTATAAAATCATCAAAAGAGGAACCCTAAAGCTATCCCGAGGGTGGTTGCCTTGGCCAAAATCAGATTGCTATAATCAAACCTTAGGCACCGTTTAACACTGCGATTTAATCATCCCTACAACTCCAAGATCTAATCAAGATGCAATCTTCTTCCCAAATATAAAAGATGATTGGATGGATGCGGATGCACGAGGGTTGTTACGAAGACGCCATCATCAAAGATTCGATGGAACACGAAGCATGCGCAAGTCCCACCATTATGGGGATTTCCTTTAGTCTCGGTCTGGCCAGTGCGGAACTAACGTTTCTCAAGCTGTGCTGCAACTTAAATATGCATGCTTTACACTAATTAAATACTAGTTGATTAGAAAAATGAATGTGATAGCTCAAATCAACTGTACAAGAAGAACATTGCAGTTTCATGACATTTACAACACGAGGCCACATCGCTGCAGTCTTCTAATGTTATGGTGGATGATTAAGCGGAGGAAGCCGCCAAAGCTGCTAATTCCAAGACAGCATTAGACGGGCCATTCCTACAGTTTACATAAAGCGGCTTTCTATCGATCTCAGCATATACATTACTTCCCTCACTGCTCCAATACGTTCACTAAAAGCATCATTCTCGGCAAAAACAAAATTATAGGATGTCAAGAGAGTTGCACTGGTCTAGCTGGTCTAGCTCCACCGTCAAGAACATTCACGTCATCCAAATTTGGTGGGAAGTTATTCACGTCATCTAAACTTGGCCGGAAGTTGTTGTAAGTATCTCAGCTGACTGCAGAAGAGAGCGCATCCTTCGAATCTATTTTTACCTGCAAAAGCAAAACTAACAGGTCCGTTAGCCACAGCAGTATACTTTAAAGAGAGTAATGAAACATATTATCCACTGACGACTATAACACCTGCTTGAGATGGCTAAGAAGTGTGGCGTGTAATAATTTTTGCAGCTTCTGCCACTGTCCAGACATGTGGTCAGACCTGGTCAACTGCTCAAGATGGCACCACAATCGCTCCACTGTTGTGTATGGGAACCACATAGCGGATGGCCTTTTGCGGTGAATGACATGTGCAGGCCTCTGTAAAGGGTCAAAGCAATAGCATCATTCATTACACAGACAACATATAATAGCATCTTTCATTACACAGACAATACATCCACACACACACCCAAGTTTCTGCTTAAATATGTTGAAAAAGTAGCGTTTTCATATGGCAGCTTCTTTCAGATGTGCACAGCCCAGACAACCTGCACATGTATACAATTCAGACTAGTCCAAAGGTATTGGCACTTTGTTCTTAGCTAAACATCTAATTCCTGGCTGGAGGCTATCGACACCAAAGAAATTTAGAGAAAATAAAAGTCCCACATTTTAACAAGCCTAATCTATACTTCTGGCAAGCATCCTATACCCAGATCTTCAGAACCAGATAATATTTTGACTAACAAGTCACCAATAGAAAGTCCCAGAAAAAAAAAGGAAAATTAGAATGGACATGATGATTCAGCCCAGGAAGTTTATGAAGCGGATTAAATGTAAAACACACAAAACCAAAATGGAAATAAAGAACACAATTGAGCAATGAAAAGCAACAAATTCATTCGAGAAAGAAACAATCTTCCGAAAAGCATCACACAATGCAAATTACCACTGATGCAAATGATTCGATGTACTCCAGCAACAGATGTGTAGCCTCTGTGTATCTTCCGTAATCGACAAATAACTGAAACAAAGATGCTGGGTTTGATTCATTTCCAGCCATACCCCAGCTCGTGTCCTTTCTCTTGCCCTGCCAAATTCATCATATTGGGAGGATGACTAATGGTTTCTAATTGTAGTGAACATGACATCTCCATCACAGTAAGAACCAGATATATAATACACTTAAAAAAAAGCACCAGATGTGCATTTATTTATAAGAAAAGAGAAGTACCAACACCTTTAAGTTAAACTAAGTGGCAAAATAAATACGGTAAAGTCAGCAACCAATAAAAGAACTTTACACGTTAGAAGGTAAGTTGTCAAGTAGCTACCTGTACAAAAGAGGATTTCATTCAAGTTCAATTTTATCAGCATGAACCACCATCAGTTGCAGATGAAAAATCTAAACTAATAATCTAAAAGACAAAGAGAATCATTGTATTTCTAGATACCACTGGCACGCCCTATGAAAGTAATTCTGTTCGAAGTCTTTTGAAGCCCCTCCACCAAAATTATATTTGGGTAGTCTAATTTAGACAGAAAAGGTACCTTGAACATACGCACTAGCCAAAGGGGGAGTTCAATTTGAGAATCTGTACGAAGAAGAGTTTCAGCAACGACAACAGGCAATCTGGCATGAAAGTCCTTATACCTTCCCTGCAGGTAGAGAAAAAGGCAAAATATGCACTTAATTGCTTTAGGCTATTTTATTTACCTTGAGACTTTTGTGATATGCTACCGTGTATACCTAGGATATGGACTCAACCAACTGATTTATATTTTCATAACAATAGTCTGAATGGCAATTCCAACTAAAAAGACATTCCTTCAAGATGGAAAAGAAAAGGCAGGCGTTCTACGTGCACCCAATTCCTATAACACTGTCGTTCCATTTCACTCCAAAAATAACCACACTAGGCACATGAACTATATAGTGACCCCCATTCACATCATTTGTTGGTCCCTGCAAAAGCTAATAATGGGCATGGATTAAACCATTTAATTTCCTATCCAATTGCATTTTTTATCAACTCCAGTGTACCAAGTGACATAAGACGAGTAAAATCCCGTAGTCATACATAATGTGGAAAGCCAAAACAGATACATCTCCCTAATTTGACAAGTATTGAAATCTCTTAACTCCATGTAAAACTTCATGTGGCATTAACAGTTCTCATATAAATTGTTGTCATATCATATGTAAGTGTAACGTATTTGAAAATTCTCCAAGTTCAGTCACCAAGGGAGCAGAAGACAAGCTAAAGGAAGTATAGCAAGAGAGAGTGCAATGAAGATACGTACCAGATAAAGCTCAAGATTTTCCCAGTGAGAATTGCCCGTGTATTGTGGAGTTCGACTACCCATATCAGACAAACCAGGCACAGCTGCTTCATTCATTGTTGATGTCAGCAATAAACCTTGTCTTTTGAAATCTTTCCTGAAAAGTAAACTCATTTTACGCACTTAACAGCACTAGGCTACCACTAATATATACTTTTTCTCAGGCTTTTTAGGAAGGACTCACCCGATGACTGGTGAACCGACAGCATTGGGACAACACTTCAATGACATAGCAGAGAAAACTCTTTCCAATTCCCTGCACAGAGGATGTTCATAATTGTAAAATCACGAGCAAAACAAGTAGAGGGAAAGCATGCTATCATCCAAAACTTTCCAGATTGCACACCTTTTTAGGCCTGAATTCTTCCAAAATTTCAGGAGAACAGTAAAAGCCATATCATACAAATTTGTTTGGACCAAGATATCGACCAATTCTGAAGGAGCAGCAGGATCTCCTGGGAAAGAAGATAACAGTATAAATTACTACTTAGCTCCATTCCATGTACATCTCCCTACTTTAAAATAGAAGGAAAGCACAAAGGTAAAAGGACATCACAGCAAGCCCATGATTTCCGTGCGATATGAAGTTGTTCTATATTGACACAGGATATCTCATGTCGCCTCCATAATATTTGTATCATAAACATCAACACAACATATAAAATTTATTCAAGTCAAAGGTCAAACAACAAAATTAGATCTATTCTTGTTAAACTCATCACTCCTTCAAAAAAAACTCAAGCTAGGTAATACCCAACCATTGTGCAAGCTAATCCAATGACTTAAAATCAGACAATACCACCTAATTGAACAAAAGAATCAGGTCTCTCTCCAGGAAAGTTGACCCCTTAACGTCAGAACTGGTAAAGAAGGCGACATAAAGCCGTCAGCCGAAGCTTCTTTGACTGTGCTGAGTTTCTAAAAGACTGATCGATAATCAGCTAAAAAACCATGCTAGTACATTTTATCAAGCAAGCCAACTACTGAGATCAAACAAAGCACATGTAGTACCTGAATATGACCATTTGACATTGCTAAGTGAAAGCAAATATTCAGCTGATGTCATCACAAACTCCCTCTCAAGTTTCTCGATGTCAAGATAAGGATAATATTGGGGCTGGATGGACTTAGCAGCAGCTGAAAGCAGAAATAACAACAATTAATTGCGTCAAAATTAACGTAAATTTTGCAGTACAGGGAAAAACATCAAATGTACCAAGCTATATGTTGTCACAAGAACTCAAAACTATAGAAGATGAAGCATGATCATTTTAACGCAAAATGAATATGACGTTCTGTATGATGATTTACTCTGTGGTTCAACTGCCTTTCTAGCCTTTTTACTCGGATAAGGCTCGTGCTCAAATGAGATATCCTCAGATGGCAGTTCAATCCAAGCATGTGCCGGGCGAACAAGATGCAGTGCATTGATAGCAGCAGAAAGCCCATTCAACCGTTCTTGTAATGAGAGAAGAGACTGCTGATTATCTCTTGAATTGGTTTCAGTCCTCAAACGAGCTGTATATCGATACATATAACTTGCTGCTTTTCGCCAATTATGCCTATGCATCTCAAAAGAATAAAGAAACTTGTATGGATTTTGCCTCATCAGAATATCCGACCGCTCTGCCTGCAAATTATAAAGTAAGGACCATTTCATCTCTTTATAGATCTCTATAGAACAGTCAAAATACACTTTACAAAAGGATACCTTCCAAAAGAGCTCGTGCTCAACCTTTTCCATTAAACCAATGAATGGCAGCTGACCATTAGATAGAATCTACAATGTCACAATTGCAAGTAGACTTCAGAACAAGATGAAATTTTAGCAGTCACAAAGCTATTGGGTACATAAAATCGACAATATGAGCCAGAATAAGTAAACGATAAGATTAACAACCCCAACAGAAAGAAGATTCAGGGAAAAAACATTACTGAATGCACAGATCCCAACGTAAAAATGCAGGGTTCATCTTCTTAATAACTAGATTTAGCCCTTTCCCATACATCATCACATTATATCATCACCATTATCCATCTGAACATTATGCTATCAGATTCTCAAAGAAGAGGATTACCTGACATGAAACAACACCCAAAAATTCAAAAATTGTTTGTGGAGAAGTAACCCAACAGAATTGGTCCAAGAAACAGCAGTTTGCCGATCGTAGCAAGAACAGCTAAATTAATAAGTTATTGTTAGTAATTGAACATTTGGCACTGATATTCCTTTAGTTGGTTCTGGAGAAAACCTCTTCATTCGCAGTACTTTTTTCCATTAAATAGGGACGATAATCTCCGAAATCAAACTTAACTAATGTACTAAAAGACATTTACACCCACTACAACATTGGCCTATACCTCAAGCGGCCAACCAGCCCATTTTATCTGCCATCATGGCCCCCACTAAAGTTTGGTCCCACCTTTCCACAATCAAGACCATCATTACCAGTCATCACCACTGAAACTGCACCAGGCCATCACCATTGCCCCCAGCTAATATTTGTGGGTCTGGCACCTGATGGTGGTGACCACCATGATGGCAGCAACACTCCAAAACTTAAAGACTAGGAATCGTTTTTCAAAGAGCAGTTATATCTTTGAACAAGTAAACATTATTTTCAGCAAGGATTTTCTGTCCCCTAAACGAACTGTCACTAAATTTCACCTTTAATACATAGAATTTGTCAGAACATTTTCTCATCGGTGTGTACTTCTAAGCACAATGACTAATGAGCAATATAAGGCAGAAGGACGTAAAAAGGGACCTTCAATGCACCATGCTCAAAAAGAACATTTATGAAACGCCTCAAGCAGATGTGTTTGCTCTCCTCGTCAGGATTTGAGATAATAGCACAATATGCATCATAGAAGTGATTAAGATCCAATGTGAACTTGAACACATTTGCCCAAAGCCGTCCGCTGATAGCTGTCGCTGATTCATTTAATGTGTCCCCATCATAACCATCAATTCTCTGATTGAGAGCTTCATCTACTTGCTCAAGTGCAGCAAAAGAAAACTGACAAGCACCTTCACTAATGTTATGTTGCTCGAAAATCTGCATGACCCATTGATAGTAATGAAGCTTCCAGGCAGCAGGTGATACAGAGTCAGCTAAAAGGAGAGTAGAACAAGTTAATAGAGGAAGGACATAGATATCTTTTCTTCCCTGAATGTTTTAAGATATATATTTAATGCAATAACTCACAGAAACCAAGCGGTGGTAGTCCAGTTTCTGGAGATAGTTTCTGCAGGGCCTGAGCTGCACCTTTTCCAGATGAAGCTCTGACAAGAAAGCATTTGATTACAGTTCAAATATCATGACAAGCATTCCCTACTCTACTAAAGTAGTTTATGGCCAAATTGAGTGGAAGTTGCAGTTCACCAAAGTGAAGAAAGAAAAACCGTATAATAAAATCATACGCAACAGTATTATGATTTAGGTCCTCCATTTAAATATCATACAGCCAAAAGTGGGGTTGATGAGGCCTCAAAATGCAAGTCAGTTCAAACAGAAAAAAAAGACTATGGGAATAGAGCACAAAAGACAAGAGCGGCAAGGAACTATGTTGTCAGATACACCATTTACTGATTAATGTGGCATTTTAATTGAGCCGTCATAGAAATGTAAAGTCATACTGTGTTGACTCCAAGAATCTTCAGTAAGTCCCATAAAATTTCAGAAAGTGCACCAATATATGTCTCACTCCAAGAATCCTCGTCCAAGCAATGCAGAAAGAAAATGACACATACAAAGTACCTGAAGAAACAGCGAACAGCATCAGAGATTTTCCTCTCTTTCACAGATCCATGTAATGCACGTGCCTGATAAAGAAGGCAACATCCCAAAAGATGATGCACTACGCACCAATCACCACTTGCATCCTGCAGACTGGTAGAACTGTATTCCTTTCGGGAATGGGCTTCCACTATGCCAAGAAGAAGCTGAGAGTGCACAATGCAGGAAAAGATGGAAGTGGTTCAGAAAAATCCCTCAAAGCACATTACTAGACAAAATATTCTTTAATGTAGAAAAGTAATTAAAGAACTTTACCTCAGCAGCTTTATACTGCCCATGTCTAATCAATATTAAAGCAAGCTCAGTAGAATGACTCAAGAAAGCAGAAGAATCATCTCCATTCATGCCCCATATCATCCAGCTCGTAAATCTCCTTACAGTACTCGTAACAACTTGAGGATCAGGAAGAGACATATCAAGACCTTCAGAAAAGCTATAACTACTTAACAAAAGTATGAAGGCCAAGACAAAGTCACTTCTGCCAAGCTTTTCCTCCCATGAGCCCCTATCTGAGCTGCTATCTGGACATAAGCAGGATAACACATATAAATATATTTTACGTCAATTCCTCAAACAAATGCAACTTTTCAAATTCAAAATGAGAAGTTAATAACAGAAAGGGAAAAGAACAGTGAAATTAGAGTCCGAAGATGGTTAAATGATAGGTGCATCAGCGACTGGCTGCTATATTTTCAAGGAAGACTATAACGCACATCCTCTAGCAGTCATGCTGTCAATTACTGATTGAGGTTCTCACCATGTTGATATCCACAATCACAGATGCTCTAGTGACAAAAAGCTAAAAGAACAATACCATATTAAACAACAACAAACAGCATAAACCATTGGCAACGTTATTGATAAGTGGACAAAAGAAAGGGGGAAAAAAGAACAAGAACAAGAAAAAAACCAACCAATCTTTAGTGAGGACAGCTGACTACTGAAATCTTCAACCGCATAAGATTCAGATGGCGTAGCAGCAAAGAAATGAATAATCAGCCATTCAGCAATAATTTCTTGAATCATTGGAACCAACTCCAAACGGATTCTAGATACATCATCCTGGGACATATTGATCTGCCATCAAAAAACAAGAAAATTTCTTCTTAATATATCCCTTTTTTCTCTCTTTTTAAGAATAAATAATAATTTATCAGGCAGTATACAATTCAATGCATCAGAAAGTCCCAAAAGAATTATTGGAATATATAACAGAAGAAAACTTTCTTGTTGTTGAATTATCTCAGCAAATAATAATGAATATATAGGGAAATCTGCATCTATTGGCAAATTATAGGATGGGAAAAACTAACCTGTCCGCTTAGGTGAACAAGATAAGATAGGAACAGAAGAAGGTCTGATGCAGACTCAAACATTATCTTAGCAATTTGGGAAGTAGCCTGGACTACAATGGAAGTGCAGATATTTAAAGATACTCGATCATCCATCTCTTGTACAACCTTGTGTGGCACAAGAAGTTTTAAATAGCCTTCTACAACTTCCAACACTTTACCCCATGAGGAAGCTTTGTTGCTTAATTGATGGAGAGTTAACAGGATATCAGTAGAAAATCTCCTAAAACTCTTGTGATCTATTGGGTCCTTCTCCCATGCCACATCAGATACATTAGGCAATACTCCTTTAGAACTATATCCAGTTTGCAGTGTCTTCAGTAGAGAAGAGAAAATTTCTTCAGAAGTGATTGATGGCATGCTGACAAGTACTTCATAAAGTACTGCTGAAGCTGCCTTCCCGAACTGCTGGCCAATGCTATTCATGCAGCCAAAAATTTCAGCAAGAACCTCACTCTCAACCCCATCATCTGAAGAGCTAAAACTGAACTTTATGGTATCACTTATTTCATCTGAACCTACCAAACGGCATAAATGGCATTATCATGTTAGTCATAGCAGAGAAATAGTTAAATCTGAAAAGACAACCTGAGAAGCTCTTGCTTTCTATCCAAGTAGAACAAAAGGCAGTTGGTAATATATTGACACAACTTGAAGTAAGGCATAGGTATCTGGCATACCAATGACAAATAGCTCAATTTCCTCCAATGAACGAAAGAAGGAAATTGAACTTCTGCGGACTAAACCAACTCCACCACCAGGAAGCTGAGGAAGCAACCCTAACGGGGCATTGTTCTTACACCAGTAATGAAAATAGCGGTTGCAGAAATTTTTCCAGCGATAAAAAGTTGATTGCGTCGCTTCATTGACACCCTAAAACAAATTATAATATGTCAGATCAGTAGAGTTGACAAGCTTAACATCTTTCACATTTCAGAGAGTGGGAAAGCAATATGTACGCATGCAGTTGACCAAAACATAGAGGCTCAGGAACAGTTTTGAGAGCAACCTCATATTCAACCAGCAGGAGTATTTCCTTTTTCAGGCCATCAATCGTTAAAGACTCCAGCTCAGAGTCAGTCAAACACCTGTTATAATCCATCATAGTAGCACGAAGAACACTGTCATTGAAGACCCCTGGATGAAGAAGTCTATCCAAGAAGATAGATGAGAGCAAGGGAACAGCATTATCCTGCGTAAGGAAATAATGACATCATGAGCACATTAGCACCATATGAAGCCCCAGAAGCAACAGCCTGACCACAAAACTAAACGAAAAGGGGAAAACAAAATATGGTTCCAAGTCTCTCCAATCTAAGAACTTTAGATTGTGAGCCTTGTCAATTAGGAAAGCACAGTCATGTGAACAAACATGCCAGCAAGCCTTATTTGGTTCATACTGATGTTTGGGGCCAAGTCATATCAGCTCAAAAATGGGTTTAGTCACTTTGACAGTTTAGTTTATGATTGTTCAAGAAATATGCGACTGTCTAATGGAAAAACATCTTTCTGGACTTTATTGTAACTTTACAGTTTTACGCCAAGATAAGAACCCCATTTGGTGTATTAATTCATGTTGCGACGAAGTGATAATGCTCAAGAGTATAAGGTTACCTCAATATTCTTGTACAGGGCATCTTTGTAATTACCTCATGTACAAATTTTGCGAGACCAATACTAAAGGTTCTAAAAGCTTAAGTTGTTAGGTGAAGTTAAAGTTTAACATATAGATATCCTAATACTCCCCCTCAAGCATAGTTTAGATCTTGCCCAAAACTGAAGCATGGACATACAGATGGCGAGCCAAATAAGGGGTTTGAGAATTTTAAACTCAAAGACCTCATACTTTGATACCATGTAAAAATTTTCTGAGACCACTGTCATCAAATTCTAAATGCCTAAGCTTATAGATGAAGGCGTGCTCTAATATTAAATATTCTAACAATGTACAATACCCTACAAATATATTAAAGGGGGACATTTAATTAACACATTTAACACATTCAAATGATGGATTTCTCCTATTGTAAATGGTTTGCAAGTAGAAGAAAAGCACAGAGTGGCCATCAGAGATTCTTGAACATGGCATGATTTAAGGGTGACAGAAGAAAGAGCAGAGAATCAACTCTAGATAATAAGTGACGAGATGTTAAGAACTATCATTCGACGGAAGTGTACCTTCATTAACGGTGACAATGAACGTGTAATCCAAAGAAGATCATCTGAAAAACGTTCAGGACTTTGAAATAGCTGATCCGCAACAAATTCTTCCTGCAGTGTATAACATAATTCTTCCTCCCTACAAACAAGATAGATGTCACAGTGAGCATTGAAGTATATAACAAAAAAACAATGTTACATTAAATGCAAGAGATCATACAGAACATTCAAGGAGACATCAATATTAACCCAAATTATGCCCCAATGTCACCCCACATGACACGATAAAAGAAAGCTGCAAAGAGAATTAATCCCTTTTTCAAAGAAGTATTTTCCTAATACTCCTTTGAATGGAGGCAGGATGATCTATACTGCAATACTACAAGCTATAAGTATGGTAGCATCTATCTACAAAATCATTGCCGAAGTCCTGGAAATGAAGTAAAACTAGCTATTCAGGTAAGACAGCTCATAATGCCTTTTCCAGGTAAAACAGCTATTCAGGCTTGTTTTATTGTAAATTGACGTTCGAAAAGCCTAGAACCATCCCTCATGATAATGTAACATCTCTGAGAGAATTGGGCTCCATGATGCTGAGGACCTTTGGGCTTACCAAAAGGAAAGAAAGCTATTCAGAGTCACGATCTAATTTGTTTGACATAAAAAAAAAGTAAATTTTAATAGTTCATTAGGTATGTTAGACTCTCCTTCTCAATAAGGTGGGCTCCCATCCATGTACTCCTTAAAATTTGTTTTCAAAAAGTATGATGAAGCTATGGTGCATCTTCACACAAGCATTCATCTGCATAATTTTCAGTCATCAATCGCAGCTCCAGTCGAACTCATCTTTTCCGAAGGCTTACACAAAAGGTGACCAATCACCAGGTGCCCTATTTAGCAAAATGCAGATCGAAGCAAATGTCAAGGGACTGCCAGCATGCTTTGGGTAGCAGGGACAACCCACATATGTCAGCATCAAATTCTTGCCTTTTTTATCAATAAAAATATTCCATTAAGAGGCACCAAGGGGATGCCAACCCATTTTCAAAATGATCTACAGGGTAAGGAGTCCAGGAGGTTGATGATAGCATTTACATCAAGTCCACGCTGTGTGAACCAAAATTTCCAAGTAAATAGATAAGAAACCACAATTTTTACCTAATGGCTGTCAAAGTTAGTGAAAATTCTCCAATTCCTCTCCCTCCAAATCAGCCAAAAAGTTGCTAAAGGGATCAAAGGACTCATCTCTCCATTCTCTTTGGTAGAACGGATGCCCAACCAAGCTCTAAGCTTCTTTGCTGCCAGCCACACTAACCCACTAAATAGCTAGTACTGACATGACCAGAGTTTTCTGACAGTGATCTTGGTTGACACGCTTTAGGGCCTCTTGGTGAGTCTCAGGTTGTTCCTCTACTAGTCAGAAACTGAACAAATAGCTACAGTCTTGACTAGAACAAATCATGTTTAATGACCGTGATCTGGCTTGATCCACTATAGGTGCCTCTTGATGTGTCAGGTTGTACTTTTACCGGTCAGAAACTGAGCTGATAGCTGGTGTCTTGAATTGAACAAAGACACTAGAAGAAGCCCGGGATCTCTCGCGGTATACAAAGCCTTCAGTAGGAATAAAATTCAGAGAACTAGCAAGACAATTATTGGAGAACTAGGAAGAACGCGAGAGCACCTCACAAGATCATCGACTTTCTCAAAATTTTGTCATTATTTATTAATTATAGCTAAGATAATCTGTCATACTGATCCATGACTTGAATAAAAGTCATGATAGGATAAGATTCTTCTCAAAAATTAATATCAGTATGTAATACGATTAAAGTTAGTTATGGTTTATGACAAGCTTTCTATTTCTAGTCAATTAAGATCCAATTCTATGTGGCCAAGGATTTTATTAGAGCTTATAAGTATGCAGTTCTTCTAATTAAGATAATAGATGTTGACCATTGAATAACATTGAACTTTCAGCAAATGTTTGCTTTGGATTATGTACTGCAATTTCGTTTTCTTAATGTGATGACTAAGAACCCAAAATGAGAATCTTTGGAAGCTTTATTGTGACACTTAAAAGAAATTTAGCCTTTTCATTAAAAAAATCTCCTTATACTGTCTCAAATATTCTGAATCAAATCTTTAGTTTATAAATCCAATTTTCTGCAATGCTCCAACCAATTTTGGTCAGAAATATTATGGTACTCTCCGTGGCTACTATTGAAAGCCCAGAAAAAATATTTCCAGATCAGATATTATTTAATTATATTGTCAAACATCAGAAGGATGGCCGGATAAAAGAGATCATGCCCTTAAAGGGATTGACCACATCACGAGATCAGCACATGTCAGAAGGTTGATACACATGCTATGCTAGACCTATCAGACTCAACATTTTGTAAATGACATGGAGAGTGGGCCAGCATCCCCTTGGTGCCACTTCAAATTCTTTTATTGGTTAAAAGAGATTAACAAACTGAATTATGTTCACATTTTATTGCTAAGTACAGGTTGCCTACAACACTCACACTAACTGTGTAACCAGTCCCAAGACCAGATAAAGGAGGGGAGAGGTGCATTAGATGGCTACCTCACAGCCATCACTCCCAATTTTTCCCTGTCAAGCCCTTATGAAAATGAATCCCATATGAAAATGTAATTGCACAAAAGCCAGATATGTCTAGAAGCAGCGACTGTGGAGCTTAGCCCAAAAGCGGTGAGAATTGGGCAAGAACCACCTTATCACTGTCCAGAAGTAGTGTTAAATGAACAAGGGTTCTGCCATCTCACTCAATGAGTGACGAAACATGGTAGTCATCAAGTAGGGATTTGTTTGATAATTGGAAGTGTCGAAACCTTGTCAGCCAAAGCAATACACTATGGTAAAAATAGTGAATGTTGGTATCTGTCTCTAAGAAGCTAAGCGGATTAATGCTGAGGAAAATGATCTCAAGAGTATGATTTCTGCATAAACAGATCAGAAACGGTGTTCAAATCTCATCAATAAGACTTTGAAGGATGGCAACGTCAATGTTAAAAGGATTGATGATAGAACTATCATTCAAGATGATGGAAGAAAATAAATTTTCAATCTTTTTAGGATTTAAAACCTCAAATTTGCTAGGATGGAGCCAATTTTGATGAACAACAATGCTTTAACAATGAATCAAAAATTTATAAAAAAATGCTTAATGATATGGTAAATTGAAAATGAGGCAAACTTACACATCAGTATTAGCATGAAACAAGCAACGATATACCAAACCATTTTCTTTCAAAATCCACATATCATCTGAAGAAAGTTTGGCATCAATACATCCTCCCTAGCAATCATAGTGAACCAAATTAGTGCCAGAAAAATAAGTCAGAGAGTGGGAAACAAGAAGCATGACGCTAATGTCTAAGACTCAAAAATATTATAATAATAAAAGAACAAAAAGGCAACAAAGCCTGTGTACCTCCTCAAACTGGATGTTTTGGATTAAAATTTTCACTGACAAGATGGACCTCTCCCCGATGCCAAAATGAATACCATATACATCTATAGTCTCCATGGTATCTTCCTTCAAAGATACATCAAGAACAGCTGAAGCAAGTGAATCTCAAAAAAGAAATTATTGCCAACTTTAACAATAATCATTTAATATCTGAGTATTCAAATATGGGGGAAAAACCTCATGAAGAGGGAAAAACAAGTAGTCTATCGGTCCCAGACTCCATGTTACTATCACTCATCAAAATGATGCAACCAGAAAATCCATGTCTTGTCATCTTTGAAAATTTAAAGATAGATACATAGATGTGGGTATATCTTTGTTTTATGGCTACCATATTTCATTAACAGGACAAAGTCACAACTCCAGCATAATTTATTGATACAAATGTTATACCCAAAGAAGACAAAAATACAAAAAGCAGAAATGCATATGAGTTAAACAGAGAGGAAAAGAGCCATTAGTGAGATATTTAATTGCTATAGCAGAGGACTATGTTTCAGACAACCGCAATTGACAGAGCAACAATGATCGCGATGGTGATTCAACCACTGAAGTATTGATGAAAGGCTTCAACAGGGGTAGAATGGTCCCAAAAGACTAACAGAACCTATCCAACCTTATCAAGACCCTTTGTTCGCAACCCCAGAATATAAGGGACAATATTGTACCGGCAACCACATACAGTCTCGTTTTTTATCAAGAGAAAGAACAAGCTGATGTGAAGTATTTTACTGTAGGAATACTGAAATGCATAGGCAATTTGGTCCCACTATGTTGATGATGCCACCAAAGCAAATCTACCTATAGTTTGATCATTGGCATTTCTCCTCTAAACGCCACTATTGCTGGCATGACCTTCACTACCAGAAAAATTCCTTACCACAGAACTTCCAGTAAAAATCTGATGCCATTAGAAGATGTAATGCTTTTAGTTGAAGATACGTACCATATTGTTCCTGTACAGGATGGCCAAAGGAATTATATTCATCTCATCATTTGCATCACCCACCCACAATTTTTTCAATATGACTCCTGATAATAGAAAGATAAACATCAAAAAGAGAGACCATATGAAATGTTTTGACAGATATAATCTCTATACAAAGCAAATAAACAAGTAAAAAGCATACCTACAAAGAAAACATGGAAAACAAAGAGGAATACCTGGTGATGATGGGATGTTTAGCATATGACTCAAAACTCTGCTATGGAGAAAGAGATCCCATACTCGTAATAGTCCATCTGAATGAAGAGCAAAAACAAGTTTTTTCCCATGCATATCCCGCATCACCAAATCCTGCACAGCTCCCACTGGCTTAACCCTGCATGCCATAATTATGTCTCTCTAATTACTCTTTGTTATCAAACTGTCTCTGATATGATCGTAAATGTAGATGATTTTCAAAAAAAAAAAAAAAAAAAAAAAAAATGCCTCATCATTCACCAAATGAGTTGAGCAAGGAGTAAGACAGAAAATTTACAAAAATGAACACAAATTATGAACTTGAATGACGCAGTAAATTTACTCTAATACACTTATAAATCTAAAGATAATAGACAACTTATTATCTCTCCTTCATTTGTGGGAATGCTGGGTTCTTGAAGCTTGAAGAGCACAATGTACTCCAAAAGGCAACAAAGAGATGAGTATATAAAGAAATAAAGGGTGTCCGGATGCACAAGGCTCCTTGTACTGCCGAAATCTAGGGAGGAGTTGATGTAGGCAGTCTTACCCCTGGCCCGTAACGCTATTTCCACGATTGAGTTCGTAATCTCAAGCCAAATGGAGAGTCTCTTTACCGCTATAGCTCACCCCCAAGAAAAGGGATATCAACAAACTTTGGATTTTAAGAGGTAAAGTTCTAAAGAAAGGTACTTGTTATGCAAAATCAACTATTTGTTTGTAGCTACAATGGCAAGTTTTTTCACTCTTACAAGGAAAAGAAGTCGCAGCAAAGGATGCATTATATAAAGCCAGATAAAGCAAGCTCCTGATCTTCCATCAATTTCTCTACCCATTCATCTAGTGGGTTGTACCTACACCTCTTCCATAAGCTATCGCAACCATTAAATGGCAATATTTGTCGCATAACAAAGTTCTATTATTAAAGGTACTCAGGGATTCCACCCCTATACAAAACAAATTTCAGAGGGGATGTCTCCCATATGTAAAAATTAGGAACAACTGGTCATTTTTATTAATTTTAATGAGCTAAAAGTATGACATTGACCTTTCCCATTATACCAAAAGTGAACTACAACCACTAATCTTTAAGAGAGTCATAAGAGGATACTTAAAAGATCTCTTGTTTTTTTTACTTTCCAAATGAGCCAAAAAAACGACCAGAGGAAAATCATAGTCCAAATCTGTCTGATCCATCTACCGTACAAAAGGAGATGGTCCACACTCTCTCCGTCATTCCTAAAAGAATTCATCTCTTAACCAACAGTTTCCCTGTTTTTTGGAGGCTGTCCAATGTTAAAAAGTGTAACCAAGCGGCTTACAAAGGAAAAAAGGAGACCTTCAGAGGAACCTTCACCTTCCAAAAACCTTCCACCAGAAAGACCCATTTTGTTGTAATTGAGTCAACACAAGATTCATGTAAGACATTTGAGAAAGCCTCCAACTGCCAACATTGGGCCTGATGTAAGAAATCAGTTTGCCAAACCACCTCTCCATTATTAGAAGACCAACACTCAGCCAAAGTAGCATCCTTGCTAAGACAAATAAGTCAGGACACATATCCTTCAAGGCAACATCTCCACACCATCACTCAGTCCACAATAAGGTTTTTCTACCATTGCCTACTTCAATTAAAATTCTGCTTCTGAAATAATCCAAACCATGACTTATAAGCCTCCAAAGCCCTACTCCATGCAATTTCCCATTTATCTTAGCAATCCATCATTGCTCATCCAAAACACACAATAAGCACCCTCCTCCAAAAACTTGCTCTCTCCAAATCAAACCTCCACAGACATTTTCTCTATGAAGCTTTATGAAAAGATAACAAAGATATGCCTCGTCATCTCTTACAAAACGGTTGTTTTACAACTTTCATATGGCCAAAATGTATTTAGGACTATCATCCCAATCTCCCCAAAGAAACTTCTTATGTATTCTCTTTATTCTTTTCACCACTGCGATAGAGACAAAGAGAACTCAATTCTTAACACAGCCACAAGAAAGAAATTCATGAACACCGCTTGAGGTTAGGTGAAACGATAAGAGCAATGTGAAGTGTCCCATATGGATAAACTACTTTCCCAAACTTTGAGTTCAATATTTTGCACATTGTTCATCTGACTCCTTTCAACGAGGATTTGTTATTGTTTTCTATGTACACACAATATCAAGGTGAAGGCGAGTCTAATCATAGTTTGGTCATCAGGAATCATTCTTAAGGAAAACTAACTTTGTAGTACACTGTAGAACTCAGGTAATCATGTAGCGGAACTGCGGTAACTATAACTCCAAAGTGAACTAACTAGGCATGTTGTTGATTCTCTCATGTGGTGCATTTGATAAAAAACGCAACAGAAGATTGTTTCAGAATCTTTGACCTTTTCTGTGTTGGTACTCTTCTATTCAGCTTTGGTAATATTGTTAAAATTCCTTATAGCATTGTGACATTTTACTTTCCTCAATCATTTTTCTTTCTTTTGTCCTAGTACAATTCTCATGTACTGAAATATTTTCAATTGATAAAATCCTCTGTTATCTATCAAATAAATAAATAATATAACCCTAATCATTGCCGACAAACCCTGTGAATACACAACTCGCACTACAGTGGTCTTAAGCTATCAAGGTAAAGACAACAAGCAACCATCTGAAGATACACAATCTTGTGTGCTTAAAAAAATTTCCTGCTAGCCAACATCATGACATAATTATCACAATGCCCATGACCTTAAGATATCCAACTCCAGCTAAACAAATTATATATATCCAACTACATCTCAGCCTGATAAATGAATTCCACCCCAAATTACACACCAACTTTACATGAAAGGGAGAGCGGCCCTCTGGGCCTTGGTTCTCTTGAATTATGTATGAATTGAAAAAGGATTGAGTACCTTGACATGAAACCCAACAGTCGTCCGATTCCGGAATCATCTCGCAGCTCATGCAGAAACCCTAGGGAAGGAGAGGGATATCAGACAGAAAGCTTCATGACTGTACCACTATTAGACCGATAGCAAAATAAGCCTAGATTGACATGAAATCAAAGCAAAGCTGCACAATAGAAATTACACTCCTGTGCCACTGGAAACAGGAAGGATTATTAACCAATGACACAATGCAAGATCATGGACAGTGAGAGCTCACAGACTATCTCATGTACAGCCAAATTGAAAAGCAGAGAAACAGCCAGATTGATACCAGGGACCGTGGGATGAAGGCTGCCGAGCTTTAGAGAGACGAGAGACCCATCATCGCCGCCAAGCAAAAGGCATCCTGAAGTCGCCGCAATGCTCGTGATCCTTCCCCGGCTAAAGAAGGTCCGGACATCGAGCTCGACAAAATCATTCGCCGGGAAGACGGAGGAAGGAGCCGACGCGTAGCTCGATACGTGCCGAAGCTGGAACAGGTACGCGACCCCGGAGACGGTCATCGCATAGAGCAGGTAAGGGCTCCGAGAACCCGAATTCGACTGCAAAGAGAGACCACACGGGACGAAACGAGTCAAAATTAGTGACAAAATGACTTGGAGTGAAGAAAACAGAAAGCGAAGAAGAGAGATGACCTCATTGGGGCAGACGAAGGCGAAAGGAGAAAGCGCGTCGGAGAACAGAATCCGGAGCCCGGTCTTCGGGAGCTCCTGCTGCGGCGAGACGTGGAGCAGCTCGAGCGCGTGAGGCGACGCCTTGTGGATTCTCCTGCCATAGCAACAACATGCCGATTACCACCTCTTCTTCTTCTTCCTCCTAAGCAAGAGAGAGAGAGAGAGAGAGAGAGAGGTACCAGATGAGATAAGAGGGAGGATCGGCGAGGGCGGAGCAGGCGGCGTAATCCTCGGGGGGAGGAGCGGAGGAGCCGCGGCCGGCGGCGGAGGAGGAAGGGACGGTGAGCTCGATCCACTTGACGGAGTCGCCGCCGACGACGGGGACCTCCGTCCCGACCAGCCCCATGGTCTCCCCGACGGGCGACCGAGAGTCGCGCGGCAACTGAAACCCTACCGGACGGCGGCGGCGGCGGCGGCGGCGGAGGAGGAGTCAGTTCGCCGGGGCGAAGAAGCTGCGGGGAGTGGCGGCGACCGAGTGAAGGAAGAAACGAGGGGAGGGAGGGAGGGAAATTTTCGGGATCCAAAAGTGACTGAGTTTTCGGTGTTGTCAGGCCCATATATCAAGCCCAAGGCCCATTAGTGTACGGCCCAATAATCTCTTCTCCCCTTTTTAACTAGTTTTGACTTTTGAGATGATGTCGTATGTTATATCTACTGAATTGTATTTGCTAAATTGATTGAGTGGTATCATATAGAATGGCATGAAACCTTCGTATATGAAGTTACATAATTAAAAACTTAGGATCCACTTGTTTTACGAAAAATAAATAATTTTTTAAATATTTTCCTAAAATCAATTACTTATATCGCTTGAAATAATTAGTTAATAGAAAATATTTTCTTTATACTAAACATTTTTATGAATAATGAAAATATTTTTTGTTCATTCATTTTTATTTTTTTTGTAAATGATACAAATTATTGATTTTTGGATGATGTTTTCCAAATTATTATGTTGTCCGTGAAATAAACAAAGTCTTATATGATGATATTTTCACCCTAGAAAGAGAGTGGTTACTCATATCATGCCTTTGGAAAATGGAAAATGGCATTAAAAAAAGGCGGATGGTTACTCGAAAAATGAGCATTATATATAATAAGGGCAATTTTGAAAAGTAAAGTGTGAGACGAATTTGTACTTTTGGCTAAAATATATAGACATAAATAGATAAGGGTTTTATTATCAAATAGAATTAGTCATATAAATGGTCCCTAAATTTTTAATATACAACGTTGTCCCTAAATTTATAGTTTGTTCAATGTGGTCAAACTTTGGCTAATATACAATATCATTCACAAACTTTTAGTTGAATTTCAGCGTAATATATAATGTCAACCCTGAATTTTAATTTGTTATATATGGTCCTTCAATTTTGGTAAATATTCAATTCACTCCTTGGGACTATATGAAAACATTCAACATCATCCTTTCATAAATTAAAGTCAATAAAATTTGTTGATTTGACTTCCAATCTAATAAGTTAAATAATGGATAAAAACAAATTTCATCCACATAAGATTAAATTAGGATATACTAATCCAAGCCGTCAAATAACAAGAATGGTCATTTTTTTTTCCAAATTGGATTAAATATCTTATAAGAATAATCGACATATAATGTTATTTTGTTCACCATTCAATCATACTGAATTAGAAGCCAAAGCAGCAAATTTCATTAGCTTAAATTAGTGAAAGGATAATGTCAAACATATTCACATAGTCCGAAAACTAAATTGAATATGTACTAAAAGTATATTAAGCACGTTGAATATATCAAAAAATTATGAGCCAAATTCCAGAGATCATATTGAACAAATTAGAAATTTACGAACAACCTTGCACATTAGATCAAGATCAAAGGTAAAGACCATTGTGTCATCTCCCTTATCATATACTTTACACCCTCCTTTTGTAATTTCTCATTTCTTTCCTATGTAATATCTACCTTTTCAAGTTAGGTAAGCTATTTCAATAAATCCGAACTGAGAAAACTGTGATCACTTCATCAGCTCATAGTCAAATTCACCTTATAAAACAGAATCGTCGAAAGAAAGGAAAAAAGAAAGAAGCAAGCACACGATCCTATTTGACTGTTTTATCATATGTTGCGCAAGTCACCAAGTTTCAAAGAATACATGATTGATGTCTTCATACACTATATACCACCGTATTTCACAAAGATTGAAAGAACAAAAAGAGAGCCATCGCCGAGGTTCAACTGTTTTTTCAGAGTAATTTTTTTTTATGCCAATGCAAATGTTAAGAAAGTCCCCCCTTCCCTTTCCCTTCGCTTCCCTGCTCTGGATTGTGTCATACGCAATCCCTGCCTCATCCTGCATCACCTTCCTCTTCCCCCAAGTGGGAACTTATGAAAAATCTACACCAACTCAGCTGCTGCAATAAAAACCCACACCAGCCAAACTCATGGTTTCCATGGAGCTGGAGGTGGCGGCGGAGTGGGAAACATGGGAGGAACCGCAGAGAATATTGTGTTCTTGTCAATCTTAGCGCTCCCGTCGCCTGATAAGGCCACAAGCGCAGCAACCAGTCCTGCATTCCCTGCGAGAGTGGGTTCTGTGTAGTTGTAGTTAGTACGGACATCATGGAAGCCGTCATGCTTATCGGGACCTGCAACCATTGCTCCCACCAACGTGTTCGGGTTCGGCTTCGATGTGTCCCTCCATTTCCATCCTCCTTTGCAGTTGTACTTGACCTTATTCTTTGGGATGGAGGCACCCCTGTGATGCACATGTCTCGGGTAATGATTGCCAAAGCCGACGATGTAGCTCATTTTCCGAGGATTTTTCCCAAGGATGTAATCGATCTACAGATCCCATAAGAGAATCACAGATGGAGTTATCATCCGTTGTTTTTCAGCATCTTAGCAAAAAAAAAGAGGCAATACCAAAATGTTTTTAGAAAAATTGAGAGGCGCGAATGACATACCTGCCTCCTGGCAAAATCACGCAAGACATCAGTAGAATAGAAAGTGGGTCCGCAGTACCATCCAGGAGTATCCGCAGCATCAAGGTAGTCACTGAATACAGTAGCCAGGAAGGCTGCATTGACAACATATTGAAGAGGCTGGGGTCTTCCATGGTTCAACTGGATCAAGCCACCTGTAAGCAAGGCAAAAACGGAACATGAGACTGAGCTGCCAACTAGTTTCATCACTACATGCATTTGTTGTCCCCTCCACCCTATGCCAGTCTGAAGAGACATTACCTTTGGTTCTATTGAAGCTTGTGAAGACAGGCAGGTACGAGCACATGATTATGCTGGTCTGATTGTGAAATGTCCTGAGCATTTCCTCGTATGGATACCCAGGGCTGAGGAACAGCCTCAGACGGCTTAGGAGCACCTACAAGTTTGCGACAGGCATATCAAGGTCATTGCATTGTTCAGAGTTTATGCTTCAAAATGACAAACTTAATACCTCCTAAACCCATCTCTCTCAACAAAAGACAAATCAATAGAGCATCTGCTGCTGCATGCATATGGACCAAACAAATCCAGTCACATCTCATGCATTAGAGTTAAGGGTTGGGTACAATGAAGACAGATGAATCAGTTTCTGAAGTTACCACAGCCTCCAGGCAAGGTAAAAACACAAAAGAGTTTCACAGAGAGATGGGTCAACAGTTTTCACTTAGAGTGCATGGAGTGCTCTCGTTTTTTTTCTCATTCCTTCCTACGAGAAATGAATTCAAATACAAAGATCTTTGCGTCGTAATGGAGCAGTTGCCTTATTTAACTCCTCATGAACATGAACAGTTGGCATTTAAGGATAATCGAAAGTCTCAACAGCCAAACTTGCTATAGATACTTTTAGATCTGAAAGAGTGGTAAATTATACACCTTTTGGATTTTCAAACATGGACATGTATGTCAGCCTCCAACATATCAACAACTGAATGATAAGTAGCATGTTAAGCATAAATCTCAATAACAAGGGGGGGAAAGACCTCTAGGAGGCACTGAACTTACCTGAGCACCAGCAAGCTTGTTGTCCCAGCTAAGTACACCATAATCTGGTCCTCCCCAGAAAGCACCAGCATGCTTTGCGAGACCAGGAGTGGTAGCAAGTTGCAAATAAGAGTTATTACCGGTTGCATAGTACAACCAAGCACCGCCCCAAACAAACTCATCCCAATAACTAGTGGAGTTATAGAAAGTTGCAGCTTCTGATGAACCAGCACTGTATCTCCCTCGCTGTTGCCTCGAAAAATGGAAGAGCGTTTTGGCACCGTGAACTAGCTTCTGAGAGTAGGCCTTGTTGTCTTTGAAAACAATGGATGCAGCAGCTAAAGCAGCAGCCATCTCGGCGGCAAGATCTGAGCAGCTGTGACAGTCAGTGACAGGCCGTGCATAATCAATGTCTTCGGGACGCATCCAGCAGTAATGATCATTTGGGGTAGTGCTTCCTCCAGAAGTATCCCCAGAACCGACCTGATGAAAAAGGGGGAATTCAGGTGCAAATCGATCAAATGAGGCAATCAATTAAAATAGAATTTGGTGAAAATGCGATAGGGATCTCTACGAGAAGCATTTCAATCTGAAGATATCAGACAGGATTTCTCGGAAAATGCACACCCAGGGGAGGGGAGTCCACGAGTCTCTCCCCAAACACTCAGGCCAGAAAGTTAATGAAAGCTGCACATCCTAAGCACCTTGATCTGACATCATGTTCTCACACGGACTCTCGGCATCGGTGAACTAGGTGACTTAACAATTCAGATCAATGCTTGCCCGATCTAGTACATCACACCTAACTCTAATCAAGTGCATATATAAGCAAATTAGAGGCGACATTTTTCTTCCTTTTAGCTAGGCAATGAGAAGTGACCCAGAAATAGTAATTCTCCGCAAGCGATGTCATAACACATCACTCTATCCACTTCAGTACCTGAGCAGCGACGCGATCGATGGTGTCGGCGGAGGAATTGAAGGTCTTGAGGAAGTAATCGGTGCCCCACTTGATGATCTCCTTGACGTGGGCGAGCTCCCCGGCGGCCTCGTACTTGGCGCTGTACTCGATGACGCTCCAGCTGAGCATGGTCATGGCGAAGGAGGCCGGGAAGTTGAACTTGATGGCGTCCCCGGCGTCGTAGTACCCTCCCACCAGATCCTTCAGCGTCCAGGACGAATCGGACTTGCCATCTTGAAGGCCGGAGTTGCCCCTCCACGACACATTGTTATGCTTGGGGAGCTTCCCAGCTGCAAACGTTCAAAAAAACCGAATTTTTTGCTTAAAATAGCAAGCCCACAGTCTCTACGCTATCCAAGATCACTCATTTAATCCACAACACAACAAATTAGGAAAAACCCAGATGGGAAATGTACGAATCCTGAAGTGGGATGACCAGATCTGCGAGGGCGGGAAGAGACTTACAGCGCTGGGCGTTGAAGAACATGAGGGCCTTGTGGAGGGCGAGGGTGTAGTTGTCGGGGGGACCGTGGGCGCCGTGGTGGCGGGGGACGGTCTTGACGATGAGGGTGATGAGGCCGGCGAGGAGGCCGCAGACGAGGATGGAGCCGACGGTCCAGACGAAGATCTTGCGGCTGACGATGATGCAGCCCAGGTCGACGTACTTCTTCTTCTTCTTCTGCTCCCCCTGGCCGAGGAGCCAGCTCTGCTGGGTCTCGTCGAGCGGGCGGGAGTTGGAGAGGGCGGCGCGGTCGTAGTCGTTGAGGTTGCGGCTGCGCTCGTCCTCGGTGGCGGAGTCGGCGGCGTTGATCTCCAGGGGTCCCCCCCAGGGATCCCGTCCGTACATGCTCATCCTCGCTCGGACGCGAACTGGGTCACGCCCCTTTTCCCTCACTCAACCACTCCACCACAGTGGATGCAGCACGAAAGAGAGAAGAACTGCTGGGTCTGCTTCAGCTCCCAGCAATAGTAATATCAAGAAAATCAAGAAATGGGAAGAAGGGAGTGAAGAGGAAGAAGAAGAATAAGAAGAAGCAGCACCGACAGTGGCCCAGAGAGATAGATCTGCGTCAAAGATTGGTCAGGGAGAGAAGCATAGAAAAATGGAGGGGTGGGGTGGGTGGCGTTTCTCCCTCACCAATAATGGAGGAGGTGGCTCTTTCTTTACGTTGTCCTTGATGGATGGGAGAGGAAGATGATGGAATGGATTGTTTGGAAGATGCTTTGCTTGGCTGAGTAGAGAGAGAGAGAGAGAGGGGAGTCAAGAAGATGATTGATGATAATGTGGAGGTTGCCAGAGTTTTTTAATCACATAATTTTTTGTTAAAATGAATGAATGAGAATAGTATTATATTATGGATGGTTGGACTGATGTTTGGAGCGTCGGGTGGATGACAGTGCCGAGTCCACTAACCGACAGCGACCCTCTGTCCGCAATGTCCTCCGCCTTTCCACACCCCTCCCTTTTTCATGTGCTCTACCGATTTACCAAGTCTCGCTCCCACTCGACACGTAATAATCCACGCCGTAAGGGCAACGTCTCATTACTCGTCAAAGCAAACAAAATAAGGTTGTACTGGGAACTTATCAATAGTTCGGAATCATCAAACCGAACAAAATTCAAAGTCTAAGTATGGATATTGCGCACCGGATGTAAGCTCATGAATCGAAGACGTCATTTCTTATGAACCACTAGTAATAACGGGAAAGAACACCCGCCACTCGACAACTTAGGTATAAATCACACGATACGATATTTTGGTTATGAACTCTTAAACGATGTACAAAACCCACGTGGTTTGGCCATTGTTTTCAATTCAAGATTTTTAAGGGGCAAAAGAAACAAGCAGCACAGCAAGCCGTGAGCTGTAAAGCGTCCCCACCACACGTCCCCTTTTTCCTCCGCCACCAGCTTGAGCGAGACGCCTCCGTCCTGTCCGTCACGGGGTACGACGTCGCCTTCGTTTAACCGAAAGAGGCCCTTTGCCGACATTCCAAGATTTCCCCCAAAGCCCTCCTCCCTCCTCCGGCCGATTTTTATTCTTTTTTTATATCTCTGGATGGCTTTGCGTTTTTGCGCAGGTTTTGTTTTAACACTTCCTCCGTCCTCCACCGACACTCGCTCCGTCATTTTGATTAGTTTTTCTATGGACGGCGGGGGGCCCACGTCATTATTGTGGTTGCATCGAAGATGGTTCAGTCCTCACATGGTTTTTCTTCGAGGCATCTTTTCTTCTTTTAGCTCCCGCACAATCTTATATAAGATAATTATCATAAAGTGCATAATTACAAAAAAACGATCCTTAATCTATTATATTCCGATTGCATCCATATCATTTCAATCTCAAACATTTTAATTTATCCAATTTGATCATAAATAATTTAACGATTCATTTTAGTCATTCTAATTAATTTTGACCAAAAATCACTAACTTACACACTTATCGTCATATAGCATGTCTGGCTGATATAATCAATTTTTAGCAATTTTACTGAATTTCTTTCTTTTTTTTATTTTTTTTATTTTCTTTCTTTTTTATTATGGGTTGATGACCCTCGCTTAGATTTGGCTAGGGATGAGCATAATTCCAATGTAGGATTGGTCCAGTTTCAACTTCCACAATATGCAAGGTATGTTCCTAATTCTCGAAACTTAAAATAAGTTTTTGTATTTTTCTTATTCTATGTCTTCGCGGAATCTTGTAATATTTCATGATGTCCGATTTATTCATAATTGAGACTTTTATTTTTTAATGTATCATATTCTTCATATATGTAAATATGAGTTGTAATCAATAAATTGTAGAATAAATAATGGTTATTAAAAGTAATGATTCACTATAATAATTTAATTAAAATATATGTGGAATTTGGATAGACCTTGGAATCTATGACGAGTAGGTTCCAAATGAAACCTTAACTGATCCTAGAACTGCTCACCCCCAAAATTTGGCGAGATGACATTATAATTAAAATGTTTTTGACTAAAATGACCGAATTGAAAGAATTGCCTATTTTTCACCCAAAAAAAAAATGTGATCATTTTGGAAAATATTTTTCAAAAAGTCATTTTCTAGGAAAATTAAAATACTTTTCAATGTTTAGTGGAAATGTGAAAATGAATTGGAATTTTTTTGCGTCGTTTGATATGAAAAATCTGATTTAATTTTCTTAAATAGATATACACTATTCAAATGCTAGTAACTTTTGCATGGGTAAGCAGGAGTATTAAGTACGAGCACTAGAGTCCCAAGTCTAGCTTGATGGACCTAAACCGAGTGCATTGGGATTGGGGTACGAGCACGGCCTTGCGCACTTGGGCATGGCATTTGTGGCTCTAGACATAGCCTTTGTTATCCTGGTGTTGGGGATCCAAGCTTGGGTACTAGGATCCCATGCTTGCCCTTTGTTGACTCTGGCTCGGCTGATGGGGCATGGGCACAATCGTCGGAGGCTCAAGGTCTACCTCAATGGACCCAAGAGCGAGCACTAGGGATCCAAGCATGGGCACTAACATCCGAGTCTAATAAAAACTAGGTCTTGGATGCCAGGACCAACATTGGGGTTTTTATATCCAAACGTAGAGTTTTGGGTGATATTTAGTCATAATTTGAAAAGAATTTTCAATTTTTTAAAAGGAAATTATTTTATAAAAAAATATTTTCCTTGACTCATTTTTTAAGAGAATCAAATATTCAAAATAAGGAAAATATTTTCTGCAAAAAACAAACGGAGCTTAAGACTATTAACATTCATATAACATGTTTATGCCTTTTTTTGGGATATTTCCCATTAAGAATGAGGTTGGGAATTTGATTGAAAGGCTATAAGGCCAAGTTTTGGTACTACTATTTTCATCGAATTAGGCAAGGTATTAACTCCAGACAGATTCCGCTGGTCCATCGGTAGCGACCCATTACATCATCTTTGAAATTTCCATCACCCTACAACTTGTCAAAACCATATCCTAATACATTATAACGATAAATTTCATGCATCCTTTTATGGGTGACTATCTCCTTTCGTAAGCTAAAGATCAACCTGAGCATCTTTATGCCCAGATCTCCGGACAAGTGCTGTTTAGCTCGCTTTTGGAAAATGATCTTTCAATCGCTCCAGCTTCCACATATTTGTTGCTCTTATGATTTCGTTGGAAACTTCACACGAACCCGTCATATAAAGTCTTATTAATACAAACAAATAACGGAATCTTATCAAAAGATCTCAACTCGAGATCGAGTCATGTGTGGTATGCAAGGTAGATTCCATATTCCAAAAATGGCAGACTATAGATACAACTTGGAACAAGCCTTTGTGTTTTATTGTTCTTTATCTTCATGCAATCTTGTGGCACTCTCCGATGATGTATATGTAATATGAAACCATTAATTTGAGTTTCTATTTCCGGCATATCCATGGCTAAGACATTGACTTTGTTAATTTTTAATACATAAGTTGTAGTTAATGGATTGTAATGACATATAATGGTCATTAAATGTGATAATTCACCACAATCGTTCAATTAAAAATAAATATAGAACTTGGTAGACCCTAAGATCCTGTAATATGGTAGGTTTTAGAGTATGTGAGATAGGTTTTATGTTGCCAAATAAAATTTGAATTGACCTTGGAATCACTTACACTAGATTTAGCGAGGGTTAGTGTTATAATCAAAAGGTTGGGATTAAATTGAAAGGGTTAAACCTTCATTTGTTTCATGAAAATGTAACAATTCTTAAAAATGTTTTCCAATAAGTCATTTTTCTAAGAAAATGAAATATTTTTTAGTATTTAGTTGAAATCTGAAAATGAATTGAAAAACATTTTTCGTCATTTGATGTATTTGATTTGATTTTCTTAAGTAGATATACATTATTCAAGCCCTAGTAACTTGTCATGGGCAATCGAAGAATTAGATACGACCAACAAAGTCCTAGTTCCAACCTTGATGCCTGATAGACCTTGACTCGGGCACTAAGGATTGAGGCATAGGCACTTGGGCCTTGGGCATGGCCTTTTTTGGACTTGGACATGGCCGTTGTTGACCCGGACCTTCTTGGGGATTTGAGCTTGGGTACCGAGATCTTGCACTTGGCTTTTGTTAACCTAGACTTGAGTGACGGGCATCAAGCATTGAGCACAAGCACTGGGGCTTGGGGTCTGGCCTTAAATGCGAACACTAGGTATCCAAGCATGGGCATTAAGATCTCAAACTTGACGAAGACTTCATCTTGAACTTTGGGAATCAACATTGAGTTTCCATACCCCAAGTGTAGATTTTGATTCAAACACTGATATTTAGTCATATTTTAAAGAAAAATTTCTGAATTTTTAAAGAGGAAATCGTTTTTCTAATTATAAGTTTTTTGTTGATTAGGAAAACATCTATTGACTAATATTCTTAAGCGAATCAAACAACGGAAAAATGAGGAAAATGTTCTTCTCAAAAGTATTTTTCTCCAAAATAAACAGAGCCTAAAATTAAAGTGACATTCATATAAAATGTTTAGGACCTTTTCTTTTGTACTTTTCCCATTAAGGATAAAAATAGAAATTCTATGGAGAGGCTATTGGGCCAAGTTTTAGTTCAGACCATCCTACTATTTATATCCAATTAGGTTATGCGTTGACTCCAGACATATTCCGCTGGTCCATCGGCAGAAACCCATTACATGATTTATGAAATTTCCATCGCGCCACAACTTGTCAAAACCATATCCTGACACATTATAATGAAAGATTTCATGCATCGTTTTATGGGTGACTTATCTTCTTTCGTGAGCTAAAGATCACCATGACCATCTTTATGCCCAGAACTCCAGACGTGCTATTTAGCTCGCTTCGGAAATTGATCTTTCAATCGCTCCAGCTTCAACATATTTGCTGCTCTTATGATTTCGTTGGAAACTTCACGCGAGCCCGTTATGTAAAGTCTTATTAGTACAATCAAGCGACGGGATTTTATCAAGAGATCTCAACTCGGGATCAAGTCATTTGTGGCTGCTGTTGTACTCGTGCAGCAACCGTGAAAAGGAACCAACTTCCCCGGAACCGGAAGGACTGCAAAAGCATTACAAATGAAGGCTCGGTACGTTCTCATAGCACCTGAACTATCTTACTTCTCTTTCTTCATTCTGAATGAGAATTATCATCGGAGATGCCAAAAGGGGGGATCCAGTGGCGCGAACAAGCAATTTGCGCTAGCCCAAATGACTGCAGATATCTCGTCTTCGACAGATAATTTAGATGCGCAGGAGTATCACTTGCACCTACTGAGATGAACAGCGTATCCTACGGTTGCATGAGATATATAAACAGGCAATTACAAACAGATACAAAGAGCCTTGAATTGCATGCTGAAAAGTATCTCGACGAGAGAAAAAAAGGAAAAAGAAAGAAGAGGAGATAATTTCAATGCCGGTAAAGAAGCCATGGGATAAGCAAAGAGAGATGGCCAATTCATTGAAGCTAAGAATGTGTCAATTCTGTCAGTACCTTTAAATCTCCATAAGTCTCAACAACCGAAGAAACTGATCAGCAGGCCATCATGCCCGACATTTTTCTTGATACGTTAAGAACATGAATTTGCTAGCAAAAGTAGACCATGTCGGACTAAAAATGCTAGACATGAAGGATATAAATACATATTCTAAGCTAAGAAGCATGAGAAGAACTACCGGTCATGCTCCTAGAGATGAAGAACAGCTCGCTCAGTCCCTTTAATGGAACAAAGATAGGGAGCGCATGCTTTATGAGGATCGCTTCGTCCTCTTTTTGCCGTGACTTCCCTTCTCTTTCATATTGGTGGCAGTAATCAGCTTGTAGTTTGACAAAGGCATTGCACTTAAATTCCCAAATCTTTCCCTGTAAAAGTTCCATAACTCCGCCCTGCTCATCACCAAATAGATACAATCACGTTTCGTCAATGTGGAAGGTGAGATTAACAAAGAAGGAAAGGGCGTGTAATAGAATTCCACAGGCCTCTCATGGCTTACCAGTATGCGAGGAACTGAAATGGAGCATACTGTCCATAAATATCCTCCACATCACTTTGAGCAGTTTGAATGGTAGAATTTTTTCCATGGACCTACAGTTCCAAATCTCCATTTTAGATCATAAGCAAATAATACTAAAAGTGAAGCCACAGAGCATACCTGCTTCAAATGCCTGATTGTTTCAGAATCAGTTGGAATGGCATGGTAGAATCCCATGCACATCAGCACATTGGCACATGTAAAAGGACCGAAACCATCTATTTGCCTAAGCCTCTCTGTTAGATCAGCATAACTGGACAAGCACCGCGTATCACAAATCCCTTCCAGTTGACTCAGGTTTATTCTGCCTTCAATAATACCCTGAGAAAGCTTTACAATCCGACCAGCTCTATAACCAAGATTACAACGTTTCGCTAGAAAGCCTTCATCTAGGCTCGCTAGTTCTCTCGGGCTAGGAAAGTTTCCCACCACATCCCACCAGCATTCTTCTTCATGAGCGATTTGCACAATAGGCTCTTGACATGCACCTCGCTCGCGAACTTCCTCAGAAGTCTCACAAGTTTCATCAGAAGCCAGACAAGATTTGCGGTCACAATGCGAGTTACAGCCATCTGAAGAAGATAAGCCTGAGGTCAATTGGCCATTCTCATGGATGCCATTCTCATGGATGCCAATACCTAATGTGACGGTCTCCATCCTCGTGCTTGTAGCTACTTCTGCTTCAGGCGTAACGTCTGCAAACTTGGTCATTAAATTAGTTCGAGTCTTGCATCTTCCCCGTTTTCTCTTCGCCTCCTTTGGAGCAGGTGTTGTCGGAGCCAGATGTGAAGCCGCGCCTTTGTTGACGTTGCGAATACCATCCTTATCTTCCATGCAAGATGAGTTACGCTGCAGCTCAAGCTGCAGTTCACAAAGTGCTTGAGCCATGCTCAAAGTCCTCGACCACCTAATCAAAAAGCCGATCAGTCACCCTACCAATTTAATCGAAGTGCAAATGAGTGGAATCCGTGCAGCCCGATCAGTCAAAGCACGAGTAAGGCATCAACCCTCATAGACATAAAAAAGAAAGTACTTTTTTCATGGATCATTTCGCTTTAGGAAAAACAGGTTGGACCCAAGCATTCATTTCCTTTCATTTTCTTTTATCTCTATTCAAAACGAAGAGAGCCCGACATTCTAATCATTTTGAGCAGTCCTAGTTCATATCGTCTGCAAATAGCAGCGGGGATCAAGTCCGGATTTTGAAGAGACGGGAGCGAAGATGGCCACTCCAAAAAAGACGGGCACAGTGCAGATTTTCCAGCAAACAGAAACTCAAAAGAGCTAACAACGGGAAAGGTGCGAAAGGCGAGAAGGAGGAGGAGGAGAAGAAGACAAACTGGCAATTGCAGAGGAGGATGCACTTGACCATGTCCTCGAACAGCGTGGGGGACCTGAAGACCCTCCCCCCGAACTCCCTCACGCAACCGGGGACGTCCTCCCCCATCGCGCCGCACACCCTCTCGAACTCCCTCGCCGTCCGCTCGTCCTCCTCCGACAGCCGCAGCATCCGCCTCACCTGCCTCTGTTGTTCACAACACCAAAAAAAAAACAAGATCAGCCCCATCAAAGGGGGAGGCGCGGGGGAGGGATGAAGGGGGGAATGGCAACAACGGACGGACCAGGAGGGAGCGGTGCTGGGAGGGGGAGAGGGCGGAGACGCCGCGGACGAGGAGGCGGAGGGAGGCGGAGCGGGGAGGGTGGGAGATGCGGACGGCGACGGGGACGGGGGCGTCGTCGTCGTCGGAGGGGAGGCGGAGGGGGCGGGAGAGGGAGAGGGAGAGGGGGTCCCAGCGGTTGGGAGACATCATGAACAGCCCGTGGCTGCACACCGCCTTCTCCAGCCGGAACGTCGCCGCCGCCGCCGCCTCCCCCAGCCCCACCACCACCTCCACCGCCGCCTCCATCGCCATCTCTCTCTCTCTCACTTCCTCTTCCGCTTCCCACTTCGTCAGAGCTCGATCTGGTGGGCGTTGGGGCCGACCCCAACGGTAGAGTGGAGATGAAAAGTAGGACTTTGAACTGCCCAAAAGTAATGCACGCTCGACTTCCTGTCTCGGCCTTGGTGACATCTACGGCGGCCTTGTGCAATCTCTCTCCCTAAAGCCACTAAAGAAAATGTGACCAGATCAAAGGGGAGAAAGAAGCCAAAAAAGAGAAAAGTGAAGGAAAAAAACCAGTTTACATGCCTATTGAGGAAGAAATATTGGATCCCTGGTTTCAAGAACTTGGGTCTGTTCCCGATTTTAGCTTTTAAGAATTGACCTTTTTCAGAATCGATCACCCTTGATATCTCTATGGTATGATTGTAAAAATGCCCTTGTCCCTTTCTTAAGATTTGGAGGTAAAAATTAAATGCGTGTCTTACAAACATTTTTTCTTTTGTAAATTTATATATAACATATTCCAAGTTAAAACTATCTAGGATCTCTTGTTTACCTCTCCAATTGTATAAAAAAATTCATTCTGTATGTGAATGAGAGTTGGAGAATAGTTAAATTTTAAATCACACGTTCATGTAAGGACTTAAACTTTTGGAATAGTTAGGTTATAACTTTGCAGCACCGTTGATTATTGATATTGTCTATTATAATAGGTGTTGAATTGTTATAGAAGTCATTCATATTTAGTAAATGGATAAAAAGTGGTTTTAGAACTATACTAACAAAAATAATGTGTGTTAAATAGGTTCATAACTTACTTAAATCAAATATACCTTTATTACTCTCTTTTTACTCTCTCACTCTCTCATGCCTTGACTCAATCTTGTACTTGCTTACTTCATATTCTCATCACAAATTGCATGTGATTTTTTTCTAAATTTTGGTAAATATTAAAGTCTTTTAACAATATGGGCCAAGTTAGACTTATGTTAACAGACTTACACTATATGAAAATGAATAAAAAACAGGTTAGCTATGTCATTTCGAGTTGGACCATTTCTAGCTTGATCTACCCGTTTGATGGGTCCACATCATGGCACGGGCCGGAACGTGGGTAGTGCTAGGGGTGTGCATGTCCGGGTGGGTGGTTTCTGGCCTAGAACCGAGAACTGCCCGCTAATGACCGGTTCTAAAAATTGGAACCGGAACCACCCGTTATTAAATGGATCCACCCGAGAACCGAACCGCCGGTCCGGTCCGGTTCTCAAGTGGATCCATGAAACCGGTCTCATCAATAATAATATCATTTTCCAAATCTCATTGTGAGTACTTTTCATATCAAGTAATATTTTTCTTTAAATCGAATCGGCTTAATTAAGGGTACCATTTTTCCTTATTTTATTGGAAAACACTATCAAAGAAAAGGAATAGGTTTTTTTCCTATTTTTGAATCATTTAAGTTGAAATCTAAAATATTCTTTAAGTTCAAGATTCAAGATGATTGTCATATGTAGATCATATTTTCCTTTATCCTCTAACAATACTCAATCTCTTACGATATTTGCTTTATTGAATTTTTTTTTTTGTAGAAACAATTCCACCGGTACTCCACATATCTTTGAACATAGTGTCATATGTTAGTCCCGAAAGTATTCTTTGAATGAGCCATTTGTTGAGTTGTTGAAAGGCAGCTTATACACTTTACTAAATTCTTATTAAAACATGGAAACCATGAGAGGAGATATAGCCCTAAAATTTAGATTTGCTAATTAGTAATTTCAAAATCTATTTTAATATTAAAAATCAATATATTATTATAATATAATCGGTCCAGGTTCGGGTGGGCGGATCTACACATAACAGGAACCAGGACGGCACCCATCGATTCCCATAAATTGAACCGGGAACCGGGACAGGTTCCTCAAGAACCACCTCGCCCAATGTTCCTGGCCCTGGTTTCGGGCGGTCCGGGCGGGTCTCGATTCTTTTGCACACCCCTAGGCAGTGCACCAAGTTCTGGCGCACGGAAGTTGTGGGCCATTTTGGGCTTACACCTCACGTTGTCGTACAAGGAAAGGCCCATACTCATCTTGAGCCTGGCCCATCAGTCGGGATCTCTAATTAGTTTAGAGCGTTTTCGAAATTCAGGAGGGAGCAGAGCGGACGCCCGGCGCCGGCCGACGAGTGCGTGCTCCTCCGCCTCCCCACTCCAACCTCAAGACCTTCTCTTCCGAAATCCGCCTCTCGCTTGATGTGAGCGCGCGCGAGAGTCCCGTCGGCTACTCATTTCCGCGTCGGCGATGGCGGGAAAATCCTTAGCTCCAGTTCGATCTCGGCGTTTTCCTTTTTACGCTGGAGTCGAAGCTGACGTTCGCCGCGTGTTCTTCGTCGTTTCGCTGTCGATGGCCAGCCCGCGGCGGAGGCCGTGAAGGACGAGCTCTGGAGGAAGTGCGGCGCGTCCGTGGAACCCATGCGCCTCGAGCTCTACGATGACGCCGGGTCCAAAGTTTCGAACTTGGACGATAAAGACAGGCCGCTCGGTTTTTACTCGCCGCTCGACGGGTCAGTTCCGAATTCTCCGTTTTCTACCGCTGCGTGTCGTCCGAACTCGGCCTATTTGTCCCGAGATTGCATTCCTCTTGAATGATGTATTGGCTTTGCTTCGCTATGCTTGAATTGGGGTAATCTGGAAAGAAGAGAAATGAGTAAGTCAATCAGTAGGGAAAGAGGAAAGAAGGGAAAAGGATGGGTTTACTAACATGTTGAGTTCGGTAGGGGTGATTAAGACGGAGAACTGGAAGAGAATCTCTCGTCCATTCGAATCATCCTGTTTTCGGAGGGAATTCCAAACTTATAAATAATGAACTTCAGATAGGTTTGGAGGGATTCGGATGGAAGCATTTATTCCTTTCTTTTCTCTTCACTAAAATAAACCTGACAGGATGCCTTCCTCTAAATAGTGGTGCAGAGGAAATTTCCCAAAAATATGGGCTGCCCATGAGATATTTCACTAAAGTATCTACGAATTATCCGATTAGATTATCCATTATATTTACAGAATGTTCCACACAAGCCAATGATAAACGCGATGGATTAGATCTTCACTGGGAAGTGTTTGCTGTTATTTGAACATTTGGTCTTTCTTAGCTAGCTAAATTTTTTGACAAGGCTGATGTTTAAGTGGATGGGACGCTTCTTCACTTCCTCCTTGGTTAAGACTTCCAGTGCACAGTTAATATGGACTGTACTTCTTTCTGCATATATGTTGGGGCTTAAGGAAGTAGAGTGAGTCTGTTGAATTTTTTATATATCCGTATGCTTAATACAGATCAATCCTGCAGTGATGAGTTCCTGCCAAAACTTAATCACCATCCCCTTTCTAGACTGCTGTAGGCTCTACTATGCTGACTTATGGTTACATTGCGGATGTTTCGTGATCCAAAAGCATTTTGTATTATGAAATAAAATCAGCCTCCTAGATGTTTGTTCAGTAAATTATTTGCAAACCAAGAAATGAGCGATGCAGACTCATTTTCTGCCCCTCTTTATATGGTTCACTGGTTATATTTTAGCCAAGGAAGAAATATGCATGTTTGCTCTTGAGTCTTTATGAACATTTTTGTCCTAATTTATCATCTACGAACTGGCTAATTTTGTTGTGGAATTCTTTTTGCTTTGCATCCCTTTCTTGTTTGTTTATTGACTGGTCCATGGTTTGGTTATTTTTTCTTGAAAGGTATTGGTTGCATATTATAGATGTCGATCCATCATCTGCAACCTCTGGTGGCTGGTTAGAAGATACTTTGTTGGTGGAAAAATATCAAATTTCAGATGAAGCTTATGATAAACACGATGGTGTGTTCTTACCATGAAGTTGACCCGTCCATCCGTTGAAGTATATTTAACATAAAGATCATTTAGTCATTTTGCATTTACTTTACCTGTATCATACTTTTAATTATGGAACAGGAAAAATATAAGTAAGCAACTTCTTATGTTCAAAAGTTATCAGAACAGGTTGATGCAACTCCATAATGAAGAGATGTACTTGGTTTGGAATTGCCTGAGCTTTCATTGCTCTATGAAAATGGATATTTCTCATGGCCTGTACTGTCCTGCCAGATAGAATGGATGATAAGATTAACAGTAATATATAATGAAGCTGATCATGACTGATGTTGGAGGATTTAATCCTAGTGTTGCTCGTTTGGGGACATATTAATCCTACCATGCGTACCTTATTGCGCACATTTGTGTTTTCTGATTCTACTGCTTCATCTTGTCATTGAATGGATTTGAACATGTATTTCGTCTTTTCCAGGAACTTTCAGAAAATTTAAGGAAAAAATCTCATCCCAAAATTTATCAGCTTTTGAGCCGAAGGTAATGTCTCGAGTTTGACTAGCTGAAAGGTACTACTACTTAGTGATCCCATGTCATTAAAAAATATTTCTGGATGAAGCATTTGAAATTGTCTACCATTGTTATCTACAGATAATAGACAACTACATGGAAGATTTATGCACGAATATCAAGGTCAGTAGGTTGGTCACTTTTTCCTCTGGTGATAAATGAATGATCTCTTGTGTGATACAATTCTTTTGGAGTTAACTTCAGTTGCTTGATATACTCATCACTGTTAATGATCCATTGTCAGCCTGTATCTCCAGATTAATTTTAGTGTTCATTGGTGCAAAGAAAGAGTTATTATAGTAATGACAATGCTAAGAAAGATAAAACTGTGCTTGGATTGATTGATAGATGAAATGATCAGCGAATATTAGTGGGAAAAACCTATTTATTTTGAAGCTTGTTCTATTCTTCCATAATCTCCATCCCAAGTTGAAAACGCACAATATACTTCTTTCCATGCCCTCTGCTTTCCACCAAAAAAAGCCTTCGTGAAGAGCAATGCCTAGCTCAATTATAAGGCCATGCACATATGGCCTGTTGCTTGCTTCTGAATGATGGTTGGAAGCTGCAATAAGCTGCAAAAACTTGTTAAAAACATGAGGAAGGAAAAAGGCTCAAAGGTATAATTCACCTTGAGGTGTGTTAACTCCTCTTTTTTTACATTTCTGAAACTCTGTTTTTAGGACACGATGATTGTTAGGCTGAAAGGCATTTAACAATTCACTACTGTGAAGATTCTCAATAAATAACATGATATTCAACTCTTTTTGTGAATGTCTGTGGTCATCTGCTTCTTCTAACACGAGTGAGTTCTTTTCCCCATGGCGGGCCCTGTGCAGTTATGTACTTACTGGACATTTTGTTGCAGGGTAAGAGGGACACGGTATTTTAGGTGTCCTCCATTGCATGGTCCGGTGGTCAGACCAGACAAATTAAAGGTAAGGCGACAACTTTAGTTTGATGTTTATCTTAGCTAATACTTGAAACATAGTGCTATTGCTACTACTAGATGTTTGAATTATAAGCCAATTCTTGAACTGGAAAAATCGTTAAAAGTGAGGTATCATTTCCTGCTTGAAACATATTTGTTGAATTCAAATGTATTGTTGATGCTTTGACACATGTATCTAAACTGTGAGATGCAAGAACTTCCAAGTGTCGAATTTTCTTCATTTAGCTTTGATAGAAATGCTTGTGAAAATTCCTAAGGGAAGTGTCCTTGTTAACCAGAGTTGGGTTCTGTTGCCTTAGCATGTTGAACTACCACTGTCCTTAACTTGAATTATCTCATCATCATGTGGTTTCCAGGTTGAGGACTACCCTGAACGAGATATTTTTGAGGCAGATGAGATATAAGCAATGCAATGGGTTTTTCTGTTTCAACATAGTACTTGGCAGTTTGCATTTTGCAAGTTTTCTTTCAGTTTTGCTGGCACTGATTCTTTGACTTAGTTTCTCTGTCTGGACTTAAGTACACGAATTTATGGAATACCCTAACCATGTATACGGAGTGAACTTAGAGCATCTTTGTTATTCGCAATTACTCTTTTGTATCCATTGCTTAAGCAGTCATGCTTGCATGTTGTGGTACGTGGAGTATCTGCAAACATGGGGTGAACGTTATATACTGATCTGCACTGTACAATTTCGAAAGAAGAGAGAAAGTTGTGATTTATCACTAAGGTGATCAATTTAAAAATAGGAGCTATTAGGCATTTAAAATAGTTGCATGAATGACAAGCCAGCTGTGTAAAACCTAGTTCCTAATGTGATGCACTTTGAAAGATGCCAGATTCGTAGCTTGAATTAGGTTCAAAATGATTGAGTGTGATTTGATATAAGTATCATGTCTTGGGAAACATAGACTGAAAACTGTAGGTTCCGGACTTAATACCGTAGGTGTTCACCGCCGATGGGAGGGAGAGAGAGTGGAGATGTTGTGGGTGAGGAGACGGTGGTGGAGGGAGGCGGTGTGAGGAGAGGGTGAGAAATGCTGGCCGTCGCATGGAAATGGCAGGGAAGACGGAGGGCGCAAGAGAGGGAGGGGGAGTCTTCCAATGGTTGGGGCACATCATGAATGGTCCGTGGCGGCACGCCGCCTTCTCCAACCTTAATGTCTTTGCAGACTTGGTGACCTTTAGTATATCAAGGCGACAAAATTTTCGGTCTTATTAGTGACGTATCCCTACTGCAGCCAAGTGAGACAGAACTATTGATAGCTACAAGAATAATTCTAGTGAATTGAAATCGATGCATTTATTGTTAGTCAAGCTCAACTCAAACTGAGAAAAACACGTTGCCCTCCAGGACAACCCCAATGGAGCCAACAATGGTTTGAACTCACTTGGTGGTCTTGGTCGTTGTGAAACAGGTCTTGGGGTACATCTCTAGACTTCTCCTCTTCACTAACTTTGGGTTTTAATCTTGGATCTGTGTTGCTGATTTTAATGACTAGGCATTGTAACCCAAGAGGGGGGCCGGCAATGTGAAAGCTTCCAGATACATTGACAAATTTAACGATATGCCTTTTGATACAGAGCCGATTGAGCTTGACTACAAGGGAAGGGACAATTAGGGAGAGGGCATATAGAGGTCGTGTTATTTGTTCGATTTCATCTATGGTCATCTCTAGCTTATTGCACGAGGCGATAAATTTTATAATGACACAGGTGGAAAACGAGCTATTCATAGTCGATTGGCCAAGAGAGCCATGTATGAGAAGTCGTGCGTCTTGTGTTTGAGAAATTTCGAAAACTAAATACTTGATTAGGCTCACGAGCTGCTCGTCTCGAGTTTTCTTTGAACTTGGACTCAGAATAGTTAGTCAAGATCAACTCGGACTATGCAAAAGAATGTTTTTGAGTAGATTACACGTCGGGCCGAATAATTTATGAGAAAGCTCGGCATGATTGCACTTTAAGACAACCAATGGAGCCCGATAATGGCGGCTTCAATAAGTCAAAGATGATCAAAGAGGAAAATTCGGTGCTCTTGGTCGTCAGGGTAAAGAACACGTATGGGATACGACGCCAGACTTCTTCTCTGAACCTCAAATCCGGCAATTACTTCTTGGCCTTTGTCTTCTTTTGAATTCCCGAATCAAGGGAACGGAACGTGGGGGCGTTTAAACCTCGATATTCCCACATGGAAACGGAATCTGGGAATGTGGGGCGTTCAATCTTACCCTCTACTGGGGTTAGGATGGTTTATGGGTTTCCCAAGTGGGCCCAGTAGGGGCCCGCCCCTAGCTCCTCGGAAAGAGGAGCTTCATGGGACCGAAAAGAGAAATTATCCATCTTAATTACCCTTGAATTTACCGAGTTCGATTGCAACTAGGTAATTTATTAACTTTCACCTGCTTAAATTACCAGCTAGTAATGGGTTACCAATTCTTACGTCCCTATACTTTGCATGTCTCAAGCAACGTATGCATCGTCGCTCACGTCTACACGCACTGCGTAGGGTTCTTTCCTCGTCAACTTGACGTTTCCTACAATTTCTCCTTCGCCTTCAACCCATGTTTCGGTTCTCATAATTCTCTGTTCTTGATTATTTGGACTTTGCCACTTGGTATTGACTGAGAAAACCCTTCCCCTTCGGGAGAAATCAAGCACTTAGAGAAAAGAAATGCATGTGAATATGGTTCTGGTGTGCTGATGATTACATTGCACGTCAATTGGAACAACGAGACTGCAATAAAAAGTATTCACAGACAATTACTTTTTCTTTTCCCTGATAAGAAAAGGGAAAAGAAAAAAACAGAAATGATTGCTAGGAAAGAAAGATATGCTATAAGTTGGCAACCCGCCTTTACATTTTGCCATCATGTCAACCGAGTTGAAGTATCTCTTGATGAAGAATTCGATGTGACGCAACTGCTGAAGCTGAAAGAACAACTTTGAGTTCTCCAAGTTTCGAGATTCCGGGTCATGGGTGGGCCAGTTCTGGCGATTCTGCTACTTGCTTTCCTTGGAGACTCCACTGGAGATGCAGCTACAAATCCTTATGATCGTAAGCTTGGTTCAACCACTTTCGTGACGTTAATTTCCCAGAATGTATTATTTCATATAGGTGAATTTGCGATGCAGTTCTGGACTTTCTGCATATTGTTGAGCCCTTGCTTACTCAGACGAACTAAGGTTCCCATAGTCAGAGGATGTCACAACATCTACAGGAATCAGAGTTGACCATTTGTCCACAACCAAATATAAGAACCCCAGCGCACTCAACTCTCTTGAGATATCGATGTTTTCCTGTATTCCTATCAACGATGCTAATGTCATTTTTGAAGTGATCTAAATCTGGTTTCACCCCCTTTTGTTTGCCTCTTTCATCCAAGGAGGCTTTATTACCTGCCATTTTGCCTGAGAAAGTTTCAGAAGAAAAGTGAGGGCTGACATTTCGCAATGCATCAAATGAGTAAATCTAACTGTTTGTAGTTTCTAGTGCGGGTTCACAACTATTAATATTAAGCATGTTCTGGACTTGGAAGTCATTATCTTACATTCAGGTCATTCTACATAGATTTTGTTTTGGTACAAAGATCATGCTACTTTCGTTAGATAAGAAAGTCAGTTACAAAGGTTTTACAGGGTGTTAGTTTCTCTGGAGCAAAGATCATGCTGTTGGTTGGCTATTCAAGCAACCAAAGTTCTGGACATCTCTAGAGCAGCTACTGTCGGATAATTTATCTACTTTTTCCATTTTCCTGCTTGTGCATTCCCGGAGGACAGAGGAACGATGACTTTGAAGCAACTTGCTTCAGAAACTTATGCAATCCTCAGATTCACACAGAAGATGTTGGATAATTGCTATTCAATATACACACAACGCATATCTATTTATTAAATTCTTATTTTTGAGTTGGGTGTATTCCAATGCAGTCAGTGCGCTTACGGGGCTAATGACTGATTGGCAAAATGCACCACCCAACTGGGTGGGGACTGATCCTTGTGGCGATAATTGGGTTGGGATTGGCTGCAATAATTCTCGCGTTACTTCCATGTAAGGTTTTGAGCATCCTTTTTGACTATATTTTTGAGAATCTGCCTTTAAGAATTCTATCTATCTCTGCAAATAATTGGAGTCTCTTAATTTCAGAATTCTGTCGAGCGCGGGTTTGACAGGTTCGCTTTCGGGAGACATTGGACAATTATCTGAATTACAGATTCTGTAAGTTCACTCTCTTTCACTTCCCAGTTAATGTTCAGAGCAAGGACTAAATTACCACTTATGTAGTCTTTTTCTCCCAAAAAATAATTTAAATATATATTACAGAAATTTCTATCTAAAAAGTGGATGTAGTAACCATAATTGGAGGCAACTATTGGGAAAAACGGCTCCAGTTTTTATTTTGCTTGTGTCATGTATGCAGTCCTCTTATGTTGATTTTTGTGTTTGCTTCTCTCCCATGTGTCCTAAATTGCATATGGAGCTGTCAATGTTGTGCAAGTAGCGTGATTCATGTGTCTACGATTTGGTCTATTATCTGTTTAAGTTGCTTGAAAAGGCCTTCAATCTGTTGCTGACTTTCGAGCCTTTTCATGAAGAGACCTATCTTACAACAGGGGTCTGACTGGATCTCTTCCTGAACAAATTGGAAACTTGATGAAGCTCACACGCTTGTAAGTTATATATCATTAGCATTTCTAGTGTATTTTGTGTCCCACGTCTTTCAGAGTCAATGACCAACCTACCTTTTCATCTCAAATTGCAAGAATCCTAGTTGGTTGTGGATTTTCTGGCCAAATACCAGATTCCATCGGATATCTCCAGAACCTGGTGCATTTGTAAGTCCTCTACCCCATACACTTGATTTGGACCTTACACGTGCATGATCGGTTTCGGACAAGCTAGAACATGTTTCACTCAATTCAGTCATACATTATTCTTCTGGTCATCGCAAGTATCTGAACTTGTCCTTCCAATATATTGCAGATCTCTAAATTCAAATAGATTCAGTGGGCCGATTCCTGCTACCATCGGTAACCTTTCTACGCTTTACTGGCTGGATCTAGCCGACAATCAGCTAACTGGATCTATTCCCATATCGAATGGAAGCAATCCTGGCCTTGATATGCTGCTTCGCGCAATTCACTTGTACGTGCATGTCTTCTAGCTTATCATATAGCTGTATCTGCAAACTCATTCGTCTTTGTTGTGTTATCTGACTAATATTCTGCCTTCATGCACAGTCATTTTGGACAGAACCAACTCTCTGGCACAATTCCTCCCCAACTATTCAGTTCCGGGATGCATCTCATACATGTGTAAGTTCTGAGAATCCACTAGGGCGCTGCATTTGGTCTATTCATTGTTTCCTTGAGGCTTCTCAAGCCCTATCTAAAGAAAGTTTGATCTTCTCTCTCTCTCCCCCCCACCCCCCCCTGGCCAAACTGCACGCCTTTGTTGTCCTCTTTTGATACATAAAGCATCTTTCTAGGAGAGGCAGTGGAAAGTGGAGAAGGCAGTTGCCTTCTTATCCTTTATTCTAAGATAGAAATCCTCATTAACTTCTTTAACGGGGCAGGCTTTTCGACAACAATCATCTCACAGGTAGCATCCCTTCCACTCTTGGATTGGTGCGGAGTTTGGAAGTTGTGTAAGTATTTATGGTTCTACACAATCGTCATGAGGATTAATTCCCTTGTGCTTATTGCACTTCAGGTCAATGTTTAACCTATTTCAATGGTCAGTCGTTTTGATAGGAACGCTTTAGATGGTGCAGTCCCTGGAAATCTCAACAATCTTACATCTGTTCAAGAACTGTAAGCAATACATAATTCTGGTCGTTTTCACTATTATCTAGTGCATATCACTATAATCAATCTCCTAAATTTACTGGTCTACTCTTTAGTCTTCTTTCCAACAATAGGCTAACTGGTCCGTTGCCCAACCTCACTGGCATGAACGCCCTCTACTACCTGTAAGTAATAATTGTCGTATATTATCTAATGGCACACTGTGTAATTGCTGATCATGTATGAGTTCTATGAGGGAAACAGAGCACATGGTGAAATGTAAAAGATAATCTTAGACTCTTTTTCTTAATTTTGAATCCGCCATTGCTTATTGTCCCACTACAACTATATAAAACATGGACTTCAGCTGACAGAGGTTGGTTTGCAGGGACTTAAGCAATAATAGTTTTGATGCGACAGATTTCCCTTCATGGATTCCAACTTTACAGTCTTTGACAACATTGTACGTTTTCCAATCTCTGTCCGTTGCATCCATCAATTCCCTTCAACTGCCCCCTGCCCCTGGAAATGAAACATGACATTTCATTGTTTTCTGGATGTGGGTTTCGGACTAGCCATCTCTGTTCCCTTTTTCTTAAGATAAAATAGAAGATCTCTAAGTAAATAACAGGGTTATTCCTTTTATGAATTTCAGAATGCTGGAAAGCACGCAAGTTCGAGGAGTGCTACCTGTTATCCTTTTCAGCATTTTCAGTTTACAAAGTGTGTAAGTATCATCTCGATCTCAATATTTACCTCAATGTAATGGATTTATACTTCTTCAAATCTCGACCTGCTTCATTCCATCGACTTCCTGGTTTGTTTCAACTTGGACATTAGGGATGATGGTTGAACGTGTGAGTTTTCCTGTGATGTCAGGGTCTTAAGAAACAACCAGCTGAATGGAACCTTGGATATAGGCACCAGCCATGGCAATCAATTGCAACTCATCGATCTCCAGACCAATTTTATTGATAACTTCAAGCAGAGTACTGGAGGTTACAGTGTCGAGGTGATGTAAGTCATATAAAATTCTTTGGCCCTTTCACTCACTTTGTCACAAGATGAATCGAGAATGCTTTTTGTTTTTCACAGTTTTTATCCTAATGTTGTGCCCATATATTGTATTTCTGCAGACTTGTCGGTAACCTGCTTTGTCAAGAAACAGGAGCAGCTGGGCAAAGTTACTGTACCATTCCACAATCCAACACCTCCTCATACTCGACACCGCATGACAAATGCATCCCAGACGTTTGCAATTCAAATCAGACTTCCAGCCCCAACTGTAAATGCAGCTATCCTTACACAGGAACTTTAGTCTTCACAGCTCCTTCTTTCTCAGGTTTAGGAAACTCGACTTATTTCGAAAACCTCGCAAGCTCCATGATGATCTTTTTTCAATCCTATCGACTTCTGGTAGCTTCCGTCTCACTGAGTGATCCGCACAAGGATTCATCTGATTACCTTAAACTGAATCTTGCGGTCTTCCCATCCGAGAGGGTTAGTTTCAATCGGACTAGCATAAACAGTATTGGCTTTGTGCTCAGTAATCAGACGTACAGGCCTCCAAAATTATTTGGGCCTTTCAATTTCATCGCTGATCAGTACATGTACTTTGCTGGTAATATCTCCAATTAACAGAGACCCACATTCTGTTGCCTTGTCTATCTAGATTATCTTTATTTCTATCATACTAACAACAATCTCTCTCCCTCTTTCTCACTCGCAGAAGCACAAGTAAAAACTACATCCAAAAATTCGTCAAACATCAGTGTCATCGTTGGTGCAGCATCTGGTGGTTTTGTTCTCCTCTTGCTATTGCTATTGGCTCTTGTAGGGGTTTATGCTTTTCATCAAAAGAAAAGAGCAGAAAAGGCTACAGAGCAAAGCAAACCTTTTGGTATGGGCAAATTCACTGCATTCTTGCCACTTAGCTTGTCTCTGATTCTGGAAGTAAGTCTCAGTCAATGTTCGTTGTTATCATGGAAATGCAGTAAAGTGGGACCCGAATAAGAGCAGCGGCGAATTTCCCCAACTCAAAGGAGCTAGATGGTTTTCTCTAGAAGAGCTTAAGAAATACACCAACAAATTCACAGAGGCCAATGAAATTGGATCTGGTGGCTATGGAAAGGTTTCCTCTCTTGGCTCTCAGTTCTGCTAAAAGAAACCTCAGTTAGCATTCTCTTGCTCCTGTACTCTTTATAATATACCCAGAGACTTTCGTTGCAGTCCTCACGTTAACAAGAAAAAAACTTTTTTATAAGTTCCATTTATTCACCACCTTGTTTGAAGCGTAGGTTCACTGTATGACAGTTACTGAGTTTGAAATCTCCTGCTAGAATTTTACATGAACAAATAAGGGCTTCTTAGACTTGACAAAACCAGATGTGAGTTTGCTCATACAGAGAAAAAGTAAAGCTGAGAGATGGGAAGTCGTAGCTGCACATTAGTTTCTACTTGTTTTTATTCGCTTTCAAAGAGAATCTTATATGTTCACATGGCTTTAAATTTTTCAACCGCTTTTCTTATCTGAATGTTTCCATTTAAGTTGATCCCCTGAATCCGTTATATTCCTGCACAGTAGATGATTTTTAAAATTTTATCTTGCTTTAATTTCCTTCTTATTTCTCTTTAATCTGAGAACTGTATCAATACTGCGCCAGCATTGTGAAATTTTTTTATTTGACTTCAAAATCATCAGCTGCCCTGGAAACTGGCTGAGTTCTAAATTTTGTTCTTGCTGTGGCAGGTCTACAGGGGTACTCTTCCCACTGGAACTCTAGTTGCCATAAAACGAGCACAGCAGGGATCTATGCAGGGTTGGGTCGAGTTCAAAAATGAGATTGAGCTTCTATCAAGAGTCCATCACAAGAATCTTGTCACCCTTGTCGGTTTTTGTTCTGAGCAAGGTGAACAATTGCTAGTGTACGAGTTCCTTCCAAATGGTACCCTTGAAGAGGGTCTCTCAGGTGTCTCCTCTCAAGATTCTTATGTTGAGAAAGCATTCATGTGGAATTTAGATTTTTTAAGAAAAAATTCCTCGTTCATATTATCTGTGTTCACAACTACAAGTTTCGACTTGCAGGAAAGTCAGGAATCAGGTTGGATTGGGCAAGGAGAGTCAAAGTAGCCATTGATGCAGCCCGAGGTCTGGCTTATCTTCATGAGCTTGCTAATCCTCCGATCATACATAGGGACATAAAATCAACCAACATCCTATTGGATGATCACTTGAATGCGAAAGTTGCTGATTTTGGTCTCTCCAAGCCCGTGACAGAAGGTGAAAGGGGTCATGTCACCACTCAAGTCAAAGGAACAATGGTCAGTAATGAGCTTTAGTCTAACGGTAGATGGTCAAACTTTTCTCAGCAAAACACAAACTTTGAATGAGTTTTTTGATTCCTAAAACGGCCCATGTTCTTGAGAACCAAAAATTAGGACAATAATTGTCTAGAGAAGAAGTGCGCTTCACAGGCTTTGATCAAGAGTCTTCTCTAGACAAAACAATTTATGATAATCGTTATTTTCAGTTTTGATGATAATCATGATTATTTCTGCACTCATATGAGAGAGGATGCTAGTTTGTCTCAGAACAAGAGACAATCAGTTTACCTAACTTGATGAGAAAAGGGTGATAGAGTTGAAGGCATTATTGTTAGTCTAGCTTTTCTGGATAAGTTTTACAAACCGATCATGCTATATTCTTGTGAAGGGCTACTTGGATCCTGAATACTGCATGACGCAACAGCTGACCGAGAAGAGCGATGTGTATAGCTTTGGAGTAGTGATGCTGGAACTCCTTACAGCGAGAAGGCCGATAGAGCGGGGCAGATATATTGTGAGGGAAGTGAGGGTGGTCATGGATAAGGACAAAGATTTGTACAATCTGCAGGGGATTCTCGACCCAGCCATCAGTTTGGGCACGTCTTTGAAGGGTCTCGAGAGGTTTGTGGAGTTAGCAATGAGATGTGTAGAAGAATCGGGAGCAGACAGGCCAACTATGGGAGAGGTGGTGAAGGAAATCGAGAACATCATAATTTTCGCGGGTTTGAATCCAAAGGCCGAATCGGCGACCACTTCAGCCAGTTTTGAGGAGGCGAGTAAGGAGTACTCTACACATCTCTACAGCAACGAGGACTTCACAGAGGATAGTGGGGGCTTCCCACCTTCAAGGATCGAACCCCAGTAGGCAAATTACAGTCACGATCAGCTTTAGTGTACATTAAGAAAATCAAACTAGCATATATATTCATGACTAACTCTTTCCAGATGTTCAGGTCTAGTGATGTTTGTATTCTGTTGATAATTTAATCATGTAAAATTGCCGGCCTCTATGTGTGAGCAGAATTCTGAAGGAAGTGATCATTCATCTTCCACTTGTACAACCAGTTGGTCTTCTCGCGGAGAAGACAGTGTATGGTTCTGGCTTGCCTCCTGCTTCGCATGGTCTTCATGGCTCGGCATGTCTCGTGAATCTTGCCTATGAGCGTGGGCTGCTTCTGCTTCTGACGAGACTGGAAGAAGAGAGTTGGGTCAGGAGGAGCCAAGAAAGAGGGGGGTTGCAAGGGGACAACGACCACGACATTGGCTACTGTTAGTTGAGATTTAGATGCCATCACCCCTGCATGGTGGTGCTTCTTGGTCAGTTGGTGTAGAGGGAGGAGAAGGGTAAAAGGGAAAAGAAGAAAAACGGGAAAAGAAGAAGAAGGATCAGAATTCAGGCCGTTCAAAATGTAAGTAGAGGAAGGAAGAAAAACGCATAAATGTGCTGCTGCGTTAACGTTTGAACCAAATAATAAGATGAGTATGTCAGAAATAAGAGAAGTTGGTTATTTAAAGAAAATCAAATAAATGTTAGTAATGAACTCAACGAGTTAATAACGCTAATTTTTTTTTTTTTTGGTCAGTCAATAACGTTAAATTGACTAGTCATAGAATTGTATAAAATGATTAATAAGTAAGGCATATAAAAATGGTAATTAATAACGAAAATAAATATTAGTAAGTAGTAAGTAAATGTGATAACTTAATCGGGGAAAAGGCAGTAAGTTATATTTAAAAAAAAATGGTTTTTTTATATAATGGTTCGTAAACATGAGGTGTTGCAAATATAGGTAAATAAATGTGGTTAACAATGGAAGAAACATTTTTGTGGTCGGATCTAAGAACAGTTTGTAATTTAATAGCAAAATAATCCAAATAAATATTGGTGAATAACTCAAATAAGTGTTGGTAATGTAAACTAGTTGGAATCAGAGAAAATTCAATCACTCAAATTGATGATTTTTAAAATGAGTTGGTAAAAAGTTTGTTAGTAGAGCAAATAAAAGTGATAACTAGATAGAAAAAGTCAGTAAATATAAGAGCAACAAATTAAAACTAATAAGCAACTCTATTGATAACCGTAAGCTAGTTAACAATTTAAGAAAAATAAGTCACACAAATAAAGATTGATAAATTATTTATAGTTGACAAATTTAAGCTGTTTGGTAGAAAGGTATATAAAAATTGGTAAAGGATGAGAGAAGCTTTTGTTTTTTTAGGGGGGGTCAAAGAGTAGGGAAGTTGGTATTTAAAAAAAGAAAACGCCAATTAAATATTAGTAATTAACTCATACAGGAGCTGGTAAAGCATTATTCGTTTGTACGTGAAAAGTTGATAATTACTTCAATTTAGATTTGTGATTATAAAAAGAGTTGGTAGTGAGATTAAAAAATGTGGTAATTCATAGAGAAGTTGATAATTAAAGAGAACAAATGAATGTTAGTAATATGCAATTGAAATGAGAGTTGGTAACAAAACATTGTCGGTGAGAAATTCTTTTTAACAAGTCTTTTGATACTTACTAAATCTTAAAGGAATCCACCAGCACAAAATAGAATCTTTTTTTTTATAACGGAACAGTAGAATTGTCCAGAGTTTGAAAAAGCCTGCAAGCAAACCAAATCAATCTCATCAATAAACATGAATCCGAGCTGCAATTACATCTAATTTACCTATCTATACCCTGACTCTTTCATTCACTATGTTCTTATTGACTTCATAGTCATCCATTGTGAATTTGTACTCGCTGCATTGCATTGAACATTATTATGCTTAGAGATGAGGACAGCTCTAAAGTCTCGTCTTAAATAAATTTTTTGCTCCTTCAACTTCACCAAACGAAGACATCATTACATTTAATTATGACTCGATTGTAGTTGGTGGGAGCAAAACTTGGGAACTTGATCTTCCTCCTCCCCCATCCAGTCTTTACTGCATCCCCATCTTTGCATGTCTCAAGCAACGGATGCATCCAGTTTTTTATTCTGGCCCACTTCGGTTGAATGATTCTTCGAAAACGATCAGATGGTCGTTGACTCTGTCACCATTGTCATGTACGCCGCTAGTGTCTGCACGTACAGGTTACTTCATTCGTCATCTTGTCTTTTTCTACCTTTTCTCCATTTTCTTCAACCCATTTTTTGGTGCTCATCTTCTTTCTTCTTGATTATTAGAACTTTTGTGACTTGGTATTGACTGAGTAAGCTCCTCCACACCCCCCCCAATTAAAATAAATGCAGCAATTGGAGAAAAGAAATGCAGACGAATATGGTTCTGGCGTGCTGATATTAACATTTCTCATCAATTGGATCAATGAGACTACAATTTATAGTTGTCATGAACAAGACTTCTTCTTTTCCTTGACAAAAAAAGAATAGATTGCTAGGAAAGAAAGATTTGCTGGGAGTTGGCTGCCAGCCTTTTCATTTTGCCATCATGTCAACCGAGTTGAAGTCTCTTGATGAAGAATTCAATGTGATGCAACCGCCGAAGCTGAAAGAACAGTTCTCCAAGTTTCGAGATTCTGAGTCATGGGTGTGCGAGTTTTAGCGATTCCGCTGGTTTTTCTCCTTGGAGATTCCCTTGGAGATGCAGCTACAAATCCTTTTGATTGTAAACTTAATTCAACCAAATTCTTGACATTTATTTCCCAAAATGTATTATTCATATTGTTGAATTTGTGAATTCCACAACCCCGCTCGCCTGGGCTTTTTGCATGTCTCCTAGCCATTGCCACTTAGATCAACTAAGGTTCCTCCTAGTCAGAGGATGCCACAACATTTACAGGAATCAGAATAGACCATTTGTCCACAACCAATAATAAGAACCCTGGTGCACTGAACATATCGATGCTTCCTATATTCCTATCAACAATGCTAATGTCATTTTTCGGCTGATCTAAGTCTATTTTCTCCTCCTTTTGCCTGCCTCTTTGATCAATCGTGGCTTTATTGCCTGAGAAAGTTTCAGAAGATAAGTAGCTGGAGATCTCAAATTTCGCAATGCATCGAAGGAGTAAATCTAACTGTTTGTAGTCTTTAGAGTTGGTCAAAATAGTGAAATTTGTTACAGATCAATTGGTGGTATGATTTTTGTTTAGGCATGTTTTGGCCTTGGAAGTCATTATTTTACATATAGGTCATTCTCACGGGTTTGGTTTTGGTACAACGATCATGCTACTTTCGTTTGATAAGGGAATCAGTTACAAAGATTTTATAGGGTCTTAGCCCCTCTGGTACAAAGATTCTGCTGTTGGTTGCAATTCAAGCAACCAAGGTTCTGAACATTATTAGAGAAGCTACTATTGCTTTTGCGATCTTCAGATTCACACAGAACTGTTGGATTATTGCTATTCAATACACACACAAGACATGTATTTATCATTTTCTCATTGTTCAATTGGTCATGTTCGAATGCAGTCAGTGCAATTACAGGGCTAATGAGTGATTGGCAAGATACACATCCCAATTGGGCGGGGACTGATCCTTGTGGCAATGATTGGGATGGGATTGGCTGCACCGTTTCTCGCATTACTTCCATGTAAGTTTTTGAGCATCCTTATGGACTTTATATTTGAGAGTCTGCATTTCATAATTATGTGTGCAGTTTATTGGACTCTCTTAATTTCAGAACGTTGTGGAGTATTGGTTTGACAGGTTCGCTTCCAGGAGACATTGGACAATTATCTGAATTACAGGTTCTGTAAATTCACTATCTCTTTCCCTTCCGAGATTATGTTCAATGCAAAGACTTAATTACCACATTTGTTTCCCATGTCCTTTTCTGCCGAAAGATAATATAGGACACAAATTTCTGTAAAATTGTATTTATTGACCATAACTGGAGGCGATTATTGAGAAGACGGGCTTAAGTTTTTATTTTGCTGTTGTCATGTATGTAGTCCTCCCCTCTAGATTCTTGTACTTTCTTCTCTCCCATGCATCCTGTAATGCATGTAAAGCTATCAATGATGTGCAAGTAGTGGGATTCATGTCTAGAATTTGGTCTTTTTTATCTGTTTTAGCTGCCTGAAATGGTCTTCTGTAAGTTGTTATTGAGTATAATAAGCCTTTCGTGTAGGGACCTATCTTACAACGAGGGCCTGATTGGATCTCTTCCTGTGAAAACTGGAAACTTGATGAAGCTCACGAACTTCTAAGCTATATACATCAGCATTTCTAGCATATTCTGTATCCCCTGACTTTTAAAGTCGAAAATGACCAACCTGCCTTTTCATCTCAAAATGCAAGAATCCTGGTGGGTTGTGGATTGCCTGGTCGAATACCATCTTAAGCTCGGCTGTCACGCCCGGACCTCGAGCGCGCACACATCCTCGGTGGTCGATAGAATTGCGACGTTCCTAGGACGCGTCACCGACCCAATCATTTTTATGTACATGCGGAAGCGAACTAATAAATCTCCAGACAAGAATCAACACAGGGATAGAAAAGCAGAACAACACATTTTTCATAAAACACACTTTATAGACAGTCGAGCCAAACCTAAGGTTTATGTACAAGAGGTCTATCTAAAAAAAAAAAAAACCACTAGGCCATATACACTCGGACTTTCAGCCTCGGTGTGGCATCCTGAATTTCAGGTTCTGTTTTCCATTGAATGAATCGGGCTTTTCATCGACGCGCCTATAGTTCTATTCTCTGAGCTGATCACTCACGAGATAACTAGTCTATCTGGTGAAGCCGTTAAGAGATTTTAACGCAATAGACTTGAGAATTCGATCAGGAATCGACTGCTCAACCGTGCCAATCTGCAAGGGTCATTACGGCACAGTTAAAAATTGATCAAAGATCAGAGATAGGTCAATTCGACCGAGATATGTGATCAAGGTGTGGGTGATTTCACCCGATTGCAAAATTCTCGTTGATCGGCACTAAACCAACTTTTCTGTCGTTTTGGTACCTTGTGCCCGTATTTGAAATCTCGAGATTTTCACGACAACCGAGAGTTGCCAATATGTCGAATATGTATATTGTGACTCGAAAATAATCGACCACGGGTCAATTGCACTAAAAATTCCTAAAAGCTACCTGGTAGGTTAGGTCACGCTAAAATCGCGCTAGATTGAAATTAACCGCGAATTTGAACCTAATTTCAGAAATTGAAAGTTCTGTCATGTCACGTATCATTTTAGGAACGTCGACTCATCCTCCAAAGATTTTTTCCTGCAATTTGGGATTTTTGGCAAAATTCCAAAGTAGGACCGTTTTTGACCGGAAAAATCAGAGGACCGTTTTTGATCCTGTTTTTGGGATTCAAGTGGGTTCAATTGGTGAGGAAAAATGTTAATTTGGTCGAGGACATCTTGATTGGAATTATGGGAACCGAATTAGGCTCAATTGGAGAGGAATTGGGTTCAAGTTGGGGGAAATGTTACAAAATTCGTAGGCCAAGGGGTGTGCAACATTTTGGACCACTTGGGGATGGTTCTAGGGGGATTTTTGTGCTCAAATTTGGTTGAGGAAGACAGCCCAGCTGATGGGGCCTTGCCATGAGTGTTTGAAGATAGAGAAGAAGACTTTGAGGCCAATGGGACCCTCCAAACCTTCAGCTGACTTCTTCTTCTTCGAGAGGTTACTTTCCCCATTGTTGTCCCTTTTGAAAGCTCAAAGTTGCAGAGAAACCAGCCAAGCCTCCTCTAGTCATCGCACGCTTGCTCGAGCTGCTGGAGCTCCTCCACTCGTCGTCTTAGTGCCGTTGCTGCCGTTGAGCCCCGCGTGCCCATTCGCCGCTTGTTCCACCTCTAGCTCGCGTCTCCGCGAGTTCGGCCATTGTCCCAATGTGGTCGAGCCTCCTTTGCTGTCACCCCGGTCACTATCGTCCCCATCTAGCTGCCGGAAGCCTCCGCCCGCCCGCTTAGTTGTCTCCGCCTCGCCGTTTCTAGCCCAAGCCTAGCCCCGAGCAACCTCTTTCGGCCCAAGGACAGAGCCGAAAGCCCTTAGCCTAGCCGTGACCTGTTGGGCCCGTTTTAGGCCTGTCCCGTCCCCGTTTGGTGTCGCCGCAGGGTCGTTTGTCGCTCGTTTCCGCGTCGCCGTCGTCGTGGACTCACCGGATCACAAAACCGGTGAGTTTACTTGTTAAACTCTGCTTAGGGAGTTAATGATGCTTAATGGTTGATTAGTTTAGGCTAATTATGATTTAGGTGGTTAGTTAGAACATATTAGTGATTTAATTATTCGATTTTGCATGTTAGGTGGTTAGAATGGCTTAATTAGGAAGTAGATAAGTTGCACCATTTATCTAGATTGGTTCAGAAATTTTCCGGGCCCGTTTCGGTGTTTAATTAAGCATTTTCGACATAAGTTTCTATTTTTGGTAATTAATTGCATTTATTTGATTATTTTTGGTACTTATTTAATTATTTATTATTTTCCGGATATTATACCGGGATAGCCGATGATCGGAATTTCGTGCTGATTACAACGGTGTGTTTGGTTTATTTAATTGAGTACTAATTTGTGCAAATTGAGATCGTAATTTTGGGTATTTATTCCAAAATTGTGGAATTTCGGTATTTTAATTAGAAAATATTGGGCGTTAGTTTTCAACGCCGAAAATGTGTTTATGCCCTATTTAAATAGTGGGATTTTTGAAAAGGCAGATATTGCATTTTTAGCTCAGGCCGACCGTGTACCCACATACGATTATTTTTATCGGGTATTTTTAACACGGTTAATCGTCAGCTTTTGAGAGCATTAAATCGTAAGCTTATGCGAGCATTTTTGTACATCAGCTTGTGAGAGCATTATAAATTGTCAGCTTGTGCGAGCATTATTAAATTGTCAGCTTGTGAGAGCAGTATAGTATATCACCATATATGCGCTTTGATATGTCAGCTTGTGAGAGCAGTATACTACATCAGCCTGGGTGAGCTATAATATATATCAGCTTGTGCGAGCTATCATCTATATATCAACTTGTGAGAGTTATGACCATCTATTTCAATTTTTGTGAGCAGTGATCGTATAGATAGATTGATAGATGGTATTGATTGATTTACCGATCGAATTGAATGGATGGATTGATCGATTGGGTTGAATTGATTGGTTGAGATTATGAACTCTACTGACGTGCGGGAGGGAACTGAGGCAAGGTAAGTCCTCTGTCTTGTGTGTGCATCGACTGCCTTTAGGCGTATTTCCTTCCTAGTCGGAGTTTAGGGGGTGAACTTGCTGAGACATTGTCTCACCCCGTTGTGGGCTCAACCTTTTCAGGTCCTTAGATGGCAGTTCCTACGGAACGTTTTGGCCGGCCCATGAGGGTTACTGAGCTGGTTTTTAATTACCCCGATCTCGAAAGTCACTAGGTCTATGAACTGGTAGTGACCACTATCTGGGTCGAAGAGGGCCTACCTCATAGTGTGTGACATCCTGAATTTTTCAGTTCTGCTTTCAATTAAATTAATCGGGCCTTTCATCGATGCGCCTATAGTGCTATTCTCAGAGCTAATCACTCGTGAGATAACTAGACTATCAGGAGAAGTCATTAAGGAATTTTAATGCATTAGACTTGAGAATTTGACCAGGAATCGGCTACTCGACCGTGCTCATCTGCAAAGATCATTACGGCACAGTTAAAAGTCGATTAGAGATCAGAGATAGGTCGGTTCGATAGAGATGTGTGGCTAAACGTGAGTGATTCCACTAAATTACAAAATTCTCGTCGACTGGTACTAGACTCGATTTTTCTATCATTTTGGTACCTTGTGTACGTATTTGAAACCTCGAGATTTTCACGACAACCAAGAGTCACCAATGTGTCAAAGAGGTTCATTGTGGCTCGAAGAAAATTGACCACGGGTCATTTGCACTAAATTTTTTTGAAAGCTACATGGTAGCCTAGGTTACGCTAAAATCGCGCCGGATTGAAATTATCCGTGAATTTGAATCCGATTTCAGAAATTGAAAGTTTTGTCATGTCATAAACCATTTAAGGAACGTCGACTCAGTCTTCAAAGATTCTTCTGCAAACCGAGATTTTTGGCGAAAAGTTGAGGTAGGGTCGTTTTCGACCGGAAAACGCCGATGACCATTTTTGATTGCGAAATTGGGATGCAAGTAGGATCAATTGGCGAGGAAAAATACCAATTTGATTGAAGACTCAATATTGGAATTTTTAGAAGCCGAATTACACGGATTCAAGTGAGGATTGAAATCCAATTTGAACTAAAGGCACCAAAAATCGTATGCCCCCCTTAGACCTAACATTTGGACTACTTCAAGCTTCTAGAAGGAAGCCAGGGCCGCTGGAAATGTGCTGTGCTAACCAGTTGGTGGTGGGGGCCAAGTGAGGAGACCAAGGGATGAGGATGAGACCATGGAGGGACCCCCCATAACAGCTGGTCCCCTCTCCCCCTCTTCTGCCAGTCGATCCTTCCCCTCTCCTCCTTCTTCTTGTATTTTGAAACTCAAAGAAACTCGAAGAAACCGAACTGCAGCCTCCTCGCCGTCGCAACCGCTCGTTGGAGCTACCGAATGCCGCCGCTGTGCGTTTGCACTCACCCGCAGGTCTCGCACAAGCTGGGCCAGTTCTGCCTGTCCGTGCGTTCGTGCGCCCTCGTCCTCGTCCTTGCTTGCCGCCTCAGGTCGTGTTTGAGCTCGTTCAGCTGCCTCTAACCGCCGTTGAAGCTCGGAGCCACCCGCCTGGTTTGCTGAAGTTCGGCTGCTCCTGTCTCGCTGTTTGCTCGCTCAACGGACCACTGGAGCAGCTTCTGTAGCCCCCGACCAGTGCCAAAATCAGTGGGTATTCTAGCCATTATTTGGGCCGTTTCTGGGCCGTTCCCGACCTCAAAAGGCGGTCCCGCTTTGGAGTTTATCGATTCTCGCCGCGTCCTCGTCGATTTGATCCGAGCGAATCGCTTAACAAGTGAGTTTAACTCACTAATCAATGCTTAGTAAGTAAATGAAGTTTAGGAGTTGATTAGTTTAAGTTAAGCTTGGATTATGTGGATAGTTAGAATGGATTAGTGAATTAATTAGCCGATTGTGCATAGGTGGTTAGTTTAGTGCAATTAGGGCCTAAACAAGCTCTTGCATTTATCTAGAGTGGTTCGAAAATTTTCCAGGCTTGTCTCGGCTTTCAATTAGGCTTTACGGGCCTAAGTTGCTTTTTTGGTATTTATTAATTAATTTTTGTAATTAATTAATTAATTAATTATTTTCTGGAAATTAGACGGGATAGTCGGTGACCGAAATTTTATGCGATTGCAATGGCATGATATGTTTATTTAATTGACTGTTATTTTATGCAAATTGAGTGTGATTTGTGATTGTTGGTAATTATCCCAAAATTAATTAATTTCATTAATTAATTAGAAAATCATCGTGCGTCGGTTTACAGCGCCAAAAAGGAATTTAGGGATTGTTGAAATTAGTGAGATTTTCAGGTGAGAAAATGTTCTATTTTGGCCAAGGTTGACCGTGTACCCACACACGAGTATTTTTATCGGGTATGATAAAAATGGGGAAATATATCAGTTTATCTGGCAGTTTCTGGCGAGCATATTTAGTATACTATATCAGTATATCTAGTAGCTTCTGGCAAGCATATTAGTATATTATATCAGTATATATGGTAGCTTTTGGTGAGCTATATTATATATACCAGCTTAGAGTGAGCAATCTTGACTATGATTGGACTTTATAGATAGTATCGATTGAGATGACCGGGGAATGGTCTCGATGACATGGAATCGACTGAGTCGATTGATCGATGATTCCATCTAAGGGGATGAATTGAATTGTGAAGTGATTAGTTGGATGGTTATTTGAATTATATTGATTTACAGGAAGGAATTGAGGCCAAGGTAAGTTCTCTGACTCGTGTTTGTGCTTAGGCAGCCCTTGGTGCGTATTTTCTTCCTAGTCGGGTCTTAGGGGGTTGAACTTGCTGAGACGTCGTCTCACCCCGTTGTGGGATAACATTTCAGGTCCATAGATGGTAGCTCCGCTCGAGCATTTTGGTCAACCGAGGAAGATCACAAAACATAAGTATTACATTCCGATTCATGGGCACCCTAATGGGTTAGAGTACAAACTGGTGAAGCCCATAATCTGGGTTGATGCGGGTCTACCCAAAAAGGTGCCCCATCAATACGGATAATGGTACCACCGGGATCGTAAGGGATTGAGAGAGGGCCCGTCACCGAATTTGAGATACATCCATATGTGATGGAGGTTGCTTTTGGAAAGGGCACTGTTGACACCTAAATTTTGGTAACCCTAGGAAAATAAAAATAAAAATCGCAAATAAAAGGAAAAAAACAGGGGAAGATCAATCTGATTGATTATGCATGGAAATTTGAAATTATGATGAATATCTAGATTTTGATAGAGGAGAAGTAATTAAAAATCAGATGAATAAAGGGCAAGGATTTTGATAAAATGGAAGGAAGCTTGATTGCGAAATCACGCTCCGATTTGCAGCTTTGATTTAATGCAACAAAAGATGGAAACTCGAAAGTTGCCATGGAAAGCGGCCTTCTGGAAATCACTATAAAAGAGAGACATAATTTTTGTGACCAAGGGGACGAATTCGCTAAAATTTTTTTGTAAAAAGAGCCGAGAGAATTTGTGAAAGTGAGAAAAAAATAAAAGAGAGGAAACCCCATTTTCTCGTCCAAGAGTCTTTTTTTTTTTCCCTTATGACAACTCGTAGAAGAAAAGAATGGGGAAAGTCAGCAAAAGAAAGAGAAAAAGTGCGAGAGAAGAAGTGACATGTGGCTAGAGAGGAAAAAGAGAAAAAAAAAGAAAAACAAAGTAGCAACAAATGTTCGTCTTCTTCGCGTGTGGACGCACTCCGCCCGCGCTTGCGTTGCACCTCCTTCGCTAGCCACCACCGCTGCTCCACCACCACCGCTCCGCCATTGTAGCCCCGCTAGCATCTCGCCGTCGTCGGAGATCCCACAAGCTAGAGCCACAGCCTCACCCGCGAGCTCATGTCACGCCCCCTCCGATGCCACTCGGTAGTCGAAGTCCGAGCCCCTTATCGTCGCTGTCCTCTGCCCGGAGCTCGACGCCGCCGTGCCTCTCGCAATTCTTGCCTAGCAACCCGATGGTTCGCCTCCCTTCAGCCGACATCACTGCACCAGCGCCCGACGTCCGTGACGCCGCTGCAACCGAGCGCCAACCTTCGCCTAACGCTCGTCGCCGACCTGCAGGTGCCGGACGCTAGAAGCCCCAACGTCGTTGCCTTTCGGCAGCCCGCAACCTAGTGTCCGACGCCGCCGCCGCCCTCTCGCCCGACGCTCACCCGCTGCCGCGCTTGGTGCTTGACGCTCGGCCACCGACGCCGCCACCCGAGTGCCACCCGCCACCGCACCGGCGCCCGACGCCCTCTCCACCTACCGCCCGAGCGCCGCTCTTCTCGGTCGTCGATCGTCGACGCCTCCTTTGCTGTTCGTCACCGCTTGTCGCAACGCGAGCGCCTCCCGACCGCCCGCGCCCGACTCCTTTGCCGCTACTTTTGTTTTGTGTTCCCTTTGCGGGTTGCCGTGCTACCCTCCGACGCCCAACAGCCCCGATTGCGCTGCCCTCTGCCCGAGCGCCGCTCAACCAACGTCTGTAGATCCGCCGTCCCGCACCTCAGCTCGCACCGCCTCTGCCCGCGACTTGTTCGCCCATTGACGTTGCTGATTCGCCCATTCATCAACGCGCGATGCCTTCTCCTGTTGTGTTGAGTCCCCTTAGGTAGTTTATTTTTATTTTTCATTTATTTTATGTTATTTTATTTTTTAAAGTTTAGTTATTTAAATTGGAACATTGGACCTCGATATTCATTTTATGAATATTGTAAGCATTAACTGCAGGCATTTTGTCCAAAATTATTGTAATTATTAATTTGATTCGTAAGACGTCGGATCATTTTTTTAATTATATTAATTTTTGGGCATTTTGATAGTATTTTAATTGTTAAATCATTATAATTATTAATTTGATTCGCAAGACTTCGGATCATATGTTAATTATTTTGAACCTTTTTTATATGTAGTGATGTTTAGGGTTAGAGTAATTGTTACTTTAATCTGTGAGACAACAGGTTATTTTTTCGATTATTTTAATCCTTTATCCGTTGAATATCTTAATTGTTCAGATGCAATGTTTATCTGATAACTGTTTGTCATGAAAAACACAAAAAAAAAAAAAAAAAAAAAATCAAATCTTGCATTGGAGTGTGTTGGTTTAGTAAATTAGGATTGCATTTTTAGGATTACATTTTTTAGGATTGCACTTTTAGATTTAGGAATGATTTTTTTAGATAAACTCTTAAATAACGTTTGCATATTTTAATAATCTCATCTTTCTAAAAAATAGTTTTCTAAGATAGGATAGGGTTTAAGTCAAATTATTCCCTAAAATAAATTAGAAAATTATTCATTTTAAATAGTTTAATTAGGATTTTTATTAATTTCGAATTTCAATAAAAAAATACAAAAATATTAGGTGCATGTTAATTAGTTTGCATAATAGGTTCATTTAATTAGAATTTGTTAGTAAAATTAGGTCATGTAGTTAAAATGCATGTTTTATGATAAAATTCTAATTTCAAGAAAATCCAAAAATAATTGCTTGCTTTGTGTGTTAATTCTTTTTATGCAATTTATTTATTTATTTTTCATTGAATGTTTAATAGTGGATGAGCATTCGTGTGGTTGCCATATTTGCATGATAGTAATTTAGGTTAAAATAAATCTTAGTACTGCAAAAACATTTTTAAAAAAAATAAAAAGAAATGGTACCGAAAGGGCATTAGAGAAATCTAGTGTAACCAAGTCCTCGTACCCAAAATCTCTAGTTCGTAGGAGTAAAATAATTCTTCTATTATTTTACTTAGGTGTCTAATTGACCTACCATAAACTGATTAGTGGCGACTCCTAGATAAAATCAATTCGCATGTTAAAAACTTGAACCTAAGTCGCGAATTGGTATGGGCTTGGGAGAGCCCGAGTTAAGTTTAAGACTTAGTAGTCCATTAGCCTAAACTCTAGGTGGTGCACCCGAAATTTTAGGTCGCGACAGCTTGGCGACTCTACTGGGGACTTGTGTTAAAACACTTAGTGGACTTAGGCCAGTTTTTTTCTTTTTCTCTTAAAAATGTTTTTGTTTAGCAGCGAGCACACCAGGTACGCCCCTAACTTTCTAAGGTGTTAAATGTTCTTGCAGATGGGAGATATAATGGGAGTAGTCTTTGCTAATCCTTGTCTTGCAGGAAGGTGTGGGATGAATGATTTATTTTTCCCTGATTAGAAGTGTTGTTTGCATGTAAACTGTATGTTTTACTACTTTTAGCACTACACTATTGCACACACAACCTGTGGTTGGACCTGAGCTGCGATAGGATTTTTAGGATGGTGTTAAGAAGGATACTTCCTCCAAAGCGAGACTGCTATGTAGAGGTTGACATTCTCTTCCCTGAATTTTTTTTTCATGGTGTCGAATGTGTTTGTCCATATCCGCGAGACTGCGTGACTATTAGGCATTCCATTCGACTGAGCCGGAGTTAGGAGGACCTGATACGTTAATGCGAGACTGCAATGGTCAGATCATCCTCTTAGCTCCACTTTGTTAAGCCATCTAGATAGAAATCGAGCCTCACATTTCATGCGTGTGTCTATGTGATTGTCATCCCTTTCCGGTGAAAGTAAGTTGTCTAAATTCTTATTTCGCAATTTACTTACATTATTGAAATTTTGTTGGTCCATGACAATAGGTTTCGTCGTCAGTCTTGTTTTATATGCGATGAGGAAAACCGACGTACAATTCATTTCCACTCTCAAAAAAGAGCTCAGAATGTGGTTGGACCAGTTAGATCAAGATGGCCAGAGATATGTGAAAGCCAGGATCGCCCGACTTCTCCCACTATTAGAGATCAACATTCACTCTGGTATTATACAGGTGCTGCCTCACTTCTAATGTCCACAAACTTCCACCTTCATATTTGGTGAGTACGAGTTAACTCCAACACTAGAGGAATATAGTGTTGCCATTGGAATGCCTCTGGACAAGGAACTTGTTAGGCCGCCTATTGGTATAGATTCTATTTCTGAATTATCACAGTTTTTAGAAATCGAAGCCGAAAGGGTAAGGAAGGCTGTCAAAGCCAATTGTTTTGCATGCCCATTTTCATTGTTGGAAGAATGTTTTGCAAATCAATCAATGATTTCAAAAGCTAGGATTTTCTTGTTAGCATTTTTTGGGCTACTTGTTTTTCCTTATCGAAAAAATGCCATTAATCCTTCAATTTCATGGGTAGTTAATCGTGTTTGCGATGGCTTAAATTATGTCAATAGGGTTTTAGCTGAAACATTTTTGTCATTAAATTGTTTAAAAAAAAAATGAAGAAAAGATCATGTGTGCCCTCCCTGAACTTTTACAAATATGGTTTTTCTCACACATAAAAAGTTTTGGGCATCTTATGAAACCATTTCAGATTGATAACTTAAGGCACCCCATACAAAAATTTGCGGTCTTGGAACGTTTTTCCCCAAATAAATAGTACGCCCGTTGGATTAATTTTTTGAAAAATCCTAATCCTAAGGCCTTCTTATGGCATACTAAATGGCTACATGTTGAGGAGGCTCGTTTCTCTCACAAGTATGAGGTGCTAATCCCATTGTTGGACCTTTCTGGCGCTACTTCCTATTACCCATATAGGGTGGCCCGTCAGTACAGAGCTCTTCAAGAAGTTCCTCCGCCCCTCAAGACGGAATTGTTCCAAGTTCGTTTTGTTCGTACGGATTATGACTACTTCAATGAGATCCAGATGATCATTGCTGCATGGAATGAATGCCATCTAGAGAGGATTTTGGTGCTCAAGAGATTGAAAGGCGAAGAAGAGGTCTACCATGCGTCAACATTCTACATCCAACAACATCGGACTCTTGCTGCCTTACGTTTAGTGGTCCCCGATGTGACTAAGATGCCCACTCAGCAAGCACAAATTGAGCATCTTAAGCGGAAAGTGGAAATGATTGAAACTGAAAATAAGAAGCTTCGCAAGGCGCTGGGATCCCGAAAGCATATAAAATGAGATTTTTTGAATTTTGATTCTTAGTTCAATGTCTAGGGACATCGATTTCAATTTTCAATTCAATATTTTTAATTTTTAGTTCAATGTTTGGGAACTTAAATTTCAATTCTTAGTTCATTGTTAGGAAGTTTGGTCCAATGTTTCAAGTGAATTTTGAATAAAATCAGGCGATTAGACCATTGTCATGGGCCATTTTCCTATATTGTCATTGGTTCTTACATGACCTCTTTTCCCTTTTAGGTGACAACGGACCCGCCGCGCTCGCCTATTATTACACGATCAAGGGCTATAATGGCCAACCAAAACGAGATGCGCGATCATATGTCCACCATTGAAGATCAACTCCAACAGCTAGCCGCCTTTATGCAGCTTATAACAGCTCAACTTCAATCCCTCTGGGTAAATCCGAATCCTGCACCCGCTCTCCCCGAGATAGTAGCCCCGAAGCAGACAAATAGGGCCCAAATGAGTGATGATGAAATGCTCGAGCTGGAAGATGACCTGGTCCTTGTTGGAAAGATCAAACCTAGCAGCATTCCCAAGATAGTGCAGGATGAGCGCTTTGCGAAGCTAGAAGAGAGAGTGAAACAACTGCAGGAGTCACAGAGCTCACTTCTATTCGACCTCTCGGTTTATGAGAAGGTCAAGATGCCAAGCAAGTTCAAGATGCCAGAGTTTGAGAAGTATGATGGTACTTGCCCAAAATCTCATTTGCAGATGTACCACGTACGCATGGCCCAGCATGTAAAAAATGAGCCCCTCATGATCCATTCATTTCATGCGAGTTTGACCGGGCTCGCGCTGAACTGGTACGTAATGAAGAATGTGAACCTCATTGACACCTGTAACGAAGTGGCTGACGCGTTCCTCAAGCATAATAAGTTTAACATGGACATCGCACCTTCCCGAGAAGACCTTGAGCAGATGGAAAAGAAAAGGAGTGAGTCATTTAAAGAATACGCTGTGAGGTGGAGAAATTTGGCAGCTCAAATCACTCCTGAGCCTACTAACAAGGAGTTGATGAAATTGTTTGTCAAAACTCTCCTGTCTGAGTTCCGTAACCGAATGGCCAGCACGTACATTGAAAACTTCAATCAGCTTATTCCTATGGGAAAACAAATCGAGATGGGGATAAGGGAATGATGGTTTACTGAGCCATCAAGTAAAGATTCTCTGCCAAGAAGGAGAAAGAAGCGGCTGTGGATGTGAATGTGGTTTATAGCCAAGAAAGTACCAATCGTTCCTCAAGCATAATAAGTTTAACATGGACATCGCACCTTCCCGAGAAGACCTTGAGCGGACACAAGCAGCTAGTCATCAATCATTTGCCCAAGCAAATAATAGAAGGCAGTTTTCTCCTCTCCCTGGGTCTCCATCCCAAGTGTTGGCAATCCTCCGAAAGAAAGGCTTGCTCACTAGTGAACCGAAGCGCCCTAACCGCGAAAGCATTCAGGGTTACGACTCGACGAAAAAGTGTGACTACCATAGCGGTGAATTGAGGCACTCAACTGATGAATGCTTTATCCTCAAGCATCGGATCCAAAACCTCTTGGACACGAAGGCCTTTTCGTTTCAAACTACTCAGCCAAATGTCCAGAAAAATCCGCTACTAGAGCATGAGGATAGGGTGAATGCTATTTTTGAACATGATGCCGGTCGAATTAAGAACTCGAAGGTGCACGTGGCATATGCCTATAATGGATTGGTGAGAGCTGGATATTATCCAGATCATGAAGATGTTCCCCTATCATTGATGAGGGAAAAAGTTGCCAAAATGGTGGATGACTGCATCATCGTGTATGCTGACCGTAACTGCATAGTTTCCACTATTTCCCACATCATTATCGATTGGGAGGAGGAGCAGGCTGCGCTTAATGCTGATAAAGAAGAAGTTGATCCTTCACTTGCGGACATGCCCCCACTAGAAGATGCATCCGATGAGGAGATAGTGATTGAAATGCCTTAGCCGTATGAGTATGCCAACAATAAGGCGGTGCCTTGGTCTTATGACCTAGATGTTGACCTCGTTACAAGGTCTGGTCGGACTTATACTCAAGCTAGTGCTCAACCTGTCACTAATGAAGAGGCTAAGGAATTTTTGGCTGTGATTAAAGCAAGCGAGTTTAATGTGGTTGACCAACTGTGAAAGATGCCCGCTCAGATCTCCTTACTCAAGCTCTTGCTGACATCCCCGGTGCATCAAAAGTCGCTAATGAAGGTGCTGAGTAAAATTCGTGTGCTAGAGACGGCCGAGACGGACAAGTTGGAAGAATTTGTGGGATCGGTTATTCTCAAGGACTTAATTGCTTTTTCTGATGAGGAATTCCCTCTTGAGGGCAGGGGGCATAACAAAGCACTCTACATATTTGTCAAGCACAAGTCTTCTCATGTGTCCCGAGTGCTCACTGATAATGGGTCCGCCCTAAACATATGTCCATTGGCCACTCTTCACCGCCTCAAGGTAGATCCATCGAGGGTACATGTTACGAAGACTTCGGTGCGAGCTTTCAATGGGACAAAAAAGGAGGTGATCGGGGAAATCCATCTCGACGTGCAAATAGGGCCGGTCGTCTTTAGCATTCCCTTAGGTAGTTTATTTTTATTTATTTATTTATTTTATGTTATTTTATTTTTTAAAGTTTAGTTATTTAAATTGGAACATTGGATCTCGATATTCATTTTATGAATATTGTAAGCATTAACCGCAGGCGTTTTGTCCAAAATTATTATAATTATTAATTTGATCGAGTAAGACGTCGAATCATTTTTTTAATTATATTAATTTTTGGGCATTTTGATAGAATTTTAATTGTTAAATCATTATAATTATTAATTTGATTCGTAAGACTTCGGATCAGATTTTAATTATTTTGAACATTTTTTATATGTCGTGATGTTTAGGGTTAGAGTAATAATTAATTTAACCCGTGAGACAACATGTTATTTTTTCGGTTATTTTAATCATTTATTTGTTGAATATCTTAATTGTTCAGATGCAATGTTTATCTCGATAACCGCTTGTCATGAAAAACACAAATATATATATATATATATATATATATATATATATATAAATCAAAAAACCAAATCTTGCATTAGAGTGTGTTGGTTTAGTAAATTAGGATTGCATTTTTAGGATTACATTTTTTTAGGATTGCACTTTTAGATTTAGGATTGATTTTTTTAGATAAACTCTTAAATAATGTTTGCACATTTTAATAATCTCATCTTTCTAAAAAATAGTTTTCTAAGATAGGATAGGGTTTAAGTCAAATTAATCCCTAAAATAAATTAGAAAATTATTCATTTTAAATATTTTAATTAGGATTTTTATTAATTCCGAATTTCAATATAAAATACAAAAATATTAGGTGCATGTTAATTAGTTTGCATAATAGGTTCATTTAATTAGAATTTTAGTAAAATGAGGTCATGTAGTTGAAATGCATGTTTTATGATAAAATTCTAATTTCAAGAAAATCCAAAAATAATTGCTTGCTTTGTGTGTTAATTCTTTTGATGCAATTTATTTATTTAATTTTCAATGAATGTTTAATAGTGGATGAGCATTCGTGTGGTCACCATATTTGCATGATAGTAATTTAGGTTAAAATAAATCTTAGCTACCTGTAAAAACATTTTTAAAAAAATAAAAAGAAATGGTATCGAAAGGGCATTAGAGAAATCTAGGGCGTGCATGTTTTCGTTTCTTTTTTCTGTTTAAGAACAGATTTTTTGTTTTTTTGTTCCCGGGAACAAAAAAAGAACAGAAACGCGTTTGTTTGCGTTTTTGTTCCAAATCTGTTTTTTGTTCCCGGGAACAAAAAAAGAACAGAAACAAGAAACAAAAAAAAGTTGTTTCTTGTTTCTGGAACAACTTTTTGGGAACAAATTTTCTCTCTCCACTCTTCTTCTTCTTCTTCTTCTTCTTCTTCTTCTTCTTCTTCTTCTTCTTCTTTTTCTTTGGCCGGTCGCTGGCGACCTCGTCGGAGCGTCGCCGGTCCCCGGCGAGGCCGAGCGTCGCCAGCCCCTGGCGAGGCTCGGTCTCGCCTTGGCTGGGCGAGCTCGGGCTTGCCCAGATCTGGCGAGGCCGAGCTCGCCCAGCCTACCGGCGAGGCTCGCCCGGCGGTGGCCCGGCGAGGCCGAGCCTCGGGCCGGTGGCTGGCGAGCTCGGCCTCGCCGGATCCGGGCGAGCCCGAGCTTGCCGAGCCTCGAGGTGTGGGGCGAGGCCGGGCGAGCTCGGGCTCGCCAGATCCGGCGAGGCCAAGCTCGCCCGACCACCGGCGAGGCGTCGCTGGGCGGTGGCCCGGCGAGCCTCGCCGTGGCCGGGCGAGGCCGGCCCCCGTCGGCCGGTCGCGGGAGGCCGGCGACCGGCCAAAAGAAGAAAAAAAGAAAAAAGAAAAAAGAAAGGAAAAAAGGAAAAATAAAATAAAAATATTAAAAAATTAAAAGAAACAAAAAAAGAATATAAATTTACCAAACGTGTTTCTATTCTTTTTTATTCTCGGACCAAGTTTACCAAACGCATCTTTCGGTCAAAAATTGTTCTCCGGAACAGAAATAGTTTTTTCTATTTCGTTGCACGGAACAATTTTGAGTAAACGTTACCAAACGCGCCCCTAGTGTAACCAAGTCCCCGTACCCAAAATTTCTGATTCGTAGGAGTAAAATGATTCTCCCATTACTTTACTTAGGTGTCTAATCGACCTACCATAAACTGATTAGTGACGACTCCTAGATAAAATCAATTTGCATGTTAAAAACTTGAACCTAAGTCACGAATTGGTATGGGCTTGGGAGAGCCCGAGCTAAGTTTAAGACTTAGTAGTCCATTAACCTAAACTCTAGGTAGTGCACCCGAAATTTTAGGTCGCGACAGGCACTGCAGACCCTCCAGGTGGTTCGGTGGTAGGTCTAGTGGACCCTGACCTTGAATATCTGAGATCTCCTATGTATTTAGCAGTAGGCTCTAGTTGGAGTATGGAGGGAGATGGCGAGGATGATGAGAAATCGTAGTTGTTCGAAACCCCCTTGTTTGGTAGACCTGATGTATGTATATATATATATATATATATGGGTTGGTTTGTATGGTATTCTATATGAAGACTGGTTATGTTATGTATATATAAGTGTGGTTGTGTGTGTGTGTGTGTGTGTGTGTGTTTTTTTTTTGTGAAGTTTGAAAAATTATGGCCCTACTTTCCTATCCCATTGAATTGTTGTCTGGGGATTATTCATCTGCTTCCACATGCATATTAAAATGAATGGGTCGGCGATGCGTCCTAAGACGTCGCTATATAATCGACCAAGCAGGGATGGGCACGCGCTTGGAGAGTCGGGGTGTGACATAGGGCACCTCATCGATTTAGAGCTTGGTTTCACTACGGACCCAATGGATTTAGGGTGGGTCCCCTTCGGGGTTTTGAAATCTCCGCTGTGGTAATTGATGCCACTCTAGGTGAGAGTGTAGCTGATCCTCTTAATGGTGTGGTGGAGGACCCGACAACCCCAGAGACCAAAGGATCGGCGAATGTGTCCGGCTAGCTAGTCTTAGGACAGCTTCGTTTTGAGAGCTAGTCTTTTGTAGACTTCTGTCCTTAGACTAGTATTGTATGTAAACTAGTTGGCTATGTATAAAGGCTTGTTTGGTTGTGCAATTGTGGTTCTACTTTTCTATCCCATCTTTATGCTGTTTGGGGAATTATTAGTTGCTTCCGCATGCGCATTAAAATGAATGGTCGGCGACGCGTCCTGGGACGTCGCAATTAAATTGACCACCAAGGGCTGGGCACGTGCTCAAGGATCGGGCGTGACACTTGGGCTCTGAATCCTCCACACTACGGCCCTGAAAATGGCAACCCACGATGGGGTGAGATATAAATCTCAGCGTGTCTACACCCTAAACCCGATTAGGAAGGTAATACACCTAGAGGCAGCCTATACACACATTATATAAGACTTACTTCGCCTCAGCGTCTTCCTGCACGTTAGCACAACTCATATAATATATGCATACAATAAATGCGCTCGATAATTGAAACGCTTCACTTTCATATCTCAATCAATTATAGGGGTCCCGATTATAAGGCTAAATCGTAATGACACGTTCCATTTCTTGCCACACAATTTTGTCTCATAATCAGGCGCGGTCATCTCACTCATTCAAGCGTTCCAATTAATTATAGCCTAATGGGCACGGCCAACTCAACAATCGACGGTCTTCCAGCGTAACCGGGCATTGTCTCGACCCATCGAGTACGGCAACGTGTACCTCTAGAAGGCATTCTCGAAGGAGCATCGGTCTGGCCTCTATCGCGATCCAGCATTCGTTGATGTGGGGCATTCCATATAGAAGTAACGCCCACCCGACCTTTCTCGGGTGGCGGATTCTCCTAAAGATCACACGCACATCCAATCTTAGCCAAGGACATCGTGCTTTGCACTCAAATGCCTCAATTTAAATAATGTGCCTGACCTATTTTCTTCATATTGAAAACATCCGGTAAAATTGGTGTGCGTGGACACACGGTCAAATCGAACCATAAAGTGTGATATCATCTCTTTTAAAAATCCCACGATTTTATATAGTATTACAAACATTTTTGGCGTCAAAAACTGACACCCGGTATTTTTCTAATTAAATACTAAAAATCCATAATTTTGAAACAATAATTCAAAATCATCATGAAACACTCAATTGCATAAATTAGCATTCAATTGCACAAACCAACTACATCACGATGATCAGCACGAAATTCTAATGACCGGCTATCCCGGTATAATTTACGGAAAATAATAAATAATTAAATAAATTACATTTAATTAAATAAATCCAAAAATCATTAATTAAATCACTAATTAAACTATATACACTGATCTAACCACCTATTGGACTAATTAAATTAATCTAACCAGTCTAGCTACATCTAATCTAACTAAACTATCTAATTGACCACCTAATTAACCTATCTAATTTAATCTAATTAACTAAACAAGCTGACTAAATACATTAATCTCACTTAGCCTAATCTAAACCTCACATAAGCATAATTAACCCCTTAATTAAGGTTTAGGAGGTAAACTCATCGGATTAGCAAATAAATCGGTTCACAGCGACGGTGGCGTGACGGCGACCGAAAATTGGGCCTACGGTGACGTTAAAGGAAGCTTGGAAGGGCCCGAAAAAGGCTCGGCAAGCCCATAGCTAAGCTGCTGGGCTCAATCTTGACTTGAGGGAGCTACTGGTTGGTCCGAGTGGGCTGGCCTCGGCTCGATTTGTGGTTGAGTTGCGGGATGGAATGTGCGTGGGCTATAGTGGGGATATGGGCGAGAAGTCGAGGGGAACGGTGGGCTGGACCGGAGTTGTTGGTGGGGGTGTCGCGGACGTGTGGCGAGAGGAAAGGAGAATCGGTGGAGATAGGAGTGGAGGGGTGCAGCAAAGGTGACGCTGGCGCACGAAGGGGGGGGAAAAGATGATGGGTGTGCGTGTGTTGGCGGTAATGTGCAAAAGAAAGAAATGAATAAAAGGAGGTGAGTGGGAGAGAGATGGTGCGGTGGTGTTTCGGGGCAGCTGCAGGGAATAACGAAATGGGGAAATGACAGAGGGTGCTTGGTCGGTTGGCAAAGAAGGGGAAGGAGGGGACTAGCACGAAGGAGGAGAGGAGGGGAAAAAGCCTTGAAAGTCAAAGAAAATATCCCAAAATCATCAATGCTTGGTCCCCAAAGTCCACATGTTTATCTCCTTGGTCCCCTAATACTTTCTTGCATATACTTTCTCACAAATAGCAAATTTTGGATAGCAAAATGGCAAGTCTCCTCTCCCATCCGAATTTCACTTTCATTTTCCAATTTATCCAAAATCCAATTTTTTTTCGAAAAATCCCGGACTCGACGAAATTTCTTCAAAAGACGAGACGATGTCCTATAAATAAATTGTGACAGGCTTGAATGTCCGATTTCGAAACCGAATTCAATTTCATGGTTAATTTCAACTGAATGCGATTTTAGCGTGACCTAACCTATCGGGTAGCTTTTAGGAATTTTTATTGCATTTGACTCATGGTCAATTATTTTCGATCCACATTGTGCATCTTCGACACTTCGACGACTCTCGATTGTCGTAAAAATCTCAAGGTTTCAATTATGGGCACAGGGTACAGAATCAACAGAAAAATCGGCTTAGTGCCGTTCGATGCGAATTTTGCAATCAGGTGAAATCACCCACAATTTAATTACATGCTTCTATCGAATCGATCTATCTTCGGTCTCTAATCGATTATATTGGGGCCATATTGACCCTTGCAGATTAGCACGGTCGAGTAGTCGATTTCTGATCGAATTCTCAAGTCTGTCGCGTTTATATCCCTTAACAGCTTTACTTGATAGATTAATTATCTCGTGAGTGGCCAACTCAGAAAAAAATGACCATAGGCGGGTTGATGAAAAGCCCAGTTCTTAAAGTCGAGACGGGGTCGAAAATCGAATGTCACATCGGCCATCGGTCTTGATCTCTAATTAGCTTAGAGTGTGGAAAGAGAAAAATTCTCTAACTAGCCGCCCACCCACGTCGTCGCCTGTCTCGCGATGAAGGGATCTATGCTTAGAACCAGGGAAAACCAAGTTAGTTACAATAGGTATCCTATCTTACAATAGGCAAACCACATATTCAAGTCCTTTATAGACTGCTTTTTAGTTGTAGACTACTCAGAGATTTAGTTTAGAGCATAGAGATATTCAATGATGCCAAGATGATAACATTTTTAATTAGGTGAGCTGCATTTCTTAGAGGATCCTACTAGGTTGGAGAACAAGAAATATTTAGAGAGACTTGGAGGGACTTGGGAGGTAGAGGAATTTACTTCTCAGCCTCTTACTTCTTCATTACCATTACAAGGCCTTTTATAGGCGATGAGTACATAGCAGATCTGAAATAGCAGTAGAAAATAAAGACAAGACATGATAGCACAATAGACTGGGGTCTTTGACATAATTACAATGGATAGAGGTTCGTGATCATAGGGGTCCTAGGAAAGGGGTCCCCCCATTGGTCCTGAGAGGATTGTGCGGGATCGTCCGTGTCATCATTCAACGGATTCGACACAATCAACAAATAACTTGTAAATATGAGCTTTCGGAAGATGTGGCCGAGGTTTGTAATTTGTAAATAACTTGTAAGTTGGAGCACTGGAGATGGTACCATTATTATGTACAAAGGTCCACGGACGATGGAGAAACACAATGGTGTGTGTTTCACACCCTGCTTAGGCAATTCTCAATTCTTCTAGGAAGAAGCGTTTCCAATAGGCATGAGAATAACACCATTTAAGCACAATTAAGAGATTTTTGTCATCCTCATTTTCATTATTATAACCAAGTGCAATAAGCTTGATTCATTTGACAAGGAATTTTTTGGTGGGAAACTCAATAGATATTAAATACTTATTGATTAGGTACCATAACAACCATTGAATTTTTTCAAGGAAATACTCTTCCTTCCAAATTAATGGATATATAAATGGATACCTGGGGCTTAATCCAAAAGGATAAATGATTAATCCTCCATGCAATCTAAAGAGATTTGTGTGGCATTGCCACATAAGGCTATCGAGATTTTCAATGACACTATCATTCTGGATTTGCTCAATGATCTCCTATGGGTATTCTACACTTGGTCATTCTCGCATTCTTTCGATTTTATACTTCTCTGACGGGGAAAAGAACGCCTTAGAGTGTATATGTTGATATCTGTTGGTGCCTTTGGTTTGGAGAGAAAATCAGCAAGTAGATTTTTTTTTTTTTTACTTGTAATGTGTTTGGTTTCGAAAGAATAATTCGAGAACCATGTAGTCCATCGAAGTAGGTAGGAATGAGGAATCTGCTTATGCTTGAATCTGGTCATATAGGGAAAAGATACCATATCCAATTCTACTAGGAATTGATGACCAATAATATGGAATTCAAACTTTTTTATTCAATTCTTTATTGCTAATATCTCCTTGAAAGTAGAGTGATAATGCATTTTAGCTTGGAAAAGTTTTCTATTTTTGTAAGCACAAATGTATCGCTTACCATTAATTTCTTCAAACAGTATGGCTGCCTAGTATTCATCACTAGCATCGGTCTGTAGAATTCTTTTCCCAGTAGTTGCAACAAGGGAAGACTTTGCATGACCTCCTTTAGTTCTGCAATTGCTTTGGTTTGAGCCTTTTCCCAAGGTGGATGATTTTTCTTCAACATCAACAACAATGGGATTAGCAGGTTTGCAATGTTTGGAATAAAATCCATGAGATAATTAATTATCTCAAGACATTGCTTAACTTGCTTTGCCGTGAAATCATTTTCTGGGAATTTCAATAATTCTTTAACAATGATGCGGCATTGGATAATTGTACCTTTGTTAAAGGTGCATTCCAAGGACTTTTATTTCAGTCTGAGCAATGATCATCATTCTTTGGAAGACCATGATTCTATATTTCTTTACAATTTTTGCAAGCTGCTTGAGGAGTCAATATTGAGATTCTTCATATGGATTGTAAAGTAATATGTCATTAATGTAAACCATTGCACTAGGCAAAATTGACTGAAAGATAGACACATGACCTTTTGAAATAAGGAGGGGCGACTTTGAGACCAACAGAAAAAACCTTCCATTAAAAATACTGGTTTGTGATACAGAATTCTATCTATGGTCTGTCTTTAGGATGAATGCCCAATTGCCAAAATCCAGCTTTGAGATCAAATTTGGCATATACGTGAGCTTTGGTTAATCCGACAAAAAGGGAATTTCGAGAGGGTATGGGGAATTTATCATCTTAGAGGAAGAGATTGAGGGGTTGATAGTTTATAACCAATTTTTTTTTTTAATATTCTACTTAGCTCGTTTGTTGACATAAAAGGCTTCGCAAGCCCATTAGGAATATGAAAGTTCAATAATGCCTTGCTGTAATAATTCTAAGCATTCTTTCGAGCGGAAACAAGATGCTTTGGATTCATTCCCGTATGACTAGCCTTGGTATGATATATATCCTCATTTTTTTAAAAGAGAGGCGAATAAAGAATTCTGGATTTTTCACAAAGGATGGGAGCATTTTTGAGAGAAATCAGAATGAGATTCTAAATAAGATTCTAATAGTTTTCGCATGATTGGATCTAACAAAATCATTTGGATAGAAAATAGCTTTTGGATATTGACAAATTCAGATAATCGGTCTTTATACTTAAGCCCTTTTCTAGAAATGATTTGTAGTTTAGAAATTTGGTTCATAATGTTCCAACCAATAATCAAATCTTTGTTGGGAATGCTAGATTCAAAGATTTTTATGGTTATAGAACATTGAGGAAAAAACTAGATGGTCATAGGTGTAGTATACATATTTGTAGAAAAAGTATCTCATGACAAAGTTGAAGTATTGGACACAGAAAGTCCAATATTTTTCAGGAAGAACTTTGGTATCTAAAATTGAAGCACTAGCACCAATGTTTATAAAAGCAATGATTGAAATTGTTTTGGCAAATTATGAAGTGAAAATATTTATGGGGAAATGGAGACAATGAACTTGACTAGAACATTTATTGGAGTCTGGGTCTACTAGGGTTAGAGATAGATGAAAAAGATTTTTAGAGTCTAAATTAGAATCGATTTCATTGGAGGTTTGATAATAAGGAATGATACAAAACTTTGTCTAGATGGATCTTCATCAAAAGAAAATAGTGATTTAACATCATCATCCTTAAGAGAGACACTAGTTTCGAATTCGATGTGGTGAATTAGATGGTTCTGACCTTTTTTTTTTTGCCTGAGAACAATTTTTGGCGAAATGACCTTTTTTTGTTGTAGATAAAGTAGTGAGTCGACTTTTTGCATTCAGAATGGTCCTTTCATCTTCATAGAAATCTCCACTTTTTCTTTCTTCGAAATCGCTTATAACCATGCTTGGATCTTCCCACTTTGTATCTCTTGAAAAGCTTCTTTTTTCTAGAGTATTTTTCATAAGAGCCATCACAATCTTTTTTAGAACACTTGATCTTAAGATGTTGGCAGGAACAAGCACCATCAAGTTCTTGATTGTCCTTGACGCAGCTTTTCATCATTTGATGTCGGAGACATAAATCATCAAGGTAAACATGAATTTCTTGCTATGTTTCTCCAAATGGAATGTCCACAATTCTCCTTTGCTTTTGAGAAAGGACCTCTCAACTTGCTGGGTGAGCTCTCTTAAATAGAGGCTAGGAAGACTTGCTTCAAGTTTGCATCAGCCCTATGGCCATAGACGAGCATGAACATTTCTTGATAATGTCGGTCGAGATGTCTCTTCTGAAGAGAACAACATCTTCTTTTGAAATATTCTCTTTCCTTAAGCTCAAGTAGGTCAGTGGGTTTACCTATAAAAAAAGTGGTAGACAATCCCAATGGCTTGGGCAAAGTCTGCCATGAGCAGAAAGTGCATTTGGTCGGCATCTGAAGTTGATTGCTATCAATGTTTGAGATTGCCAGTAAACCTTGAAACAAATTCAAGAAGGATCTCATATTTACTTTCAATAGTAAAAGCTCGAGTATTCAGTCAGGAATGGAATTCTTTAAATCTTTTTGGTTATTTGGAATAAGAAATATCATCAATGGTAAAAAAATTGATTAGAAGAGGAAGCATGAATGTGAGTTGGGTTATTTGATTGAATAACCTCTGGTTCAAAAGGATTTGATTCCATTTCCTGTTTTGGTGGATTAGTCATAAATATCGAAGGTGTGGTTGGTATAATAGGAAAGGATTCAACAACAAGAATCGAAAAAGAGGAAGATGATGAAAGAAATACTGAGTTTGAATTCGATGTCGTGTCAATCAGAAGAATCGAAATTGAGGGAATCCAAGAGCGATCTTTCAAGTCAGCAGGATTAGGTTGCTCACCTTCCTAGTTACTCAGGTCTCTTAGGAAAGATTCCAATGGGTTAAACACCATCATCTGGTTCAGATCCTCCTTTGTAGGATTGGAGGATTTTTCAAGAATCTTTTCTTTTGCTTTTTCCTTTCTTAACCTTTCCATTTCCCTGATTTCGCATTTCAACCATATCACTTCTATCTCGTTTGGTAGAGGTTTTGCAAGGGTAGCAAAAGCTGGAGTGTTTTGTGGAGATGGAAGGGAGTACTCAATTCTTGGCAAAGTAGGGAATGGATTGGTGGACTTGAATTTTCCTTCTTCAAGGAGATGGATTTGCCTCTTGAGCTTTTCCATTTCGGCCTTTGGACTTTTGAGATAATGATATCTCAAATGTTGTCCTAAGTTCAAGGCATGAAGCATTTTCTAGAAATTTGAAAGCACTTTTTTGGTGGATTCATCATATCTTTTAAGATCTTGTTTCATGTCAATAATTCTAAAGTCAATTGTCTTAAAGGCATTATTGTGCGTTAAAAGAGTTTCTGATTGCCAAATCTAAGTAGCTTCGGCAACATGAGTTCTTTTTTGCCTTTCATGTTCATCCATGGCAATCGCCGCCGCTGTCGCCGGTTGCCACCAACTACCCCCGTCTGTTGCCGCTCGAGAGGAAGAAATTTTATGTCGTTATAAAATGAATTTCTATTTCGAAAATATAAATTTTGTGTTATTTTTGCTAAGAAACTCATCCAAGAATAGAAATAAAAAAATTTATTTCCATTATAGAAATCAATTTTTGCCTAGAATGGTTATCATTTGTGTACTTAAGGAGAGGGTAGATAGAGGTCTTGCTAATTTGTTCAATTTCTATCTAAGGTCATCTCCAACTTCTTACACGAGGTGATAATTTTTTTTTTTGGTAAAGAATATTAATTTTTTTGGTAAAGACGAGGCGATAAATTTTATAATGATAGAAGTGGAAAATGAGCTATTCACGGTCGAATGGCCAACAGAGACACGTTTGAGAAGTCGTGCGCCTTGTGTTATGTAAATAAAGAAAACTAATTCCTTAATTAGGCTTGCGAGCTGCTCGAATCGAGTGTTGGCCATACTGGGATTTGAATAGTTAGTCAAGATCAACTCGAACTAAGCAAAAGAATGTTTTTGAGTAGATAACACGTCGGGCCAAAAAATTCGTGAGAAAGCTCGACTTGACTGCGCTTTAGGACAACCAATTTATTTAAAACTGACATGAAATTTATTCAAACCGACATAAACTACGACCTTGGTATTGATAAAATGAGATATGTCACCCCCAAACAATTTATTTAAAACTGAGACAGCTGGCTAATCCGGTCAGGGCATGCGATCCAAAGCTGCGCGCGGCGGGGCGAAGGGAACCGTCGGACCGCGAGATTTGAGCGGGGACAATGCGGGACTGTGACGTTTGGGAGAAAATATTAGGTGCCTCTAATGTAGTCAGCGCAACAAAAAAGAAGGGACCTAAAATGATGACACGTGTTCGAAGTGGGCCCATACGTCAGACTTCCTTGCATGCTCTCTTCTCTCTCTCGAGACTCCCCTGCTCTCTCTCTCTCTCTCTCATGCACGCTATGGGAGGAGAGGGGAGGGGCGCGGGGGCCGGGATATCTAAGATTGTGACGCCGGAGCAGCCCGAAAGGGGGAGGCATCAGGAATACCTTTGATTCCGCGCCTCAATTGGGACGAAGTGAGAGGGGATCCAGCGCCTCTGTCGAGGTGAAATCTCACAAAAGTAGATCGAGAAAGGGAAGAGGCGAGGACCGGACCCGACCGAAAATGATGACTACATGCTTTCTCTCTCTCTTCGCTGCCCCATCTCTATCCCACCGATGGACGACCTCATCCAACCAACAAACTTCGCGCTGGTGGAGGCAACCTTTCGAGGACATCACCGAATCGGCGTGGCAGAAGAACAGCCCAAGTGCCAAAACTTGACACGGAGGGACACTTAAGTGTCAAACTTTCACAAAGGTACACTTAAGTGCCGGGTTTCGAAGTTAAATGGAACACTTAGGTGCCACTCCGTCAAAATCCGGCCAAATGGCTGGCCGACGTGGCAATTTTCCGGTGAGTTTGGTCCAAAACGGCGTCGTTTTGCACGCTAACGTGGCGAGAAAATGCAAAAACGACGCCATTTCGTGTCGATGTGTAAATAATAATATAAAAATTAATTAAATTAAATTTAAACTTAATTTTATTTAAAATATTCTAAAAATTAAAAAAACTTAAAATTAAAAAACTTAAAATTTAATTTAATTTAATTTATTTTTAAAAAGGGGGCCGAAGGGGGCGGTTGAGGGCGAGCCCTCGTCGCTGCCCGCCTCCCCGCCATCGCCGGGAAGGGCCGGCGATGGAGGGGGAGGGTCGGCGGGGTTGCCCGCCCTCGGCCAACCGGCGGCGAGGGCCGCGACCCTCGCCCCGGATCGGGCGAGGGCTCACGGGCCCTCGCCGCCTCCCCCCCGCCGGCCGGGAAGGGTCGACGACGGCGGGGGGAGGGTCGGCCGGGGCCGGCGACCCCGCCGACCCTCCCCCTCCGTTGCTGGCCTTCTCGACGATGGCGGGGAGGCGGCGGCGACGAGGGCTCGCCCTCGCCCGCCCCCTGGCCCCCCTTTTTTAAAATTTTAAATTTTAAGTTTTTAAATTTTTAGAATATTTTAAATAAAATTAAGTTTAAATTTAATTTAATTAATTTTTATATTATTATTTACACATCGACACGAAACGGCGTCATTTTTGCATTTTCTCGCCACGTCGGCAAAAACGACGCCGTTTTGGACCAAACTCGCCTTAAAATTGCCACGTCAGCCATTTGGTCGAGTGGCACCTAAGTGTTCCATTTAACTTCGAAACCTTAAGCACTTGGCGTACCTTTTCGGTTTTGACACTTAAGCCCCCCCGTCGCCAAGTTTTGGCACTCCGGGTGTCCCAAACTCGAATCGGCGCGTGACTTGTCGGCGGACAAGGGTGCAGTGAATTGTTCGGCGAACCACCGTGCGGCTCCGCCTCGAGGTTGCCTCCGTCATCGCGAAGTTCGTCGGTTGGGCATGGCGACTCGTCAGACGAGCCACTGTGTGGCTTGGTGAGAGAGAGAGTGTGCAGGAGAGTCTAGCCAGGAGAGAGAGAAAGAGAGTGCAGGAGAGTCTCAGGAGAGAGAGGAGAGAGAAGAGAGCCTGTAGGGAAGTTTGACGTTTGGGCTCATTTCGGACACGTGTCATCATTTTAGGTCATTCTTTTTTGTTATGCTGGCTACATTAGAGGTATCTAATATTTTTTCGACATTCGGATGACAAGCAGACATGATCACAAAAGCCAAACATGTGGAACCCCCTTTCTCTATATTTTAATTTTCTTTTCCTTTCTCAACCTTTCAGAAAACTTTAGACACAAGATAAAATAAGAAAACTTCAAGAAAACCCAAAGCGCTTGCATTCGGAAAATTATTATTTTTTTTTTATTATCATGCACCAAAGTTATGTTTTCGTTTCATGTTGAATAAAGTGATTCTTTTTCCAAGTTTTTTTTTTTTTCTTTCGCAATAATGATATTTATAGGTTACAAACCACTATGAATGGCGTGTAACTATTTTCGTCCATTGGGGTGATTGAAATCACAAACATGAGATGATTATGCTTGTAATGAGCTGTTCGAGAGAAATTCGATCATTTAATGGAGTAGAGCCAACAATGGACCAATGTAGAAGCAATGACAAAGAGAGATGAGAAAATACACATTTAGTGATCAAAAAGCAAAAACGGATGTATTGATTAACGATACAACACATATTGGATCGACATGGGAAAGCTAGAACACTCTCTTGATGGGCGCTTACTATAAGACTTAGCTACTACGAAAAAGAAGTTTATTCGCTTGCTCGCAACATCGTATAATTAGTATATTCAAACTTGCTTTTCTTGATAATTTGCACTCTTTATCCTTAAATCTAATTCGCAACTATTGGATATAATTTTTCTGCCATCAAGTGCAAATAATCATATATTTATGAAATATATCACCACACTTACTTTGGCTCACATCAAATTTATGAGATATTTCATAAGTTGTGTGATATTTTATAATGACAAAGGAAGAAAAAAGAAGAGTAAAGACTAAGCACACACTGATAGATTGTGAATGAGGACTTCTGGATCATCCACAACCAACCACGAGGAATCTTGGTGTCGAACCAATGAAGTGGAATTGTCAATGAGAATCGTGTGAATGCCTTGAGTTTACTTACCTAAAGCTCTCAAGATTCATTTATCAATTCTAGAATGGGTTGATTCTCATAGGACTGGGTAGAGTCGGTTCACAATTTGTGGAATTGGGAACCAGCCCAACCAATCTTGAAACCAAACGGATTAGTCCAGCCCAATTTCAAGATTAGTCTTGAAATTGGTATTTCTTTCTTCTTTTTTTTTTTCTTCTATTCCCTACATCTTGAACTCTATAAATTTGGGGTTGTCTTTTGCTTGCATTTGGTGATATTGCTTCCCTATCCATTGGAGCAATTGTACTTGCATTATGTTTTGATGATTCAAATGGTTTCACCATCCATTTTGTTCTTTTCTGCATCAATTTTTGTTTGTTTCTTGCATATGCATCTTCTCGATTAAAGAGCTACAAGTGGGAGTTTCCCAACATTAAAAAAAAAGAATATTATCTTCGTTTTTTTCATTAAATAAATGTTTACATGATCGATGCACTAATTGATAATCAGTAAGTCTTCCATTGGATTTTGTAGTTATTACTCTATTACATGGCATCGCATCAACATATGTTAAATAATAAAAGAATGTGTGTATATATAATGCAAATAAATTTGTAGTCATAACTTTATTTCTACCCAAGGTCATAAAGAAATGTAATTCAAGCATCTTTTAAAAGAACAAAAATATATAAAAAAAAAAAAAACATATCGGTTTGGTCCGGCTGGTCTGGTAACAAAAACCACCGGCTCCAAATTTTGGGAAGTAGGAACCGCCCAGATCCGGACAAATCCTGGATTGGAACTGGACTGATGCCCTTCCCTAACCATTAGTGCTCATAGCATTCTCCACCCTTTCATCTTTGGTTTTTTCCTCTGGCCTTGTCATTTATATTTACTTTCTTACATCCTTATTTTCAGGCCCAACTTTTTATCCGTGTCCGGCGTTAATTGGGTAACTGATAAAATTTATGCGACGATACTATTGCATACAAGTAAACATATGCAATAGTCGCCCGACTCAGTAGAAGGAAAAGTCCAACATCGCCTAAAGCACCGATGCATCACAACGGGCCCCCTCGACCTTTTCTCATGTGAGGAAAAGTAAGTAGTGGTCCACAATTTACGGCTATTTTAAACGATCAATATCACCGGAAAGATCATTCTCATGAAAATAGTACAGAAAAATCTATTTCTATTTTAGAATTCAATTTCTGCCCAGAATGATTATCATTCGTGTCCTTAAGGAGAACGTAAATAGAGGTCTTGCTAATTTGTTGAATTTCCATCTATGGTCATCTCAAACTTCTTGCACAAGGCGGTAAATTTTATAATGGCACGAAATGGAAAACGAGTTAATAATAGTTGATTGGCCAAGAGAAAGACACATATGCGAAGTCGTGCGCCTTGTATTGAAAACTAAATACTTGATCAGGCTCACGAGCTGCTCAAATCGAGTGTTGGTCAAACTCTGGATTTGAATAGTTGGTCAAGGTCAACTCGAACTAAGCGAAATAATGGTTTTTGAGTAGATTGCACGTTGGACCGAAACATTTGGGAGGAATCTCGACATGATTGCACTTTAGGTCAACCAATGGAACCCAATGGCGGCGTCAATTAAGTCAAAAATGATCAAAGAGGAAAATTCGGTGATCTTGGTCGTCGGGGTGAGACACCCGGATGGGATACGAGTCTTCTCTGAACCTGACATCCGGAAGTTACTATTTCTTAGCCTTCGTTTTCTTTTGAATTCCCGAATTTTCCAATCTTTCACTTAAAAATTATTTACCTATCAAGGCAACGGAATGTGGAGGCGTTAAAACCACAATACCCGCCGTTCCCACATGGCAACGGAGCGTGCGGCGTTCAAACTTCCCCTCCGCTGGGTTTAGGAGGGGGTTTATGGGTTTCTCAGGTAGGCCTAGCAGGTTCCGCAGGTCCCTGGATCGATCGCCCATTTGAAAGTTGGGAACTGCCGGTTCCTTTTCGTTAATTGTCAAGCCCGACGATGTTGACCACGAAAAGGCCATCCACAAATCATCCCTCCGATGTGCGATCGTTTATGCATTTTCTCTGTGATTTGGAATCGCAAAAGAAAAGCATCCCTTCGACGTCCCTTTTATGTTATTTGCAGAGTTCCCTAGAGAATTTAGGGCGTCATACATCCCCCTCATTGTATCCTCTAGATCCTCCATTATTGTATCCCTTTGTTGTCCGATGGGGAAAGTACAAAAAATGATATTAATTTAGTCATAAACATTTTAATTTAATCAATTTAGTCCTAAATATTTTCACATTTGTATCAATTCATTCTATTTGGCCAAATTTGGCCAGTCGGCTTTTAAAGTGAACCCTGGCCGGGCGACGAATGACGAACGTTAATGTGATAATTTTTAATAATTTTTAATTTTTTAATAATTTTTTTCATTTTTTTCTTCTTCTTTTTTTCATTTTCATTTTCTTTTTCCTCTTCTTCCTCTTGGCCTCCTTCTTCGGCCATGGCCGGCAAGCTTCCAGTGGCTCACTGGCCATTACAATGAATCCAAGGAGGAAGAAGAGAAAAAAGAAAAGGAAAAAGAAAAAAGAAAAAAATTAAAAAAATTAAAAAAAATGAAAAATTATAAAAAATTGTCACGTCAAAGGTTGGTCGGAGATGGCCAACATCCATATCAGCGCCGATTGACCAAAATTGATTAGATGGAATGAATTTGTACAAATGTGAAAATGTTTATGATTAAATTGGTTCAATTGAAAAGTTTAAAATTGAATTGATACTAATGTCATAGATTTAAGACTTTTTTAGTATTTTTCCGTCGTCCAACCCAATTCTAATTATCTTATTGAGTGAAGGATAATTTAATTTCTGTCATACCATTGAAGAATCGCAAGTCAAAGTAAATTCAGATATGATACTCAATTTCTGACCCCTAGCTCCTCCGTTTGGATTCTCCTTCCTTTAGCTTCTCGACCTCAAGGAAGGCGAACGCGGGTAACGATTATTTGGTCGTCCTCGTTATTGAGACGAGCTGCGACAACACCACGGCCGCTGTCGTGAGCTCTCTCTTGACATTTGATGGTTCGAGGGGGTAGTTTTGTGGCGATTGCTGGTTTTCTGATTGGGTGCTTTTTGCATTCAGGTGAGAGGCGATGGGAAAATTCTAAGTCAACTCGTGTCGTCCCAGTTACGTGGCTTCGTTTCGATAATTTTGATGTCCGTGGCTTCCGCTATGTGTTGAGGAGCTGAGGATGCATGTGGAAATTCCTCATTTTGGTGTTATTCTCTACAATATATACGGTTATTCTCATAGTAAATTAATGACCGTCGATGAATCATTTCTCTATCGTCTAATGCCGGTGGGAACCCATCAATCCGGATGTGGCCTGCAATTCGGCCATTGGCCATTGGCTCGAATCGGCGGTCAATTGAGTAATCGAGTAGGGCATAATGACTTTGACAAAGCGAATCGCTAGTGACCTACTTAATTATGCCTTCAATTTATAAAGTTTTTTTTTTTTTTTTTTAATTGGTCATATTCTACTCATACTATAACTTTCAGTCTTAGAGTGTTGAAACCCACACTTGAATTTAAATTGTCCCAGTCGAATCCTATCTAAAAATATGATGATTCAAACCTCCCACCTCCCCCTTCTCTTCTCATGTGGGAAGTGTGGCAATTGGAACAAACCCTAATAGTTAATTTTCTAAGTTTAATTGTAACTAAATGATTTATTAACTTTTCACTGATTGAATTATTAACTAAGTAATGGGTCACTAATTCTTAGGCAGAAGTACAGCCCAAGTGTCAAAACTTGGCATGGAAGGACACTTAAGTGCCAAAACTTTGAAAATGTACACTTAAGTGCTAGTTTCGGAGTAAAATAGATCACTTAAGTGCCACTCCGTCAAAAAATGCGCCAGTGCGATGTGTTGATTTTCAGCGAGATTGGTGCAAAACGACGTCGTTTTGCACACTAATGTGGCTAGAAAATGCAAAAACGGCGTCGTTTTTGCTCGACGTGTAAATAATTAATATAAAAATTAATCAAATTAAATTTAAAATTAAATTTATTTAAAATATTCTAAAAAATTAAAAAAAAAAAGGGGGGCTTGAAGGGGGCGGCTAAGGGCTGAGCCCTCGCCGGCGTTGCCTCCCCGCCGTCGGATCGCGGTGAGGGCCGCGACCCTCACCCAGCATTTGGGCGAGGGCTCACGGGCCCTCTCGCCTCCTGCGGTCGCCGTGAAGGGCGGCGATGGTGGAGGGAGCATCGCCCAAGGTCGCCGGTCGACCCAGGTGGCAAGGGTCGCGACCCCTCGCCGGATTTGGGTGAGGGCCGCGACCCTCGCCCCAAATCCGGATGAGGGCTCGCAGCCCTTGCCGCTCCCCCATTGCCGCCGAGAAGGGCCGGCGACGGTGGGGGAGCATCGGCCGGGGGTCGCCGGGCCTTGGCTAGGGGCTAGCGACGGCCGGGCCGCCGGCGGCGAGGGCTTGCGAGCCCTTGCCCAGATCCGGAGCGAGGGTCGCGGCCCTCGCCGCCCGTCGGCCGGGGCGGCGACCCCGCCGACCCTCCCCCCCCGTGGCCGGCCCTTCCTAGCGGCGGCGGCGAGGGCTCAGCCCTCGCCCGCCCCCTTCGAGCCCCCTCCTTTTTTTTTTTTTTTTTTTTTTTTAAGTTTTTTAATTTTTTAGAATATTTTAAATAAATTTAATTTAATTAATTTTTATATTAATTATTTACATGTCGAGCAAAAACGACTTTGTTTTTGCATTTTCTCACCACATCGGCCGTGCAAAACGATGCCGTTTTGCACCAATCTCACTAGAAAATTACCACGTCAGCAATTTGGCCGGATTTTGGCCGGAGTGGCACTTAAGTGATTTATTTTACTTCGAAACTGTCACTAAAGTGTACCTTTTCAAATTTTTGGCATTTAAGTGTCATTCTGTGCCAAGTTTTGGCAGTCCAGGGGCGCGCATGATAAAATTTATATTCCAAAAATTGATTTCTCAATTTCTATTCCTCGGACAAGTTTCTGAGCAAAGAAACCCGTTTGATAACGACTCAAAATTTCTATTTTTGGAACAGAAATTCGTTTGATAACAGAATAAAATTTCTATTTCTAGGAATAGAAATTGATCAGATAACAACATAGGAAATCCTTAAATATAAAATAATAGTCGAAATAATACTAATACATTACAAAAGTTGAAAATACAATTTCATGGAATTTCCGGCATATTATTATCCCTTGCCATTTTATTGGCAATGGTTTTCTCAAGCGTATTTATTTGGTTTCCTTCCTCGGTCAATGTATCGTTTGCAAGCTCATCCTGCGTAGGTTCGAGAAGTACTTGCGGATCTCTATATAGGGAAAAGTTCTTATCCATCTTGTCCGATCACGAGATGTAATTATGGATGGCACAACATGCAATTACAATATGTGATTGCTTTCGAATTGCAAATGAGGACATGTGCCTCAATATGAAAAAAATGATTCTTCAATGCCGCAAATGATCTTTCAATGACATTCCTTAGAGAAGAATGCGTATAGTTGAACAATTCTCTTGCAGTTGTTGACCATCTCGTTGTACCCCTATAATCATTTAAATGATACCGTTCGCCTTAAAATGAGTTAAAAATCCCGGAGTTGCTGCATAACCAGAATCCACAACATAGTATTTGCTTACAACAATGTATTCATACGTTGGTCATAATTTGTAACTATAAATATGATCATAAAGAAAATTACTCCTTAAAGGACAAGCAAATACCTGGTGGCGGCCTAGGAAATTCCAAGCGAGGAGTCTCAGTCTTGCTGCAAGCACTTGACAATCGTTGTCATAGCCTTCCCAACCAGCATATACAAAAGTAAATTTCATATTAAATGAACAAATGCACATCACATTCTGAGTGGTGATTCATTTACTACTTTTAAATGGGATTTGCTTCGACAAAGGTACAGAAGCATGAATATGGTGCCATCAATAGCGCCTATACAGCTCTGTCATTTTATCAAAGACTAGTATTATACAATATTATCAACAAAATAAAATTGATGGTGTAAAGGAATATATGAGAATTCTACCTTGAAGTAACGTTTATGGTTAGGAACTAATTGGGGGAAGGTCGGTTTATTTTGATTCTCGAATTGAATCAATCCGATGCTCATCCCTAATTTCTTTATTGTTGCTCAATGAATCTTTAATGGCCCTTGCATAGCAAAAGAGAGATTCTCTTGAATCTCTTGCCTTCGAATTAAAATTCAAGATTGTGTAACAATCTAATTATTTTGATTTTGCAAGAATTTTGAATCCGTAAAGAAACAAGGTTAAATTTCTAGGCACGTTTTTTATTCATCTATTGCGTAAGAACTTTTTCTTCAATTGGCCATGCGCGTGCCATTTCTAGGAGGAAAGAGCCTCATTGTTTTTAAGTAAGCATTTAAGAACTTTGGTCGTTTTTTAAAATTGGGGACCCATTCAATTGCCTTTCATCTTAAAGAGGAAGTTATAAAAAAAAAATTGAAAAAAAATGATAAACGAGCAAAATAAGAAAAAGAAAATTAGCAATAATTTGTGAAGTTGTGGTTATGAGTGAATTAAGTTAGCAAGAAAGCGCAAGGTTATTTTATATGGTTTGATTTCAGCTTTTGATTTCTATTTCAGAAACTGAGAAGTTAAAAATTTCAGCTTCTGATTTCTTCGATTTCTCTATTTCTGGAATAGAAACTTGTTTCAGAAATAGAGAAATCAAATTGCGTTACCAAACAGATTTATGTTCTAAACCTGTTCCGGGGAACAGAGAAACAGAGAAATAGAGAAATATAAATTTTGTCATGCGCGCTCTAGGTGTCAGTACCTCCCAATTCTTACATCCCTATCTTTGAATATGTCTCAAGCAACGTGTGTATCCATATTTTGATTCTGGCCTAATTCAATCGAATGTCTTTCCGAAAACGACCAGATGGTCGTTCACTCAGCTAATACGTCACTAACGTCTGTGCGTAGTGCATAGGGCACTTCCCTCGTCAACTTGACGTTTCCTACAATTTCTCCTTCGTCTTCAACCCATGTTTCGGTGCTCATATTCTCTGTTCTTGATTATTTGGACTTTGCCACTTGGTATTGACTGAGTAAACTCTTCCCCTTTAAAAGTAATCAAGCACATGGTGAAAAGAAATGAGGATGAATATGGTTCTGGTGTGTTGATGATTACATTGCACGTCATTTGGATCAATGAGACTAATAAAAAATATTCACGGACAATTACTTTTTCTTTTCCCTGATAAGAAAAGGGAAAAGAAGAAAAATAAATGATTGCTAGGAAAGAAAGATCTGCTATAAGTTGGCAACCAGCTTTTTCATTTTGCCACCATGTCAACCGAGTTGAAGGGTCTCTTGATGAAGAATTTGGTGTGATGCAACTGCTGAAGCCGAAAGAACAAATTTGAGTTCTCCAAGTCTCGAGATTCCGAGTCATGGGTGTGCCACTTTTGGCGATTCTGCTACTTGTTCTCCTTGGAGATTCCATTGGAGATGCAGCTACAAATCCTTATGATTGTAAGCTTGGTTCAACCGCTTTCATGACGTTTATTTCCTGGAATGAATTATTTCATATAGGTGAATTTGCGAATTACACAACCCCGCTTGCTTGGACTTTCAGCATATTGTTGTGCCCTTGCCCACTTAGACGAACTAAGGTTCCCACAGTCAGAGGATGTCACAATATTTACAGGAATCAGAGTTGAGCATTTGTCCGCAACTAATTATAAGAACCCCGGTGCACTCAACTTTCTCGAGATATCGATGTTTTCCTGTATTCCTATCAATGATGCTAATGTCATTTTTGAGGTGATCTAAATCTAGTTTCACCCCCTTTTGCCTGCCTCTTTCATCCAGGGAGGCTTCATTACCTGCCATTTTGCCTCTGAAAGTTTCTGTAGAAAAGTGAGGGCTGAAATTTCGCAATGTGTCGAATGAGTAAATATAACTGTTTGTAGTCTAGAGCAGGTTCACAATAATTAATATTACACTTATATTGGCGTTCTTATAATTTTTCTTTAAGAACTTGGAAGTCATTATCTTACATTCAGGTCATTCTACACGGATTTCGTTTTGCTACAAAGACCATGCTGCTTTCGTTAGATAAGGGAGTCAGTTTCAAAGATTTTACAGGGTGTTAGTTTCTCTGGAACAAAGATCATGCTGTTGGTTGGCTTCAAGCAACCAAAGTTCTGGACATCTCTAGAGAAGCTACTGTCGGATAACTTATCTACCTTTTCCTTTTTCCTGCTTGCGCACTCCCGAAGGATAGAGGAACGATGACTTGGTAGCAACTTGCTTCAGAAACTTCTGCAGTCCTCAGATTCACACAGAAGATGTTGGATAATTGCTATTCAATATACACACAACTCATATCTATTTATTAAATTCTTGTTTTTCACTTGGATGTATTCCAATGCAGTCAGTGTGATTACGGGGCTAATGACTGATTGGCAAAATGCACCACCCAACTGGGTGGGGGCTGATCCTTGTGGCGATAATTGGGTTGGGATTGGCTGCAATAATTCTCGCGTTACTTCCATGTAAGGTTTTGAGCATCCTTTTTGACTATATTTTTGAGAATCTGCCTTTAAGAATTCTATCTATCTCTGCAAATAATTGGACTCTCTTAATTTCAGAATTCTGTCGAGCGCGGGTTTGACAGGTTCGCTTTCGGGAGACATTGGACAATTATCTGAATTACAGATCCTGTAAGTTCACTGTCTCTTTCACTTCCCAGTTAATGTTCAGAGCAAGGACTAAATTACCACTTATGTAGTCTTTTTCTCCCAAAAAATAATTTAAATATATTACAAAATTTCTATCTAAAAAAGGATGTAGTAACCCTAATTGGAGGCAACTATTGGGAAAAAGGGCTCCAGTTTTTATTCTGCTGGTGTCATGTATGTAGTCCTCTTGTGTTGATTTTTTTGTTTTCTTCTCTCCCATGTGTCCTAAATTGCATATGGAGCTGTCAATGTTGTGCAAGTAGCGTGATTCATGTCTACGATTTGGTCTATTATCTGTTTAAGCTGCTTGAAAAGGCCTTCAATCTGTTGCTGACTTTCGAGCCTTTTCATGAAGAGACCTATCTTACAACAGGGGTCTGACTGGATCTCTTCCTGAACAAATTGGAAACTTGATGAAGCTCACACGCTTGTAAGTTATATATCATCAGCATTTCTAGTGTATTTTGTGTCCCACGTCTTTCAGAGTCACAAATGTCCAACCTACCTTTTCATCTCAAATTGCAAGAATCCTAGTTGGTTGCGGATTTTTTGGCCAAATACCAGATTCCATTAGATATCTCCAGAACCTGGTGCATTTGTAAGTCCTCTACCCCATACACTTGATTTGGACCTTACACGTGCATGATTGGTTTCGGACAAGCTAGAACATGTTTCGCTCAATTAAGCCATACATTATTCTTCTGGTCATCGCAAGTGTCTGAACTCATCCTTCCAATATATTGCAGATCTCTAAATTCAAATAGATTCAGTGGGCCGATTCCTGCTACCATCGGTAACCTTTCTACGCTTTACTGGCTGGATCTAGCCGACAATCAGCTAACTGGATCTATTCCCATATCAAATGGAAGCAATCCTGGCCTTGATATGCTACTTCGCGCAATTCACTTGTACGTGCATGTCTTCTAGCTTATCATATAGCTGTTTATTTATTTATTTATTTATTTATTTATTCGTCTTTATTGTGTTATCTGACTAATATTCTGCCTTCATGCACAGTCATTTTGGACAGAACCAACTCTCTGGCACAATTCCTCCCCAACTATTCAGTTCCGGGATGCATCTCATACATGTGTAAGTTCTGAGAATCCACTAGGGCGCTGCATTTGGTCTATTCATTGTTTCCTTGAGGCTTCTCAAGCCCTATCTAAAGAAAGTTTGATCTTCTCTCTCTCTCTCTCTCTCTCTCTCTCCCCCCCGCCCAAACTGCACGGCTTTGTTGTCCTCTTTTGATACTTAAAGCATCTTTCTAGGAGAGAGGCAGTGGAAAGTGGAGAAGGCAGTTGCCTTCTTGTCCTTTATTCTAAGATAGAAATCCTCATTAACTTCTTTAACGGGGCAGGCTTTTCGACAACAATCATCTCACAGGTAGCATCCCTTCCACTCTTGGACTGGTGCGGAGTTTGGAAGTTGTGTAAGTATTTATGGTTCTACACAATCGTCATGAGGATTACTTCCCTTGTGTTTATTGCACTTCAGGTCAATGTTTAACCTATTTCGATGGTCAGTCGTTTTGATAGGAACGCTTTAGATGGTGCAGTCCCTGGAAATCTCAACAATCTTACATCTGTTCAAGAACTGTAAGCAATACATAATTCTGGCCGTTTTCACTGTTATCTAGTGCATATCACTATAATCAATCTCCTAATTTTACTGGTCTACTCTTTAGTCTCCTTTCCAACAATAGGCTAACTGGTCCGTTGCCCAACCTCGCTGGCATGAACGCCCTCTACTACCTGTAAGTAATAATTGTCGTATATTATCTAATGGCACACTGTGTAATCGCTGATCATGTATGAGTTCTATGAGGGAAACAGAGCACATGGTGAAATGTAAAAGATAATCTAAGACTCTTTTCTTAATTTTGAATCCGCCATTGCTTATTGTCCCACTACAACTATATAAAACATGGACTTCAGCTGACAGAGGTGGATTTGCAGGGACTTAAGCAATAATAGTTTTGATGCGACAGATTTCCCTTCATGGATTCCAACTTTACAGTCTTTGACAACATTGTACGTTTCCCAATCTCTGTCCGTTGCATCCATCAATTCCCTTCAACTGCCCCCTGCCCCTGGAAATGAAACATGACATTTCATTGTTTTCTGGATGTGGGTTTCGGACTAGCCATCTCTGTTCCCTTTTTCTTAAGATAAAATAGAAGATCTCTAAGTAAATAACAGGGTTATTCCTTTTTTGAATTTCAGAATGCTGGAAAGCACACAAGTTCGAGGAGTGCTACCTGTTATCCTTTTCAGCCTTTTCAGTTTGCAAAGTGTGTAAGTATTATCTCGATCTCAATATTTACCTCAATGTAATGAATTTATACTTCTTCAAATCTCGACCTGCTTCATTCCATCGACTTCCTGGTTCGTTTCAACTTGGACATTAGGGATAATGGTTGAACGTGTGAATTTTCATGTGATGTCAGGGTCTTAAGAAACAACCAGCTGAATGGAACCTTGGATATAGGCACCAGCCATGGCAATCAATTGCAACTCATCGATCTCCAGACCAATTTTATTGATAACTTCAAGCAGAGTACTGGAGGTTACAGTGTCGAGGTGATGTAAGTCATATAAAACTCTTTGGCCCTTTCACTCACTTTGTCACAAGATGAATCGAGAATGCTTTTTGATTTTCACAGTTTTTATCCTAATGTTGTGCCCGTTTATTGTATTTCTGCAGACTTGTTGGTAACCCGCTTTGTCAAGAAACGGGAGCAGCTGGGCAAAGTTACTGTACCATTCCACAATCCAACACCTCCTCATACTCGACACCGCATGACAAATGCATCCCAGACGTTTGCAATTCAAATCAGACTTCCAGCCCCAACTGTAAATGCAGCTATCCTTACACAGGAACTTTAGTCTTCACAGCTCCTCCTTTCTCAGGTTTAGGAAACTCGACTTATTTCGAAAACCTCGCAAGCTCCATGATGATCTTTTTTCAGTCCTATCGATTTCTGGTAGCGTCCGTCTCGCTGAGTGACCTGCGCAAGGATTCATCTGATTACCTTAAACTGAATCTTGCGGTCTTCCCATCTGAGGGGGTTAGTTTCAATCGGACTAGCATAAACAGTATTGGCTTTGTGCTCAGTAATCAGACGTACAGGCCTCCAAAATTTTTTGGGCCTTACAATTTCATCGCTGATCAGTACATGTACTTTGCTGGTAATATCTCCAATTAACAGAGACCCACATTCTGTTGCCTTGTCTATCCAGATTATCTTTATTTTTATCATACTAACAACAATCTCTCTCCCTCTTTCTCACTTGCAGAAGCACAAGTAAAAACTACATCCAAAATTCGTCAAACATCGGTGTCATCGTTGGTGCAGCAGCTGGTGGTTTTGTTTTCCTCTTGCTATTGCTATTGGCTCTTGTAGGGGTTTATGCTTTTCATCAAAAGAAAAGAGCAGAAAAGGCTACAGAGCAAAGCAACCCTTTTGGTATGGGCACATTCACTGCATTCTCGCCACTTAGCTTGTCTCTGATTCTGGAAGTGAGTCTCAGTCAATGTTCGTTGTTATTCATGGAAATGCAGTAAACTGGGACCCGAATAAGAGCAGCGGCGAATTTCCCCAACTCAAAGGAGTTAGATGGTTTTCTCTAGAAGAGCTTAAGAAATACACCAACAAATTCGCAGAGGCCAATGAAATTGGATCCGGTGGCTATGGAAAGGTTTCCTCTCTTGGCTCTCAGTTCTGCTAAAAGAAACCTCAGTCAGCATTCTCTTGCTCCTGTACTCTTTATAATATACCCAGAGACTTTCGTTGCAGTCCTCACGTTAACAAGAAAAAACTTTTTTATAAGTTCCATTTATTCATCACCTTGTTTGAAGCGTAGGTTCACTGTATGACAGTTACTGAGTTTGAAATCTCCTGCTAGAATTTTACATGAACAAATAAGGGCTTCTTAGACTTGACAAAACCAGATGTGAGTTTGCTCATACAGAGAAAAAGTAAAGCTGAGAGATGGGAAGTCGTACATGTTGCTGCACATTAGTTTCTACTTAGTTTTATTCGCTTTCAAAGAGAATCTTATATGTTCACATGGCTTTAAATTTTTCAACCGCTTTTCTTATCTGAATGTTTCCATTTAAGTTGATCCCCTGATTCCATTATATTCCTGAACAGTAGATGATTTTTGAAATTTTTTCTTGCTTTAATTTCCTTCTTATTTCTCTTTAATCTGAGAACTGTATCGATACTGCGCCAGCATTGTGAAATTTTTTTATTTGATTTCAAAATCATCAGCTGCCCTGGGAACTGACCGAGTTATAAATTTTGTTGTTGCTGTGGCAGGTCTACAGGGGTACTCTTCCCACTGGAACTCTAGTTGCCATAAAACGAGCACAGCAGGGATCTATGCAGGGTTGGGTTGAGTTCAAAAATGAGATTGAGCTTCTATCAAGAGTCCATCACAAGAATCTTGTCACCCTTGTCGGTTTTTGTTCTGAGCAAGGTGAACAATTGCTAGTGTACGAGTTCCTTCCAAATGGTACCCTTGAAGAGGGTCTCTCAGGTATCTCCTCTCAAGATTCTTATGTTGAGAAAACATTCATGCGGAATTTAGATTTTTTAAGTAAAAATTCATCGCTCATATTATAAGCGTTCACAACTACAAGTTTCGACTTGCAGGAAAGTCAGGAATCAGGTTGGATTGGGCAAGGAGAGTCAAAGTAGCCATTGATGCAGCCCGAGGTCTGGCTTATCTTCATGAGCTTGCTAATCCTCCGATCATACATAGGGACATAAAATCAACCAACATCCTATTGGATGATCACTTGAATGCGAGAGTTGCTGATTTTGGTCTCTCCAAGCCCGTGACAGAAGGTGAAAGGGGTCATGTCACCACTCAAGTCAAAGGAACAGTGGTCAGTAATGAGCTTTAGTCTAACAGTAGATAGTCAAACTTTTCTCGGCAACACACAAACTTTGAATGAGTTTTTTGATTCCTAAAACGGCCCATGTTCTTGAGAACCAAAAACTAGGACAGTAATTGTCTAGTGGAGTAAGTGCGCTTTACAGGCTTTTATCAAGAGTCTTCTTTAGAGAAAACAATTTTATGATAATCGTTCTTTTCAGTTTGGATGATAATCATGACTATTTCTGCAGTCACATGAGAGAGGATGCTAGTTTGTCTCAAAACAAGAGACAATCAGTTGACCTAAGTTGATGAAAAAAGGGTGATAGAGTTGAAGGCATTATTGTTAGTCTAGCTTTTGTGCTGAGTTTTACAAACCGATCATGCTATATTCCTGTGAAGGGCTACTTGGATCCCGAATACTACATGACGCAACAACTGACCGAGAAGAGTGATGTGTATAGCTTTGGAGTAGTGATGCTGGAACTCCTTACAGCCAGAAGGCCAATAGAGCGGGGCAGATACATTGTGAGAGAAGTGAGGGTGGTCATGGATAAGGACGAAGATTTGTACAATCTGCAGGGGATTCTCGACCCGGCCATTGGCTTGGGCACGTCTTTGAAGGGTCTCGAGAGGTTTGTGGAGTTAGCAATGAGATGTGTGGAAGAATCAGGAGCAGACAGGCCAACCATGGGAGAGGTGGTGAAGGAAATCGAGAACATCATGGTTTTCGCAGGTTTGAATCCAAAGGCCGAATCGGCGACCACTTCAGCCAGTTATGAGGAGGCGAGTAAGGGGTATTCCACAGATCCCTACAGCAACGAGGACTTTACAGAGGATAGTGGGGGCTTCCCACCTTCGAGAATCTAACCCCAGTAGGCAAATTATAGTCATGATCAGCTTCAGTGTACATTAAGAAAATCAAACTAGCATATGTATTCATGACTAACTCTTTCCAGATTTTCAGTTCTAGTGATGTTTGTGTACTGTTGAGAATTCAATCATGTAAAATTGCCGGCCTCTATGTGTGAGTAGAAATCTGAACGAAGCGATCATTCATCTTCCACTTGTACAACCGGTTGGTCTTCTCGCGGAGAAGAGAGTGCATGGACTCGTTTTTTGAGTGATTGGGAGGACATGAGGGCCACCACGAACTCCTTGTACTTCCTGGACTGCCGGTTCTGGCTTGCCTGCTTCTTTGCATAGTCTTCATCGCTCGCCATGTCTCGTGAATCTTGCCTATAAGCGAAGGCTGCTTCTGCTTCTGACGAGACAGGAAGAAGAGAGTTGTGTCAGTAGGAGCCAAGAAAGAGGGGGGTTGCAAGGGGACAACGACCACGACATTGGCTACTGTTACTTGAGATTGAGATGCCATCACCCCTGCATGGTGGTGCTTCTTGGCCAGTGGGTGTAGAGGGAGGAGAAGGGTAAACGGAAAAGAAGAGAAACGGGAAAAAAAGAAGAAGAAGGAAGGATCAGAATTCAGGCCGTTCAAATTGCAAGTAGAGGAAGGAAGAAAAACGCAAAATGTACTGCCGTGTTAACCTTTGGACCAAATAATAAGATGACTATGACAGAAATAAGAGAAGTTGATTATTTAAAGAAAATCAAATAAATATTAGTAACTAGCTCAAAGAGTTAATAATACTAAATTAACTAGACATATAATCGTATAAAATGATTGATAAGTAAGGTAAATAAAAATAGTAATTTAAAATGAAAATACATATTGATAAGTAAATGTGGTAACTTAATTGGAGAAAAGGTAGTAAAAAAGGTTTTTATATATCATAGTTAGTAAACATGAGGTGTTGCTAATATAGGTAAATAAATGAGGTTAATAATGGAAGAAGCATTTTTATTGTCAGATCTAAGAACAGTTGGTAATTTAATAGCAAAATAATCCAAATAAATATTGGTAAATAACTTAAATAAGTGTTGGTAATGTAAAGCTAGATGGAATGAGAAAATTCAATCATGCAACTTGATAATTTTTAAATTGAGTTGGTAAAAAAGTTTGTTAGTAGAGCAAATAAAAGTTATAACTAGATAGAAAAAGTCAGTAAATATAATAGCAACAAATAAATGATGGCTAATAAGATAGAACTCAAACTTTTCTAGTCCATCCTTTATTGCCAATATCTGCTTGAAAGTAGAGTGATAATGCATTTCAGCCTAGAAATACTTCACTTTTGTAAGTGCAAAATATCGCTTACCATTAATTTCTTCTAATTATATGGCTTCATAATATTCATCATCATTAGTCTAGAGAACCCTTTTCTCAGTAGATGGTATTTGCAATGAAGAAAGAGTTTGCATGACTTCCTTTAGTTTTGCAACTGCTCTGAGCCTTTCCTCAAGGTGGAGGATTTTTTTTCAACATTAACTGCAATGGGATCAACAGTTTTGCAATGTCTGGAATGAAATCTCTATGATAATTAATTATTCTAAGAAATTGTTGAACTTGTTTTGCTGTGAAATCATTTTCTAGGAATTTCAATAATTATTTAGCAATGTGTGACCTTGGATAACATGTAATTTTTTTTTTTTTTTTTGTAAAAAGATAACATGTACTTTTGTTGAGGTGCATTCCAAAAAAATTGATTTCCTTATGGGCTATGATCATCTTTCTTTGGGAGAGTATGATTCTATTTTTCTTTACAATTTTTGCAAACTGTGTAAGGAATTGGCAATGAGATTCTTCATCTAGACTTTGAAGCAATATCTCATCAATGTAAATCGTTGCACTAAGCAAAATTGACTGAATGATACGGCACATGGCCTTTTGAAACAATGAGGGGATGACTTTGAGACCGAAAGGAAGAATCTTCCATTGAAAATGCTGGGTTGGGATACATAACCCTATCTTGGGTTTGTTTTTAGGATGAATGCCCAGTTGCTAAATCTAGCTTTGATGTCAAATTTGGAATAGATGTAAGCTTTGGTTAATCCAACAAAAAGGGAATTTCGAGACAGCAAGGGAGATTTATCATCATGGAGGAAGAGATTGAGGGGTTGATAGTTTATAACTAATCGTATATTTCCTCTATTTTGCTTTGCTCGTTCGTTGGCATAAAGGATTTGCAAGCCCATTGGGAATTTGAGATTTTAATAAGGCCTTGTTGTAATCAAGAGTCTTCTTTAGGCAAAACAATCATGATAATCGTTCTTTTCAGTTTGGATGATAATCATGATTATTTCTGCAGTCATATGACAGAGGATGCTAGTTTGTCTCAGAACAAGACAATCAGTTTATCTAAGTTGATGAAAAAAGGGCGATAGAGTTGAAGGCATTATTGTTAGTCTACCTTTTGTGCTGAGTTTTTACAAGCCGATCACGCTATATTCTTGTGAAGGGCCACTTGGATCCTGAATACTACATGACGCAACAGCTGACCAAGAAGAGTGATCTGTATAGGTTCGGAGTATTGATGCTGGAACTCCTTACAGCCAGAAGGCCGATAGAGCAGGGTAGATATATTGTGAGAGAAGTGAGGGTGGTCATGGATAAGGACGAAGATTTGTACAATCTGCAGGGGATTCTCGACCTGGCCATTGGCTTGGGCACGTCTTTGAAGGGTCTTGAGAGGTTTGTGGAGTTAGCAATGGGATGTGTGGAAGAATCAGGAGCAGACAGGCCAACCATGGGAGAGGTGGTGAAGGAAATCGATAACATCATGGTTTTCGCAGGTTTGAATCCAAAGGCCGAATCGGCGACCACTTCAGCCAGTTATGAGGAGGCGAGTAAGGGGTATGCCACACATCCCTACCGCAATGAAGACTTCTCAGAGTATAGTGTGGGCTTCCCACCTTCAAGGATCGAACCCCAGTAGGCAAATTACAGTCATGATCAGCTTCAGTGTACATTAAGAAAATTAAACTAGCATGTGTAGTCATGACCAACTCTTTCCAGATGTTCAGGTCTTGTGATGTTTGTATCATATTGAGAATTTAATCATGTAAAATTGCTGGTCTCTATGTATAAGTAGAATTCTGAAGGAAGTGATCATTCGTCTTCCACCTTTCATCTTTGGAAAGAGAAGGGGCCAGATTGGAATATCCTCCTTTAATCATGCTTGGTTGGGGAGTAGAAAGCATGCCACCGAGACCATTTATTAGACGGACTCGATAATGTCAAGTCATATTCAAATTGAAAGCACTAATACCTAATTATATTGCTCGGTTGCAAAAATTTGGTGGGGGGTGGTACGACTGAATAAGATAGATGCCATTAGTTTTGGGTTTTTTTTTCCCCGTCAAAGATTTTCTTACGACGAGGACTTGTGAACACATATTTAAGTCTGCCCTTTGTTACTAATGTGTAGCACGGACATGAGTAAATCCTTCATTAGTTTACAGACTGTTTCGGGGGTTTCGCTCAATTAGAAGCCACTGTAATTGCTTCCAAGAGGTTTTTTTTTTCCGGCTAAGATTCTTTGATATAGATAAAGAATGTGTGAATTAAAATTAAAACCAAATTAAAAAAAAAAAAACAGTTGTAGAATGGTAGGGACTGAGCCCACGCCGCCGCCGCCTCCTCATCGTTGCCGAGAAGGGCTGGCCACCCTCGTCGGATCTAGGGGATGCCGGGTGGTTGAGGTTGCCAACCCCTAGCGAGGGCCCAGTGACCCTGGCCAACCCTTCCTCCACCGTTGCCCGCGTTGTTTTTGCACTTATCTAGTAACGTTAGCGTGCAAAAGGACGTCGTTTTGCACTTGCCTCGTCGGAAAATCGTCACGTCAACATTTTGACTGGATTTTCTCACTATTGGCACTTAATTGATCCATTTTGCTCTGATTTTGACATTTAAGTATCACTTTCCTAACTTTTAGCACTTAAGTGTTATCCCGTGCTAAATTTTGGCACTCTAAGGTCAGTGTGTCCTTAATTAAGTGTTGGTAATGTAAAGCTAGGTGGAATCAGAGAATTGAATCACTCAGCTCGATAATTTTCGAAATGAGTTGGTAAAAAAGTTTGTTAGTAGAGCAAACAAAAGTGATAACTCGATAGAAAGAGTTGGTGAATATAATAGGAACAAACTAATACTAATAAGTTAGCTAGTTAACTATTTAAGAAAAGTAGATCACACAAATAAAGATCGATAAATTATTCATAGTTGGCAAATTTAATTTGTTTGGTAGGAAGGTATATAAAAATTGGCAAAGGATGAGAGAAGCTTTTTTTTTTTTTTTTTTTTGGGTCAAAGATTAGGAAAGTTGGTATTTAAAAAAGAAAACACCAATTAGATATTAGTAATTAATTCATACAGGAGTTGGTAATGCATTATTTGTTGGTACTCAAAAAGTTGATAATTACTTTAATTGAGATTTGTGATTATAAAAAGAGTTGGTAGTGAGATAAATAAAGGTAGTAATTCATAGAAAAGTTGATAGATAAAGAGAACAAATAAATGTTAGTAATATGCAATTGAAATGAGAATTAACAACAAAAACTTGTTGGCAATAAACTCTTTTACCAAGTCTTTTGATACTTACCAAATCTCGAGGAAATCCACCGGCACGAAATAGAATCTAATTTTTTCATCAGAATAGTAGAATCATCTAGGTTCAAAAAAATCTGCAAACAACCAAATTAATCTTATCAATAAACACGAATCCGAGCTGCAATGACATCTAATTCACCTATCTATACCCTGACTCTTTCATTCGATATGTTATTATTGACTTCATAATTATCAATTGTGAAGTTGTGCTCGCCACGGTGCGCTGAACATTATCATGCTTGGAGATGAGGAATGCTCTAAAGTCTCCCCTTAGTCTCCCTTTAAATAAATTTTTGCTCCTTCAACTTCACCAAACGAAGACATCATTTCTATTTTGTTATGACTTGATTGTACTTGGTCTTCCTCCTTCCCCATCCAAACTTTACTACATCCCTATCTTTGCATGTCTCAGCATCCAGTTTTTTTCTGGCCCAATTCAGTTGAATGATTCTTCGAAAACGACCAGATGGTCGTTGACTGTGCTCCTTTTGTCATGGACGCGACCAGTGTATGCGTGTATAGTTACTTCATTCATGAACTGGACTTTGTGACATGGTATTGACTGAGTAAACGCCCCCCCTCCCCCCATTAAAACAAATGCAGCAGTTGGAGAAAAGAAATGCAGACGAATAGCGTGCTGATGTTTACGTTTCTCATCAATTGGATCAAGGAGACTACAATTCATAGTTGTCACGAACGAGACTTATTCTTTTCCCTGATAAAAAAGAAGAAGAAAAGACTGCTTGGAAAGAGAGATATGCTGGGAGTTGGCAGCCAGCCATTTCATTTTGCCATCATGTCAACCGAGTTGAAGTGTCCCTTGATGAAGAATTCAATGTGATGCAACTGCCGAAGCTGAAAGAAGAGTGTTGAGTTCTCCAAGTTTTGAGATTCTGAGCCATGGGTGTGCGAGTTCTGGTGATTCTGCTAGTTTTTCTCCTTGGAGAGTCCATTGGAGACGCAGCTACAAATCCTTATGATTGTAAGCTTAATTCAACCACTTTCTTGACATTTATTTCCGAAAATGTTTTATTCATATAGTCGAATTTGTGAATTCCACAAATGCTCTCGCCTTGACCTTTTGCATGTTTCTGAGCCACTGCCGCTTAGATGAACTAAGGTTCCTCCTAGTCAGAGGACCTTACAACATTTACAGGAATCAGTTTGTCCACAACCAATCTTAAGGACCCTATTGCACTGAACTTTTTTGAGATATCGATGTTTCCTATATTTCTATCAACAATGCTAAAGTCAATTTTGGACAGACCTAAGTCTGTTTTCTCCCCATTTTCCTGCCTCTTTGATTAATGATGGCTTTATCGCCTGCCATTTTGCCTAAAAAGGTTTCAGTAAATCTAACTGATTATAGTCTTTAGAGTTGGTCAAAATAATGAAATTTGTTACACATCTATTGGTGGTATGATTTTTCTTTAAGCATGTTCTGGCCTTGGAAGCCATTATCTTACATACAGGTCATTCTCACGGACTTGGTTTTGGTATAATGATCATGCTACCTTTGTTTGATAAGGGAATGAGTTACAAATATTTTACAGGGTCTTAGCCCCTCTGGTACAAAGATCCTACTGTTGGTTGGCTATTCAAGCAAACAAAGTTCTGGACATTATTGGAGAAGCTACTGTTGGAATATAAATGAACGACCACTTTTCTAGCAACATGCTCTAGAGACTTTTACGATCCTCAGATTCACACAGAACTGTTGGATTATTGCTATTCAATACACAAACAAGACATATGCATTTATTAGTTTCTCATTGTTCAATTGGTCATATTTGAATGCAGTCAGCGCAATTGAGGGGCTTATGAGTTATTGGCAACATACACCACCCAACTGGGTGGGGACTGATCCTTGTGGCAATGGTTGGGATGGGATTGGCTGCACCAATTCTCACATAACTTCCATGTAAGTTTTTGAGCATCCTTTTGGATTTCATATTTGAGAATCTGCATTTCATAATTATATCCATATGTGCAGTTAATTGGACTCTCTTAATTTCAGAACGTTGTCGAGCATGGGTTTGACAGGTTCGCTTCCAGGAGACATTGTACAATTATCTGAATTACGGATTCTGTAAATTCCCTATCTCTTTTATTTCCCAGATTATGTTCAATGCAAGGACTTAGGCACTGTTTGGAACAAAGAGTGCCTGATTTTGATTTTTTGTTCCTGGGAGCAGTTTGGGAACAGAATCGCGTTTAGTAAAATTTTTGTTCCCAGGAATAAATTTGTTCTCGGGAATAGATTTGGAGTAGAATAAAATAAATAAATAAATTGATTCTGGTTCCGGGAACAAAAAAAAGAATAAAAAAAAAAAGTGAAACTCTTCTTCCCTCTTCCCTCCTCTGTTGTCGTTCGCCACCATCCGCAGCTATCGTCCGCCGGTCGCCGGCAACCCGTCCATCGAGCTCGCCAGGCTAGGGCGAGGTCCGGTGAACTCGTCGGTGGCCTACCCAGCCCCTTCGGTGGCCAGGCAGGCCTCGCCCAGCCCCGGCGAGGCTCACCCAACCTTGGCGAGGCTCGCCCGGCCCACCAATGGCTAGGCAGGCCTCGCTCAGCTGCCGGCAAGGTTTGGCCGACGAGGGCCGGCCTCACCGGAGCGTCGCCGGCCAGAAGAAGAAGAAGAATAAGAGAAAAATGGAAAAAAAAGGAAAAAGGAAAAATGTATAAAAATGATTTAAAAATTAAAAGAAATTGATTTGGAATAGAATCAATGAGCACGGTACCAAATGCAATTCTATTCTAGAATAAGAAATTTTGAACAGTTACCAAATGGCTTAAAATACTTAGAAATTGTTCCCGGGAACAGAATAAAAAAGAATTATTTCTGATCAGAATCTGTTCGCGGGAACAAAATCGTTACCAAACGCACCCTTAATTACCACATTTGTTTCCCATGTCTTTTTCTACTAAAAGATAATATAGGACACAAATTTCTGTAAAATTGGATGTATTGACCATAATGGAGGCAATTATTGAGAAGAAGGGCTTAAGTTTTTATTTTGCTGTTGTCATGTATGACATGTAGTCCTCCTATCTAGATTCTTGTACTTTCTTCTCTCCCATGCATCCTATAATGCATGTGAAGCTGTCAATGATGTGCAAGTAGTGGGATTCATGTCTAGAATTTGGTCTTCTTTATCTGTTTTAGCTGCCTGAAATGGTCTTCTGTAAGTTGTTACTGAGTATGATAAGCCTTTCATGTAGGGACCTATCTTACAACAGGGGTCTGACTGGATCTCTTCCTGCACAAATTGGAAACTTGATGAAGCTCACGAACTTGTAAGCTATATACATCAGCATTTCTAGTAAATTCTGTGTCCCCTGACTTTCAAAGTCGAAAATGACCAACCTGCCTTTTCATCTCAAAATGCAAGAATCCTGGTGGGTTGTGGATTTTCTGGTCGAATACCAGATTCCATTGGATCTCTGCAGAACCTGGTGTTTCTGTAAGTTCTTTCTCCCATATACTTGGTTGCGACCTGATATGTACATGACCAGTTTTTGGACAAGCTAGAACATGTTTTGCTCAACTCGATTCAGCAATGAATTGTTTAAACCTCCTGTTGGAGGTCTTTCTTGAATGTACTATAAATATTGTTCTCAGCTCATATTTTGTAGAGTGTGCAGCTTTGCTCTAATGCCATTTATAGGGTATGCGACCCTTGTAGGATATGCGGAAGCATTGTGGGGGTAACACAGGAGAATTGTAAAAAACAACTGAAGACACGTGTTATACTAAACCGTGATACAAGTACAACATTCAAAATGTTCTTCTCTCACAACTATCCCAATTTACCTTCTCTCACCACACTCTAAACTTTCAAAGCAAATTAGCTGATATAAGCAGACACTCATCCTCTCGCTCACGGAGGAACGACTCACTCAAGCAGAGCTACTCTTTCTCTCAGGCTGCGTTGCCTCTTTTCTCTCTTGGAGCTCACCCTTTTTCCATCTGGTGACTTGTCCTCAAATGCTTCTCCTCTAAGCCTTATATATAGGCTGAAGCTTCACCGCGACAAGTCCAGTGGCCGACTTCATACATAATGGACTTCCACTTACTTCTAGGGCAAGTTGGCAAGTTGCAGGTGCCAAATTGTCGCCAGCTAGTCTTCCTTTTCCAACTTCATGCAGTGAAGAAAACATTATCCAATCAATCTCCTTAGCAAGTTAAACTTTACTTGCTTCGTTTGACTTTGTGACCAAAACTTGTCTCTCGTTTTGTTTCATGTGTGACTGAAACAAGAAGACTCTCAAGAGTTCTTCACTTGGGGTCTTAATCACCCACTTTTAATATCCAGCATTCGCACTGGAATAGGTCGGCACATCAGAGGCAAAGTCCAACTAGAACTTATCTCATTTTAATATTAGGTGTTGACTCCAACATGCTTTATATATTAATCTGACAGTCACATGTTATTCTCCTGATCTTCACAACTATCTGAATTCGTCCTTCCAATACATTGCAGATCTCTAAATTCAAATGGATTCAGTGGGCTGATTCCCCCTACCATTGGTAACCTTTCTAGGCTCTACTGGCTGGATCTAGCTGACAATCTGCTAACTGGATCTATTCCGGTGTCAAATGGAAGCAATCCTGGCCTTGATATGCTACTTCACACGAAGCACTTGTATGTGCATGTCTTCCAGCTTATTATCTCGCTAAATCTGTGAACTTTCATTTTTGTTGTGTTATCTGACTAATATTCTGCTTCATGCAGTCATTTTGGGCAGAACCGACTCTCTGGCACAATTCCTTCCAAATTATTCAGTTCTGAGATGAGTCTTATCCATGTGTGAGTTCTGATAATCCCCTAGGCCACTGCATCTGGTCAATCCATTGTTTCCTTGAGGCTTCTCAAGCCTTATCTAATGAAAGATCATATCCTCTCTCTCTCTCTCTCTCTCTCTCTCCCCCTCAATGCACACCGTTGTTATCCTCTCTTGATACTCAAAGCATCTCTCTAGGAGAGAGGCAGTGAAAAGCAGAGAAGGCAATGGCCTGCCAATGCCTTTTTAGAGATAGGAATCCTCATAAACTTCTTTAACTGTGCAGGCTTTTTGACAACAATCAGCTCGCAGGTAGCATCCCTTCCACTCTTGGACTGGTGCAGAGTTTGGAAGTTGTGTGAGTATTTATGGTTCTACACAATCCTAATGAGAATTACTTCCCTTCTGCTCATTGCACTTCGAGTCAATGTTTAACCTATTTCAATGGTCACAGACGCTTTGATACGAACTTTTTAAGTAGTGCAGTCCCTGGAAATCTCAACAATCTTACATCTGTTCAAGAACTGTAAGCAAAACATAATTATGGTCGTGTCACTTTGCTGTTTTCTAGTGGATATCACCATAATCATCTTCTAAATTTACTGGTCTACTTTGTAGTCTTCTTTCCAACAACAGGCTAACTGGTCCGTTCCCCAACCTTACTGGCATGAACGCCCTCAACTACGTGTAAGTAATAATTGTCTTACTATTAGCTAGTCGCACATGGTGTAATTGCTGATCATTATGTTTTCTCTGAGCGAAACAGAGCACAACGTAAAATGTAAAAAATAATCTAAAACTTTTTTTCTTAATTTTGAATTTGCCATTGCTTATTGTCCCACTGTGACTACGGTGGATTTGCAGGGACTTGAGCAATAATAGTTTTGACGCGACAGATTTCCCTACATGGATTCCAACATTACAGTCTTTGACAACATTGTACGTTTCCTAATCTGTCTTTCGTCTCCATCAATTCACTTCAACCCCCTTTTGAAATGGAACATGACATTCATTGCTTTCTGGTGGTGGGTTTCGGACTAGCCATCTCTTTCCCCTTTTCCAAAGATAAAATAGGAGATTTCTGAGTAAATAATAGGTTTACACCTTCTATCAATTTTAGAATTCTGGAACGCACGCAAGTTCGAGGAGCCGTACCTGTCATCCTTTTCAGCATTTTCAGTTTGCAAAGTGTGTAAGTGTCATCTCGATCTCAATACTGAAATCAATGTAATGGATGTATACTTCTTCAAAACTCGACCTGCTTCATTCAATTGACTTCCTGGGCCTTTGAACTTGGACATTAGGGATGATGGCTGAATGCGTGAGTTTTCTTGTGATGTCAGGGTCCTAAAAAACAACAATTTGAATGGAACCTTGGATATAGGCACCAGCCATAGCAATCAATTGCAACTCATTGATTTGCAGATCAATCTTATTGATAGCTTCAAGCAGATGACTGGAGTTTACAGTGTCGCGGTGATGTAAGTCATATAAAGCTCTCAGGCCCTTTCACTCACCGTGTCACAAGATGAATCGAGAATGCTTTTTTACACAGTTTTATTGCTAATGTTGTACCCGTATAATTGTGTTTCTGCAGACTTGTTGATAACCCGATTTGTCAAGAAACAGGAGCAACTGGGCAAAGTTACTGTACCATTCCACAAACCAACACCACCTCATACTCGACACCGCCTAATAGTTGCATCCCATCCCTTTGCAATTCAAATCAGACATCCAGCCCCAACTGTAAATGCAGCTATCCTTACACAGGAACTTTAGCCTTCAGAGCTCCTTCTTTCTCAGGTTTAGGAAACTCGACTTATTTTGAGACCCTTGCAAGCTCTATGATAAACTCTTTTCAGTCCTATCAACTTCCAGTAGATTCCGTCTCGCTGAGTGATCCACGTAAGGATTCATATAATTACCTTAGACTGAATCTGGCGGTCTTCCCATCCGAGGGGGTTCGTTTCAATCGGACTGGCATAAACAGTGTTGGCTTTGTGCTCAGTAATCAGACTTACCAGCCGTCAGCATTATTTGGGCCTTTCTATTTCATCGGCGATCAGTACATGAACTTTGATGGTAATATCTCCAATTACTTAACAGAGACGCACATTCTGCTGCCTTTTCTATCTAGATTATCTTTATATCTTCATCATACCAACAACAATCTCTCTCCCTCTTTCTCACTGGAGTACAGTACCAACTCCATCCAAAAAATCGTCAAACATCGGAGTCATCGTTGGTGCAGCAGCTGGTGTTTTTATTCTCCTCTCGCTATTGGCTCTTGTGGGGGTTTATGCTTTTCGTCAAAAGAAAAGAGCAGAAAAGGCTACAGAGCAAAGCAACCCCTTTGGTATGGGCTGTTGGTATTTGCGAAAGCGTGTGTTTGATGTGTGTGCAAGGGAGTTTTTTGTATGTGAATTATCAAGAAAGCAAAAGAACTAAGAACAAAGTGGGCAAGGGCAAAGTAATAATAAATAAGAACGTCTAAAAGAGAGTGGCAGCAAAGAAGTACAAGGGAATAAAAAGAAGTATTTTATTATTTAGTTTTAGTACAAAGGGAAGGGGAAGGAGCTTGCTTACCTCATTGGTCTGCTGCGCTCCCCCCTTCCTATTTATAAGGGAGCTCCACCGACTCATGGCCCACCATCTTTGACTTCTAGTAGACTCTTTACAATTTTTTTCTTGAACAACCAACTCTTCTAGGCAAAAATCTCTGCCATTTGCAGAGATAATTTTATGGACTTTTCTAGGATTTTTCTTGACTTTTCTAGCTCATGTCTATCTTGAAGTTTCTAGAAATTGGATCAATAATTTAACAACTGCAGACTTGCCACTTAGCTTGTCTTTGATTCTGGAAGTAAGTCTCAGTCAATGTTTATTGTTATTTATGGAAATGCAGCAAACTGGGACCCAAATAAGAGCAGCGGCGAAATCCCCCAACTCAAAGGAGCTAGATGGTTTTCTCTAGAAGAGCTTAAGAAATACACCAACAACTTCTCAGAAGCCAGTGAAATTGGATCTGGCGGCTATGGAAAGGTTTACTCTCTTGGCTCTCAGTTCTGTTAAGAGGAACCTCGATTAGCATACCCTTGCTCCTATACTCTTTATAATGTCCCCAAAGCCTTTCGCAGTCCTCATGTTAACAAGAAAAATCTTCTGTATAAGTTCCATTTATTCGCCACCTTGTTGGAAGCATAGGCTCACCCAATAACGTATGACAGTTACTGAGTTTGACATCTCCTGCTAGAATTTCACATGAACAGATAAGGGCTTCTTAGACTTGACAAAACCGGATGTGAGTTTGCTCATACAGAGAAAAAGTTGAGCTGAGAGATGGGCAAAGTCATGTATTGCTACACATTTGTTTGTACTTAGTTTTCTTCTCTTTCCAAGAGAATCCTATATTTTCACACAGCTTTAAATTTTCCAACCGCTTATCTTATCTAGATGTTTCCATTTAAGTTGATCCTTGATTGCATTAAATTCTTGAACAGTAAATGTATCTAAATTTTTTTTTTCCTTAATTTCCTGGTCGTCTCTTTAATCTGAAAACTGTATTGGTACGGCGCCAGCATTGTGAAATTTTTTTATTTGTCTTCAAAATCATCAGCTGTCCTGAAAACTGGCCAAATTATAAATTTTGTTGTTGCTGTGGCAGGTCTACAGGGGTACTTTTCCCACTGGAAATCTTGTCGCCATAAAACGAGCACAGCAGGGATCTATGCAGGGTGGGGTCGAGTTCAAAAATGAGATTGAGCTTCTATCGAGAGTCCATCACAAGAATCTTGTCAGCCTTGTCGGTTTTTGTCTTGAGCAAGGTGAAAAATTGCTAGTGTACGAGTTCCTTCCAAATGGTACCCTCAAAGAGAGTCTCTCAGGTATCTCCTCTCAAGTTTCTTATGTTGAGAAAGCATTCGTGTGGATTTTAGGTTTTTTAAGAAACAATTCCTCGCCCATATCGTCTGTTTTCACAATTACAAGTTTCGACTAGCAGGAAAGTCAGGGATCAGGTTGGATTGGGCAAGAAGACTCAAAGTAGCCACTGGTGCAGCTCGAGGTCTGGCTTATCTTCATGAGCTTGCTAATCCTCCGATCATACATAGGGACATAAAATCAACCAACATCCTATTGGATGATCACTTGAATGCGAAGGTTGCTGATTTTGGTCTCTCCAAGCCCATGGGAGATGGTGAAAGGGGTCATGTCACCACTCAAGTCAAAGGAACAATGGTCAGTAATGAGCTTTAGTCTAACGTTAGATATTCAAACTTTTCTCGGCAGTACAGAAATTTCACGTCTTCCCTGATTCCTAAAACAATCCATGTTAGTGAGAACCAAGTGATTGTCTGGAGAAGAAGTGCACTTTTCAGGTTTCGGTCAGGAGTCTCTTTTGGAAAACAATATAAGATGATTGTTCTTTTCAGTATGGATGATTATCATGATAATTTCTGCAGTCATATGAGAGACAATTAATTTACCAAAGCCATTGAGAAAAGGGTCATAGAGGTTAAGGCATTAGTGTTCGCGTAGCTTTCATGATGAGTTTTACAAACCGATCATGCTATATTCTCGTGAAGGGCTACTTGGATCCTGAATACTACATGACACAGCAGCTGACCGAGAAGAGCGATGTCTATAGCTTCGGAGTATTGATGCTGGAACTCCTTACAGCCAGAAGGCCGATAGAGCGGGGCAGATATATTGTGAGAGAAGTGAGGATGCTCATGAATAAGGACAAAGATTTGTACAATCTGCAGGGGATTCTCGACCCGGCCATTGGTTTGGGCACGTCTTTGAAGGGTCTTGAGAGGTTTGTGGAGTTAGCAATGGGATGTGTGGAAGAATCAGGAGCGGACAGGCCAACCATGGGAGAGGTGGTGAAGGAAATTGAGAACATCATGGTTTTCGCGGGTTTGAATCCAAAGGCCGAATCGGCGACCACTTCAGCCAGTTATGAGGAGGTGAGTAAGGGGTGTGCTACACATCCCTACCGCAATGGAGACTTCTCAGAGTATAGTGGGGGCTTCCCACCTTCAAGGATCGAACCCCAGTAGGCAAATTACAGTCATGATCAGCTTCAGTGTACATTAAGAAAATCAAACTAGCATATGTAGTCATGACCAACTCTTTCCAGATGTTCAGGTCTTGTAATGTTTGTATCATAGTGAGAATTTAATCATGTAAAATTGCTGGCCTGTCTATGTGTAAGTAGAATTCTGAAGGAAGTAATCATTCGTCTTCCACCTGTACAACCAGCGGAGGAGACAGTGTATGGACTCGTTTTTTGAGTGATTGGGAGGATATGAGGGCCACCACGAAACCTTGTAACTTCCTGGACTGCCGGTTCTGGCTTGCCTGCTTCTTCGCATAGTCTTCATCGCTCGCCATGTCTCGTGAATCTTGCCAATGAGCGAAGGCTGCTTGTGCTTCTGAAAAAGAGGAAGGAAGAAAAACGCATAAACGTACTACTGTGTTAACCTTTGAACCAAATAATAAGATGACTAGATGAGTATGTCAGAAATAAAAGAAGTTGGTTATTTAAAGAAAATCCAATAAATGTTAGTAATGAAGTCAGAGAGTTAATAACGCTAGATTAACTAGTCATAGAATTGTATAAAATGATTAATGAGTAAGGTAAATAAAAATGGTAATTTAAAACGAAAATAAATATTAATAAGTACTAAATAAATGTGGTAACTTAATCAGAGAAAAGATAATAAGTTATATTAAAAAAATGATTTTTCTATATAATGGTTAGTAAACATGAGGTGTCGCACCCACCCACGCATGCCTGCGCTGGTTGAGGCCTAGCATCTTGACTGCCAGGTGAGGGGTTCGACTCCCAAAGTTCGCCACAACACCCAGAGTAGTTCCATGACTTAAGCGGGGGGCCCCGGCTGGTGGGTTGCCTGGCTAGTCTCCCTCGAGATATAGTCGGTGCTGTGCTCTCGTAAGGTGAGCTAGGTAGGATCCTCGGCATAAAAAAAAAAAAGGTGTTGCTAATATAGGTAAATAAATGTGGTTAACAATGCAAGAAGCATTTTTGTTGTCAGATTTAAGAGCATATGGTAATTTAATAGCAAAATAATCCAAATAAATATTGGTAAATAACTCAAATAAGTATTGGTAATGTAAAGCTAGTTGGAATTAGAGAAACTTCAATCACTCAAATTGATAATTTTCAAAATGAATTGGTAAAAAAGTTTGTTAATAGAGCAAATAAAAGTGATAGCTCGATAGAAAAAGTTGGTGAATATAATAGCAACAAAAAATACTGATAAGCAACTATTGATAACTGTTAGCTAGTCAACTATTTAAGAAAAGTAAGTCACATCACAAAAATATTTTTATTCTCCTTATCTCCCGAATATCCTCTACTGATTTTATCGCCCATTGCTGAAGATAAGATTGCAATGCGATTTTCTTTAATTTCAAAAATCCACCGTAATATCGCATCGAATCTCAATTTTTCTCAAGATAATTAATTAAAAAAACAATGGGCTTGGGCTAATTTGCTCCTTTTGTGGGCCTAGCCCGGCCTGCCGAACTAGAGCTCGAAAACATTAATTCGAACCTATCCACCATCGGTCCAATAAATAAAATGCAAAACATGCAAACTAACAATAAATGCATCTAAATTTATATGCTATGCAATTAATAAATTTTTTCAGGGATAAAATTAACCCATAATTTTCTATGCAATAAAAAAATGACCGGATTGCCAAAATTTAGGTGTCAACACCAGGATGAGTCGCCGACCCTTTTCATTTTATTGCACATGCGGAAGCGAATAATGAATCCCCTGATAGTAACCATTTCGGGATAGAAAAGCAGGACGACAAATTCACAAACAAACATGCTTTTATATTCACATAGAGTCATATACAAAAGTCAACAACCACAAGCCTACAAAAGACCGGCTCTCAAAATGAATCTGTCCTAACTGACCTACTTCTCGGATCCCCTCAGTTCAGCTCCGGGTCCTCCGCTCTACGGCCCTGAAAATTGAGCCCACGACGGGGTGAGATATAAATCTCAGTGAGTTCACACTCTAAACCCCGATTAGGAGGGTAATACGCCAAGAGGCGTTCTAACCACACAATCATACAACCATAGAGACTTACCTTGTCTCAGGTCCATCCCGCAGGTGAGTACAATTCATATCATAGCCAGCACAAAAACATGAGCAACAACCAAGCTTAATTAACTGGAACGCCATACTCAAATTTCAAACAAGCACCGAGGTCCTGATTATAGGGCTAAATTGTTATGACACGTCCCATACTGTGCCACACAATTTTGTCCCATAATCCGACACATTCAACTCAATTAATCATGCGTTCCTAGTTTTTGATCTCGGCATATAGCACGGCCTACTCTCTGTTCGGCGGTCTTTTGGCATTGCCAGGCGTCATCTCACCCCATTGATCATGGCTACGTCTCTTTTAGACGGCTTTCTCGAAGGAGCACGGGTCCAGAATCTACCACAACCAGCTTCTCGTTGTTTAGGGGCGTCCCATGTAGGGGTTACCGTCCAGCTTAACAGCCTGAGATGGGGTTCTCTTAACCAACACACGACCATTCAATCTAGGCCCAGGACACCATGCATTGCACTCAAATGCCTCAATTAAAATGGTGAGCATGGCATGTTTTCTTCATATTGGAAATACACGGTAAGATAGTCGTGTGTGGGTACACGGTTAATTCGAACCAAAAAAAATTTATATCTTCCAATTTAAAATCTCACTATTTTATATAGTATAGAAACCCATTTTTGGTGTTAAAATCCGGCACCGGGATCATCTAAATAAATATTGAAATTCACAAATTTTTGGAATAAATAACCAAAAATCCAATCAGCACTCAATTTGCATAATTTAACACTCAATTGCATAAATTAACCACACCATTGCAATCGGCACGGAATTCCGGTCGTCGGCTATCCCGGTCTAATTTCCGAAAAATATTTAATAATTAAATCATTATTAATTAAATAAATACATTAAATGCTAAAAATGTTAACTTAGGCTAAATAATGCTAATCTAACCACCTATTGAGCTAATTAAATTATTCTAACCATCCTAGCTATATAACAACATACTAACCTAACTAAGTATAATCTATAACCACCTAATTAACTAATCTAACTAATCTAATTTAACTAAACAAACTAATAATTAAACTAATCATGCTTAAATTAATATAATCACCCCTTAAACGTCATTAGCATACTAAGTAGAGTTTAGTGCATAAACTCACCGATTTAGCGCGAAAATTGATTCACCACGACGGCGGCCGACACCCGAACTTTCGGTGGCGTCAACGGACACTTGGACCGGGCCGAAAAAGCCTTGCAAGCCCATAGCAAACTATTGGGCTTGGGCTGCGGCTGGGTTTGCTTCGAATGGGCTAGGCCAAGGCTGAAAATGGGCTTGTTGCAAGTGTGAATCCAACTGAAGATGGGCTGCTAGACCTGGTGTAAATTCAACTGGACTGGGCTGAGAAGCTGGCTGTTGGGCTGAAATTTACGGGCTAGCTTGCGTGAAGATGGGCTGCAGTTCGGTTGGATGGAGATGGGTCGAACAAAGAAGCAGCAAGGGCTGCTGCTGGGCTTCAAGAAATGAAGACTGACGCTGCTGGAGAAGACCATGCGTGGAGACAGCTTAAGCGATCGAGCAGTAGCTTCGGTGTAGTGAGAACTCGATGGAGACGCTGGCAAAGAGATGTCACGAAGAGGCGCTAAAGTTGACCAAAGAAGCTGATTGTGGGCTATCTCGATGGCGTTGGGCACAGAAAAGGAGCTGCTTTGGTCAAAGGTGGGGAAGGAGGCTCAGCTGGGTTGACCGAGGGATGTGTGGCTTGCAAGAGGCAGTGAAGTGTGGTGGTCTCGAATGTGCTGGCAGTGAGAGAGAGGAACGACGGTGGTCTTTGCTGGCGTGTGAAGGAGGATGAAATGTCGAAGGAAATGAAAACAAATGAAAGAAAAATATAGAGGCAGCTGGTTCGATGGTTGAAATGAAGGAGAAATGAAAAGCAAAACGCAGAAACCAATAATGATGGAGTCGGCCAAGGTAGCTTGCTCGAGAAGATGGGAAAGAAAAGGAGAAAAGTCAAGATTAAATATCTCAAACTCATCAATGCAAGGTCCAAAAAGCCTTCAAGCTTATCCTATAGTCCCCCAATACTTTCTAGCTTAGAATTTTCATGAATGATCCAATTTGATGCCAAAAAATGCAGCCCCCTTTCATGGCTCCGAATTCTTCAAATTGGGACCTCAATTTCTTCGCAATTCTCTCCAATTCGACGTCCGATTTTGTTGGAGAAAAAACCAACAAAATTTCCGCAAGTCCCCAACACCCAATAGCTCGGCTTGGAAGCCCAAATTTTCCTTTAATTTGGCCCGTTTGTTTTCCGAATCGTCCAAATCGATTTTCCATAAATATCCTAGAATTGCCAAAAATTTTTCGGAGGATGAGTCAACGTTCCTAAAATGAATCGTGACACGACAGAACTTTCAATTTCTGAAATCGGGTTCAATTTCGTGGTTAATTTCAATCTAACGCGATTTTAGCGTGACCTAACCTACCGGGTAGCTTTTATGAATTTTTAGCGCATTTGACCCGTGATCGATTATTTTCGAGCTACATTATACATTTTCGACTCATTGGCGACTCTCGATTGTCGTGAAAATCGCGAGATTTCAAATACGGACACCGGGTACAGAAATGACAGAAAAATTGGTCTAGTGCCAGTCGACAAGAATTTTGCAATCAGGTGGAATTACCCACACACTAATCACATATCTCCATCAAATCAACCTATCTCCGGTCTCTAATCGATTTTGACCGTGCCGTAATGACCCTTGCAGATTAACATAGTCAAGTAGTCGATTCCTAGTCGAATTCTTAGTCTATTGCGTTTAGATTCCTTAATTGCTTCCCCCGATAGTTTGGTTATCTCATGAGTGATCAGCTCAGAGAATTGCACTATCAGCCCATCGATTAAATTCCCAATTTATTTAATCGAAAACAAATTCTAAAAATTCAAGCTGTCACACTACACGTCCAACTCCAACAACCAACCACCCATACTCTCCTCACGCCCACATCACACATCCATCTCCACACCGCACCATCACCGTCCGCCACTCCACCCACCGTCCTTCACTCACCGCCTCATCGCCGACCGTCCCAATGCCTCAGCTCAACTCTAGCCCAGTCGCCCGTCCGCCCGCTCCACACCGACCAATGGCCATCGCTCGTTCCAGCAGCCAACACCCACCTTTGCCCGGCCCAGCCAGCCCCGCCAAACTGTCCGACACCCTCCATAGCCCGCATCACCTCACGCCCCCGCCTTAGCCCAGCACCACTAAAACACCCTCACCGACCCAGCTCCTCCACCGAACCGCCGCCACCTCGCGCTAGCTCACCCGTCCAGCAACACCACACCAACCAGCTGCCCAACTCCTCCGACCAGCAGTCACTGAAGCCTTCAAATAGAACCAAACCGCCCAGCCTTGGGTGAAGGATTATAGAGCCTTTTCAGCCGCCGTTTGAGCTCCGTTGGAGATGCGGTAGTCTCGGGTTTTCACCGCCGTCGCGTTGCCGTTGCCGTGAGCCCGCTACCGTTGAATTCCGGTGAGTTAACTCCATAATCTCGGATTAGGTTGTTAATTGCGCTTAAGGGGTTAGATTAATGTTAATTAGGATTAGTTAGTTAATCTTAGGTTAGTGTAACTAGATTAATTAGGTTAGTTTAGTTAGTTTGGTTAGTGTAATTAGATTGGTTAGGTGGTTAGTTTAGTTAGCCTACCTTGGGTTAGATTAGTTAACTTAGGTTGGATTAGTTAACCATGGTTAGGTTAATTAATCATTGTTAGATTAATTAAGTTGGATTTACTTAATTAATTGCAATTTAATTAATTAATTGTAATTAGCGTAATTAGTGACGGATTAGCCGTTTCGTGAAATTTTACGCTTATTCTCGTGGATGAATTTATATGTGAATTTGATTGCTTATATGTGCAATTGAGTGCTTGGTGGTAGTAATGGATTATTATTGCAAAATTCGATTTTATGGGCATTTAAATAAAAAATATCGGGTGTCGGTTTTCGACGCCAAATTTTTATGTACTATATAAAATTGTGGGATTTTAAAGTGGGAGCGCACTATGTTTAATGGTTCGATTTAATTATGTGACCACGCACAATTATTTTAATGGGAATTTTTAATACGAAGAAAATGGGCCAAGGTCATTATTTGAAACGAGGTATTTGAATGCAAAGCACAGTGTTCTTGGCCAAGTATGTACGTGTGTGGTCACTATCAGAACTCGTCACCCGACGAGAGTCGAGGGGCGATGCCTGATTAAGTTTGGATGCCCCGTGTCAACGGATGCCGATCGCGGTAGAGGCCGGGCCGATGCTCCTTTATAGAATGCCGTCTAGGCATAGACGTTGCCATGCCCGATGGAGCGAGACGACACCCGGTTATGCCGGATGACCGCTGAATGTTGAGTTGGTCATGGCCGATGGGTCGTAATAACTGGAACACGCCTGAATGGTTGTGATAGCTGTGCCTAATTTTGGGGCAAAATTGTGTGGCACGGTATGTGACGTGTCATAACGGTTTTACCTTATAATCGGGACCCATGTGATTGTTTGTGAATGAAATTATGTGTTTCGGTTATTAAATACGCTTGTTGTATTCATATGGTATATGTGAGACACTAATATGCAGAGATGTGTCGAGGTGAGGTAAGTTTGTTTGTGACGCCTGTTTAGGTTGCCTCTAGGTGAATTTGCGTCCTAATCGGGGTTTAGGGTTTTGACTCACTGAGATTTATCTCACCCCGTCGTGGTTAACCTTTTTCAGGGCCGTAGTGTGGAGATCTGCCGAGTGCGGATGTGGTGGGCGCATGATGCAACACATTTTGGCTGACCCTATCGCTAGCGAAGTGTAGGTTGCTTAGAGGTTTCTTTTGAGACAGATTAGTGTATATAAACTCCTAGGGTTAACTTGGTATGTTTATAAAGCATGGTTTGTGAAAAATGGTTGCGTGTTTTTACAATCCCTGTGTTTGATTGTTGGCCGGGTGTTTATTTCATTCGCTTCCGCATGTGCTTAAATGAAAGGAAAAAAGAATGGATCGGCGACGTGTCTTGAGACGTCGCATTTTTAATCGACCACCGAGGGATGTGTGCATGCCCGGGGTTCGGGGCGTGACATAAGCTGTTTGGTAGAAAGGCATATAAAAATTGGTGAAGGATGAGTGAAGTTTTTTTCTTTTTGTGGGTCAAAGAGTAGGTAAGTTGGTATGTAAAAAAGAAAATACCATTTAAATACTAGTAATTAACTCATGTTGGACCTGGTAATGCATTATTTGTTTGTTTGTTTTTTTTTTGGAACTAGAGGAACCGCCTCACAGCAAGCGCTTAGCGTAAACCCCTAGGCAGCACTGGCGCAGGGACCCACCTCCCACGGTGCCCGCTTAAGTCGCGCTATATGCACACGCGATGACTCGAACTTCCCCCCTTCCGCAATTGGAGGGGGAAAGGCCCAAACCAATGCGCCCACAGCGGGGTGGGTTAATGCATTATTTGTTGGTATTTGAAAAGTTGACAATTACTTCAATTGAGATTTGTGATTATAAAAAGAGTTGGTAGTGAGATAAATGAAGGTGGTAATTCATAGAAAAGTTGATAAATAAATAGAACAAATAAATGTTAGTAATATTGCAATTCAAATGAGAATCAGTAACAAAATATTGTTGGTAAAAAACTCTTTTTATCAAGTCTTTTGATACTTATCAAATCTCGAAGAAATCCACCGGCACGAAATAGAATCTGTTTTTTTCAACAGAATAGTAGAATCGTCTAGGGTTCAAAAAAGCCTGCAAATAACCAAATATAATCTTATCAATAAACACGAATCCGAGCTGTAATTACATCTAATTCAACTATCTATACCTTGACTCTTTCGCTCACTATGTTCTTATTGACTTCATAATTATTTATTGTGAAGCTCTGCCCACCACATTGCATTGAACATTGTTATGCTTGGAGATGAGGACTGCTCTAAAGTCTCCACTTAAATAAATTTATTGCTCCTTGAACTTCACCAAACAAAGACATCATTTTATTTTATTATGACTTGATTGTACTTGGTGGGAGCAAAACTTAGCAACTTGGTCTCCCTCCTTCCCCATCCAAACTTTACTACATCCCTATCTTTGCATGTCCCAAGCAATGGATGTGTTGGAATATAATACGCAGAAACGACAGGATCTTGCAATTTACATCAACGTGAAATCATCAGAGAAATAAACGAGAAATAATAAGGACACCAAAAATTTACGTGGTTTGGTCTGAGTATTGGTACCTATGTCCACGGGAGAACCAGCAGCAAATAATTCACTATAATCGGAGAATCAGAGTTTACAATCGCTCACACGCTCAAGTGTTTCCCACACCTAGATTTAATCCCAAACCCAAAGTGTTTATAAATAAACAGCTCACTTGGACATAAACTCACGTCACAAAATTTCCGCGCGTTCAAGCTCAAAGTATAACACTCTACGTACGCCTGGTTCGCGTACGTATGGATTTGCGTTCTTCTTTCTTGATCGCATGGGTGGCTCCTCTTCAGCTTGACGTTGTGCGGCTCCTATTTGCACGTAGGGTTTCAGCCGCTCACCTCCTGGAGACATTGCTTTATATTTATATGTGTGCCCAAAGGTCAAAAGTTTGACCTGGGCCCACTCCTTTTGGCTTCATGTGGAAGAGATATATTGCAGAGGCTTCTTTCGTAGAGTTTCAGTGGCACCACTTCCTCCGCGTGGAATATGTGTGCCCAAAGTCAAATATTTGACTTTGGGCCCCATGTTGATAGCCCCACGTTAATAATCTCCTGCATATAATAGAAGAAACTTTGCTCCCTTTTTTTATTCTTATTTCCTCCTTTATATAGCTATAAGGAGTCCAACAAAAAAACTTCTTCATCAGAAAAATATCTTCATGATCAAATAATAAAAAAATTTATCCAAGCAAATTGCGTTTTGCAAACGCTCAAACTCGAGACATAATTTAACAATTTTCTACTTTTGCTCGATGTTTGAAGTCAAGTTATAGTCTTGTGATCCATCTTTGTTCTCCCAACGCCCCGACGGGCGCTTACTCTCCATAGATGCCAATAGAGCTCAAGCAGAGCTTGAGCTTCGCCAAAGGAACAGACTTAGTCATCATGTTTGTCAGGTTATCTACTGCAGCAATCTTTTTGACAATAACATTACCCTTAGCTAAGACATCTCGGATGAAGTGGTACCTGATGTTGATATGCTTAGTTCAATCGTGATAAACTGGATTATATGCCAAATATATCGCACATTGGTTATCACAGTGTATATCCACACTTTTCTGTGCTAACCCAAAGTCCGAGAGCAAACTTTGTAACCATATCGCCTCCTCCACTACAAAGGTTACTGCCATGTACTCTGCCTTAGTCGAAGATAGGGCAATGTGATCATGTAAGGACGATTTATAACTAACTGCACAACCCGCTAGCATAAACACATACCCTGCTAAAGATTTGCGATCATCCAAGTCACCGGTGTGATCTGAATCCACAAAACCAATGGTCTCACTGCCATTGCTGTCCCTCTGGTACACTATACCCATGTCTGTTGTCCACTTCAAATATCTGACGATCCACTTCACAGCTTCCCAATGAGCTTTACTAGGACACTTCATATAGCGACGCTCACAGCTTGTGAAATAGGCCTAGCGCACACCATAGCATATATAATACTACCCACGGCACTAGAATAAAGAACACGGGACATATGCTCCTCCTCCTCCTCAGTCTACAGTGATAATTTATTGGAAAGTTTAAAGTGCTTCGCTAAAGGTGTACTTACATATTTTGCTGACTGCATATTAAAACGTGCCACAATCTTCTCAATATATTTCTTCTGAGATGGACATAGAACTCCTGTAATCCTGTCACACAAAATCTCCATACCAAATATTTTCTTTGCAGCACCTAAATCTTTCATCTCAAATTCAGCATTTAACTACAATGCTGCGGCATTCCCTTTGTCACAAATCTCGCCTTATACCTTGCTGCCTCGACATCGGGAATGCCCTCTTTTCGTTTAAAGACCCATTTACTTCCGACAATCTTTTGGCTCTTGGGTACTTTAACTAGCTCCCATGTCTGATTTCGATGGAGTGATTCCATCTCTTCACTCATAGCCCTTAACCACTGCAACGACTCCAAACTAGCCATTGCCTCAAAGTAAGATGAAGGCTCATCTCTCCACCTCATCACCTACAGTCAATGCATAAGTAATATTTGTATAACCATAACGTACTAGTGATTTAATTTGTCTTCTCTGTCTATCTGCGGCTATAGTATGCTGCGGTTGTGCTAACTGTCCACTATCACCGACTTCAGGAATTGCGGCTTCATCTGCAGTCTCAACTTACCTTTGAGATCTTCGGAGTCTCCACCTGAAGCTCCACCTCACTAATGACACCATGATCTGTCTTCTCTGCTGGTTGTGTCTCAGAACTCCTCTGTTGAAGCATTGTAGTCTCGTCGAAGATCACATCTCTACTAATTAGAAAATCCGGTGACCTGGGATCGGTGCACCACAGTCGGTAGCCTTTCACCCCATGTGCATAACCCAGAAATATGCACTTCTTCGCCCTCGGCTCAAGCTTACCATCACTCACATGAGCATACGCAGGACATCCTAATATACATAATCCGGAGTAATTAACCAGGTAACATACCATGTTCATTGCTTCGGCCCAAAATTCTTATCAAGTCCTGCATGCGAAAGCATGCATCGAGCTTGCAGAACTCAGTAAAATTTTTACCATAGAACTCCATGCCATTATCGATTCTCTGGCACTTGATTTGTTTATCTGACTGCTTCTCAATCAATGCCCTAAATTTTTTGAACCGATCAAACACTTTATATTTGTGCTTCAGAAAGTATACCCATACCTTCCTCAAATAGTCATCGATAAATATCAGCATATATCGAGCACCTACTTTCGAAGGAACCGAAGATGAGCCCTAAACGTCTGAATGAATATATTCAACTGATCGTTTGGTCGAATGAATAGCTTAACTCGATGCTGCTTCCCAAATATGCAGTGCTCACATAAGTCCAGATCCCTGTCTTTTGACCCTTCAACAACCCCCTTTCACTTAGCATCGTCATACCTACCTCACTCATGTGCCCCAAACGCATATGCCATAACTGAGTTAAGTTAGAGTTTGACTCACCTGATGAAACTGCAGCAGTTCCGGTCACAGTCTCTTCCAGTAGATGATAGAGAGTATTTACTTTCTTCCCCTTCATCACTATCATGCACCTCGAGAGATTTCCAGTACTCCACCTTCAATGGTGTACCTAACTGATGTCATCGAGTGTCCCTAGAGAAATAAGGTTCTTCTTGAGCTCTGGTACATGCTTCACATCTATCAATGTGCACACCACCCCATTGTGCATCCGGATTCGAATTGTCCCTATCTCCACAGCCTTATAGACTATGTTATTCCCCAAAAGAACTCTACCGCCATCTATGGTTTGGTAAGTAGTAAACCAGTTCTTGTGAGGCGTCATATGATAAGAACACTTCGAATCTAGCATCCATTCGTCTCCTGACGAAGTAGTAGTCACACATAAAACAGCTTTTGAATCACTATTGCTCCCCTCGGCAACGTTTGCCACACTGCTTGTGGCATTCTGTCTATCAGTTTTATTCCTCTGCTTTGGACAATCTCTCCTGATGTGCCCCTTCTCGTGACACTCAAAGCACTTCACGCATCCCTTGGACTTTCTATGGCGTGATTTTGATCTGCTTTTACCTATGCTACTACTAGGCCCTCGATGTTATTCTCTACCCCGAATCGTCAGTGCTTGGGCTACTCCTTGCGCCAGACCGTCATCTTGCAACTTTCTCTATCACTCCTTAGAGAATAAGGTGGACTTTACCTCTTCTGAGGTAATTGTAGTACGCCTCGGCAACAGTGAATCAGTAGAGTGCTCCAATGACTTTGGTAAAGAGACTAACAACATCATGCTATGTTCTTCATCATCAAGTATCTTATCGACGTTCTTTGGACCCATCATGAGTTTATTAAATTCATCTAGGTGGGTTTTGATAGACGTACCTTCAATATATCTAAATTGAAACATCTTCTTCAACATGTACAAGCGATTGTTCAAACCTTTCTTCACATAGAGTGCTTGAAGTTTTGCCCATAATGCTGTGGCATCGTTCTCCTCAGCAACCTCTATTAAGACCTCATCAAACAAGTTTAACAGGATTGCACTCTTTGCTCTTTCCGTTAGCTCTACCTTATCTGAGGCTTTCATTATAATTGGCAACTCATATTCACCATCCAGTGTCTTGGCCAAACCTTGGGTTGTCAATAATTCCATAACACAAAGTTGTTACTCCCGTTAAACTTCTCAATTTCAGATTTCCTCTCAGACATAATTGTAATAACAAAATTTACAGATAATAATCAGACAAGCAAAAGCTCCAAATCATAATCAAGAAATCCCACCCCAAGCTCTGATACCAATTGTTGGAATATAATACACGGAAACGACAGGATCTTGCAATTTACGTCAATGCGAAACCATCAGAGAAATAAACAAGAAATAATAAGGACACCAGAAATTTACGTAGATCGGTCCGAGTATCGGCACCTATGTCCACGGGGAGAGCCAGCAACAAATAATTCACCATAATCTGAGAATCAAAGTTCACAATCGCTCATATGCTCGAGTGTTTATCACATCTAGATTTAACCCTTAACCCAAAGTGTTTATAAATAAACAACTCACTTGAACATAAACTCACGTTACAAAATCTCCGCACGTTCAAGCTCAAAGTATAACGCTCTACATATGCCTGGTCCACGTACGTACGGATTTGCGTTCTTCTTTCTTGATCGAATGGGTGGCTCCTCTTCAGCTTGACGTTGTGCGGCTCCTATTTTCTCACGTAGGGTTTCAGTCGCTCACCTCCTAGAGACATTGCTTTGTATTTATATGTGTGCCCAAAGGTCAAAAGTTTGACCTGGGCCCACTCCTTTTGGCTTCATGTGGAAGAGAGACGTTGTAAAGGCTTCTTTCGTAGAGTTTCGACAGCACCACTTCCTCCGCGTGGAGTATGTGTGCCCAAAGTCAAATATTTGACTTTGGGCCCCACGTTATAGCCCCACGTCAATAATCTCCTGCAAATAAAAGAATAAACTTTGCTCCCTTTTTTTATTCTTATTTCCTCCTAAGGAGTCCAGCAAAAAAACTTCTTCGTCAAAAAAATATCTTCATGATCAGATAATAAAAAATTTTATCCAAGCGAATCGCGTTTTACAAAAACTCAAACTTGAGACATAATTTAATAAAATGCATCCGATTTTTATTTCTGGTCCACTTCAATTGAATGATTCTTCGAAAACGACCAGATGGTCGTTGACTCTGCTACTAATGTCATGGACGCCACCGGTGTCTACGCGTACAGGTTACTTCATTCGTCAACTTGTCGTTTTCTACCTTTTCTCCATCATCTTCGACCCATTTTTCGGTGCTCATTTCTCTCTTCTTAATCATTAGGACTTTTGTGACTTGGTATTGACTGAGTAAACTCTAGCGGGCCCCCACCCATTAAAATAAATGCAGCAATTGGAGAAAAGAAATGCAGACGAATATGGTTCTAGCGGGCTGATGTTTACATTTCCCGTCAATTGGATCAACGAGACTCCAATTCATAGTTGTCATGGCCAAGACTTTTCTTTTTCCCTGATAAAAAAAAAGAAAAAGAAAAGATTTCTAGGAAAGAAAGATATGCTGGGAGTTGGCAGCCAGCCATTTCATTTTGCCATCATGTCAACCGAGTTGAAGTGTCCCTTGAGGAAGAATTCAATGTGATGCAACTGCCGAAGCTGAAAGAAGGGCGTTGAGTTCTCCAAGTTTCGAGATTCTGAGTCATGGGTGTGCGAGTTCTGGCAATTCTGCTAGTTTTTCTCCTTGGAGATTCCACTGGAGATGCAGCTACAAATCCTTATGATTGTAAGCTTAATTCAATCAAATTCTTGACATTTATTTCCCAAAATGTGTTATTCATATAGTTGAATTTGCAAATTCCACAAATCCTTTCTCCTGGGCTTTTTGCATGTTTCTGAGCCATTACCGCTTAGAAGAACTAAGGTTCCTCCTAGTCAGAGGATGTCGCAACATTTACAGGAATCAGTTTGTCCACAACCAATCATAAGAGCCCTATTGCACTGAACTTTTTTGAGATATTGTTGTTCGCTATATTCCTATCAACAATGCTAAAATCAATTTTGGGCAGATCTAAGTCTGTTTTCTCCCCCTTTTCCTGCCTCTTTGATTAATGGTGGCTTTATCGTCTGCCATTTTGCCTTAAAAAGTTTCAGAAAATAAGTAGCTGGAGATCTCAAATTTTGCAATGCATCGACTGAGTAAATCTAATTGATTGTTGTCTTTAGAGTCGGTCAAAATAATGAAATTTGTTACACATCTATTGGTGGTATGATTTTTGTTTAAGCATGTTCTGGCCTTGGAAGTCATTATCTTACATACAGGTCATTCTCACAGATTTAGTTTTGGTACAACGATCATGCTACTTTCGTTTGATAAGGGAATCAGTTACGAATATTTTACAGGGTCTTAGCCCCTCTGGTACAAAGATCCTGCTGTTGGTTGGCTACTCAAGCAACCAAAGTTCTGGACATTATTAGAGAAGCTAGTCAGAATATAAATGAACGACCACTTTTTAGCAACCTACTCTAGAGACTTTTGTGATCCTTAGATTCACACAGAACTGTTGGATTATTGCTATTCAATACACACACAAGACATATGCTATTCACCTGGTCATATTCAAATGCAGTCAGTGCAATTACGGGGCTTAAGAGTGATTGGCAAAATACACCACCCAACTGGGTGGGAACTGATCCTTGTGGCAATGGCTGGGATGGGATTCACTGCACCAATTCTCGCATTACTTCCATGTAATTTTTTAGCATCCTTTTGGACTTCATATTTGATAATCTGCATTTCATAATTATACCCATATGTGCAGTTAATTGGACTCTCTTAATTTCAGAACGTTGTCGAGCATGGGTTTGACAGGTTCGCTTTCGGGAGACATTGGACAATTGTCTAAATTACAGATTCTGTAAATTCACTATCTCTTTCACTTCCCAGATCATCTTCAATGCAAGGAATTAATTACCACATTTGTTTCCCATGTCTTTTTCTACCGAGAGAAAATATAGGACACAAATTTCTGTAAAATTGGATGTATTGACCATAACTGGAGGCAATTATTGAGAAGACGGGCTTAAGTTTTTATTTTGCTGTTGTCATGTATGTAGTCCTCCCATCTAGATTCTTGCACTTTCTTCTCTCCCATGCATCCTGTAATGCATGTGAAGCTGTCAATGATGTGCAGGTAGGGGGATTCATGTCTAGAATTTGGTCTTTTTTTATCTGTTTTAGCTGCCTGAAATGATCTTCTGTAAGTTGTTACTGAGTATAATAAGCCTTTCGTGTAGGGACCTATCTTACAACAAGGGTCTGACTGGATCTCTTCCTGTACAAATAGGAAACTTGATGAAGCTCACGAACTTGTAAGCTTTATAAATCAGCATTTCTAGTATATTCTGTGTCCCCTGACTTTCAAAGTCGAAAATGACCAACCTACCTTTTCATCTCAAAATGCAAGAATCCTGGTGGGTTGTGGATTTTCTGGTCAAATACCAGATTCCATTGGATCTCTACAGAACCTGGTGTTTCTGTAAGTTCTCTCCCCTGTATACTTGATTGGGACATGACACGTACATGACCAGTTTTTGGACGAGCTAGAACATGTTTTGCTCGACTCAATTCAACAATGAATTGTTTTAACCTCATGTTGGAGGTCTTTCTTGAATGTACTATAAAATATTGTTGTCAGCTCATGCTTTACATATTAATCTGACAGTCACATATTATTCTCCTGACCTTCGCAAGCATCTGAATTCGTCCTTCCAATATATTGCAGATCTCTAAATTCAAATGAATTCAGTGGGCTGATTCCCCCTACCATTGGTAACCTTTCTAGGCTCTACTGGCTGGATCTAGCTGACAATCAGCTAACTGGATCTATTCCGGTATCAAATGGAAGCAAGTTTGGCCTTGATATGCTACTTCACACGAAGCACTTGTATGTGCATGTCTTCCAGTTTATTATCTCGCTGTATCTGTGAACTTTCATTTTTGTTGTGCTATCTGACTTATATTATGCTTCGTGCACAGTCATTTTGGACAGAACCAACTCTCTGGCACGATTCCTTCCCAATTATTCAGTTCTGGGATGAATCTCATTCATGTGTAAGTTCTGATAAGCCACTAGGGCGCTGCAGCTGGTCTATTCATTGTTTCCTAAAGGCTTCTCAAGTCTTATATAAAGAAAGTTAGATCCTCTCTCTCTCTCTCTCTCTCTCTCTCTCTAACCTTCACATCTTTGTTATCCTCACTTGATACTTGAAGCATCTCCCTATAAGAGAGGCAGTGAAAAGCTGAGAATGCAATGGCCTGCTTATCCTTTATTTTAAGATAGGAATCCTTATAAACTTTTCAACTACGCAGGCTTTTTGACAGCAATCACCTCTCAGGTAGCATCCCTTCCACACTTGGACTGGTGCAAAGTTTGGAAGTTGTGTGAGTATTTGTGGTTCTACACAATTGTTGTAAGGATTAATTGTGCTCATTGCACTTCCAGTCAATGTTTAACCTATTTCAATGGTTACAGACGCTTTGATAGGAACTTTTTAGATGGTGCAGTGCCTGCAAATCTCAACAATCTTACATCCGTTCAAGAACTGTAAGCAAAACATAATTCTCGCTGTGTCATTTCACTATTTTCTCGTGCATGTCATTATAATCAATCTCCTAAATTTACTGGTCTACTCTTTAGTATTCTTTCCAACAATAGGCTAACTGGTCCGTTGCCCAACCTTGCTGACATGAACGCCCTCAACTACTTGTAAGTAATAATTGTCTTACAATTAGCTAATTGCACATGGTGTAATTGCTGATCATTTATGAGTTCTCTGAGGGAGCAGAGAACATGGTGAAATGTAAAAGATTATCTTTGACTCCTTTTCTTAATTTTGAATTCGCCATTGCTTATTGTCCCACTGTGACTACGTAAAACATGGACTTTGACTGACAATGGTGGATTTGCAGGGACTTAAGCAATAATAGTTTTGACGCGACAGATTTCCCTACATGGATTCCAACATTACAGTCTTTGACAACATTGTACGTTTCCCAATCTCTGTCTGTTGCCTCCACCAATTCACTTCAACTCCCCCCCCCCACCTTGAAATGGAACATGACATTTCATTGTTTCCTGGTTGTGGGTTTCGGACTAGTCCCTTTGCTAAAGAAAAAATATAAGATCTCTATGTAAATAATAGGGCCATACCTTTTATCAATCTCAGAATATTGGAACGCACACAAGTTCGAGGAGGGTTACCAGTCATCCTTTTCAGCATTTTCAGTTTGCAAAAAGTGTAAGTATCATCTCGATCTCAATATTTACCTCAATGTAATGGACATAAACTTATTCAAAACTCAGACCTGCTTCATTCAATTGACTTCCTGGTAAGTTCCAACTTGGGCATTAGAAATGATGGCTGAACATGTGAATTTCCTGTGACGTCAGGGTCTTAAGAAACAACCAGCTGAATGGAACCTTGGATATAGGCACCAGCCATGGCAATCAATTGCAACTCATTGATCTCCAGACCAATTTTATCGATAACTTCAAGCAGAGTACTGGAGGTTACAGTGTCGAGGTGATGTAAGTCATATAAAACTCTTTGGCCCTTTCACTCACTTTGTCACAAGATGAATCAAGATTGCTTTTTGTTTTTCACAGATTTTTGCTAATGTTGTGCCCATATATTGTATTTCTGCAGACTTGTCGGTAACCTGGTTTGCGAAGAAACAGGAGCAGCTGGGCAAAGTTACTGTACCATTCCACAATCCAACACCTCCTCCTACTCAACACCACCTAATAATTGCATCCCAGTCCTTTGCAATTCAAATCAGACCTCCAGTCCTAACTGTAAATGCAGCTCTCCTTACACAGGAACTTTATTCTTCAGATCTCCTTCTTTCTCAGTTTTAGGAAACTCGACTTATTTCGAAAGCCTTGCAAGCTCTATGATGATCTCTTTTCAGTCCAATCAACTTCCAGTAGATTCTATCTCACTGAGTGATCCACGCAAGGATTCATCTGATTACCTTCAATTGAATATCGCGGTCTTCCCATCTGAGGGGGTTAGTTTCAATCGGATGAGCATATACAGTATTGGCTTTGTGCTCAGTAATCAGACTTACAAGCCTCCAAAATTATTTGGGCCTTTCTATTTCATCGCCGATCAGTACACAAATTTTGCAGGTAATATCTCCAATTATTTTACAGCGACACGCATTCCGTTGCCTTGTCTATCTAGATTGTCTTTATTTCTTCATTATACTAACGACCATCTTTCTCCTTTTTTCTCACAGAAGTACAAGTACCAAAAACATCCAAAAAATCGACAAACATCGGAGTCATCGTTGGTGCAGCAGCTGGTGGTTTTGTTCTCCTCATGCTATTGGCTCTTGTAGGGGTTTATGCTATTTGTCAAAAGAAAAGAGCAGAAAAGGCTACAGAGCAAAGAAACCCTTTTGGTATGGGCAGATTCACCGCATACTTGCCACTTAGCTTGTCTCTGATTCTGGAAGTAACTCTCAGTCAATATTTGTTGTTATTTATGGAAATGCAGTAAACTGGGACCCGAAAAAGAGCAGCAGCGAAGTCCCCCAACTCAAAGGAGCTAGATGTTTCTCTATAGAAGAGCTTAAGAAATACACTAACAACTTCTCAGAAGCCAATGAAATTGGATCTGGCGGTTATGGAAAGGTTTACTCTCTTGGCCCTCAGTTCTGTTCAGAGAAACCTAAATTAGCATACTCTTGCTCCTATAACCTTTATGACATACCCAGAGCCTTTTGTTGCATTCCTCATGTTAACAAGAAAAACCTTCTGTATAAGTTCCATTTGTTCACCACCTTGTTTAAAGTGCAGGCTCACTGTATGACAGTTACTGAGTTTGAAATCTTCTGTTAGAATTTCACATGAACAGATAAGGCCTTCTTAGACTTGACAAAAGCAGATGTGAGTTTGCTCACACAGAGAAAAAGTAAAGCTGAGAGATGGGCAAAGTCATGCGAGTTGCTACACATTAGTTTCTACTTACTTTTCTTCTCTTTCCAAGAGAATCTTATATTTTCACATGGCTTTAAATTTTTCAACCGCTTTTCTTATCTGAACGTTTCCGTTTAAGTTGATCCTTGATTCCATTATATTCCTGAACAGTAGATGATTCTAAAATTTTGTCTAGCCTTAATTTCCTGTTTATGTCTCTTAATTCTGAGAACTGGATCGACACTGGGCCAGCATTGTGAAATTTTTCTGTTTGTCTTCAAAATCATCAAGCTGTCCTGAAAACTGGCCAACTCATAAATTTTGTTGTTGCTGTGGCAGGTCTACAGGGGTACTCTGCCCACTGGAACTCTAGTTGCCATAAAACGAGCACAGCAGGGATCTACGCAGGGTGGGTTCGAGTTCAAAAATGAGATTGAGCTTCTATCAAGAGTCCATCATAAGAATCTCGTCAGCCTTGTCGGATTTTGTTTTGAGCAAGGTGAACAATTGCTAGTGTACGAGTTCCTTCCAAATGGTACCCTCAAAGACAGTCTCTCAGGTATCTCCTCTCAAGTTTCTTATGTTGAGAAAGCATTATTGTGGAATTTAGGTTTTTTAAGAAAAAAATCCTCGCTTATATCATCTGTGTTCACAACTGCAACTTTCGACTTGCAGGAAAGTCAGGAATAAGGTTGGATTGGGCAAGAAGACTCAAAGTATCCATTGGTGCAGCCCGAGGTCTGGCTTATCTTCATGAGCTTGCTAATCCTCCGATCATACATAGGGACATAAAATCAACAAACATCCTATTGGATGATCACTTGAATGCAAAAGTTGCTGATTTTGGTCTCTCCAAGCTCGTGGTAGAAGATGAAAGGGGTCATGTCACCACTCAAGTCAAAGGAACAATGGTCAGTAATAAGCTTTAGTCTAACGTCAGATAGTCAAACTTTTCTCGGCAACACACAAAATTTGAATGAGTTTTTTTATTCCTAAAAACTTTCGCGGAAATTTTGCATTTGTTTCCTGATTCCTAGAACAATCCATGTTCTTGATAACCTGGTAACTGTCTGGAGAAGAAGTGCACTTTAGAACAATCATGGTTATTTCTGCAGTCATATGAGAGAAAATGCTAGTTTGTGTCAGAACAAGAGACAATTAATTTAGCTAAGTCGATGGAAAAAGGGTTTAGTGTTGGTCATTGTTGTTTGTGTAATTTTCTTGATGAGTTTTACAAACCAATCGTGCTATATTCTTCTGTAGGGCTACTTGGATCCTGAATACTACATGATGCAGCAGCTGACTGAGAAGAGCGATGTCTATGGCTTCGGAGTATTGATGCTGGAACTCCTTACAGCCAGAAGGCCGATAGAGCGGGGCAGATATATTGTGAGAGAAGTGAGGGTGCTCTTGAATAAGGACAAAGATTTGTACAATCTGCAGGGGATTCTCGACCCAGCCATTGGTTTGGGCACGTCTTTGAAGGGTCTCGAGAGGTTTGTGGAGTTAGCAATGAGATGTGTGGAAGAATCAGCAGTGGACAGGCCAACCATGGGAGAGGTGGTGAAGGAAATCGAGAACATCATGGTTTTCGCGGGTTTGAATCCAAAGGCCGAATCTGCAACCACTTCAGCCAGTTATGAGGAGGCGAGTAAGGGGTATTCCACACATCCCTACAGCAACGAGGACTTCTTAGAGTATAGTGGGGGCTTCCCACCTTCAAGGATCGAACCCCAGTAGGCAAATTACAGTCATGATCAGCTTCAGTATACATTAAAAAAATCAATGACCAACTCTTTCCAGATGTTCAGATCTTGTGATGTTTGTATCCTATTGAGAATATCATGTAAAATTGCTGGCCTCTATTTGTAAGTAGAATTCTGAAGGAAGTGATCATTCATACTCCACTTGTACAACCAGTTGGTCTTCTCGCGGAGAAGACAGTGTATGGACTCGTTTTTTTGAGTGATTGGGAGGATATGAGGGCCACCACGAACACCTGGAACTTCCTGGACTGCCGGTTCTGGCTTGCCTGCTACTTCGCATAGTCTTCATCGCTCGCCATGTCTCGTAAATCTTGCCTATGAGCGTAGGCAGCTTCTGCTTCTGATGAGACAGAAAGAAGAGAGTTGGGTCATATTCACATATGCGATCTGCCATTTCGGGCGTTCTTCAATGGGTGCTGTGCTATCAGAAGAGGTTACCTTCCTCTGCCAACAGCAGCAACATGTTTCCGCCCTTCATTTCTACTCTTCCACCTACGCAAAAAGGCTCCCGAATTTGGTAAGTTTCTTCAAGCGGGGGAGCTTTGCGTAGGACTCAACACGAGGCATGGATTCTCCACACCCCCTTGCCCATCCCTAGAGACGACTGAGGGGACGTAGCGACCATGACCCGCAATGTAATGATGAAGACTCCATAGCCGATGGCTTGCTAACGGACAAGGGTAAATGGAAAAGAAGGAAAACGGGAATAGAGAAGGAAGGAATAGAATTCAGGCCGTTCAAAATGCACATGTACTGCTGTGTTAACCTTTGAATCAGATTGTTAGATAAATAAGGGAAGTCGGTTATTGAAAGAAAATCAAATAATTGTTTATAACTAACTCAAATAAGAGTCAATAACGCTAAATTAACTGGATATATAATTGTATAAAATGATTAATAAGTAAGGCAAATAAAAATGGTAATTTGAACTGATATAACGTGGTACGTTATGCAAAAAAAAAAATGGCTATTCTATATAATGGGTAAACAAAAGGTGTTACTAATCTTACTATTATGGGTCATGATAGTAGTTACAATGGAAGAAGCTTTTTGTCGAAAGATCTAAGGACAGCTGGTAATTTAATAGCAAAATAATCCAAATAAACATTGGTAAATAACTCATATAAGCCTTAATAATGTAAAACTAATTGCAATATGAAAAAATTCGGCGATCACTCTAATTGACTTGATAATTTTCAAAATTAGTTGGTAGAAAAAGTTGGTTAGTACGGCAAATGAAAGTGATACCTCAATAGAAAAAGTTAGTGAATGTAATAACAACAAATAAATACTAATAAGCAACTCTATTGATAACCTTAAGCTATTTAACAATTTAAGAAAAGTAAGTCACACCAATAAAGCTTGAGAAATTATTTATAGTTGGTAAATCTAAGTTGTGGGCAGAAAGGTAAATAAAAATTGGTAAAGGATGAGAGAAGCTTTTTTTTTTTTTTTTTTTTTTGGGTCAAAGATTAGATAAGTTTTTTTTTTTTTTTTGTAAAAGTAAGAATATATATTGAGCTTTGGACAAATATACAGAAAAGATGGCGCCAAAACTTACACTCTAACTACAACAACAGAAAGAGTGGAAGGGAGTCGAACTAAACACCACAAGGGCAACAACAGATGCGGAGCAAAAAAAGCCCACAACCCAGGCAAAAGAGTCAAACACCAGCAGCTACCAAACCTCAACGCACCCCAAGAAGCGGGGCGAGCAAGAGAGCCAGGACGGCTGGGGGAAAGTCACACAACCCAAGCAAGCTTGAGAAGCAAGATTAGATAAGTTGGTATTTAAAGAAAAAAAGAAAATCCCAATTAAATATTAGTAACTAACTCAAACATGAGATGATAACGCATTATTAGCTGGTATGTGAAAAGTTGATAATCACTTTAATTGAGATTTGTGATTATAAAAAGAGTTGATAGTAGGGGTATGCAACATGACTGTTGCTATCTAGGACCTAGATTAGACTGTCCAAAAAACACACGTCCGGGAATCAATTCCCATTGGGACTAGTCTGAGAACAGGTTACAAATTTTTTGAACCAGTTGAAACTAATCCGGAAATAGGTTCCAAGTGAATACCCACCCGAGATTTGGACCAGATTGCCTTGTTTTGAAACCAGTTTAGGAGCCAGTTTAATAAGCTAAAAAGCCAAAACTCTAGTTTTTTTTTTTCCCTAAATTCTAACCTCAACTCTACTTCATTTTTTGTCCTTCCTTGGAATTTCTTGCTAGTCTTTTCTCTTCCCTTAAATTGGTATGAATGAATGGGGAATGGAGTTTTATAATTTATGTTTTATGTTACATGTTTGAACTTTTTATTATTTATAACTATGTGTGACTACGTGTTCATCTCATGGATGGTTGTTTTTGGCAGATAGAGATTTTTGTTGTTCTTTTACTTTGAATCGTTGTATGTGCATGCCTCCCGGTTTATTATCTCGCTACATCTGTAAACTTTAAGTTTTGTTGTGTTATCTGACTGATATTCTGCTTCATGCAGTTATTTTGGACAGAACCAATTCTCTGGCGCTGCATCTGGTCTATCCATTGTTTCCTTGAGGCTTCTCAAGCCTTATCTAATGAAAGATTCTCTCTCTCTCTCTCTCTCTCTCTCTCTCTCTCTCTCTGTGTTATGCTCTCTTGATACTTAAAGCATCTCTCTAGGAGAAAGGCAGTGAAAAAGCACAGAAGGCAATGGCCTGCTTATCCTTTATTTTAAAGATAGGAATCCTCATAAACTTCTTCAACTACGCAGGCTTTTTTACAACAATCAGCTCACAGGTAGCATCCCTTCCGCTCTTGGAGTGGTGCAGAGTTTGGAAGTTGTGTGAGTTTTTATGTTTCTACACAATCCTCGTGAGGATTACTTGTGCCCATTGCACTTCCGGTCAACGTTTAAACTTTTTCAATGGTCACAGACGCTTTGATTGGAACTCTTTAAATGGTCCATTGCCTGCAAATCTCAACAATCTTACATCCGTTCAAGAACTGTAAGCAAAACATAATTCTGGTCGTGTCATTTCACTGTTTTCTAGTGCATATCACTATAATTAATCACCCAAATTTATTGGTCTACTTTATAGTCTTCTTTCCAACAATAGGCTAAGTGGTCCGTTGCCTGACCTTGGTGGCATGAGCGCCCTCAACTACCTGTAAGTAATAATTGTCTTACAATTAGCTAGTCGCACACGGTGTAATTGCTGATCATTTATGAGTTCGGAGGGAAACAGAGCACAACGTGAAATGTAAAAGATAATCTTAAACTCTTTTTCTTAATTTTGAATTCGCCATTGCTTATTGTCCCACTGCGACTACGTAAAACATGGGCTTTAATTGACGAAGGTGGATTTGCAGGGACTTAAGCAATAATAATTTTGACGCGACAGATTTCCCTGCATGGATTCCAACATTACAGTCTTTGACAACATTGTATGTTTCCCAATCTGTCTTTTGCCTACGTCAATTCACTTCAACCCCCCTCCCTTTTTGTTCAATGGAACATGAAATTTCGTTGTTTTCTGGTTGTGAGTTTCGGACTAGCCATCTCTTTCCCCTTTTCCAAAGATAAAATAGAAGATCTCTCTTAGTAAATAATAGGTTTACACCTTTTATAAAGTTTAGAATGCTGGAACGCACACAAATTCAAGGAGTGCTGCCGGTCATCCTTTTTAGCATTTTCAGTTTGTAAAGAGTGTAAGTATCGTCTCAATCTCAATTTTACCTCAATGTACTGGACGTATACTTCTTCAAAACTCGACCTGCTTCATTCACTTGACTTTCTGGCGCGTTTCAACTTGGACATTAGCGATGATGGTCGAGCATGTGAGTTTTCCTGTGATGTCAGGGTCTTAAAAAACAACCAGCTGAATGGAACCTTGGATATAGGCTCCAGTCATAGCAATCAATTGCAACTCATTGATCTGCAGACCAATCTTATCGATAACTTCAGGTAGAGTACTGGAGGTTACAGTGTCAAAGTGATGTGAGTCATATAAAGCTCTTTGATCCTTTCACTCACTTTATCACAAGATGAATCGGGAATGCTTCTTTTTTTTTTCACAATTTTTTTTGCTAATGTTGTGCCCATATATGTTATCTCAACCTGGCTATATCAAATAGCAAAATTTCTCATTCATCCATAATAAGAAAATAGGCATCACCAATTTGGACAATTTTTAATATTTTTAATATTTTTTAATATTTTAATATTTTTTTATATTTTAATTTTCGGACTCATTCTATCTCATATCAATGGTTCATTCCACGCTCAATATCTAAACTCAAGGCCTTAGAGGTAGTTCCCACGAAATAACGTTATCATGTAACACTTAGTCTTTGACCACATATAGCAATAGTACAAAGCCCTAGAGGTGGCTCCCGCGATATTACGTTATCGTGTAACACTTAGCTTTTTATTATGCATATTAGTAGTGCAAGCCCTAGAGGTGGCTCCTAGGTGACTCAAGTCGCCATGTAACACTTTGCCCTTGACTACAGGGCTCTAGAGGTGACTCACATGAAGTTTCGTTGTCGTGTAGCAATTAGTCATTTACCCATTCACATCACATTTGATTTTCTCAATACAACACATATCATCTTTCAATAGTCATCATATGATCACATAAATCAAATATATCAAAACAGCATGCATAACCCTTCAAGAGAGGTTTGTCAAATCATCTCACAATAACTCATTAGTACTGAGCACTCTATCTATCTTTATACAACAAATGGTCATCACTTCCCCACACAAGTATATGTCAATTACTCTTACTTTAGTACATGAGTTTCACAAAACCAAAGAAGATATTAGTACTACTCACCTGGAGATGTCCCAAAATCAAATAATACATGTTATTTGATCCTTCGATCTCGCGATCCTATCAAATAAGCGAGAAACAACATTAAATTTGGATAACACGCTACCTCAACCATGAAACAGCTATATTAAGTCTAAACATTAACAAAATGATTCTTATGCGCTAATAAATCGCATACTCAAAACAATTATTCAAGCCGTTCATAACGCGGCACTTGAATCAAACCCCGTTCCAAACATACTTATAATCAATAGAAAACCCTTCAAACACACTACACTAATCCCAATTTAATCGTCCCAAAATAAAACCGAAAACTGACAAAATAAGGAACCGAAGTTGCTGGACGCGCATTGTTCACTGCATGTGGAAAACTTCAAAATTTTGTTTCGGGCAAACCATAAACTCAATTCAAGATCCGTAAAACCTTACAATTTCACGACATCCTAAACTATCATTTCTATAATAGTATGCCGCTCAACAACTCAAAAATCAGATTTCACCACTCAATTTTCCAAAGATTCCGAATTTGAGCCCTAAACCCAAAAAATACTTCAATTGGACGAACCGGGGGCTTGAGCACTTATTGAGCGTTGTGTTACAGAGTCGAGTTGGCTTGGCAAGGACCTAAAGACATGCACAAGAGAAACTTTCTTTTCCCTTCTTCTTCTCTCTTTCTTTCTTTCCCTTTTCTCTCTTTTTTCTCTCTTCCCAAGCTGGTCGGGCTTAAAAGGACGAGCGTTGCCCCTTTTACTTGTTTTTTTTTTCTTTTTTTTGAACAAAAGTGGGTCCCATCACTTATTTGAAAAGTCAAATATTACAGTAAATAAATCCAAAATTTTGTCTAGCCTTAATTTCCTTTTACTTTTTTTTTTTTTGGTAAAGACCTTAATTTCCTGTTTATGTCTCTTAATTCTGAGAACTGTATCGGTACTACGCCAACATTGTGAAATTTTTTGGTTGTCTTCAAAATCATCAGGCTGTCCGAAAAACTGGCCAAGCTATAAATTTTGTTGTTGCTGTGACAGGTTTACAGGGGTACTCTACCCTCTGGAACTCCAGTTGCCATAAAACGAGCACAGCAGGGATCTATGCAGGGTGGGGTCGAGTTCAAAAATGAGATTGAGCTTCTATCAAGAGTCCATCACAAGAATCTTGTCATCGTTGTCAGTTTTTGTTCTGAGCATGGTGAACAATTGCTAGTGTACGAGTTCCTTCCGAATGGTACCATCAAAGAAAGTCTCTCAGGTTTCTCCTCTCAAGTCTCTTATGTTGAGAAAGCATTCATGAGGAATTTAGGTTTTTTAAGAACAAAATTCCTCGCTCATATCATCTGTGTTCACAACTACAAGTTTCGACTTGCAGGAAAGTCAGGAATCAGGTTGGATTGGGCAAGAAGACTTAGAGTAGCCATTGGTGCAGCCTAAGGTCTAGCTTATCTTCATGAGCATGCTAATCCTCCGATCATACATAGGGACATAAAATCAACCAACATCCTATTGGATGATCACTTGAATCCAAAAGTTGCTGATTTTGGTGTCTCCAAGCCCATGGGAGACGGTGAAAGGGGTCATGTTACCACTCAAGTCAAAGGAACAATGGTCAGTAATGAGCTTTAGTCTAACATTAGATAGTCAAACTTTTCTTGGCAACACAGAAATTTTGCATGTGTTCCCTGATTCCTAAAACAATCCATGTTATTGAGAACCTAGTACTTGTCTGGAGAAGAAGTGCACTTTTCAAGTTTTGGTCAGGAGTTTTCTTTAGAGGAAACAATATAAGAAAATTGTTCTTGTCAGTTTGGATGATTACCATGATAATTTCTGCAGAATCATATGAGAGACAATTAATTTACCGAAGTTATTGAGAAAAGGCTAATAGTGTTGGTCATTATTGTTTGTGTAGTTTTCTTGATGAGTGTTACATACTGTTGGGATTCAAGTCGGTGGAAGACGACTTACCTTTATTCGATGCGCAAACAACAATTAACCCCGGAACGAACGTTGAATTGCGGATGAATCACGAACAAAATTACTTCACGTTGGTCTGAATGCAATCACGAGGAAAGCACCCGATTTCCACAACGTAAATGCCGATTGTTCTTGTAAAAGTGAAATGGAACGCCTTCTCTTTTTCTCTCGATGGAAAGGGGACAAGACAATGAGAGAATTCTAAGCGTACGTTCTGCCAACCATGACAACGGTTGTCTTCTGGAGTCCTTTATATGACTCCATCACACCCCTTCAAATGGTGTATTTCCATCGTAGCGTATTAAGGTGAAACGATGCGTTATCATCGCACCCCGTCATGGATGTACTAATTCAGCACAACATCTCCCACTCGGACATGATGGGCTTGATAGCGCTCTATTAAGAATATAAGGCATTCACAATTCATACTGGCAAGTAAGTCGTGCGACCAGTGAGTACATCTGCACTTGGGAGGTCAAATTATGCACATGTTAGGGATGACATAATAGCTACAACCCCGAAAAGAAATAAACAATTGATATCTCATAGTGCCCCAAACATATTTTGTTACATCAATCCAAGTATACATATCCCTTAAAAGCTATACTTGACTATTCTCAAAACACCATGTATTTACAATTATATCCGCAACCACAGAGGGTGATATAATTGGTCGACCAAAAAATACATGTGATAGATGTAAACAATAATAGTCTTCCTTCGCACTCATGTCTCTCTCCATTTCAGAACAACTGCTTTCCTAGACACGTCCCATGAGGCCATATCCATTCATGACCGCCGATAACATGCTAAAGTAGCAACATTGATCTTTCACTTCGAGAACGTAGTTAGAAGTAACATAGGGCACAAAATGAGGTAAATTATAAATTACCTCAAAGGCTTACACAATGAGTAAATAGGGATAATTTTACTCACCTTCCCTTGTCGGTCGTACAATGCACATGTAGTATGAATTACATGCTATAGTGGATTTCTCTTTCTATAAGGGCGTATGTCATTCATTAAATATATCCACTATAAGGATCTTAGCCTAAACATAGTCACGTGCTTCTCACGTACTCATGTTTAGCTTGAGTTCTATATCAGCACGCTTTTTATAGCGCCCAATTAAGTACTCGCATCCGGCATCTTTCAGGCATACATGATTGTGGAACTATCATGTTCGGTCTTATTACTACAAATCACAGACCTCATCTTGACTCCAATCAAGGGGACATCTTATTTTATGTACTAAATTTGCTCTTCAGCATTCATTTGTACATAATGTCTCATCTCAACGTGCTAACTATAACACTTGAGGTGATTGCTTGTGTGAGTGAACCAATCATTGCCTATTGATATACTTTTCAATAATATATGTGTGTATGTGCTAGTGTCATAGTGGATTTGTACTTATTAATAAAACATTAAATCACTAATAAACAACCAAGTACAATACATATGTCCATAAATACATAAACCAATGATCCTCTACAATAACACATATCACGTTCTACGCAATCCTAGTGACATTCTGTGGGTCAAGAATATGTCTCTAGGAATAGCCTTCGTAAATGGATCAACAACCATTCTATTGGTTGAAATGTATTATAGGATCACTTCTCTCTGCGCTATAATATTTCTGATGAAGTTGTTTTTTTTGTCAATGCGCTTCGTCCTTCCATGATACTTGGGATCTTTTACATAGGTAATGGCTGCTTGACTATCGCAATAAACTATTACCGGTCTTGGAACCTCGGTGACAGTGGCTAAATTTTCCAAGAAACGTTTTAGCCATACTACTTCTTGCACAACGGCAGAACATGTAATAAATTCTGCCTCCATAGTAGACAAAGCCATGCATGTCTATTTTTTGCTATTCCAAGAAATCGCACCAACATTGAGCAAGAAAGCATATCCAGAAGTTGATTTACGCTCATCCAGGTCTCCACCCTAATCAGCATCTGAATAGCCTAACAAACGTAAATAATTCCCTTGGTAACAAAGTCGATAGTCCATGGTACCCTTCAAGTATCTTAGGATCCTCTTCACTGCTTTCTAGTGTGCTTGACCGAGATTTGATTGATATCAGCTCACTAATCCCATGGCATAACATATGTTGGGTCGAGTACACATCATAGCATACATCAAACTTCCGACCGCACTAGCGTAAGGAACAATTTCCATTACTTTAATTTCTTCTGGAGTCTTAGAACACATCTCAGTGCTTAGGCCTTCACCTTGCATGACATGGGTATTAGTGGGATTACAATGCTACATATTGAAACGTTCAAGAATCTTCATAATATAAGACTCTTGTGATAACGTAAGAAGTTTCCTTGATCGATCTCTTCCGATCTTAACTCCTAATATATAAGCAGCTTCTCCTATATCATTCATTTCAAAATTGGAGGATAACCATTCTTTTATGGTGATTACCAAAACCTTGTCATTTCCAGCGAATAAAATATCGTCCACATATAGTGATGAAATCACAAATTTATCTTCGGACCGCTTGACATATACACAGTGATCTTCGATCATCGTGAAACCAAAAGTTGTTATGGCTCGATAAAAACGAAGATACAACTGTCTAGATGATTGTTTAAGGCCATATATTGAGCGATGAAATTTACAAACTTTATGCTCTTAACCTTTAGCTATGAAACCTATTGGGGTTGTTTCATATAGATTTCTTTATCTAGTTCTCCATTGAGAAATGCCGTCTTTACATCCATTTGATGTAATTCAAGGTCCAAATGTGCAACGATGGCTAGGATAAGGCGTATTGAGGCAAACCTTACAACTGGTGAAAATGTTTCCTCATAGTCTATACCCTCTTATAAGTATAACCTTTCGCCACAAGACGAGCCTTATACTTTTCAATGGATCCATCCGCCCTTCGCTTAATCTTAAAGATCCAATTGTTTCCAATGGCTTTACGATTGGGTGGTAGATCAACCAAGTCCCAAACATGATTTGCCCTCATTGACTCCATTTCATCTTCCAAAGCTTTTCTCCATTTTTCCTTATCAGAGGATGAGAGAGCCTCTTGAACAGTCTCAGGCTCGGCATCGTCTTTCTGAGCAATCATAAATGCTTCCCCTTTAATCTCAAAACGACGACGAGGAATACTTTTACGATTACTTTTACGCAATTGAATTTCTCTTGAATTCAATTCGTCAAGCAATGTAACACTCCCACTAGGTCTTATGTGTTGAGGTAAATCTTCATTTCCCTACACAACATTAGTGGGTGTGTTATTTGGATTTTCCACCTCATATAATTGGAAGTCCTTATCAATCTCACCTCTACTAGGAAAATCTTTCTCCAAGAACGTGACATCTCGTGACTCCATTTCGGTCACACTTCCATCAGCTTGTTCACCTATAAACACATACCCTTTGGAGTGTTTAGAATATCTTATAAAGATACATTTCTTCCCTCTAGGACCCAATTTGCCATATTTATGGGAAGAATCATGAACATAAGTTGCACATCCCCATGGACGTAGACTACTTAAGTTTGGTTTCCTACTAGTCCATAATTCATAAGGGGTGGAAGTGACCGATTTTGAGGACACTCGGTTAAATACATAGGCAGCAGTCAATAATGCATCTCCCTAATAGGAGATAGGTAAATTTGTTTGCGCCATCATAGATCTAACCATTTCCAATAGGGTTCTATTCCTTCTCTCGGCTACCCCATTTTGTTGTGAAGTACCAGGAATAGTCAATTGTCTTACAATTCCCTTTTCATTACAAAGAGCCTTGAATTGCTTAGATAGATACTCACGTCCACGATCAATTCTCAATGCCTTTATTGTACTGATCATAGTCAATGTCTAACACCATAAAACCATTCGATACTTGACCCAAACCATAATAAACTGTTCCATACAAAATGTCAACACAATCACCATAAAAATTTAATACATAACCTAGTCAAAGAAGAACAACTACTAAGACCAAGTTTCGTTGAATATCCGGAGCATAGAGGATATCATGTTGGAATAGGTTTCGACCACCACGTAAAATTAATTTACATGTGCCGATACCATTCACTTCAACTCTTAAGTTATTCCCAACATATATCCATCTTCTTCCAGGCTGTATCCGACGATACTCCATAAATGCTTCTCGGTCTCTAGCTACATGGCCTATTGCTCCTGAGTCTACAGTCCACATTGGATGAGATTCAGCAAGCATTACAGTACTAGAAATAAAAGCATTACTTAAAGTAATGGAGTAATAGGGTACCTCTTTCGACTCAGTGCATTCACGAGCAAAGTGACCCATCTTGCCACAATTATAGCACTTCATCTTGGCCTTGTCCTTCTTCCCATCACGCTTCTTGCGTTGGAAGGTCTTAGCCCTCTTAGGTGCCTGATTAGTCTTCTTCCATTTGTTGTTGAATTGAGAATTCATTTTGCGCTTGAAACCTGAAGCTTTGCGCAAACTCGATTCAGTAACATAAGCATGGGTAGAGGATCTCACAGCCTTTAGGCGCTCATCCTCTAATCCCAAATGACGCGCTATATCATCAAAAATGACAATATTTTCATTATGCGTCATATTGATCTTCATATGCTCCCAATTATCAAGTAGAGACCTTATAACAACTTGAACTTGCTGTTCATCAGTAAGGGAGTGACCTGCCGATTTCACCTTACGAATCATATTTGACATCTCCTAAAAATGCTGCCTCATCGTTACATTTGGACGCTTTCGGTATGTGTCAACTTGATGGTGAGTCTCCTCAACTTAGTGGCAGATGTACCCCCAAACTTGTCTTTCAAGGCAATCCACATAGCTTGAGCTTTATCATAACTTTCAAACTCACACATGAGATCATCTTGCATACAGCTCAGCAACGTGATGCGAGCAATGCTATTTTTCTTCTTCCAAACTTGATAAGCTTCTAGATCTCTCCTGTGTTGAGCTAAAGTTCCATGCTTAGGTTCATCCATGGTGTGGTTGAGAGTTTCCAAAACCTCTTGCTCCTCAAGGATGTACTGAACATTTCGGTGTCAAATATCATAATTGTCACCATTCAGCTTCTCACCCTTATTAAGGTCAGCCACAATGGTCTTGGATGCCGATACCATAATCAATTGATTTAACACATTGACATAATAAATGCAGAATCAATACTAGCACACTTTATAAAGTAACACACATATTTAATTTGCAGCAAAGACAAACTAAATTAATGATAATTCAACAAAAGACACGGAAACGAAAGTTCACTATGTTCCCAATCAGCTCCTATGTACAATTGTTCCATTATCATTAATTAGTTTAATTTGCACAAATTTTAAGTTCTAGGTGAGAACTCTTTCGAATTCTACCAACCTACGAACTCCCACTAGGAAAAAATAATTACATGACCTCATGTAATTTCTATATTTTTCCATTAACACAAAAGCATAGCATGATGTGAATCAACGTACAAATAATAATCATGCTGTAACTACAATCAAAACCACAATTCAACATGTAATGGAAAAAACAAGGATTTCCTACCATTGTTTGAATTTTCTTAGAACTAGAAAATTACAAGTATATTAAATTATATACATGCTACCATCGAACCAAGCTCTACACAGCATATATGACATCGTTTTCATATAGGCAAGCTACTGTATTTCCAAAACCAAAAGAAAATACAAGCTAAAAATGAATAAACTATGTATTTATACCCTAAAAATACGCGCACTTAGGGTTTCTTACACAATTTCATGCATTTATAAAATTCAAAAATGAAAAATAAATATACCACAGTAGAGATGACATCCATACGAACCAAACGCCACCGACCACGCTCCAAACGGAGATCTCACGCACCCCCACGCGCCGCCTAAGTGCGCGGCACGTGTGGCGCACGTGCCAGCAAACCTGAAGGGCTTCTGGCCGATCCAACCGGTCCCACCAGCGACCGGTACGACTGGTTTGACCGCCGGAGTGGTCAACCGGTTCGACCTCGTTGACCAATCAACGGTCGAGTCTCGGACGTGTTGGTTCTCGGGTCGGGTCGCCCGGTCGCTGACCGGCCGGCCAACTGTCTTCGGCAATGACATCATCCGGCGGTTACCGACCGTTGGATGACGTCATCCGTGACGTCAGCACGCGTCGGTTCGCCGACGCGTGCGTGCCAGCGCGTGGAGAGCATGGCGCCCACGCACCACGGCTACTGGCCGCGCGTGTGGGCGCGTCCGGCGTCTTCTGGCGGCGATCGACCCACCGTTGGACTCGTCTCAACGAGTACTTTCACCCTGTAAATTTGAAAATTGATTTTGGCCGAAAAAATATTTTGAAAAATGGCCAAAACCGTACGGGTGTTCGCGACCCCGAACCCGTTCTTTGCTTCGGTTCGTTTTTTATGATTCAGATAGCAATTTCGACCAATAGACATCCATAACAGTGTAGATTTCATACTCTTGATCTCGATATCAATTAGTAAACGAGAAAATTCGATGAAAAATAAGGCAGAAATCATGACCGGGCTCTGATACCAATGTTGGGATTTAAGTTGATGGAAGACGACTTACCTTTATTCGATGCGCAAACAACAATTAACCCGGAACGAACGTTGAATTGCGGATGAATCACAAATAAAATTACTTCACATTGGTCTGAATGCAATCACGAGGAAAGCACCTGATTTCCACAGTGTAAATGCCGATTGTTCTTGTAAAAGCGAAATGGAACGCCTTCTCTCTTTCTCTCGATGGAAAGGGGACAAGACAATGAGAGAATTCTGAGCATACGTTCTGCCAACCATGACAACGGTTGTGTTCTGGAGTCTTTTATATGACTCCATCAGACCCTTTCAAATGGTGTCTTTACATCGTAGCGTATCAAGGTGAAAAGGTGCGTTCTCATCGCACCCTATCATGGACGTACTAATTCAATACAACACATACAAATCGTGTTGTATTGTTGTGAAGGGCTACTTGGATCCTGAATACTACATGACAGAACAGCTAATTGAGAAGAGTGACGTCTATACCTTCGGAGTATTGATGCTGGAACTGCTTACAGCCAGGAGGCCAATAGAGCAAGGCGGATATATTGTGAGAGAAGTGAGGGTGCTCATGGACAAGGACAAAGATTTGTACAATATGCAGGAGATTCTCGACCCGGCCGTCAGTTCAGGCACGTCTTTGAAGGGTCTCAAGAGATTTGTGGAGTTAGCAATGAGATGTGTGGAAGAATTGGGAGTGGACAGGCCAACCATGGGGGAGGTGGTGAAGGAAATCGAGAACATCATGGTTTTCGCAGGTTTTAATCTAAAGGCCGAACTGGCGACCACTTCAGCCAGTTATGAGGAGGCGAGTAAGGGGTATTCCATACATCCCTGCAGCGACATGGACTTCTTGGCGTATGGCGGGGGCATCCCACCTTCAAGGATCGAATCCCAGTGGGTAAATTACAGTCATGATCAGCTTCAGTGTACATTAAAAAATCAAACTAGCATGTGTTCACGACTAACTCTTTCCAGATGTTCAGGTCTTGTGATGCTTGTATCCTGTGGAGAATTTAATCTTGTGAAATTGCTGGCCTCTATATGTAAGTAGAATTCCGAAGGAAGTAATCATTCATCTCACACCTGTACAACCAGTAGCTCTTCTCGCGGAGAAGACAGTGTCTGGACTCGTTTTTCATTGATTGGGAGGATATGATCAATCATTGTACAGGAAATGTATTGGAAAATGTGTCATTTAGTGTGGCCGATGGGAGAACTCAACAGTCCTTGACATGTGATTGGCTCGATCTGACGGAACTTCAGAGTCTTTCCAAACGAACTGCACTTACTGCGCAAGACTCCCGAGATCTTATTGTGTCGATGTTACAGTGTTATTTTTCCGTCATAATTGGATGAGGTGAGGCACAGGAAAGTTGACTTGAAGCTAGATCTTGTGCTTCTGAGACTGGCTAGATTGCTTAATTTTTAATCCACTATAATATGACCTGGCGTGACTTTGGTACTTGTAAACAAAAGAATCTTTTCTTATTAATGGGCAATAATTAGAAAACTTTGACCTCAGATGCATACAGTACCAAGTCATTAGACTTTGTGCAGATCTAGCTCTGCATTCACATTATACTCCCTTTCTAATTTCTCTCTTTTGTTTGATGAACACTCCGTTTCAACCATTTCACACATGTACGGCGAGACCTGTGATGGAGAAACTCGGCCAGTGTTAATACCATTAAGAATTTCAAACTAGCATCCCATAACACATTCATCTTAAACTGATTTTTATTTCACAAAAAATTTCAAAATGGTACCTTCATGACACATTCATCCCAATTAATTTTCATCTAAAAAAAAATCCTAATCTGGTTATTTAGATCCAAATCTACTCTCCGTTAAAATGCATGAATGTGAACACAGTTGGATTTTTCAAGTTACATTTGTCATTCTTCATGTTAAATTAGTCTTGTAGTCATTTTCCATGTGTATTGATTGACATATACATTTTAACAGAATATTGGACAGAAAAAAGATTTGGATTAGGGTACTAGTTTTTGGGTTTTTTGGGTGAGACGAAAATTAGTTTAGAGTAAATGAGTCATAAGGCACAAGCTTGAGATTTTTTATAAGACAAAAATTCAGGGTATCAATTTGCGATTTTTTATAGCTGACCCTCACAAATATCTGCAGAAACTTTCTTGCCAGAAATATTCTTTAATTACAATTGCGAATACAATACCACGTTTCTCTTATTTGCTGGAATTTCAGAGTGCCCCTTGAGTTATGATGCTACATGAAATGACAAGTAATGAAATCAACGCTCTGCTACATTCTTGTTTTTTTCCCTTACATGAATTGGTCCTGTTAATCTTGTCTAACATGGGGACACGAACGCAAAGTACTTGGCATGATGTTATTGTAAACAAAACAAGAAGTCAAATTTGAAATTAAGGAAAAAAGGAACAAGGAAAAGAGAGCAAGTTTTGATTGCTCGTGTGTTTTGAGTGGAGTGGATCAACCGATCTAAGTCATGGGCTTTTCCAGGAGGGCGGAGAAGTACCACTCGTTCCCTCCGCGATCGACCTTCCTGCCGACGTTCCACCTCACCCTCTTGAACCCGACCCGATCGAACATCGGCACGTACGTCCCGTTCAGCTGCGGCCCGAGGCAGAAGAAGTGATCGAGCCAGAATAGCCCGCCCGGTCTCAGCACCCGGTATATGTCGTACAGAGTGAACTCGAGCATCGAGTCAGGGATCCAGTTGCTCAGGACGTGCATCGAGTGCACTATGTCCAGCGTGTGCTCGAAGAAGGGCAGCCTCTGCGCGACGGTCATGTGCATCGAGATCAGGCCCCTGGACGCGATGAAGTTGTTGAAGGGGCCGTCGTAGTTCATCGTGGTCGTGACGATGGTCACGTTCCGTTCCCTCATCCTGGCCGCGAACGTTCCGCTCCCTCCCCCGATGTCTAGGCCAATCCGGATGGCGCCCGGCGGCCTGGTGGCCAGCACCTGATCCATCCCGTAGTCGAGATTGCCGTTGTCGAACATCCACCGGTGCTTCTCCCGTCCCTCCAGGTGGAAACAGTCCTTGCAGTCGAAGATCCCGGGCTTGTCCCTCCGGTCGATGAGGCACTGGTAGCTCTTGCACTGGTACGCGTCCCATGCGATGCTGTTGTCGGGCGGGGTGGTCCACAGGGACTGCGGGAACGGGATCGGCTCTGCGTAATTGGCCGGAGTCTTCGGGTGGCATCTCCTCCTAGGGAGAGGCTCGCATCCCTTCACCATGAGCTTCTGCGACAGGGCGTCGTCGACGGGGCACTCGGCCCCGACCTGGTACGACATGTACTCGGCCAGCTCCTCCCTGAACATGAGGCAGGCGGCCCCCACGGGCGAGAGCACCACGTCCGAGCCGACCCTAGGGGAGTGGCCTAGCGGGAGCTTTTGGGGGCCGATGGCCAGCCTCAGCTCCTCCGGCAAATTGGTGGCGCTGAACAGGTCGGCGCGGTAGTTGGTTTGGTCGGACGACGAGCGTTCTCGCTCGTTGAGGCGAGTAAGCTGGGTGAGGAGGGATTCGATGAGGGCGTTGGCGGAGGTGAGGTGGTCGTGGAGCTCGGCGATGCGGGAGTGGGTGGAGTAGAGCTGGGCGCGCGTGAAGTTGAGGTCGTCGATGAGAGGGGCGGTGTCGCAGGAGGAGAGCGGCAAGGAGAGCTGCTGGGTGTAGCGGGATATCTGGTTGAGGTCCAGCCGAGACGGCCCCCCGCTGGTGAAGATGTAGACGGCGAGGACGTTGACGACGATGATGAGGGCCACCATGAACGCCTTGAACTTCCTGGACTGCCGGATCTGGCTCGCCTGCTTCTTCGCGTAGTCTTCGTCGCTCGCCATGTCTCGCGACTCCTGCCCGCGAGCGAAGGCTGCTTCTGCTTCTGACGAGACAGGAAGAAGAGAGTTGGGGAGGTGCGTATAAAGGAGAGCGAAAAGGATGCGGTGGAATGCGGTTCAAGGAAATGAACTCGGCATGCAGATGAGATTTATCCACATTCACATATGCGATCCGCCATTTCGGGGGCTGTGCTATCAGGAGAGGTTACCTTCCTCTCCAAACAACTGCAACATGCTTTCGCCCTTCATTTCTGCTCCTTCCACCTACGCAAAATGGCTTCCGAATTTGGTAACTTTCTTCGAACGGGGGGGAGCTTTGCGTAGGACGAGGAACTCCTCTCAGTGCCTTTTGGTGTGGTTCGATACTGGACAGGAACATGGCCTTTTATGAAGGTTAGGGTAGATTTCACTTTTGCCACTTATGCTTCTGGTGGCCCATGCTCTGCTCTGTGATCTTGTCACAATTCTTTCCTTGTACCATGTATTAATGGAAACTTTTAGTACATCATTCGTTTCCATTCCGAATCAAAAAGAAAATAATCGAAAGACCGACGACGGTTGATGAACGCACCGTACATTTCTAAGTCCTCGGATATCGGTAGTCTCGTCGGTAATAAGTGAATGAACATGGACATTTAACTTCAACCCCACTAAACTTTTTAACTTAAATGCCCAAGTGCAGTTTCCCCAAAAAATAATGAAAACTTCAAAGCGCCAACAGTTTCGAGCCAAACGGGAAATAAAGAGTAGGCAGTCTTTGACTTGGAATTTCACCATAAATTTGAAAAAATAAAAACTGTCTCGAGAAGTGCAAACAAATGCTGACCCCTCAGGTACGTCGTTCCAAAGGATGCCAACCCATACTTGGAATTTCCAATCCGATTTGCACTCAATCTCCACGCATGGGAAGCTTCTTCTCCGATAGTCCACGGGCATTTGAGTATTCTATTGCAACCATCCTTTGGCCTTTTGCTCTGCAAAGTCCAACTCCACATGCGTCTCCGCCGGAGAGCAATTAAAGAAGACATGAGAAGCCAACTTTCCGGTATTTGTGCATTTGTACCAAACTCTTTGGTAGCCAGGGCTCGTGAAGGTGCAGTCCAAATGCATGAATGCAAAGTAGTCAGCGTGCTTTGATCAAGTCCGCAAAACACAAGAATAGGACAAACAATAACCCTGCAAAACCATCAACAGAGAATAGTACGAGTTAGATGAGCCGTAGTACCCATAGGAAGTCGAAACTATGCTAGCATGCATCTTCATCCTTGTTCTGTACCATAAGGTAAAATTGTCGATATTTTCGACATAGAAAGAAAAATGCACTTTTGAGTCTAAGTATTACATCTCTATATTGCTAAATTAACTTGAAAAAAAAATTGAGATTTCCTTCATCTTACTCCTCCCAATAATGCCTAGATAGTTATGACAAAATCATTGAAATATACTAATCGAACTGCCAAAACAAAAACATGTAATTCGAGATCGTAGATAAAAACATTTGTCGTATTTATAAATTAAAAAAAATATATATTGGGATTTTGATAGTTCAATGATTGATGTTGGGGACTCTAAATGTCCATCACAAACGTCCATGAAATAGTAATAGCCTTGTAATATGACTAAATGAATATTAATTGTATGAACATAATGCAATGCATGTTTAGGCAGCAGCTATTTAAATGGGAAAAGCCTGTTTTTTTCTAATAATGAGTAGAGACCCATTTTAGCAATCTATAATCTTCGGTGGCAAGTTTTAAGGCAACACTTAGAGAAGACTCTGTAATAATATGACAAGCCAAACCTAAGAAGGGAATTGCTTACCCAAATTCGCTAAAAGAAGTTTGGAATATGGGATGCTCTGGAAACCATATTCTTTTTTCGATTATTTTCCATGAATTTTTTTTTTCATTTTAAATTATTCTACTGGATTGTTACTTATCTTCTCTTCCAAATATATTCGATTACCAATTTGTCAATGTGTGTAGTGGGTTTGCATTTTAGCAAAAGATCCAATTACCAATTTTTATAATTACGTTTTTATATGTCCTTCCCTAGTCAGCTTTAGAGGCGTGCCCTCATATAAATTTCTGATAAGATAATGGAGTCAAAGGAAGCTACTTTTGCAAGGATCTTCAAGTTTTAGCATTTGAAAAACTCGACCTCAAGCCAATTGTGTTGACCAAATTTGAGTCTTCAATTCGGGTTTGACATCTTAGCAAGTCGAAGTTGAATATACGGTTCATAGAATCAGTTAAAAGTAAGAATGACTCCAGATGGAAATATTTACATCGAGAAGTTTATTTTCCGAAATTGGTTCCCCCAACCAATTATTTTGCTTATTTCGCATAACCGATTTTGTCATCTAAAAAGAAAGTTTTCTTACTTTACATCAAATGACTGCTATGTCAAAGTTGTTTATCGTTCTTCTCCAGTTAGGCTCGACTGCTTCTGATTATTAAAATACATAATCACATACTAATATATGGAATCATTGAATATTCTAAATATATCTCTAACAGTATAATTTTTGCTCACACAAGGTAAAAGCTTGAGATATATTCTTAAAATCCCAATTGCATGATTTAATACGCTACAAACTTCAGGTTTAGACAACTCTCGAACTTTTGCGGTCGAACCAAATCACCTTATGAAAGTGAGTAATGAAAATTTTGTACATATTATAGTCATCTTTGCTATGGAGGAAGTAGGAGAAATATGGAAGACAGGTTTTGACTGCTTTCACCTTTAAATTCTAAACAACTTTGAGATTAGTGCATTAAATAATTGTGGTTTCCAGTTCCTCTCTCTTTGCGTGAAGCATGAAAGCGGTTGAAACCGTGAAAACATCCCATACATCAGCAATCAAAGGTGGGACTTTTGCATTTGTTACGCTATGTTGTGATCACTTTATTGTGGATAAATAATTGAAATTAGAAGCTTACAAGTCAAGCAAGGATAGTCAACTAGGACGAGGGTGTGGCAAAGTCAAACCCAATCAAACGAGAATCCTCTCCAGTTGCAAAAGATTATGGATGCCCACAATGTATGTGGCACTTTAAACAGGCCCCTTTCCTATGAAGCCCTTCCTCATCTACTCCATCGAAAATTCGGTCCATCATTGATTGTTGATTGTCCAGCACCATCGATCGGTCATGTCGGTCCTGATCGAGCCTCCCTCTATTGACAATTCACACAATAGTTTTCCTTCTTGACATAAAAAATATATATATTAAAATCGCACGAAATTCTTGATTTTACTGTCCATGTCGTGTGCCTCTGTGCGTGTTCACGTGCAATAAATTGTGATGTAGAAGGAGGTGCGGCTTCTGAATTGAGGGAGAAAGATGCCAAGTTGTTTTTGTTCCCTGAATCGAACATGTCATTAGTGATGACTGGTTTTCTTCAATCCCCTTCTAAGAATCGGTCCAAATGCATTGGAGTTGGGCGTATGTTTTGGGGTTTGGACTCTTGAAGAACACTAGCTGGCCTTGGGCCTCCATGAATCTACACTTAGTGATCTCTCCTGCCTTTTGGGCCCTTGCCCAGACATTGGGACTCAAAAGCCTTCGGACTCCATATGTTTCTATCAATCTACGTGGTTTAGCTCAAGATGGAGTTAGCGGGTACTTGCTGGTGCTTGTAGCTAGACCCATCAAATTAGGTTATTGACCCATTTCTTAACTTATGCAAGTGTTAAATAAGTCATAAATAAGTTAGTTATATTAAATAAATAAGTCATAAATTGGTTTAAACATAATATGAGTATTAAATGAATATTTACAACTTATTTAGACTCAATCCAGTTCTATGACTCTCTCTTCATTTCTTATCCTCTTTTCTCCATCTCGCGCTTGCTCTTTCCACATTTTCATATCAATTTGGATATTATTTTTCATCGATCAGGTTAAATATAAAAATGTTTTAATAATATGGGTCGGGTTGGATATGAGCTAGGTATGAGTCACGTTGGATATGGATTACTAAATTTGTATTGCATGAAAATATAAATCCAATTATTGATATAGTTGTTGAGCTTTTTGAACGTGAGAAGGAAGGGGGCTTAAAACTAGGAAATTGGGGTCTGACTTTGACCAAGGGCTTTGCTTGTTTAATGTTATAAATATTCCTCTCTCGTATCGTCAGATGGGAAATGTTGCGGAGTGGGTCTTCGTGCCTTGTGTGTGTGCAGAAGCGGTGGATTACATCAAGTGGAAAACGCCATCGAAAATGGCATCCAAGAGAGATTCTGAGTCTACGAATCGCCAAGGTATTCTTGTGCCAAAAATTTATTGTGCCAAAGTTTTGTACGAAATTGTACGAGGCTAAATACTATAAAGTAGTTCGGGCACTTCAGGTAACAAATCCAGACGACAACAGTCATGAGCTTTTGAATGGAAGCATATGAAGTAATTCGTCCACTTCACTCCTTTGCTAATAATGAATTTGCAAAATTTCAGCGGAGTAAAACTCCTCAGAGCGTACGATCGAACCTGTGTCGTACGCCTTGCCAACCCCAGATGATAATACAAGAAGTAAAGTTCTGGTGACATCTAAGCTCAAAGAAGAGATGCAACAAAGGAAGTAAGTCGACCTATAAGGACTGTGTAAAAGCATGAAACTCATGTCATGGGCTTCTCCAAGAGGGCGGAGAAGTACCACTCGTTCTTCTGCGGCCCCCGGTCGACCTTCCTCCCGGCGTTCCACCTCAGCTTCTTGAACCCGACCCGCTCCATCATCGGCACGTACGTCCCGTTCAGCTGCGGCCCTTCGCAGAAGAAGTGGTCGAGCCAGAACAGCCCACCCGGCCTCAGCACCCGGTATATGTCGTACAGCGTGAACTCCAGGATCGTGTCCGGGATCCAGTTGCTCAGCACGTGCATCGAGTGTACGATGTCCAGCGTGTTCTCGAAGAAGGGCAGCCTCTGCGACACGCTCATGTGCATCGAGATGAGCCCTCGGGACGCGATGAAGCTGTTGAACGGGCCGTCCAGGTTCATCGTGGTGGTCACGATGGTCACGTTGCGCTCCCTCATCCTGGCCGCGAACGTCCCGCTCCCGCCCCCGATGTCTAGGCCAATCCGAATGGTGCCCGGTGGCCTGGTGGCCAGGACCCGGTCGATCCCGTAGTCGAGGATGCCGTTGTCGGACATCCAGCGGTGCTTCTCCCGGCCTTGCAGGTCGAAGCAGTCCTTGCAGTCGAAGTAGCCGGGCTGCTTGTTGCGGTCGACGAGGCACTTGTAGCTCTTGCACGTGTACGCGTCCCACACGACGCTCGAGTCGTGCGGCGTCGTCCACAGGGACTGCGGGAACGGGGTCGGCTCCACGTACTTGGCCGGAGACTTCGGATGGCATCGCCGCCGCGGGAGCGGCTCGCACCCCTTCAGCAAGAAGCGCTGCGCGAACACATCGTCCACGGGACACTCGCCCCCGACCTCGTACGACATGTACTGGGCCAGTTCCTCCTTGAACCTCAGGCACGCGACCCCCACCGGCGGGTGCAGCATGTCGGACCCCATCCTCGGAGAGTAGCCGAGCGGGAGCTTGTGCGGGGCCACGGCCAGCTTCACCTCGTCCGGGAGATCATCACCGTCGTGCGGGCGGCCGCGGGAGCGGGCGAGCTCGGCGAGGAGGGCCTCGACGAGGGAGTCGGAGGAGGCGAGCTGGCGGTGCAGGTCGGCGACGCGGGAGTGGGTGACGGCGAGCTGGGCGCGGGTGGAGTTGAGGTGGGCCAGGAGGGAGGTGTCCCAGGCGATGGGGAGGGAGAGGCGGCCGAGGTCGAGGCGAGAAGGTCCCGAGGCGAGGAAGTAGAAGGTGAGGAGGTTGGTGAGGAGGACGAGCGCCGCCATCCTGAGCTTGAACTTGAACGCGGCCGCCCTCGGAGACGGCGGGGGGTGGTAGTGGGACTGCTTCTTCGGACTGTCCGCAGCTCCCATCGCCGTCTCGATCGGTACGAATCTCTCTCCTTCTCTTCTCTTCTCTTCTCTTCTCCTTCCGACAGAAACGAGAGGAAGTGAAGTGACAGTGCGAGGGAGTGAGGGCAAGCAAGGACTAGGAGTTGGGAAGTGTAGTATTCAAAAGGGGAACACAGCACGAGGCATTTAAGAAAGGTGAAATCTTTGATGGATCCGGTGCACGGGACTTCGTTCATTGTGATCCGGCTTTTATTAAAATGATAGAAAGGAAGAAAGACGGTGATGCATCCAAATAATAAAGAAAGAGAGAGAGATGCCGTTCGTCATGGAAAATAAGTACGGCGGATCTCAATCTTGTTCTCTCCAATAAATGCAGTTGCTAGACCCAAATTTGTCAACCCTTCTCCTTGAATTCCTCCATGGAGAGATCCTCTTGTCATCTTATGGGTCTGCACTCCGCTTCCTCCTTTCCGAGTTCTCCATGCGCTAGATTCATATTTCAGAGACATTTTTTTTTATGAGCCCAAAGAAAATGAGTTTCTATATAGTTTCTATACCATGTGCCCCTTCACCCACAAAAATAAAAGAGATCTCTAGCATAACCGTATAACGGTACCACAGTTGAATGGGTCTCCTCATGATTTTTATATTTGTTTTCCCATTCATAAAATTTTTGGTCAACATTCAAATGTGATACTGTTACACGGTTATACGGTTATTTTTGAAAATACAAAGGCGAGATGGAGGGCGGATTTTGTGGGCTTCATCACTGTATGGTCGTCATTCCACGATTTACCGCTGCTAACTCTCGTCTTTTCTCTCTCCCTCCCCATCCTCTTTCCTCTCTCTCTCTCGGGGACGTTCAAGCTCTCTGGAGGACGGCAATGGAAGCCATGAAGACGAGGACCTCACCTGGAGATTCTGAGAAGTTCAATGAGAAATATGAGTGGCTCGAGAGCGACGAGAGTGTTTTCATGCTCGTTGCCGCATTGCTTGGCACGTTTGCAGCCAAATTGAGTATGAATCGTCCGAGCGTCCTTTGGCAACGCGATACTGGTTTCTCTGAGGTCATCATGACGGTCTTTGCTTCTTCCTTTAGCATTGTCTTTCTCATTCTAAGTGGTCTCCCATCAAGAAGACCATTTTTCATGGTGATTACGAGGGTACTGCTGTATACGGCAGTAATATCTTACGCATTCAGTTTTGCCATTCTGCTAAAAGCCACCGCACCCAAGGATATGGCCAACAATCTAGAAGTCGGCATAAAGATATGGGCGGGAGTGATGGTCGTCTTTTTGGTGGTGTATCACACCATCAATGGTTGCCGAAGAACATTTTGACGTCAATAAAGGAGACCCAGGGAAGGAACATCTGCTGCGCCCGTGGCCCAAGGGTTCACTTATCTATATAATGACTCTTTCATTCAATATGTTGTTATTGACTTGATAGTTATCCATTATGAAGTTTCACTTTGCATTGAACATTATGCTTGGAGATGAGGACTCCTCTAGAGTGTCCACTTAAAATAAATTTTTATTATATTATGACTTGATTGTAGTTGGTGGGAGCAAAACTTGGCAACTTGGTCTTCCTCCTCCCCTATCCAATCTCTGTTACGTCCATGTCTTTGCATGTTTCGAGCAACGTATGCATTTATTTCTTCATTCTGGCCCAATTCAGTAGAATGTTTCTTCGAAAACGACCAGATCGTTGTTGACTCTGCTGGCTATTGTCATGGAGGCCATCATTGCCTGAGAAAGTTTCAGAAGATAAGTAGCTAGAGATTTCAAATTTTGCAATGCATCGACGGAGTAAATCTAACTGTTTCTATTTTTAGCGTAGGTCACAACAATGAAATTTATTACGCATAAATTGGTGTTATGATTTTTCTTTAAGCATGTTCTGGCCTTGGAAGCCATTATCTGACATTCGGGTCATTCTCACGGATTTGGTTTTGGTACAAAATCTTGCTTCTTTCGTTTGATAAGGGAGTCAGTTACAAATATTTTAAGGGTGTTAGCTCCTCTGATACAAAGATCATGCTGTTGGTTGGCTATCCAAGCAACCAAAGAGCAGCTTCTATCGGATAATTTATCTGCCATTTCCTGCTTGCGCACTCTTGGAATATAGATGAACGACGACTTTGTAGCAACTTGCTTCAGAGACTTCTCCAATCCTCAGATCTATTTATTATTTTCTCATTGTTCAATTGGTGTAGAAAAGAATCTGTATTTTCACTTATCATCATCAAGTGATTATACGGTATATATATAAAAATAGAGGATCTAAATTAAGTGAGAAAATCAAGAATAGAAGACCTAATCTCTGTCGGTAGTTAATTTACAGCTAACAAAATAACAAAATCAGATCACATAATCAAATCAAATCAAATGACATCACATAATATCCCAAATGATTTGGGAGAGATTATAGGAGTTTTTCCAACAGTTGGTCATATTCGAAAGCAATAAGTGCAATTACGGGGCTTATGAGTAATTGACAAAATACACCACCCAACTCGTTGGGGACTGATCATCGTGGCAATGGCTGGGATGGGATTGGCTGCACCAATTCTCGCATTACTTCCATGTGAGTTTTTGAGCATCCTTTTGGACTTCATATTTGAGAATCTGCCTTTCATAATTATATCCATATGTGCAGTTAATTGGACTCTCTTAATTTCAGAACGTTGTCGAGCATGGGTTTGACAGGTTCGCTTCTAGGAAACATTGGACAATTATCTGAATTACAGATTCTGTAAATTCACTACCGCTTTCACTTTCCAGATTATGTTCAATGCAAGGACTTAATTACCACATTTGTTTCCCATGTCTTTTTCTACCGAAAGATAATATAGGACACAAATTTCTATAAAATTGGACGTATTGACCATAACTGGGCAATTATTGAGACGAAGGGCTTAAGTTTTTTATTTTGCCGCTGTCATGTAAGTAGTCCTCCCATCTAGATTCTTGTACTTTCTTCTCTCCCATGCATCCTAAATTGCATGTGAAGCTGTCAATGATGCGCAAGTAGGGGGGTTCATGTCTAGAATTTGGTCCTTCAATCTGTTTTAGCTGCCTGAAATGGCCTCTGTAAGTTGTTGCTGAGTATAATAAGCCTTTCGTACCAGTCTTACAACAAGGGTCTGACTGGATCTCTTCCTGTACAAATTGGAAAATTGATGAAGCTCACGAGTTTGTGAGCTATACACACCTCAGCATTTCTCATGTGTGTCCCTTGACTTGCAAAGTCGAAAATGACCAACCCGCCTTTTCATCTCAAAATGCACGAATCCTGATTGGTTGCGGATTTTATGGTCCAATACCAAATTCCATTGGATCTCTAAGGAACCTGGTGTTTCTGTAAGTTCTCTCCCCTATATACTTGATTTGGGACCAGACATGTACATGACCGGTTTTTGGACAAGCTAGAACATGTTTTGCTCAACTCAATTCAACAATGAATTGTTTAAACCTCCCGTCAGAGGTCTTTCTTGAATGTACTATAAATACTGTTCTCAGCTCATGCTTTGTAGAGTGCGCAGCTTTGCTGTAATACCATTTATAGGGTATGTGACCCTTGTAGGATATGCGGAAGCGTTGTGGTGGTAACACAAGAGAATTGTAACAAATAATTCGAGACACTCGTTGTTGACACCTAAATTTTGTCGATTTGTTTAAGTGTTTATTAATTGCATTAGAAAATTAGGGATCAATTTCTAACCCCTTAACAAAAAGTTTTCATTAAAATTGCATCACATATAGGCATTAGGAGCATTTTGCATCACTAGTTTTAAACTTTGTCAAAAAAAAATTCTCTTAAAAAATCCAAAAATAAAAAATAAAAAATAAAAACGAAAGAGGCCCTTCTCTCTTTCCTTTTCCCCCGTGCGGGCCTTGGCGCAGCCCGTCTTCTTTTCTCCCTTGCGCAGCCCATCTTCCTCTTTTTTCCCCTCGGCCCAGCCCGCGAACGAAGGTCTTCTCCCTCCGATTGGTATTCGCGCAGGACCTACAGAAGACAGAGCAGGAGGAAGCCGAAGAAGGATCTGCAGAGGATCGGCAACTGCGATTTCAAAAAAATGGAAGCAATGAAAGCTTGGCTGCGGCATGGCAGCGCTCGCAGTTGACGAAGCCCAAGAAAACCTGCAGCCGTTGTAGCTGAAAACAGACCGAACTCGGTCCCAAGGAGAAGACCGACTGCAGACATATATAGAGGCAGGGAGGCTGGACTGACCGAAAAAAAATTGAGCTGAAGACGGAAAGGAAAGAGAGCTGGCTTCGTTGACTAGCAAAAGGCATTTTGGAGGGGACGCGAAGGGAAAGGAACCAAGGGCGGTTTTAAAAGAGAACATGAGCAGCACAAAAAAAGGAGGAGGGTAAGCACAGAGGGAGACCGAGAGACCGAGAGACCAGAGAGAACCAAGAGTGAGCGGAGGGATGGACTGAGAGAAAGCGAAACCCAGAATCCGAATTTTGTTCTCGGACAAGCGTTACCTCACCATCGCCGACGTAAACGAACGATCTCCAGCCAACACCCTCGAGCTCGCGGCTACCTATTCCCCGGCACTCGAATCACCGGTGAGTTTTCTTTGGGTCCGATCCATTTTTATCCCAAGGATCCTGGCTCGGCGCGACGTCGAGGCGCACGACCATAGCTCGTTTCGCTTCGGGCTCGCCTTCTGGCCGTCGTCGCCGAGCCGGGTAGGGACGTCCGCGGTCAAGCACTTCTCTCTGGGAACTCCGTTGCTCGTTTTTATTTAAAATGGAACCGAAACGATAACTGGGTCTCGTTTTTCTTGGTCTACGAGCATGCTCTGTTTGAATGAGCCGTTCCTTTTGTCGAGTTTGAGCGTCGCTTGTGATCCTCTTTTGCATCTAGACGCGAGCTAGAGTCTAGGATGGGCTTACGACCTCTCTTTAGTCCGTGCTCATCACATGCTCGATATAATGCCTCAGCGTTAGTGTTGTTCTGAAAATGAGCCCGAGGTTTTGTTTGTTTCCGTGAAAGCGCACCATGGATCTGTTTGACATTTTTTCATCGACTTGAGATGTTGTAGGACGAGCTAGATACCAAAGGCATGGTCACCTCACATGTTAGTGGATAGATATAAAATCAATCCAAATTGCCTGAAAAAAAAAATCATTTTGTTAAAATGAACAAGATTAGGTACCGAAAGGGCACTAATTGGTCAATTAGTGTAATCAAGTCCCCGATCCTAGATTCTCTGGTTGCGTAGGAAGTGAGGTACACTCCCATGTCTCACTTGGTTTCTAATCGATCCCAATAAGCTAGTGGCGACTCCTTTTGTGCAAAATTCCCAAAAAATATTCCAATGTCACACAGGGTATGGGCTTGGGAGAGCCTGTGCCTAATCATGGGCCTTAGGTCCATCCTTTAGGCAATACCCCTAAACCCGTTCCCTCCTCCGAGGATAGGTCGCGACACTCGTTATAAGTAATAAGTGATCATTGATGAATACACCATATGTACATTTCTAAGTTCCCTATATTCGGTATCAGTAGTCTAATAAGTAATAAGTGAATGAGCATGGACATTTATCTTCAACCCACTGAACTTTTCAACTTCAACGCCCGAAGTGCAGTTTCCCCTAAAAAAAATATGAAAACTTCAAAGAGCTAACATTTTTCAGCCAAACAGGACATGAACGGTAGGCAGTCTTAGACTTGGAACTTAGACATAAATTTAAAAAAAAAAAAAAAAAGAGCCCTTCTCGAGAAGTGCAAATAGATGTTGACCCCTCTGGTACGTCCGTCGTTACAAAGAACGCCAACCAAATCTTAGAATTTCCAATCCGATTTGCTCTCAATCTCCACGCAGTGGTAGCTTCTTCTTCAATATTCCACGGGAATCCGAGTGTTGCATTACCACCATCCTTTGGCTTTTTACCCTGCAAAGTGCAACTCCACTTGCCTCTTCTCTGGAGAAGCAATTAAAGAATACATGAGAAGCCGACTTTTCCGGTATTTGGGCATTTGTACCATACTCTTTCGTAGCCAGGACTCGTGAAGGTTCAAACATATGAATACAAAGTAGTCAGCAACGCTTTGATCAAGTTCACAATCATAAAATAGGACAAACCAAGGGTGACTCATTCAGAGTGATAAGGTTCCGGAGCTGAAACTTGAAACCTACCATATTTTAATCGGTTCCCAACTTTTGGATTTTAGAACCTACATGTTCACTTGGAACCGATTGCCCAGTTTTTTGGCCCAATTTGAGAGCCTGCTTGAGAACCTATTTTATTTATTTATTTATTTTTTTAGTTCATTTTTTACAACAAAATCATATGAGGCCATAGTAATGAAACGATTCAAAGTAAAAAATAAACAAAAGAAATCCTAATCCGCCAAAAACAACAATCCATAAGACATGTATGCAAACACATACAATTATAAATGATAAAAAGTTCAAACATATAACATAAAACATAAATTTTGAAACTCCATTCCCCATTCGTCCATAAAAGTTTAAGGTAAGAAGAAAGACCGGTGGGAAGTTTTGAGGATGGACAAAGGACGAAAGAGTGCTGAGACTAGAATTTAGGGAAAAATGAAATTAAGATTTTGGTTTGTTAGCTTATAAAACGAGTTTTGAAACCAATTTCAAAAGAGGGTGGTTCGGTCCAATTCCCTGGTAGTTATTCACTCAGAACCTATTTCCAGACCGGTTACAATCAATTCAAAAAATTTGGAATCTGTTCCCAGACCAGTTCCAATGGGAACCAATTTTTTTTTTTTTTTGTCGGTCCTACTCTACTCCTATTCTAACACTCACTCTCAGACTTTTGTCATGTCTCCTTGCAGGGCGTGGGAGTCGAAACCCATTTTTGAAACTAATGCGTCCCCACCCCAACCCTCCCTGAGAAGGTGAGGATTCGAACTCTCCACCTCCCCCTTCCAAGTTGGAAGGGTGGCCATTGGGGTAAACCCCAATGGTTCAACGGGAACCAATTCACAAACCTATTTTTCAGGCAATCCGGTCCGACTCCCAAGTAAAACCGGTTTGGTTGCATGCCCCTAAGATAGACAACAATAGCCCTGCAAAACTATCGATAGAGAATAGTAAGAGTTGGACGAGCCATAGAGCCCATCAAAAGTTGAAACTATGCTAGCATGCATCTTCATCATCGTTTTATATTGTGAGGTAAAATTGACGCTATTTTCAACGAGGAAAGAAAATGCACTTTCGAATCTTTGTATTATATCTCGAAATCACTTAAATTAACTCGAAAAAAAAAAAGAATCGAGATTTCCTTCATCTTAGTCCCCCAATAATACTTAGATAATTATGACAAAATCATCCAAACATACTAATCGAACTGCCAAAATAGAAAATAGAAACGTGTACTTCGAGATCGTAGAGAAAAACTTTTAACGTAATTATCGGTTACAAAAATAAGTATGGGTTTTTGATGGTTCAATGATTGATGTTGAGGACTCTTAAATGTCCATCACGAAAGCCCATGTAGTAGAAATAGCCTTATGATATGGCTAAATGAGCATTAATGGCGAGGGCATAATGCAATGCATGTCTAGGTAGCAGCTACTTTTATGGGAAAAGCACTAAGACCCTTTTTAAAAAAATAATAATAATAATGAGGAGAGACACATTTTAGCAATCTGTAATCTTATGTGGCAAGTTTTAGGGCAACACTTAGAGAAGATTTGTATAATATTTTAGATAAAAAGATGGATCAAGTTGTGAAATGAAGACCAGACTTGATCAGTGAGATTGGTCGAGCCTCAAAATTCTCATCCAAGCCCCCATATGATTTTCTATATATGTTACTTCTCTTCTCTTCTATTTACATTCAGTTACCAAATTGTTAATGTGGGTAGTGGGTTTGCATTTTTACAAAAGATCCAATTACCAATCCATATAATTTCATTTTTATGTGTTCTTCCTTGATCACCTTTGGAGGCGTGCCCTCAAATAATTTTGTGACAAGATAATGGAGTCAAAGAACCCTAACTTGTGCAAGGATCTCCAAGTTCTGGCATTTGAAAAAACTCGACCACAAATCAAATGTGTCGACCAAATTTGAGTCTTTAAATCGGGTTTGAAATCTTAGCAAGTTGAAGTTAGATATTTATTTTGGAAGAGGATGACTAATATTGCATTTATGGACCAATATGTAAGTTAAAAATATCAGTTCGTAGAATCGGTTAGAAGCAATAGTGATCCCAGATAGAAATATTTACATCGAGAAGTTAAAATTTATTGTCAAAATTGGTCCCACCTACTAATTATTTTGCTTATTTCGCATAACGGAATTCATCATCTAAAAACAAAAACAAAAAAAAATGTTTTCTTACTTTACATCAAACGATTATTATGTCAAAGTTGTCTATTATTCTTCAGCTAGGATGCTTCCGGTTACTAAAATTCCGTGGTACCATTCGTGCTCACACAAGGCTAAAGCCCGAAACATATTCTATGGTTTAATACGCTATGAACCTCGGGTTTAGAGAACTCTTGAACCTTTGTGGTTGAATTAAATCACCTTAAGAAAGCGAGCTATGAAAATCTTATACATATTATAGTCATCTTTGCTGTGGAGGAAGTAGGAGAAATTCGGAAGACAGGTTTTGAATGCTTTCACCTATGAATTCGAAACAACTTTGAGATTAGTGCATTAAATAATCATGGTTTCCAGTTCTTCTCTCTTTGCGTGAAGCATGAAAGCGGTTGAAACCGTGAAAACATCCCATACATCAGACATCAAAGGTGGGACTTTTGCATTTGTTACGCTATGTTGTGATCACTTTATCGTGGAGAAATACTTGAAATTAGAAGCTTATAAGTCAAGCAAGGATAGTCAATCAAGACGAGAGAATGGCAAATTCAAACCAAAGCAAACGAGAATCCTCTCCAGGCACAAAAGACTAGGGATGCCTGCAATGTATGTGGCTACTTTAAATGGGCCCCTTTCCTATGAAGCCCTTCCTCATCTACTCCATCAAAAATTCGCTAGATCATCGGTTGTTGATCGTCTGGCACCATCGATCGGTCATGTAGGTCTTGATTGAGTCCTCTCTATTGACAAGTCACATAATAGTTTTCCTTCTTGACGTAAAAGAAATACTAATATCACACGAAATTCCTGATTTTTTTGTCCATGTCGTGGACTTGTGTGCGTGTTTGCCTGCAAGATATTGTGATGTAGAAGGAGGTGCGGCTTCTGAATTAAGGGAGAAAGATTCTAAGTTGTTTTTGTTCTTTGAATGGAACATGTCATTATTATGAGTGGTTTTCTTCAATCCCCTTCTAAGAATCGGCCCAAATACGTTGGAGTGGGCGCATATTTCGGGGTTTGGACTTTTGAGGAACACTAGCTGGCCTTGGGCCTCCATGAAATTACACTTGGTGATCTCTCCTGCCTCTTGGGCCCTTGCCCAGACATTGGGGCTCAAAAGCCTTCGGACATTATGTTTTTCTGTCAATCTAGGCGGTTCAGCTCGAGATGGAGTTAGTGGGCACTTCTTGCTGCTTATTAGCTAGGCCTGTCAAAATGGGTCATTGACCCATTTATTGACTTGTATGGGAGTTAAATGAGTTAGTTGTATTAAGCAAATTGATCATAAATGGGTGTAAATATAATGTGAGTCTTAAATGGGTTATAAACAGGTTACAAATTATTTAGATCCAATCCACTTCCATGACTCTATTTTCATTTCTTATCCCCCTTACTCAATCTCTCGCTTGCTCACTTCGCACTTTTATCTTAATTTGGATATTATATTTTGTAGATTAGGTTAAATATATGGGGCAAGTCGGGTATAGGTTGAATATGAGTCAGGTTGAGTATAAATCACTAAATTTGTATTGCATGAAAATGGGCTTTTTTTGAGCTGACCCAACCCACCCGTTTGACAAGTCTATTTGTAGCATGATGGAGGTTAATCCAATGGTTGGTATAGTTGTTGAGTATCATAAGACGCATGTTTGATTTTTTGAGAAATATGGATGTAGTGCTTTATTTTTTATAGAGGTAATTGTGTCCAAAAATTCTTGTAGAGTGAGTAAAGGTGCAAGTGGAGTTTGCATTCGATAAGGTCCATGACCATGGCAAGAGCTCTTGAGGGATTATAACAAGGTAGCGGCAACGATGATATCAAGCTTTAAAGATGTGATTGTGATTTAGTTTAAACATCGAGTCAAGATGGATATTTGTTGAGCTATTTAAGTAAGGATCCTTGTGCACGTTGGAGCCCAATGTGATGTTGGACTTTTTGAGCGTGGGACGGAAGAGGACTTAAAACTAGCAAATTGGGGTCTGACTTTGACCATGGGCTTTGCTTGTTTTATATTACAAATATTCCTCTCTTGTCTCGTCGGATGGTAAATCTTGCAGAGTGGGCCTTCGCGCCCTGAGTGTGTAAAAAAGGGGTGGATTACATCAAGTGGAAAATACCATCCGGAATTGCATCCAAGAGAAATTCTGGGTTTATTCGCGAAGGTATACTTGTACTGACCATTTAATGCGTTCTTCTGCAAGATTGGAAGAAAGTTTCCTCCGAAATTATATGCGAGGCTAAATACCTTAAAAGATTTTTTATGTAATTGGTGTTGAGATATACTAAGTGGAATGGCAATTCAGTCATACTGCTTGATTATAGTGGATTCTCATGCTTCTCTCTTACAATGTAGGTCAAATTGATCAAACGACATTAGTCTGATGTCCAATTTTATTTTTTTGTCCCATTTACTAATGTGTTGGACAGCTTATTTTCCATGGTAACTTACAAATATCTCACCTGGTCACTATATGAGCCATAAGTCTTTGAAACAAATCCAGACAACAATGGTCATGAGCTCTTGGACGGAAACGAAAGGCGCTTCAATCCTTCGCTAATGATGAATTGGCCAAATTTCAGCAGAGTAAAACTCCTCAGAGCGTACGGTCGAACCCATGTCGTCCGCCTTGCCTACCCCAGATGAGGCAACAAGAAGTAATGTTGTGGTGCGCAAGCTTCACCCATTTTCTGATGAGTTGGATTCGCTGCTGCTAATATATTTTCGAATTCAAACATAGTTCTTCGATACGTATAATTTGCTTTGAACACGTTGCATGAGCTTGAAAAAACACTAATCACACAAAGACATTATAAAGTAAACCTTATTTATGTTTGACTCACTATTCTAGGACTCGAAATAAAACAGTGGATTGGGCCATTAGAGCCCAACTCTGTGGACTCTTCCTAGGTGCTAGTCTCCCTCCATCCCCTTATCCATTTTGCGCATTTTTATGTGTTGCAACCCATTTGGATTGTTCGTTTACTTTATCTACAGGCTTTTTTGATCAAAAAAGAAAAAGTCAAGCCGTCGTTTGCCCCACGAAATGATAACTTCACTTAGAGATGGGCAGTGAAGTTCTCAATTCAAAAAATCAAACGAAAACCATATGCACATTTAAAATAAGGAATCCCATGATATTATTTGATATAATTTAATTGAGGAACTGGTACCAAAAGGGTGGACCTCGGGACATTGCTTCCCCGTCCTTAACCAAATCATTAGATTGAGCTATTTAGTTAAATTTTTTCTTTCGAAACTCAAAAAATTAAACTAAAAAAAAATTAACAACACTTGGGAGGGTAGCCCCCTCCCTTCTGTGGCCACCACCCCATCACTAGTGGGGTGGGGCAATGGCCAGCACCTGCAGGGTCGCTAGCACCTGTGTGAGGGCCGGCGACCCTCACTGATGAGAGGTGAGGGCTAGCAAGTCCTCGTTAAAGATGAGAGAGGTCCGAGGACATTAGGCGAGGGTAGCCAAGTTCGCACAATGGCTGACGACCCTCACCTACACCAAGGCGAGGACGAGCAACCCTTACCCAGATTTGGGAGAGGGCCGTGGCCCTCTCCCATTTCTAGTAAGGGCCTATTGGCCCTCACCTTTGGTTTGCGAGAGTTGTTGACCTTCCTTGAGGCATAGGTGATCCCTGCCGGCCATCATTACTAACTCACCAGCAATGAGTTGGCGACCACAAGTGAAAGACTAGATCCCTATTTAAAATAACAATAACTACTTCTTGTCCTTTTTTAAAATTAATATAATCACTTTAGATTGTTATTTAAAATAAACTCTACGATTATAACAGGTTTTTATTTGAAAAATTCATGTGTCAAATCCAAATCAAAACCAATCAATTTTGGATTCTGAAAATCCATCAACTTTAAAATGGAAATCAATCTAAACTCCAATTAACTCCTCAATCTCACGCGACACTCCAAGTACGATCCCATCACATCCCCGATCGCCATAACAAGTACAACGGCGGCGCCAGCAGAGGACATGCAGCCGCAGCCGGAGCCGGAGCCGACCAAAACGGGAGCCGTGCTCGTCACCGGCGCCAACGGCTTCATCGGCTCGTGGCTGGTCCGCGCCCTCCTGGACTCCGGCTACGCCGCCGTCCGCGCCTCCATCTTCCCGGGCTCCGACGACTCCCACCTCCTCGCCCTCCCGGGCGCCTCCCCGTCCCGCCTCCTCATATCCGAGGCCGACGTCCTCGACGCCGCCGCCGTCGCCCGCGCCGTCGACGGCTGCGCCGGCGTCTTCCACGTGGCGTCCCCCTGCTCCCTCGAGGCCCCCGCCTACCCCGAGCGCGATCTCCTCCGCCCCGCCGTCCAGGGCACCCTGAACGTCCTCGAGGCGGCGAGGCGCGCCGGCGTGAGGCGCGTGGTCCTCACGTCCTCCATCTCCGCCCTGGTCCCCAACCCCGGTTGGCCTCCGCACAAGCCCTTCGACGAGTCCTCCTGGACCGACCTTGACTACTGCAAGCCTCGCCAGGTCAAAAAAGTTTCGTTTTTTTATCGTTTTTTTGTCGCGGTTTGAATGTTCGTCGTCCTTAAAAATGTCGACTTTTTGTTGTTTTGTTCTGTTTTGGGGTGCAAGAATGCGTAATTCAAACAATTGTGCAGCATTTCATGGTCGTAAGTGTGAATGAGTTCAGTCATTGTAGCTATTTATTGCATTCGGAACATTGCCCGGAATTTTTAGAGCTTCAGGTCCGGTGTCATTGGCTTCCTGTGGAAGAATTACTGGTCCGACTCTTTACTTAGTATGATGCACCTGTTGCCATGACACGCATCAAATTGGGTTTCCTTGCTTTGTTGCGTAGAAATGGTATCCAGTGTCGAAAACTCTGGCGGAGAAGGCGGCGTGGGAGTTTGCGGAGAAGCACGGACTGGATGTGGTCGCGATACATCCGGGCACGTGCCTTGGCCCTCTATTGCAACCGGGTCTCAACGCAAGCAGTGCCGTGTTGCTGCAGCTGCTTCAGGGATCGACGGATACTCAGGAATATCACTGGCTCGGGGCCGTCCATGTTAGAGATGTGGCCAGGGCACAGGTCTTGTTGTATGAGACACCGGCTGCGTCTGGTAGATATCTCTGCACAAATGGTATCTATCAGTTTGGTGATTTTGCTCAAAGGGTCGTGAAACTTTTCCCTGAGTTTCCTATCCACAGGTTTGCATCTCCAAAGCTTGTAATGTGCCTAGGATTCTTGATCTTTAAAGAACCCTTCTTATAGCTCTTTGCCTATGCTTCTAGTGAAGAACCAACGTGAATGATTGTAATGTTTGAATCTATTAGGAAACATATTATTCTATTGTAGTGGAGTACCGCATCTACTATCCTGCATGCAGAAAGTCCATTTGTTTCCCATAAGATTTTTCTTTAGTAATTCATCGCTTTTGCACATTTACAGCATAATGCACTTCACTTGAGTTGCTCAGAATGGTGATGAGTTTTGTAGAAATAGTCTGGTGAAGGAAGATGGTGGAAGTTCTGATGGTTTGCTTTTCGGTATATGTTGGGTACCTATATCAGTTATCCAGTTCCAATGTCTCCGTGGTTAGACTCATTAGGAATTTACAATCATTCCTGCCAATTGAACATCATGCATCTTGATAGGCTGTGGAAGCAATGACGGATTGAGATTTGGTGACAAATATGTATCATGGTGTCTGATTTTTGCAAGCAACTGAACATGGTACATGTATACTCAGCATAAATAATCCAATTTTGGCTATTAGCATATATATATATATATATATATGGGCTTGTTTGGATCGATTTTTACTTTTCACTTTTCCTTTATGCAAATATTGTGGCTTAGGCATTTTTAATTTTTGTTTGCAAATCTCAAACACTTGAGACTTTCACAAAGTGTTAATGTTGACACATAAATTCACATCTAATTTTGTGAAATTTGAATAATATGTTTAATATTGGTGAGTGATTTTTAACTTTAGTTAGGCTGGCCTAAACATGCCCCGACATAATTGAGAACTCCAAGCTCAGGACTTAAGAGTATGCAAAAGTCTACAGCTTTCTAGGACGGTTTTCTAATGTATGGTGCTTCGTCTTTGAACTTCTTGCATGGTGGTTTCATGCAATAGTAGCTGTATAGCAGAATATCAAAACATGGCATGCTTGATGGCCAAATGTCTTTTAACACATGATCTTGTCCATGTTCATGTCACGATTCCTATGATCTGTCGGCCTTAACTACCATTTGCTAATGTCATTCGACATTTCCTTTAGTAATCTTTTGTTATTTTCCCAAGGATCTGGTATTTTGGAAGATAATCTTTGTGCTCAGTATCTGCTCCTTTCTTGCAATAGGGTCCTCACGACTTTGGTATATGATAGTTTTATTGGTGGGAGTCTAACGTGGACATTGTCTATCACATGCTTGCTTTTTCCGTAGATTCTCTCCTTTGGCATCATCACAGTGTACAGTTCATATTCTTGACTAAAGTCTTGTTTTAGCTTCTTGTACATACTTCAGGCTTCTTGAAGTGCTCATTTCCCCTGATTGGGTTTGATTAAGTATCATTCATCTTTCAGAGCTTGTGCTATAGCAGATAGGGCTTTTTACTTAATTGCTGTCGTTAGTTTTAACCAAAACAGGTTAGAGTGGTAACATGATTTTTATCTATCTGCATAATTGCAGAATCTACAGCTAGCGGATGGTTATGTAATTTGGTGAAGTCCTGTACATTTGGCATTTCACAAAGCTGATCCTTCTTTTTGAGTTTTTGTACCAAATGGAAGAAAATAAAATGTATGTATTCAGTATATTGATTCAATAAGGAACCAAATGGGATGTAATGATGCCTCTGCTGATCAAATGGCAACATAAATTAAATATCATTCCTTATTTTGGTTTCTCCGGAGCTTTCAGAGCGCAACTAATGCCTTTATTATGTCGTTGGATAATGTCTATTTACCTTTTTCATTGAATCCCTTTTTCCTTTGATCAAGTCATCTAGATGTAGCTTTCTCTTCTTGTATGTAAAGCAGCATTCCTAATCACGACTCTTGTTGCACAGGTTTACAGGAGAAACCAACCCGGGTTTGGCAGCGTGTGAAGATGCAGCGAAGAGATTGATCGATCTGGGGTTCTCCTTCACGCCTCTTGAAGACGCCATCAGAGATGCGGTCGAGAGCCTCAAAGCAAGAGGTTACTTGCAAGGATAATCACATTGTTAGGGGTTTTTCTTCTTTTTTTATTTTGCTAAACTAAACTAATCGCAGTGTTTCAGTTTTTATGTTTGTTTAATCCCTCGGTCCTCTGAGCAAACGAGTAAAGGTGCTTCTGTAATCATAAGTTTAAACTTCTTTGCGAAGCGTTCTTCCAAATCATGCCCTCTCTTTTGGCTCCACATGCAAGGGCAACTTGTATTGTAGCCTTAAAGATTGGAACTTGTACAGAATAAAGTTTCTGCATCTGCAGAGAATGAATATTCAATGGCAATTTTAACAGGGGCTCTGCTGCTAACATGTGCCTCCAAAGAACGTAAAGAAATAGATTGTCGTTTTGGTGTATGTCTGACGGGAAACTGAGTATGATTTTGTACAACTGTCTTGTAACGCTGTGCTGAGATGGTATGTTTCTAGTGGGGTCATGTTTGTTCATCTCTCGGAATTATTGAAAAGGATATCATTCTTCTATATTCTTACAGGAGAAAAGATTCAATACAAGTACAGCGAAACCAACAAAATCAATCACAATTTGCGAAATGTTAATGTTGGGAGTATATTTCAATTTTTTGGTGCGCAACTTATTATAGATTATAGCTTTCAATGCTGTCATTTGATTGGTTCATGCGAATTGGTCGAGAGGGATGTCAATGGCAGCAGCTAAGGCACATTTTGGAGGGGCCATAGCAGCTTAAATGTGGCTCAGGAATTCGGGGGCTTTTCATCTACCAGCCAATCTCCTGGCTGTTTTGCCCAAAGAAAGCAGCACTCCATGTGCCCCATCTTTCCCCACATTAGCCTTTTTGCAACAAAGGAATCTGTCTTTTATCCATACCTGTCATCTGTGAGAGTGCGTGCGCGCGAAGAGAGGGAGAGCGATAGAGAGAGACAGTGAGAGTGATGATAAGGACTATTAAGATTTTTTTTTTTTTTCATTTTTCTGTATGTTTTTTTGAGGGGTAAGCACATAGCATGTAAAGAACATATAAGATGGTTACAAAAGGTGGGAGGATGACCAGTGTGCGAAAATGATAATGGGAAGTGGGGAAGGGATCAGCATCTGAGCTGAGGTGATTGCTGCACATGACAAAGCCAGATCCCCACCATTTCTCGCGTTACATAATACCACCACAATCTCTCTCTCTCTCTCTCTCTCTCTCTCTCTCTTACAAAAGGCTATTAGTCTACCACTCCTGAGGAGTTGGTATAGTTTGAGCTATCAAACATCTTCAAAAGAAGAAGAAACGAGTTGGCTGGGGAGGCAGGAGTTGATTGATGCCACCAAAGATGAGCAGCCCTTCTCCTTGTCCCAGATCCTGGTAAAGCACAAAAGACCACTCTTTTAGTTTCACTGTTTCATTCCACTCTGGAGTGTCTGGTAGCATCATGTCTCTTTCCCTCTGGATAAGCTTCTCTTTTCTGAATTGTTGCTGCCTTTGCCTCTGTACTTGAAAACTTAAACAAGGTCCATAAGTGAGGAGTCCTTGAGAAGGTACGTGCACTTCGCAAGTGACAGCTGCATCCAGGAGTTGCTCTCGGCTTCAGTTGGGAATGACGGGTGGAAGGTTGTTACGGTGAACAGTGACGGTGTGGAGATATCGAAACGCCGGAGCGGTCCTCTTCACACCTTCCGCAGCCGCTGGCTCCTCAAGTCCCTCTCGCCCCACCAATTCATCACCGTTGCCACCGCAATCGACGCTGCCAAGGTAACACAATCTCCATCGCTTAAAACTAGCACAGAGCTAAATGGATCCTGGGCTTGCAAGTCTTCAACTGGAACTTCGACATTGAAAAGTTCAGTTCTGTCTATGGACTCAAATAGCTAAAGATGCTCTTTCTCATAGCCCTTGAGCATTTGATAGGAACTGTTGCTCCATCTATCACATGATTTTAATTTGCTATTTTTTACCATCATTTTCTCATGACATTCACAATTGGCTGGAATTTCTATGTTGATTTTGTTTGAACCAGCAATGGGACCCTGATTTGGTGGAAGCCCGGTACATAAAAGATGTTGAAGATAACCTTAGCATTATCCGTCTCAGGTTTGGAGATAATTCTAAGCCTGTCTTCAGAAACCGCGAGTTCATTGTCTATGAGCGCCGCGAGACCATGGAGGACGGAACTCTAGTATGGAAATTTCCTCTGCCCTAATCTATAAATAGGGTTCTTGCCAATTCGGGAGTTAATTGATTTATATGGATTGAAGGTGGTTGCAGTGGCTTCGCTGCCAAAAGAAATAGCAGCTGGGTTGCACCCAAAGCAAAACAATGTGATAAGAGGGCTACTTTTACAGTCAGGTTGGGTTGTTGAGAAGCTCGACGATTCCTGCGTGGTCACATATGTTATTCAGGTAGTCTTTACATAAATATCATTGCTCCCAATATGCTAGTACCTAAGCCAAAGATTCAGTATCACAACTTGCCCATCACTTCCTATTATACCTTCCTTTTCAACTTATAACTTCTTTTTCCTATTGCAGCTTGATCCTGCAGGATGGTTGCCCAAGTTCTTTGTGAACCGGATCAACACGAATCTGGTGATGATCATCGAAAACCTTAGGAAACTGGTAGCCACCGAGGCCTAATACGATAGTATCTCTTTGTATAATGCGTGGAGTGAATGTTAAAGTTGGTTGATGCTCAGAGTCCATACATAGGTATATTTCCATAGCGGAAGACCCAGAGTTGCAGTTATGCTTTCACCACACTGGGCGACAGCAGTTTCAGTGCCTCGTCCTGCATCCTGTTTAGAAATGCAAAGACAGCAGCTGGACATTGCTTTAGGTTCTCCTCTTAATTCCAAGAAACCATAATAGAATAGGCCAAGGTACTGAATTGAAGGGCTGTTTCCTCTGTGAGGTGGTCCTTCCTGAGTAAGCTGTAACCATGGGGACTTGACCCATGCCATGTGAAAAACAGATAATAAGGTCAAGGACCCCAGTTCATCATCTAGTAGTGGTTGCTTTAGACACAATGAAAAACACCCTTTTTGGTTTATTCGTCCATTGACCTTTCCCTTTCCAGGGCTAAAATCCACCAGGAAAAGCGGGGCGGGGCGCATACGCATCGCGTACCGTGTTTTCTACCCACTGTAACAGTTTTCTTCCACTTCTGTTGCGTAGTATCAACGTCCCTTTTGAATAGTACTTACGTTGCAGCCAACAACAGTCAACATCCAATGAGTTTCTGCTGACAAATGATTTCCTAATTGAAAGTTGTGGAAAGCAGCCACTAACTTGAGTAAATGGAGAGGCATTTCTGGAGGATCCACCTTGTCAGGATCGCTTTTTGAGTCTAATTATACACTAAAGTTCGAATTTCTACTGGCCTGATCAAGTCAAGTCTGATAAAAGAGTGTTGGAAGAACTCACCACTTGCAGCTTTTCTTTTAGGGTGAGGGTCCAAGCTTTGTATGAATATCTTCAAAACTCTGTTCTCTCTTTTGGCTCTATCCTGGCTACAAGTTTTAACAACTTTTAATCTTGCTTAGAGTAGAGGCAGCCCTTCTTTAGGGTGGACCGCACCTCGGTACACCAAGATCATAAAGAATCTAGTACACCAGAACCGTTAGTTTGGCGGAATTCGTCGAATCCACAGGCCATGATAAAACGAGCTCATTATGCGCCCAATGCATCTTAACAATTTTGCCCATGGACTAGTTCCTTCATGAACTCTTGCCTTACAGCGTAGTCTTTTTCTTCGTCAAGTCTACCATGAGCAACCCTTTTCAACAGCTGGTTGAAGGCTCTGCTTGATGAGAAATCGCCACTAAAGTCAGCCATTAGGTAAGACTATGTCAAGTTATCATAGGTTTTGTAGGTCGTGGGGTTCCCATGGGGGTGAGTGAATGGTCTTGGATCACGGCATGTGATTGACCTAACCTCATCAACCCCTAGCATTCTACCAATCATGACAAAAAAAAAGAAAAAAAGTTCATCAATATTGCACAATTACCTATGATTTCAGAGTTCCGAAAGTCCAAGGGAATGCAATCCAATATTAAAAGGTTGATAATCACCGTAATCTTGAACATTTACAAGAAAATGCAATCAAAACTCTGTGTCGATCTTGGCCAAATTTTTCTTACATAGCAGTCCAATAATTTCTGATGTTTCAACGTGTTACGACAACTTGGTAGCATGGTTGGTGCTGAATCAAATGAAGTGGTATTAATTTTTATCCTCATTGGATATCCCATTCTTCTCCAATTGATGCCACGCCCCCGCCATTCCTCTACCCACGAGCCTTCAATTATTAATGATTAAACTGCCAAGTATTAAAAACCTAGCATCACAATTGGTCAGGAGAATTTGATTGCATTTTCTCGCAAAAATTTAGAGTTCGAGGATTTAATTATGTTCCGTGCAGAAGGCTAAGGATTTCCAAAGTAATTTTCCTGTGATTATGATATGTACTCCTACGACATACACTTGATCAAACGCGTGTATAGAAACGTTGGATTGCTAGTGTAATAATGTCGCCAAAAAAAAGGGGAAAACGTTGACTTAGTCAACGAGCAGAGCAACGGGCGTTCGGCAATTAAGGGGGACAGAAACGCACGGGAAACAGACAAAGGAAAAGGGGCAAAAGATAAAGAAAAAGAAAAGCAGAAGAAAGGAAGGGAAAGAGAGGAGAAGAGTCTTGTATATATAGTCGTGGTGGGCATTCCCTAGTCCCTTGATTAGTGGGTAGTACGAGAATGCTATGACAGGGACTTTTGGGAGTGGAACTTTTGAAATCATGCCATTCAAGTGAAAGAATGGCCGTGTTGTTACCTCCATCCCTATAGGATTCAGGATGTGAGTGATAGCTTGTGCTGTGGAATGTGCAAATTCATGTTCTTGTGGCAGTGCATGATCATGATGGGCATCTAAATGAGCTATTTCGTGGTGCGCGATTGATATCACAATGGCAATATTTCCCCCAACAAAACATTCATCTCATCTCATTCGTAGATTTTGCACGAGCTGTCTGCATTCCCTATAATTGCAATCTTTAGGCAAAAGAACCAGATAAGCCCTAAGAATGGGACCCCGTAGACGGGCAAAATGAAATTGCGTAATTGAAGCCTATATCTTCTATAGGGTCATAAAAAAAAAAAAAAAGCCATAAACTTAGAATACAATATCAATTCAATCCTCAACATTTTAATGATGACTAATTCGATCCTAAATAATTTGACACTTTGCCAATGTAATCCTCCAGATCACTTTTGGGGAAACAAAAGCAAATGACACTGAATAATGACCAATTTCATGAGTCGGATCAAGTTTCCCCCGCGATCAGGCTCCAATATTATGTATGAAGAATTGAAAGAAATGGAAAGGTAGCCCTCCAAATCAATCACCCAACTCCAATTATCAAGTCCGTCTTATTCGCGACATGCGACACCACACGAGAAACGGCAGCATTCAAATAAGCAAACTCAAGTCCATGCAAAGCGAATTCCACGGTTAATAAGCATCCGCCCTCAGCATTCTACAGACATAGAGGCCAGCAATTTTACATGCCTAAATTCTGACAGCATTCAAACATCACAGGACCTGAACATCTGGTAAGAAAAGTCACGAATTTAGACGAGGGTTTAATTTTCTTTCGACGGAAAACGTAAAACAATACAAGAGCCAATAGCGCGAGGAGAACGAAACCACGGACTGCTGCACCGACGAAATGGTAATGGCACAGTAACGTTGCCCAACTGCTTCTGTTTCTTAACAAATTGGAAAAAGGCATTCTCGATTCATCTTTGTGAGAAGGTGAGTGGAAGGGCCAAAGAGCTTTATAGGACTTGCATCGTATGGAAAGCCACCAAGAACGCGATCGCCACTCCCGCCCAAATCTGAATCCCGAGTTCCACATAGTTGGCGAAATCCTCGGGCCCCCTGGCTTTTACCACCGAGACATAAGCAAATGCAAAGGAGAGAAGGGCTACATAGATTAGCACCCTTGTTGTAAAGAGGAAGATCGCGCGCCTCGAAGGGAGGCCTGTTAGCAGCAATGACACGGCGATATAGGACGGGAGAAACATCGTCGGGATGACCGGGAAATCGGAAAGTACGGCAAATTGTGGATCGAGGCCGAGCTTGAATGAAAATGCGGTGAGCACCGCTCCTATGACCATCAGTGGTCCCTGTTCTTCATTGGCCAAACATTCTTTAATGGTTTCCATTTCCCCGAGAGAGAGCAAGCGAGATAGGGAGGAGGAGGGGGAGGGGGAGATGAAAAAGGAGAGGAATGACAGTCATATGTTACAACCCAAATTTTATGGTCGTATAACACAGTATCACGGTTGAATGCTGGCCACAAATTCTATGAACGGCAAAACAAATACGGAAAACATGGGGGGCCTCATTCGACTGTGATACTGTTAGAACTTACAACCCAAATTTGTCAACCCTCCTCCTTGAATTCCTAATTTGGGTTTAGCAAATGCATCTAGCGGAGCGACGAGATTGAGATCCGGCGTACCTATTTTTAATGACAACCGCTATCTCTTCCTTTTTTATCATTTCGGCGCATCACCGCTTTTTCTTCTTTCTATCATTTTAATGAAGCTGATCACAATGAGAGAGCAGGCAAACTTTAAAATGGGACTAATCTAATGTTGTTCCATTCTTTGTTGGCCGCTGGACTACGTGATAAGTTGAATATGGCCTCTTGGTGGTGCACCAAAAAAGTAGTGTCTGCTAGTGTATCTCTATCAGGAATTGGACCAACTAATGACTGCCCCAAGAGTGTTTGATAGAATATTGAATTCATATCAACACAGTTGTTTGACACTTGGCACAAGAGAATCTAGCGGAGCCTTTCAAAGGGTGCATACAGAAACTCTCTAGAATTTGATTTAAATTCAACAAAACCTTAAATGCGATGGCTTTGTGACACTACTACACTAATCATCTGGAAATAAAAAGCAGAGAAGAATTGGTAGTCTTGGATTTTAAACCTTCCAGAATGCTTCAAAAATGCGAGGAAGCCTGTATAGAAATGCTACAGCAAGCCTCTTAGGGTAATGGTTCTGCAGAATATTAATACTCTCTTGCAGATTTGATGGGCACATTGGTACTCAAGGAGCACCCTGTGAAGTCTATCAACCAAGCCATCTGTTCCTGACCCTCCGGGAGATTAAGGATGACATTTTCTATCAAATAGACTAGATGTCGCATCTGGTCGTCAAGCGATTGAGTATTCTGCAAGATTTATTGCCAAGTTAATAGGTAAGAGCAAATAAAAGCTACAGAAATTAGCAACAACAGGATGGATAAATACCTGCATTCCAGGTCTTAATATAAGAACGCTCCTTCCATAACGATCGTGAAAACTTGCTCTGTATACTTTTCCAGTTTCACCTTCAATAGCAACTTCTTCCTGTTTTAGTAAGCATCACATTGTCAAATGGAAGCATTATTCAGCGTCCCAATAAGTACTATTGCATGTCTAACACAGCCTGCTCATTAGCCATATTGTCAACTAAAACGGTATAAATGATGATTTTGGAAACAGCATGAGTGAAAAAATATACTGGGACACTTATTGTCCCTTGAACAATAAACTCTCCAACACCTAATGCTTCATATCACTGCATCATGGCAGTCTCATAGAAGACACAAAAAATGAGAGCCACTCAATTATTGTTGACTAACACCAATCCTGCATTCGCATTCATTCACAAAATCAGTTCTTCTCCCTACCAGGAACTTAGTCTACGAAATAAAATTAATTATCAGGTCAACACAATAGTTAGGGTAATAAGGATCAGATGTGTACTGAAGTTTAACAGGCAACAACCATCGGCATAAATTATCTATTACAATACTCGCGCAGGTATTCGTTCACCGGGACACTTAGCCATCTTACCCAGCTGATTTCCTCAGGCTTAAAAGTTGATCTCCATTTCAGCGTCTCATCTAACATTTTCTTTGCTTTATCTATGTTCCAGTTTCAAGCTTCCAAGTATCTCCTCAAGCATGCATCATCACAATACTTCAAACTTCGCCCAGAGAGTGGTCCCATAGCTTTCTTAAGCTCATTCTCCTGCATGCAAATGGACTTAAAATGTAACTGTATTTCTCCTATATTCTGGGAAGGAACATTGATTATTATTCCACAACTCTAGAAAATCAATGCATCATGAGACATTAAACACATATATGAAAGGGATACATTTAAGGGGGTGTACTGATGGTAAAGTATTGTCTGCAAAAAGGGCCACTTCATGGTTTCTCATGGCCAGAAAAACTACTGACTTAGGTCAACCACATGGTCAGCCATGGAAATCAGATAAATGTGAGCAATCGATCAAGGAGATACACTCTACGAAATGTCCAGTCCTTACAAGCGCTGTAATTTTGAAATCTTAATTACCTTAGATTCGAACTGCAGCAAGTCATCTTCCTCACTGTGATGAGAGTTACTCCATCGACGAAACATGGTGCCTGAAGCCACAAAAATTGAAGGAATTAATAATATATCTTTAAAGAACTATTGATGGCCTACTATAGAAGTAACAACTCACACCATATAAGAACATGTACAAATATTCAAAAGACTAGGAATGAGAGCATATTTCCTATAGGTAAAACAGACGGGAAAATAAATTACAGAGGCAAATGGAGCCTTCGCTCTCTAGTCCCTAACAGAACAAAAAAGGAAGGGCAAGAGAACTAAGCCCTTAATTTTAAGGAAAGAACAATCTAATAATTGAGCAATGTAGATGTATTGCAATTCAACCACATTGATGCTTTAGTGCAAAAAGTAAAGCCCATATATAGGATAGGCGACACTGCGACATCAACCATCAATAGTGTCACTGTGCTTGAAGTTGTAAAACAATTGCAGCTCCCCCGAAGAAAACGTGGTCTCAAATTCTTAATTTGCGAGATATTCATGAACTAGAACCAATGTGCACATTGCATACGCGTATCCAGACAGATTAAAAAAAAAAAAAAATCCCGAGAAAGCACTAGAAATGCTACAAGAAAAATACCAAATTTGTCTCCATCGCCGTACTGAGAAAGCACTAGACTTGCTAGCCCTCACTTCTGATTAGTGAGGGTCGCCGGCCCTCACACAGGTGCTAGCGACCCTGCAGGTGCCGGCCATTGCCCCACCCCACTAGTGATGGGGTGGTGGCCACAGAAGGGAGGGGGCTACCCTCCCAAGTGTTTTTAATTTTTTTTAGTTTAATTTTTTTGAGCTTCGAAAGAAAAAATTTAACTAAATAGCTCAATCTAATGATTTGGTTAAGGACAGGGAAGCAATGTCCCGAGGTCCACCCTTTTGGTACCAGTTCCTCAATTAAATTATATCAAATAATATCATGGGATTCCTTATTTTAAATGTGTATACGGTTTTCGTTTGATTTTTTGAATCGAGAACTTCACTACCTGTCTCTAGGTGAAATTATCATATCGTGGGGCAAACGACGGCTTGACTTTTTCTTTTTTGATCAAAAAAGCCTGTAGGTAAAGTAAACGAACAATCCAAATGGGTTTCAAGTTAACACAAAAAAATGCGCAAAATGGATAAAGGGATGGAGACTAGCACCTAGGAAGAGTCCACAGATTTGGGCTCTAATGGCCCAATCCACTGTTTTATTTCGAGTCCTAGAATAGTGAGTCAAACATTAATAAGGTTTACTTTACAATGTCTTTGTGTGATTAGTGTTTTTTCAAGCTCATGCAACGTGTTCAAAGCAAATTATACGTATCGACGAACTATGTTTGAATGCGAAAAAAAATTAGCAGCAGCGAATCCAACTCATCAGAAAATGGGTGAAGCTTGCACACCAACGTGCTGCATTTTTTGATCTTGCGCGTGCTTTATATTGATTTTCGGTCAATTTCCTTTGCCCACGAAATATTCTTTTGCAATCAACTACACTCTCATTTCATTCCTACAATTCATCAAATCAAAGTATCAAAATGATCATTCTGTTTCATTTCAATCAATTTTACCCTATCGAACATTATAAAATAGCAATGACAATGACATGACAATTATAATGAACTTGGATTCGGTCTGTTGATATGATATTGGTCCAACTTAGCTTTGAGAATATCATACTTTTTTCCCATATTAAGCGAAGCGATTAGCTCCCAATAAAATCGATATGATCGGCGCCGCATTCCGAGTTTTACAATGTTGTCCTTTTTTGTTAAGTGGCTAAAGTAAAGAAGCAATCCATATGGGTCTCAGCACATCAAAAACCCAAAAAGGGGTACGGAGGTTTGGAAACCAGCACTAGAAAGAGTGCGCAGAGCTGGACTTTATTGGCCCAATCCACCGTTTTATTTTGGATCCTAGAATAGTGAGTCAACCTTATTTATATATATCGAAGAACCATTTTTTAATGAAAATAAAAATAAAAAGATCAACACTAGCAAATCCAACTCATCAGATTGGCCTCGCAGATGGCTAGAATGGGTAAAGCTTTCACATGAGCATGCCAAGTTTCTCAATCTTGCCTTAATTTTCATTCAATTTTTATTAGTCGCGACATTTTTTCTCAGCATCGACTCCAATTCCATTTCATTCTCACAATTTGCAAAACCGAAATATCGAAACAATCGTTTTTATCTCGTTCCAATCCATCCCGCCGTATCAAATCTAATTGATATGATATTGGTTCGACTCAATTTTGAGAAATTTATAATTATTTTTTTCCATATTAAACGAAACGATTAGCTCCCAATAGGATGAATATAATGCGAGCCGCATTCCGAGTCTTACGACGTTGTCCTCTTTTCTTCGCCGCCGCTAACTGTCGCCGGCGTGAAGAGAGAGAGAGAGAGAGAGAGAGAGAGAGCACAACTCCGACCACTCATTTTCCCTTCCACTCCGACACCGAGGAAGAGGGAAGTGGGGCCCGTCGCCGCCGTCAGCGTGGACACGTGGCGGAGAGACGTTGGTGGCTGCCGCACCAGTTCAGCCTTGGTTCCCTCGTGTGGCCCTGCCAGCGCAGCCATGGAGTGAAAGAGCAGAAGAAGAAGGAGGAGAAGGAGAAGGACTTCATCCTCATCCGCAGAACCCAAAGTCCGGAGCTTTCGTCGTGAAGATTGGTGGGTTCTGTCCATGAAAGCGATTCCGTCATCTTCTTCGCCGCCGCCGTCGTCGTCCCTTCGTTCGTCGCGCTTGTACTCGAGCTTGACCGGAGGCCATGCCTCGCCGGCGTGCTTTAGCCGGAGGAGGCTCGGCGGGGGCGAGGGCCGCGTCAAGTTCGTCGTGGTCATGGCCAAGAAGAAGAAGCCTCCCTCCCCCTCCTCCTCCTCTTCTTCTTCTTCCCACCAGGTTCGGTTCCTCGCCATTCCTTCTGCAGTTTCTTTCGTTATTTTTCACGAGAGGTGGTGGTGGGTACTGGATAGTCCTCGAGGGAGACCTTTTGGTTGCTTTCCATGCTTTGAAGCCGTACCCAATTGTCTGGCATCTGTGCAATCCCGATTTGATGTGCGTATACTGCAATGACCGAATTCATACAGACCATGACCATGAAATGCTGCACGATTGTTCCAATTACGCAATCTTGCCCGCCAAAACAGAAGCAAAAAGAGCAAAAAGTCGACATATTTAAGGAAGGGGGACATCCAAAATGCGATAAAAGGAGATAAAAAAACGAAACTTTTTGACCTGGCATCTATAATACAACCCGCTATGGTTTCCCGTCCAGAAAATCTCCTTAAGAGTGCCCTCATGAGGTTTATCTTGATAGGCTTCCGACTCGACACCTCCGAGAATCACATCAAATGTCAAGCAGAATTTGCAGTTTCTGAAGCTGTGGAAGGTATGCATCTTCTTTGAGATGTTGAAACGTTTGGGTGGGTGTGTCTCAGTTCTCTTTTCTTGCCTCATGTGGTAAGAATCGTGCAGGAGTTCCAGAAGAGAAACTCCAGCATCCCTAAGCCCGCTACCAGCTACCGCAGGAAGAAGTTGCAGAAGGAAGACCTTCCGGATGATGACATGGAGCTCTATGGGGATCCTACCCTTGCCCTCTACCAGTAATACTCCTTCCAGGTTCCTTTCTTGAAATTTGGTCTGTTCTGTAGAACTTTCAGCCTTTTGGAAATGGCTGTTCTGTTCTCTTGCTGAACTGTATTACAGTACGAATCAGGGTATAGAAAGTGCAGTACCCGTCTTGCTTGTGGATGGTTATAACGTGTGTGGCTATTGGGCAAAGCTGAAGAAACATTTTTTGAGCGGCAGACTAGATATTGCTCGGCAGAAGTTGATCGATGAACTAGTTTCGTTTAGCATGCTCCGAGGTTTGTGCACTGCTCCTCTGAGTGTTCAGTATGATAAGTCTTATAAACTAGACTAATTTTGCCATTTTTTTGAAATTTTAAATGGTCTGAGTAGACCAGGCGATGATGGCCTTCACTGAAGGAAGTTTGAGGACTCTGATGATGATATCATTGCATCTCCAGAAAGGCCATGATCAACTCTTGGTTTAGTGTGTTTGAAGCAGGGTCTTAAGATTATATTTTGTAGGTGGTAACTTTTAAATTTCTACCAAAGTGAAACGACTTCCACTTTGCTTTGACAAAACCTGCAGAGTAATACTGACTCAGCAGGTTTCGTATGGACCTAGTGGAAATTGCCACCAGTATAGCTCTGTTTAGCAGTGGGACAAAGTTCCTTCGTTTCCCCCCTTGTTTCAGTTATCCTAGTCCTCAAGGGATCCTCACATGTCCATTAATTTTCTCAGCTGACATATCACTTAGAGATCTTGAATTACACTCTCATTTCCTAGACTTGCAACTTGCTAAAGATAGTCTCACAAGGCACTTCTTTGATGTTTGGGATTTTTGCAAAGGTACAAAGTTCTAGATGTGCCATAATTCAATAACTGCAAATATACATTGACATAACAGACACATGTTTACATTTAGCCCTGATGTGCTGCTGCATGTTTACATTTCCGTGCATGTGCACAAGTGTGTGTGTGTGTAATAGTTCTTTCAGTTGGTACTTACTATGTATTTCCATAACAGAGGTAAAGGTGGTGGTTGTGTTTGATGCGATGATGTCAGGACTTCCAACACACAAGGAAAGTTTTGTTGGGTATGGTATACCTCTACACCTCACCTTTAGCGCCAATATGATCTTCCCTCGTTTGTCTCTTCAAATTTTGGTTGTTTTTTCCATATCAGATTTTTTGGACCTGATCTCTAGTATGTGATGATGATGGATGAAAATGTAGCCTTTTGTAAGAGCATCTCAAATTTTCAATTTTGACTTGACCAGATTTGAAACTCTACTTTTCATTTGATTTGCTCCTTCAATGGTATTTAATCTGGAAAACCATGTATCTTCTTCATTGCTTTCAACAGCACATGACCTTCCCATGCTACCAACCAAAAATAGGAAGTGAGAGCAAGAAAACGGAACCCTTAACTTATTGAAAAGTCAATGTATGATGGTGATATTTCTATGGAAAACAAATAAACATGAGAGAACTTATTTTCACTGCCCAACTGATAGTTGATAGGATACCTTTACATTTGATCATGTAAGTTCAGGGTACTCAACTAGGCGCTCTAATGCTTGAAGTTCAATATCTTGCAGCGTGGATATAATTTACTCTGGTGAATCTTGTGCAGATGCATGGATAGAGAAAGAGGTGAGAATGATGTTGGGCTGAAATAGAAAATGCAGTTGTAAAGGTTACTGATATAGCATGCTTTTAACTTTGGCTGTGGGTGAAGCCATTGTTGAAATGCTTAGAAGTTACAGAGGTTTTGGAGTTATCATCTTATTTTTTAATCTACTGGTGATGAGCTATTATCTGTTCATTGGTGTTAAGACAAAAAGTTTGCCACCATGCAGCATCAGTAAGATTATCATCTAGTATTCCGCTTTTTCTTTTTTTATTCTTATTCTCATCTTTAGCGTTGACTCATTAGATCTATCAGATGACCGTTCTAAAGGCTACCCTATCTGTCCTTGCTCTTTCTTCACAAGAGGTTTAAAGCATTATATCGTTTTTTTGCGACAGGTTGTTGCCTTGAAGGAAGATGGGTGCCCCAGGGTTTGGGTTGTGACTTCAGATCGCTGTCAGCAGCAAGCAGCGTATGGAGCAGTATGTTTTCTTGTTGAGTTAGATTATTAAAAGATGTTTCAGGGGGCACACACAATTTCCTAAACAGACCTGCCACACATCCTCTCACACTTTAGATCATATTATCTTCCGTCAAAGCTACCACAAATCTATTGATTGCATAATACTTGAGGTTCACTTAGATAAGGGATAATAAACAAATGGTCCTTGAATTTTGGTCAAATGTGCAATGTGCCTCTGAATTTTTAATTTGTTCAATGTGGTCCCTGAACTATCGCCAAATGTTCAATGTAGTTCCTAAACTTTTATCTTGTTCAATATGGTCCCTAGACATGCCAAAAGTCCAGGGAGTGCATCAAACAAATTAAAAGTTTAGGAACTACATTGCACATATAGTTTAGCGATTAAGTTGAACATGTATAAAAATCCAGAGACTACGTGAACAAATTAAAAATTCAGGGGACTACATTGTACATTGGGCGATAGTTCAGGGACCATATTGAACAAATTAAAAGTTCAATAACACATTGCAAAGTTTAGGGACCATTGTGTCATTTTCCCTTTAGATAAATGCAGATGCTTGAAGCTACTTTTCTCTGTAATTTGTCTTTTGTTCACTTTCTAGTAGTCTAATAATTGCCTCAACTCTAATTAAGTAATAGATATCTTGTTACGAAAATCATGGAACCACATAGGAGGAAAAATCAGTTGAGCCCTTTGGCTATAATTAATTATTCAGTTCAGCTTTTTAACTTTGTTTTGCCAAATTGGCCTTCTACTTGTAAGTTTACTCTAACAATGTCCTCTATAAATGCACAAGTCTCAATAGCAAAATTGCCAGTAATATGCAAACAAAAGTGATTGACTTCTCACGAAGTTGAACAACCTACTTCCATTGAAGTAATGATAGGAGTGCTTGATGAAAGTAGAAGATACCAGGGTTATGTGGTCGAGTGGAGGAACAAATGTAATGGGAAAATCAAAGTAATGGTAGGAGTGCTTGATGAAAAATTGCTTTAAATACTATAGAAAGTTTAAAGGAGGTAGAATGATAGGTGATGGGAACAGATTTATGTTATTGAGCTTAGGTGATCCGGTCTGAAGGATAAAGGGAAAATAGTCATGCATTTCCATTTAGTGTTATGACAAGTTCTCACAACTTAGTTTGATTCTATAATTTTCAAAGCAATGTCCATCAATTGGTTTGTGATTCTTCCGTCTCACCATTTTTTTCAAACAACTAAGGGTCTTAGGATATGTAGCTGCATAGTGAGCGCAAATCAATTCAACTTTACTTTTGGCTTTTGCTAAGCGATATGTCTAGACTTTATAGAAGTTAGGGGTGTGCATGGTCCGGGCGGGTGGTTCCCGACCTAGAACCGAGAACCGCCCGCTAAGGACCGATTCCAAAAAATTGGAACCGGGATCCACCCGTTTGTTGCATGGATCCACCCGGAAACTGGACCGCCGGTCCGGTCTGGTTCCCGGGTGGATCCATGGAACCGATCTTGACGCGAAACAATTTTGGTTTTCAACATAGAATGACTATGTGACATCAAAGCAAGCCAAAGAAAAAAAAACCAAATTTAAGTACGTGGAACAAACTCATCAAGTAGAGTAAATTAGACAAGTTTACACTTTACAACGACGCAACAATCGCAACAAGATTCTTTACAAAAAAAAAAAAAACAATCGCAACAAGATTCGCTTAAAACTTCACAACTTATAAAGCTTGCGAATCCCAAATTTTGAGCTCTAAAATTCCAAGTTCCAATCGCCTAAAACAGTCACAGAACAGAACCAAAGAAGTCGAAGACAGAGGAGAAAAGTCATGCTCGGTTAGGGTTTGTTTTGTTTTAGTAATATTTTAATATTAAAAATTAATCGGTTCGGTCTGGGTGGGCGGGCGGGCGGGCGGGCAGATCCGCCCTCGGAACCGGGAACCGAACCGGTACCCACCGGTTCCCAGAAATTGGAACCGGGAACCGGACCGGTTCCCTCAAGAACCGCTGGTTCCGGGCGGTTCCGGTTCGGTTCCGGGCGGTCCGGGCGGTTCCCGGGTATTTTGCACACCCCTAATAGAAGTTGTAAATCATGTCAATGACATCACTGAACTAAATCACCAACAGTTGGCACAGTAGTAGTATGGGCTGAATCAAACATCAATTGAATAACAATGCATGCACTCATGAGCTTTATCCAAGTGCAGACTAGAGGTTAGCTCATGATTTTCTCACCAACGCATTATGTATCCTGTGAGTTCCATTGTAGGTGTCATTATTCACTTCTCTTAGCAACCCTTGGACCTTTAGTTTTACCACAAATATGAAGTGCTCAAATTTATCTGACAATGTACAATTTCTTCTTCATTTAAACCTCAGCCTTAACTTTTTGTGTTTGTTGTTTGAAGTTTCTTTAAATATCAAGTATAATTTTTTACACGATCCGTGTTAATTTCCTGTGCTGATGTATTTCAAAACTCATTCTTGTCTGATAGCCTCAGTTTTTTTTGAAAGCATGGATGTTTGATATTGGCTGATGGTTTAATCTATGAAGAGAACTCTCAGCTTGTGGTTGATGAGCTTGCAGTTAAGACATGCAGCTTTTTCTTTCATATAATATGGCCTCTCTGTCATATCAGATGTTTATTTTTACAGTACTGCAGGCATGGTTTAGCGTTTCCTATTCTATGAATTCTCTGATAGTTTACTGTGATATTTTTAGGGAGCCTTCATATGGAGTTGCAAAGCATTAGTTTCTGAGGTAAGATAATAAAATTGCCCACCTACTTGGTGTGAATTGTTCTGCCTGAAGCTCGTCTAATGCGGTGTCAACCAGAGTTTTTAATTCCTTTTCATCGGGCCCCCCCCTTTCTTTCAGCACATTAAATTGATGAATGGGAATCTAGGGTGAAACTAGGTGAAACTTGACTCTGATAGGATGTTACAACCCAAAAGCTTGAGTTTATAGGTGGAGAGAGACCACATAAATATAAGGCCCATTGCATCTGCCATATACAAGTAATATAGGTTACTTTAACACTCCCCATCAACAAGTTTTGGAGATTTATCTGTTCCTCCAAAAGCCTAAGCCTAAGTGCTCTGAAACTGATTAACAATACATATCTACCATGGTTGGAAGACTCCCCCCTTACGTGCAAGTCGAAGTCAACTTGCAAAGTATTGGAAGTGGATGTAAATCAATAGCATTGAAGATAATTGGAGAATCTATAGGATTAACAAATGAACTGAATGCGAGAGAGAGTTAGGATTTAAATGCGTGGTGCTCAAAGCAAAGGAGTCCAGGAAATTGGTAAGATATATTTGAAGTGTATGTCTTGTCAAGAAAAGGCTGAAGTGGGCCTGGACTTTTTAGTGTCAAATAGCTTAAAATATGGTCCTTTATCTCGCAATTGGATCATCAGATTTTCTGCTAATGGCTTAAACCATGTGGTCAAACTTTTCCTGGTATGATGGACTAACCTCACTCATCCATCAATGAATGGAATGCTTGCTTCTTGGACGTTACGCTTGGGAGCATATATAGTGGCCTAGTGAATCTCACTCCAGTTGGTCATGTGGTGCATGGCTTTTGAAGGATTTCTGAGCTTCGCAATCTAGTAGAGGATATTGTTAAAATGGAAGTGCCAGCTATCAATTAATTGATGCACCTTCTGACTCATTTATCCTGGCTTGGAATTGGTTGTGTGGAACAAGTTTACAAAGTGGGATCACTGTACACAGTGCTATGCCTTCTCATTACTCGCTTTACCTGTTACGTGTCTCTGAAAAGATTTTCCATGGAGTTGCTTGTCATTTGAACTTGCAATTCATTTGAAAAGTGGCAGGATATATTTTGTCAGCCAAGCAAATAAGATGAAAATCTAAATCTTAAAGAAACGCCTTGCATATTGGACTTGATGTTTTTGTTGAAAATTTAAGGCATCAGCTATGCATTTATTTGCAGTTTGTGCTGTTTTATGGTGTATCTACTCAATTATTCTTTGATTAAAGTAGAAAGACTTTGTTATGCAAAACTTATTTGTAGAGATTCACCAAAAAACTATTTCTCAATCATATGATCTAATTGCAGATTAAAACATCTCTTAAGGAAGTGGAGAGGATGCTTCAGGAACAAAGGTACATGCAACGAACAGAAACTTCATTTGAACTTTTTCTATCACCTGCATAATCCCAGATGCTGAAGTTGAACTGTATTGATGGCAACTCATGGCTTCTTATGTTGTTAAGATACAGTGTTAGTCTAGTTATCGACTTCTCCTGCCCGACAACATCCAAAAGTCTTTTAGCATTAGGCTTAGAGACTGACCTTCAGCAAATACCTTAAGGACTATCACAAATATAACTTCTAATCTAACTAAAATGGAGTCAGTTGAGATGGCACCCCATCACTGTCTACTTTTCACCTCTAACAGTCACGTTTTGTGTAGTTGATATGCATCATGCCTCCACTTATCATATGCTATTTTTACTTTTGGTGTAAATGATCCAATTGAGTATAATGGTTTATCTTTGAACTCGCGAACTTATTGTGCTGACCTTGTAATTTGCTTGTTGGTGACTTGTGCTCTGGTCAGGTTCTCTAGTTTGTCCCGTATTTTTGCAGTCCTACAGCCTCCTGGATTTTTTATTTGTTGAGACTTCTTTTACTTTATCCTATTACTCTGTCCAAATTAAGGGTGATTCAAGCTCAATCATAGAGCTCCAGTCTACCCAAGATTCTATAGGGTCCGTCTGGGGTGACTTATACATTTTACTTTTTGCTAATTCTAAATTTTGCATATTGGGCACTTAGACTTTTTCTAAACCCAAAAATCTTAAAACTTTCCCAATATTCAAATGTTGACACGTGAATTCACATATAATTTTTCATAATTTTCTGAAATTTGAATAGTATTTTAAATTTTGAGGGGTTTGAGTGTAAAGAAATAGGCCCATAATTTGTCATACTATACATTGGATTGTTCTTACGAAACTTTGTTCAGAAAGCGATTGATGTGAAACAAACAATGCGAAGCTTGACTACTGAGGAAAGCACATTTAAGTACTTTTCTCATGTAAATTTCAAGTGCGAAATAATCTTTACCGGTAGGCGTAGAGATTGCTTAGAAAACTCTGTTCATGAATTAAACTAGAAATGTTCTCGTCTCCTATCCTATTTACTTTCTTTCACTTTGCTAGGGCAAGTTCTTTTCAAGGAAAACTGTTGAAGCACAATCTTGATTCGGAAGTCGTAGATGCACTCAAGGATCTGAGGAAACAGCTCTCTGAAAATGAATTAAGGAATAGCTGAGCAGGTCCCATTTTCAAATCCTCATCTTCATGGGTCCTTGTCTGCTTAGAGTTGTGTTGTATGGACGCATTTGATCAAAAAGTGATTGTTCTCTTTCAGGTTCATTCGAAGAGCATGCTCCATTTTTGGCCCTTTGACAATCTATAGCTTCTGGCTTATTAACCGTTTTGTGCGTACCAGAAGAGGAGCTAGTACGAGGAGTTCTATGGCGGTTATAATGGGGAGGAAGTGTTGTAATTGAGAAATTGCTTGCTTCTTGTGATGGGCCTGGGCCTTTGGCAAAAATTTCAGGACCAGCAAGTGGGTTGTACAAAAGCTTGGATCCCAGAGGAATCTCACTAGAATGCTGGGTCTGTTCATCTTTTACCAAAGAGAAAAGGGAGAAGGATGTGCAATACTTAAGTTAGGAAAACGAACAAGGTTGAGAGATTGAAAAGATGGGGCTGAGTGATAGAAACATGAACAATTCTCTTACTAGGAGAGGTGAATCTATTGTGCAGATACCATGCCAATTTACGAAATTACAGCTATGGACCAGTTCTATGTAGCTCTGGAAAATCTCTGTGGAGCTATAAATTTCAAGACACCATCTTGTATAATGTTTAATTTCTACTAATCAAATGTCATTGTTGAACTTAAAATATGTGGAATGGAGTAATTGTGCATATTTCGATATATCATAATAATAAACATTACATTAGCTTATATATAGGCTTTATGAGGGAACTATTTAAAGTAACATATATCAATTAATATATGCACAATTGTGCATGGATACTCAATATTAATATCATAATTGTCTCTAACAAAGTATAATATTCTATAGAAAATCTTTAAAAATTTCTAATATAATGTCACTAACGATTAATATGTTGCCTGCCGGCATAGTATTAAGCATTACCCCCGAAGTCATTTACGATCATGATGGATTGAAAGAGGATTGAAAGATAAGACAAATTAATGCAGACTAGCTTTCGATTTCAAGATTATTCTCAAATCGTTCATACTTGAGGCAAGACATGTGCCGACCGTCCGTCTTCCACAGGCCCGTGTTTTGTTCTCGCTTCACCGCCACTTTGTATGTATCCAGGTAAGGAGAAAGCAATCATGTCCTGGCGAATCGCGGGCATCACGTTAGCAATCTCTTACATCGGTAGAGGGACGATAGGAACACATGATGAATGTCGCAAAACCTTCCAAATGCGCATCGCGTTGGTCAAGGTCGATGCTCAAGTGATGCCCCGAAAGGAGAGCATTGGGCCACGACGTTCGTGGACCTGGTCCGGCTGTAAAGCTCGTCAAGGTCGAGTCCAGCCGCGTAAAACGTCCTTAAAATACGGAGACAGGATATGGAAGCCACTCGAGAATACAGCTAAAAAGGGGTGCCGAGTTGGTTCCTCCCCATTCTACCTGTCGTGTTATTAAATGCAAGATCTCTCTCTCTCTCTCTCTCTCTAGTCTCTACTGTACGTTCACGTAGGCGTGGGGAGGATGATGGAGGGAGCGCGTGTTTGCTGCCTTCTCTTTCTTCCTTTTGGAGGTATTCCGGAAGTCGTCGTCCCCTCCCTCGATCCCGAGAATTGAATGCCACCGCTGATGGAGTTAAAAGATGTTGGGAAGGGGGGGAGTGCCTTGTTTGACTTGTCAGACTCTTGAAGCCGTGGCGGCCCCCCCATTCATTCGCCAGTCTTCCGTGGGACCATTTCTCTCCTTTGTGATAATAATGCACATGAGTTGGACTCCCACGTTTACTTCCCCTCCCCTTGTCCTTTTGGGCTCTCTCTAGGGCTTGAGGAGTTCAGGTTTTTTGATAGCAAAAATGTTTGGGATATTTGTATTGCAATGAGCAAGTTTAGGGTTTTCAGTGACATAATAAAAAGCTTGGAATATTTATATCATGGTGGGCATAATTTATAGATATTTTTTTGGTGATATTAACCCTTTCTCTATTCAAGTATTGCATGACTTGGACAACAAGTGTCGCATGAAAGATTTACACCAAAAGCCTCAACTCCTCAAGTCCTAGAGCTAAGGTAGGAACTTGTGATTTGTGGTTGGACTCTTTGGTCGTAGTGAAAACTCATCTCATCTCCCTAATTCGAAATGACGCATTTAATTGCTGCTGCTCATGTTATTTTGTAAATAGGATTCGGGGACCTTATGCTCACTTTGATTGAAATTCAGTTAGTGATGTACTTGTAACTTTTACGCGCTAAATCAGGTGTTCTCCTCACCTCATCAAAGACAAATCATTTACGTTAATGCTTTGTTTGAAAAGATTGGGAAAAATAAAAATGGGAGAGAAAGTTGGGAAAATTCTTAGAGAGTTCTCTACTAAAGTGCTGCATGATTTGGACAACAATGGTCACATGGAAGACTTACCTAGTTTTAGACTTGCGATTTGTGGCCGGAGTCTTAGTCGTTGCGAAAACTCACCTCATCTTCCTAATTTGAAATGACGCGTTTAATTGCTTCCACTCATGTTATTTTGTAAATAGGATTTGGGGACTTTATGCTCACTTTGATTGAAATTAGTTAGTGATGTACGCGTAACTTTTGCACGCGAAATTAGGTCTTCTCCTCACCTTGTCAAAGACAAACCATTTACATTAATGCTTTGTTTGAAAAGATTGAGGAAAGAAAAATGGGAGAGAGGGTTGGGAAAATTCTTAAAGTTCCCTCTCTTTTACTACCACAAATTTTCAAAAATTTGCTCAACTTTTCACCCACTTCCTCTACTTTTCCGAACATAGCATGGGTATTACTTTGAGACTCAATTTGATTGAGAATGGATCATTATTCTTTAATCAGAGTTATTTCAGAAATTTCTTTATTTATTTCCCGTTATGTTAGAAAATTTATTCTTTATTTCTTGTTTATTTAAGAAGTTGTTAATTGATAGAATTAGGGTTTAGTTTCCGTTTACGTGATAAGAACTGGCATAAAAACTTTATTATATTCACTTTTATTACATGATTGAACTGAGATTGAAAATTGTTCCCAAGCTCTTCTCTCTGATTTTTCTCTGGATTCTTCTTATTTCTCCATCAAATTTCTTTTGAATTTTTCACTTCATCCATTTCTTCGGTTATTCATGTGCGTCCTGCATCAGTTTCCTAGTAGAGCAAACTCATGATGAGAGCAAGCGATATTTTGCATAAGTGTATTACTGAAATTTCTAAATCTATTCCTTATGCTTATCCTAGAAAATTAAGATCAAAATAAGAATAATTCTAAAGAAAATCATATTCCTTATCCTTTGGAAAATCATATACTCGAAATGCCAATCAATGTTAGTCGATCACTGAGGATGAGAAGCCGTCTTTATCTTCGAGGTACCCTCAGAGCCACCAATGTACCCATAGGTTTGCTCACAGGTACGCCAGCCTCGTTTAGCTCGCATACCAAAGCACCATCTTCCCTGTCTAATCTTAGACTGGAATGAAGCTTCAAATGGGTGAGTGTCAGCAATATCAGCTTGAGCCGAAGGGGCATCTGGACCATGCATTCGTCAGCTTGACATGTGCCGAGACCTACGTCGATTTCACACTCTTCAAGAAGCATTCGATGAGGCGATCGCGCTCCTATTTTCCATGTTCTTTTTCTGGCTCAAGACCCCATTAATTATTTTCCAATGTATACGCGTACTTGGAAAAACAGTTTGGACAAGACAAACACACCCCACGGATACACCAGCTTCACCGACCGAATCACAAATGTAAACGTACAAAACCATTGTATGGAACATGCTGCTGTTGTACTGATCTGACTGACTGGCCAGTCGGTTGGCTGTGCATCGATGGGGAGTTCACGAGATACCTGCCCTCCTTATTAAGTGGGGGGACTCACAGAAACCAACCAGACATCCAAACAACACCACCGTTTCATTTAATAGGCCAAGTCAGACGGTCAAGAGACAGTCAGAGTCTCTCGGTCAGACGGTCCTCTCTCTGTCTTCAATGGGAGATTGACCATGACCCCACCATTCCAGAGCATGATTTAATCACTCAGCGGTGGATGCGGACGTGCTCATCTGTGCTTGCGCTTAGAAAAAATGCCAATGCAAATGGGGCCAGTCGTGAGAGATGCATAAAGTGTGGCCATTTCCGCAATTAAGAGTCGGCACAAATCATGAGCCACTGACTTCAGCTAACTCCCAAACGAAGTTTGGACGCCTCGTCTCTCCGCGCAGCTCCCATACGACATGAGGTCAAAAGGAGGGTCTCTGCTGAATCCCATAACTGGCCAAGCCTTGCGGTTGGTCTCTGGGTGGCCATTAATGAATAAGACATGGATTTTTCAGAAGATGCTTTGGATCAGGAGGTGGGGCTTGGGCGGTTCCGTCCCCGTACTTGTGGCCCCGAGGGATGGATCGACGTGCATGTGTTCTGTCAAACTGCATTATTTCTAGCTAACTCTGCCTTTTTCTTGCTCGTGTCTCGAATGATCAAATCTTATCCTTGGGTGCTAAAACATGGTATGGTCTATTGATCATGGTTGGGATGATATTGGCCTATAGAAACAGTAATTTTCTTGAAAACTCTGGTGTTTTCATTTTACAAAATTGCAACTATAAGAAAGAATCTCCTTACCAAAAAGAACTGTAAGAAAGAATCTAGTCTATATGAAAACATGTTCTCATTCTCCTGAGTTTGGTACTTTAAGAAGAATCTGATGTAAGTTCTTACTGGCCATGCAAGTGTAGGGAAACAAGGAAATAGTGATGCACAGCTCATTATCCAAGTTTTTAATGCTGGCATCAATCGGTTTAGGGACGGCCTAGACAGCTAGCTTGAACACACTTGAGTTCTAGACAATTCATCACCTAAATATGGCCATTCTCATCATAGAACTCATTCGATGGGACGATCTTACAGTTTTGTTACCAAAAAAGATTTCTTCTTTTCGTGTTGGTGGAATTCTAAATAGTTGGTGTGTTAAAAAGCTATTGGTAAAGAAATGAGAAAATTACTAAAAAAGTTTCAAATCTATTGTCCTTTTGCCAATTCAGATTTAATTTTATCAATTTAGTCATAAACCTTTTGATTATGTCAATTTAGTCTTAAACCTTTTGACGATTTGCCAATATAGTCAATGTTAGCGATTTTTGAACAAAATTGGCCTGATGAATTACATTGATAAATTATCAAAAGGTTTAGGACTCAACTTACCGAATTGAAATGAATTGACACAAATGTCATAGACTTAAGACTTTTTGATAATTTTCCTTAAAAGAAATTATTAACACTCAATTTCCCAAAAACTTATTTATGACTTACCAACATTTTCATGGCCATTCCTAGTATCTCTTTTTGAAAGTTTGCAAACCATCATTTTTTTCTCAACTTTTAGTAATATATACTTGATTTTCCAGTTAACACCTTATATTTATGAACTTCTATAGGAATTTGCCTTTCTTAATTTGAGGGACTTACTAATTTTTTTGTGATTAAATTACTGACTAGTTTAGATCACCAACTCTCATTTGGGTTATTTACCAAAGTCTATTTTTTTTTTTTTAATTTATGAATTTTTGTAGTTTATCATTCTATTGCAAATGCCTTATTTTTATCAATTCTTATGCGAATTTACCAACATTTATTTGTGTAGCTTCCTTACTTTTCTCCTTTTAGATTACCAACCAATCTTGATTTAATGATTATCAACATATTTGAGTTGCTTATCAGTGTTATTCTGTCTTTTTTTAAAATTTGATAATTTTTCTCTTAAGTCATAAACTTTCACTTGCTTTACTTATCAACTTGTTAAATTTACCATATCTTTTTAGAAATTACCAACCTTAATTGAAGTGATTCCCAATGTTTTCCCAATTAAGTTACCAACTTTTATTTGAGTTAGCTACTAAAGTTTGTTTAGTTTTTTTTTTTTTTAATCATCAACTCCTCTTATCTCTCACAAAAAAAAATTGTCATACTTTCACCAACTTTTATTTAACATGTTTACCCATGTCTTAAATTTACCAAATATTCTTCGAAAAGGAAAATTTACCATCCATGATAAAAATATATTAACCTTATGTTAAAAGACTCACCAATTTTTCAATAATGAAGAGTGTGTTTGTTTCACAAAAAGCTCAATAATAAGGGAAAAATACTTTCCTGGAAAGTATTTTCTATGAATACGATTTGTTTTCCTTTATTTAGTGATGTATAATTGAAAATATTTTCCACTATTTGGATTCCATTAGAAAATGATTTCACACTTTGTCTCAGCCAAAAGAAAAATATTTTTTTAAAATTAAAATTTTAAATTTTAAAAACTTTTAATTTTAATTTTTTTATTTTCTATTTCTCCTTTTTTTTTTTTTTCTTTTCCTACTTCTTCTCCTTCGCTCCTTTGCTTCCTCGTGCCATCCCTTTTGCTTCCTTTGGTAGTTCGTTCCCGGTGACTTATGAGGGGCGAGCTTGAGTCGTCGCCGAGGCCACGAACTTGTCGATTTGGCAAGACTCGAGGCACACCATTAAATGCCATGAGCTTGCCCGATTTGGCAAGGTTCATGGCTTGGCTCTCAAGCCCTGCCACGAGCTCGTTGGCCTCAAGCGAGCTCGAGCCTCGCCAGCTCGTTGCTAGAGCCTATGAGCTTGCCCGATTTGGCAAGGCTTAAGGCTCATTGACCTTGGGTGAGCTTGAGCCTTGTCATTAGAGGCCTTGAGCTTGTCGATTTGGCGAGGCCGAGCTTGCTGGCCATCACCATGGTGACGAATGGAGAAGAAAAGAAAAAGAAAATGGAAGAAAAGAAAAGAAAAGAAAAGAAAAGAAAAGAATAGAATAAAAAAATCAAAATTTAAAAAAATTAAAATTCGAATTTTTTAAAAATATATTTTTATAAGAACAATTGTTTATAAACCAAGCACCAAATCTAAGCTTTGGCAGATCTGAAAAATGCTTTATAGTTCTTTTAAAGGGGAAGTCATTTTCTTAAATTTAAGCTTTGGTAGGAAAACTTTTTTTGTTGACTAGGAAAATGTTTTCTGTTGACTCATTTTCTTGAACGAATCAAACACGAAAAATGAGAAAAATGCTTTCCCTGAAAATGTATTCCGTGAAACAAACACATCCTAGATTACCACCTAGTCTTAGTTTAGCAACCTTCATTTGACCTGCATATCGATATATATATTTTTAATATATTGATATTTCGATTGATTTGTCTCTTTCATTTGCCTATTTATCAATCCTTTTTTATGATGATTATTACCAAGTCATATTTGAATTAGTCACCAACGTTTATTTGATTTTTTTTTTCATATTACCAAGTTATATTGATATTTACAAATTTTTCTTTAACTTTCCTATCAGTGTTTTAAATTTACCAACTATTATATGAAAGTACCAACCTTTACCTGATGACTAACCAACTTAATATGCGATTAAGTAACTCAATAAAAGAATTGGTAAAATTTAAAAAACCAAGTAAGCGTCGGTGACTAACGCAAATTGATAACCCACAATTAGTCAAAAATCGAATCAGAGAAAAGTTTTCTAAGGGGATATTATGCTCAAGTCAGGCTATCCTAGAATCATGCAAAACTAGGTTTCTTGCTAGGCTGGATAGCCAAAGTTGGTGGTTCTCTAATTAAGGGAGTATGAAAACTCTGCACTGCGCTTGTGATCCCATCAAACTTTGATAGAGCTGGAAAATCATTACTGAATTTGTGTATTTTCTTTAACTTTTATCATGGCCGTGAAGGACACAAATGTTGCACCTTCCTGGACTTCACTGTACTTGACCATCCACGTGTCATGTTTTCATCACGTTCCTTCTAAAGATATGATATACACTCACGTCTTTAGCATCATATTCCCGTTATATTATATATTATCATATATTACAAATATGTGAATATTCCTATTTTAGATATTTTGCTACAAGCTACGCATGCATATACTTAGATACAACCCTTGCCCGTTTTGATCCTTGGCCCTCACAAATAGCCTTTGGAATTGCGGTCTCTAGATTCTTCCTCGGTTTGTGGTTGGACGTAAACGTCACGCATTAAAAGCATAAAGCTGAACATTGTCCTTTTGCATTAGCGGACAAATCAAGAGATTTTTCTTTTCCCCCTTTGCGAGCCCCATAGACCATCATGAGGAGAGCAAAATCAGAGAGCGCCATCAAAAAGGTGCGAAAAACCCTAATTGGCGGAGAGAGATGGCGACGATTATGGAGTGAATAAAAACACAATGAGGCGTGCTCCGGGATGAAGAAGATTGGCTGGACGGCTCGATTTAACACAAGTTGTATGTGCAGCACTGTCCATGTCAATTAGGGTCGGCGATCGTCTCATCTGATCCTAACCCAACTTGACCTTGATCTCTCTCTGTCTCTGTGCAAAAGGGTGTGTGGGGGTTAGCGTATTTGGATGATTTCGGAGCATTAAATGGTGATTAGATAGGCTGGTTTGTGGTGTGGTGTGATGCAAGATACGGCTACATGGTCACATGCACGTCCACATTCGAAACCCAAATTGACGTAATGGACGCATGCAAGAGGGGAGGGGTCGACGAACCGCCAAAATGGTCCAGTCCACCCAACAGATCTCGTGGGAGATAACCAAGCACCAGACTCTCAACCACACATCAATATCAAACCAGAGACATCGACTGGTGTACATGCTTCTTTCGTCGTCGTCTTCTCGATCACCGTCTTCTTCTTCGTCCTCTTCAACCATCTAGATTATGCGAAATAGGTGGCCCCCGCAGTGCAGCTCTCCTCCACCTCCCGGGAGATATTTTCGCTGGGCAGGAAGGACGAGGTGATGAAGCTTCGTTGCAGTGTAACGCACGGCATCTAACGGACTGGTGTGGGAACATTCATTGAAGAGGTCTCAGGTTCCTAGGTTTCTATCTGTTCCGCTTTTAGCTTTTGGTCTCTCTCTCTCTCTCTCTCTCTCTCTCTCGTGAATTGCCAAGAGAGAAAGTGAATCGCATGCAGTGCTTAAAGTATTTAGATAATCTCAGTCACATCTTTAAGGTAAGCGACAATCTGTACGTATTGTACATTTTAAGTAAACTAAAAAAGAAATTATCTCAAGAGATCGTATCAGGTGTTCCTTTTTTTTTTCTTTCTGTATCTCCTTTTCCATTTCTTACACCTGTATCTCGGTGTCTTACAATGAATAAGGAAATTTAATCATTAATATATCTCAAGTCTAATTGGCGATCCTCTTACGTCTTTGTATCTACTACATATATTATTTTTTATTGTTGTTTGGACCCAATAAGCAAAGAGATTTTCTTCAAATCTACTACAAAATATAACTTTTACGCATTGTGCTGAAGTTCATCCCTCTAATCTAATTAAAAAGCAAGCCATCATCCTGAAATTAGGCGATCGGGAGAAACTATTTCAATATACCGTGTTGTGCTTTGAGCCATGTTAAGTATACTGAAACATTGTACATTTCTTCATTTAATGAATAATATGATATTTTCACAAGCTGATGGGTTGCCATCTACAATATCATTGGATAAACCCTAAACCTTAAATAATCTGAAATAACCCTTAACCCATAATCCTAAATAACTCCTAAACCTTAAACCCTAAGTCATTAACTTTAGGTGGTATTATGAAATTGATCGTTGCATCTGTAGTCCACCAATCAAATGAGACGCGGACAGGAACCACAAAATTCTTGGTTAAATAGAAATTTCGCGGCAGCAAGAGTGATGGTTCTGGTGGGAGAAAAACACGAAGGTCAACTAGGGTCCATTTTAAAGAAAATTCTCAACAAATTGCAAGTTGAAAGCAAAACAACAAGGGAACCAAACAAATCTAGGGAATATGACTGTGTAGAAGCCTAGAACAATCAACGCCCTTCCCAACCAAGCATGAGTTTTCTAGCCCTAGTGGACTTCGGACTTTTACCCATGACTTTTATGGCATGATGCTATGTATTCGTCGCTGGTCCCTGTTCTAGTAGCTTTAAACTTTTAGGGTGTGTTTGTTTTGCGAAAAACAATTTCCGAAAAAACGTTTTTCTCATTTTTCAGCGTTTGGTTTATTTAGAAAAACGAGTCAACAGAAAATGTTTTCCTAATCAACAGAAAATGTTTTCTTTCCAAAGCTTAAATTCAGGAAAACGATTTTCTCTTTGAAAGAACCGGAAAACGTTTTCCAAAATGTTTTAAGGTCCTTGCTTAATGAAAAATTTATTATTAAAAAGAATTTCTAATTAAAATTTTTGAATTTGTTATTATGATATCTTTTCTTTTCTTTCTTCTTTCTTCTTTCTTTTTTTTTTTTTTCTTATTTTCTTATTTTCTCTTTTCTTTCTTTGCATGTGAACGTAAACCCTAACTCCTCCTCCCCTCTCTCTTTCTCCTTCACCCCCTCCCTTTCTTCACCGCCGCCTCCTCCAACCCTAGCCCCTCCTGCGCTCCCGTTGGCTTCGCTCCCTCCTCTTCCTCTTCGTCGGCGTCTTCTACACCTTCAATTATTTTTCAAATGTAATCCAAACACCAGAAAATTTTTTCAGTCACGTATCACCAAACAAAGGAAAACGATCGTTTTCCTGGAAAGTGATTTCCCAAAAAACATTTTTCAAAAACGTTACGTTTTTCGTGAAACAAACACACCCTTAAAGGGATATTCTTTTCCATGATAGTTGGAATGAGGAAAAAAAGTTCTTGAGTCCTCCAAGAACCTAATCAACACCTTTTTGAAAGCAAGTGCATATTGCCCTGCGTTGCTATATGCTTCCATTCAACACTTCATGAAAAGTTGGCTTTGTGATAGATCATAAATAGTGTCGATGGTAAAAAAAAAAAAAAAAAAAGCCCCTATGCCGTAATTACAATATGCCCATTTAATTATTATATAAATGGGTCCACTCGTTAATAATCTTTATATCAATGAATCACGCAATTCCTTTTCTAGGTTCTTCATGGTTAATATATAAGAAATATGGAATTAGATGAAATTTACAAATCATCAATATTGAAAGGTAGTGAATAATCAAGCTCATTTATTTGAATATGTAGACTAATATAAAACTAGCAAAAGGATCAATCTAGATGCCTTCATCTATTGGATTAAACTTATAAATAAATTGTGTCACACGCAACTCTGAGATTGAATTATAACATAGTGGAAATGCGATCTACTTCATCTTCTTCTAGCGTACGAAGTTTATCATATTATAATATTTTCCTATTACACCAAGAATCCATCTAACATTAAAACTTTTCGTTTAAACCAAACAATGGAGATTCTGGAAAATTCAGTACTTTCTAGTTATAAAATTTCTTAAATATATCAAAAACCCGATTAGGTTATTCTGACTTTGTTTGTGCATCCTGAACGATATAATAAATTAAGCTATTGGATACGATACTTTGTAATGTACAAAAATCAGTTGAAGCTTTTGGATTGACGGAGTTTTTTAGTAACTGTAATCTTGGTTGAATGGTACCATTATGTCAAGATCATTGCTTGGAGTTGATGAACATTCAAGCATATACCATTCTCTCTCTCTCTCTCTCTCTCTCTCTCTCTATAGAGTGGGGAGTCTCTACATAGTTCCAGTAGTAATGACAACTTTTCAATGGGCGGGAATGTAGCAAGATCGATCAGAATCAGAGTAGAATCGGTCCTTACAAGTGGTCGGTCGTGACATGTGACCCTAACGACAACGATGTCCCTATTATCTACCGAATTGACCACCATTCATCTGGTAATCATTCTAGGGTTTCGTCTACGAAGAAAAGTCAAATGTGCTGAGCATCGTATGACATAATAAAAGTTTTAACGGGGGTGGGTAAGATAATGCACGAAAACTTGCTTCTTTAAGCTTGTAGAAGCAACACAAACCTAATTTTTTTTGTGCTTTCAGATGGCCAATCATCTAATAACCAGATTGGTGACCAAATCTCATCACCAACACATCCTAACTTGGCCCTTAAAGCGTGACATCAGTCACTGTGCTTCTTGCTGACTTGCCATCTTTGTGATCTCCCGTATCATCTTCTCTACGTCGTCTCTCTCTTTGTTTTCTACCATATTTCTAGTGAATACCCACCTAATCAAGCAAAAGAAGACTGAAGCAATATTTAATTTATTAACGACCATTTTTTTTAATGGAAGGGATGTCATTCTCTTTGAAAATGCTCTCATTTCATGCACGCTCATAGAAAGGAATGGTGAAGTGACGCTTCTTGATCACTGCTAGACCCTTAAAAGATAAATAAAATGATTGAAGAGATAGAAAACACTAGAAGGTCGTTTGTTTGATGGGGGTGTATTCCAACACCAATGGCTTAGTTACTTTGCAAATAAGAATCACTGGCTTTTCTTTTTACAGAGGCAAAACAAAATATAATTTATATACAGTGAAGCCCTGTCTATCTTTTTAACGTTTATATGAAAATCTTGCAAAAAAGTTCAATTTGTGTGAGCAAGGTAAGCAAAATTGTCGACTAAAATCCGTCAATTTATAATGAACTGAGTCTAAATAGAAGTACAAATTAGCATAATTAGTTGCGTTCTATGCATGAAAAGATTTAAAAATTCAAAGTCATGTCTCCAACACGCTTTATTTTCATATATGTTACTCTACAACGTCGAAAGTCAAAAGGAAAAATCAGCCAAAAAATCCTAAAACCTATTGTATGGCTACCAATTCACTTCTAAATCTTTTAATTGTGCCAATTTAGTCCTAATTTTAACGATTTGCCAGTTTAGTCCTAAATCATTTGATGATTTGCTAATGTAGTCTTTTCGGCTAATTATCCAAACAATAGATTTAGGACTAAATTGAAAATTTTTCAAAAGGTTTAAGACTATACAATTGAAATGTTTAGTTTTGAATTGGCATATCGTCAAAAGGCTTAGGACTAAAGTGGCACAATTGAAAGATTTAGATTTGAATTAGCTGTCGTACAATAGGTTTTAGGACTTTTTGGACAAATATCCCAAAGTCAAAAGATAGAACTAAAAAATTTAGTAATCCACCAGCACCACAAACAGAAACCTTGGTCGTCCTTGGATTCCTGATGAGGACCCATACTTGTTGATGATGCTTTCAAGTCTCTCCAAACAATGAGACACGGTTTGGCTTTTACACAACAAATCAAGCACGCTAGCCTGTACAAGACAGAAACCCAGTTGGACAAATAGCCATTTGAGGACGAGAGGGAGGGAGAGTTCATTTTCATATGGGAATTAGGGACATACAGGATTGGAGGATGATACAAAGCGAGAAAGAAAAAAGAGTTCCATTAATGCAAAAAGAAGCCGTTTGCCTTTAGGCCGAGATTGTGCGGTGCTCAAGAGTCAAATTATTGAAATATTACCTATTAAAAAAATATATCTTTCCGAGAAAAACAAGACTTGAAAGAGATATGGTTGGAGATAAGACAACAAAAGAAGAGGAGCCCTCTTTTCATTTTGTCTTTTTTTATGAAGAGAGAATGGTCACGGGTTTCATTTGACTCTCTCTCTCTCTCCCTCTCCCTCTCTCCCTCTCTCTCTCTCTCTCTCTCTCTCTCTCTCTCTCTCTCTCTGGCATCACTCAAAACCAATTTTTACCCCTTTTGTCCAATTCAGCTCCAACCCTAACCCCACCAATTTATTTATTTTTATGTTGTTATATCTTATTTCAACTTTGGCTTCCTTAGAAGCCACACATCACATCATTCACCACCATCTATCTATCTATACCAACCATATAATTTCCACCCCAATCTAATTAATACATTTTTTTTAGAGAAGTAGGTAATTTTTCTAATCACAATCCCTTAACATTTTGAATAACCAAAATTAGGGAGCCAATTGGTGACATGTGCGTTAAACATGCAACTTATTATATTGTTATAGCATTTGTCATCACGCTCGCTTTGCTTTTTGACAACTAAATCTCACTTTTTACGGCAGAAGAACATGCCGCGATGGACTTATATTGCACCCGCACCCCACGTGTGCTCTTACCTAAATGACAAAAAAATTTGGTTGTTAACTAATTAAGTAGTCTCATCTTATCATTCAATGTATCACCAGGAAAATTACCAAAAAAGTTAACAACTTATTACATTTGTACTAATTTAGTCATAAACTTTTAAATTTGGCCAATTTAGTCCTAAATTTTTTGATAATTTGCAATTTCATCATCCATGATCACATTGCAAATCAAGAGCGCGTGTTAATGGTAAAGGTGCCAAAAAATACATTTTTATCTTTTTCGTCTGAAAAAAATTAAAATAAATTTTCAACCTACTGCAAATGGCTTTGAATGGCTATTTTGATATATTTGACAAGTTAGAGATGTTAAATGTTAGATAAAAGTAACATCGGGATCAAACATTAAAAGCAATAGTTCAGCAAAATGCTAAAAGCAAAAGGTCTATCCAAATAAAAGAAAAAAGGAGGCTGGGAAGATTGTTGTGTACCACATTATGCAATTAATGACGGAAAAAATTACACGTTAGAAAAAAATCTAAGGATGTGTATGATAACTATTTTGTTTTTCTATTTTTATTTTTTTTTTTTTTGTTTCCAAGTACAAGTTTGGAATAGAAATCCGTTTGATAATGCAATTTGATTTTTTTTATTAGTGGAACAAATTTTTTTAGTTTATAATTTTCTATTTCTTGAACAAAAATAAGAAATAAAAACTCTTCTCATTACTTGCCTTCACTATTGACTGGTTCCCCACTTGCTACTACTCGTCGTGTGCTGCTACCTCTAGGCCGCCATCAGCCACTTGGGAGGGAGAAATTTTGTGTTGTTATCAAATGTGTATTTTTGCGCAAGAACTTGTCAAGGCTGGAAGAATTTATAAACAAAATGGTTATCATTTACGTCCTAAATGTCATTCTTCAATTTTTTTTTAATAATACAAGAAATGAATGTTCTTATTTTTAAAAAATGTTACACTCAGTACGATTGATTTGCAAAATTAATTTACTAAATAGTGTGCCAGATTTATTTGCTTTTAAATGTGGTCCACTTGATTAAAGGGTTACTCACCTATTGGCAAAATCACTTAATAAACCAATGTATGTTTAATCTCTAATATTTACACAAGTAAAGTTATGCACGCTTAAACTGCAAAGAAAGACTCTCAATAGACATGTAGGTGAAGACTAAGAGGCACATAATCTGTCTGACAAAGACAACGCAATAAGCATATAGTTCAAAAACCTAGCAAACCCTGTCAAATTGAAAATAACTCTAGATCCTATGTTTTCTTTCCAATCCATTATAAAATGCCTCAATCATTTTAATCACAATTTTTTTTCAAAAAATATAATTCTAATTGTCTCTTTATATAACAAAGAAAAACTCATAAGGCGATTTTAACCTCATATTTTTCTTGAAAGTCCCATGAAATGCCCTTGAAGAATTGTTGTGGTACTACTAAATGAAGGAGAAATAATAATTCAAACGTAAATTGTATCTGTAACCCTTCAAATTATGATTACTTAGATTTCTAGCACTATTCGTGTGCTAGAAATCTAGCCTATGTGTAAAACCTAAATATCCTAGTTATATAAAAAATGAATTATTCTAGAATTCTGAACCTATCAGATTATAGATTGTATATCAAATGTTAGATATTATTTCTATTAGGATTAATACCCTAAAAAAACCCCAAATTGGTACATTTGTGACAAATGTACCCCAAATTAATTTTTGACCATAAAAAACCCCAAATTGATACACCTTTGACAAATTTACCCCAAACAGGTACACTTATGACAAATTTACTCTTTGTTAGTTCTCATTAATTTTACTGTCAAATTACTAAGTTAAATGACACATGACAATTGATTAGTATATTAATTTGAGATTTTACTCTTTATTTGTCACAAGTATACAATTTTTGTGACTTTTTGTGGTATTAATCCAATTTAATGGAGGGTATATTTGTCACAAATTTACAAGTTTAGGATTTTTGGAGGTCAAATAAATTAGTTTGTGGTAAATTTTAGGGGTGTGCATGGTCCGGGCCGGCAGTTCCCGGCCTAGAACAGGGAACCGCCCGCTAAGGACCGGTTCCAAAAAATTGGAACCGGGATCCACCCGTTTGTTGCATAGATCCACCCGGGAACCGGACCGCCGGTCCGGTCCAGTTCCCGAGTGGATCCATGGAACCGATCTTGACGTGAAACAATATAGTCAATAGTACATAAGTCACAACCCGACACTACCTACTAAAAGAATCCCATCTCAGACAAAAAAAAAAACTGTAACATTCTGTATATAATCCATCCACCTTCACTGACATATACCAAAAGGGTAATCCCAGTTTCTTCACTTAAATGCAAATCATCATCAGCTAGGAGTTCGAATTCACTACAGCAATACAGAAACCGCACTCCATTTTGGGTAAACATCAAAGGTGAAAGCATGTGCAATTGCATAAAACTCAGCATTGCGAGCAGAAGCCTAGACTTCAACCACCAGAAAACATTCCATATCCCACTTCCAAATTCACAGACATGCATGACCTCAGGCGATAGAAGCTCCAAAATCAAGCATTTCGAAAACAAGCGGTTCCCCGCCTACGATTCCAACAAGAATCAAGAATTGCACATCATGGGTGGGGAGAAAAGAAAGAACTTTCGTAGCAAGCGAGAACTTGCAAAATAGGGTTGGGGCGATTGCAGCAGAATCGCTCCACCTCTAGAATCGCATTCGTGCCTTTGCTCTCACTCCAAACAAAGACCCGACACACCTCCTTCCCCCCCAAAAAAAAAAAAGCCCATTTGAGAATTCGATCCAAAACGTAAGATAGAACCAAGGAAATTAGGCTCCGAGAGAGAGAGAGAGAGAGAGAGAGAGAGAGAGAGAGAGTACAGGAAGTAGTCGTAGGCACTGACGATGAGGAAGTGGTCGTAGGCACCGACGGAGGCGCAGCGACTGGTTCGGGATCTGCTGGCGTCGGTCGTCGCGGCTATAGGGGCTGCAACGGCGTCGGATTGCTGGCGGAGGGGGCTCGGAGCAAGGGGGCGGTCAGCAGAGGCGGAGGAGCAGCGGCTATGCGGGTGGCGGCCGGCGCGAGGGGGCAGATTGCAGCGGCGGAGGAGCAGTGGCGACGGCGTCGACGCTCGAGGAGGAATCGAAATGGCGATAGGATTAGGAGGAACCAAGGAAGAGACAAAGAGAGAGAGAACCGAAGACAAAGGGAGTGAGATGAGATCTAGGGTTTCTTTTAGTAATTTTTTTTTTTAATGTTAAAAAGGTTCCGGTCCGGTCCGGGTGGGCAGGCGGGCAGATCCGCCCATGGAACCGGGAACTAGACCGGTACCCACCGGTTCCCATAAATTGGAACCGGGAACCGGACCGGTTCCCTCAAGAACCGCCGGTTCCGGGCGGTTCCGGTCCGGTTTCAGGCGGTTCCGGTTTGGTTCCGGGCGGTCCGGGTGGTTCCCGGGTATTTTACACACCCCTAGTAAATTTGTCATAAGTATGCCAGTTTGGGGTTTTTTTATAGTCAGCTGGGGCAAATTTATCATAGGTATACCAGTTTGGGATTTTTCATGGTTAAAAAATTAGTTTTGGCTAAAATTGTCACACGTGTACTAGTTTTTGGTTTTTCAGGGTATTAACCCTTTCTATTATCTCCCATGTCAGAGAATACTTGAACTTGAGTTTTTCATTGGATTCTTATCTAATGAAGCAAAATGCTTCATGTTCATCGACTTTGGAACCACATCGTCCAGGTTATTAATTATTTTTTTATAGACCTTTTTACTAATTGTTTCAAAATTGACTGTATATCTTTTTGCTGAATATACATTTGCATTTTTGCTAAGACAACCATTCAATTCTCTGGAAAATTATCAAAAAAGTCATAAACCTATTGCACTTGTGTAAATTCAATTCTAAATTCTTCAATTTGACTAATTTAGTCCTAAACTTTTTGACAATATATCAATTCAGTCATTCCATCAAATTTTGGCAAGAAATTAGCAATTTCTATGCTAGTCATCTTGCGTGACACTGCCAATGCTGACGTGAACAATTTTTGTAATTTTTAAAAAAAATAAATTTATTATTATTTTTAAATAGGCCTCACCATAGGCGAGGTGCGAAAGCATTAGGCAAGGCGATTGTAACCTCCCCAATCGCAAGCGCCGGTTGTTGTCAAGGCTATGAAGGCCTTGCACCCTTGCTAGCTACCGCTAAGAGTGCAAAGGCCCTCATTAGACTTGGGGAAGGCATTTGCAATCCTGCCAACCGTGGGCAAGATGTCCCTCCCCCAGGCGAGGCCTTCACAATTAGCAAGGTTGTTGGTGACCCTTGCTGGCACAATGAAACAAAAAGTAAAGAGAAAAAATAAAAAATAAAATTCAAAAAATAAAAAGTTCATTTTTTTAAAAAATTACAAAAATTGTATACATTAGTCTTTGGCTGTACCACATAAAATGGCCGATGTTCACATCAGCGATTTTCGACTAAAATTGGCCTAAATGACCAAATTAACAAATTTTCAAAAGATTTAAAACTAAATTAGTCAAAATAATAATTACCCTCACAATTGTCACCCATCAAAGCAAAACTCAAGGTTAGAGCTAAACCTAATCATGAGCTAGAGACCAAGGGCGCGTTTGGTAACGATTACGTTCCGGAAAGCATTCTGATTAGAAATGATTCTTTTTTATTTTGTTCCTAGGAACAATTTTTAAGCATTTTAAGCCGTTTGGTAATTGTCTAAAATTTCTGATTCTGGAATAGAATTACGTTTGATACCATGCTCATTGATTCTGCTCCAAATCAATTTCTTTTAATTTTTAAATAATTTTTATATTTTTATATTTTTTTTTTTTTTTTTATTCTTTTTCTCCTATTCTTCTTCTAGCCGATGACCTCACCGGAGTGTTGCTAGCCCTCGGTGAGGCCGGCCCTCTTCGGTCGAGCCTCACTGGCAGCTGGGTGAGGCTCGCCCAGCCATGGCTTCGCCTTGCCGGGGCAGGGCGAGGCCCGCCCGGCTATCGCAAGCTCATGGGACCTCGCCTTAACCTGGCAAGCTCACCAGACTGGTTGCTAACGACCGACGGACGGCGGCGGATGGCGGCGGCAGAGGAGGGGAGAGAACATTTGAGCAGAGAAGAAGAGTTTCACTTTTTTTTTATTCTTTTTTTTTCTTGGAACGAGAATCAAGTTTTTTTATTATTATTATTCTTGATTCTACTCCAAATCTGTTCCCGGGAACAAAAATTTTACCAAACACGATTCTGTTCCCAAACTGCTACCGGGAACAAAAAAATCAGAATTAGACACTATTTGGATGGTTACCAAACAGGCCCCAATTCGCCCCGTTAGACTCGCATGAGCCAAAAGGCTCAAAGGGCAATGCTAGGCGAATTTTGGACAAGGCTATTAAGTTAGAAATCCCGACCCAGGGTTAACTTGACCGACAAAATTATACATCAATTTCATAAAGGATTGTCTTGATTGGACAACAAGATAAGCTCGACATTAGGTCCGGCTCAAGCACACCTAGTTATCTCTCGCCAGGGTATAATAAACCGGACAAAATGGATCATATACCCATTTTTAAACCATATTTGATAGGTTGTATTGTTATATGTATTATTATATTCAGTAAGTAGGTCATAAATTAGATTGATAAAACCCAAAATAATATAAGTGTTAAATATGTTCACAACTTACTTTGACCCAACCTATCTCTATGATTCTCTCTCGCCTACACTCGATCTTCCACTCATTAACTCCATGCTTTTACCTCAATTTGTATATATGTTTTCCTAGGTTAGATTAAATATGAAAGTGTTTTAATAATATGAGGTAGGTCAAGTATATATCACTAAATTTGTAATGTATGTAAATGTACCAAAATGAATTAAATGGGTTTTAATAGCATAATTTTATTATATTTACAGGGCTTAGCACATTACTTCCAAACAAAGTTAACTTAGGTACCGGATGTACAACCAACTTAAAATATCCACTTGTTAGCACTTAACTCGTTACATATCACTCGAGTGATATCCCGCCAATAATGCCACTTATGATTCTATATTCTCTCCTGTTTCACTTTTAGTTATCAAACAAACACATCTTATTAAATTGTGGGTAGATTGACAGTTTGATGTGTGATTTTATTTACAGAAAGCCATATATATATATATATATATATATATATATATATATATATCACCAGCTTAACTGTGTTAGCTTATCGTCTATTCTTAAAAAAAAAAATGAATTAAGTAGTCCAATATTATAAATGGATGGTGTGGAGTGTGATATGGTAGTAGTGGGAATGAGGAAGAAAGGTCCAAGGCTACCGCTAAGGAGATGAGGTCATACCGTCCTCTCTCTTGAGATGTCATTTTCTCATCTTAAACGCTCTTATTAACGCGTAGGGCCTGAAAGCTATGTAGATCTTTCTCTTTACTCCACTCTCTCTCTCTCTCTCTCTCTCTCTCTCCTCTCTCTCTCTCTCTCCTCTCTGTCCTTCTCCTTCTTCTTCTTTTCTTCTTAGAGAGAGTCAAACGATCTGCACAGAGAGAGAGAGAGAGAGAGAGAGAGAGAGAGAGAGAGAACCATTTTCATCTGTACTAGGATTTTAACCACTCTCTTATCTTGCCAATACCTCTTTCTTCATATATCACCCTAAGATCCGTACACTTGGCCATGGTATAAATTAGAGCGGAAACTTCGCCAAACAAGAGATGCTGATGATGGTGATGAGGAATGGTTGCTCAGCGAGCTCCTCTTAGCTATATAGAAAGCTTTTAGTTTTTATGGCAATTGCTGCAATCATGAGCCACGAAGACACCAGCGACACCAACAACAACACCGCCAAAGACGATCATGAGCATGACATGGTGATGCCCGGATTCCGCTTCCACCCCACCGAGGAAGAGCTCGTGGAGTTCTACCTTCGCCGTAAGGTCGAGGGCAAGCGCTTCAACGTGGAACTCATTACCTTCCTCGATCTTTATCGCTACGACCCTTGGGAGCTTCCTGGTATTTACTTTAACGCCACTCAGTCAATTGATATCTTTCTTTATATGGTATTTGTGATTCAAGCAGTTCTTCTCTTTTCACACAAAAGCATCAAGATCCGATGTTTAATCTTATCGGTTTTGTCCAAAGGCTCGCGTTGACCCTTTTCTGGGTTCTGTTTTTTCCAAATTAGCCTTAGCCGCAATTGGAGAGAAAGAGTGGTTTTTCTACGTGCCCCGAGACCGGAAGTACCGGAATGGTGATCGGCCGAACCGCGTGACCACATCAGGCTACTGGAAGGCGACGGGAGCTGACCGGATGATTCGAGGTGAGAACTCCCGTTCGATCGGGCTGAAGAAAACCCTTGTCTTCTACTCCGGCAAGGCTCCCAAAGGGATCCGAACCAGCTGGATTATGAACGAGTACCGCTTGCCGCAGCACGAGACTGAACGCTATCAAAAGGTGTCAACCATCTCCATTCTCTTTTGGTTCTTCACAATCAGATCAATCATATAACACAAAAGAGATGTTTCCGAAGCTTAAATTATATATGTCTTTTGACCATGCAAGAAAGCAAAGTCTCTAGCTAAAGATTCAATCACTTCTTCTTTGCCCTCCTTTTCATTTTCAGCTAAGTGACTCCTTTTTCACTTAGCCAAAGAAGTTAAATTGAACATTCTTTTATGAAGTTAGATTATCTCTATTTAACCCTAGCACCAGGACTCATAGGATTCCGAATTATTGATTATGCAATATGCCTTTTCCGATAGTGTAAATAGGGTATTCAAAATTTCTGCACAAATTTCAAGAAGGAACTCATCACCTTTAAATCAGTTCACCAACTCATTAAGACCTCTTGCAGATTCAATATCCTTCTTTACAGTGAATGTCGGAGAAAAATTTGCGCAGCAGTCCTTCCTATCTCACCTTGAAATTGGCTGCTCTCGTGGTCTCTTACTACAATAACTTCTCTCATCTCTAACCCGTGAACACTCATTTTCTTCCTTTATGTTCGTTTGTTTTCCTTTTTCGATATTTTGCAGGCCGAAATATCATTATGTCGAGTGTACAAGAGATCTGGAGTTGAAGACCACCCATCACTCCCTCGTACGCTTCCGACGCGAGCATCTTCTTCTTCTTCTTCGAGATCAACAGGAATTATCTCTTCATCCGATCAGAATAAGAATCACCACAACATGAGCATTAGTGGCCAGAGTCTCCAATTGCACGCGAATGCTTTCGACAGATTCCAAGCGTTCATGGGAGGCGGAGGAGGGGGACAATTATCATCGCATTCACCTCAAAACAACGATCAAGCCGATGGAAGCAGCAGCTCTGATGTCACAACAACACTCGGCCTCTCAAAACAAAATGTCAGTAATGCATACTACCCAATTCCTCCGATCTCGGCCACAGCGCAGCTTGCGCTAATGGAAGAAGACGGGATAGCTAATTTCCACCACCAACTCCACTCGTCAAAGCAGGCCGCTACTCCGAGCAGCGTCTCTTTGGTTTTTCCCCACTTGTTTCCCAGTTCATCTTCAACGAATGCTGCGGATGATCTCCATAGACTAGTTAACTACCCACAAGCCACTGCAGCTTCGTTTAATCAGCAGCAACAACACCTACAGTTACAACAGTATTACCCATCTCAGTATTCACAGTTCCAAGGGTCGCTGCTTCCACAATCATCATCGTCATCATCATTGTCTCAAAATCTGACGCTGAACAAGCTTCCGAGCCCGCTTCAGACTCCGTTTTCTGACAGACTGTGGGAGTGGAATCCAGTCCCAGATGCAAATAAAGAGTACGGCGACAACAACAATCCTCCCTTCAGTAGTGCATAATTAGTTAATGGTCTGCAGAAATATTCAAGACTCAATTATTGCCGTTGATCAAGCTCTGATTGATAGACTTCGACCTTTAGTAACTACTCTGATGATATAATTAAGCTTTTGATCGATACTGGTTTCTGATACTTATGGATGTAACATTGTTATTGAACTTGTACTAGCTAGTTAGGGTTTGGGTTTAGTTGGGGGGTTTCTATTAGAATTCCATTTCATTTAACATGATTCCTCTCACTATAATGCCTCTTGTTTCCGCCTAGTTAGTTTAATCACCACAAAATTTGCGCTGTCATTGCATTTCAAGCAGGAAGGGTTTTATTGATGCTCACTCCATAAAAGGTGTGTGGAACTCCATCTTGTTTTGTTGCAGTGAAAATTCATTTGGTCGGTGATTTCCGTCATTGTGAAGAGCTCAAGGGAATGTCATTTCCAAGGTTAGTGCCGATGGTGATAACATAAATGTGGACCGAATGCAATAATATTTCAGCTCATGGCTTGCATGTGCACTAATCAAGATAATTTAATCTGATGTTTGAGGTTACTGTCTCTCTCGTGTGTGCGTGTGGAAGTTGCAACTATAATAATTGTCCACGGACTAGATAGTGAGAATTGCATGCTACTGACAACATTAGAATAATGCTAGGTTAGGAAATCCGCCATAGGGAGTACTCTTTCTTGCTGCTGAACGTAATTCACTCGTTCAAACTTCCTTGGGCACTTTTTTTCATCACTTAAGTAGATTAATATCGTAAAACAGGCTTAGCCAAGCATCGCTCCGATACCCTTTTGATATCTATGCATACACGTGAGGTTGCATAATCTTTTCTTCCCTCATCATCCCCACATGCAATTTAACTCACGCACTTTATTTTACAGTATAATCGTATCATAAAGCAATTGTATAATGTAAGGTATTAGGGCCAATCTACAAAACTGTCTTATTAAAGAATTTGATTGGATATTGAACAAATTAATTTATCTAAAAGCCTATATATCAATTTTGTGGAGAAGTCAGAAACGAAGTTATCCTTTCGTGGCTAGGCTCTTCTTCTGTTTTTCATGCAATTGCAGTTCAATCTCATTAATCTTTTCTTCAACTTTCAGTCGTTTTTTATTTCTATATGTACCATTACGAATGCACTGTTCATGGTAAAGAAATGTACTCGAAAGTGAACTTCATCTCTGCTAGTGTAATGCACTCAGTTGCGATACTTTGGACTTCAATTGTTCATCATTTCTGTGAAAATATGATGTCTCGCAATGTGAAACCTGTAATTTACACTCAATGGAGAAAATATTGATCCTGCTCGATGTACAAAGGTAGAAGTTATCTATTCTTTTTTTATTTGATCGAAGAAGTTGGACGCACCATGGTTGGAACTTAGAAATTCTTAAAATCACTTAGTACTCCCCTTCACCAATTCTTTCTATTCCTTTTTTCCACATACATGCAGTTTGAGAAAGGAAATGGACATTCTTATAACCATGGAAAGTTTAAAAACCCTAATTTCACTTACATTTCGAAAGGTTATTTATTAACATTAGATAAAGAAGGATAAGTGAAAAAGATTCACATTCTACATCCACAAGATCTACGAACTAATCAGTTTATCTAATGTTAATAAATTAATACCTTTCGAAATGTAAGTGAAATTAGGGTTTTTAAATTTCCATGGTTATATGATTTCTTTCTCTCTTTTTTCACAAGTGTATAGGGATAACAAAGCAAACAAAGCTGAAACGCAAAATAGCCACTTATTTATGTTGACAATCTCCTTTTTGTCAAAGTTTTTTCTAAACTTGCCTAATCTATACGTAAAATATATTCTTGAACTAATTATATGTTGAAATGCAAATGCATTATATATATATATTTACACACACAAGACGTGGTTGAAGTAAGAACTATGTTGCGATTATTTTCTATATATGTTTTCCTCCATTGAAGGTATTTGGACATTGGACAGTGTTTTTATCGGACTCTTTCAAAAGAAATTAATTCCAGCTGAAACTATGCTTATTTGGTGAATGTAACTCATACTTAACACATTAGATAGGGAAAATGACACCAAAAGAGTCATAATTTTTGTATGGCATGTATTTTGGTACAACAAATTTCAATCGAACACTGAAGCATCATAATTAAGAAAAATATATTTACTCACATAACTTTCTTCGACAACATATTACCCCAAACGCCTCCTCAGCTTTTTCCGCAAGCCCGATTCCTTTTTTAGTGTGCCCCGGAATTTGCATTTCTTCTCAATTCTGGCTGCCATCCTCCGCACTGCTATGCCTTTTCCTCTCTCCATGGCGTCATCAACTGAATAATCGATACTGGTGCGTCGATATTTTGAGATTCAATCATGTCCAAGCTGTTCTAATTAGACTTTTGAGCCCATAATACGAATAATATCCACCTTTGTCTCGCGAAAGAGCCCATTTTTATTGAGAAGACCGTGAGCCGTTCCCCCAGTTCTGCTCTCTCCATTGTTTTTTAAATGAAGGAAAGGGTTCACGACGTCTTTCTATATTTTTTAATGACATTATTTACCTGACAAGTCAAGTCGGATGAATTTATATTAAATCAATGCCACATAAAATTTTTAGGCAATACATCACTTAAGTGAATGATTTTTAAAAGTTATGATGCTTGAGTGATTACATGAGAAGCCAGGACCTTAAAAAGTTAGGACCTTAAAGTGAAAGTTGCACGAAACTTATAACATCGTTGTTGTCGTTTTCCCCATTAAAGACCAATACAGTGCTCGTAAAAATGTGGGTTCATTCCTTATGCTGAGTCAAATAAATGGCGGGAAGTTCCACCAAAAGTTTGAGCACCCAATAATGAGCTTTGGCTATTGAATATGTTGAGTCAACTAAAAATGAAAACTTCTTTATACCATACTAAATACGCGATTCCAATTATATAAATCCACATGATTGCAAATAAGCGCATGAGAACTCCAATACACCATCTACAGAAGATCACCAAGAGAAAGTTCAAGGCTGAGCCTGTTAACATGTTAAGCCCGAGTTATCAGCCAAGTAGGTATATTGATTGCCTTACTCTAGATTTATTTTTTTCGAACATGAGACTCTATGTTACAAAAATACATATTCACCGCCAGCTTAAGGTCGGGGTTAACTCAAACTATGAAGTCATATTTAGCATAAAATTTTCCTAGGAATGGTCTCAAGCTGGCTACTTATCCCGTACGGAACTCATCAGCTAATAATTCCAAAGCAAGAGAGGATTTAACATTCTAGGGCATGACTCTAAATCCGCTTGCACGCTCTGTATATCACATTATAGGGTTTTAGTTGACTCTAGAGAGGTCCATGCTTAGGAGGGGAATGACAATGCACTGAGACCTATGTAGTCATTATCGCTGCTAGGTAGAGGCTTATTTTACATGTGAACACACTGGCTTTTAGCCCTCTCTTTTATTCCTAAACAGATGTGAACTGTATAGCTATATAATGTCCTTTTACCTTCTAGTTCACTCCAAATGAGAATGTTCTGACGTTGTGATTTTCAGTGAAGGCGACATATAGAAGGAGGAAGAGAGTGTAATAGAGTCGATAAAAGCATCATTTGCCCAGTTGCACTGGCATTTACCTCTGGCAATTTGCAAGCGACCACGTATGTTAATCGCAATCTTCAAGAAAATTTTTAGACGAAGAGCCAAGGAAGAGGATGGCATGCTTAGGTGAAGTGGTGGATGAGGAAGAAAAGTAGACTAATAAGCTCAAAGTTGCAGTTGCAGATGGAGAGGGCTCTCAGTGGCAAGACTGAAATATCAATGTGAAGTGAAGGAGAAGATGAGCCGTAGTGAAGGTATTGTTTGGCCATTTAAACGACCAAGTTGACTCATTAAACATTCAATGACACCGTTCCTTTGGGAATCCGTGTGGCTGTTAAATAACTTATCCTGTATGGTGTGCAAATAGAATATGCCTAGGGATCTCATCCGTCGAAGTATTTGATTGAATGTGTACAGGGTGAGTAGAAGATTCTGATACGTCTCATCTTGTTAAAACCAAAATGCAGGTGAGGAATTTAAATGGAGACATTAGCAAAACCGCACAAAAGGTAACCTTCAACGAAGGGCTCGCACTAACACAATCTCAAGAAAAGCATTTTTGGGACAGAGCTAGATTTCAAGGCTTGTAACTTTCCTAACTCTAGCAACATCAGTCGAAAAAATTCACTGGTTGTATGAATACGAATGCTTCTTTGCTCAATTTGTGAGCAATGATATGCTCTACTTGGAAGGAACGTTACAGAACAATCTCCAAGTGGATTGTTTGAAAGAACACAAAAAAAAGTGGAAAGTAGTAGCCACCAGAAAGACCATATGTGATTCCTCGATTTGATTGGCCTGATTTATGAATCTCCCTTATACTTTTCAACTGTGAGAACGATGTTCTTGTCCAATATCTCCTGCTTCTCCAGCCCTTAAGCAATTGCAATCAGCGGACCTGTACGTAGATTTTACAAATTAATCCATTCAGAAGGACAAACTGTCCCCGGAATCATCATCAGAACTGCTCACATGCGTCCCAGGGGATTTCCTTTGCCCATAATTGCTGCTTCCTTCATCAGGGCCATCTCCTATAGCAGCACCACTCTCATCTGTTTGTGTCCTGGCATTCATCATCAGAGCTGTTCACATATGTTCGAGAAGATTTACTTTGAGCATAACTGCTGCTTCTATCATTGTGGCCATCTTCTATGGCAGCACCAATCCCATCTTTTTGTGCCCCGGATTCACCAACAGAGCTATTCACATGCGTTCCAGAGGATTTACTTTGCCCAGAACTGCTGCTTCCATCATTGTGGCCATCTTCTATAGCAGCACCACTATCATCTTTTAGTCCCCTGGAATCATCAACAGAGCTATTCACATACATTACAAACAATTTACTTTGCCCCTAACTGCTGCTTCCATCATTGTGGCCATCTTCTATAGCAGCACCGCTCTCATCTTTTAGTGCCCCAGAATCATCACCGAAGCTATTCACATACGTTTCAGAGGATTTATTTTGACCATAACTGCTGCTTCCATCATTGTAGCCATCTTCCATAGCAGCACCACTCTCATCTTTATGTGGAGAGGGCGTGTTGACGGTTGAGCAAGACTCAGGTTTCTTTAACTGCTTGCATAGGCCCAAAAAAAAAAAAAGTCACACATCAGGTCAAAGGATCATTCATAAACCAACAGTTAGCATGACAAGTTTTACCATCATCATGGCAGATTGATCTTTGGATGCACCGAACTCCATCACAGTTTCGCAGACTGTCGGGAGTTCATTTATCCTTTGGAAAAGCTCCTCCCTGCAAGCAGAAGTACCGAAATGGATCAATGCATACAATGTTCAAAATTAGTACAGAGTCAACAGTCATCTGTTGCCCAAACTGAAGGAACGCATTTGGCCCTAAACAATCTCCACCAGCTAATGGGTTTTATCAATTTCACCCCAGGCTAAAGTTGTGTTAGGAAGTTCAATCTAAAGATACTAAACGGAGAGACAGTGCTAAGACCTATCTCAAAGAAGGTACTAAAACTTGACATATTACTCTTCAAAAGGCGATGATTAACTCACTATTATAAACTTCAGACGTCATGCTCAAAAGTGCTCACTACATGGTGCAAGAATAACATTTCAGTCACCAAACAAGATCATCGAGTACATCACCTTCACTCAAAATAAAATGCACTGCCAAACTCAATGGCACACTGTGACTCACTTTTTCTCAAAATCAAGAGCAAAACTAAGTCATGGGCAGGCCCTGAGAGAAATATATGGAGCATATGAATGCAAGGGCTTGTTATGGGGACAACAGTGGAGCAGGAAGAACTTTAAACACTACTATGGGAAATCAAACAATAAACGGACGACAAGCTTAAGAAGGGAAGCCAACTAATACAAATCAATTATGGCAAAGACAATGCACTAAAACTTATTTTGAACAATCACATGAAGCACCATATTAGCCGCAAGTAAATCACCATAAGAGCATCATGTGGAGAGGGACATTTGTAAAATGGACGTCATCCTAGGGCATTTGGTTCTGGCATCACTACTCAACCTTGAGATTCACAATATAGATAAAGCTAAGAGAAGTCTTCCTGCATTCATTCTCAATGATCGTTGACCACGTGTGCAATAACGCCAGTCTTAATTGGCAAATACTTGGTCAACGAGCTGATTGAAGCGGCGGATATGCTAGGGAATTAGTTGTCTCACTTGTCCCTCTTCGGTAAGCTGCGTCCATCAAAATACAACGCAAATGTGAGCAACCACAAATCGCAGCGAGCTGCGATTGTTGCCGCCCATACCTGCCCTGGCATCCGATTCCTCCCAAAATGAAAGCCTGAAACTGGCCTAGGATGGTCAGGAGAAACCATCCTAGCAGGAGGCTTAACTTCCCATGTCCCATTTGGAAGCCCAACCAAACACTGTTCACCTTCCTCTGAATTCACAACACATGAATCATCAACGAAGTCGATACATGATTGGTTTCCGTTCATAAAACACCTATCCAGTCTAAGACTTCACTAACAACTGTCAACATCGAGCTTAAAAAACTGCAAAGCAAACAGATCCGAAATTCCAATTGTTGGAAGTTGATTGTATTTGGGATATCGCTTTAGTTCTTCAGACAGAAATAGGGCCAATTCCATGAAAAAACACGAACTTTAAGTGTTGTCCCAAATCTGGCCCGAATTTTATTTTGTCTAAAAAAAAAAGCACGAACTTTAGATGTTGTCCCAAATCTGGCCCGAACTTTATTTTGTCTCAAAAAAAAGCACGAACTTTAGGCGTTGTCCCAAATCTGGCTTGAACTTTATTTTGTCTAAAAAAAAAGCACAAACTTTCGCTTGTGTCCCAAATCTGGCCCTCCATTAACTCTCATTTCATAGTCATCCAACGTGGCATTTCCACGTCAGCAATAATATCCAACACAGCAAAACGATGCTGCATTCGAGTTTGGAGGAAGTGTTAAATTTAAGTCTGGCCTCCAATGAGATGAATTTTACAGATGATTCTCATGGGAAAAACAATTCAGCAGCTTCAGTTCCAGGGGACGAGGCACATAGTTAGGGCCATTAGATCAATTAACAATTGGCAAGCTGTTTGCAATGTCAAAAGCTGGGTTGGAAGCAGAAGATTACATCGCCTTAAAGCGAATATTAAAAGCGTGTGTATCTTGTAATTAAATAGAGACGTGAAGCATATTTGTAATAGACTTACTTTATTTTGTCTCAAATAAAGTTCGGGCTAGATTTAGGATAACACTTAAAGTTCGTGCTTTTTTTTTAGACAAAATAAAGTTCGGGCCAAATTTGGGACTACACCTAAAGTTCGTGCTTTTTTTTTAGACAAAATAAAGTTCGGACCAGATTTAGGACAACACCTAAAGTTCGTGCTTTTTTATGGAATTAGCCCAACAGAAATACCATAGAACTACTTGACATAGTGAGCATATATGCAGATAACCCTCGACTTTCCTGAAATTGCAGTTCGTCATTCTAACTAGCTGACTAATATTGATGAAGTGACAGGATAATCATCAGCCTCCAATCTCTGCATAAAGCTACTTATTAAAACTTTCTGAGATAGCACGGGATGATAACATCAGTCCAGAGCCACCATCCGAGAACATTTACACTTGGACTGAATAACGAAGAAGATTCATTATGTTTTCTTTTTCCAAACGAAAATGGCAGATGAAGATTCTTGTTGTCTGCACGGTGAGGTTTGATAATAGAAACGAATAATTACTCCCTAAAACTTGAAGCAGGTGATTTGTGGAAAAAGCCAAAAGAATTTCGTATGAACAACCCAAAATTCCGAAATTGCCACAAAAGACTTGGGGAGGAAAACAGAGCGAGGTCGTGCATTGACACCTTGAAAACTAAACACCCAAGCACAATGCTGAGGGATAGAAATGAATTCAGGGCTGCGTGACTCAAGAAACCCGTCAGGTTAAGCGCATGATCGTGGCTCGAAAAATAAAATGAAGTGGATGTGCATCACGGTATGTGCTAGTAGAGAGAGAGAAAGAGAGAGAGAGAGAGGGAGGGAGGGACAGACCAGGATCACACTGTTGGTAAAATTCTCTGAAGTCTTCAGGTTCCCATAAGCGAAGAACAGACCAAGACTCATATCAGCCAAAACTTACATGCAGCGGTACACACATGAGAAAGAGAGAGAGAGAGAGGGAAGAGAGAGAGCAGACCGGTAGTGAGAGCCTTGATAATTCCAGAGCGTCTGCCATCGAAGTCTTGGAAGATGTCGAGCGCTTTGAGGGCGTAATATGCGGTTCCCTTCATGATGGTGGCTTTCTCACCCCGTTCGACCCCACAAACCCAGAGCACAAAGAAAGAAGGAGAAGATTATTCAGGGTTGTCTTGATGATGTTCGTCAGAGGTCAGAGCCGGAAATCATAAGCTCATCATCGAAGGATTAAACCCAGGAAAAAAATGGGTCTTCGAATCGATCGCAGACGCCCTGCCTGCCTGCCTGCCTTCCTCCTCTAGTTTTCAAAAGTTTAGAGGGAAAGGCCGGTTTCTTCTGTTATGACTGTTGTGTGTGGCCAACTTGTCACCACCATTTTCTTTTTCCTTATTTTATTTATTAGATATTACAAGTGAATTCTCTCTCTCCCAAAATCTGCAGTGCTCTCACTGCCATTCTTCTTGATTAACATGAAAAAGGTGCTCATGTTGAAAGTGGATGATGAACGAGAAGTATTTTACGGTTAACGAAAACAATCACACTTAAAATTGAGGGAAATGATTTCTGCATTCTAAGAAGAAAAATTGGTTCTCTTTCAAGTTAATTTCGAAAATTATATTCAATTACATGTGAGTGCTCAATTTGTGTCCGTTGGACTAAATTATCAATTGGTTATATAATTTTTCACTTGGCTAATGACTCGTATTTTTGGAGGTCAGGATGGAATGTGTTTGTTGAAATGCCAATTTTGGATCTTCTTATCTTCGATTATACAAACATACTGTGTATCAATCTTTGCTTTTTGTTTTTTTTTTTTTTTTTTTGGGAGTGGAGAACCATTCTTATGTGAAATTATGAGGAGTGAGAGATTAAGTTTGCTAATTATTTGCATTTTCTATTTTTTGTTATCCTTTTTATATTACTTTATTTTGACAAAAAAAAAGGAAAATTTCAAAAAAGGGCCCGAAGTGCCCTTATTTTCTCAAATAAGAACCCGAAGTGGACTTTGTTTCAAATAAGGACCTGAAGTGACCTTGGTTGTTTCAAATAAAGGCCTGAAGTAGTTTTGGTTGTTTCAAATAAGGACTTGACCTTGCCGATCGCCGGTCAATTAAATTTTCCGATCGGTCAAGGGTAGTTTCATTATTTGCCATTTTCTCTTATTTTCTTTCTTTTTTTTTTTTTTTTCTATTTCTTCTTCTTCCTCTTTGCGATGGCTGGCCGGTCACCCGCGATGCCACAAAGGGGCAAGGGTCGCCCTCGGCCACCCACACCGACCACGGGAGGCGACCCTTGCCTAGGGCCATCCGCAAGGTCTGCCCTCACCGACCCTAGGTGAGGCCGACCCTCGCCAGACCTAGCAAAGGTGGCCTCTCCTGCAGCCGGCGAGGGCTGGGCGACCTCGTCGACCGCTAGCGAGGGTGGTCGAGCTCTCATTTGGGGCAATCTTGCGAGGTCATCCTCGCCTACCCCAAACGAGAGCTCACAACCACCCTCTCTAGCGGTCAGCAAGGTCGCCCAACCATTGCTAGCCACGGGCAAGGCCTAGGCGAGGGCTCAACCACCCTCACCAACTAGCGACGACCCTTACTAGCAACCGGTTTAGCGAGGGTCGGCCTAAGGCCTAAGGTCGGCGAGGACCGACATCGCGGATAGCCCCTGGGCGAGGGTTGCCTCGCCTGTCGCCAGTGTGGACAGCCCTCACTGGCAAGGGTGATCCTCGCCCAACCCTCTGTGGGCATCGCCGATGGCCGGCCAGCCACTAGTGAAGAGGAGGAAGAAGAAGAACCAGTAAAAAAAAGGGGGGAAAATGGAAAATGACGAAAATACCCTTGATTGTCGAAAAGTCAAGTCCTTATTTGAAATGGACATAGTCACTTTGGATCCTCATTTGAAACAACATCCACTTCAGGCCCTTATTTGAGAAAATGATGCCATTTCAGGTCCTTATTTGAAACAGGGTCCACTCCGAGTCCTTATTTGAGAAAATAAAGGCACTTCGGGTCCCTTTTTGGAATTTTCCCCAAAAAAAATTGTACTTCAATTATTAGTAACTTCTTAAACGAGGCTTTTGACATCTTAGAATCTTATATTAGGAACAGAATATAATTATTATGGAGAGAATAAATTTTTAATATATGATCTAAACATCGATTTTTATTTTTTATTTTTGGTCTTACTACTTCCAAGTATGCCACCAAACAGCAGAAAATCTACCATTGTCCTTGCAAATGATTTCATGAAAGACATTTTCTTTAGTTAGAAGTTTTCTATAAAATAAACACCCACCAAAAGAGAGTATTAAAAGATCAAACTTATCTAATGGAAAAATTTAAATATGGTTGCCACAACATTTAACTGATCGGGTCATGAATTGATGGTACACACTAAATACTATCTAAAAAATAATTTATGCTTTGGAAACGTTAAGCACAACTGTTTCACATGTTATATCACATGCTTGTTCATTTTCAGAGTAAATTGACTTTATTTATAAGTACTCTGAGATGCCTATAACACCTTAACTTATGTGACCTATTTCTGCATTGTTTTACAAAAGAGAAAATTCCTAATAAAGCTTGAAGTGCCTTTAATTTCTCAAATCATGGCTTGAAGTGAATATTGTTTCAAATAGGGGCATGAAGTGGCCATCTTAGTCTCAAAAAATAACCTGACCTCAAAGACATTTCTATCCTTTTAACTTTTCTTATTTCCTTCCCTTTTTTTCTTTCTTTTTTTAATATTTCCATAAAAAGAGAAACAAAATAAAGAAAAATAAAATTTAAAAAAGAAAAGAGAAGAAAACACAGATTGAAAAAAAAAAAAAAAAAAAAGCGTAAGGCTAGGGCGATCCCTTCCACATGCATTATTTAATTTTAAATTTTAAGTTGTAGCCTTTTTTTTCTTTTCTTTTTTTTTATTTTTTTGAAAAAATAGAAAAAGGAAAAATGAAATAAAATAAGAAAAAGTAAAGGATGACGATACCCTTGATCCGGGTCTTTCTTTAAAAATAATATAGCCACTCTAGGCTCTTATTTAAAATAAGATCTATTTCGGACTATTATTTGAGAGAATAATGACACTTCATATCTCTATTTGAGACAATATTCACTCTTGATCTCTATTTGAAAAATTGAGAGAACTTCTTCTCATTTAAAAATTTTCCCTTTTGCAAAAATATACCTGCTTGACGACTTCCTCTCTCTCTCTCTCTCTGCTATGGAAACCAGTAAGTGCAGGAAGAATCCATTCATGCATCATTGTAGTTTTTCTCCATTGGAGGAGTCATGCCTACTCTGTGATGTTCATTTGGGTTACTCAACACGGAGGCATTTGCAGCAAGATAGTGCGTAAATTGTAAGCGAAGGCCACAGAATATTGAGGAATTTTCACCCTCCGAGGAAGTATAAAAGAAGATGATCAATCGATCATTGCAGTTCACGAAAGTCATTGCTTGGGGTCTTGTTGATGCGAAGAGCAAGTCAGTTGAGTCTGTAAGATCACCGACGGAAATGAATTTTAGCCCTTAGGGACAGTGATAAATTCCTCAGGCATATTACCCAGAAACAACAGCAGTCATTAAGATCTGGAAGTCACTTGAACTCTCCAGGAGAAATAGCTCAGTTGCCAACGTGTTGCTTTTGGAACTGCTCAAAGAAAACATTGCAAATTTCAAAAGCAACAGCTCATCAACTTCTAATTTTGTAATTTGCAAATGAAAATGTGGTCTAGGCTTGTTATTGGACTTAATTTAGCCCCAAATCACCCATTTGGTAGCAAAGAAGATGTTCAAACGACATCTTCCTATGCACTTTTAATGACATTATTTTTCAGGAAAATTCCAAAAAGGGACCCGAAGTGTCATTTTCTCAAATAAGAACCCGAAATGGATATTATTTCAAATAAGGACCTGAAGTGACATCACTTTCTCAAATAAGGACCTGAAGTGGATGTTGTTTCAAATGAGGACCTGAAGTGATTATGTTGTTATTTCTCAAATAATGGCCTGAAGTGAATGTTGTTTCAAATTAGGACATGAAGTGATTATGTCTATTTCGAATAAAAACCTGACTTTCCAACGATTAAAGATATTTTCATCATTAGTCATTTTCCCTTTTTTTCCGTCTTTTGTTTTTTTTCTAGTTCTTCTTTCGACCATTGGCGATGCTCACAAAGGGTTGGGCGAGGGTCACCCTCATCGGCGAGGGCCGCCCACTCGGCCACGGGCGAGGGACGACCTCGCCCGGGGGCCATTCATGAGGTCGGCCCTCGCCGGCCCTAGGTAGGGCCGACCCTTGCTAGATCGGCCGTTGGTAAGGACCAGTGAGGGTGGTGGTCGTTCGCTGGCAAAGGTGGTCGAGCCCTCGCTTGGGCCTCACCCAAAGCCGACCCTAGCCAAATCTGGCAAGGGTGGCCTCGCCCACAGCTAGCGAGGGCTAGGCGAGGGTGGTTGAGCCCTCGTCTAGGGTAGGCGAGGCTTGGCAAGGTCATCTAGCCCTCATCGGCCACAGGCCGCGAGTGAGGCCACCTTGCCAAATCTGGCGAAGGTTGGCCTCACCTAGGGCTAGTGAGGGCTGACCTTGAGGATGGCCCTAAGCGAGGGTCGCCTCTCTTGTGGCCGGCGTGGGTGGCCCTCGCCCAGCCATCTGTGGGCATCACCAGTGGCCGGCCAGCCACCGCTGAAGAGGAAGAAGAAAAATTAGAAAAAAAAAAAGAAAATAAGGATGAAAATAAGGGAAAATGGAAAATAACGAAAATACCCTTAACCAATTGAAAAATTTAATCGGCCGATGACCGGCGAGGTCATGTTCTTATTTAAAGCAACCAAAGCCACTTCAGGCCTTTATTTAAAACAATCAATGTCACTTCAAGTCCTTATTTGATAAAATAATGGCACTTTGGGTCCTTTTTTGAAATTTCCCCTTATTTTTCTGACAACTTAGGTTGGACCATTTTATATTAAATCAATGGCACATAGAATTTTCAGGTGAAGGAAACCACTGACTTCACTTAAGTAAACGTTATTTAAAACTTATGATATTCAAGTAATTACATAAGAAATTATGACTTTAAAATGAGAGTTGTACAAAAGTTATGACATCGTTAAATTATTTTCCCCGTTATAGAAGACCAATATAGTGTTCGTAAAATGTGAGTTCATTTGTTTGTTGAGTCGAATAAATGTGGGGAAGTTCGCCAAAAGTTTGAGCACCTAATTATGAGCTTTAGCGATTGAATTGCGTGTCAACTAAAAATGTAGACTTCTTTGTAGCATACTAAATACATGATTCCAATTATATAAATCTACATGATTGCAAGTAAGCGCAAAAGAACTCCAATACACCATCTATAGAAGATCACCAAGAGAAAGTTCAAAATTGAGCTCGTTAACATATTAAGCAAGGGTTATTAGCCAGGTAGATATATCATATACCAGATTGATTTTTTCGGATACGAGACTCTATATTACTAACATTCATATGCAGTATGCGCCGCCAGATCAGGGTTAACTTATATATCACATATGTTGGGAAAGAGAAGATAAGCAGTAGTGAAGGTGTTATCTAGGCCATTAAACGACCAGTTAACTCTTACCATTCAATGACTTTCCCTTAGGAATTCGGGTAGCTGTTTGATATGTTATCCTGTGTGGTGTGCAAATCCTAGGGTGCCACGAGATTTCATCTGTCGTAGTATTTGAATCAATGTGTACAAGCTGAGTGGAGCACTTTGATAGGCTCGTCCTGTTAATGCCAACAGCTGCAGCTGATGAATTTAAATGGAGACATTAGCAAAACCGCACAGGCAGCAACCTTCACTGATGACCTTGCACCAACAAATTCTCATAAAAGCATGTTTGGGACAGAGCAAGATATCAAGGCCTTTGAATTTCCTAAATCTTGGCAACTTCAGTGGAAGCAAATTAACTGGTTGTATGACTATGAATGCTTGTTTGCTCAATTGGTGAGCAATGATATGCACTACTTGGAAGCAACAATATAGCACAATCTCCAAGCAGATTGTTCAACAAAAAAAAGGGAAAGTAGTGGCCAGCTGAAAGACGATCTGTGAGTCCTCGATTCGATTGGCCTAGTTATGAATCCCCCTTATACTTTCAAATGTAAGATGTTCTTGTCCCATATCTCCCGTTTCTCCAACCCTCAAGCAATTGCAAACAGCGAACCTGTACGTAGATTCTACAAATTAATGCGTTCGGAAGCACTAACTGTCCCTGGAATCATCATCAGAACTGTTCACATGCGTTCAGAGGATTTCCTTTGGCCATAATTGCTGCTTGCTTCATCATGGCCATCTCCTATAGCAGCACCATACTCATCTTTTTGTGTCCCGGAATCATCATCAGAGCTGTTCACATATGTTCCGGAAGATTTACTTTGAGCAAAACTGCTGTTTCCATCATCGTGGCCACCATCTATAGCAGCACCAATCCCATTTTTTTGTGTCCTGGATTCATCAACAGAGCTATTCACATGCGTTCCAGAGGATTTACTTTGCCAAAAGCTGCTGCTTCCTTCAGTGGCCATCTTCTTTGGCAGCACCACTCCCATCTTTTTGTGCCCTGGAATCATCATCAGAACTATTCAAATACGTCCCAGGGGATTTAGTTTGCCCAGAACAGCTGCTTCCATCATTGTGGCCATCTTCTGTTACAGCACCACTCTCATCTTTTTGCGCCAGTGATCTCATCACAGGAGCTATGCACATACGTTTCAGAGGATTTACTTTAACCATAACTGCTGCTTCCATCATTGTGGCTATCTTCCATAGCAGCACCATCCTCATCTTTATGTGGTGGAGGCATGTTGACGGTTGAGCAAGACTTGGGTTTCTTTAACTGCTTACATAGGCAAAAAAACCAAATCACACATCAGGTCAAAGGATCATAAACCAACAGTTAACATAATGAGTTTTACCATCGTCGTGGCAGATTGGTCATTGGACGCGCCAAACTCTTTCACAGTTTCACAGACTGTAGGGAGTTCATTTATTCTTTGGTAAAGCTCCTCCCTGCAAGTAGAAGTACCGAAATGAATCAATGCTTACAAGGTTCAAAATTAGTACAGAGTCAACGGTCATCTCTGGCCCAAACTGAAGGAACACATGTGGTCCTAAACAATCTCCACCGGCCAATGGGTTTTATCAATTTTACCGGCTAATGTTGTGTTAGGAAGTTCAATCCAAAGATTCTAAACAGAGAGACAGTGCTAAGACCTATCTCAAGGAAGGTAGTGAAACTACTTGACATATTACTCGTGAAGAGTCAATGATTGACTCACTACTATAAACTTCAGACGTCATGCTGAAAAGTGCTCACTAAATGGAGCAACAATAACATTTCTGTCACCAAATATCATCATCAAGTTTGTCTCCTTCAGTCAATATAAATTGCTTTGACAAACTCAACAGCACACTATGACTCGCTTTTTCTCATAATCAAGAGCAAAACTAAGTCATGGGCAGGCCCTGCAAGAAATATGTGGAGCATATGAATACAAGGGCTTGTTACGGGGACAATAGTGGACCACACGCAGAATAACACCAGTCTTAATTAGCAAATACTTGCTCAGCGAGCTAATTGAAAGCGGCCAATATGCTGGGGAATTAGTTGTCTCGCCTGTCCCTCTTTGGTAAGCTACGTCCATCAAAATACAATGCAAATGCGAGCAACCACTAATCACAGCGAGCTGCGATTGTTGGCGCCCATACCTGACCTCACATCCGATTCCTCCCAATAGGAAGACCTGACACTGGCCTAGGATGGTCAGGAGGAACCATCCTAGCAGGAGGCTTAACTTCCTATGTCCTATTTGGAAGCCAACCAGACACTGCTCGTTGTTCTCTGAATTCACAACACATAAATCATCAACAAAGTCAATACAAAAGTGGTTTTCGTTCATAAAACACCCATCAAGTCTAAAACTTCACCAACAACTGTCAACATGGAGCTTAAAAAAATGCAAAGCAAACAGACCCGAAATTCTGATTACTGGAAGTAGATTATATTGGAATACAGCTTTAGTTCTTCAGACAGAAACACCATAGAACTACTTGGCATAGAAAGTTAATATGCAGATAAACCTCGACTTTCCTGTAATTGCAGTTCTTAATTCTAACCTTCTAATAGACTGATCTTGACGTAGTGACTGAACAATCATCAGCCTCCAATCTAAATTACATCAAACTACCCATCAAACCTTTCTGAAGCAGCACGACATGATACAGTCAATCCAGAGCCGCCATCTGAAAAAATAAACACGTGGACTGAACAATGAAGAAGATTCATTTTGTGTTCCTTTTCCTATAAAAAATGGCAGATCAAAATTCTTTTTTTCTGCATGCTGACGGTTGAAAATAGAAACCACAAATTACTCCCTAAAGCTGGCATCCGGTAAAAATTCCGAGAGCACAAGAGAAGGTTTAGGGACGAAAACAGAGCAAGGTCGTGCATTTGCACCTTGAAAATTAGACACCAAAGATTCATGGCTGAGCGACTCAAGAAGCGCATCAGAGCAAGCCCATGATTGTGGCTCGAAAAACAAAATGAAGTGCATGTGCATCACTCTATGTGCTATATGGAGAGAGAGAGAGAGAGAGAGAGAGAGAGAGAGAGAGAGACCAGGATCACACTGATCGTAGAATTCTACGAAGTCTGCACAAAGAACAGACCAAAACTCCTGTCAGCCAAGACTTACATGCAGGAGTGTACACATGCGAGAGAGAGAGAGAGAGAGAACAGACCAGTCGTAAGAGCCTTGAGAATCCCAGAGCGTCTGCCATTGAAGTCGTCAAAGACGTCTTCGATGGCGGATTGTGGGATTCCCGCCATGGTCGTCCCCCCTCTCTCACTCTCCTCCACCCACGAACCCAGAAAAGAAAAGAAGATTTTTGAGGGTTTTCTGATAATGTTGTTCCTTTCAACTCAAGAGTCAGAATCAAAAACCTCATCGAAAGATTAACCCCAAAAAGAAGAAGAAGAAAGGGTCATCGAATCAATCACAAAGACTCTGCCTTTCGAGCTTTCAAAATTTTGGAGGGAAAGGCCGTTTTCTTCTGTTAAGACTCTTGTGTGAGCCAACTTGTCACCATTTTCTTTTCCCTTTTATGATTGGAAGTTTTCTTCTTGTTACATTGATTTCTCTTTCGCTACACCTCTCTCTCTCTCTCTCTCTCTCTCTCTCTCTCTCTCTCTCTCTCTCATTTCTCTCATTTGCACTGCCCTAATCGTTGTTCTTCTTAATTAACATGAGAAAGGATCTCAAAAACCCTAATCTCCCAATCAACATTTCTTCACACACTACCAAAAATTGCATATATTTAGCATTTGTAGTGATTTCCATAAAATGATTTTTTAGACTTTCATGTGTTTGTTTTGTTATAAGTAGAAAATCAAGGAAGAAGGCTTTACCATCAAGAAAAACAATCACTTCTAAAATTAAGGAACATGATTTCTCCAATGGTTTTCCTAAGTTCACTTTTCATATGCACACTCCCTCAATCTATCTACTCTCTCTCTCCTCCCAGCCTACTAGTCTTCGCTCTTCTTCGGCACTAAGTTCAATGCATTTTCTTCTCTCCATAGCAAATTCCACTCAAGTTTTTCCGTCTTCTCTTCAAATTAATTCTTAATATCACAATTTATTGCAGACCTGTCGGACTAAAATATCATTTGATAATAAGATTTTATAGTCGGCTACGTGATTCATATTTGTGGACAATAGTATAGAAGGAGGTTGTTGAAATAACAATTTAGGATACCCTCGTCTTCAATCCTACAACGACATTTCTTTGTTCTTTCCTTTTCTTTTTTCAGTTTCAATGCTTACTGTGGTGTCACTCTTCGATTACTTTTTTGGAATGGAGGACCATCCGTGCATGAAGTTATGAGGACCGAGAGATTAAGTTTACTGACTATTCGCGTTTTCTATTTTTTGGCATTTCTTTTAGATTGCTTTATTTTGATAAAAAAAAAATATACTTCATATATTAGTAATTTCTTAGATAAGGATTTTCAAAATCATCTTAGTACCTGATATTAGAAAAAAAACATATAACTATTAAAAAGAGAATAAGTTTTTAATGTAAAATCTCCCGTCTTACTTTTTAGTATACCACCAAACAAATGAAAACCCACCATTTTTCTCCATCAAAAGTATTATGTGAAACAAATGCATACCAAAAGAGAACATTAAACAATCAAACTTATCTAATGAAAAAATTTCGATATGGTTGCCACAACATTTCACGAATTGGGTCATGAATCGAGCGGGTACACACTAAAAACTACCTATAAACGTAATCTCCGCTTTGGGAACATTAAGCACAACTTCTTCACATGTTAAAGCACATGTTTGTTAATTTTCAGTTGTACATTAACCTTGATTTTATAAGTACTCTCAAATGCCTGCTGACAACTTAATTTATGTTTCTCATTTCTCAATTATGTTACAAAAAGATACCATCTTGACAGCTTCTCTCTCTCTCTCTCTCTCTGCGATGGAAACCAGTAAGTGCAGGAATACACTCAGACGTCATTGTACTTTTTCTCCATTGGAGTAGTCATGCCCACTCTCTAATGTTCACTTAGGTTACTCAACATCTTCCTATTTACCAGTTACCAAAATGGTAAAAATAATCTGCACAGGGGAATACCTAAGCTGCCTCCGGATCATGTGATCCCATCCTTATTAGCAAAAAATTTTTGCCATCTAAGTGTACTGGAGGGATCAGAAGTACAATAGTACATAAGTTGCAAGCGAAGGACGCGAAATAAGGAGGAAGTCTCCATCCTCCAAGGAGAATTAATAGAAGATGATCAATCAATTATTGCAGTTGATGAAAGTCCTTGCTTGCTGTCTTGTTGATAAGAAGAGTAAGTTCAGTCTGTAAGAACATCACTGACCCATTCTTGAAATGAATTTTTGCCCTTGGGGACAATGATAACATCCTCAAGCATATTACCCGGCAACCAGCAAAAGGAACAGCAGTCATTAAAATCTCAAAGTCACTAGAATTCCACAGGAGAAATAGCTCAAAAGTCTTAAGGGTTGCTTTTGTTCTTGCTTGCACAAGGCCCTTCCCAGCAATCAAACTCGAGCCCTCTTGCGGCTGCAGTTAGGACATGTGTACTTTTTCATAAGCCCAGCAATTTCGGGCGTCATATCCACACAAGCTCCATGATACCATATTTTGCACGCATCGCAGAAGATCCAGAACTCATCACCTTCACATATCAGCCCGCAAGATCCACAGGGTATATCATCTTCTTCATCCTCCTGTGCTTCTTGAGGCTGCGCTATGACTTGGGATTGCTGTGCATGCTGTGTGAAGGGCAGCATCCAAATATCAATTTCAATTCGATTTAAAAGAGCATATCAGTGAACGTTGAAGTGAAACTATCTGAGCTTGAGAATTATTTTTACCATCCTCTCTCCAGATGTGGCTTGGCTGTTGCTTCTGCTGGTGGCTGGGCACTCTTCGTAGAATTCTTTAACAGCTTCTAGTACCGTCGGGAGATCATTTATCTTTTTGAAAAGCGTCTCCCTGCAATTTTTCAGATGCCACAAATCAATATCGTCTACAAGGTTCCCTTCAAGCGCCAAAATTCAGTCCAAGAATCAACTCCATTTAGTCAGATCATTCAAGGACTTCATAAGTTCCGTCCAACAAGAAAACTACCATAGTATGCTTTCATTGGTTTCACCCAGGGCCATAGTTTGGCCACTGGATTGTCTGTCAGAATTCACAAAGAAAGATCAGCCAAAGATCCAACTCAATGAGTACATTCACTAAATTCAACTACGCCTTGTGACAGATAGCTTTGGCACACACTCACATCCGGCACGAGAACAGTTATAAAGGGAAAAGGAAGAATCATTTCAATATGAGACTGGAAATCTTGAAGATGATCCCCTGACATACGATGTTAAGAAATGGTATTAACGTTTTAATTTGAGGTGAGACGAGCAAATTGATAAAGAGTCAATCACAGCAAATCGGAGTCAATTGTGGCAAACAAATGTTCATGCAAAGATTCCCCCAGTGAATAGAATTTAACCATTGATGTTGTTAAGAAACGGTAGGCACCACTTTTCCTGGAATGGACAGTGATATATGTTCAATAGTTCAGATGATCCATATGAATTTCCATTTAAACTCATCACCAAAATGCAACGAGTTCAGAAAGATTACCTAGAGCAGCACAGGAAAGTAATGCGATAATGTAATGAAGAGACTAGCAACCCAACAATGAGGTTATATTACTGAAAACCATTAAAGCTCATGCTGGTTACATACGACGTTATCATCAGATGCAAGAAATAAGTTCTCGAATAATTCCCTGGCAAGAGCTACAAGCTCCGCGATGAAAATACTCGGCGACTCATACCTCTGTTTCTTCCCGAAACGAAAGTTTGAGGCAATGCTGAAAGCCACAGCAATCAACCAAGAATCACTGTGTGCTGCAACAGTCTGAAGCCACTGGTCCAACGATGTCTCAGCTTTCCCAAAGTTAACTCCCAACGTTGGCTCAGGAAGATCAGGGGGAACCATCTCCTCGGGGAGTCTAAGTTCCCATGTCCCATCTGGAAGCCCATACAGAGACATGGGCTCTTCCTCTGAAGGTAGAAAAACACAAATCATCAGCACTGTCAATGTGCAACATATGTGAACTGACAGAATGCCCCTGCTGATTTCAAAGCTCCAGCTAAACCCGGATGGGCTAGAGAATACTCAAATCCTCTTTTGACCTGATATTTGGCATTCATGTATGGTTTACGCTTGTAGATATAATACTGTGTGTTATAAGGAAAAGATCAATGAAGAGTAGCTCTAATTATGATCAAATCTAAACAATCAGGCATCAATTATCATCAGATACATTTCCTGCACATAGTTATTTCAATGGGACATTAGCAATAAACTATTAAACCCCTGGAGACTAGACTAGATTTGCAAGCATGAGTTTTGATCAGAACATTGGTACATGAAACCAATGCAAGACAGATAAGATATGGTGTAGACAGAATAAGAGAGAATCCGAGTATCACCGCTCAATAATATGAGCCATTTATGCCACATTCCCTGGCTTGTACAATAATAACGATCAAGTGGTGTCTCTTATCAATAATCCATCAATGACATCAAGACTCTAAAGTCAATGTCTCGGCATGTTCCGAAACACTTCCTCTGTCTGACTATGTAGATGGCCAGTTTGGTAGATCAGCCATCAAAAGATCACAAGTAATATCTGATGATATCACCTTCCATTTGAATTTCTTAGTATGATGAAATATTTTGGGCCCATGCCTAAACATGAAATCAGAATATAGACAGATAGGGAACCACGATCCATCTGAGATTTCGTGAAACGAATGGAAAAAAAAAAACAAAGAACAAAGCAAACCCATAAATGAGAACCAATTGACTGTCAAAACATAGGTGTACAAATTCGAAAAGGAAGGAATCAGAGAGAGAGTAACCTGGATTGCATTGTTGGTAAAAAAGTTCAGCATCTGTCAAGATGCAGAGGAAAAGAAAAGGAAGATCCTTGTCAGAAAAATCAATATTGAAAAGTTAAACACACGAAGATCCTTGTGCGAAAGAGAGAGAGTACCAGTGGTGAGGGCCCTGATAATGCCGGCCCGGCGACCTTTGAAATGGCCAAGCAACTCCTGCACTGATAGCCCGCGATTCGCCATGATTCCACACTCAACAAAAATAAAAAAGGTGAACTCGGCGGGCTATTGCTCTCACTTGCTTCGCTCCCGAGGTTTTGATGGTCTATCTCTCTCAAATTGGGCCAAAAGAAAAGCAGAATTCGCGGCAAGAACAGCAAAGAAACAGAGTGATGGAGCACCAAGGTTTTCTCTGGCACTTTTTAATTCTTGGAGCCAAAGAAGGGAAGTCATGCCGTTAGTTTCCGTTAATGGCCTACCTACTATGTTAGGCTGCTTCTTATCCTTTATACATCCTTCTTACATGCATAAATCTTCACGTACATCATTAAACTTGATGTCGCAGGTATATTTATCGACTTGCGTTTGCATCTAACCATATCTATACTATTTATTAAATTGCCTTTTGATGGCACGTAGTTCTGAGAGCTTCATACGCATCATGATAATTTTTACATTATGTTGTTTACTTATACTTTGCTGACAGAAATTTCTCGAACAGCTTTTCTTTCGAGTTAGCTGGTTGTACTTGTAAGATACCAACCAAACATAGAATACACAATCTCCTCGCTCATCTTTCATCGCTTCATGTTCTTAATGTTCTTACGCGTTATTTGTTTCTTTTTCTGGAACGCATTTATTTATTTTCCGATTAGTCGTAACTTTTCCTGGTACGGTTATCAACATCTCTTCATTGTAATTTACCAATCTATCACTGAACTGGCAGACGTTAATGATCCGATATCGATACATCATCCGCCACAACCAGAATCCTCTCTCTCTCTCTCTCTCTCTCTCTCTCTCTGTGCTTACATATATGATCATGACCTTGACAGATGCAAGCTCCATGATCTTGATAGAAGGATGAGCGTGTGACTAGCCTTAATGGAGGTAGACGATGACAATGCATGCAATCGAGGGGAGGGAAGGAGAGAATAGTATTCTGCATCGTCGAATCATTAGCGAGATGATGAAGTCAAGGACGGAGTTCGTGGTGGTCTAGCTATTAGGGTTTCTATATTTCTTGGCAGGGCTTATTCAGTCATTCAGCATGAGTAATTTTTCTCTGCAGATGCAAATTAGGGGTCTTGACAGAAAGGGTTCTGACCGATGAAGATTGAGGATGGTGCTCGTTGTTGGTTTAAACTTGTATGATTTCTCCCGCTAAAATTGAAAAGTTACTAATTAAGTAGTGGATCGGATGCTTCGCGCCGTGAGTCTATTCGAACCAATGAATCTTGTCGGTCTCGTATGTAAAATTTGGTGGATCCCACCAAGTAACATTTTTTTTTTTTTTTTGTGGAAACGAGCTGGTTTCATTCATCAAGGGGTAAAGATAGAACAAATTTGACAAGGGCCTAAATGTAATAAATTTCAAAAGAGTTGAGAGCTTTGCTGGCCAATTAGCGGGAAAGGGATCCTTATCAAGATCCCACCAAGTATATCATGGACCCTCGTACACCAAATGAATTATGATCTAACCTTTGTCCTTATTAGCCACGATTCGATTTTAGATCTTCATTTTGCATTTTGATTTTAAATTGGCACAATCTTATGTTTTACAACCCTTGGAACTCTAATTAAAGATCCATCAAATAAATACTTGTTGTTATTGAGAATTTAATGGGTGGCTTATAAATTGGAAAATGAAGTAGGCATATGAAAACCTTTTAGGTGCGTTTGTTTCGCAAAAAATGAATAATATATAAAATATTTTCTCAAAAATGATTTCTTCTATCATTTACAAATGTAAATGAACGAAAAATATTTAGATACAAATTATTTTCGATAATGAAGATATATTTTATTGATATTATTTCAAACGATATGAGCAATGGTTTTTAGGAAAAAACAATCGTTTTGGAGAGATGAAAGGGCTGGCAGAATTTTCCAACCAAGCTGGCTCTCGAAATGGGCTTTTTTTTTAATCAATTCTTATCATCTTTGTTGAGCCCACGCGCAGACTGAGATTCTTATGGGCCTGAGGTCATTTGCCAATTAAGTGTGGGCTCTATGGGTCAAACAGTGAAATTAAGCTTGGGCCACAAGATTTAACTAGGGCCGAAAGCCCAAAAAATTCAGGTCTCAACAGTTATTCCTAGAGCAAGCGTAGGAACAAAAGCCATTCTGCTTTCCCGATCCCATGAGTTTAATAGAGAAAGTTGCCTCGAAATGGCTAAATATTTGCTCTACATTTTGTGTCATTTTCGGTTCGGGTTTCATTTTGTTGAAGGCCATTTTGCATAAGCGTTTGTCTCATAAAAGTCACGTGCATATGAGAAATTAAAATTGCTCACCAAGAGGATGATAAATTATACATGACATAGTACATTAGTTCTTTGTAAATCCTTAGATGGTACAACAATGGCAATTCCTTATCCTTCTCCTTTAGAAGGGTAGTATCGTATTCAATTCTGATGAACTGGAACTGGAACCTTATTAGGAAGTCAAGGTTAAGAATGTTATGAACCTCTCACGGCCATTACAAATCTCTCATTGCTAGATTGCTTTTAGTATAACCTATTGATCAATGAGCCCAAAGTATTGTTCACTTTAGAACGTCTCCTATCGATTTCGTTTTCTCATACTTTGCCACATTTTTCAATATGAATTTATTTTACAAACTTACAAATTCAAAGGTGTTGAATCGGGATGCAACACCAACGTTACAAATTCGAAATCGGTCTAGCTTGACACTTATTTACAAACTTACGAATTTAGGGTGTTAATTTAGGATACCACACTAGCACTACAAATTCGAAACCCACCAAGCTTTACACTTATTGTTGACGTCTAAATTTTGACGACTCCATTTAGTCATGTACCACGTAAGAAAATTAGGAGTCGGCCCTAACTCCTAAACAAAAATATGATTAATTTGCATTTACATATTATGCCCGCATTAATTACAATTAAATGGGACTAATGCTAAATGGACTTAAGAAGGAATGCTTTGAGTTTAATTATATTTTTGGGACTACTTCCGCGGGAACACAAAGTACGGCCAAGCCCATTCGAGAGCTATGGAGGCCAAAATTTCCATGGAGAGTGCGTGACCCAGAAAGATTGCTTTACTTGACAAAATTTGGATGAATTGAAGTTATTAACCTTGGGAATATTAATTAAAAAATAATTGCATGACAGTTCTTAATCTATTGTTAGAATAATTAAAAATTAGTTTGAATAATAAAAAATTAAATAACAAATAATTATAAATTAATGTGGAGCATACTCCTTGAATAATTTGTGACTTATAACAAATTATTATTATCATAGTAGTTCAAAGACTATTGTATTAGCAAAACCCATTTTAATTATATAGAGATAATTATATGAGATAGTCAGTATACCCCCTTTGGTCTAAAATAGGGAAGTGAAAGTTCTTATTCTCACAAGCAAAGCCCAGAAGACAACTGCCATCTAAAATTAAGGTATTAGAAGTTACGAGACCTTCCGCGATCTACATCATTACTAGGAGTAGGAAATCTAGTACTAACAACCTCTTCTGATTTGTTCTACATCAAACACTTACTCTCACGTCAATCGGTCACTCAAAACTGCAAAAATTCCAGATCGCGTGAGAATCGGGACCAAGGAATCACCTGGATGTGGATGAACGCCACCACCGTGGCGAGGCGGAGGAACCACCGGAAGTCGAAGAGGAACTTGCTCACCATCATCTCTCCGGAGCCGGCCGGGGAAACCGCCGTAACAGCTAAAGATCACGCGGCGAAGGCGTCGCGAGCACCGAACATGGGCTAGCTAGCGAGAGGAGCTTGAGGATTTCTGAGAAGGCTTTGATGGCGAATTTTAGATGGCAGTTGTCTTATGGGATTTGAGCATGTTCTATATTCTTCCACATGAACTACATGTATGTACAATCTTCTTATGGGAATGAATTGAAGGTTGTTTGCAACCTCCTATTTGAGTTTTCGGCTATTTCTTAACCGTTCATTGCTTCCCCACTTGAAGACTTCAAGCCTCGATTTTAATAAACAGTAAAACTAGCTCATTGCAATGCAATAAAAATCTACGATAGTAAACAAACATCATATCGGATGAACAAAACATTTCATTGCAAAATGATAGGGATTACAATATAGGATTTCACATCCCATCTGTTCCACTCAAATAGCCATCATCAAGTGCAAAAATCAAAAGAAAAAGCCAAGACAGAATCATCACTTCAATCAGGGACCCTCCAAATAAAATTTACCGCCCCCAAAAATAAAATCATCAGGCCTACCCATGCCTTGATGACGACTTCGATTTTGTACCCAGTTGCCTCTAAATCCGCAGGCAAGGTGGCTTTTACCACATGGGAAAAAGTTAAGGCGGAACAAAGCATGGCTGTGCAAATGAGCCAATATGCTATCAACATGTAGACTCCCCTCCTCGAGGGGAGACCACTCAACAGTAACGAAAGGGCACAGAGAGAAGAAGCCAACGCTGCTGTGTTGACGGTGAAGGCGGGACTCAAGGAAGGTCGCGGGTCCACCGCGACCTTCCATGCATTATTGGCGAGCATCGCCGCGACGAACATAATCGAAAGGTGCTGACCCCTAAGCGAATTGAGTTTCCGAACGTTGGCATCTCGCCAGGTCCTCATGGCTTCCATTTTCCGTACTGTAAAAAGCACGAACGTCTCAGAGAGAGAGAGAGAGAGAGATATATATATATATCGAAAGAGAGAGGAAAGACGAGGGTTGAACGTCTCAGAGACAGAGGGAGATATATATATATATATAGAGTGAGAGAGAGAGAGGAAAGACGAGAGTTGTTAGCGTGGATCGAGGAATGACAGCCATACGGCGATGCCCCCCGCACGCCCCGCCCCGAACGAATCGCTCCTTTCACGTACATCGTCAAGGAAAACCCCCATTAATAGAACCGTCCAACGAGGGGCCCGAAGGGGATGCTAACAAGTGTCGTCGATTTTGTGGGTGTTGAATTCAATCCTCTCGATTTTGTGCCTAAATTTAAGGAAATTTTAGCCGCAACAATTTATTCTCTTGAGACCAAATATGGCAATTTCGTCGAGCGAACCGGTCTCTAATAAACCAACGCCAGTTGTCCCCGAGAAATTAGATCTTCACGACCACTCATTTTTCGGTCACCAGAAGTATCGGTAGCGGCATCTTTATTGGCTATAACATGCAGAGGTTGATTTTGAATGTTCGATTCGGTATTTTTTTTTTATATCATATTTTCGACGATTGAATGGAAATTAAAATTATTAAAATTCTAGGATTTCCGCAGCCTGAATTTACTACTTCAAACTGGCAAAGAGGCCTGGCTTTGCAACCGACAAATTCTTATGAATATCTACTAAACTAAAGGCTCCGTTTGCTTCACAAAAAATGAATAATTTAAAAAAAAATCGTAAAAAAATCACTTTGTCTTTCTCAAAAATTTAATAAAAAAAAAGATCATCGTCCACAAAATATCAAAACATAAATTGTCGATAATAAAAGTATTTTTTTGGCTAAGTAATTCAAGTTCTGGAAGTCATCATTTTTAGGAAAATATTCTTCAAATCATTCATTTTCTGTAGAACAAATAGAGTGTAAATATAGTGAGTAAACTCATCTTATCCTTCTATGGGTTTTCACTTCCACGTTGATGTTAAGAAAAGTTATCACTTCAAAAGAAGAAATGTGATATTATATCAAGTAAGCAGATTCATTTTAATCAAATAATGAATATGACATGAACATTCATATTTTAGGTAAAATAAATAAATGAAAAAAGTAATAATTAGTTCGTGCATAAAAATATCAATGAAAATATTAGACGTGAGGTTTTCTCTAATTAGCGAAGTTTACATAACAATTCAAGGCAAAATTTAAAACATACACATATATACGTATATATTTTGGTGTGATTCATTATTAATTATACTAGTGCTGTAACTATTAATTATATCAATCTCCCTGAAGTAATACTTTTTCCATCTGGATGGTTTCATTTCGTGTTATTACCAATTTGGCATAAGAAGTAATAACTTGAGAAAACTTGCTGTTGAGATTCCCGGGGTGGTCCGCGATTGTAAGCACCATATCTTGCAAATTTACTACGTTGATTTCATTCCATGTGAAATTTCCACGATCTGATCCACCATAATTGATCATTTAGAGAAAAAAAAAAGTTTATGTTTTAGTACTTTCAGTTCAAATTTGTTCATATTTTCAATAATCATTTCGCGTGAATCCAAGCAATAGAAAAATCTACATAATCTTGGTATCATGGCAATGTTTTTACAACACGAATCTCGCCATTATTGCCTCATATCACGCCTCGAATGCTCCTTGCCCTTTTTGTTCTGTTCTCTCCACTATATAAAATAGTTGATTTCTTCATATATGTTCATGGAGATGGAGCAACCCCGGAAGCCTATGGAGATGGCAGTGAATTTTGAGAACGATCCGAGATGGTCTGAGCAGCCGATCGCTTACTAGTACAACGTTCAAGATATAGCGACGTCATTCTCGACCATTGAGAACACATTTTCCAGTCCCGGACGGCTGTTTTATTACGTTTTCTCATGGAAAGAGTGATTGGAGCATTGCTCGAAACCATCGGTTGGCAACCGATCTCTCTCTCTCACTCTTTCGTTCGGCGTATCAAACCATGCATGCTTCACATAAGTGTCTCGATAACATTTTCTGTCGTTGCTTATGATCTGTTTTGAAATTACTTAAATGTCATGTCAAACTCTCATGCGAGCTGTGGCGAAAAGAATGTGATGGAAATGCTAATGTGTAGCATGCATGATTTGGTGTTTTGAGAAGTCGGGTTCAATTCTAATTCATGACTCATGGTTTCGAATTTCATTGGGCATTGAAATCATGCATGCTTCACATTAGCATCTCCGTCACAGATTATTCGTCATAGGATATGAACGATGATGCAATCCAAAATGACTCAAATTGAACTACGACCTAGATCGAGGTGACTATCAATAGTTTGTCTATGTGCATTGGTGTATAGCCAAAGGCAAGATGTATTCCCAAAATCCCTCTTTCTATCATTCTCTTCTTGTATTTCTCCATTTTAACATACTAGTTATCTCAATGTACTTCATGGTATTTGATTTTATTGTAAAGATAAAAAATATTTTCTTGTTTTGTCCTTTGACGTACGGGCATCTAAGTTCAAATCCGACCTTTTTGTAACATTGTTCAATTAGTAATGTTTATGTCCAAAATGATCACTATAGTAAGCGTTTTGTTGGGCATAAGTGTGTGTGGCAATGTAATTTGCAATACGTACATTTGTTATGTACACATCTCTATATCATTAAAATGGGTCGATTGACCTCAAAATAAGGGAGATCGGTTCTAGTGCCACTTGCCCATCTACCTAATCTCAAGCTCCATTTGTTTTGTGGAAAAATAAATAATTTGGAAACCATTTCTCTAAAAATAATCATTTGCATCGCTTACAAAAATGAATGAACAAAAAAATTTGCATTGTCCGAAAAATATTTATACATATATTATTGTCAATAATAAATATATTTTTCATTGAATAATTATTTTGATTCAAATAAACAATCATTTTAAAGAAAATATTTTAAATATCGTTTATTTTACGCAAAACAAACGGAGTATCACTTCATGTTCCACTTTCGAGCTTTATTTCCTTTACTTTTGATCTCCCCCTGATCGGTTTGGCCCGGCCCAGCCCATTCACGTATTCCTCTATGAGCTTACGTTTTTATTTTCTAATTTTGAATCTACCTATCTAAGAAAAAAATAATATGCAACATTCTGAATTATTTTCTCAGCACACAAATCACTACTAAAATTTTATAAATCTGCACTTCTCACTTTTGGAATCCAAGGAAAAAATAATACATAAAATAGAGCAAGGGAAGGGTGATTTTTTTTTTTTTTTTGTGATTTTAACCTGTAAGATTAAGTCATCTTATTCCACGGAATATATACTATGACTTATAAATTGAATTGTTCCAAATTACGAATCTTGAAATTTCCGAGAGATGGGTGCGGTTTCCCCTCCTCGAGGAACGGAACGCATTAATGCTTAATTATACAGGATTCCCCTTTTAGTATGCGGGGCATGAGTAGTGTCCAGAAACTCATGGGATCATGTGTTCGACTTTATTCGAGCATGCGCCAACCTACTGAATGAATTTGATTCGCATGCTGCCCAATGAGGTGAATGATTGCACAAGAATCTCCCCTCAATAAATTAAAAAGATTGCTCCAGAGAAAACGTGACTTTATACGGTTGGCATTGATGTAAATAATTTTTTGCTAATGCGGATGTGGACAATTGTTGCCTATGTGAGAAGGGGCCTTGGGTGAGGGCCACAACCCTCGCCAATAGACAGCGATGACAAAAAAAGAAGAAAAATATTCAAAAAAGTTAAAAATTATTAATGTCAGCATTGCTATGTCGCGTAGGACAGTTAGTATCCACGTTAATAATTTTCAATTAAAAGGTTTATGACTAAATTAACTAAATTAAAATATTTATAATTAAGTTGGTATCAATATGCTAAATTTAGGATTTTTTTTAAATAATTCTCCCTCATTTATTATTATGCATCAATCCTTTTACAATCATGTACATCAAAAGAAACTCTACACTAGCCTAATTACTATAGGGTAAATTCTTTTCTTATAATTTTGGATTAATGTCACAAAAAATCTTAAATTGAAAATTGGTGAACTCGTACTATATTTATTTTAAATTGATTTTCACATCTCAAAAAATCAGTTGAGTGTTGAAAAAATCTCCATCCATTGTTAGGTCTTTAAAGGAAAAGAGGAGATGATGATGACGAAGGAGGAGGAGGAATAATTAGTGTACCACTAGGAATCCCACCACAGCTTGTCAAAAGCGATCTACGTTTTCCCTTAGGCAATCAGTTGTAAGACCAGCACATTATGCACATGTCACGTGTAGAACTATCTGACGAAGGATAGAAGCAGGGATGATTATACAACTTGTGTTTTTAACAATGTATGGTGATATTCAAAGACTGACTTTATTTCCACCCTACAGATACCTAAATCAACCCCATTTTCATCAAAATGACAAAATCATCCTCAATTTTTCAATCGCAATTTAAAGTGGATTGCCATACTCCTCCTTTTTTCTATTTTTTTATTCTTTTGATAATTAGTTATTATAATCAAGTATTACATATATTTTATTTGTTAGTGTGTTAGAGGAAAAGTACATATAAATATTCCTATGACATTTTACATGTGTTTGTCTTTTTTATGAAAACTAGATGGACTAAGTCATATTTAATAGGTAGAAGAAGTAGCACCGCCCTATCTAAATTAGCCCATTTAAGAGAGGTTTAGCTGAAACAAATAGTGATATTCAAAGGCCGTCACTATTTCCATCCTATCAATAATTGAATCCACCCCAATTTCACCAAAAATAGAAAATCGTCCTCAATCTTTCAATCACAATTTAAAGTGGATTACCACACTCCTCCTTTTTTCTATCTTTATTTATTCTTTTGGGATCTGATTACTATAATTAAGAATTTCACTTATTTTAGTCCTTAATGTATCAGAGGAAAAGCATATATAAATATTCCCATAACGTTTTGCATGCTTTGTCCTTTTTATGAAACCTTAGTGGACTTAATCATGTGCAGCTGGTGGAAATAGCGCCACCCTATTTGAATTACTCCATTAAAGAAAGTTTAGCCCCAAACCCAATTCAATGGCATCGCTCCAAAGTTGATTCGTTTGTTTCGTAAAAAATGAATAATTTATAAAATATTTTCTCAAAAATTATTTCTTGTATCATTTACAAATGTAAATGAATGAAAAATATATATCTTTATCGTTCACGGACATATTTAGATACAAATTATTATCAATAATGAAAATATATTTTATTGATATTATTTCAAACGGTATGAGCAATGGTTTTTAGGAAAAAAAAAATCATTTTGGAGAGATGAAAGGGCTGGCAAAATCTTCCAACCAAGCTGGCTCTCGAAATGGGCTGTTTTTTTTTTTAATCAATTCTTATCGTCTTTGTTGAGCCCACCAGCAGACTGAGATTCTTATGGGCCTAAGGTCATTTGCCAATTAAATGTGGGCTCTATGCAAACAATGAAATTAAGCTTGGACCACACGATTTAACTAGGGCCGAAAGCCCAAAAAATTCAAGTGTCAACAGTTATCCCTAGAGCAAGCATAGGAACAAAAGCCATTCTGCTTTCCGATCCCGTGAGTTTAATAGAGAAAGTTGTCTCAAATGGCTAAATATTTTCCGTACATTTTGTGTCATTTTGGGTCCAGATTACATTTTGTTGAAGGCCATTTTGCATAAGCGTTTGTCTCATATAAGTCATGTGCATATGAGAAATTAAAATTGCTCACCAAGGGGATGATAAATTACACATCACATAGTACATTAGTTCTTTGTAAATCCTTATATGGTACAACAACGGCTATTCCTTATCCTTCTCCTTTAGAAGCGTAATATCATATTCAATTCTCATGAATATAGCTAGAGATGGCAAAATGGGTCTTAAATCCATATATGACCAACTTAAATCATAAATGGGTCATATATGGGTCACTCATTTTTTTTTATAAAAAGTAGTTGGATGGGTTTGACAATTAAAGACTTAAGATAGATGCGTCTTAAGTGGGTCTTAAATGGGTTGGATTTAGAACCCATTTTCAACCAAAACCTCACAATCTCTCTCTTCCTTCTTTAACTTTACAAAAATATTTTTTTATAAAAATCAAAATTATAATTATTTTTTATTATAATTTTCTTTTCTTTTTCTTTTTTCTTTCCTTTTTTTCATTCTTCTTCCTCCTTAGGTGGCAAGCACGGCGATGGCCGCAACCGGCCAAGCGAGCCTTGAGCTCGCCGGCATCGGGCGAGCTCAAGCTCACTGGCATCGGGCGAGCTCAAGCTTGCCGAATCTGGTGAGGCGAAGGCCTCGCCGACGTCCAGTGAGGCTCAAGCTCATCGATGTCGGCGAGCAGGGCAAGCTCGAGGCTCGCCTGTGGCTAGCCACCAACCACGACAATGGTTGGCCATTGGCCAAAGAAGAAGAATAACCAAAAAGAAAAAAGAAAAAAATTAAAAATAAAAATAAAAATTATATCCTTAAAAAATAAAATTTAATTAATTTAAATTAATAAAAAATAATTAAAATTCGATTTTTAAAATAATTATTTTAAAAATTATAAAAATTGTCCATTAAATTTGTGTTGTATAAAACTATTTTAGTAATACCTTTTTTTTAAAATATATATAAATATAAAATAAACTTTCTGAAGTTTACTTAAATGGGTTGGATATGGGTCGAGTATAAGTCGGGTCAGGTATGGGTAAAAAATTTTGCATTGCAATAAATGGGTCATAAATGGGTCGATTTGGGTCAGACTATTTATAACCCGACCCAAACCTGACCCGACCCACTCGTTTAACGGGTCTAAATATAGCCCACAATCTTCTGCTTCTAGAGGTTGAACTGGAACCTTATTAAGAAGTCAAGGTTAAGAATGTTATGAACCTCTCACAGCCATTATAAATCTCTCATTGCTAGATTGCTTTTAGTATCACTTATTCATTAATGAGCCCAAAGTATTCTTCGCTTTATATAGTCTCCTATCGATTTAGTTTTCTCATACTTTGCCAGATTTTTCAAAATGAATTTATTTTACAAACTTACAAATTCAAAAGTGTTGAATCGAGATGCGATACTAGCGTTAAAAATTCAAAATCGGTCTAGCTTGACACTTATTTACAAACTTACGACTTTAGGGTGCTAATTTGGGATACCACACTAGCACTACAAAATCGAAACTCACCGAGCTTGACACTTGTTGTTGACGTCTAAATTTTGACGACTCAATTTAGTCATGTACCACATAAGAAAATTAGGAATCAGCCCGAACTCCTAAAAAAATATATGATTAATTTGCATTTACATATTACGCCCGCATTAATTACAATTAAATGGGACTACTGCTAAATGGACTTAAGAAGGAATGCTTTGAGTTTAATATATATTTTTGGAGTATGCCCGCGGGAACACCAAGTACGGCCAAGCCCATTCGAGACCTATGATGGCCAGAATTTCCATGGAGAGTGCTTGATCCAGAAAGATTGCTTTACCTGATAAAATTTGGATGAATTGAAGTTATTAACCTTGGGAATATTAATTAAAAATGATTACATGATAGTTTTTAATCTATTATTAGAATAATTATAAATTATTCTTAACAACAAAAAATCAAATAACAAATAGTTATAAATTATTGTAAAGTATACTCCTTCAATAATTTGTGACTTATAACAATTTGTTATTATCACAGTAGTCAAAAGATTATTGTGTTAGCAAAACTCATTTTAATTATATAGAGATAATTAGATGAGATGGTCAATATACCCCCTTTGGTCTAAAATAGGAAAGTGAAAAATCTTATTCTCATAAGCAAAGCCTAATCCTAAGCCTATGCACACATTAGGGACACCAATTCACGTAGCACAAAAGAGGCACGATACAACCATGATATACACGACACAAACGACCGAACCCCAACCTCGCCGTGTCTTGCACACTGCAACTACCGTGCCCATGCTATTGCCACTACCTCAATGACGCCCTATGAGCCATACTAAGAAAATTACCAAAAAAGTCCTAAACCTATTGTGTTTGTGTCAATTCAATTCTAAACCTTTCAATTTGGCTAATTCAGTCCTAAACTTTTTGCATATCGTCCAATTCTGTCCTATCGCCCAAAAAAGTATGATGTGGCCTATCTAATTAGCGCCGGCCATCTTACGTGGTATGGTTAGTGTTGATGTGGTCACTGGCAAATAAAACAGCATCGTTTTTTTTAATAATTATAATAAAAAAAAAAGGACTTGACTTAGACTTAAGAAGTGCCGTCGTCTCCACTTCATCAACCAAAGCTCTAATTTCGCAGACCACAAACCCACGAAGAACCCAGATTGCTCTTACTTTTTCTCTAGATCCGATCTCATCTTGCTTCCATCACACTTGTTTAGCAGAAAATTGTCAAACTGAGTCTCTACTGATAATGTCATCTTCCTCCCCTTCATGAACCAAACTCCAAATTACCTGAAGCCCAAATTTGGATTCGGCCAAAATTTAGAACTCTAAAATCGTGAAGACCTTAAATTTCTCTAAGCTTTTCTCCCAATTTTGATCACTTCTTATTATTTCCCTCAAGCCGAGTTCTTCTTCCATTGAATCAATAGTGGTCAAGTCTCCCGTTTCGCTCAACGCTCGCTCGACGCCCGCCCGTCACCTTTTCACAAATTCGCTTGTCCAATCCACAAAGATTTGGAAACATGAATCTTGTCTTGTTTTCATGGTTTTGGCTAACTATGTGATCACTCAAATGAACTATTTGAAGAAGGTAATGCAGATTTACAGTTCATGCAAGAATCTTGCTTTATTAACATATAAAACTTTTGCTTGCGGTTTCTTTGTATAAATATTGGTTTTTTTTTTTTTTGTGGAGGTGGAGGAATGCAAATTGTACTCTCTTGGAATTTGATTGTTTTGGGCTCTAACATGAGTGGATGAGATATGCATAGCTCGGAGATTGCATATCTTTGACTGAAATATCTTTTAGTATAGGTAGTAGCTTTTACTTCCAAAATCAAAGTACAAGAATAAGTCGTGGATTGCACGCTGCTGAAGCAACAAGCCTTTTTTCAAAGCAAAAATTGGTTGTAATATGGAAAGTCAATATTAAGGTTCTTTTTTATATATATTGGGAGTTCTCTTTCTCCATTCATATTTAATGCTCCAAGTTTTGCTAAATGTTGTTTTGAGCACTATCTTGTTATATTCAAGTCTAGATTAGCCCTATCATTTGTTCCCTTGCATTGTGTTATTAAGTCACATCTTACTTCTTGTCAACATTTTTGGCATTTTTCTTCTTCCTTGATAGTCCTATTTCTTTCGTTGGAACTTCAACTGCACGTGCAAATGATGTTGATTGAACCTGTGCTGATATTTGTGGTGCTTCACTTCTCATCCTCTTCAATGAGCAACTTCTGGCACTTGTACACGCTCAAGCTAACATGCTTACATTTCATTATGTTTGTGAAATATTTGCTGATATAAACTAAATTTCTATAAATAAATAAAAAATACTTACCATCCCAGCAGCAATAAGACTTACATTCACACTAGTAAGGCCATTAGAACTATCATTTACACTGATATAACCTATATGCTTTTCAACGAACGAAGAGTAAATTCATTTAAAGGTTTATTTGAGAAGCAAGCATGACACTATGGAAAATGAAAGTATTCACCGAAAGTTTTAGCCTTGAAAATCGTGTTTGTGATGATGTAGATTGGGTCTTCTTAATTGGACACATTAAGCTGTTATGTCCTGTCTTCAAGTAAGTTGGACATATCATCTTCATTCATATCTTTGACATCCTAGTTCCACTTGCCACCTCACCTTCCTCCTTTAATCTTTTCTAGTTTACGTCTACTAGGCTCTACCCTGGTTGAAAGTGGTTCTGGTGGCTCTCTGTTAGTCTTTTTTCAAAATTTCTCTCCTTGAATCGACAGTATCATTTTCTCATATGCAACTAAGAACTTCTTGGCATTTTCCTCACCTGAAGCACCAAAACAAAAACACTTGCTTTCTTTTCTAGAAAGTTTCCACATCTAAGTCAGCAATTGTACTGCTTACGTTCATATCAAACCCTTTTTTTCTAATCAATCATTCAACTCTTTGTTCAGATGAAAAGTTGACCATGTTATGTATTCAAGGGCATAAGTGCAAAACAATTCCCTGTCCATGATGATACTATTCAAAAATTAGCATTTGCTGTGACCATCTAGGAGAAGGCACTATAGAAGCCAGCATGCATTTACAGCCATTGATGATGACAAGGTTATATCTCCTCAAAGCCTCAAATCAGAAAGAGATCACTTGGGCACTCACGGAATACAAAAATGCTGTGCCAGATGATCATCAATGAACTTGTGATGTTGGCTTTCCCAATTCACAACGGGAATGGGACGTAAGGAAATTAAACAAAAACGGGTTACCGCGATCTATAGGTCAATTAGGAGGCGGAACTTCGACACACTCCTTGTTACCCTCAGGCTGATAGTCCTCTACATTTTCTTCCTCTTCGGCTTCGTCTTGAGATTTGATCGAATCCGCTTCACATCGTTTTCTCTGAGGAATCACGTGAAAGAAGGACTCCTTCCAATCGTTAGTCTCCAAGAACTTGAGGAGTATCTCCACTACTTGGTTCACAGTAAGAACCTGTGATCAAGAAATAAGATATTCCACTCTTAGAATTGCAACAGCAAGTGCTGAAAGGGTAAAGCATAGGAATCTTACAGAAATGTCAATGAACAAATTTTCACCAGACATTGACTTTTGCAAAGACAGAAAACACCCGATTCTAGATTTCAACAGCACATATGGGGCTATATAACGAGAATTCCGTTCCAAAAGTCAGATCACACCAGCTCACAAAGAGAATCAGCCATCAAAGCCTAAGGGTTACCAAGCAATGAGAGACAATCTAGCTAAAATAAGTATGCAGATAAGACTAATCTAGGGTCTCCAAAGACAGTAAAATGGTAGAAATTGTCATCCAGCGATGATTAATTTAAACAGCACGATAGCATAGTGAATTGCAACAGTACTTTGCATTCAAATGTAATAAACTCCCACTCAGTTTCATAGTGTTTATCAACAGAAGCTCCACCATTGACCAATAACTGAGCTCAATAGACATACTCTCAACTCAAAAGTTATCGAACATACCGGCCCATGATTCCAAAATACAATTCAGATTAGCAAGAGAAAGGATATTTTTTACCTTGAGAATAGGAAGTTAGCTCGGGAATAGATTTGGAGCAGAAATGAGAAACAAAAAAAAATTGCTTCTGTTCCCGGGAACAATTTCTAGAAATAAGCTAATTTTCTTTTTTATTTTTCTTTTATTCCTCTCTATTGCCGCGGCCACCTCCAACCGCCCGGAGCCACCGCCGACCGCTGGCCGCCGCCGCCGCCGCCGCCGCCGCCGCCGCTCACCCTGCCACCGGACGCCGACCGCCGACCACCCCCGTGAGCAAGAATAAAAAAACAAATAAATACAAAAAAGAAACCGTTGCGTTACCAAATGCATTTCTATTCTTTTTCTACTCCAAGAGTAGAAATTTTGTATAGTTACCAAACGAGTTTTTTTACTCAGAAATTGTTCCCCGAAATAGAAATAGAAAAAAACTATTTCTGAAAAAAAAAACTCTTCCCCAGCCAAGAAGCGTTGTTATGCGCACCCTAAACATCTCATCAAAATGCATCAACGAGCATGAGGACTCATTTTGTCTCAAGATTCCATAGTGGTGACATAATATAAATAACCAAAAACTCTTAAATGATGAATTTCTGGTTTCTTTCCCAAAGGTAGTTCGAATGGAGTTCGCCCGTCAAGAATGCGAGTCGGTATGCGATTGATTAGGTGAGTTACAATGACCACACAATCTCCTAAAAAAGTTTCAGGAATAGATGAGTATATGTACAAGAACTTTCATGGATGATCCCTTGAGAAGAAAACAGTGAATGGCACTCACTATTGAAGAATTCTTTTCTATTGTTAGTTCTTATCCGTCAAATTGATTTTCCAAATTGATTATAGGATATAGAAAATAATATTTTTGAATGATGGAAAACTTAACTTTTTGACTACATAAGGAAAATCCATATGGTATGGGAATAATCATCAACAATCGTGAGGAAAAATTGACAGCCATCATGGTTTGCAATATGGTATGGTCCCCATACATCAGCATGGATCGGTGAAAAAATGTCATGCTTCACTAGTGGACAAATATGACATTGAGATTAAGGAAAGGAAGCAATATGTCCCAATCTTTGATGAAAAATGAGGTTCTTGTCATTGATAGTAGCATTACACAATGAATCCAAATCGCTTGAAAAAGCTTCCCTTAATCCACAATTCCCATGTCTAAGATTGAAGATATCCATCATTTAGTTATGCTTCTTATCTTACATGACGACTTTGGCAAGACATCGAATTGGTAATTTGCCCTCGATGTATATCATATCGGACAAAAATTTTGCTCACAAACTTTGGAAACAGAGAGGAGGTTGAAATGGAAATCAGGAATGTAGAAACATACCATAGTGTAATTAAGGGGCTAAGTTTTATTGTAGCCATACAAAAATGGGGAAAGATAGTTGTTCATGGATATCAAAAAATAAACTTTTATGACAGATAATGTGGTTACTAGCACCTGAATCAATAATTTATACATCATTCGTTATTGACATCATCAAGCAATAAGATGTATCAAGGCCTCCATGAGTTGCTGATATTGATCATGGGTAATCAGCTAATGAGCTTTATCATTATACTGGCCAATGACCTGATAACAGTTTCAAACTCCTTTTCCTTTTTTTCCTTTATCTTCGGGCTTTCCATGTAATTTCTGGCAAGTGTCAATTGCGTGGAGCACGCTTTTGCAGTAATCACAAAATAATTTTTCCTTACCTTTAAAATTCGGCCCACTAAGCCTGGATGACATGGCCAAATGGGAGTCGCTGGATTGTTTGAAATTCTGGACCTACATGGCTTAATAAGGCCCATCCGATCCAGCTGCTGAAAAAATTGATCAGGAGCCGTCCGATCGTATGAGAAGATCTGAGCCATCTATTCCAGGGTTCTTGAAGCTTCCATCTTCTTCCTCAGCTAACCTTAGAGCAATTTACATCTTTCCTTCTTTGTGCATTCTAGTTATCGCTGCTCGCTGGTCAGGGGTCGCTCAAGCATCAAGCAAGATGCTCTCCCCCGCCTTGGCGTATTCCTGCTACCATGTTGAGTAGTTTTCTACCCCGGTGAGTTGATGGGTAATGAGCTGGCGTTCGGGTACATTGGCGGCGGAAGTGTAAAGAGGGTCGCCAAGCTTTGGCCGGCCAATCGATGGCTGAGATCAGATACGGTAAGAAACAATGTTGTGGAAACGGGTAGGTATTTCCACCAGCCCAGCACCCTCGACTCGGATGTTTGACCCATATGAGAAATCCCCGATCCAGTGGATGGGCTTGCCTCGACCGTGGTGGTGGGCCTCCATTGGACTAATGTTGCTCTGTATGATTTTGTTGCCACGGAGAAACATGGGTCGGCCCATAAAATAATGGCCCAAATGGTATCTGGATAGGCAGCCATTAGATGGACTGCCCCTTTCATGGGTGGGCCCAAAACGGTCTAGCTCATGATCGGCTGTCCCTGATTTGGCAAGGCCTGGAAAGGAAGCCACTAGATGGGTGAAGTCTGAATAGGTTGTTCCTGATTCACGGTTTCTTCAGTAGACAGGTTGTCTTCTGCCACATTTTCTTGCAGGTTTGGTTTCTCCGGAGTTCTTTCCTCAGAGGCTGAAGAACAATCTTTGGTCATGGTGTCGATAAGGATAAAAAATTTGTGATTAATGACGTTCAAAAATTGATTCTCGCACCATAGTGCTAACCTTGTTTTGCATATTAGTTTTTTTGCAACAACAAAGGAGCAAAAAAAAAAATCGAGAGGGCAATCAAGGATGTGCAGAAGCTAGGCCAAAGAATGGAGGCTTTGATACCATGACATGAAATGGGAAATAGAACGTGGGAGGAATTCGTATTCTGTATTTCACTATGTATTCTCAATGTACAATGTTCGATAAATAGAATACAATGTGAGAAATAAAAGGAAAGAGTATTTCCTAAGAAGATTAAAGGAAATCGAACCTAATCCTCGATTGATATGTCAATCAATTACAATCCCTGATTAATGCAATAAGTCAATTATCCTTTCAAGCATATCTTCCAACATTCATCAGTATGGTATCAAATTTCTTTTTAAGTTTTGTGTATCATCTCCTAGAAGTGAGATAATGTTAGGCAAGCTAGTCTCTTGGACAGAGACATGTATTCCCTCTCCTTAATAGGTTGAGGTTTTAATGTTAAAACATATCTTTTATGAAATATATGCAAATCTCCTAGTGTTTTAGGTTATGTTGTGGTCATTTTTAGAAAGTTAATTTTGGATAGTTTTATTTTTACGTATTTATAAGTGCTTTTTTTTAAAAAAAAAATACATAACTATAGTTTTGATTTTCTTTAATTGTTCTATTTTTATATAGAAAAAGAAGGAACTATGCTCTTGGTATTAATTTCCTTTGATCTTGGGATGAAACATTTTATGCTTCTCCTTGATAGTTGTCAATCTTTTCTCTTGTTAGAGGTAGCAGTTTATTCGTTGCTAATTTTCCAACATTTTCAGAATAAAAAAGAAATATTTGATAGAGACTTATATCTTGCCTGAAGATTCTCATCCCTCATCATTTAATCTCATAACAACAGCTGATGAGATGGGATTGTCACGGGGCCAGTTGTACGTGTAATACTCAGGAAGCTAGAAGCCTAAGTAGTATTGACACATGACACAAACACACGACACGGCACGACACGTCGATACGTCATTTTTAAAAGATAGAGAATTTCGATATGCTGGGACATATTATATATTAAATGAATAATTTTATTTTTAATTAATTTGATTCGAATTCATAAATAAATATTCATAGTGACCAAACAAAATATGTTTTTTTTTTATGACCCAGGGGAACTCAGTACAAATGCTAAGGCAAAATGACCGACGGGCAAACCCCGGAACCGCACGAGGGAACCACCACCCCATGCAGTGACCAAACAATATGTTTCTATTAATAAGAAATTCGAAAGACATATTCATAGTTAATACATACCCATATTTGGGAATATGTTTCTAACTTTAATAAAAATTATTGATGAAATTAATGACTAACAAAAAATTATAATCAACTTATTTATATAAATTTATGATTTTCTATAATGACCAAAATTTATCATTATATAACATTTAATATTTTAAATTTTTGAAATCACTTTTTAGCATTACTTATTTATTTATTTTTAAATAAAATCCTGTTGCCTAGTTTTCTCATTCAATTGATGAAATTAATGACTAACAAAAATTTGAATCAATTTATTTATATAAATTTATGATTTTCTAGACCAAAATTTATCATATTTAACATTCAATATTTTAATTTTTTAAAATCACTTTTTAGCCTTTTTTTTTTTTTTAAATCCCCCTCCCCCTAACAAAACCACCAAAAACAAAAACTGCCATCCTTTCCCTCCCCTGTTTCTCTCTGCGCATCCCCACCACACCACGGAAACAAGACCGCCAGCCCAATCACCTGTCAAGGCTGTCATTTCCCTGTCATTTCCCATTTCCCTTAAAATTTGAAGTCATCCCCCACGCGCCACCCTCTACTTCAGAATCCCCAATTTAAATTTTTATCCACTCTTCTTGAAAGTCATCCCCCACATGCCACCCTCTACGGCCCGTTTGGGTCAAGATTCGAGGCGCTTTTCGGTGAAAAGCTCATCGGTGAGAAAAATTTAGGTGTTTGGTTCGGCAAAGATTTGGAGGTGTCTCTTGGCCAAATCTTTGGCGTTTGAAATCTTTGGCCCAGCAAAGCAGTGGGGGACTGCTTTGGGCCAAAGATTTTGGAAATGCAAGTCAACCTCTACTATTCATCCGTTAACTTCTTTTTTTTTTTTTTTTTTAAACCGATCATCTTTCCCTCACCCAAACGCCGTTGATCGGCGACGGAGTTTCATCGATTTTATTTTTATTTTTAAAAAATAATAAAAACCCTTTGCAAATGTTGGGTTCACCTTTTTTTTTTTTTGTCATTTTTATCTTTTAACAATCAATAGACCAACTTTTTATTAATACACTAGAATGATCATTAATTAACGAAGATGATTAATACTACAATAATTAAAAAAATATTCAAAGTTGAAAACAAACCTAAAAGAACCCTAGGCCAAAAGTTGAGCTTTGCATCTAATTTATAATCAAATTCTTTTAATATAAGTTTTAAATAAATTTACTAATATATATCTTTTACATTACTCTTAACATGAAAATGTAAAAGGTTAAATAGTCATTTTTTTTTTTTTGCAATTTTAAAAATACTAAAACTAAAAAACTTAATTTTTTGAGCTTTGCATCTAATCTATAATCAAATTATTTTAATATAATTTTTAAATAAATTTACTAATATATATCTTTTACATTATTTTCAACATGAAAATGTAAAAGGTTGTATAGTCATTGTTTCTTTTTTGCAATTTTAAAAATACTAAAAAAAAAATTAATTTTTTTAGCTTTGCATCTAATCTATAATCAAATTCTTTTAATATAATTTTTAAATAAATTTACTAATATATATCTTTTACATTACTCTCAACATGAAAATGTAAAAGGTTATATAGTCATTGTTTCTTTTTTGCAATTTTAAAAATACTAAAACTAAAAAAATTAATTTGGTCACATTAAAGGGCTTTTCAAATATATGTTTACCAAACGATCTTTGCATTTCCCTAAAACACTTTTCGGTTATAGTTTACCAAACGATCTAAAGATTTCGGAAAACCCCTTTACCTCAGGTATTTGCATTCTAAAGGCATTTCCCCAAAGTTCGAACCAAACGGGCCCTACATCAGAATCCCCATTTAAAAATTTTATCTACCTTTTGCAGCCGTAGCCTCGCCTCCGATCCTCCATCGCGGCATCGCAGTCGTGGCTCTCCTTCTTACAGTCGTGATCTCGCCGTCACTCGTGACCTTGTTTTCGCTCTCTCGCCCTTGCCTCCACCCTCCGTCCCCTTTTTCAATAATTTCCTCTCCCTTCGCATTTGCAGACCCCACCCCAGAAATCATCATGCCTCTCACAATTCTGGACACGCGTGTCAAAAAGAGTTAAATAAAATATAAATCCAGCCACGCTAATGAGCCCATATTAGAGACATTAAATAAATAATTAAAAATCAAACATCATATCTTAGGCGTCTCGATTCTGATTTGTCGATACCCCAAAAAGGGGGGAAGGAAGTCCAGCCACGCTATAAATGAGCCGATCTTATGGACGGGAAACAGATACATTCCATACTCCATAGCCAGAGTTCGTCTGAGATGAAAAAGGCCGTTTTTTTCTCCATTTCCATCCCACATCTGCCCGCACAAATCATCTTACGCTAAGCCAAAATCAAACGAGCATGGAGGAGCAAAGCGTACTACCGCTATTGATCATCTCCCTTGTAATCATCTTCTTAACTCGAAAGTTAATCGCAAGGAAGCCCGACCAAAACCTCCCTCCAAGCCCCCCCTCTCTCCCCATCATCGGCCACCTCCACCACCTGAAGAAGCCCGTCCACCGCACCCTCCTCGCCCTCTCCCGGACCTACGGCCCCATAATCTCCTTTAGCCTCGGCGCCCGTCGCTTCGTCGTCGTCTCTTCCAGGTCTCTCGCCGATGAATGCTTCACCCAGAACGACGTCGTCCTTGCTAATTGCCCCCGGTTCCTCCTCGGCGAGTACATCACCTACAACTACACCAACCTCGGATCCGCTCCCTACGGCGACCACTGGCGCAACCTCCGCCGCATCGGTGTTGCCGAGATCTTCTCCTCACGCCGCCTCGACGAGTCGCTCGACATCCGGAGAGACGAGGTGAGGTGCCTCCTCCGGAGACTGCTCAGTCCAGCCGAGGGGCCGGCCGGCGGCTTCGCGAGGGTGGAGCTGAAGTCCGCTTTCACCGAGCTGACGTTCAACGTGATGATGAGGATCACGGCGGGGAAGAGGTACTACGGGGAGGACGTGAGCGACGTGGAGGAAGCGAGAGCGTTCCGGGAAATGATCGAGGAGGTCGTCAAACACGCGGGGACGGCGTATCCAGGGGATTTTCCGCCGGTGCTCAGATGGGTTGGTTACCAGGGGTACAAGAAGAGGGCGGCCGAGCTCGGGAAGACGATGGACAGGTTTCTGCAGGGCTTGGTCGACGAGCATAGGACGAAGAAGAAGGAGGTGGCATGCGACAGGAAGAAGGAGAAGAGCATGATCGAGCACCTCCTCTCGTTGCAGGCGTCGGATCCGGAGTATTACACGGACGACATCATCAAGGGGTTCGTGCAGGTGATCATTCTCTGTCTCGCTTCGCTTACTTTTTCTTCCTTGATTTGTTCTTTTTAATACTTGATCTTGAAAAATGTTAAGCACACAAAGACGGCATTAATGATCACATCAAACCAAACCCACTGCAACCCCGCTGTCAACCTCTCTGGTCAGCCAACAGTTGGCACATCTAATTTTTGGGAAATGAGAAGGTGACGGCACCGTCACTCCTTGGAGAACTGGGATCTCATTTGGTGGGACCCACCAAATGGAATTCAATAAATAAAAAAATAAGAAAAAGATACTCAGGCATTGTTTGGTAAACAGTGTCTCGATTCGATTTTTGTTTTCGTAATCGGTTTGGGACGAGAATCGCGTTTGGTAAAATTTTTGTTTTCGAGCACAAATTTGTTACCGGAATAGATTTGGAGTGGACTCAGAAAAAAAAAAAAAAGTTGATTCCTGTTTCGAGAACAAATTTGATAATTAAAACCAACTCTTCTTCTTCTTCCCTTTCGCCATCCCGCGACCACTTGTCCACCATCGTTTGCCGCCGCCCCCGCCGCGATTACCGCCCGCCGGTCCAACAAGCTCACCGGGCCAAGGCGAGGTTTGGCGAGCTCGCCGGTGGCGGGCGGGCCTCGCCCGCCCCAACGAGGCTAGCTCGGCCACCGGCGAGGCTCGCCTAGCCTCGCCGGTGGTGGCCGGCAGCCTCACCCGGCCCGGCGAGGCCGGCCCGGCCACCAACGAGGCTCGACCTCACCCACCCACCAGCTGCCGGCGAGGCTTGGCCAACGAGGTCGGCCTCGCGAGGGCCGGCAACGCTCCAGTGAGGTTGCCGGCCAAAAGAAGAAGAAGAAGTATAGGAGAAAAAGGAAAAAAAGAAAAGACAAAAGGAAAAAAGAAAAGAAAACAAAGTAAAAAAATATTTAAAAATTAAAAGAAATTGATTTAGAACGGAATCAATGAAGACGCATCAAACACAATTCTATTTTAGAATCAGAAATTTTGGACAGATACCAAACGGCTTAAAATGCTTAGAATATGTTCCCGGGAACAGAATAAAAAAGAATCATTTATGATCATAATCTATTCCCAGGAACATAATCGTTACCAAACACGCCCTTATTATAATCTTCATCGACATAGAATACCTTTACTTAGAATTTAGAAAGAAGGGTTTAAAGACGAAACAAATGTTAGATTTTTATTAACAACAACTCTTATGATTAAACATTTTTCACACTTGCAATCTTGAATGAAAATATTCAACAATGAACAAAATGAATACAATTGTCAAAATAAAGAGTTGAATACCCAATTTACATAATTTAAAACATTAATAAATCCTGCTTGAGCAATCGCGGTCCAAATTTACTCAATAATTGAAATGATGATCATCTCGTGACTAAAAATTTAAGTATATTGGATTTGTTTGATTAAAATTTTTTACCTCGATGGTTTTTTCTTTATACAAACCCACTTTATTACCATGCTAGCCAACTTTCAATTTTTTCTCTTATTCGGTAATTCTTATAAATCTCTTTAAATTAGGTAAAATGCATGTGAGGGTTGCTAATTTGACTTTTATTATATTTAGAATTAGTGAAAAAAATTTTCATCATCTTATCTTATATATAACTTTTTACTATAAACTCTTAAATCTAAAAAAAAAATTAGAAATATCTTGTCAAGCACCATTAGGGCACTAATTATTTAATGTGACGAACTTCTCGAGTGTTAGTGATCCGCTTATTTAAATACCCATCAATAGACTAAATTGCCACTTGCTATAACGATTTGAAATGCCTACCATTAGTCTTAAAGTTGACTTGGTTACAGTCTAACATTATTGTCTATTGCAAGTTTCCCAACCATTACAATGTTTGTTTACTATAATATGTTGTGATCTCTACTACAGCCAAAACATTAATACCTATTTAGAATTTACTTCCTATTAATAACAATTATAGCCAAGCTATAATAGTTGTTCCCCAAGATGTGGGATAATTACCACAAAAAAAAAAAAAACCTTTAGTTATTGTACATATGCCAATTTAATTATAAACCATTTAATTTGGCCAATTTAGACTTAAACCTTCTGAAGATTTGCTAATACAATCATTTCAACCAATTTCGATTAGAAATTGCTGACATGTATGTTGGTCATCTTACATGGCACAATAGACATTTTCCTTTAAGAATTTGGCCCTTGCCCTATCTGTGGCCAGCAAGGCTTCAACCGAGGGTCACGATCCCCTCGCCGACCACAATGAAAAGCAAAGAAAGAAAATAAAATAAAAAATTATGAAAATTGTCTATATCAATGCCCGTCATGCCACATAGGATTGTAAGTGTCCACATCAGCGATTTCCAGCCAAATTTGGCTAGAATGACTATATTAACATATCGTCAAAAAGTTTAGGATTAAATTGATCAAATTGAAAGATTTAAAACTAAATTAGCAGCGTACAATATGTTTATGACTTTTTTGGTACTTTTTCCCCAAAATGTCCATGTATCTCTTCACGCTCTCACTCTACCAATGGTAATGATTGAAAATTACTGAACCGATCACTATAATAATATAATTTATATATTAATGATAATTATATAATATTTGGTAAAATGATTGTTTCATAAAAGTTAATTTTTGTTTATTATGACTAATGTATCCAAACTTAACCCTAACCATGAGTAAATCATTTATTTAGGTAAAAAAATCACTCTTATACTTTCAATACAACTTAATAATAAGTGTAATTATTGATTATTTGATCAAATATTGTATGCGAATATCTAATGTTCCATAATTAAAATTTTATAAATAATATTATACCTACTGTAATTATAATCAGTTTAATCAATATTTATAATAGTTTTATTGTAAATCTATGTTTACTCTGAATTAACACTATTATTTTGTCGTTATAATCAATATTTTATTAACATAGAATGATATAGTTATTTCTATATCATGCTTATCAATATTCACGTGCATTTTAATAATTTCATTAATGAAAATACATCATGGGGTGTATTACGCCCATGATTGATTATTGAGGTTATTTAAATTAATATTCAATGGAATTCTGACTTAAGGAGTAGTGGATATTCTGATGCTATAAGGTTCTTATTGCATATGCTATAATTGATATTAAATAGTGTGATAGATATTATGCTACTATAATCAAAATACATAACCTCACACCGGCGCACGCACATCTGAAACTACTGTGGCAAGTGCTGACCTCTAGTATTATCATATTCATAATCTTGATATATCCTTTAACCAGCCTTGATATGTGAGGCTTAATTCACGGCGTTAACTTGAAATATTTTTGAATGAGCAGTCAATACTGTTTGCTGGAATTGACACATCGGCATCCACCATGGAGTGGGCACTCGCCAATTTGCTTAACCATCCTACTATCTTGAATAAAGTTAAAGCAGAGGTTGATTCCCAAATTGATCAGAACCGTTTAATTGATGAATCAGATCTTTCAAGACTGCCTTATCTTCTGAATATTATCTCAGAGACACTTCGATTATATCCGCCAGCCCCACTTCTCCTACCACATTGCTCGTCCGATGATTGCATAATAGGAGGCTTCAGTGTGCCACGTGGCACAACTGTACTAGTCAATGCTTGGGCCATTCACAGAGACCCCGAACAATGGTCCGAACCGACAAGCTTCAAGCCTGAAAGATTTGAAAGCGGTGACGATAAAGTGAATAGGTTGGCAATACCTTTTGGATTGGGGAGGAGAGCATGCCCTGGTGCATCGTTAGCTCATAAAATGATGGGCCTGACTTTGGGTTCACTAATCCAATGCTTTGTTAATGATGTTCACAAGACGATACCGCAATGCAGGTCAAATGTTCAAAATTAGCTCCTTTTATTTTGCCTGTTTTCCTGTTAATAATAATGGTGATCCACTTATGTTAATGATGTTGAAAGAAGAGGGATTATATTTACTTACTATAGTTGCTCGTCAAATTTGAAGTAAAGTTTACAAGTGCCACATGTCTTTGAACTCTTGCATGGCCATGTGTTTCTTCAAAACAAGATTTTAACGTTAATTTTGGCACATAGATTAAGCCATGATTACCTTTAAGTGAGTCACTCTCTTCTTGCATCTGTGCTACCTCAAATTGGTGATTGCCATGCATAGTTACACCTAGCATTTGAATACCCATTTCTATCTTGGTAAAATTCTTAATAAAATCTCTCTTACTTTGGCAAAACAACCCTTTTCAACCTTTCCAGAAATCTTAAAAACACTTGCGTTCTCACATTCAATCCTAAAATTACTGAGCTAAACTCTTCAATTCAAGAGCTAGAAGGTGATGATGGTAAATTAGTGATTTGCTATTGTGTCAAGATAAATGAAGTTTTTTGATATTAAGTTAGTTTAAATCTACTTAGTACTTCTATCTTGGTGGGTTGGTTGAAATGTGCAACAATGTTTTAGGTATGGTGATTGTTAAACTTGTCTTGATTGTAATTTCCATGTTCGTTCTTGCTTCGTTCTGTTTCATTCTAGATAGTCAGAATCCAGTTATTTTGCCGTATTTGTCTTGATGACCCATTACATGTTCATTTTGCTTCATTCTGTTTCATTCTGAGTAGTCAGAATCTAGTCGTTTTACCATATATATCTTGATAACTCATTACATGTTTGTTCTACTTCGTTTTGAATAGTCAGAATCTAGTTGTTCTATCATATTTGTCTTGATGACCCATTGCATATTTGTTCAGCTTTGTTCTACTTTATTCTAGGTAGTCAGAAGATGTTTCTTCTATCATATTTTTCTCAGACCTTTTCCATATTCGTTCTGTTAGAATTTTACTAGTCAGTTCGTTTTGTTTGCTTCTGCTAGAATTTCCTATGTTAGAATCTGTCAATTTGTTTTAGTAGAATTTACTGTGTCCAAATCTATTTGTTTGTTTTACTAGATTTTACTAAGTCCGAGTCTGTCCATTTGTGAATATGCTCATTTTGTCGAATCTATCAATTTGTGAATTTGCTCGTTGATAAATCTGTCCATTGGTTCAGATATATTTTACTAATTTGAATATATTCAATTGTTGATTTTGTCCATTACTGAATCCGTTCATTTGTACAACTATTCATGGTTGAATCCATTATTTTGTTTTATAAACTTTTATCGAGTCAGAATTTACCCTTTTAATGGTTCAGACTTTGACAACCAGAATGAACTCGTTTGTTCCAACTCAAATTTCTCCCATTTGCATATTCAGACTTTACCTCCAAAATATACTTATTCGTTCAGACTCATAATATACCCATTTGATTAACTATATTTTAATGACCAGTACTTGCTCAATGTCCAAACTCAGAATGTACTCAATTGGATGTTGACACTTTAATGACCATAATATGACTATATGTTATTTCATACGTGGTTATTTGGTTAAAACATTAAATTGAGTTGAGAAATGCGTGTTATACTTGTATGTATGCATATATCATGACTTAAATGAGATTAATGTGATGCTGTCACCCATATGATGCTTAACGATGTCCCATGGTGAAAGTTTATGAGATGTCACAGCGGTTGGGATGTCAAGATGCCTCGAAAGTCGAGTTGCCCCCTGTAGTGAAAGTTTGCAAGATGCTATAGAGTTGCCATAATGGTTAGAATGCTCCGTGAGTCGAGATGCCCCAGGAAAGTTCGAGAGGAGGAAATATTAATAAATAAAATACGTTGTCATGTATGGAACCAATCATTGCTTAAAATGTTTATTTATGTGAAACATAATGTGCATATGCATGAGTCTAGATGGACATATTGTTGGATGATGATTTCTATGGTAAATGAAAATGAGAAAGGTAAAGACTAATAATGTTTTATCATACTTATTGGATTATTATGCATTCGCTTTGTGCGTACCGAGTAAAGTAGTAAGAGAATTCTTCTAACTTAAAATTAGATATTTCATTTACTAGATTTCGGCTTATTCCTTTTATCTTCTCAGATGTGTAGAATTGACATCTGCGGAGGGAGAAGTTGTTGATTGATGACTTCTATGTTTTAGAGTATAGTATGGAGACAGGTCTACTCAACCCCTACTCAAACTTTTATATTTTGCTTGTAATGTAATGAAGTTGTGAATTTAAATATGGTATAAATAAAATAAATTTAAGCAGGTTATTTATATTATTATGAGTTTCTTTGTAAAGGGATTTGGAAAATGTTGAATTACACTTCCGCATGTTAAAAGAAATTAATATTGATAAGAAACACATGTCACGAGTGACAATTCTGGACGTCACACTAGGGCGCTGTCTGAATATGGGCCAACTTTGGTTTTGAAGGTTCGGGCCAAGGGCCCCAAGATAGAGAAAGAAAATGGGCTCAATAAAACTTAAACCCAATTTGGTCACTACAAGACAAAATCCAAACCCATTCAACCAAAAGGCCAAATCAGGCCTAAAACTAAAACTCTTCTTCGATCAGCCCAAGCACGAAAGTCAGCAAACCCAATTAGAACTAGGCCCACCTGCACTAACCAATTTTCTTTTTTCCTTTTGCTGTCCCTACCCACGCCCATTTCATATTCCCAGAGCATGAATACGCCAATTTTCAATATTAAAACAAGGTTAACAAAAGAAAGTGCCGCTTAAGGATGGCCATTTCAAGCATTTAACAAAATTTCACCATCGTTAACCACCTGCACTTTGCCAGATCGACGCCTTCGAACATCACAACACGCAGAACACGCATGGGGAAAATATCAAAACACAAGGCAAAGGCACTGAAAGTTTTAAGGGACTCGAGCTTGGCAGAAATGAAATTTGGTTGAAAACGAGCTCAACAGTTAAGAACAATCTTGCGCAAATTCAAATGTCCTGTTAGACCAGTCAGAATTTGAGACTAAATTGAGCGGACTTGGTTCAGGCTTTTCTTCGAACGTGTGGAAGGCACCGGAAGAGAGAGGGTTTTAGAATTGCCCGACATGCGAACTCGCACCAAAACCAACAAACAACGGACCAGCAAACTCAACTTCAATATGAGGACGACTCATTTATATTCAATATAAACATGAAAGCAAGTTTGGCCATCAACAAAGAACGCGAACATGCGTTTATCTTAGACATTTCATCGAACAGATAGGGTGCATCGGCGGAGGGGAAAACGTTAGCTCTTTCGGGACTCGAATTCGCGCTTGGGTTTACAACAAACAACCAGGAAAGATAAAAAATAGCAATAGATGCGCAAACAAAAACTTGCGTGAACCGAACAACGGTGGCTCGGTACGGCGAGGCCCAAGGCAGGGCACAAGGAGGGAAAACATAGGCGGCCGGCAGTGCTCCCTACCCAGCTCGGCAGCGTCCAATGGTGCACGAGCTCGATAGATTGGGCAACATCCATCTGTCTGGCAGATCTCCAAGCCAGGATCCTCAGGAAACCGACACCCAAATCGGAAAAAAAAAAAAAAAAAAAAAAAAAAAAAAACGGGAAGAAACCTACCGTGGCTTTTACGTGAAAAAGAAGAGGCGGCGGGTCATCAGCTACGGTTCTGGTATGGTGGCCAATAGTGGCTCTCTCCTTCACACTCTACCCTCGCTCGCAACTTTCAGCTCTTGCTCGACCTCTTCCCCTTGGATCTCTCTCTCTCTCTCTCTCTCTCTCTCTCTATCCGAACCCTCTTTGTTCAAACGCCTGCCTCCCCTCCTCTCAATTGAGCCCATGGCCGCCCTAGTTATAGGCGATGAGCATTAGGCCAAAAAGAGCATCTTCTCTTCTGCCTTACAAGTAGTTAAGTTGAAATGCATATCATTCACTTTATGCGCAATTTTAATCCCGTTTACCATCTTGCACCTTCTGGGTCACTAGCCTCATAACTGGAGGAGCCCCCTACTCTATCCCGTGTACTTCAGTTGTCTAAGCTCGGCACCGGTCCCGATTTGCCTTATAGAATCGCTGTTCACCCACGAGGAGATGGTGTCGTTCGCGCATCACCAGAAGGAGGTTGTAGGTTCGTTCTCTCGCCACCTTTCCTTTCCCATGAGCATTAAGTCCACTTGCCACTAGCTTCATGTTGGTGGTAACTTTGGCAAGCTACTAGTTTAGGCTTAGGTAAGGCGATCGACTACGAGTTATATACGCTTTGGGGCAACGTCAAGAAATTTGTGTCCTTGTTTGCTCTCCACTTCCTCTCGTAATCTCTTCTTTATTGAAAAGAAAGGCTATATCGTGCCGTGGTCACTTCTGCTCGATCATTGGAATAAAACATGTTTTTTTTCTGGCCTAAGCAGATTGCTTGAATGGGAGGATCCTGAAAATGCCCCAGATCATAAATTGGGCCTTAGGATGTCAGAGGAAGTGCTCGGGCGGCTAGAAAATGCTGGACTGCAGTTAGCATTAGTATTTAGCCATGATGGTTCTTTTGTTGAGATCAAAAACGAATTGAGTTTCCGAGCGTTGGCATCTCGCCAGATCCTCATGGCTTCCATTTTTTGTACTGTAAAAAGCGTAGACTTCTCAGAGAGAGAGATATATATAGAGAGAGAGAGAGGGTAAAGAGGAGAGTTGTTAGCGTGGATCGAGGAATGACAGCCAGACGGCGATGCCCCCCGAACGAATCGCTCCTTTCACGGACATCACCAAGGAAAACCCCATTAGTAGAACGGTCTAAAGAGGGGCCCAAGGGGATGCTAACAAGTGTCGTCCCCCCTTTGGTTCGTGGGTGTTGAATTCAATCCTCTCGATTTTGTGCCTAAATTTAAGGAAATTTTAGCGGCAACAATTTATTCTCTTGAGACCAAATATGGCAATTTCGTCGAGCGAACCGGTCTCTAATAAACCAACTCCAGTTGTCCCTGAGAAATTAGATCTTCACGACCACTCATTTTTCGGTCACCAGAAGTATCGGTAGCGGCATCTTTATTGGCTATAACATGCAGAGGTTGATTTTGAATGTTCGATTCGGTATTTTTTTTTTATATCATATTTTCGACGATTGAATGGAAATAAAATAATTAAAATTCTAGGATTTCCGCAGCCTGAATTTACTACTTCAAACCGGCAAAGAGGCCTGGCTTTGCAACCGACAAATTCTTATGAATATCTACTAAACTTAGGGCTCCGTTTGCTTCACAAAAAATGAATAATTTAAAAAAATTGTAAAAAATATCACTTTTATCTTTCGCGAAAATTTAATAAAAAAAATCATCATCTACAAAATATTGAAACATAAATTGTTGTTTATAATAAAAATATTTTTTGGCTAATTAATTCAAGTATTATAAATCATCATTTTTAGGAAAATATCCTCCAAATCATTTATTTTATATGAAACAAATAGAGCATGGATATAATGAGTCAACTCATTTATCCTTTTATGGGTTTTCACTTCCACGTTGATGTTAAGAAAAGTTATCACTTCAAAAGAAGAAATGTGATATTAAATCAAGTAAGTGGATTCGTTTTAATCAAATAATGAATATGACATCAACATTACTATTTTAAGTAAAATAAATAAATGAACAAAATAATTAGCTTCGTGCATAAAAATATCAAAGAAAATATTAGACATGAGATTTCCTCTAATTAGTGAAGTTTACATAACAATTCAAGGCAAAATTTAAAACACACACATATATACGTATATATTTTGGTGTGATTCATTATTAATTATACTAGTGCTGTAACTATTAATTATATCGATCTCCCTGAAGTAATACTTTTTCCATCTGGGTGGTTTCATTTCGTGTTATTACCAATTTGGCATAAGAAGTAATAACTTGAGAAAACTTGCTGTTGAGATTCCTGGGGTGGTCCACGATTGTTAGCACGATATCTTGCAAATTTATTGCGTTGATTTCATTCCATTTGAAATTCCCACGATCTGATCCACCATAATTAATCATTTAGGAAAAAAAGAGAGAGTTTATGTTTTAGTAGTTTCAGTTCAAATTTGTTCATATTTTCAATAATCATTTCGCGTGAATCCAAGCAATAGAAAAATCTACATAATCTTGGTTTCATGGCAATGTTTTTACGACAGGAATCTCGCCATTATTGCCTTATATCACGCCTTCAATGCTCCTTGCCCTTTTTGTTCTGTTCTCTCCACTATATAAAACAGTCGATTTCTTCATAGATGTTCATGGAGATGAAGCAACCCGGGAAGCCTATGGAGATGGCAGTGAATTTTGAGAACGATCCGAGATAGTCTGAGCAGCCGATCGCTTACTAGTACAACGTTCAAGATATAGCGACGTCATTCTCGACCATTGAGAACACATTTTCCGGTTCCGAACGGCTGTTTTGTTGCATTTTCTCAAGGAAAGAGTGATTGGAGCATTGCTCGAAACCATCGGTTGCCAACCAATATCTCTCTCTCTCTCTCACTCTTTCGTTTGATGTATCAAACCACGCGTGCTTCACATAAGCATCTCGATAACATTTTCTTTGTCATTGCTTATGATCTCTATTGAGATTGCTTAAATGTCATGTCAAACTGTTGTACGAGCTGCGGCGAAAAGAATGCGATGGAAATACTAATGTGTAGCACGCATGATTTGGTGTTTTGAGAAGTCAGGTTTGGTGCTAATTCGTGACTCATGGTTTCGAATTTCATTCCTTTTTCTCTTGGGCATTGAAATCATGCATGCTTCACATTAGCATCTCCATCACAGTTTGTTCGTCATAGCATATGAACGATGATGCAATCCGAAATGACTCAAATTGAACTGCGACCTAAATCGTGGTGATTATAGACGTTTGTGGTGGGCAAAAGGTATATATACAAATATGTTCAATATTTCAGAAGAACTTTCTTGTTTGAATCAAGAGAATAATGATTATGACACTACTCGAGCATAAAAACGTGCCCGGCATAAAGTCATTTCGAGCTCTCATACAAGCAATGGCAACAAGAATACGATGGAAATGCCAATGCGTGACATGCGTGGTGTGGTGCATAACGACTAGGGTTTTGATCAATGCTCCAATCCTATTCGGGATCAACAATTTTTCTATGTGCCTAGTTTTAGCTGTCCATTCATACATAGCCAAAGGCAAGAGGTATTCCCAAAATCCCTTTCTCGATCATGCTCTTCTTATATTTCCCCATTTTAACATACGAGTTATCTCAATGTACATCATGGTCTTTGATTTTATTGTAAAGATCCAAACTATTTTCTTGTTTTGTTCTTTGACGTACGGGTATCTAAGTTCAAATCCTACCTTTTTGTAACATTGTTCAATTAGTGATGTTTATGTCCAAAATGATCACTATAGAAGCGTTTTGTTGGGCATAAGTGTGTGTGGCAATGTAATTTGCAATATGCACATTTGTTATGTACACATCTCTATATCATTAAAATGGGTTGATTGACCACAAAATAAGGGAGAGCGGGTTCCGGTGCCACTTGCCCATCTACCTAATCTCAAGCTTCATTTGTTTTGTGGAAAAATGAATAATTTGAAAACAATTTCTCTAAAAATAATCATTTGTATCGCTTACAAAAATGAATGAACAAATAAATTTGCATTGTCCGAAATATATTTATACATATAATGTCGTCAATAATAAATATATTATTTATTGAATAATTATTTTGATCAAAATAAATGATCATTTTAAAGAAAATATTTTAAAAATCGTTTATCTTAGGCAAAACAAACGGAGCATCACTACATGTTCCACTTTCAAGATTTATTTCCGTTACTTTTGATCTCCTCCTGACGGTTTGGCCCGGCCCAGCCCATTCACGTATTCCTCTATGAGCTTACGTTTTTATTTTCTAATTTGAAATCTACCTATTTAAAAAAATATATATATATATGCGCCATTCTGAATTATTTTCTCAGCACACAAATCACTACTTTATACGACGAAATTCTATAAATCTACACTTCTAACTTTTAGAAACCAGGGAAAAAATAATACATAAATTAGAGCAAGGAAAGGATGATTTTTTTTTTTTTTTGTGATTTTAACCTGTAAATTAAGTCATTTTATTCCACGGAATATATACTATGACTTATAAATTGAATTATTCCAAATTACGAATCTTGAAATTTCTGAGAGATGGGTGCGGTTTCCCCTCCTCGAGGAACGGAACGCATTAATGCTTAATTATACAGGATTCCCCTTTTAGTATGCGAGGCATGAGTAGTGTTCAGAAACTCATGGGATCATGTGTTCGACTTTATTCGACCATGCGCAAACCTACTGAATGAATATGATTCGCATGCTGCCCAATGAGGTGAATGATTGCACAAGAATCTCCCTTCAATAAATTAAAAAGATTGCTCTAGACAAAACATGACTTTATACTGAATAATTTTTTGTTAATGCGGATGTCAATGATCGTGGCTCATGTGAGAGGCCCTCGGCGAGGGCCACAACCTCCCCAATAGACAGTAATGGCAAACAAAGAAAAAAATTTAAAAATTTTTTATGTCAACATTGTTATGCCATATAAAACAGTTAGCGTATGGTTTTGGACTAAATTAGCCAAATTAAAATATTTATGACTGAATTGACATTAATTCATTAGATTTAAGACTTTTTTTTTGGATAATTTTCTCTCACTAATTATTATGCATGAATCCTTTCCCAATCAAGTACATCGAAAGAAACTCTATACTAGCCTAACTACTATAGGGTAAATTACTTTTTTATAATTTTGGATTAATGTCACAAAAAAATATTAAATTAGAAATTGGTCAACTCGTACCGTATGTACTCTAAATTAATTTTCACATCTCAAAAATCAGTTGAGTGCATAGAAAATCTCCATCCATTGTTAGATTTTAAAGGAAAAGAGGAGATGATGATGACGAAGAAGGAAGAGGAATAATTAGTGTACCACTAGGAATCCCACCATAACTTGTCAAAAGCGATCTACGTTTTCCCTTAAGCAATCAGTTGTAAGACCAGCACAATATGCACATGTCACGTGTAGAACTAATGTGTGGAACTATCTGACGAAGCATAGAAGCAGGGATGATTATACATGTACTGCGACGTGGAATTTCTCTAAATTCAACTTCTGTTTTTAACAACATATGCCATATGACGATATTCAGAAATCCATGCTATTTCCACCCTATAGATATCTAATCAACCCCATTTTCATCAAAATGACAAAATCGTCCTCAATTTTTCAATGGCAATTTAAAGTGGATTGCCATACTGCTTGTTTTTTCTAATTTTTTTTATTTGTTTGAGAATTAGTTATTTTAATTGAGTATTACATATATATTTTATTTGTTAGTATATTAGAGGAAAAAGTACATATAAATATTCCTACAACATTTTACATGTGTTTGTCTTTTTTATGAAAACTGGATGGACTCAGTCATATGTAATAGGTAGAAGTATCACCGCCCTATCTAAATTAGCCCATTTAAGAGAGGTTTAGCCTAAACAAATAGTGATAATCAAACGCCGGCACTATTTCCACCCTATCAATGACTGAATCCACCCCAATTTTACCGAAAAGAGAAAACCGTCCTCAATCTTTCAATCGCAATTTAAAATGGATTACCACGTTCCTCCTTTTTTCTATTTTTATTTATTCTTTTGGGATCTTAAGAATTTCACATATTTTAGTCTTTAGTGTAACGGAGGAAAAGCACATATAAATATTCCTATAACGTGTCACATGCTTTGTCTTTTTTATGAAGCCTCAGTGGACTTAATCATGTGCAGCTCCACCCTATGCTATCACTAAATCCACCTCAATTTTACCAAAAAGAGAAACCCATCCTCAATCTTTCAATCACAATTTAAAGTGGATGGCCACACTCCTCCTTTTTTCTATTTTTATTTATTCTTTTAGGATCTGATTACTATAATTAAGAATTTCACATATTTTAGTCTTTAGTGTATCAGAGAAAAAACACATGTAAATATTCCTATAACGTTTTACATGCTTTTGTCTTTTTTATGAAACATCAGTGGACTTAATCATGTGCAGTAGTAGGTGGAAACGGCGCCGCCCTATTTGAATTACTCCATTAAAGAAAGTTTAGCCCCAAACCCAATTCAATTAAAAAAAAAAAAAAGACAGAATGTCCGTTCGCCGGGGCAAGAAAGGAAACGCAGTTGACTTTTTCCCAGTCCCCAGTCCCCAGTCCCAGTCCAAAATGCCCAAAAAAGATAACGCCACGTGGCGAACGGACATCCCGCCACGTGGAAAGCCCCCCCCGGGGGGCACGTCTCCCCAGAACCCCGCCCAAAAAGAACCGTTCAACTCCACGAGCTGGGCGTTCGCGGCTTCTTCTTCCTTCCTTCCTTCTCCGAGCCGAACTCCGAAGCGAAATCCCGAACCCGAACCACCACCACCACCTCCGTTCCTCCGAGGTCCGACAATGGCGGACGGCGCCGGCGCGTGCGGTGCGGTGGAGGAGTTCCTGGCGGAGTGCGAGCGGTCCGGGGACGCCGCCTACGCCGCCTTCCGGAAGGTGCTGGAGCGCCTCGAGGACCCGGCCACGCGGGCCGGGGCGCGGGCCTTCCTGTCCGACCTCCAGCGGCGGCTCGGCGCCCGGCCGCCAGCCGCCGAGCAGTGCTTCGACCGGTTCCACTTCCAGATCGAGGAGATCGTCCTCGACCAGTACCAAGGTAGGACTCTCGTCTCTTCTCGTCGTCTCGTCCGGAGCCGCCGGTGCGGCGCGGTGTTGGAGGCCTCCGATGAGGGAGCTTTGTCCGAATGCGATGAGTGGATCGTAGTCTGAATCGGCGAATCGCGCTGAACTGATCGGAATATCGCTTTCGTCGATAGGAGCTGTTTTTTTTTTTTTTTTTGATTTCTTGTGCGAATGTGAAGAGGAAAGAACCGATGAGCTGCAACGGCATCGCTCCAAAGTTGATCTTTGTTTCTTTCTTTGGATTTCTTGTGCGAATGTGAAGTGGAAAGACCGATGAGCTGCGACGGCATCGCTCCAAAGTCGGTCTGTTTTTTTTTTTTTTTTTTTTTTGGATTTCTTGTGCGAGTGTGGAGAGGAAAGAACCGTTGAGCTGCGACGGCATCGCTCCAAAGTTGATCTTTTTCTTTTTGGATTTCTTGTGCGAATGTGAAGAGGAAAGACCGATGAGCTGCGACGGCATCGCTCCAAAGTTGATTTTTTTTTTTTTTTTGTCGCTTTTATGTTGAGGTTCGATTCGGAGGGAGACGATGCGGACAGATGAAGTCAGATTTGAAAAACCATGTGTGGTGCACGGATTAGTTGTCTGTTGTTTTCACGAGAAAAAAAAATGGTGAAGTAGGATTGAAGACAGGACAAAAAAGATGTTCAGTGGTGTACTTAGCCGGACTCGTCTTGGACAAAAACAGTTCAAACTGCTAGATCATTAGATATGGTGTCTTGTTTCTGCCCAAGGCGGAAGCAGAAATTTTTATAAATATAGTCGATTTAGGAGAGGACACCATTTTCTTGGCTGATGAACATGAGCACCCTTTTTAATTCGTCCTGAAAATGCTAAACCATAGATAGCTAGCTATAAGCATGAAAAGAAGTGGAGCCAATTTTGTGGTGGTCCGCGAGCTAATTTTGATGTGTGAATTGGGCGAAATCCCCATCCAGGCGTGGGTGAGAGACCATATGGTACTGCAACGGGCTAATAGCTTTTACCCATGTCTCTTTTGTAGCTACCCACGGTGGAAACGGAACGGATCAGGGTAAGCGTTCCCTTTGACCGAGCACAGTACTGGCTCCACTTTCCCAGTGCTAGTTGATGATTAGAAGACGAAAATGAAGATATATTTTCCAAAATTTCTGCAGGATCAGAGAAGCTTTCTTTGATATTTTAGTTTATGGAAGACTGATGACTTAAGGGAGAGATATATTTTGGTACCTCAGCATATAAATTTTCCTTTTGCTCTTTCTTCACCTCAAATGTAATCACATTTTCATAGTATTAGAACCAAATCGGATCTATCATGAAGCTCCGTACATATACATTCCAAACTAATAAGTAAAATTGTAGCATTTTCTTGATGTATCAGCCTTCCAAACTTTACTATCTCTGTGGCTAAGTCTTGCTTTCAGGATGTACTACAACAGGATTGGTCAGTTACCTAGAACTTATGCTGATCATCAACGGAATTGAAACTAGTTCTGATTCCCAAGGAGCAGTATTCATATATAACCAGTTACTTTTCCGGATAATTAGGATTTCATGGAGCATCAAGTATTTATATGTAACTTGTTACTTTTCCAGATTATTAGGATTTCATGGAGCACCAAGTGGTTTACCACTTATCATCTTTCTGTGAAGTCAGCTCCACTAGACAATTTTTGCAGGTTATCAGGGAAGGAAGAAGCTGACAATGATGATAATTCCTAGCATTTTCGTCCCAGAAGACTGGTCATTCACCTTTTATGAAGGACTAAATAGACATCAAGATTCAATCTTCAAGGATAAGACTGTTGCTGAGCTTGGCTGTGGCAATGGGTGGATTACTATTGCAACTGCTGCAAAATGGTCACCCATGAAGGTGGTTTTCTTTTCTTCCAGCGTACTTCATACGGAGAGTTCTCCTTTTTGCTATTCTTGTTATATTTGGATTTTAGAATGCACTTGTAGATGTTCTAGCTTCTAGGATCCCAGATTAACTTTTATAAGCAAAAGAAGTTGGTTTATATGTGTCGATGTTGCTGCGAAATATCCTTGTGATGTGTTAGCGTAGTTTTTGGTCCTCTTTGTTCAGAAGTTTCAGTTACAATCCGATCTGAAGTTTGTCTATGATTGTAATGCAGGTGTATGGTCTTGATATTAATCCTAGAGCAGTGAAGATTTCTTGGATAAACTTATATCTGAATGCTTTGGATGAGAAGGGTCAACCTATTCATGACAGTGAGGGGAAAACTTTGTTGGACAGAGTGGAGTTTCACGAATCTGATCTTCTATCTTATTGTAGAGATAACAATATCAAACTTGAACGGATTGTCGGATGCATACCTCAGGTTCTGTTACAAGTGACAGTTTGTAGTTCTTTCAATGTTAATAACATGTCCTAACAGCTCTGATTTCCTCTTACTCCTCTTTACATTAGAGATGCATTTGTTTTGTGGAAAATGAATAATTTCAATAATATTTTCCTAAATTGATTGCTTGTATCTCTTACAAAAGTGAATGTGCAAAAGAATATTTTTATCATCCATGGAAATGTTTAGACATAAATTGTTGTCGTGACTAATTATTTTAAGCAATATAAGCAATTACTTCTAGGAATGTTTTCCATATTAGGAATGTTTTCCATATTATTCATTTTCCATGAAACAAACGAGGCCTCGGTTTCATTTAGCTGAGCAGTTGTAGTTATTGTGAATTTGGCGTGTGCATAATTGAGTGACACTGTCAGAATTCAACCTCTTTCTGCTTTCCTTGGGCAGATCCTCAATCCCAATCCTGATGCTATGTCTAAGATGATAACGGAAAATGCAAGCGAGGAATTCTTGCACTCCTTGAGTAACTATTGCGCTCTTCAGGTTCATTTAGATTTCATGCTATATGCTTTTACATCTACCGCAAATTCAAATTTAACTGCATAATGAAACTATAGTTCTAAGTCTATGGTCTTTTTGCTGGGAAAACTTGCTTCTTTACCTCATCTACATATTGGCAGTTTAGTTGCATTGAGTTTAACGTTCCATATTTACTTCAAAATATCAAACGTCTCCTGATTTCTTTGGGTGATATTGAAAACAGAAGTCTACTGTTTGTTATCTTCATATTGGTTCCTTAAGTAGCTTTTACCTTTGTTACCCTTGAAGAAAGTATAAAATCATGCCCGATAATTTTGATGTTGGTCTAGTGGAAACCCCTCGTGGTGAAAAGCCATGGTTTCACCCCCTTTGGTAATTAATTTCAAAGAATGGGCTAGTTTCTCTGCTCAAAATCATCCTCTAAGGTGTTTGATCCTTGTTGAATTTGCTGGTTTTCAGCGTGCGTATCCTTTGTAGCAGCATGTCACCATATAGGTGCTCCATCAGTAGTATCCCTGCTATTTGTGTCCTATCAATCTTCTATTAACATGTTTTGGGTAGCATTTGGAAGGATTGAAGAGACAACTTGAACACATTTCACCGCAATTGCAAGTTACTGAGAGAAATTTAAAGTCTGCATGACATGAACATGAATGACTACAAATTGACATCTGAAAATGTTTTGACCTATCTTGTTGAAAATCATATTAATATCACATGGGTCAAAATTTGAGCTATTTATGCAATGACACAAAACAAAATGAAATTCAACATGAGCATGGCGACACAACAGAAATTGCATCCTTTATTCAGAACAGGTTACAATATGAGGAAGAAGTTCATGAGCCAGTCCTTTTCTTGTCTTGATAGACATTACCCTTTCTCTCTCTCTCTCTCTCTCTCTCTCTCTCTCTCTCTCTCTCACACATGCAGCACACGCATGCGTGCACGCGAGCACACTATCAAGTGAACAGAAGCTTAGTGTTTCTCTTTATTTTTAGTTAAACAATAACCACTCAGTGCCTGACATAAATTATGTTTTTTTCCTTCCTATTTCTATTCTTTTAAGCTTGTTAGTTTCTGCTTTTACCTAACTTTATCTGATCATTAGCTTAGTTTTAGTTTGAAACTTTTAGCTGACCACTTCCCATCCAGCTTTCAGTTGAAGAGTTGGTATTTTCTTTCATTCAACTGAATTTTGTACTTGTTCTTACGTAATCATTCCAAATATTTTCATTGTAGAGTTAATTTTCTTTTGACTATGTTTATGTAAAAATTTAAATGCTTGTTGGTGCATTTCACGCCTTAAAGTGCTGCTCATACGGATAGTTACCTAGGCTATATCATATTGTTTTTGAGTCCATATATTTGTTTACTTTTCCTTGACTTTATTGACCCAGCTTGTGCCGTAGGTAAGAACCATGTCCCTAACTCCTTTATATGTTTCTTATTTTAGGGCTTTGTTGAGGATCAATTTGGGTTAGGTTTAATTGCTAGGGCAGTTGAGGAAGGAATTGCTGTTATCAAACCAGCAGGCATAATGATATTCAACATGGGAGGTCGTCCTGGGCAAGCTGTCTGCAGACGTTTATTTGAGCGTCGTGGTTTCCGTATTGACAAGCTCTGGCAAACTAAAGTATTACAGGCAAGTCATAACAACCACATGGAAACCTCAATATGGCTCCATGTTACTATATTCCATTCATTCAATATCCTTTGGTGTCATTGACATGAGAGATGGTGTTTCTAGTATACCCAAGATGAACTTCTTTTGAATGGTTGTTGTTACAGGCTGCTGACACAGATATATCAGCCTTAGTTGAGATTGAAAAAAATAGCCCTCATCGTTTTGAATTCTTTATGGGGCTTGCCAGTGATCAGCCTATTTGTGCACGGACAGCATGGGCGTATGGAAGGGCTGGTGGCCGTATATCTCATGCATTATCAGTATATAGTTGTCAACTACGTCAACCAAATGAGGTATGTCTGGTTCATGCTCTTATATCCTGCAATCTTGCCATTTGAATCTCATAAATTTTCATTTGCTTAAACTCCAGGTAAAGACAATCTTTGAATTTCTGAAGAATGGATTTCACGATGTCAGCAGTTCTCTTGACTTATCTTTTGAAGATGATTCTGTTGCTGATGAGAAGATTCCTTTCCTAGCTTATCTTGCTAGTACTTTGAAAGAGAGTTCATACTTTCCTTATGAACCACCAGCAGGAAGCAAAAGATTCCGTAATCTAATAGCAGGCTTCATGAAAACATACCACCATATTCCACTCAATGCTGATGTAAGTCGTTTAATATTATCTTTCATCTAGTCAAAACTGTTTCTTGACAGTCCTCCCTAGAAGCTTGTCTTCTTTGTCCTCCTTGATTCTGCTAAATTCGAGTGACAACAATCTCTCAAAATGTTTGACTACTCAGAGTAAAGAAATCGTGGTTTTATTGTGTCCTTCTTTTTTGCTGATATTTGTTGTGAGGTTTTGCCAATGTTTCTCATCAACTGGATGGCGCACTGGCTAATTCTCGATCCATTTTTTGTCCTGTGCTGAAGAAAAACTATGTAGAGAAGAGATATATGTTCTTTCTAAATGGTCACTTTAGTCTAGAGTCATCCTATCTTTCCTTTCTTATTTAACTGTACATATTTTTACACCTAGCAACATTGATAGACTTAAATAACATGTATTCATACTAAAATATTTAAGTTTCTGACCATTTTTTTTTTCAACTCTGATTCCAGAACATTATCGTCTTTCCTACGAGGGGTGCTGCTATTGAGAATGCTCTTCGCCTGTTCTCGCCTCGCCTCGCAATTGTCGATGAACATCTGACATCAAACCTGCCAAGGAAGTGGTTAACATCATTGGTGATGGAGGTAAATGATGCATATTCCTGATGCCATGCGTCTTTGCAGCAGTTGTCCTTGATTAGATAAGATCTTCGGAATTATCCTTGATTAGATTGATGTCCCACATATCTGTCTTGACTCCTTTTTCATGGCCATACTTCCTACTCTCCTCCACCCTACTTATATCTTATAACTTTCCCTTAATAGAAGACTGATGCTGTGATGAAGGTGTAAAGCATTACATGTGGGTGAAGGAATTGTTGAGTCTCAACAATTCCATAAATAGGTAAAAAGAAATGTCAGTATTCAAAGTTGAGAACTTTGGCTCTGAGGCTCTTTTAACAAATTGAAGTGAAATGTGCCCCTTCTCTCAAAGCTTAAGAAGTTATTTAATTGTGTAAAATACATCTTCACACATTTATTTGGCGCAACTGGGACCTCCTTTCAGTTGATCAATTTCTTCTTAAATCCATTTTGTGCAAACACGTTTAAAATTGAATTTCAATATGTCGAGTGACTCACGATATTTTTGTAAGTTACTTCTCTCTGTAAGTTTAGCAGTTGAAAATTTCATTTTATATAATATCAAGGACTTAAAATGTTCAGAAATTTGTAAATACTGACATTTAAAGTTGAAATCATTTCTACAATTTGTTATGTAGACACCTTTGACATACATAAGTTGACCCAGATGGAGGCTTTTGCCATTTAATTGCCTTATAAAAGGGCATAATTGTAACAATGAGAATTACAAGTCGTCCAACAGAATTATCAACTTCATCTATTTGAACAGACGCCAGTTGGGACCTCCTTTTGAAATACTTCATTTTTTCTCGTCATAAGTTATATTTTTCTTATTTCTGTAGGATGCAGAAGCTAAAGATCCTTTGGAGGACGAAATTACAGTAATTGAAGCACCACATCAATCAGATTTGATGGTAGAGCTGATAAAAAGGTTGAAGCCCCAGGTGGTCATCACTGGGATGGCTCAATTTGAGTCTGTCACAACTTCAGCTTTTCAGCATCTGTTAGATATTACAAGAGACATAGGATCGCGTCTTTTTTTAGATATATCTGAGCACTTTGAGCTATCAAGTCTTCCAGCATCCAACGGAGTCCTAAAATATCTTGCCAGAAAGCCTTTGCCTGCACATGCAGCAATCATATGTGGGCTTGTGAAAAATCGGGTGAGTGAAGTACATCTTTTAAAGTGAATTAATGTTCATTTTGTTCATGGTGGCTCTTTTTTTATCGTTAAATCCATTCTTGCAGAATTAAATGAGACCGTGAGATAACTTGAAGTTATACTTGTATATTCAATTTAGTGCTTGTGATGATATGGCTATTGCAATAATAACTAATTTCAAAGTATTCATTGTGGCCGTATGCTTGGTAGGTTTATAAGGACTTGGAAGTAGCTTTTGTCATTTCAGAAGAACAGTCCATCTTCAAGGTGTTGTCGCAGACAGTTGAATTACTAGAAGGGAATACTGCAGCAATTAATCAAAACTATTATGGTTGTCTTTTTCATGAGCTTTTGGCTTTCCAACTTGCAGACCGGCGTCGACATTCAGAGGTTTGTTTGCACTTTTCATGTTTTCTTCAGCATAGTATTATGTCCTTGTGTAACAGTTGAAAAGCAAATTTGATATTGCTGGGACAATTATCAACTTCTCACAAAGCTTTGAAAAGAGTCTCCTGGTCAGATTATTCTCAGCTAATAAACTTACTTCCAATTTCTGTTAAATAGGAGTTCTGACCAAAAAACAATGTTCTCTCAAGGCTATCTACTTGTCCCTGGCCGGAGAACTTGGCAAACTTTTATAACACGAAATGAAGCAAAACTTTCTTGAATAAGTTCCAGTTTACACCATCTCTTTTCCTCTTTGGTACTTATGAACATGGGTCATAAAATGCTGCATCATGGTCAAGTTTGTTGCATGGGCAGATTTTGTGAAAATAGCAATTATTGACAGCCACTATTTTTGGGCTTCCAGTTTGCCGTGGATATTTTTATCGTCTCACGTACGACTCTCTTTCTGCATTGGGCACACTATGTACTAGATAATCCTATAATCTTTATAGCAGTTCATTGACGTAGGTAGTTGGCTATCTTTGGTTCTTTTAAAGTAAGTTTTTGATGTGAATATGTCCTTCAGAGGGAAGCACAAAAGCCCACGGCAGTTGATTCAATTGGAATTGCAAATTCAGCTATCTCAGTCCTTAATGACTCTGAGTTGTCTATTAGTGAGGATCAAGGCTCTTCTTTGATTCATATGGATGTGGATCAGAGCTTCTTACACGTGCCTTCTCCAGTAAAGGCAGCTATTTTTGAAAGTTTTGCCCGACAGAACATGTCAGAGGCTGAGCTGGATGTTGGACCGAATATTAGACAACATATTAAGAGTGAGTATGGGTTTCCAACAGATAGTAGCACAGAACTTATCTATGCTAACAGCTCGTTGTCTTTGTTCAATAAGCTGGTCCTCTGTTGCATTCAAGAGGGTGGGACCTTATGCTTCCCGGCTGGCTCAAACGGGAACTACATCTCTGCTGCTAAATTTTTAAAGGCAAATATTGCGACTGTCCCTACGCAATCTGTGGAAGGGTTCAAGTTGACTGAGAAGTCAATTAGTGAAGTGCTTGAGACCGTGAAGCAACCATGGGTTTACATATGCGGCCCAACAATCAATCCTACTGGCTTGCTTTACAGCAATCATGAGATTGAAAAGATATTATTTGCATGTGAAAAGTTTGGTGCAAGAGTTATTATCGACACCTCCTTCTCAGGATTGGAGTTTGGTTCTGATGGTTGGGGTGGTTGGGATCTTGCAAATAGTTTGTCAAAGTTAAATTCCTCCAGCAATCCAGCTTTTTCTGTGTGTCTGCTTGGGGGACTGTCGTTTAAGTTGCTTACTGGAGCATTGAAGTTCGGCTTTCTGGTTTTTAACCGGCCAAATATGGTTGATGCATTCCACAGCTTTCCAGGATTAAGCAAACCTCATGGCACTGTCAAGTATGCCATTAAGAAGTTGTTGGGTCTGAGGGAGCGAAAAGCAGGGGAACTAATGGATGCTGTTGCCACCCATATAGAAATGTTGAAGAGTAGATCGAAGCGACTGAAGGAGGTAATAATCCTTTTCTTTGCAGGAAGCTTTCCATTTACTATGTCATGGCTTTTGCTGTTTTCAGATCCAGTCGTAAATCTGGTTATAATTAAGGGAGTTGCAGAAATGGTAATGGATGTTCGTGTGCTTGGTTTGACATTTAAACTCCATGCCAGAGTGGGATTCCACTATGAAACATTGAAAGGGGCTCACTTGGGCGTAACTGTATTATAATTTCCTCTCATTCTAATTAGTGCAACTCTTTTAACAGTTGCGGCCCTGCCATAATGAAAGTTCTGTTCCATATGCTATGATAAGCAACAAGCACTCACTATTCAATAGTAAAAGTTGAAAGAATAGTTTGTTGGGCACTTAACAGGTGGCTACATTTACTATATAACTCAAGGCCCCTTTTGAGTTGGGAGTGGCAACTTTGTGGCTCATATATGGTACAATGGGTTTTGTCCATTTTGTAGTTGCAATGATGGGCGTTTTGGTGAAATGCTCATCTCTACCCAGAATAGCTCATCCATAAGGAATGAATTGAGATCTGTAATTGTAGTTGCCTTTGGTCTCTACTCTATTTCCTAAGAGCACTAGAAATAGTTGGACCAGGTTGAACAACTCCTTGTCCAGCTATGATCTATCTTTCAATGTGATACGTGAGTATGAGCTGAACTTGTAGTAGAGATTTTGTTTCCCTCATTTAGAATGCTCTCCATTTGGTGACATATGGTTTTATGTCTGCTAATGTTATTGCTAATTAGTGTTGTGCAGACCATTAAGGCTTTAAATCAGCTAGTTTTGCATAGTGCTGATCCGGATGTGTTTCGTTTTACTTCTCATGCTATATCCTTTACTTTGTGGTACGTGGCAGACGCTTGAGGAGAACGGTTGGGATGTTCTAGAGCCTTGTGCTGGTCTTTCGATGGTGGCAAAGCCTTCTGTTTACCTTGACAAGACTCTCTCCATCAAGCCCACTCCTAAAGATGGCGTCTGCGCAGAAGAGGGATCTACATATGACATTAAGATAGGCAACTCTAACATTAGGGAAGCGTTGCTCAGAAGCACCGGTTTATGCATAAACAGCAGTTCGTGGACTGGGATTCCCGGCTACTGCCGCTTCACGATCGCCTTGGATGAGAATGAATTTGACCAGGCTTTGGGTTGCATAGTCAAGTTCGGAAGCGCTGTCAGTAGCTGAGCAAAAAATGCAACGTGCCATGTGTGATCTAGTTTAACCACTGCTTGCCCTTCATTCTGTGTTCCTGTCTTAATAAGCCCGTGCTGTTTGGAAACTCTACCTGAGTTTCCCCTGAAATCCAGAGCATCGTGAAATGCTTCTTGCACGAACGTTACAGGAAAATGTCATTTGTCTGCAATGACGGTGAAATGTTTGCACACGGTTAGATTGCCCTTTCCCTGCGGTTATGATAGTTCTTTGGTTTTATGAATTTGTCTGCCACTCCTTGTTCCGTGTATAATGTGGAGAGCGTTATCCAGAGGGTATGCCAAGAGGAATTCGATCTGCATCTAATTCAAGTGGTTGTTGCAACCCGGCATTTCGCTTAGTAAAGCATCAAATCTTTCATGAAATCTCGATCTTTCGGGTAGAAATATGGGTTATATCTTTTTTGTTTTTGGTAAATACAAGTAACAAAATTAAGAAAAATTAACGTCATAAGTCTATAATATCAATTTTATCACTAAGCAAAATATAAGATAATTCCCTAAGAGGTTGCAATTAAAATGTAGTATCCCAATGCCTCGCTATGCTAACATTAGCAAGCATATCAGCAGGTTAATTACTTTTTCCAAAAATGTGGTGAATTTTGAACTCATAATTGAGAGATCAATAATCTTATGACATTCTTAAGTAATGTTGAATCAGTATTATCCATTATCTTTTTCTGAGTTAATAAGTTCGGTATTGATTTTAGGGTACATATCAATGACGGGTCGTATCTTATGAGAAGAAAACCTCAGTATCTGTATGCACATTTTTTTTTTTTTTTGATCTGTTGTTGATGAGGGCAGAGATTTCTGGATCTGCCAAGAAGCTATGGAGCGTCTCTAGAAGCATGCAGACAACTCTCCGTTTCTCCCTGCGCACAGAACAATCCAGACAACTCCCCCACCTATATAAACACCTCTCACCGCTCTCTCTCCAACCTGCACAGATTTCACGTCGACCAGCCTCTGCAATTCAACCAAAATGGCAATCCTACCGCCATTCGTCGCGGTCGCTCTCATCTTCTTCTCTTCCCTTGCTACTCCAGCCACTGCGCTCGTCCCATACTCGAGGTCATCGCTTTGGGACCTCATGTCTCTCCCTGACGACCCTTTCCGGGTCCTTGAACACACTCCGCTCTCCCTCTCCAAAGGCATGCCCGATGCTGACACTCCCCTTCCCCTCCTGGCACGTGCTGACTGGAAGGAGACGGCGACCGCCCATGTTATCGCGCTCGACCTCCCGGGGATGAAGACGGAGGACGTCAAGATCGAAGTCGAGGACAACCGGGTCGTCCGGATCAGCGGAGAGAGGAAGGTCGAGGACAAGGAAGGGGACAAGTGGCACCGAGCGGAGAGGGCGAGCGGCAAGTTCTGGAGGCAGTTCAGGTTGCCCGCGAACGCCGACCTGGACAGCATCAAGGCTCGCCTCGAGGACGGCGTCCTCAGGCTCACCATCCCCAAGCTCGGCGACGACAGGAAGAGGCAGCCTAAGGTGATTCAGATCGCCGAGTCGGAGTCAGAGCCATCTTCGCCACACGTCAAGAAGGCCGATATGTGAAGAGCTCCACACTGGTCTCTCAGGTTCAACCGTTACGAGGAATAATGTTTTTGTGTTGGATGAACAAGATGTTTGGATTTATGGTTGATGACGTGTATAAGGTATAAAGAAATCTGTATCTGAGCAAGATTGTATTTGAGAGTTGAACAAAGTCTGTTTTCAACCAGGCCTGCAAAATCAAATGCTTGTTCCAAGGTTTCTCCTGTGGTTGTAAGAACTAAAAGAAAGAGACCACAAGAAATTCCGGTGCCAAATCCAAAGATGAAGAGCAAAAGGAAGAACCCCCAAGAGGGCGAAACGTTCGCAAGAAATCAATAGATATTACAAGCGCATGCAAGAGTTATTTACCAAAAACTTAGTCCATGTAGCAGAAAGAAACGGTCGGCACATCATCGAAGAAATTGGCGTTTCCTTTCGAGAAGATGATGATCTTGAATGACTCTTTTCATTGAAAGATTAACCCAATCCAAACATTTGTGCCATTGTTGGAAATTAGCGTTTTCACCTCTGATGTCTAAACAGATGACATCAAGAGAGTGCAGGTAGCTCCTTATGTTTCTCTTTTAAGATTTTCCCTGCTAAAATATGATGAGCTCATTTCTGATTGCACTGACAGACGATGGAGTTCATTCATCCATGTTAGGTCCAAAGATCCTGCCTGTTTATCATTTTGGGAACCGTACACCATTTCTCTCTCTCTCTCCCTCCCTCCCCCCTTTTCAAAGCAAAAATTGTTCAGACTCTCTTATGAACATTGCTGCTTAAAGAAATCACCACAAACAACCGATTCCTCGTGACATTCAGACGACGACAACATTCATCATTTGATAATCATGCATACCAGGTCGTTTCATTCCAAATTACTATGACACGCATTTCAAGATTCAGTTCATTTGACAAAATGAGTTCTGTATGCTCCACATGAGAAGAAACTAAGAAAATTTCAATTTCCGCAGCCCACATGCAACAAGGCTCGTCATAGAATCTTCAAGAATTCGAAAAGAGACGATGAAAAGAATCTAATGTATGTCCATACTGAGCTTGTAAAACCATGGGTTGCGCCTTGAAATTCAGAGTTGGTAATATGGCTGAAGGGAAGTGTATTCGATGTTACTACACTATAGTTCCAAAGGTCGGGTTGAGCCACTGGAAATCTTGAAGGAGCACTTAATTTGACATCAGCAATCAGCCTCCTCCATCTCATGGTGACATCTAACACTAGGATCAAGGGAAGGTATCATACACATTCAAGACCATTCCATTCATTAGAACAAAACTCACGCTTTTACCCAATTTGCCGAATTGGAAGCAGATTTCGGCCTAGCAATTCTGAAGTTATGTTCTCACCAAAAATGGCCTAAAGGGTTCTTCCTCTGCTGTGTCCTTTTGCATGGTATTCTGACCCCAAGTCTTCTCGGTGGTTCTGAAGATGGATACTTTGAACGCGATATCGTCCTTTCTAATAAGCTCAATCAGGTATGTCTCCCGCCTTCAGAGAGGTTTCTCTCGTGAATGTGGCTCAAGCGGCAAATAACTTCCCACAATGTTCAGGGCTGATAAGCTTCACCGGCCAAGATTTGTCCGGAAATACGAGAGCCTGGGTCTGCGGACTTTTGTTGATGTACGTCTGTGACAATGAACCAGGGACTGTCTGCTTAAGTAGACATTTCGCAATTTTGTCATCAGAAAGAAGAAAACAACCAATGATTCCTAAGGACGACAGTACATGTGAAGGATAAAAACAAAACCCTGACATGATGCACGATTAACCTAGAGCTAGCATAGTCTAGCGACTATATGTGATTTAAATTCAAGAGTTGTCATTGTCTGGAGGATCTTACCACATTGCTTTTCTTCAGATATATTCACCTCACTGTAATTTGGAAGAAAGGTTACTCAGGTTTAAATGTGCTAGCTAGTTCAAGAGCTCTGCACAAGCCTGGCTCTTTCAGCTTACCTGCAGCAGTCGCAAATTGAACATGAGGAAAGCTTTTGCTCTCTAGGCATATACTATTCTTGTTATGTGAAACTCATATCTACTAACATAGCAACGGTAAATCAATAGATTCGAGTCTTTCAAGTGGTCTAGCTTCCAGGGCTTGTATGTCATATGCACATTAATATCATTTTCAGCACAATCAAAATTGATACTACCGGTTTCACTAGTTTCCATTGGCTTGACAATTACAAAATCCCCCAACACATATATATATATGCACACATGGGAGAGCTAGGGACGGAGAAACACTATTGAGGATGAATTAGTACTAACACAGTGTCTCTTAGCCTGACAACATGGAGAGTTCCTGTACGAAATTCAAATCAAACACGAGAACAACACAATCAAGGGGAGAATTAGCTAGTAGATTAAGATTTACACCTCGAGAATTTCTTGAAGAGCAGTTCGAACTTTCATCTCTCCCCAAACCCTGTGCTGATGATTGTACACGGGCCATGAACTCCACAAACCTGATGAGATTCCTTGCCTTACAAAGCTGAGGACACTTGGGCAAATGCAATTCACTTTCGGCAAGACAAATCCACAATTGCTGAGGCTTGGTTCCTCAAATTAGCATTTGTTGGCGCATACTCTATCTCACACACGCAATAATCAAATATGATTACATGGAAAATGGAGTACATTCAAATTTGTAGATCAAAATTTGGCCCTCACAAGTAGAGTAATGCTCTGCAAATTCATTCCAACCCTTTGATAACGAAACCATCTCATCACATTTTTCCTATTTCACAGGCCAATAAAATGCACCATTTGACGCTCTCAGGAGCATCCTTTTAGAGAGATTCTCACCATATTTTCTCATTAACCTCTTTGGTAATCCCTGTGAGAAAAATAAAGCCCATAACTCTTCAAAAACCCATGACACTTGATTTCAAATTCAAATTGAACAACAATAATGCACAAATCAAACAAGACATCCGGAAGCACATCCTTTTTGGTTCATTTTAGATTTGGAATGTGGCATTAATGAGCGTGCATCTAGATTATTATGAATCTCACAAACCCAATCAGAATAGAAGTACACGTCATTGATTCATCAAGACAAAATAAAGGATATACTATTAGGAGCACAATATTTATTTTGGACCAGCCAAAGTGGAACCTTTTGAGTTAATCTTTATCTCAATTAAATCAAGTCCTTACCAGCACTAGTGGAAATGTAGAGTTTGAACACAATATCATCCCCATCAATGAGCTTGAAGACACAAACATTCCTACATGCAGACAAATTTCTCTTGCAACCAACTGAAAAAAAATGCCCCTTGGTCACGTCCACTGCTCCTGAACCTCACCGTCCACAACCTGTCTGAAGACCTGAGAGTCGCAATTTACTTATTTTCCTGAATATGTTGCCTAATGAATTGAACAGGAGCTATCTCCGCATTTACATGGTTGAAAAACCAACATATGGTGAAGAAAGACCAAAACATAAGCATACACTAATGAGAGAATCAAATCACACACAGCGTGAATATAAGGCAGTAATTGCTAGATCCAGGAGTTTTAATCAACAATGAGCCATATAATGATAGTAAACAATCTCAATATGCAATCCGACATCAAATGTCAAAATATACGCTCTTGTAGTGCAATAGGGTCCATAACCAGAAAAAAGCCTTTAATGTCCTATACATAACTGAGGCCATGAATTTCAACTACACAGACCACAAGTGCACGGGATAAGGCAAAGACATCAATGACTAGAACATGGATGAAAGCGAAAATTTTAAATTAAGCTATTCAATTCTTTGAAGTGTAGCTCAAATTTTTTCAAACTACTGATTCAACTTGACAAAGTAAACTCATCTTTTTTCCCCATAAATATCTGATTAATGTAACAAAATGGAGCAGTATCTCCTCTTTGACATTAAACTTATTAGTCATCAGATCAACAATGAAACTTCATAATCATAACTAGCCACCCCCTTACCTTTCAGGACTTTCCCTTTAGTTATGGAGGCAGCAACACTCTTAGCAATTTGCTTGTCCATATCAACTAGTCTCCTTGTGTGATTTACATATATATTCTAATTTTACATCATTGAATGACGTTGTCAAATATATCCATAAAAGAGGACTTGGATTCTAATTCTTAAGACTTGCCTCGGCAATTGCTTTCCAACACATCTATACACAAAGGAGACAACTGTTATCTTTTCGAACCTCAACCGCCAACTTAAATTCCAATAACTATTCTTTCATTCCTTTTGCTACTTCAATTACTCCATTGTTAAGATATATACGTGGTTTCAAACATAAACCCACGAACACTCCAAGGAACTACATTAAGTCAACTTGGAAATACACTAGAGTCTAAGCAAAAATGTAAAGAGCATTCATATGTTTGATTTTTAGACATGCCGGTTTGAGTCCATAAGATTGGGATCTTACCAAGCTATACTTAACATAAGATGGCCTCATCACCACCTTGAAAAAGGGATGCTCTGTTTGAAATTTGTTGGCCGATTTAACAGCAGTCAGAGGCCTTGGGTGCGTGGGACCATAAAAGAACCAGCTCAGGGTGCCTCAATCTGCTAACTGTTTGGTCCTGCCTGTGCTTAAAAAATGATAACTTCAGAGACAGTTTAAGTACACTTCATTAGTTTGACTTGCTATGAAAAGATTTAGCATAAATTGGAAAATTTTTTAATCCTTGCAGCATCTCGTAACCAATCAAGTTTAAAAAAGCGGGCTTCTTAAAATTATTCAACAAATTGAAAAGAACAATGGAAAGAGAGTTACGTAAGCAGAAACAAGACACGTTAAACCACGAGAAATTCTCGTGAAGAAGAAGAAGAAGAAGAAGAAGAAGAAGAAGATTGAGGAAGGTCTCCACGAAACCAACTTTCGGCTTCAACTAATTCACGCGCAACAAGACCCAAAGATCGGAAAAAATGCGAACTTACGAGTTTGCCGGGTTCAAGTGGAGGACTAACTGTCCAGAATTCTGTGCGTACTTCAAGTTCCCCCAATTTCACTCCTGATGGAGAGAGAGAGAGAGAGAGGGGCCTCTGGCGTCAAGGAGTAGGAGCCCTTCTTTGCTTCCTGTTGTTTAGTGATAGAGGAGGCAAGATCGACTGATAGGGTTGATGATGCTGATCTGACGTATCAATAATAGAAATGTTACAAAAGGAAAACTGAAAACTTACGGCGCTGCCAAAAAAATAAAAGAAAAAGAAAAAATAATGGATGAGGGGATGACACCAATTGAATCTTTACCGGTTCTATGTGAATTCGTTTATGCTGATAACGTTTGTATGATTGTATTGAGATCATCATCCAATTCCCCATCATTCACCTCCCAATTCATTTGCCACTCGTATCCGAACAGTGACACAATAATTGGTTTTTGGTTGCTTAGCATACCCTTAGAAAAAGTCTTCATTTTTGGGCACTTTTCTACGATAATAACAACCAACGATGGGAACTTGAAGATGCAACTCGGGATGGAGGAGAAGCATTCTAGACTTGGTAGATGTTGGAGTTTCAACCATACTAGCTTCCCAAAAGACATCTCTTTTCCTTCTCCATTTCCATCGTTTGCCACTACTTCTTTCATTCTTTCACATCCTATTATAGTCATGCTAGTGAGATTCACCAAATTTGTAACCATTGAAGCTGTTACTAGATGTACCAATCCAGAGGAATTCTTCACCTCTAAGTTCTTCAGATTTTGGAAGGATATCATAGCTGGAAATATTGTTGTCAAACAGGGACAATCCCAAACCTCAAATGTCTTGATGCACTGAAGAATTTTTGACACTAAAGAGCCTTCTCTCCACACACTCTTTAGGTTGTGTAGCTTGTTTAACTTAAGTTTGCTTAAATTTTCAAGCATCGAATGTTTTCCCTCGTCAACAAGCTCTTCATCAGGGAATATATATTCAAAGGAGCTACAGAAGACCTCAAGGCTTTGTAGATTCTGAAATCTCTCTAAGAGGAATCTGGGAGGAAAGATGGCATTTTCATCATGAAAGCATGCCAATGTTATTGCTTTTGGCTTGGCAAAGAAGTCCTCAGGAAATTTTTCATCTTTTATCATCTGAATATTTTTATCGACTAATGAAAATCTTTCTAACATGGGAAAGTCCTGTCAAATTGTCAATACAATAAGAGAAGTAAATTCAACAAAGTTTAGCAATAAATCATGTGTTGTAAAAGATGAACCTAATTCAAATGATTTGCATGGAAGGTGGCCATCTTCTTATAGTTAATTAAATCTAAGATCTCTGCATATCTTAAGCTTTTAAAAGTCTCAAGTAGAGGTTGGTACAGTTAAGTTGGTAGAGTGAATCTCAATTCAAGAGCCCTCCAGCTCATCAAATTCATTTTTTATCACAAATATCTTATCTTGTAAATGAAAATTTGTCATCTTTGAAATTTTATGTAACGAGAAGCACTCATAATGTTACTAAATCATATGGGGTCCACAAACTAAAAAATGTGCTTAAGATACAAGAAATATCATGTTTTCTCTTCAAACTCATAGGCAAGGGTTTCAGGCTTTTTATAGTATCATAACAGGACAATAAGATGACTATGCAGTAGATAGGTGTATTAAAGAATATAGTAGGAAATAGTGCATTAAGGTACTAATGTTATTTTTTTTTAAAAGAATTGTTTGAATTGATCTTTCTAGAGTTTGTAGAAGATGAAATAGAGAAGAGAAGTTTAAATGCGCAACACGTGTCAACAATGGAGAGGACCTCAAGTGAAATTCTCATTAATTTGCCCAAGGAGCATCATTATATTAGATCATGAATATATTGTGTTATCAATAGAAAACTGTCAATATTTTTGTAATTCTAGGTAATGGAATATCTTATGGATGTCCATAAATGAAAGTATATGTAAAATATTAGAAATATCTTCATGTTGTCGACAAATTAATAGGCAAGGGAGATCATGTTTTCTATAGCATTATAACATGACATGATTACGCAATGGCAAAGAGATTAGTGAGTGCTTCAAAGAACAAAGTAGAAATTGAGGGAGAGCAGCTATAATCATACCCTCTCAAATGAAGAGTGTGCTTCTTGGTCTGAAAGGTGCTGTTGATCACCTCTTTGAGCCCAACTATTCAAGGATGCTACTGTAACGACCCGGGCCTCACTGTGTGATATTGTCCGCTTTGGACACTGAGTCCTCACGGCTTTAAAACGCGTCACACATATTAAGGGGCCCAAGCCATTATAAAGCGGCCCCCGGACTCCCCCTAAGCGATGTGGGACAAGAGGGAGAGGAACCCTTCCTTGCGCACGTCCGGGGACCGAGGCGCGGACGCACCGCCATCCCTCCTCCCCGCGCACCACCGCTCGGGCTGTCACACTCTCCCCCTAGCAGAACAGCGTCTCGCGTGGCCCCACACACGCTGTCGGGAGTCGGCTCGATACCACTTGTAACGACCCGCCCCCACTTGTGTGATATTGTCCGCTTTGGACACCGAGTCCTCACGGCTTTAAACGCGTCACACATATTAAGGGGCCCAAGCCATTATAAAGCGGCCCCGGACTCCCCCTAAGCGATGTGGGACAAGAGGGAGAGGAACCCTTCCTTGCGCACGTCCGGGGACCGAGGCGCGGACGCACCGCCATCCCTCCTCCCCGCGCACCACCGCTCGGGCTGTCACACTCTCCCCCTAGCGAACAGCGTCCTTCTGTGTGGCCCCACACACTGCTTGTCGGGAGTCGGCTCACGATACCACTTGTAACGACCCGGCCCCATTGTGTGATATTGTCCGCTTTGGACACCGAGTCCTCACGGCTTTAAAACGCGTCACACATATTAAGGGGCCCAAGCCATTATAAGCGGCCTGGACTCCCCCTAAGCGATGTGGGACAAGAGGGAGAGGAACCCTTCCTTGCGCACGTTCGGGGACCGAGGCGCGGACGCACCGCCATCCCTCCTCCCCGCGCACCGCCGCTCGGGCTGTCACACTCTCCCCCTAGCGAACGGCGTCCTCGCCGTGGCCCCACACACTTGTCGGGAGTCGGCTCGATACCACTTGTAACGACCGGGCCCCTTTTGTGTGATATTGTCCGCTTTGGACACCGAGTCCTCACGGCTTTAAAACGTGTCACACATATTAAGGGGCCCAAGCCATTATAAAGCGGCCCTGGACTCCCCCTAAGCGATGTGGGACAAGAGGGAGAGGAACCATTCCTTGCGCACGTCCGGGACCGAGGCGCGGACGCACCGCCATCCCTCCTCCCCCGCGCACCGCCGCTCGGGCTGTCACACTCTCCCCCTAGTAGAACAGCGTCCTCGCTGTGGCCCCACACACTGTCGGGAGTCGGCTCTGATACCACTTGTAACGACCCGGGCCCCACTGTGTGATATTGTCCGCTTTGGACACTGAGTCCTCACGGCTTTAAAACGCGTCACACATATTAAGGGGCCCAAGCCATTATAAAGGCGGCCTGGACTCCCCTAAGCGATGTGGGACAAGAGGGAGAGGAACCCTTCCTTGCGCACGTCCGGGGACCGAGGTGCGGACGCACCGCCATCCCTCCTCCCCGCGCACCGCCGCTCGGGCTGTCACAGCTACAAAGGACAACATGTTTAGTTTGTCACAGTGAGTCACTCGTAATTCCTCCAGGAATGGCCAATTCAAAGTGGGCAGGTTAGGACAGAAGCTCGGAGTTGTGGCATATCATGTAATACTAGGGAGGTTAGTTTCGGGAAAAGAACTTGAGTAGTATTGAAGTGTGGAGTGCCATCTCCACTAGAGACTATTCTCTCGATCACACAAGACTCCACGTGAAGTTTCATAAGTTCAGTTAGACTCGTAGCCACCCAATACGGAAACAGATTTTCGAGGCTCTTACAGTTCTGGGCATCCACTACTTGTAAACAATCAAATGTGAGAGTTTCTTGAGGACTATCGGTCCATATATTGCTTAAATTGTCCATATGGGAGAGAACCATTGACTCAAGCTTAGGAAATTGTACCTGCCATATTGAAAGAAAAATGACCCATTGAATGTGATTACATTGAGTTAAGACCTCAAAGAAGGAACTTCCAAACTTCTCTCCTCTCACAAATAATGAGAATTCAAGAACTTGTTAGTGAAATAGATAGGGAAGCTGATTGATGCTTTCAATTCAGTTGATTAATGACTAAGGTCAAGTATATTGCATTACAACACGCATGAAATTATAAATGCATTTACAATCAATAATATACTGAGCATCGGCTTTTAAGTGGCTTAATTGACATTTAATATTAGGAGCGCCTTATCCCTTTGATTTTTGGAAAGTTGCCATGATGAATTCTCGGATTCTCCAACTTTCATGCAATTTGTGAGATTTGTTTGCCCCAATCATTATCAAAGTTGCTGGCTCCGGTCTTTTGATAATGCAACATCAGATACGGTAAGAATTTCTTAGATTTATTTACTTCAAGGTGAACATGCATAACAATTGGACGAAAAAAAGCAAGAGCTTGGTGATGACGAGCCAGTCAACTAAAGGGTATGAATAATGCGTGCAAAGAATTTAAGCAGCGTATGTATCGACGAAGGAATGAATGAAGCTGAAGCACGGGCTAAACATTATTTCCTCTATCTATTCTAAACACCGCTACTTATTCAACAATGATACTAATTGCGATTATTTCTTATGAATCTTCAAATTGGCAAAGTTCACTAATGAGAGGCATCAAGAAACATTGTCGGCAAACAAGAGAAAAAAATAACTTTAATTTTTACAAGTTTTTTCTTCAATATGTGCGGAAATCTTTCGTATTGAAAGAAAATGACTTCGTAACAAGCACGAACGACATAACAACTTCAATAAATATCGTATGTTATGATCCCTGAAAAAGCAAAATGGGTCAACTTACAAGTTTCCACATTGAAAAGATTCGGATTCAAATCAAGATCAAGTGGACCATTAATAACTTGCCTGAAATAATAATTTATTCCCTTTTGAGATGGGTCAGTGATCCAACCGCTGGCAAAATTTGGTTGTGTAAGGGGAAACCAATTTCTTATCCTTGATTAAAGCCTTCTTTTTAGGGATTTTTTTTTTGCCCAAGATGAAAAAACGAAAGTGGATGTTTTATTGCACTGAAAAAAATGCGAAAATGATGCGTGCAAAGCACCGTTCTATTTCCAAATTCTAATTATTGGCATTCCAATCATTGGTACTTCCATTTGACAAGATGATTTCTCTGAAAGACAAAAGCATTGGATGAAGAAAAAGAGGACAAACCTGTGGAGCAAAAAGCGAAGGGGTGCCGTGGTCAATATTCCTCAAAGATTGCCAAGTCAAACTTCTCATCTTGGGGCAATGGGCAATGTTTAGATATTTCATTTCGGGACAATCCAACATATGATTCTTCCCTGATAAGAAACTAGTTAAATTGGGCAAGCAGTCTAGCCATATACTTGAGAGCTTCGAGAAGGTAATTTTCTCCACCGCACTTCCCGGTCCTTCTTCATCTACGATCACTCCTTCCATCTGACCACACTCCCTTATATTCATCCGCTGTACATTGACAAGGCACCGAGCCATTGATGGAACAAAAGCATGTCTCAAGTTGTTGCAATTATAAAGGGTTAGAGAATATAGAGAATTGAAGCACATCAATCTTTGGAGGTCTTTGTTCCATAGTTGCCTCAACTTTGGTAGATTAATCAAATTTATATACTTTAGCTTAGGTAACACCTGAGTGCTTTCCACAACGTCAAGCCCCTCAAGATTGAATATTTCTTCCAAAGACTCGCATTTGCCCACTTGCAAGCTTGTCATTTCTTGTAAAGCAAGCATCAATTTGGATGGAATAGCGTTAATAAGTGATGGACATTTATCCATCATCAGTGTTTCTAATTGCCAAGATGACTTGATGGGATTCAGTTCACTGTGCCATTTTCTAATCAACTCAGGGAACTCATATAGCCGCATAAACTTAACCCTAGTAACTGTGGCCTGTCAAAAAATGCATCAATAAATGTAAAATTCTAGTTAGCAAAAAAGCAATTACTTGGTTGGTGATAAAAAAAAAAATCCAATTGTACATAATTTAGTAACTGATGCATACCATTTCTTTCCACATATTTTCAAGGGTGATATTGAGGTTCCCTTCCAAAAATACGGGTACTTGGTTGGTCCATACAATTCCTTCGAATCCACTTGTACTCTCTCCAGCTTTGGCGCCTCTATTGGTCCATTGGAGAAAAACTTCATGTTGGGACATTCATCCACAATGACATCTTCCAAGAGAGGGAATATCAAAGTATACCCACTTGGGCTGAAGCATCTCAACTTTGTCAACCCATCAAGCGCCATATACTTCAATTGATTGAAAGCCACTGCACGCCCCTCCTCACCTTCCTCAACACTAATGACTTTTGTCAATTTTTTACACTTACTTATTCTCAATTTTGTGAGCGCCACCAAATTTTCAGCTATTGTTGGTGTGAACAAATTTGATAAGCCATCACAATGTGACATATATAGGGTCTGCATATGTCGAATATATCCTAAAAAAGGTAATGTTACTTTTAGCTCGTGACTTGTGCCTTCTATGGCCGCCTCATTGTTGCTTGACTCTTCTAGATAGGATTCACATACAACTAACTTTTCCAAGTTGGTTAAACTCTCAACAAAACGACATATGGACATTGGAGATTCCTCGGAGAGATGACAAAGCTCAAGAACTCTAAGCTTGCAGAAGAACTCTTCATCATGAAAATGTCCATGCCATATATCCATCCTTTTTGATAAGTCCAATTTTAGCTCTTGGAGATTAGGGAATGTGCCCTGAGAAAAAAGTCAAATCAGAACCTAAAGCCAACTTAATTAAAATAATATTCATGTATTATTATATAAGTCTTGTATATTGCACAATAATTGCATTTTAAAATGTTGAGTCTCATGTGATTCAGCCGAAAGAAATGAGCCCTCGTGAACCAAACATCATCTCTAATCTTTTACATTTGACTTGTATCCATATTTGAATGTAAGTAACTCCTTACAATCACAATTGCATAAAATACAATCAACTTCATAAAAATATATCCCTTGTGAAAATAACTTTTGCATCAAATACAATCACAATTACATAAATTTTGGTGATTAATGTCAATGATAATGTCTGTTTTTTTTTTTTTTTTCGTTTTTAGCATAACATCGATGACCTTTATAGGGTTCAAATTAGACACCACACTTGGCCATGGTAAAATCACACCACACGCCACATGTTTTCAATCTTTGCAGTGCTTAGGAGAGAGCTAGGATCAACGAGGATGCATTTGATACAGTAGACATTGACAAAAATGTTCGGTCAATACATGAAGATCATATGATGTTTTGATGATGTAATATTTTTATGGATTTAAGGAGAGTCTTATTACCCATAAAGAAAAAGGTGAGTCATATAGTTCACATCTTTATATATGGAGCTACTTGTATGAGATGTTTGGCTGTAACCTCAATCATCACTTCAAATATTCACCATCGAAGCAAAACAAATAATCTTGGGTCATACCTTTTCTATTAAGAAGAGAGGCTGTTTATCAAGTGTCATCGCATTCTCAGGTTGCGAAGCAAATATCTCTACTTTGTAACAGCCATGGACTTCCAAGGTCTTCAATGCCGGCCATTGTAAAGCATGTGTTCCGGTGTAGATGCAATTCAACTCTATTAGATGCCTAAGCTTTAGGGAGGTTAACTTCGGGAACACAGACTTGGGAACTAGTCCTTCTTCATTTTCCATGAGTTTGGCAATGCCACATTCATTGATCTTCAAATCCTCCAACTGGATTAGATCATTGGCTACCAAGCCTGGAAACAAAGAAGTGAGGCTCTTGCATCTAGAAACGCTAATAGAACGTAGACACTGGAATTTAATTGACGATGGAATTCCTTATACCATATACGCTTTAGCTTTGGTAAATTAATTAACCTTAGCTTTTTTAACGGAAATCAAGCGGCGGGATGTATACCTGGAGGATTCGGTGGCTGAGGTTTGAAAACAACTTCAAGCAAACCACAGTCCCTTGCCTCCAAGCTTTCCAAGTTCAAAAGCCGTCCTAGAATGCAAGAAGGAACAAGGTTCACTAGCTTATTGCATTGAACCACACAAAGGGATTTTAGATTGTGGAAAGAATCCGCGGCAACTTGATTGTCCCATATCTTCTTGATGTTATCCATAGATTGGATATCTAATCTCTTCAAGTTAGGAAAGGCAACCTGCAACATCGACTCACGGAATTAGTCACAAACTTCTGTGATTTACAAATTCACGGAAGTGGCGATTCTGTCATTAAGTTGCACAAAAGGAAAAAAAACATAACAACAGTAAAATAAAATAAAAAGTTAGTAAAGAAATCTCCATGCTAATGTGGATGACTCTAGGATGAGAAGGCTATTGTAATCACTGGAGACAAAACAAAAAGTAGGAAGTCTGACCAGATTCTGTTGGCAATGGGCAAAAAGGTAATATAAATATGCTCACAAAGCAAATCATATAAATATAATCACATCAGTCTCTCATAAATTGCTTAAGAACAAGGAAGAATATATTTAAAGAAACAAGAAGCACGTCTAAAGGGTAATCAATGTTAGAACTTAGAAGTCAATGAATTGATGTAGTAAAAGAGAAAATACAGCTAAGGATCGTAGAAGGAAGAATATTAGCCATTAGAAAGAAAATGACGGAGAGGTTGAGATTAAATAACCAACCAAACATCCATCAAATGGTGCAATACAGTAGGAGGTGCGACTTTATCTAATACCGACTGCCTTAAATGAATATTATATCACTCCAAAACAGTTAAAAGATTAGGCCAAGAGAAAGCAATTAAAAAAAGAATTGCTTGGGTCAAATGAACAGATCTTAGTTACCTCATTCCACGCTTGAAAGAACTAAATATACTTAACTGATTGAAATCTCCTTTTAAAATTCACTGATTTTCTGTCGATGCTAGAAGATCTGATAGTTATATACCAATGACAAATCATATACGTATACTCAAGTCAAATGATAGAAAACAGCACCAAATATCTCATTATAATAGATTAAAAGTATCTAAGAAAGTCGATGTATTAATCCTAAGAAAGGGCTCATTTTTACAGCTTATTTGGCTGCATAAACAACATTTTCGGTGAAAAGCCTCTATTGCTTTTAGTTTAGTCAAAGTGGACCTGCTTGTAAATTACTCTGTTTCATTTTCCAATGGAACGTTCTTCCGCTTTCCACTGGAGAAATATATTTATTTCTTTAACAAGAGTTTTATAAGAATGGTCATAAAATTCATGTTAAAACTAGAAGGGCTGATTTTCTAAGCCTTGGACCCTAGAGATCTTGCTCAATTTGGCGGTGGAGAGGGCTCAGATTCCTTTCGCTGGTGCAAATTGCAATTAAGAGAGAGCAAAGCTCTTCAATCAGGAAAAAAAATGAGATCTTGTAAGTGCAAATGAAGTCAAGTGAGCATATTAAAGGCTCTTCATCTCCAGCCTCTTGACCCTTGCTGCTCATTTTCCTCTCAATTGTTTCTTCAATTTCTTTCAATGTATGGGCAATGTCTAAGCCGTATATGTGAGGTTGCTAAGAGTTTTTAAGTATTTTGTGAATTTGGAAAGCTTTTAGAGATCTTGTTCAGCAGTTGTATTACCTCTAAATGCTTTGTTCATGTATCATAAGAGAAATTCAACCATTATGGAAATTATTTCCAGAGAAATTAGAATTAAGGAACTGTCACTCATACATGTCGCCAACACTCAACACATATGCTTGTACACTACTGATTTTCTTTTAAATTATTTTGATCAAAGTACACTTCATAAGCAATTTAGTTGGTTTTTATTTGGAATATGCTTTGTCTCTAGTATATTTAATATTTAGATGTAACGTTAATCACATACCTCCCTATCGAAAAGTGCAGTGGAGTGTGATTTGACGTAGTCCTGACTTCGAGCTTCTCGTGAATCTGTCATCAGTTTTTCATTGGATGAAAAGAATGTCGTTATTTTTATTGCAATAATGAATATATCTACAAGAACATCTTCAGTGATGAAAGAATAAATCAATCTTACACTTTCCGTGAGAGAAGCACGTCAAACTTGTCAAACAAGATAAATGTAAATCGGTTAACATTGGGAATGTCAGACTTTCTGATGTTTCCATTCCCAACCCTTCTTCCTCCATAATAATCGCCTCCATCTTCTCACAGAACTGTACTCTTAGTTCTTTTAGTTGTGCGAAAGATGTAACCGCTGATGGGAGAAAAATAAACCTGAAGTTATCCAAGCTCGTAATTTGTAATGTTTCCAATCTCGGAAAGGCAACCTGCGGAGTTCACTTACGGAATTGGTGATTTCGTAAAATCTTGAATTCATGAACTTCCAAGATGTGAATATCGATGAGTGCCGAGGAGAGTGGGGGATTATTACCAATGGAAGAAAGGAATAAAATCGACAATAAAAAATGAGTGAAAAAAACTCCATACTAGTGTGGTTTCGAATATCCAGTCTTCCCTTGGGAAAATAACTTTGAATTGCAAAGCTTAATTTGTTTAGCAAATAAGTTTTCCATCTAAAGAATTTCTCCTTCAGCAATAATCTCGACCTCAAATTATGGCCCAAAGTTCAAATAGTATACATGGCCAGTGTCTAATGAGGACAACGGCAAAGTTAAAAGCCCCAAAGACTAGGCCGATTAAGAAAAAGCAATGCCGCGAAGGCTCTTTTTAAAAATTTCCCGTTCTAGTTCCGTTATCTTTGAAGAGAAGGCTAGCCACAACTGGAAAGAAGAACAGTCGTATACTCAGGCATGCTAGCACGTGGGATCCACAGCTCAAATTTCCAGAACTCTTTGTTGATGGGGAAACGAAAATATTGCAGGAGTCATATGGCCCCACCATCAACTTCAGTGATAATCGTTCTATTCGCTGGACAAAATAGTAGTCGTGTGCCTTCCTTAACTGGCCAGTTTTCGTTCATGCTTTGTACCGGGACCATAGGAGATGTTCAACCATCTTTATGGAAACTATATCCGGAGAAATTAAAAGTAAAAAATTGCAACTCATACACGTCGGTAACTCTGAACATTTATGCTTGCACGCCACTCTTTTTTTTTTTTTATTATTAATTTTTTTAACCAAAGTATACTCTACAAGTAGTTTAGTTAGTTTTGGTTTTGGCTATGTTTTGTTTCCAGTATATTTAATATTTTTGACTTTCACGTACCTCTCGATTAAAGAGTACAACGGAGCGTGATTGGATGCGATCTTGATTCCGAACCTCTTGTGAACCTGTCATCAGTTTGTCATTGGATGAAAAGAGTGTCATCAGTTGTATTGCATGGATGAATGTATCTACACAAAGATATTTAGTAGTAAAAACAAAAAACCAATCTTACCTTTTCCGCGAGAGAAGCACCTTAGACTGTTCAATATTTTTAAGCATAAATTGGTTAACATCGGGAACTCCAAAGTTTCTAATATTTCCATTCCCAACCCTTCTTCTTCCGTGATGATCGCCTCCATCTTCTTGCAATCTAATATGGTTAGATCTCTCAAATGTACGAGAGACTTAATCATGGATGGGAAAAACATAAACCCAAGGCTGTCACAGTAACTCACCGCCAAGTTCTTTAAATTATGGAAACTCACTTTTCCACAAGGATTCTTGTTCCATATGTGCCTCAAGCTCGGCATTCTATTTAATTTCAAAGTGGTTAGCTCAAAGACAGTCTCATCATTTCCATTACCGCTTGGTCCATCAAGGTCATAAATTTCTTGTAGCGAAATGCAATCTTCTATAATTAAAGTCTTCAACTTGTATAGTTTTACCAGTGACTGAGGGTTGATAATCTTCGAGAGAGATTTGCATTGCACCACTTCAAGACATCGGAGATTGCTCAACTCCAATGGAGATTCATCGCTCCATATATTTTTTAGATTGGGAAGTCCTTTCATTATCAAGGACTCTAACGATGGGATGGAAACCTGACGGACAGACCCATTAACAATAAAATTTACAATTGCAAAAGATGGGTAGGAAATTTACATGCTATATCATGTTCTTATGAATAGTCACTGAAGGAAATATATGAGCAAGATAAATTACAACCTTTAAGATAAATTTTGCATTCACAGAAATTTATGATACATAAAAGCTAATTTACAATACAAAAAGGAATTATACGACCCTAAGACACAACTAATGAGAGCTTTACCAATTATTTACAGTATGACAAGGGAAGTACCAATTAGATTTTGCTTGCAGTTTCCTAGCTATAAGGGAAATTATAGTCATCAAGAGTTAGCACTCATTCAGATTATTACAAGATTAGTTATCCATAAAGCAACAAATACTTTGAAGCTAAATTACTTCCTATAAGGTAAGCTCTCTTATAATCTATCCCAATTAATCGTCCTTGTTGCCGCAATTTCCTCAACGGCGAGTTTAAAGCCACAGCCTAGAACCATAACGTTTTAGTTGAAAAGACCCAATTATCCCTGATTACAATGGAAAGCTTTTTATGCTTTTCTTTCTTTTTCTGTTTTTGAAAAGAGTAACTAGTCTTTTCCAAAAGTTCATCGCTATAACTCTAGAAAATCCTTCATTGGCAAATTTGATCGCAATCTCCCATCTTCCTCGCCATTACATATCACTCCCATCCATACAATAAATTTTAACTTTTTTATGTTTCATTGGACTATTGTCATCCCGGCAAGATTTCCACGAAAAGCCCAAAAAAAAAAAAAAAAAGCCGCAAAGGCTCTTTGCCCTGATCTAGTTCCATTATTTTTGAAAGCGAGCTCTAGCTCAAAGTATGGAAAAAAGGGTGAGTACTCAAACACACTGGCATGTGGGACCCACAACTTATACATCCACGATCCTTTACTGGTAGGGAAACTTACATATTGTATGAGTCTGAGCTCCACCGTCAACTTTAGTGATAATTGAGCCCTTATGAAAGAGCAATATTGTCTAGTCAACGAAATAGCCGCGGCAATTTTTGCTTGGCGAAATAGCCGTGTACTTTCCTTAACTAGGCAATTGTATTCCTTAGTTTACTCACTTCTCTTTAATGCTAGTAAATCACCATCAATAACCAATTTAACAGGATATCAAATACAAATTTGTGTATGTGATGACAGACGTGAGGCCAAATACCTCTATCCATACTAAACGCGTGCATGAACATGCACAAAATTATGTACACCCTAATAATAATGGAGCTTATGCAATGATTAAGTGCTTATTTAAATACGAACATAAAAGGCGTGAATTAATTAGATTATCATATTACTTTTCTTTTAAAACAGGTCCTCCTTCCCATTCTTCGCATTGGTTTTTAAGAGAGTCACCTACATTTTACATTTTGTGGATAACAACAAAGTTTGATAACTCAATTTATTATAATCCATTTCAAAAGATAGAAGAATACTTATGAAATTACTTTAGTGTCCAAATTCCCTTAAATTCTGCTTTATGAAACCCTATTAATATAGATATACTTGCTGCATGTGAGTTTAAAATAACTCAGAACCTATCACAAATTACATTAATTTCACATAATAAATTGGGTTTCTAACAATGAAGAGAAACAGAATATTGCTTTTATCTAATTGCAGAGAAGGCATGAACGGATAACGTAATTAGGAAAAAAAATAAACTGAAAATAACAAACTGATTAAGCATCATAATTTGGGTTACATCTACTTAGCAAATGATGGATGAGTTAATAGAGTTACCTGTTGCCCATTGAAGAATGCGATTTCAGTGCAAACTTGGCCGTGCGACATACTACTTGAAGGAGCTGACACGGCACTTAAAAAGTTGGGGATATCTGGTAAGTCAATCAATTCCAATACACGCAAATTATGCAACTCCACTTTGCTACACTCATCAGCTTCTACAATCCCGCGCATTAACTTGCAACCAACAACTTCAATCTTCTCTAACTGTGGAAGTCCTCTCACCACTGAAAGAGGAAACAATACTTCCATCTTGTTACAACTTTCAACTCTTACTTCTTTTAATCTATTGAAGGACTTGGATGAGATATGGTTGTGGCATATCTTCTCCAAGTTCATGAGATTCTCCAGAACTAATGACTCCAACATCTTAAAATCCGTATGGGATGGTGATTGGAGGATGTAACGGACAGAGAGACTATTCTTGACTTGTAGATGCTTTAAGTTCGAAAAACCTTTTTGGGATAACGTACAAATACTTTGCTCACCTCCATCCAACTTGTTCAAAAGCAGATCATCGCTTTTGCCTAAGATACTTTGTATGCATCCTTTCCAAAGAAAATCACATAACGGATCCAACTTGAGCTCCAACGTCCTCAATCCTTTGCACTTGCTCGGCCAGTGCCTCGCATTACCTATTCGGATTTTGTACTTGGTTAATTTTTCAACATTTAAATCCTTTGGGAGGATGCTTGGATTAGGAATAAATACACGTAGAGTGCAAAGATTCTTCATGTTGTTCAACTCAATAAGACTGGCATTAGTTGCTGGAGTAAGCTCCGAGGCATTCCATTTATCAAAGCTATCCTCCATATACAACTCTTCCAATTTGGTCAAGCTTCCAAGTACACCCGGTTCAATTATTTGAAGTTGTGAACAATCATCCAAGTCTAACAATCTCAGTTTCGTCAATTGCCCTATTTCTTTTGGCAATCGATGGATGTTGGAGTTGACAAGGCTAAGAATTTGTAGCCCTTTTAGCTTGCCAAGTATGGCCACATCCTCTAAATGAGAATCATCAAGACAAAGAGCGTTTAAGTTCTCCAAGAACTGAAAAGGCAAAAGCGAACGACGGAGACGTATCCCAACAAGATCTAAGACCATGATATTTCTCATAGAGTTGAAATATGAATCTGGGACCTCAAGAGATTTACTGTTTGTGATCAAAATAAAGATCTTCAATTCAGGGCAATCTAATTCTTCAGGAAGCTCCTCCAAGTCGACGTAGGGAAAGCATATCGCCTCACAACTTTTGACCTTATTCTTTGACAACTTTGTTACCAATTCATCTTTATCTTTCAACACGAGAAGAGGGTGATCCCTTGAAGCAATTGAGGTAACAAATCCACGAACCAAGTCATGAATCTTGCAACAATCTTTATCTTCATCGTCTAACAAAAGGGAGGAGGCTTGCAGGGTACTGATGAGTGAGCTCAACCTATCTCTGGCTTCTTCCATGCTGCTATCTTCTCGAAATAACCTCAAACCCATGCCGTACCTCACCAAGTATTCAAAACGTGGCTTAGGGAAGCCATAAGTAACACAGAGTCGTAACAATGACTTCAACTCCTCACCTTCCTCATCTTTTAAATGATCATAACTCAATTGCAACATCTCGTTTATCATCTTACTGATTCCTTTGTTTGTAGACATTTCGATTTGTTTCAGAGCATCCTTCCAATAAGATAAACCAGCATTTTTAAAACGTTTGGCCATTGCGATAATTAGGAAAGGGAAACCTGCACATTTGTGGAGGGCTTCATCCACCAAGGGTTTGAACTCGTCGTCACGAACTTTGTCTCCCACTATGCTCTCAAACAAACTTCTTGCCTCTCCCTCCTGCAGCACACCAAGGGAAAAATCCCTGTCACAGCCCATTTCCGCTTGCAAAATATTTTGATCTCTCGACGTCAACAACAACTTGCATCCGATGACTTTGTTGTCAAGTCCGCAAGGAATGCCAACTGACTTCAAGTCGAGCCCCTTCCACAAGTTGTCCAGTATTATGAGGACCTTCGTTTTCTTCTCCTTCTCGTCTTCCAACCTCCCGTGCAGAAGTTTCGCTCGCACCTGGACATACTTTTCGTTTTTTATGTCACTAAGGCCCAACGAGTGCGCAATCTCATCTTGAATCGTCTTGATGTCTGGATTTTCCGACACATCAGCCTTAGCGACCAGATCAAACGACTTCTCTCTTCTTATTCTCCTTTCAACGTCCACCAAAAGGGTCGACTTGCCAACCCCGCCCATCCCGTAAACCCCGACCACACTATTTTTGTTATCGGCAAGAGCGTCCATGATGTTTTGTATCATTAAAGCTCTGGATTCGAAGACGCCATCAGCCCCAAACTTATTCGACATAGAGGCAGAAAAAGCGGAGGCCATCGCACTGGTCGGTTGGACAACATCTTTGCCTTCTCTCCTGGCCAGAATCGAAGTAGCGACATTTCCAGAAGCAGGATCGATGAAGCAAATGTCGTTCAATTCCTTGAATTGAACAATGCACTTTTGAGCGAGATCCTGAATGACCTCAATCTCAGCCTCGGCTTTCGTGCTGAACTGATAGCGACAATAGGGGTCGGGAAGAGTCCCGTAGCAGCAAGTTTTGGTCGCCTTTTCGAAGTCGTCCAATAGCTCTCGTGCCTCCTGCAAGGCCTTCTCAGCACTTGCCTGCCAGTCCGTGAAGGCACGGTAGAAGTTCCGAACATTGTTTCTGGCACCTATTTCAAGAATGTGGACTCTCTCAGCCTCGTTCTCCAAATTGCGGACTTCATCCCGAAGACGATCGGCAAAGCTCTTAGAGGACATCACATGTCCCACAGGACGCTTCATCGCAGTAACTGCCCCCTTCAAGAGATCCCATGCAGTAGCAAGGCCACACTCGTTCAGCATGCAATGCCTATTGTTAATAGGAATTCATATTTTCAAGTACCTATCATTTATAAAATATGTGATTTAATTAAACACTAGTTAAAATGGCGATACGAGAAAAAAATGACTTATCAAACTACAAGCAACATTACCAAACTCTGTGATTGCAGTTCTGACTTGATAAAGAACAAGGAAAATGTAATTTATTCTCATGTTTTTGATAAGATGGGATAGATCCTCAATTTCGTCGTGGATGATGTTTGAATGACTCAAAGTTGCGGTTCAATTATTTCCCTCAATATATCCCTTGAAGAATACAAAGGGGATTATCTACCCCACATGCATGTTTGAACAAGCAATGTATGAATATGAAAGACCATAATATAAGCACATAAAATGAGGGAACAAAATAATATGTATATTCACAGCCTTAACTATATGAATGTGGACTCGAGAGGGAGTAGGGACACCCTATGTGACAGTCTGAATTTTCAGAATTTGTTTTCGATTAAATAAATCAGGCCTTACCACCCCCTGAGGTGACCCAGTTGGATAAGGCTATGCTGATCCTTTGCGAGGAGGTGAGGAGTTTGAATCCCGCTGGACGCACGGGGTTTTAAGCGCGACATCGAGGTGGTGGGTCCTCCGCTAGCGTTGCTCCAGGGTTTACCCGCCGACTACCGGCTGTACGAGGTTCCCTGGGTAACAAAAAAAAATAGAAAAAATAAATAATAAATCAGGCCTTTCGTCGACGCGCCGATAGTGTTATTCTCTGAGCTGATCACTCATGAGATAACTGGGTTATCTAGGGAAGCAATTAAGGAATCTAAATGCAATGGACTTGAGAATTCGACTAGGAATTAATTGCTCGACTGTGTTGATTTGCAAGGGTTATTACGGCACTGTAAAAAATCGATCAAAGATTGGAGATAGGTCGATTCGATGGAGATATGTGATTAGTGCGTGGGTGATTCAACCTAATTGCAAAATTCTCGTCGAACGGCACTAGACAGATTTTTCTGTCATTTCTCTACCCGGTGTCCGTATTTGAAACCTTGAGATTTTCACGACAACTGAGAGTCCCCAATAAGTCGAAGATGTACATTTTGACTCGAGATAAATCGATCACGGTTCAATTGCACTAAAAATTCCTAAAAGTTACCCGGTATACTAGGTTACGCTAAAATCGCGTCAGATTAAAATTAACCGCGAATTTGAACCCGATTTCAGAAATTGAAAGTTCTGTCATGTCACAATCTATTTTAGGAACATTGACTCATCATCCGAAGAATGGAGATTCCGGGATTTTTACGAAAATCGGTCCGGACGTTTCGGAAAATTAGCGAAAATTTGGAGGGGCCAAATTAAAGGAAATTTGGACTTCTAAGCCAAGCCTTAGGGTGTTGGGGACTTGCAGAAAATTGTACGGAATTTTTCTTTATCAAGATTGGACCTCAATTTGGGGAATTGAGTGAAGAAATTGAGGCCTATGATTGAGAAGTTGGAGCTTGGCAAGGGGGCTGGGAATTTTTCATCAATTTGGATTAATTGGTGGTTTATTTGGTGGCTTTATCTAATCAAGAAAGTAATAAGGGGGACATGTATTCAATGGAAGGGATAAAATGTTTGACCTTGGCCTCCCCTTCACCTTGGCTTCCTTTGCACGTTTCTTGGCCGACCTCCCCCTTTCGTGCTTTTGCTTTCATTTTTTTCTTCCTTCGAGCAAAGCCGGAACAGCTTCATCCACTCTCCTCTCTCCCTCTGCCACTTTGTGATTTCACTCGCACGCACTCAACACCATCGAATTCCCCTACTACAGCTCTTGCTTTCATTTCCCTCGCCCATTTGCTTTCCCCCTCCATTCACGAAGACTGCCGCCCCACCAGCCGCTGTCTCCCTTGCCACACGTTCGCCAGCCACCACCATTGAGTCAATCCAGCAACAAACAGGAGCCCCCAGCGTTGACTCCTCCAGCTGCCCATTCGTCTGTCCCTCTCTGTCTGCCGCGCCAGCCCACGATCAAAACCCAAGTTGCCGCGTGTCTTCAGCACGCGACTCCCTCGCCTGCAATCTCCTCCCTTGTTTGCAGCATCCCACCAGCGAAGCAACATCACCGTCCACGAAGCAGCGTTCCCCTGCAGCAACGCACAGAGCGAGCGAATTTCGGCCTAGCTTCTTCAGTCTCGCGGGCCCAGCATCTCCGTGAATTCTGCCGCAAGTTTTAGCCTGCCAGCCCACTCGAGAATCCAAGTTCAGCCCAACAAATTGCTGCTTCTTTGCTTCAGGCCAGCAAGCCCACAATTCGGCCCAAGAGTTCAGCAGTCCAGCCCAACTTGGGTCCAGCCCAAATCAAGAACAAATCTCAGTTTGGGCTGAGATTTGTTGGGCCAATTTTAGGCCTGGTCCAAGCCCGTTGATGACGCCGCAAACCCGAGTTTCAGCCGCCGTCGCGTCGTCATCACGGTGAACCGGTTTCCGCAAAAAACCGGTGAGTTTATGCACTAAACTCTTTTTAGTAGGTTAATGACATTTAAGGGGTGTTTAGATTAAATTAATTAGGGATTAGGTGGTTAGTTAGATTAGATTAACAATTTAATTATTCAATTATGCATGTTAGGTGGTTAGATTGGATTAAGTGAGGCCTAGATAAATTGTATTATTTATCTAGATTGGTTCGGGAATTTTCTCGGTCCGTTTAGGCGGTTAATTTAGTGATTTTGGCCTAAGTTAATATTTTTAGAATTTAAATTGAATTATTTAATTAATTTTAGAAATTAATTAATTATTAATTATTTTTCCGAAAATTAGACCAGGATAGTCGGTGACCGAAATTTCGTGCTAATTGTAATGGTGTGGTTAATTTATGCAATTGAGTGTTAAATTATATCAATTGAGTGCTGATTGGAAATTTGAGTATTTAATTCCAAAATTTATGAAATTCCAATATTTATTCAGAAAATCCTGAGTGTCGGATTTTAACACCGAAAATGGTTTTATATACTATATAAAACAATGTGATTTTAAATTGGAAGATATCAATATTTCTGGGTTGAGTTGACCGTGTACCCACACACGACTATTTTACCATGTATTTCTAATATAAAGAAAAATGCTAGGTTCACCATTTTAATTGAGACATTTGAGTGTAATGCATGGTGCCCTGGGTCATAATTGAGTGATTATGTATTGGTTAAGAGAACCCGTATCGGGCTGTTAAGCTGGATAGTAACCCCTATATGGGACGCCCCTAGACCATGGGAAGGCTGGTCGCAGTAGGTCTGGGCCCTATGCTCCTTCAGGCGTGACATCCTCAATTTTCAGGTTCTGATTTTGATTGGATAAGTTGGGTTTTTCATCGACGCGCCTATGGTGCTATTCTCGGAGTTGCCCACTCACGAGATAATTAGATATCCAGGGAAGTCATTAAGAGATTTTAAGGCAAATAGACTTAAGAATTCGACCAGAAATCGGCTGGTTGACTGTGCTCATTTGCCGAGATCATTAAGCACAGTTAAAAATCGATTAGAGATCAAAGATATGTCGGTTCGACTGAGATGCGTGGTTAAAAGTGGGTGATTCCACTAAATTGCAAAATTCTTGTCGATTGGCACTAAACTAATTTTTCGTCGTTTTGGTACCTCGTGTCCGTATTTAAACCCTCGAGATTTTCATGACAATTGAGAATCACCAATGTGTCGAATGCGTTCATTGTGGTTCGAAGAAAATCGACCACGGGTCATTTGCACTAAAAATTTCTGAAAGCAACCCGATAGCTTAGGTCACGCTAAAATCGCGCCGGATTGAAATTAACGTGAATTTGAACTCGATTTCAGAAATTGAAAGTCCTAACATGTCACGAGTCATTTTAGGAACGTCGACTCATCTTTCGGCATTTTCGGCAAGTTCGGGATTTTTACGTAAAATCGTTTCGGACGTTTCGGAAAACGAACGAAAATTCGGATTGGCCAATTTGAAGGGATTTTTGGCATCTAGTGTAAGTGAATTGGTGAAAGAAAATTTCATGGGCTTTTTCTGCATCAAATTGGACCTCAACCAGGAGAAGTTTGTTCAAAAATTGGATTATGAGAAAAATGAAATAGAATTCGGATTTGAGAGAAATTTGTGGGTCAGAAGGATTGTCTTATTTTGGATTTCAATTGTGCAAATTGAGGTTGAAATTGGCCTTGGATGACCAATTATTCTTGTGTTGAAGTTGAGCCAAAATTGAGTAATAAATTTTGTTTAAGAAATTTTGATTTCAAAATCCTCTTCTTTCTGCCGACTATTCCCTTCGGTGGTCTTCATTGTGACCTTTTTGGACTTTTGTGAATTGGTGTCTCCCCTCTTCATGCATGCACATCCTCTCTCTCTATCTCACTCTCTCTCTCTCTCTCTCTCTCCGTCGAAGACTCACGCACGAACACCCCCCATCCGCACGTTTCTTCTCTCTCTCTTGCGGAATCCCCTTGGCCGACAGCCCTGCCGTGTCTCTCTTCTCTCCCTCTCATCCTTGACTTTTACCCAATCTTATCCTCTCTCATCCATTTCCCCTGCTTGACCAACGCGCCCCCATCCCTTTTTCCCTTTCTTTTCTCTCGTCGTTCCCCTGCATTTTCCCTTTCATTTGTTTCGGTTCTGTGGAAGAACCCAGCAGCTTCACTGACGCCACCAACCAGCCTTTCTCTGGCTGCGGATCCTTCACGCCGGCGTCCCCTTCGCTGGATTTGTTGGCTGATTTCAACAACCCGTTCCCATCGACTCTCCTTGGCCGTGCCACCAACAACCCGAGCAACAAAGTTCAGCTGTGCAACACCAAATCCAGCAGCCCCGTGAGACCTTTCGGGCCAATTTTTGGGCCCAATCCATGCTCGAAAGCCATCGCCACTTTGGAGAAGGTCGAACCCCGTTGCGTCCCCGTCGATTTAAACCGAGCGGTTCGATAAACAAGTGAGTTTTACTCACTAAACCTCACTTAGTAGGTTAATGATTCTTAGGAGTTGATTAGTTTAGGTTAAGATGGATTAGGTGGTTAGATTAGATTAGATTAGTGAATTTAATTAGTTACCAATGCATGTTAGGTGGATAGTTAGTGCAATTAGGGCTTAGACGAGCTCTAGTATTCATCTAGAGTGATTCGAAAATTTTCTGGGTCCGTCTCAGTGTCCAATTAGGCATTACATGCCTAAGTTGGATTTATTGGTATTTATTTAATATTTTCTGTATTTATTTATTTATTTATTTATTTTCGGGAAATTCAACCGGGATGGCCGGTGGCCAGGAATTTTATGCGATCGCGGTAGTTTGTTTCGTTTATTTATTTGAACTTTAATTTGTGCCAAATTGATTTAATTGTGATTTTAGGATTTTATTCCAAAATTAATTAATTTCCGTAATTGATTGGAAAATAACCGAGCGTCGGTTTATAAAACCAAAAGTATTTTGGTGGACCATATAAATGGTGGGATTTTCAAGGGTGAAAATACTGTATTTTGACTAAGGCTAACCGTGTACCCACACACGATATTTTATCGGGTTGATAAAAATAATGAATTGGTGGTATGGTGGGAGTGGTATACTATTTTGGCCAGGGAGCCCTAAATTATCAGGTTTGGGCGAGCATACATTATATCGCTTTGGGCGAGTATATGTGATATCGGCTTTGGGCGAGCATATATAGTATACTATTTTGGCCAGGGGGCCCTAAATTATCAACTTTGGGCAAACATATATATAGTATACTACATTATCAACTTTGGGCGAGCTATACTATCTATATTTTCAACTATGGGCGAGTAGTCCTGATTTGATAGGACATTATAAATAGCATTAAATATACCGACCAGGGGAAGGTCGTGGTGGCATGTAATCGACTGAGTCGATTGATTAATGGTTTGATCTGATTTGTCAAGTTGATGTGATCTGTGTATATTTAAGATATACTGACTTGCAAGAAGGAATAGAGGCCAAGGTAAGTCTTCTGACCTGTATTGTGCTTAGGCAGCCCTTAGGGAATATTGGCTTCCTAATCGGGTCTTAGGGGGTAGAACTTATTGAGATGTAGTCTCACCCCGTTGTGGAATAACATTTTCAGGTCCATAGATGGTGGTCGTGGGAGACTTAAAGCCCTGAAGTGTAGAAAGGTGGAGAGACTAGAATCGGTGAACGAGTTTGACTAGTAGGTCATAGGAAAGTTCCCTTTGGAATAAGCCGACAGTTTTGTAAATAGTCGGGCCTTGTAAATAAACATGTTTGTTTATAAAAGGTTTGTTTTGAGTTGAAAAATTGGTTCTACTTTTCTATCCCATCAAATTTGTTGTCTAGGGGTTTATATTGTCGTTTTTGCATGCGCATTAAAATGAATGGGTCGGCGACGCGTCCTGAGACGTTGCATTTAATCGACCAAAGAGGAATGGGCATGCGCTCGGAGGATCGGGGCGTGACATCGGGAAAGCCGTCTGATAGAGACATGCCATGCTCAATGGGGTGAGACGAAGCCTGTCATTGCCAGAAGACCGCCGAACAGAGCGTAGGTTGTGCTATATGCCGAGATCAAAAGTAGGAACGCATGTTTAATTGAGTTGAATGTACCAGATTATGGGAAAAAATTGTGTGGCACGGTATATGACGTGTCATAACGATTTGGCCCTATAATCAGGACCCCTGCACTGGTTTGAGAATTAAGTGTGGCGTTCCAGTTGTTGGTGCTTATTTACTGCTCATATCTTTGTGACTGCCTAAGATATAAACTGTACTGACCTGCAGAGTGGATCTGAGACGAGGTAAGTCCCTATGATTATGTGATTGTGTGGTTGTGACGCTTCTAGGTGTATTACCCTCCTAATTGGGGTTTAGGGCGTGAACTCCATGAGATTTATATCTCACCCTGTCGTGGGTTAAATTTTCAGGGTCGTCCAGTGGAGGACTTGGAGCCGAGAGGAGGTGATCGGAAGTGTAGGTCAGTTAGGACCGCTTCTTTTTGGGAAAGCCAGTCTTTGTAGTCTTTTGCTCATAGACCTTATACATGACTCTATGTGAATATAAAAGCATGTTTGTTTGTGCATATGTTGTCTTGCTTTTCTATCCCGAGATAGTTATTGTCAGGGGAGTTATTATTTGCTTCTGCATGTGCAATAAAAAGAAAGGGTCAGCGACTCGTCTTGGGAAGTCGCAAAATTTTATCGACTAGAGAGGGATGGGCACGCGCTCGGAGGTTCGGGGCGTGACACCCTATTTATTTGATGTCTTGTCCAATTATTGCATCTTGTGGACCTGAGCAACATGCATAGCTTTTTTCCAATGACAGAGCTTTATCGATTGGGAATTCTATAAAGATATTCAAATCATTCTAGCTTGAAAAAAGGACAAATAGATTGCTCGGTGACCGAGGCAAAGATGCTTGACAGTAAGACACTAAGGGGAAGTGGGAAAAAAAAAAGAGTGACAGTGGTTCCAACACAGGCCATCATTAAGCAATGAGTGGAAGTTGCTTCAGGAGAACTTTAGGCTGGTTTTCATCCAGGAGATATATAGTCCAATTCACTTTGTTAATTCTCATTGGAGGAGCTAAAGACATTAAAGAAGGCTTGTAATAGTAAATTATGAAATTATATGGATCTCACAAAACATTTTATGTAACTAATATGGCTAACTATATGGCAAGTCTCATGTGCTCTTAAACGAAGTTAAGTGGTTTAGTGCATCTGCTATTGCCAGATCTTTTTTAGCGATAATTCACAAGTGTAGTGTATCCAAATTTATGTTGAGTTAGCAACTTAGCATACATTTCACAGATGAGTTTTGGCTATTCGTTCTATTTGTACTGCTCAATCATGTGTATACTTGAGTATTATGATTTGTCCAATACAATATAACTTAATGTAATAGCTATGATAAAACATTTTTTAAAAACGGCTCATGAATTATTTAGTGCTGAGCTAATAAAGGAATGTATAGGAGTTCCTTTACATTAGATTAGACTTTTCCATTTTTTTCCAGGTATTCATGACTTTGTCGGCCAGATCATATCCAGACTCTTAAATGACAAAACTAAAGGGCTCATTTTCATGTCGGCATTTTTTTAAAATTTTTTCTTTGCTCCAAGGGCCTGGTCCTTCGGGCCTGGTCCTTCGGGCCATTTTCAATTATTCTGGGCCAACCAAATGGCTACCGACCCATGTGGCGAGGGTCGTGTCGTGCTCAAGCCGGGCCAACCCGTTTGTTAATCCTAGAGCAAAGCTCTAAAACACCACCTAACCAGTAAACAATCAACACAAAACCTTCTTTGAAACAATTGTTGATAACCATTTTCAATTTGGACTTGCTCGTAGACCCTCCCTATCACATGATTTTGCTCATGTTGTCGCACTAGCAAGAGAAGCCTTCTTAGATACTCCTCTCTTTCAAACAATGGTAGATCTTGAGTCTAGAAATGAGACTTAATACATTGAAAGTACTTAGCGGGTATCAGAGCTAGAGATGATTCCGCAAGGAGATGGGGAGTAACCGTTTAACAAAAAATTGTTGGTAATGCTGATATAGAATGTAATTTTGATTCCTATACTCTTAAATTTGATAATTTTAGAGGGGAGGAGCTTTTCCTTTCCATCCTCGTTACTATTTTTGATTTTGTGAAAAACATTTTTGAGAAATATGTTAGTCAATGCAGAATGCACTTATTAAAGAACCAATTTACGTATGACCAAAAAAGAAAACAACAAATTTATGAAAATATCGAGTTTCGATGATACTAACTTTAGTGTTATCACGTATATTGTCCACTCCTAAATTTGTGTCAACGATTCAAGCTTCTGTCTTTATAAAAAGTCCAAAAATAGAGAATACCAAAAACAACGGAAAAGAGCAAGAAATAATTGATAAAAAAATAAATAAATAACTAATCAAAAAATAAAATTTTTTAGAAAATGATGGGTTTTAAAAAGGGAGGCCTTTCTGGTTCGTGGCCCAACTCGCCAATTAGGTCCTAGAAACTACAGCCCCTCCATAGCCCACCCTACATGCTAATAAAGCCTCCACTAGAGGTGGCAAAATGGGTTTTAAACCGACATATGACCCATTTAAATCATAAATGGGTCATATATGGATCACTTTTTTTTTGACAAAAAGTAGTTAAATGGGTTTAACAATTAAAGACTTTAATAGATGGGTCTTAAGTGGGTCTTAAGTGAGTCTTAAATGGGTTGGATTTAGAACCCATTTTCACCCAAAACCTCACAATCTCTCTCTTCTCTCTTTAACTTTACAAAAACATATATATATATATATATATATATTTATAAAAATCGAAATTATAATTATTTTTTATTTTAATTTTCTTTTCCTTTTTCTTTCTTATTTTTTTTCTTTCTTCTTCCTCCGGTTGCGGCATGGCGATGGCCGGCGATCGGCTAGGCGAGCCTCGCCAGATCTCGGCGAGAGGCAAGCTCGTGCTCACCGGATCCGGCGAGGCGGAGGCCTCGCCGACGTCTGATGAGGCTCAAGCCTCGCCGATCCGGCGAGACTTGAGCTCACCGACGCCGGGTGAGCGAGCGAGCTCGAGGCTCACTTGTGGCCGGCCGGCGGCCGTCATCGTGGCCGGCGACCGGCCAAAGAAGAAGAAGAACAAAAAATAAAAATAAAAATAAAAAATTATATTTTAAAAATAAAAATAATAAAAAATTATTTTTAAAAAAAATTAAAATTCGATTTTTTAAAATAATTATTTTAAAAATTATAAAAATTGTCCATTAAATTTGTGTTGTATAAAATTATTTTAGCAATACCATTATATATATATATATATATATATATAAAATAAGCTTTCTTAAATTTAGTTAAATCGGTCGGGTATGGGTTGGGTTGGGTATGGGTCGAAAAATTTACATTAGGCATAAATGGGTTAATGCGTCATTTGGGACGAACCATTTATGACTCACCCAAACCCGACCTGACACACCCGTTTAACAGCTCTTGCCACAACCCATCCCCCGTCGAATATCGCTTGAAATCTTGGAATCCCATCATTTTTGACGCCATTCGCTGTCGTACGCCATTAACCAGAAATGACATTGGGTCAATTTTCCAATAAGAGTAGCTTTAAATAGAAATCTCGAGTCCACACACCCGTAAAAATTAATATTTCTACAGAATTGAAGTTGCCAAAGTAGTGGAATTTTCCATCCGCAAGTGACATAAAAAAACTGTTCATTTCAGCGAAAATAAGTTGCGAATAAGAGACTCTCGCGATTTACAAAGGCGAACATCAAGTCACAAATTCAACATACGTGCAAATTTAAAGACGAAAATGCCTTCCTAATAGTAAAAGGGACAAGAACAACTAACATAATCACCGCCAAGGACATCTAGGAGGAGTAGGGCGACGGAAGGTCAACAGTGGCTAATAGGCGACAAGCAGATGGACTTACTTTTATAAGAGAAATCGATGTATTCTTAATTATGAGTTGTGATTAATTATTGATGAAGCCAAGAAAAAAAGTGAAAAAAACACCAAAATCCTAAACTATGTCTATTGTGATATATCTAACTCAATTTTTTTTTTGTGACATTAAAGATTTCATACTATACTTATATGACATATTTACTCTCATTCAATATTCTGTCAATGAGTATCGTTAAAAAAATTTGTCGTATGGGTGACAAAAGGTAAATGGTGTTAGCGTGACGCTCAAGTGGCTCAAATAAAATAAGAACAACTTTGATTAAAAGCACATAATAATAAGAACAATTTCATTTTGTTTAAAAAATATCGAACGAAATCTTGATAAAAAGTAAATGTGTTATACGGGTATAAGTTTAGGATTTTTGACATCACAAGAAAAAAATTTAGGGAAATAGGCCATGGACATAATTTTGAGTTTTTGACTTAAGAAAAAGAAAAATAAATGCGACAAAAATAAATATAAATTGGAGTTTTTTTTTTGCTGTCTTTTTCGAAAACGACGATGGGTTCTTTTTTCCTTTTTATTTTTTTTATTTTCAAATTCAATTCCTTTTTCATCCAACGAACAACCACCTGCTTCTCCTGTTTGCCCCGTTTTCCCACACAAAATTAGAATCATCTCCATCCATCGCTTCGCGTCTCTTTTAATTCTCCGTTGTTTTTCTCTTCGTGCTCGCCGCCGCCAATCTTCAAGCTCGGCGTATTGTCCCAGATGACGATGACGACTCAGACTGGCCTTGGCTGCCGTGGTTGATGAAGCAACGCTGGACCGGCAGGAGTGCCGAGAGTGATATCGGAGAATCTCATTCTTCAAATCGGCGGATCGTATCCAGATGATGATCCATCCAACCTCAACCTTAGCAATCAGATAAAGCTCTTGAACGCCACCCTAAATCCCCTTTGTTGCGGCGAAATAATGGAACCCAAAAGAGAGCATTGAAGTGGGAGCGAACAGAACGAAACAATAGTCAACACGACATATTCTGGAGCGAATCAAAATTCGACTCGGAAGTTCAATTGGACATGAAACGACCCTGATGATGGTTCAGCGGCAATGGTGGCGTGAGTTCGAGATGGCCTGGCCACAGATAAATCTGGCCCAAACATGGGTAAGGACAGGAAAAGCGATGACTCAAATCGGAGAAGTATTAGGGGGCGCATGATAAAATTTCTATTTCTCTATTTCTCTGTTTCTCATTCCCGTAATAGGTTTGGAACATAAATCCGTTTAACGATTTGATTTTTCTATTTCTGGAACAGATTTCTATTCCAAAAATAGATTTGAAGAAGAATTCAGAAGCTAAAATTTTTAACTTCTCAATTTCTGGCTAGAAATCAATTTCTGTTCCAGAAATTTTGTCATGCGCACCTTAGTGTCGCCGCGACTCGAGTGTGGAATCTAATGATGTCGTTGACTGTGGGGATGATCTGAATTGGTCAAGATGAATCAGGGGAATCTAGAGAGAGAGAGAGAGAGAGAGAGAGATGCACAAAAAAATAAAAAATAATCTGGTCGGAGAAATTTTGGAGAGAGAGAGTCCGAGATGCCTAGGATTGCAACTTAGAGAAAGAGCTTGACGAAGGTAGTAAATTTTTCCTTCTGAAAGTGCTTGAGGAGGAAAGAAATTGCTATAGCTAACATCCTTTTTTTTAACATGTTATTAACGAGTATTGTTCCAGTAATCTATTGGATTATATCATAAACACTATATATAGATGGAAGAAAAATCTCCAAGTGGACATCAAAAACTGCCGATGCAGTCATAGAAATGCTTTTTCCGCAGTTAAACAATGAGGAATTCAGTAAAACATTGGTGTGGAAATTTTCTTTAATTGACTAACTCCAAAAAGATGGAGCATAAATTGGAAATTGCTTTGCCACGCATATCAAGATTCAGTTCATTTGACGGAATAAATTCCGAATACCCTTCACACGAGAAGAAACTAACAAACTTCAATATGCACAGCCCACATGCGAAAAAGACGATCATCAAATTTTCAAGAAATCAAAAAGAGACAACAAAAAGGATCTGATGTAGGTTCACTGGATGTCGTAAAATCATGGTCGCGCCTTGAAATTTTGACTCAGTATATGGCGGAAGGGAAGTGTATTCAATGTTACTATCCTCAACAATTCTAGAGGTCAGGTTGATCCATCGAAAACTTTATAGAAGCGCCTAATTTGAGAGATTGTCTCCTGAAATGGAAGTTGCAGAATCGACATTAGTAATCAGATTCCTCCGCGTCACGGCTTCTGCCCACATGGTGATTATTAAGTCTAGGATCAAGGAGAGGCATTGTACCCATTCACATGGGAACAAAACTCATGCTTTTATCCATTTTGCCGAATTGGAAGCAGAATTCAGCCTAGCAATTTTGTAAGTTCCATTCTAACCAAAATTGAGCTAAGCCGATGCTTCCTCTGTTGAGTCGTATTGCATAGTATTATTATTCACCCAAGTCTTGTCTGTGGTTCCGAAGGAGGATAGTTTGAACACAAGATCGTCCCTTTCAATAAAGCTCGAACACACACACGTCTTCCACCTCCAGAGAAGTTTCTCTCGTGAATGCAGCCCAACGGGCAGATAACAATTCCATAATGTTCGTGGCTAATGAGCTTCAATGGCCATGATTTGTCTTGATATATGAGGGCCATGCTCTGCAGGCTTTTCTTAATGTGTGTCTTTCGGAATGAACTGTTGGGGTTTCATGAATCATGTATAAGAAAAATTAACAAAAGGAACGCAGCGGAAACAAAGATATATTTTATACATGATTCTCCTAAGGCGTTGTTCGTGCGTTTTAATAAAAAAATCTGAATATAAATAGGGAGTTAAACGAATTACCTCTCGAAGCACGCTTTGAAACAAATCGGTTCGAATGTTCTACAGTTCGAGTCCCACAAGCGTCGGACCTTTAGTTCAGACACACTAACAACGAACGTCGAACGGAAGAGAGAACTTTCGGATATTCACCACGATGATCATGCTAGCAATCTCGTGGAAATGATCCGCCGTATCCTCGATGTATTATAGTCACGGCCCGAATGAGAAAACACTCTACTTTCTCGCGTCTCTCGAAGAACACAAGAACACGCACGTCTCTCTTTATTTTCAGCAACCCATTTTCTCTCTAAAACACAAAACGCACGCCCACCTTTCTCTGTTTTTCAACCCCTGTTTTTGTCGCAAAAACAAACCTTTTAAAATAAAGATATAAACCGATCAGCAACGGTTGCTGATCGTCCCTGCTCATGCACGACCGATCGTGCATGATGGTCAGCAACCGCTGACCATCCAAGTTTCATGCATGTGCTTCGTGCACATGCATGAAGCTTTATATATATTATTTTATTATTGGTTATCAAAAGATATTAATTAATTAATTAATTAATTAAACGAACAAATAATTAATTAATCAATCCTTTTTAAAAATAAAAAGAACATAATCTTTATATGTACAATGGAATACATTAACATGTATCCACTTCGAGCATGCGTGTGCATCATATGCAAATAGGCTCGTGACTATAATACAAATTAAATTAAATCTCATTTAATTTAATTTTAAATCGACACAATTTGATTGCAGTAATTGCAAACACATTTGCAACATTATTTCTCTCTTGTTCCACGTTATCCAAATTGTTTATGGTGTGTGACATCCCTAAGTTCATCACTAAGCTGGTAGTAAGACTTGTACTAACACATTAGTACTCCCAAAAGAATTAATTGTCCCGATTAATCTTTGGGTCTTACAAGCCATGATTGACATCTAGTAATATGTCATGACTACCCAGATAGTGTGAATACTTTAAGAACATAATGAACCTGTCAGCTTTGGTTATAGTGTAATTCAATCCCTCTATCTTACTATGTCCCGATCAAACAAAGACCATGGAATATTTGTCAAGTCACTAATTCGATCATATGCACAAATCTAATTGACATGCATTTTATTTTAGACATAAACAATTTATTCTCAGTTACAACCCCGGCCGAGGATTTCAATGCAGTGTCATAATTAGATCGCATAAGACATCATTTTTATACCTTGCATTTAACAAGGAGACAGATTCCATATTGCGTACACGTGTAACTTCGTATATAAACAAACTATGACCATCAGGTATAAAGACGGATCAACGACCCGGCATTATGTGCACCCGTGAACCATAGTTGTTCAATACACAAGTTAACATTGTGCCTCAGGTCTAAGGATTATTTACACAAGATCAAAGCATGAACAATTAGACATTGATCACGCTAAAAGCTTTCATGTCGCTAATCGTTCCATATGCGTCACGTTCAGTGAACTTGTCTAATACAAACACCTGTGTTCTAACTCAGGTATCATAATACCCAATGACATGTGACTCATCATTCCCTTAAGTATCCAATACTTAATGGTGAAGTTAAGAACACACCGGTCTCAATAAGATTATTAATATCCACTCAATAATCCATCGACCGGGAATGATTTAAAGATTCAGTCTAACTATGAACCCGTCACATATATTCTTGACGTCTCAAGAATAGGTCTAGTTGCAACGATCTTAGGGAATCATTCATAAATATAAAATAATTGGACAAATGAATGAATACGTCATTGCCATTAATTAAATAATAATAATGAAAGTACAACTAAAATCCCTAATATGTAACTATTACATAGTAACTTTAGGGCATACATCCAACAATCTCCCACTTGCACTAAAGCCAACTTGTCTGGTACCTCAAACCCATTTTGTCAATATGCCTTTCAAAAGAAGACTGAGGTAAGGCCTTAGTGAAGGGATCTGCCGCATTTTCCGCTGAGGCAATTTTCTGCAAGGCAATATCACCTCTCCTAACAATTTCTCTGATGAGATGGAAGCGTCTCTCAATATGCTTGGACTTTTGGTGAGACCTCAGTTCCTTTGCTTGAGCTATCGCCCCATTGTTGTCACAAAACAATGTAATCAGTTGCTCAATTGAAGGAACTACTCCAAGTTTAGAAATAAACTTCTTCATCCAAGCGGCTTCCTTTCTTCGCGGGAAGCGCTACATACTCCGCCTCGGTGGTGGAATCGGCGGTTATGCTTTGTTTGGAACTTTTCCAACTAACTGCACCACCATTGAATGTAAAGACAAACCCAGACATGGACTTATAATCATTAGGATCCGATTGAAAATCGGAATCAGTATAAGCTACAATTTTAAATTCTCCTTCTCCATATATCAATAATAAATCTTTAGTCCTTCGCAAGTACTTAAGAATATTCTTGACTGCTATCCAATGCTCTTCTCCTAGATCAGACTGATATCTGCTAGTAATACTTACAGCATGCGCAATATCAAGTCTAGTATATAGCATAGCATACATTATGCTTCCAATAGCGGATGCATATGGTATCTTCGCCATCCGCTCTCTTTCTTTAGGAGTGTTGGGACACATTTCCTTAGAAAGACGGATCCCTTGCCTAAAAGGCAGTAATCCTCTCTTGGAACATTGCATGTTAAACCGTGTTAACACTTTGTCTATGTACGTAGACTGTGAGAGGCCAATCAATCGTCTTGATCTATTTCTATAGATCTTGATACCTAAAATGTAGGTTGCCTCTCCTAAATCTTTCATGGAGAATTTCTATGACAAGAATAGTTTTATCGATGATATCATTGGTACATCATTTCCAATCAAAAGTATATCATCGACATACAAAACTAGAAATGCAATTGCACTCCCACTGATCTTCTTGTATACACAAGGTTCATTCGGATTTTTGATGAAGCCAAACGATTTGACTATATGGATATTCCAACTTCTGGAGACTTGTTTGAGTCCATAAATGGATCTCTTAATCTTACACACCTTCCGTTTTTCACTATTGGATTCAAAATCCTGTGGCTGTTCCATATAGATGTCCTCATCGAGAAAACCATTTAGAAAAGCCGTTTTGACATCCATTTGGAATATCTCATAATCAAGATGTGCAGCTATAGTCAACATAATCCGAATAGATTTTAGCATGGCCACAGGTGAGAAAGTTTCATCATAATCAATTCCTTCTTTCGACGATATCCTTTCGCCATCAGCCGTGCTTTGTAAGTTCTAATTTAACCTTCAGCATTCATCTTCCTCTTGAAGATCCATTTACAGCCAATTGGTATAATACCATTAGGCAGGTCAATTAAGGTCCAAACTTCATTGGAATACATTGAATCCATTTCGGATTTCATGGCTTCTAGCCATTTACCAGAATCGATGTCTGACATCACCTCCTCATAGGTTTTAGGATCACCAGGTTGATCACTATCATTCACAATGAATAATGGTTCAATATGATCAACCGAGTGTCTATAACGAGTAGGTGGGCGAGACGTTCTCACACTCCTCCTAAGAGGTTGTGTATCAGAAGCTCCCACTGAATCAGAGATTGGTATCTGAACTCGGTTGTTTGGTACTTCATTATTTTCTTCTTGTAAGACTATTTTCCGCCAAGCACCACCTTCTTGGATGAACTGATTCTTTAAAAAAGAAGCGTGCTTGCTCACCAAAATTCTTTGGTCTGAATGAAAATAGAAGTAATGTCCAAGAGTTTCCTTTGGATATCCAATGAAGCGACCTTGTTCAGATCTTGCCTCCAATTTTTCCATTTTTAGCTTTTTCACGAAAGCTGAACAACCCAAAATCTTAATATGATTAAGACTAGGTTTCCTACCATGCCATATTTCATAGGGCATAGTTGGAACAGATTTGGACGGCACTCTATTCAATATATATACAGCTGTCTCAAGGGCATATCCCCAAAGGGATATTGGTAAATCAGTGTAACTCATCATAGATCGCACCATATCTAATAAAGTACGATTTCTTCGTTCAGATACACCATTATGTTTTAGAGTTCCAGGAGGTGTCTATTATGATAAAATTGCATTCTCTTTAAGATAGTCCAGGAATTCAGTACTAAGGTATTCACCTCCTCGATCCGATCGAAGAGCCTTAATACATTTTCTGTTTGTTTCGAACTTCGAGTCTTGAATTCCTTGAACTTTTCAAAGGATTCAGATTTATACTTCATGAGGTATAAATAACCATACCGTGACTAATCATCGGTGAAGGTAATGAAGTAATTATAACCACCTCTAGCAGTTTCATTAATTGGTCCACATACATCTGTATGTATTAATCCTAATATGTTAGCAGCTCGCGCACTTTGTCCCACAAAAGGCGCTTTGGTCATTTTTCCTAGAAGGCATGCCTCACAAGTCGAGTATGACTCAAAATTTGATGGATCAATATACCCATCATTACTCAACTTGTTAATTCTGTTTTCTCCAATATGACCTAATTGGAGATGCCAAACATACTTTTTATTTGGACCGTCTCTAGGGCGTTTATTAGTTATGGCATTTATATCAATTCTATTTTGCTTATTAACATCGGTAATCGCATTACCAGACATTGTAATGGTATAAAGATTATTGGTTAATAAGCTAGAACCAACACATCTTCTATTATGATAAATAAAACATACATCATCAGCAAAAGAAAATTCATAATTCTCTTTACCCAAACGAGGTATAGAGATGATGTTCCTAATAGCATTCTTATAATGCAAACAGTTCTTTAAAACCATCACATGTCCAGAAGGCAAACATAAACGAAAAGTCCCTATAACTAATGCAGCAACTCTTGCTCCATTGGCAAATGTCAGGACAATCTCATTTCGCCCTAGCATCCTGCTTATTTCCAGATTCTCGTAAAGACATACAAATATGTGAAGTTGCAGCAGAATCTAGAACCCATGAGCTGGATTCAGCACTAACCATAAGATTAGTTTCAATAAGCATAGACACCATACCTTCATAAGGTTGGTCCTTGGGCTTGACCTTCAAGCTCGTGAGGTACTTCCTATAATTCCTCCTCCAGTGCCCTCTAACACCACAGTAATGACATTTCCCTTTATCAATCTTGGGTTTTGGTTGCACAACAGGTTTGGTAGGCCTCTTCCATTTCTTTTTCTTCAAAACGGTCTTACCCTTTGAAGAAGAAGCCTTAGCCATAGCCACTACATTTGGTCTCGTGTTGTGCATTTCCTTCTCATAAACTATCAACATGCTATGTAACTCAGCGAGAGTTTTCTCCATCTTATGCATGTGGAAATTTTGGACAAAACTAGAGAAGGAATCTGGTAAAGATTGGAGGATCAAATTCACAGCTAACTCGTTGTCCATAACAAGATTTAGCCTAGTCAATTCTTCAATGTGCCAGATCATTTTCAAAACATGATCATTAACAAATGATCCTTCAGCCATCCTCATACAGTACAATGCCTTAGATATCTCATATCTAGAGGTTCGACCATTCTCATCAAAGTATTCCTTTAAATGCAAAATGATCGACCTAGCATCTTCCATAGATTCATACTTCTTCTGTACTTCATTATTCATTGAAGCAAGCATATATGACCTAACTTTTAAGTCATCGTCACGCCACTTATCATAAGTGACACGCTCCTCTTGGGTCCCACCCTCAAGAAAGGAGGTTGGCATCTTTTCATCAAGCACATACCCAATTTTTTCTGAATTGAGAACAATTCTCAAATTCCTCACCCGTCGGTGAAATTGGGTCCAGTCAAACAATTCTTGTCAAGTATAGAAGCGAGTGGGTTTGTGGTCACCATTTTCAGATATATCTGTTGCAGAAAATAAATTGTTAGCCGTTGTACTTTTTATAATAACTATTTCATTTTGGCCTTTAAATGAAATAGATCCTCCCACTAAATTTGTATTCGAATCCCATACTCCTTAAGATGGGAAGCGGTAATCTTTGTTGGGTAAAGATTACTAGTGGGGATTGGAGTCCCACTAGTCCAAAGTCCACCTCACCTAATAGTTATTGGTGTCCTATGAACTTAGTGAGTGAACCAGCTTATTCAACATATCATATGCAAGTCCCAATCATAACTTCGGCCTCTAGACCATGAAAACCTCACCTAACAGTTATTGACATCATGATCATAGTTAAGTCTCACCCATCGTCTCATGCAAGTATTGAAGGCACAAACGATTCCCTCACCTGACAGTTATTAGAGATCATTTGGTTCCAACCCCACAGCATCACATGCATAATGGAGTGGTCCAATATTATGAATGGTAATTAACCCCTATGTATCCATAGCCAGTCAGTTAACCACTATAATATTGGATCAAACCATGATGATGGAAGGCCATGAGTCCGAAACCCGTTTCGACTTAATATTATTAATAAGGAGATTTTGGTTGTTATTTATGGTCTCACTTTGCACATTAACCGGTTTAACATGCACGATAACATAAACACAATAAATAAATAGATATCACATAAACATCTATCATATGTGGTGATCATGGAATTATGGTTCAATGGGTCTCGAGCCAAAGAGACCCATTTAGTCATTTTAATGTTTTAATAATATGGACCTGCTCTTCACTTTTTCTTCAATCTTTGAACTCTTCAAAGACCGGGCCCAGAGAACTCACCGGCTTAATGGCTCCTCCTCTCTTGTAGTATTTACATCAATAATTGAAATACTAAACTATACTAAAATTACATTTCATAAAAATAAATATAAAAGGAAGGACGCAGCCTCCATTTAATATTTACAACCCCAAAAATGAATACCTATAATCATCATACATTCATCCATATAACAATCACATGTTAGGGATTTTTCCATGATCACCACCCTTCCTTGCGAGCCATAAATTCAAAATTTAAAGCTCTGGAAGGCAAAGATAAAATTCTGCATTTAATCAAATTTAAAGCCAAACAACGCAAACCATGTCAAGAATTCAATATCGATGAAACAAATTTCGCGAGCGTGATTCTGGACGGAAGTTGCATTGTCAACTTTAAATTTATAATCACGAATCATTCGCAAAATATAAACACAAAGTATAACAAGTTACGGTTTTTTGATTCAAAATTGATTTAGTTCTAATTTTTGCTTAGTTGATTAAATTTATCATATAAATTAATCAACCTCTATAGGCCACATAAGAACAAGAGAACCAATTCTCTTAACAAAAATAAATGGGCCATTAGAATGCAAAAATATATTTGAACTATAAATCAATTAAACGCACGAAAAACGCCTAAGGTTGGCTCTGATACCACTGTTGGGTTTCAAGAATCATGTATAAGAAAAATTAACAAAAGGAACGCAGCGGAAACAAAGATATATTTTATACATGATTCTCCTAAGGCGTTGTTCGTGCATTTTAATCAAAAAAATCTGAATATAAATAGGGAGTTAAATGAATTACTTCTCGAAGTACGCTTTGAAACGAATCGGTTCGGATGTTCTACAGTTCGAGTTCCACAAGCGTCGGACCTTTAGTTCAGACACACCAATAACGAACGTCGAACGGAATAGAGAACTTTCGGATATTCACCACGATGATCGTGCTAGCAATCTCGTGGAAATGATCCGCCGTATCCTCGATGTATTATAGTCACGGCCCGAATGAGAAAACACTCTACTTTCTCGCGTCTCTCGAAGAACACAAGAACACGCACGTCTCTCTTTAACCCATTTTCTCTCTAAAACACAAAACGCACGCCCACCTTTCTCTGTTTTTCAACCCCTGTTTTTGTCGCAAAAACAAACCTTTTAAAATAAAGATATAAACTGATCAGCAACGGTTGCTGATCGATGGACGATCAGCAATCGTTGCTGATCGTCCCTGTTCATGCACGAACGATCGTGCATGATGGCCAGCAACTGCTGACCGTTCATGCACGATTTCGTGGATGATGGTCAGCGGTTGCTGACCATCCAAGTTTCATGCATGTGCTTCGTGCACATGCATGAAGCTTTATATATATTATTTTATTATTGGTTATCAAAAGGTATTAATTAATTAATTAATTAATTAAACGAACAAATAATTAATTAATCAATCCCTTTTAAAAATAAAAAGAACATAATCTTTATATATACAAATGGAATACATTAACATGTATCCACTTCGGGCATGCATGTGCATCATATGCAAATAGGCTCGTGACTATAATACAAATTAAATTAAATTTCATTTAATTTAATTTTAAATTGACACAATTCGATTGCAGTAATTGCAAACACATTTGCAACATTATTTCTCTCTTGTTCCACGTTATCCAAATTGTTTATGGTGTGTGACATCCCTAAGTTCATCACTAAGCTGGTAGTAAGACTTGTATTAGCACATTAGTACTCCTAAAAGAATTAATTGTCCCGATTAATCTTTAGGTCTTACAAGCCATGATTGACATCTAGCAATATGTCATGACTACCCAGATAGTGTGAATACTTTAAGAACATAATGAACCCGTCGCTTTGTCTACGGTGTAATTCAATCCCTCTATCTTACTATGTCCCGATCAAACAAAGACCATGGAATATTTGTCAAGTCACTAATTCGATCATATGCACAAATCTAATTGACATGCATTTTATTTTAGACATAAACAATTTATTCTCAGTTACAACCCCGGCCGATGATTTCAATGCAGTGTCATAATTAGATCGCATAGGACATCATTTTTATACCTTGCATTTAACAAGGAGACAGATTCCATATTGCGCACATGTGTAACTTCGTATATAAACAAACTATGACCATTAGGTATAAAGACGGATCAACGACCCGGCATTATGTGCACCCGTGAACCATAGTTGTTCAATACACAAGTTAACATTGTGCCTCAGGTCTAAGGATTATTTGCACAAGATCAAAGCATGAACAATTAGACATTGATCACGCTAAAAGCTTTCATGTCGCTAATCGTTCCATATGCATCACGTTTAGTGAACTTGTCTAATACAAACACCTGTGTTCTAACTCAGGCATCATAATACCCAATGACATGTGACTCATCATTCCCTTAAGTATCCAATACTTAATGGCGAAGTTAAGAACACACCGGTCTCAACAGGATTATTAATATCCACTCAATAATCCATCGACCGGGAACGATTTAAAGATTCAGTCTAACTATGAACCCGTCACATATATTCTTGACGTCTCAAGAATAGGTCTAGTTGCAACTGATCTTAGGGAATCATTCATAAATATAAAATAATTGGACAAATGAATGAATACGTCATTGCCATTAAATAAATAATAATAATGAAAGTACAACTAAAATCCCTAATATGTAACTATTACATAGTAGCTTTAAGGTATACAGCCAACATGAACCAGAAGCTCTCTGCTCAAGTAGACATTTCACAATGTTGTCATCAGAAAGAAGAAAACAACCGATGATTTCTGAGGAAGACTGTATGATGATGCTTTTCAAAGCTTGTGAAGGATGACAACAGAAACTATTGACATAATGCATGATTAAACTAGAGCTAACATATTCTAGCGACTCCGTGTGATTTAAATCCAAGAGTTTCCATTGTCGTGAGAATCTTACCATATTGCTTTTCTTCAGATTTATTCACCTCACCGCAATTTGGAAGAAGGGATAATCGAGTATAAATTTGCTGGCCGGTTCAAGAGCTCTGCAGAAGCCCAGCTCTTTCTGCTTACCTTCCCTGCAGCACGCACAAACAGAACATGAAGAAAGCTTTCGCTCTCTAGGCATATACTATTCTTGTTATGTGAAACTCATATCTACCGACATAGCAACTAAATCAATGCATCTGAGTCTTTCTAATGGTCTAGCTTCCGAGGCCTATAAGCACACCAACATCGTTTTCAACACAATTGAAATTGATATGACCTTGACATTTACGAGGTCCCCCAACACATACATATGCACACACGAGAGAGCTAGAGAGAGAAACACTAAGAGGATGAATTAGCTTTAACACAGTCTCTGTTAACCCAACAAAACGGAATGTTTTTGTACGAAATTCAAATCAAACATGAGAACAACACGGTTAAGATTCAAACCTCAGAAATCTCGTGATGAGCAGCTTAAACTTCCGTCTTTCCCCAAACTCCGTGCTGATGATTGTGCATAGGAATCGCCAACAAAGCTAAGGACACTTGGGGGAATGCATTCACTTTCGGCCAGACAAATCTACAACTACTGAGGCTTGGTTCCTCACATCGGCATTTGTTGGCAGATATTCTATCTTAGACGTGCTTTTATGAAATATGATTACATGGAAAATGGAGTCCACTCAAATTTGAAGACCAAAATTTGGCCCTCACAAATAGAGTAACGCTCTGCAAATTCATTCCAACCCTTTGATTACGAAACCATCTCATCACATTTTTCTATTCCACAGGTCAATAAATTGCACCATTTGACACTCTCAGGAGCATAATTTTAAAGAGATTCTCACCATATTTTCTCATGAACCTCTTTGGTAATCCCCGTGAGAAAAATAGAGCACATAAATCTTCATAAGCCTATGACACTTGACTTCAAATTCAAGTTGAACAAGAACAACGCATAAATCAAACAAGCACATCCTTTTTGGTTCATTTAGATTTGGAATGTGGCATTAATGAGTGTTCGTCTAGATTATTATGAACCTCACAAACCCGACCGGGATAGAAGTACACTCCATTGTCAGGATACATTCCTGGTTTGAAACTTATACCCATGAACGCTTAAAGGAAAATAACATGTCACGTGACAAAAGTCACTCCTTATCTTTTAGACAGCATGGAATTCTCTCTGAATATTTTCAAGTTTCATGATTTCTTCCATTTTTCATGATGGAAAATTTACACCTGATGTTTTGAGAGATATCTCTCTCCCTAAAGCAACTTCATCCAATATATCATCGCATGAAAAAATGGAGCTCCTCTTTATATCTTGAAGCTATGGGGGATGATAATTACCGATGGACCCCTTCCGCAACCAGACCCTCTCTTTAAAGGCGTAATCATCTGGAAGGGGTGAGAAGAAGCGTCCAAACATGAGACTTTGAACACTATATATCATCTCCATCGATGAGAGCTCAAACACGCAGAAATCTCCTAAGCAGACACGTTTCTCTCGCCAGTGCTCGCAAGGGAAGCGCCGGAGATGTGCTTTAAGACTCTAATGTGGAAGGAATTTTGAAGAACAGAGTCCTAGCCAAAGAAGAAGGCGAGGATTGAGGACGGTCTCTACGAAACCAGCTTCGGGCAGGCCGCTGAAATGATGGCAGTATGATCTTATTCTTTGATGAAGTGAGCGGGGGACTAACTGTCCAGAACCGATGTCGCCCTTGCCCTTCCCGCCGGTCTTCTTTGGCAGCAGGGTCTGGTGGATGTTGGGCAAGACGCCGCCATTGGCGATGGTCACCAAGCCCAGGAGCTTGCTCAGCTCCTGTTCTTCTTGTTGTCCCTCGCCGCATTCCCAGCTAGCTCCAGCACCTGGAACGACGCAACAAAGTCAATCGAGAGTGAGCAGATTTTCGCGAAAAGAAAAGGCATTTCCGACGATTACAAGTTAAATTTTCACCGGAACTTTTGTTGAGAATTCAAGCGTACGTGGTTGTAGAAGTACCAAAAAATGAAAGTACCGAAAACAACCACAACAAAAGAAGAAGGGCGAAAAAAGAATAGATAAATAACGAACTAATTATATAAATCGGCTCCAGCCCATTTTATCCACCAAGTAGGCCGTTCCCTTCTTCTTTTCCCCGCCCTCTCTAAAGACCGGAGGTGCGCGCAGAAGCCGAGGGGGAATCGCGACATCCGGCTAGTGGGGAGCACAACGTCCGGTGAGCGGAGAGCGCGATGCAGGGAATGAGCTCAGCGTGAGAGAATTTCATGAAGGTGTTTGGGAATAGCTAAGCATGACATTAGAAGACGCGACTATCTCATCCAGTCATGTGTATCGATTAAAAGTAATCTTGCTCCCACAAGGACTAGGAATGCTACCTCAAGCCGGGCTCCACGCCAAGGAGTTTTGCCTGCCTCTTGATTCCATGGCCCTCACATTCTCTACTAGGTGAAATTATTTCTCTCTCTCACTATTGTGAAACTTGTCTGGTCTGTTAATGGAGACACCAACTACGAGCATCGTGGTGGCTTGGGCGGGGATATAAAGTTCCATTAACACACTTGGCTGAGTTGCTGTCACTCCATTTGTTCTCGTGATTGGGTCCGACTCAAAACACAATAAGGACAAGAATATCACAATGGCTTGAGGTAACAGCTGTGAAGTAGTTTGAAGTTATGCGGGAATGGCTTTGTCTTCATTGTTGCAGATTATGTGTGAAATGCTTGACTCACGAGATTTTGAGGAGCTGTGTGTAATGTGTCTGTGAAATGCTTGTGTGAACTGTATGATCATTTTAGATGACAATAATCGGGAAATTGTCGGGGCATCGTTTGTGGTTCTTCATTCTATTTTTGTCCCTAATTTTTCATTAGCCACTTTAGATATGTGGATGGAAGAAATATTTTACACATTCCATTTCTGACATGTTTTTACCTCAAATTGCATCTCACATCGGACATTTCTCCCTTCATATGTAAATTGAAACCAAGCAATAGAGAATGAACCCCACATCTAGGAATTTGATTGCTTAGATTGAGATTACTTTTCATGACTCCATGGCCATGAACCAAACATGGCCTCAAGTGGATTTGAGCTGTCAGCGTAAAAATCCCTCCCTTACTCACATACCTTGATTTGCTATGCTTTGGGTGATCGGTCAATTCTAAATTGGTTGGATTAAACATGACTAAATCTTTTTCTTCTTCAGCCTAGCAAAATGTCAGTATTTCCAAAATATGCCCAATTGAAAGCAACTTTTATGGGGAATTTGACTTCTCTCCGAATTTTCCAAGGTTAAAAGTGTATCCAAAAATCGCTTACCCCGGTTGAACTCTTTTATGCTTACCTATGCAGGTCACGGACACTGTGGAGGACACTGTCGACTTTATCTTGAGAAAGGAGTGTGGTTCTCAACACAAAAGACGCCTTTTTCTTTTTGTGGTTTCTGAACATTATCAATTCTTTGGAATTTGACACAGTCTTTCCCAACTGTATTTTTCCATATCTTAATTAGTGACTATTAGTCACTAGTCTTCTGTGTATTTATCTTATTGCGTTTCACATATGTCGTTCCCTAAAGGCAGTCAGCATCCCATTTGAATCAAGTAGAATTAAAGGAATAATTTATGGTTCTTCTTGCTCTTTTCTCAACCTATGCAATGTCGATTACATACTTGATTTTTGGGAGATGTCCCAATCTTCCTTCTTACATGTATATGCGATGTGACATAATTGGGACTTTTTCATAAATGTCGGGATATCATGTTTATCTGATGGTAGACTTGTTAAAATGGGTTATAAGACTATTTTTTCGATTATATGAATGACTTAAATTCAAAATAATATGGGTATTAAATAAGTTCACAATTTACTCTCACTTCATTTTGGATTTTTTTAAATTAGTTTAAATATGGAAGTGTTTTAAAAATATGAATCAAATCATATATAAATTAGATCGAGTATGAGTAACGTGATTTGTATTGCATGAAAATAAGTCAAAATGAATAAAATCTGTTAATTTGAATTTGACCATCTACGACTAGATTCAATTTATGCATTTGTCGGGTCTATCCAGCGTCTTTTGTCATGGCATTGGAACCATCATTGCGACGTAAGGGGAGCGACAGACACGAGAGTCCCGCATTGGGGGGAGAAAACGATGTGATGGCGAATAAAATCGGAGGGACAAGATTCTAAAAACACACGATGGTGGCCGACGGTGACGAGACGACGAACTTTGCCTTCACGTCGTTTTTCCCACGTTTCATCTTTAATTCCATCGTTCTAATTAGTTGGCCACATGGCTGTCTTTTAATATCGTTCGGACAGGAGTCCCGTGACTATAAGAGAGATGTGGACAAGAATAGACCAACGCGAGGACTGAGGTTAGTGGTTTTTTGACGTGTCCATCTAAGACGGTTTAAGTTCAGGAGGATTTTAGAACATTTTCCTACGTTTTTAGAATACTCGAAATATAAACGAATTGATAGTGGGTCTCTTATATCCTTAGCAGGTCGGCTCTAAAATAAGTTTTTGTGGACTTGATTTTGGATAGTAAAGTGAATTTCATTTTTCAGGTCACGTCTATAACCCCATTTTGCATGAAATTTTACTGTATGGTCTATAAATCTCATGTGGAAACTCAGTTCAACAATTGATCTCGTGGGCTTAGATCTATTTGATTAATGATTGAGATGATATTCGATCACACATTTTGTAGAGCATATAATAATTTCTCATTTCAGACCTGCTTGTTTTTCTTGACCTTTCACCAAAATTTTATTCCCTTAGACCATTTTAGTCAAACACTTGTATCATTTCAATGGGCCAAATTCTTGACTCTTGAACATCACACATGAAGATGTGATCAAGCCTGGATAGTAGTTGAAGCTCACCTTGTTCTTCCTGGACCTTCATTTCCAATGGTTGCTGGTGCCTAGCCGGCGGAAGAAGCGAGTGAAAGAAAAAAAAAAGAAAAAAGAAAAATAGGAATAAAAATTAAAAAAATATCCAAATATTATTAAAAATTATCCATGTCAGTGTCGATAGTGCTTCCGTAAAACACCTTGTGTTCATTTAAGTCTGAGCAGCCAATTTTGATTGGACGAATTGAATTGATATAAATATAAAAGATTTAAGATCTTAATTGATTAAAAAAATATTTATAATTGAATTGGTACAATTATAATAGATTTATAATTTTTTAAATAATTTTTGCGATCTTTGGCACGTGAATAAAATTTCCCAACTCTTTGTCCAGATGCTTCAATCATTACACTACATCCTCAAAGAAGAAAGGTGATGCATTGATTAAAACACTTACCTAACCCACCCCGTGAGGGAGGAGCGGCGCGGGGCATATATAGGGCTATCCTCCACTAGGCGAAAATTCTCACTTTCTTGCGTTTTGCGTAAGCATTGGCGCTACATCATTCACCGATTTGCTTGGTTCTTCTTGTGAGGGTATATGTGCAAGCACCTCTTCCACTCATATTATATATCGCTGAATTCCGTCTTGAATCATTTCGATCTTGCGCTCGGATCATATGATCGATTCATCATGATAAAAAGGTAAATTGGCTCTTGGATTGATGCTTCATAATATGTTTGTAGACTCACCGCTCGCCTTGAACTACCTGCACAGAGTTTTCTTGATGGAAAACAATAACTATCCACAAACTCATCCGAGTTTCCAGTACTTTCCTCCTCCATCGGCATGGATCGATCCGAATTCCGTATCATCCGATGACAATAACACTCCAACGTGGGTTATTGTTGGTTTAGTCATTGTTGCTGTCATGCTTTGTGGATTCCTTTTCTACTGCATCTGCATCCGGAGGCGAGAGGAGAAACCGGGGCCGCAGGGGCTGCAGGGGCCGCCAGGGCCGCCGGGGAAGCCAGGGTCGTCGGGGCCGCCGGGCCGCCGGGGAAGCAAGGGCCGCAGGGCCGCCGGGGCTGTCGGGGAAGCAGGGGCCGCAGGGGCCGCCAGGGAAGCAGGGGCCACGGGGCCGCCGGGGCCGCGGCCATGCTGGTGAGGGCGGCGGCGGTGGTGACGAGGGTGGCAGAGGCGGAGGCGGTGGCGGCGGCAGAGTGGGGGTGGCAACGGCTGCGGTGGGGCAATTAGCCAGCACAGATGGCCCATTTATTTGCGAGAAGTGCAAGCATGGAAGAGTACTAGCTTTTTTCAAGTAGAAATGCCCTAACTGTGGGCACTGGATGGAGCGGCCTGTCTAATCTAGACAATAAATGAGACAGAAATTACAATAGTCTTTCTTATCTTATTGTGTGCTTATGAATTCAGAAGCTTCTATTTATGTTTGTGTGTGAAACTTGAATGATGCACGGTGATAGATCGTCTACTCTACTATACAATGTTGGAGATTCTATGTGATGAATAATCTTTGTGTTGGAGGGTTTTTCAAATTTCTTCTTATAATACGTGAGCAGTTTTATGGTCATCGATAAATAAATTTTTGAATTATAACGAATTATAACTATTTGCATTTTTCGTAATTTCTATACAAAATGTCGTAAATCGACCAATCAATCCAACATACATAATAAAAGAGTTCCTGCTCTTGGTGGAGAACCGTTTGATAGATTTGCTCTATTATTGCCTCATATTCCGAAGAGAGTCAACGGAACTAAGTCAGCTGGTGATACCAGCAAAATAGAATAGACTATTTTATTCGATTTTTTGGGTGGGCTTCGTACTCCAATCTGTACGGGGGGAACTATTAATCCCTACTCGAAATGAAGTGTTGAGGAAGGACGTATCCAAGAAGTGTTCCATCAGTGAATGGAAGTGTGGTTGTGACATATAATCCTAAAAGTCTGACGATCAATGGATGAGACGACATCAATTGTTTCTCATAGGATCCAGCTAGCATAACGATTCCTTAATTTATATCGGTGTTGTTGTGGCTACGGTTTTCCATTGCCAAAAGATGGAAATCGGAAGAGCAAAAGGAGCAGTGGGATGGGATCCTTATAGTTTATCTAAAGAAATAAAATCCCACTGATGATGCCTAATGAAACCCCACATTGCCTTTTTAGTAACTTCCATTGTTCATCGATGTAATTAGGCTTAGCCTCGTCGCCCTCTAAGGGACCATGCGCTAACTTGCAAGAAATGAAAACTGTATCTTGTCTTTTCATGTACTATAAACTTCTTTATGATGCAAAAAACAGAAAAGTAAAAAAGATAAACAATTATCAAAAAATTATCGGGCTTAGACATTGCACTACTAGACAACCACACCACCAATCAAACACGAGGCTTGATACAGTCGGAAGATAAAGCAATCGAATGGCACGACCAGGCTATGCAGAAGGTATAGTATATGATTAGAAAAAACAGAAAGAAACATCCTACGTAGCAAGTCAAATGAGTAGAATCGAGCTTTTAATAATGGAGTTGAATTGAGTTCAATTTCGAGCCCTATATACTATATTGAGTCGAGCTCGAGCACCGGGATTTGAAACCGAATTTTGTTCACATTCATGATTCAATGTCAAAGCGTTGATTTCAAGTCAGATTTTGCGTAAAAAAACTACTTCAAATCAATAAATAGCTCGATCGCATCTTTATAATTTTTTTGTTAAATGAAATACCTTATCTTACAGTCTTTAGTGCATTGACCCCACTAAAAATATATGATAGTTCCATCCCTGCACGCTGACAAGTATGATGTGAGTCGTCTTTAAAATTTCACAAGCCTCCTCCGAAGCATGAACATATCCAATCAAAGCACGACTCCCGAAAAATAAAACTGCAATCAATCTTGCAAGAAAGTTTGAAAAAAAGGAATATTGGAGCATCTCTTCTTATCGTCCCCCTGGATGAAACCGATTTGGACGAACCCCGCAGTAAACATCCATTTCTCAGATCATAATATAACACGAATTGAAGTGTTATTGACTGGGGCAGTTCTGGGAAAAGCAAGTAAAATGCTTTGGGCCGATGAGGACACGACTGGGGCAGAAATCATACTTTTTTCACGACGACGAAGACCATAAAATCAAATGCTATTGGTCGATGAGACAAAAAAATCAAGGCTGCCGATGAGGACGCGGTCGGGACAGAAATCATACTTTTTCACGACGACGAAGACCGTAAAATCGAAGACCATACAATCAAATGCTATTGGTCGATGAGACAAAAAAATCAAAGATGCCGATGAGGACGCGATTGGGACAGAAATCATCCTTTTTCACGACGACGAAGACCATAAAATCAAATGCTATTGGTCGATGAGACAAAAAATCAAAGATGTGGCTGACGCAAGCTTTCGGGACTGAGTGCAGGGTAGTCAAAGGAAAGTGCGGAAAATTTCCCTTACTTGATGGATTTCCAAAATTATTGATACAAAGTTCAAGAGAACCGGCAACAATTCATCAAAAATTAACCTAATGTAGAATCAATTTCTTCCAAAGATTAGATGGACCAAAATCGACTCAACCCCTATAATAACAGGCCATATATTCCCGCAATATAATCTCGTAATGAATAAAAATAATGCCAAAATGATAAAAACAGACAAAAGCAAACACGACAAGTTTACGTGGAAAATTCAATGCGAAAAAAATTATGGACGATTCAAAAACTTTCACTAATCACAAAAAATAGTAAGATGCAGAGAGGTTCTTCTTTAGTACTATATTAGAGATTTAATATCAACAATATAATGATATTTTGTCACTATAAAAGCGGATTAATATATATGAAATAAGAAATCCTAATTGCGATTGGAGAAATTTGAGATAATTTAGGAATGGAGATGATGGATATGAGTTTTATGTGGTAATTCGTACTAGAGCAACTGGACCAGTGAAGAATAATCCTCGCTTGTCCAGTGCTCCAACATCTTCTTCTCCCTTCCTCCAGTCCGTGAAGGCACTGTAGAAGTTCCGAACATTGTTTCTGGCACCTATTTCAAGGATGTGGACTCTCTCAGCTTCGTTCTCCAAATTGCGGACTTCTTCCCGAAGACGATCGGCGAAGCTCTTAGAGGACATCGCATATCCCACAGGACACTTCATCGCGGTAACTGGCCCCTTCAAGAGATCCCATGCAGTAGCAAGGCCACACTCGATCAACATTTCTCCTTGATTTTTTTCCTGAGAAATAAAGAGCGAGAAAACAGAGAGAGAGAGAGAGAGAGAGAGAGAGATAATGGTGAAAAAAAAGCAGCAGATATTGAAGAAGCAGAAGAAGAGGAGGAGGAGGACGAATCAAGGCGCAGAGATTTGAGTGCAAATAAAAGGATGAAGGGAGGGACCACGGAATAACAATGAATGGAGAAAGAGCAGTGTGCTGCGCATTGAATTTTAGTTATAGTTGCCTCATTTCAGAAGTTAAAGCCAGCGAACCCAAACTATGGTTTACAAAATGATATGGCGTAATGGTGATATAGCACAGCTTACTACTTTTGGTGTTAGATATGCGCAGCAGGATTTGGCAGGACAAAATGGTCATGCCAAATCCAATAGTCGATATCAATTTTCTTTCATTTGATGGTTGAGATCATCCAAGTAACTTTGGGCCCATTACTTTGTTACATTAATTTTTGTCGGTTAAATCTATGTATCCGTGCAATTACTCTTCTTTTCAAGAATGGTAGATAATGATTGAAAGGATGTTGTGGAAACTTCAATCATGCATAGTATACTTCAATTGCGAAGTCTAAGAAAGGTCGAACACATTGCTCAGTGACCGAGGCAAAGATGCTTGACCATGCGTCATTGAAGTGAAGTGACAAAAGGAGCGATGAGGGGTTCAAGGAACGTGCAAACCCATTTTCCAACCACAAAGCTCTATCAGACAAGAGAGTACGTGTGGACCTTACTTTTGCAAGCATGGTACAATCATGGGGCTGTGGTAATAATGCACGGCTGCCTTCTTGAAAATAATAATTTTAATAATCAAATCGTTCATCACGCAATGATTATTGTTAATAGGAATTCATATTGTCAAATTCCTGCCCTTTATAAAAGATGCGATTTAATTAAACACCAGTTAAAATGGTGATACGCGAAAAAAATAACTTAAAAAACTTCAAGCAACATTACCAAACTCTCGTGATTGCAGTTATCACTTGGCAAAGAACAAGGAAAATGTAATTTAGTCATCATCCTTTTGATAAGATGGGATAGATCCTATGTTTCATTGTATACAATGTCTGAATGACACAAAGTTGCCGTTCAATTATTTCCCTCAATATATTCCTTAACGAATACAAAGGGAATTGTCTACCCACATGCATATTTGAACAAGCAATATATGCATATGAAAGACCATAATATAAGCATATAGAATGAGAGAACACAATAATATGTATATTCACTGCCTTCACTATATGAATGTGGACTCAAGAGGGAGTAGGGACACCCCATTTATCTAATGTCTAGTCAAATTATTGCATCTTGTGGACGTGAGCAACATGCATAGCTTTTTTTCCAATGATAGAGCTCTATCGATTGGGAATCCTATGAAGATATTCAAATCATTATAGCTTGAGAAAAGGACAAATAGATTGCTCAGTGATCAAGGCAAAGATGCTTGACAGTAAGACATTGAAGGGAAGCAGAGAAAAAAAAGGGAGTGACAGTGGTTCTAGGAACATAGACCACATGAAGCAACGAGTGGTAGTTGCTTCATAGGAGAACTTTAGGGCGGTTTTCATCCGAGAGATATATAGTCCAATTCACTTTGTTGATTCTCATTGAATGAGCTAAAGACATAACAAAAGGCTTGTAATAGTGAATTATGAAATTATATGGATCTTATGAAACATGTTATGTAACTAATACGGCTAACTATATGGCAAATCTCATGTTCTCCCAAATGAAGTTAAGTGGTTTAGTGCATTTGTTGTTGTTAGATCATTTTTAATAATAATTTGCGAGTATAAAATTTATGTTGAGTTAGCATACATTTCACATATAAATTCTAGCTATTCATTCTATTTGTACTGCTCATTCATGTGTATACCTGAGTATTATGATATGTCCAATACAATATAACTTAATGTAATAACTATGATAAAACATTTTTTAAAAAGGCTCGCGAATTATTTAGTGCTAAGCTGACAAAGGAATGCGTAGGAGTTCCTTTACATTACATTAGACTTTTCCATTTTTTTTCCGAGTATTCATGACTTTTTTGGCCAGGTCATATCCAGATTCTTAAATGACAAAACTAAAGGGCTCATTTCGTGTCGGCATTTTCTTTTTAATTTTTTCCTTGCTCCAAGGGCCTGGTCGTTCGGGTCATTTTTAATTATTCTGGGCCAACCAAAGGGCTACCGACTCATGTGGCAAGGGCCATGTCGTACTCAAGCCGAGCCAACCCCTTTGCCGATCCTAGGGCAAAGCTCTAAAACACCATCTAACCGGTAAACAATCAACACAAAACCTTCTTTCAAACAATTGATGATAACCATTTTTAATTTGGACTTGCTCACAGACCCTCTTCTGGCTCAGAAGCGAAACCCTATCTCATGATTTTGCTCATGCTTTCGCACTAGCAATAGAAGCCTTCTTTGATACTCCTTTGTTTCAAACAATGGTAGATCTTGAGTCTAGAAATGAGAATTAATACATTCAAACTACTTGGCGTGTATCAAAGCTAGAGATGAGTCCGCAAGGAGATGGGGGAGTAACCATTTAACAAAAAATTGTTGGTAATGCCGATATAGAATGTAATTTTGATTCCTATACTCTTAAATTTGATAATTTCAAAGGGGAGGAGCTTTTCCTTTCCGTCCTTGCTATTATTTTTGGTTTTGTGAAAAATATTTCAAAGGAATGTGTTAGTCAATGCAGAATGCACTTATTAGACAACCAACTTACGTATGAACAAAAAAGAAAACAACCAATTTATGAAAATATCAAGCTTCCGATGGCACTAACTTTAGTGTTATCATGTATGTCGTCCACATTTAAATTTTTGTCAATGATTCAAACTTCTGTCTTTATAAAAAGTACAAAAAAAGAAAACACCAAAAACATCGAAAAAGAGCGAGAAAGAATTGATAAACAAACAAATAAATAAATAAACTAAGTAAAAAAAAAAAAAACTTTAGAAAATGGTGAGTTTTAAAAAGGGGGCCCTTCTGGTTCGTGGGCCAACTCACCAATTAGGCCGTAGAAACTACAACCCCTCTACAGCCCACCCTACATGCTAATAAAGCCACAGCCCATTCCCCGCCAAATATCGCTTGAAATCTTGGAATCCCATCATTTCCCACACCATTCGTTGTCCTACGCCATTAACCGGAAATGACGTCGGGTCAATTGAAATCTCGAGTCGAAAGACCCGTGGAAATTAAAAATATTTAAGTTGTGAGAGATAAAAGTGGAATTTTCCATCCAGAAGTGACATCAAAATACTGTTCGTTCGAGTGAAAATAAGCTGCGAACAATACTCGCGATTTACGAAAGCGAATCTCGAGCCACGACTTCAACATACGAGCAAATCTAGAGACGAAAGTGCCTTCCTAGCAGTAAACGGGGCAAGAACAACTAGCATAATCACCACGAAGGACATCTAGGAGGAATAAGGCGACAGAAGCCTGGTGGTGGCCGATAGGTGACGAGCAGATGGACTTTACTTTTATGAGAGAGATCAATGTATTCTTGGTTTTGAGTTGTGATTGATTATAGATGAAGCCAAAAAAAAGAAAAGTTAAAAAACCACCAAAAATATCAAATTATGTCTGCTGTGACATATCTATCTTAATTTTTTTTTTTGTGACACCAAAGATTTTAGACTATACTTATATGACACATTTACTCTCTTTTAATATTCTCTCAATGAGTATCTTTAAAAAAAATATGTTGTATGGACAATGGAAAGTAAATGGTGTTGATGTGACGCTCAAGTGGCTTAAATGAAATAAGAACAACTTCAATTAAAAAAAAAAAGAATAATAAGAACCCCTTTATTTTGTCTAAACAATTATCAAACAAAATCTTGTCGAAAGGTAAATATGTTATACGATACAAGTTTATGAGAAAAAAATTTAAGGAAATATGCCATGGACATAATTTTGAGTTTTTGACATAACAAAAAGAAAAATAAATGCACCACACTGGCAGTGGTGTGGTCCGCTTTGGATAAGAGCGTTGATCCTTCCTCGCCGAGAGGTGCTCAAAACCCAGGTGGAGGCATTTGGTGTTTTAAGTGGGATGTCGGGATGGTGGGTGGGCCCTCCCATTGGCGTCTCCCAGGTTTCACGCCATGCATTCTGCATTTGTGCGGGGTTCGGGTTCTGAAAAAAAAAAATGCGATAAAAATAAACATATTTTGGAGTTTTTGGCCGACTTTTTTCGAAAATGACGGTGGGCTCTTCTTTCCTTTTTATTTTTATTTTATTTTCAAAAAAGAGCAACCACCGGCTGCACCTGTTTTGTCCCGTTTTCCCACACAAAATCCGAATCATCTCCATCCGCCCCTTCGCTTCACTTCGCTTCGCGCCTTTTTTAATTCTCCGTTGTTTTTCTCTTCATGCTTGCGGCCGCGAATCTTCAAGCTCGGCGTATCGTCTCGGACGACGACGACTCAGACTAGCCTCGGCTGCTGCAGTTGATGAAGCGATGCCGGACCGGCGGGAGTGCCAAGAGTGAAATCAGAGAATCTCATCCTTCGAATCGGCATATCGTATCCAGATGATGATCCATCCAACCTCGGCCTTAGCAATCGGATAAAGCTCTTGCACTCCACCCTACATCCCCTTTGCGCACGGCGTCGATGGCCGAAATAATGGAATCCAAAAGAAGGCGTTGAAGTGAGAGCGAACAAAACGAAGCAAGAGTCAACATGACATATTCTGGAGCGAATCGAAATTCGACTCGGAAGTTCAATCGGACATGAAACGACCCTGATGATGGTTCATGAGTTCGAGATGGCCCGGCCACAGATAAATCTGGTCTGGACATGGGCAAGGACAGGAAAAGCGATGACTCGAATCAGAGAGGAATTAGTGCCGCCGCAACTCGAGTGTAGGATCTAATGGTGTCGTTCACTGTGGGGATGATCTGAATTGGTCGAGATGAATCAGGGGAATTAAGAGCCAGCGAGAGAGAGAGAGAGATGCAAAAAAAAAAAAAAAAAAAAATCTGGTCGGAGAAGTTCTGGAGACAGAGGGAGTCGAGATGCCTTGGATTGCAGTTTAGAGATAGAGCTTGACGAAGGTAGTAATGATTTGAGGTCGAAGAATTCCAAGCATAAACTTTTCCTTCTGAAAGTACTTGAGGATGAAAGAAATTGCTATAGCTAACGGCCTTTTTTTTCCTTTCAAATAAATGTTATTAACGAGTCTGTTTTAGTAATCTATTTGATTATATCATAAACACTATATATAGATAGAAAAAAAAAACTCCAAGTGGACATCAAAAACTGCCAATGCAGTCATGGAAATGCTTTTTCCCCGGTTAAACAATGAGAAATTCAGTGGGACATTGGTGTGGAAATTTTCTTTAATTGACTAACTACGAAAAGATGAAGCATAGATTGAAAATTACTTAGCCAAACATATCAAGATTCAAGATTCAATTCATTTGACGAAATAAATTCCGAATACCCTCCACATGAGAAGAAACTAACAAACTTCAATTTGCGCAGCCCACATGCGAAAAAGACTGATCACCAAATCTTCAAGAAATTGAAAAGAGACGATAAAAAGGATCTGATGTAGGTTCACTGGAGGTCGTAAACTCATGGTCGCGCCTTAAAATTTTGACTCAGTATATGGCTTAAGGGAAGCGTATTCAATGTTGCTATCCTCAACAATTCTAGAGGTCAGGTTGAGCCATCGAAAACTTCATAGAAGCACCTAATTTGAGAGATTGTCTCCTGAAATGGAAGTTGCAGAATCAACATTAGTAATCAGCTCCTCTGCGTCACGACTCCTGCCAGCATGGTGATTATTAAGTCTAGGATCGGAAAGGCATCGTACACATTCACATGGGAACAAACCTCATGCTTTCATCCATTTTGCCGAATCAAAAGCAGAATTCAGCCTAGCAATTCTGTAAGTTCCATTCTAACCAAAAGTGAGCTAAGCCGATGCTTCCTCTGCTGTATCGTATTGCATAGTATTATTATTCACCCAAGTCTTGTCAGTGGTTCTGAAGGTAGATACTTTGAACACAAGATCGTCCCTTTCGATAAAGCTCGAACACACACACGTCTTCCACCTTCAGAGAAGTTTCTCTTGTGAATGCGGCCCAACGGGCAGATAACAATTCCATAATGTTCGTGGTTGATGAGCTTCAATGGCCATGATTTGTCTTGATATATGAGAGCCATGGTCTGCAGGCTTTTCTTAATGTGTGTCTTTGGGAATGAGCCAGAAGCTCTCTGCTCAAGTAGACATCTCACAATTTTGTCATTAGAAAGAACAAAACAACTGATGATTTCTGAGGAAGACTGAATGAGGATGCTTTTCAAAGCATGTGAAGGATCACAACAGAAACTATTGACACAATGCATGGTTAACCTAGAGCTAACATATTCTAGAGACTCTAAGTGATTCAAATCCAAGAGTTTCCATTGTCGTGAGGATCTTACCATATTGCTTTTCTGCAAATATATTCACCTCACCGCAATTTGGAAGAAAGGATAATTGGGTATAAATTTACTGGCTGGTTCAAGAGCTCTGCACAAGCACTCACAAACAGAACATGAATAAAGCTTTCGCTCTCCAGGCATCTACTATTCTTGTTATGTGAAACTCATATCTACCGACACAGCAACTAAATAAAGAGGTTTTAGTCTTTCTAATGGTCTAGCCTCCAAGACCTACAAGCACACCAGCATCATTTTCAGCACAATTGAAATTGATAGGACCTACAAATGTACGAGATCCCCCAACACATGCATATGCACACACGAGAGAGCTAGAGACAGAGGAACATTAAGAGGATGAATTAGCTCTAACACAGTCTCTCTTAACCTAACAACGTGGAATGTTCCTATATGAAATTTAAATCAAACATGAGAACAACACAGTCAATGGGAGAATTAGCTAACATATTAAGATTTACACCTCGAAAATCTCGTCACGAGGAGCTCAAACTTCCGTCTTTCCCTGAACTCCGTGCTAATGATAGTACATAGGAGCCGCCAACAAAGCTAAGGACACTTGGGGGAATGCAATTCACTTTCGGCCAAACAAATCCACAACTGCTGAGGCTTGGTTCCTCACATCGGCATTTTTTGGCAGATATTCTATCTCAGGCGTGCTTTTTTCAAGTATGATTACATGGAAAATGGAGTCCACTCAAATTTGAGGACAGATCCTGTTCTCCCTGTTGTCCCTCGCCGCATTCCCAGCTAGCTCCAGCACCTGGAACGACGCAACAAAGTCAATCGAGTGAGCAGATTTTCGCGAAAAGAAAAGGCATTTCCGACAATTACAAGTTAAATTTTCACCGGGACTTTTGTAGAGTTATTAAGCGTACATGGTTGTAGAAGTACCAAAAAATGAAACTAGCAAAAACAACCACAACAAAAGAAGAAGGGCGAAAAAGAATAGATAAATAAATAAATAATGAACTACTTATATAAATCGGCTCCAGCCCATTTTATCCACCAAGTAGGCCGTTCCCTTCTTCCTTTCCCCGCCGTCTCTAAAGACTGGAGGTGCTAGTAAAGAGCACGACGTCCGGTGAGCGGAGAGTGCTCAGTGTGAGAGAATTTCATGAAGGTTATCAGGAATGCCTAAGCATGACATTAGAAGACGTGACTATCTCATCTAGTCATGTATATCGATTAAAAGTAATCCTGCTCCCACAAGGACTAGGAATGCTACCTCAAGCCGGGCTCCACGCCAAGGACATCTAGGAGGGATTGGGTGATGGGACCGTAGTGGTGGCTCGATGGCGGATCAACTTTTATAGCGCTCCACGCGGCTTAAATGAAATCACGACGACCTAGTTTTTTATTGGAAAATCATCTGACGGAGGATAAATGTGTTGCACGGATACAAATTTTAAAAATTTTAATTCTGACATCACAAAAAAATTCACTATAAATGTGTCACAATAAATCTAGTTTGGAGTTTTTATGGTTTTTTTAAGAAAAAGTAAAAGTAAATAGTGGTGAGATATCGGATGAATCTTCCTCTCTTGACGAATTCCATCTTTTGAGCAAGTCTTCCTTTGGACCGGCTTCTCGAACCGGCGGTAGAGCCGAGAGTGGAAAGGAAAAATCTCATCCTTCGAATCGGCGGATCCTATCCAGATGACGGTGATCCATCCGACCTCAGCTCGGCAATTGGATAAAGCTCTTGTCAAAGCGCCTTGTTTATCCTCGCGCTGGGGCTTTACGCGTTGGCTTAACAGCTAAGCTCACCGTCCACTTCTCTCGTGTAGTAGTAATAAAGTGTGCAAAGCAAAGTTGAGACTCCAAGAATCGACACCGATTCACTTGCGAAATTGTTTTATAAAAAGGGAAAGAAAGGAGCGTTGATTCTTGAAAACTCTCTTTTTTCCAACCACCTTTTGTGTCCGGTGGCGCCATGCTGCGCACGGTCTTGGGTAAGTACCCGACCCGAGGCAGTTGGCGACAAGAGATAGGCCGCGAATCACGTCAGTGGACGCATTCCGACATCAATGCGAGTTGGGATGATGACTTTATTCCTTTCCCTGACGACTATATATTATATGAATGGATTAATTAATTCCCCTCAAGCTAAAGTTCACAGCATGTGTGGATTTAGGGCCGATTGTTTTTTTTTTTTTTTTTTTTTTAAAGTAGAGTTATTTTTTCAGTCAAATAAGATGATTATTTTGATTTTAAAAAATATAATTTGAAGGATTTAATATGATTTTCGATGAAATGAAATTATTTCCGAGTGTATTTCACAGGTGCCCCACGTTCGGCGTGGGAGGGCGAAACGAAGGATGCGAGCGACGGCATTGGAATCCGAAGGGCGGTGATGAAGTGGGACAGAACAGAACGAAGCAAGAATCGACGGAACGTATTTGGAACGACTCGAAATTTGACTCGGAAGTTGAATTGGACATGAAACGACCTGATGGAGGAAGACTTGGGGAAAATGGAAGATGAACACAAAGCAAACGATGCTTGGCCGAAGATAGAACGTGCTGCGTTCCTTTGAGCGGAAGGTGTTCGGTGAATTGCGCCAGAGAGAAATAGAGAGAGATAATTCTGAAACAACAAGCGGAGGAAGGAAGACGTGCCATAACAAATCTCCACTCACAGCAGCTTCCTCGTGACATTCGGGCGATGATGATGTCCGTCGATCGACGGTCGTACTTACCAGGTCGTTTCATTTCCGATTCGACTCTAGAATTAATTTCGATACGTTTCGACTTCGTGTGTTGATATCTGTTTCGTTTTGTTTTTCTCCAATTCTCTCTTGCCGTCCTCTGAATTCCCATTACCGTCGATTGCACTGTGGAAGGGGAATTGAGTTATTGGATTTGCAGTCACTAATTTCTTAAATTGACTGTCGTCAAGGAGTGGATGGCTTGCGTGGTCGCAGATTTCATTGGTGTTTACTCAATGTCTCCTTTTTTCAGAAGTAAGCGCAGAAAAATGAGATAATACATTGACACATATGCTCAACATAAAAGGGTAGGCGCAGGATGGGACCATTGTTATTACGCAGATTTCATCAGCTCGTAATGTTTGGTATCAGCCTAAGAAAGCTTCACGTCTCCTTCGTCCTATTTTCCTGTCTTCTTTTGTTTGAAAGGGCAAGCAACCATTTGCAGATTTTGCACATGCTTCTCTTGATTCGAAATAGTAATTTGCCTTTGCTATTCAATGACTCTCTTTCCCTCATAAATTTTGATCAGTGACCCATTGGTGCATACTTAACCGCTGTTCTCTAAATTGTTATTCCATTTAGTAATGAGGGTAATTAGTCGATGATTCAGTCATGTCGAATTTGATTTGTTAATTATGTGCTCTGGTGTTGTAGGGGTTGAATGAAATTTTATTTGGGTCTGCCTTGCTTCATGTTTATTAGTATCGATATTATGTGTTGTTTTGTTCTGCTACATTGTGGTGTAGAGAATTGGTGAAGTATCCGAGTCGCAAGTAGTAATAAGCACAAGTTGTTGCTGCAAAGAATGCAGGCCTTTAGGTGAGCATCTTTGTCCATTCATTCATGGGGGATATGATGGTAGAGTTTGGTTTAGTTGTCCTGACCCTGACCTGGATAAATGGCTCATCCATTTTGATGTTATTCTGCTTGTATATTGTTATTTTCTTCTATTGAAGTGGTAACCCTTCTGAACATCAATGAAGAAGTAGAAATTTATGAAAATATGACTGCCTAGAATTCCTGCCTAAATCATTACGTTACAAATTGACGCGCAAAAGTCTTCATAAATGGTGATGATGTTGCCGTGGGATTCGACATCAGGGTTGCTGCAAAACTGAAGTATCAAATCAGAGCACTTGAATGAGAATTGTTTGTAGCTCATTCCAGTGGCTTCACATGTGAACCATAGTGGTTCCTGATCTTATGTCTGGGGCTGGATTATTTTATTTGATTCGATACGGAATTCGTTAACTCGTGAATTATTCTGCTACCCACCAAGGAATGTACCGTATCCATAGTGGAAATGAAATCTTGTAGGAATTTCACTTTCTGGCTTTTAACCAACTTGTGTCTCATTGTCATGATTGTGCTTCTAGCTACATATATTCATCATCATTTCTTGATAAGTAAATTCTGTATATTTAGAAATGTTAAGTGATGCAATCACTTTTGAAGCTAGCTTTATCGTGTATCATGTGATGCTTTTGCCTTTCAAATTTCTGGTTAAGCCCTTTCCAGTTTGACTTGGCGATCATTGAGTTGTCTTTCACACTGACTGCTTTTAATATATGTCCCCGAGTGCTAAGTTCCACTACAACAGTGGAGAAAAATAATGATCAGAGGACTTCTCTTAAACAAGCTTTCACTACACAATTCTCTCTCGTCCCTATGCCCCATTCTCTGTGGAAGTAAGTAATCTGATGCTTAATGTGTTATTAGTTTCATACGTTAGTTAGCTAGTTAGTTAACGGAGCATCTGTTTTTTTAGTGGATTTGATTGAACATCTGCGGTTGTGGTTTTTCAAGTGCAGGATGGTAATAGATTGTTCGAGTGCTTTAGTAATATATATCCTTCAAGGAGTGGATGGTTTGTGTGGTCACAGATTTCATTGGTGTTTACTCAAAGTCTCCTTTTCAAAAATAAGCGCAGCAAAAATGAGATATACATTGACACATATGCTCAACATAATACGGTCGGCGCAGGATGGGACCATTGTTATTACGCAGATCTCATCAGCTTGTAATGTTTGGTATTAGCCTTAGAGAGCTTCACGTCTCCTTCGTCCTCTTTTCCTGCCTTCTTAAGGGTAAGCAAAAATTTGCAGATTCTGGACATGCTCGTCTCGTTTCGAAATAGTAATTTGCTTTTGCTATTCAATGACACTCTTTGCCCTCATAAACTTTTTGATCAGTGACCTATTGGTGCATGCATTAACCGTTGTTCTCTAAATTGTTATTCCATTTGGTAATGAGGGTAATTAGTTGATGATTCAGTCGTGTCGAATTTGATTTGTTAATTATGTGCTCTAGTGTTCTAGGGGTTGAATGAAATTTTATTTGGGTCTGCTTTGCTTCATGGTTATTAGTAGTAAGATCACATGTTGTTTTGTTCTGTTGCAATGCGGTGTAGAGAATTGGTGAGCTCACCCCTAGGCAACGTCATCATTGATTATACACGTATCTTGTGACAGCGGATCAACATAAAGACTCTCTAGAAATACAAATCATGAAGATCTGAGGAAGTTTTTTTGTGGATTCCTTGACACCACACAGGGAGAAGAAAAAGCACGTACGTAGTGGTATCCGAGTCGCAAGTAGTGAGAAGCACAAGCTGTCGCTGCAAAGAATGCTGGCCTTTAGGTGAGAATTTTAGTCCATTCATTCATGGGGGATCTAATGGTAGAGTTTGGTTTAGTTGTCCTGACTCTGACCTAGATAAATGGCTCGTCCATTTTGATGTTATTCTGCTTGTATATCGTTATTTTCTTCTATTGAAGTGGTAACTATTCTGAACATCAATGAAGAAGTGGAAATTTATGAAAATATAACTACCTAGAATTCTTGCCTAAATCGTCACCCTAAAAATTGACGCACAAAAGTCTTCATAAATGGTGATGATCTTGCTGCGGGATTCGACATCAGGGTTGCTGAAAAACTAAAGTATCAATTCGGAGCAGTTGAATGAGAATTGTTTGTAGCTCATTCTAGTGGCTTCACATGCAAACCATAGCGGTTCCGATCTTATGTCTAGGGCTGGATTATTTGATTTGATTTGATGTAGAACCGTAACCCTTGAATTGTTCTGCTACCCACCAAGGAATGTATCATATCCATGGTGGAAATGAAATCTTGTAGGAATTTCACTTTCTGACTTTTAACCAGCATGTGTCTCATTGTCTTGATCTGGGCTTCTAGGTACATATATTCATCATCATTTCTCGATATGTAAATTCTGTATTGTGAGGAAAACGTACATCGTATTATTCAATAAAGTTTAATATATATACATCAAGATAAACCCTAAAAGTGGTAAAGACTCATTTACCCTTCTTACTTCTAACACTCCCCCTCAAGTTGGAGCATAAATATTAATCATGCCCAGATTGTTACAAATATGTTATATCCTCCCATTACCCAAGGATTTAGTGAAGATGTCTGTAAGTTGTTCGCTAGTTCGAATATGATTGGGAAGAATTACTCCACTTTGCAACTTCTCTCGGATAAAATGACAATCAACCTCAATGTGTTTTGTTCTCTCATGAAACACGGGGTTGGAAGCTATATGCACTGCAGCTTTATTATCGCACCATAGAGTCATGGGTACTAAATCTTTAAAGCCTAACTCAGTCAATAACGATCGAATCCACACTAATTCACATGTCACTTGTGCCATGGCTCTATATTCTGACTCGGCACTGGAGCGGGCAACAACACTTTGTTTTTTACTTTTCCATGATACCATATTTCCTCCGACTAAGGTACAATACCCAGTAGTTGATCTTCTATCATCTGGAGACCCAGCCCAATCAGCATCAGAAAAACCTTCAACCCTGATATGACTATGGTTTTGGTAGACATTTCATTTTCCCGGAGCTTTCTTCAAATACCTCAGTATCCGAATAACTGCATCCCAGTGAGATGTACGAGGGGAAGACAAAAGCGGCTTACTACACCGACAGGAAAAGCAATGTCTGGTTGAGTAACTGTAAGATAATTTAGCTTACCTACCGGTCTTCTATATCTCTCGGGATTATTAAGAATTTCTCCTCCATCAGCAACTAATTTAACCCATTGTTCCATGGGTGAATCAAGAGGCTTTGATCCCAACATACTTGTCTCAGTGAGCAAATCCAAGACATTTTCGCTGTGACAGAACAACACCTTTTTGTGATTGCGCCACTTCAATTCCTAGGAAATATTTCAATTTTCCTAAGTCCTTCGTTTGAAACTATTGCTGAAGATAGGTTTTTAGCTCAGCTATACCAACTAAGTCATCTCTCGTGATGATAATATCATCAACACACACAATCAAGAATAATTTGCCTCCCCTTGATTGTTTATAAAAGAAAGAATGATCATTTCCACATCTGCCCAAAAGACAGTACAACCTCAGAAAATCTTCCAAGCCATGCCTGTGGAGATTGTTTCAAACCATATAAAGACTTTTTTTAATTTGCAAACTAGTCCAGATTCCCCATGAGCAACAAACCTCGGAGGTTGCTCCGTATAAACTCCTTCATGAAGAGTGTCATGCAAGAAAGCATTCTTGACATCAAGTTGAAACAAAGGCTAGTTATATGTTGCAGAAAGAGAGATCAAAATACGAACAGAAGTAAGTTTAGCAACAGGAGAAAATGTGTCTAGATAGTCAACCCCATACACCTGAGCATACCATTTGGCAACAAATCTTGCTTTTAAATGAGCAAGAGAACCATCGGGGTTGACTTTTACAGCATACACCCATCGACAACCAATAGCAGTTTTGCCTAGAGAAAGTGATATTAAGTCCCAAGTTTGATTAATCTTGAGAGCTTTTAATTCTTCTTTCATTGCTGTCCTCCGACCAGAACTTTGTAATGCCTCGGCGACAGACTAGGGGATAGGATATTGTTCAACAGTAGTTAAAAAAGCTCGAAAAGTAGGAGACACATAAGAGTGAGAAATAAATTTTGCAATAGAATGTTGAGTACAAGTACGTGTACCTTTGCGATGAGCAATAGGAAGATCAAGATCAGATACAAGAGGAGGGTCAGCTAATGGCGGATCTGAAGCAGAAGATGACGTAGTAGTGACGGGAGGAGCGGGGGGAGCAGTAGTAGCGACACGAGGACGTCGAGTATAAACCTAGAGAGGAGGTGGTTTCTCTGTAGATACTGGTAATACAGTTGACCGAATGGTGGTCACATACAAATCTTCATCCAATTCAGACACATCAATTGGAACATTATGATAAGGAGTGGATTCAAAAAATGAAACATCAGCCGTTACAAAATATTTTCTCAGTAATGGAGAATAACAACGATATCCCTTTTGAGTGCGGGAATAACCCATAAACATACACTTGATTGCCTTGGGATCTAGTTTTGATACTCCAGGTCGATGATCACGAACAAAACAGACACAACCAAAGATACGGGGTGGTAGGACAAACAGTGGTTCACTAGGAAACAAAGTGGAAAAAGGAATACCATCTTGCAGAACAGAAGAAGGCATGTGATTAATGAGATAACATGCAGTTAGAACAGCATCGACCAAAAGGTTTTCGGGACCTTCATCTCAAATAACATGGATCTAGTAACTTCCAATAAATGCCTATTCTTCCTTTCAGCAACACCATTCTGTTGTGGAGTATCAGGATAGAAAGATTCATGGATCATACCATGTTGAGTCATAAAATTAGAAAAAGATGTGGAAAAGTACTCCTTAGCATTATCAGAACGCAGAGCTTTAACATGCATGCCAAATTGAGTATAAATTTCAGATATAAATGCACGAAAAATAGAAAATAATTCTGAACGATCTTTCATTAAATATAACCAAGTAACTCTGGAATAGTCATCGACAAAAGTAACAAAATATCTAAAACCCGAATTAGAAACCACATGACATGGACCCAATATATTTGAATGAACTAATAAAAAAGGAGATGCTGCTTGTTTAATGACTCGAGGTGTGTAGCTAACACGATGTAATTTGCCAAGTTGGCATGACTCGCACTCTAGACTAGAAAGAGATTGAAAACTAGAATCCAACTTTTGAAGACTACGTAGAGAAGGATGACCAAGGCGACAATGGATTTGATGTGGGAACGCAACACTTGAGCAAGCAACTGAAGAATCATCTTCAAGTACATACAGGCCCCCTTCCTCACGTCCTCTACCAATCGTCTTCTTTGTAGCCAAATCCTGGAAAATACAAGAATCAGGATAAAAAGTTATTGAACACTAAAAGTCTTTGGTTAACTTACTAACAGACATGAGGTTAAATGGAAATTGTGGAAGATAAAGCACTAAGGACAATGGCAATGAAGGAGTTGGGTTAACTGTGCCAATTCCCTTAACATGTATAGGTGATCCATTGGCTAGAGTAACGATGGACGAAGACAGAGAAAAAGAGGAAAATATACCTGAAAGACCTGACATGTGATCAGAAGCTCCTGAATCAATAATCCAAGGACGAGAAGTAGCCGAAAGGCATGTAGTAGCATTACCTGTCTGTACCAAAGTAGCAGTGGAAGAAACAGGCTGTGAGATTTGAAATTGTTTGTACCGAGCATATTCCTCACCAGACATAACCACTACCTTATCTTTAGATGATTGTGGAGTAGAGTCAATATTAGACACCGTATTAGCGAACTAGTGCTTTGCTGCCTTGGTCTTCCATGTAGCTTGTAGCAAAATTTTTTAATATGACCAGGTTTGCCACAGTAATGACAAACTCGTGTAGTCCCCGAATTATCAATAGATATTTGGAATTGTCCATAAGGATGCTGATGACCTTGACCTGTCCCTATTCCTATGCCTCGACCTCCTCCTCGGACACCATGCCCACTATATCCGCCACGGTTTCCTCCATCACTCCTATTACCACTACCAGTTCGAGTCTGGGACACAAGAGCTGAACTCCCCACCATAGATGTAGTATCCTGAAAAGACTCGCGAGATACTCGAAGAACTTGAGCAAATGTATATGTGAGTGACGCTATATTCTCTCCTCCAAGAATCTGAGACCTAACAGTTTCATATTCAGAACCAAGACTTCCTAAGAATCCATTACAGCCAATTGTTCCCTTTGACGTTGCATTTGTTGAACATAAGCTAAAATATGGAGAACGGCATTCAACTCCTCATACAATCTCTTAAAGTCTGCAAAGCACTGGGTAATAGAGCGTCCCTTCCTTTCAAATTGATAAAACTCCTGCGATAGCTCATAAATCCGTGACAAATTATCTTGGCCAGAATACAACACATTCAAATACTCCCATAGTTCTCTGACTGTATCAATATGAGTTATCATGTCAACTGCATTACTCTCCATATAATTCAGCATTTGACCAAGAATACGTGCATCAACACCATCCCAAGTTACATCATCTCTGGGCTTAAACTCAGTTAAGTGTCTATGTTGATTCCTGCTATCAAAGTAAGCTTCACAATTTTCTTCCATTGGTGGAAGTTAGCACTACCTGTGAGCTTCTTATCAGTAATTCGATTAGACGAAGAGGAAATCACCTCAATCATCACAGTATTATTCTTCTCAGGATCTACTTCAGTTGTACTCTTCGAGTGATCGCCCATTTTTCAAATAATAATAAGCAAACTCGACCTTAGCTTCCATCAAACAACTAAGCCTCAATAAATCAATAACTCAACAAAATTGTTACTATATCACCAAGAAACAAAGCAGCCCGAAATCAACAATCAGCAAATCTCCGCCCAAAAGTCAGTAACCAAATACCAATAATCAACGCTGGAGATAACTAAAATCAGCGATCAGCATCCACAAGAGTCGCGCCAGAGAGCCACAAAATCATCCCGTCGAGTGCTGCTGCTCTCTGTTCCGCAGCGAGTCCCTCGGCTACTGTTCTCTCTCTCTCTGCCTTCTCTCTCTAGGGTTTTCCCTCTCGTTCACCGACCTCTGCTTCCACCTTTTAGCAGAGAAAGAGAAGCGGGGAGAGATGGTGCAGTGTCTCACGTACAGGAAGCGGCACAGCTACGCCTCCAAGTCCAACCAGCACAGGGTCGTCAAAACCCCTGGTAGGAAGCTAGTGTACCAGACCATGAAGAAGAGACCCAGCGAGTCGCATGAGCGCGAGCAAGTGGCGCGAGTGCGAGCGAGCCGCACGAGTAGCGCGATCAAGCCGTGCGAGCAGCGCGAGCTGCGCGAGCATCGGGAGAAAGCTGCATGAGTGAGCCGCACGAAGAAGCGAGAGAAACCCTATTCCGGTGAGCAGCGGTGACAGCCAACTATTCCGGCGAGTCGATGGCGGTCCGGCGAGTTGACGGCGGCGAGTGGCTGCTCTGTCGTCTAGGGTTAAGCCCTAGGCTCTGATACCATGTGAGGAAAACGTACATCGTATTATTCAATAAAGTTTAATATATATACATCAAAATAAACCCTAAAAGTGGTAAAGACTCATTTACCCTTCTTACTTCTAACATGTATATTTAGGAATTTTAAGTGATGCAATCACTTTTGAAGCTAGCTTTAGAACGAATCATGTGATGCTTGTGCCTTTCAAATTTCTGGTTAAGCCATTTCCAGACTGACTTGGTGATCATTGATTGTCTTTCACACTGGCTGCTTTTAATATATGTCCCCGAGTGCTAAGTTCCACTACAACTGTGGAGAAAAATAATGATCAGAGGACTCTTCTTAAGCAAGCTTTCACTACACACTTCTCTCTCGTCCCTATGCCCCATTCTCTGTGAAAGTAAGTAATTTGATGCTTAATGTGTAATTAGTTTCATACATTAGTTAGTTAGTTAGTTAGTTAGTTAATGGAGCATCTGTTTTTTAAGTGGATTTCATTGAACATCTCTAGTTGTGATTTTTCAAGTGCAAGATGGAATAGATTGTCCGAGTTCTTTAGTAATATATATCCTTCAAATTTGGTACCTTGTCTTTTTTGGTTCAAATGGAATAGTATGCCAGTTTCACTTTTCTTGGATCGGCTTCTCCTTAACGGTGTCAACGGTTGTGGCGTTTGGTGGGAATATAGTTACTATTTTCATGATTGCCATGCTAAGCATTACAAACTGGAGCAAAACAAGAACTTGGAGGGTATGTTTTGGTACTACATGATTCACTTCAACCAATAGTTTGTATCATATAATGATGTTTACTTATATGTTGATGTGTGTTCAATTGCTAATGTAGTCAGATCAGAATCATGATAGATAGGGAGGTTCACTGGTATACTAAATGTCTAAGTTTATCCGTTGGGCATCTAACTCCTGCGCATGCATGAGTTCTTTACCCTCCTAGTATTGTATTATGGAAGTTATAAATGTGTTGTGACCAGTTTGATTGGAATCAAATCACAGAGGCATTTTCTATTTAGCTAAGCAAATCATTCAGCTTTGCTGTCTGCCCGACGCATGTTCAGAAAACAATTTTTTATGTGCTTTCAATCCTCGGAGCAAATTTTCTCATTTCTAGATAGCTTTCCTGCTGAAAGCCACATATTATGGAGGCTTGGTTGCAGTCTAGGTGAGCTTCTTAGCTATGCTGGTTTTACCTCATTGGATATTGCAACATTCCTAGATATATCCTCCATAATTCTCTTGCTTCTGCTTTGCAGGCACTGATGATACTGGCTTTGAAGTGCCCTCGTTGCTCCTTCTTTAATAAGGATGTCTCTTTTATATGCAGTTTCTGATTGCTTCTTTCCAAAGTACCAAGTGTACTAACAATGTAGATGACGTAGATTAGACAAAACATCACCATCAAGAGTGACCACCCCCAAGGGCTATCATTTTCTTCATGCTCCCAGGTCTGTTCTTGCTTCGTTTCAAGCACTCTTAATTGAAAGACTGAAAGAACGGGGTGGGACTACGGATGGGGAAGGATACTTCAAGTGGGAGCTAATGGAAGTGTGTATCACTTTTGTTTATGCAAAGAAAAAGGCACCTATACTAGCAGCCATCTACACATACAAGAACCAAGGAAAGAGAGTGAAAAACTAGCATTTATGGTCCGCATGTTGCAATGAAATTAGCGTTTACTAAATTGGTATGAATAGTAGATACTCACCGTCAAAGCCCCTAATTTCATACAATGCAAGAATTGAAGTAACGTAAAATATTAAACTACTGTTCAGCAAGTTCAAAAAGATTGAAGTGTGCAACACTGCAGCTGTATCAACACAGTAGAAGATGGCGTTTTGCTCCAGCCAAATAGGATGAGAAAACAAAAAAGTCCTCATGTAGCATAGAAAGAGACATTAATTGGAAACGGGGAAAGAAACATGATCACAGAAAACAATCATAAATGAAGGAGTTTAAAATGATACAGAAAGAAAGAAAAAGAAAACTGTAGGTACGCTAGCGAATCTCCATTCCTCACATTCTACTATAGCTTGATAGGTGTCAAAATCACATTCTACTATAGCTTGATAGATGTCAAAATGAGAATACCAAGAAGTGTTCCAACACCTTCTTCGCGAAAGCAACTGCATCTGTATCTTGGTACTAGTGAAAAATCTAGGATTGCACACGGGTTAAAATAACAACATTTCAACCACTAGTTAAAAGATAGAGCTCTTCGGAGTAATTTCTCGAAATGCCTCAAAGAAAAAAAAAAATCACTTTACGCTGTCATTTCTTCTATTTTCTCCTATACCAAGAGCATCCCAAATAATAGGAGAAATTGTAGCTTACACTGAGGTTGTTTGGTTTGCCTGGATTTCACATGACAAACTCAGGCAAAACACTTGCACATGATCAACTCTTAATTTCACCTTTGCCTATAGCGGAAACTACAACAGTTGAAGATAGATACATGAGTAACTCTTCTTTCGGACAAACAAATTCATAAACTGACAGTTACCTATGTTTCCGAAGCAGAAGCAGACTGTGTAGTCTTATATAAAATGATTTCAAATATTTATTCCAAAGTTTTCAGGGCAACCCTCAAAGACTGAGGCAAAATGGCCTCGAAAGATCGCATGACGCTCCTTCGGCAGGTTTTCATTCTACTAAAAACGACTTACACTGGATGAGAGAGAGAGAGGGGTGGGGGGGGTTCTTGGGATCATGGTGCGGCGGTGGTGGTGGGATGATGTACAAGCATTTTTGGAATAAGTACACTAAAAGTGTCTTAACTTTCATGTGGCACTCACTTGAATGTTACAAATTTGAAAAAACGATTACTTGAGTGTCAATTTCGATTTGCCTTGTCGGAAAATCTGACATGTACACCAATTGTCCTACGTGGCATTGCCAGCGCTGACATGAAATATTAATAATAAATTCAAATTTTTAAAAAAATCAATGTCGTAAAGGGAAATTAATAAAAAAAAAAAAATCACATAAGACGTTTGGCCGGAAATGACACTCAAGTGATTGGTTTTACTTTGATGTGACACTCAAGTAAGCAAAAAAAAAAATTGACACTCAAGTTAGTCGTACAAAAATTTTGGCACTCCTAATATTCTTCTCTCGACTTTCAAAATATAAGACCTACTTTTTAGGATAAATCAATTATGATAACTGAATTATATATCACATTTTTGCAATCGGGTCATTAAATTTTGATTTCAATTGTCAATGAGCTCTAGAATTTGTAACTAATCGAAACCCGACCGAATTATGGCCAATCTATGGATGTATCCAGTAACTTTTCTTTGCGGGGAAACTTCAGTAAATAATGATTATTTCAGTAAGTAAATCAATGATCTTGAGCTAAAAATATGTGGTAAAATTACCATTGTGCCGGTTTGGCTTATTTATGGCAACTAGATTTTTCATGATTTCTAAAATCGCTTATTGGGCTTCATCAATTTGCGGGGGCAAACTGAAATGAAAATAGCCATTGTGGACTCAATTATATAAATCTTCAGAAAATCCGATGGGAATAAAGAAGGATTTAGATACTCATTATGACTTTAGCTTCCTCCCGATCAGGTTGCGCCTTGAGAACCTCCCCTCGTAACACAAGGGCCACGTAACTCTCTCTTTTTTTAAACTTTTTTTTTTTTTTTTTGCATTTTTCTTAGTTGAGACTCACATGGCATCATATCGTGATTATAGCATCTCTAATTAGACATATAAGACTACCACGTCAATATTGCGTAGAAAAAAATTGTTTGAAAAGTCTTCATAATGCATTGATTGCATAAGGGAAAAGAAAATAACATTAGTGCATTGGGTGATTGAAATTAAAGTTTAGGGACTACATATAAAATTTACCTAACTTACAGAAAAATCTCATTTGCACACCACTTTGATAGAACATATCAAATGTTAAACTAGCTTAGCCCAGAAAAAATATCGAGACAAAGTGAAGTTATTTGACGAAATGCAAAAACTTATGTTCCGAGGTTTCCTCAAGTGGAGATTTTTGTCTCTTAAAGTCCTTGAGTTTACCGACCAAAAAAACAAAAAAAGTCCTTGAGTTAAAATAAAATAAAAAAAATAAATTATATTGTTTAATAAAATCATAACAAAATCTGAATCTTCAAGCAAACGTCATGGTACATGAGACTAGCGAAGAAATCAAGCAGACTGAACTTTATAATTTACGCAGCACTGGGGCAGATCCAACTCCGAGATTGTAGAATTAGGTACGAAAAATACTCGTTTTCACAACGATGAGGTGTTTTGTTTCCCGCGAAGAATAGTCGGCCCCTTGGACAGAAGCAGCTTTTTCATAGCTTGATTTGGTGGTAAGGACCGCACGACCGGTGAGTGCCCGTGTCATATTTATCAACAAACATATGATAAAACCTGTGAGACTAGTTAAGGCAAAAAGTGCAGATAAACTATTGAAAGGTATCAAGTACATTTATCCGAGACATTGTTTAAATTAGGATTTACTCCTGTTTACACTAAGGAGAAGAAATTCATTTATCATGATGTTAATTTACGTGGATGATATCTCGATTACCGGAAATGATATTAGGTTAACTTACATAGAAATCTCAAATTGAAAGACCTAAGGAAAAATTAAAATGTTTCCACGGTGTTGGTGTTGAAGTTGCGAGAGATGAAAATGAAAATTTCCCTTTGCAAATGAACACGATCAGCCACACTGCATTCTCTCATTGTTTTCTCTTCAAGCTTGCAGCTAATCTTCACGCCCTTGGCCTATCGTCTCGAACAATAACGACTCGATTGGCCTCAGATTGCGTCGGTCAATGAAGCGACACCGCATCAACGGGAGTCTCGTGCAAGGCATCTACAATCCGGAGAACTGCAGCTGGGACGTACAACCACTGGTGGACCGGGCTAAGGCAAAGATGCAAGAGTTACCGGGCCTAACACTGGCCCATTGCAACAGAGAGACCAACAAAGCTGCGGATTGGCTAGCGAATGCCCATCGTTTCAATTTTCTTCCTACAAATTGGGTTTCCCAACCCCTTTTGCTCTGTTAGATCTAATTTGCGCAGATGCTCTTGATGTAATTACCAAGCAATCGGCTATCTAATATATCTCATCCGTATTTTCGACCAAAAAAAAAAAAAATCAGCAGATCATATCCGAACATCCCCTTTGCACGCAGGCCAAAACGATGGCAAATCTGAAGGAAGGCGATGAAGTGGAAGAGAACAGAACAAAGCAAAAATCGACCAACATATTTGGAATGAGTCGATGAAACTCGGGAACCATGGTTGCCTTGCCTGGAGAGAGAGAGAGAGTTGCGTGTCAAAGCAAAAATCGTCCACCATTTCTCTCTCTCTCCCCTCTCTCAGAGCAAAAATCGTTCAGATCGGACTCTCTCTTACGAACATTGCTGCTTCAAGAAATCTCCACAAACAACTGGTTCCTCGTGACATTCAGACGACGATGACATTTGTCATTTGATAGTCACACTTAATAGGTCGTTTCATTTCAAATTGCTTTGACATGCAATTCAAGATTCAGTTCAGTTGACGAAGTGAGTTCTGAATGCTCTTCACATCAGAAGAAACTAAGAAAACTTCAATTTGCGCAGCCCACATTCAAAAATGCCCGTCGTAGAATCTTCAAGAATTCAAAAAGAGACGATAAAAAGAATCCAATGTATGTCCACATTGAGCTTGTAAAACCATGGGTTGTGCCTTGAACTTCAGAGTTGGTAATATGGCTGAAGGGAAGTGTATTCGATGTTACTACACTTTATAGTTCCAAAGGTTGGGTTGAGCCACCGGAAACCTTGAAGAAGCACTTAATTTGACATCACCAATCAGCCTGCTCTATCTCATGATTCATGCCCACATGGTGACAGCTAACACTAGGATCAGGGGAAGGTATCATACACATTCAGGTCCATTTCATTCATTAGAACAAAACTCACGCTTTTATCCGATTTGCCGAATTGGAAGCAGATTTCAGCCTAGTAATTCCAAAGTTATGTTCTCACCGAAAAATGGCCAAAAGTATTCTTCCTCTGCTGTGTCCTTTTGCATAGTATTCTGAGCCCAAGTCTTCTCAGTGGTTCTGATGATGGACTCTCTGAACACGATATCGTCCTTTCAAAGAAGCTCAATCAGGTATGTATCCTGCCTTCAGAGAGGTTTCTCTTGTGAATGTGGCCCAACCGGCAAATAACTTCCCAAAATTATCATGGCTGATGAGCTTCACCGGCCAAGATTTGTCTGGAAATATGAGAGCCATGGTCTGTGGACTTTTCTTGATGTGCATCTGTGACAATGAACCAAGAACTCTCTGCTTAAGTAGATGTTTTGCAATTTTTTCATCAGAAAGAAGAAAACAACCAATGATTTCTGAGGACGACAGTACAGGTGAAGGATAAAAACAGAAACCCTGACATGATGCACGATTAACCTAGAGCTAGCATAGTCTAGCGACTATATGTGATTTAAATTCAAGAGTTGACAGTGTCATGAGGATCTTACCATATTGCTTTCCTTCAGATATATTCACCTCACCGCAATTTGGAAGAAAGGATACTCAGGTTTAATTGTGCTGGCTAGTTCAAGAGCTATGCACAAGCCTGGCGGTTCTTTCAGCTTACCTGCAGTAGTCGCAAACAGAGCATGAAGAAAGGTTTTGCTCTCTAGGCATACACTATTCTTGTTATTTGAAACTCATATTTACTGAGATGGCAACAATAAATCAATAGATTTGAGTCTTTCAAGTGGTCTAGCTTCTGGGGCCTATATGGCATATGCACACCAATATCATTTTCAGCACAATCAAAATTGATACTACTGGTTTCACTAGTTTCTATTGGCTTGACAATTACAAAATGCCCCAACACATACATATGCACACATGGGAGAGCAAGAGATAGAGAAACACTACGAGGATGAATTAGCACTAACACAGTCTATCTTAGCCTAATGACATGGAGAGTTCCTGTAGGAAATTCAAATCAAACACGAGAACAACACAATCAAGGGAAGAATTAGCTAGTAGATTAAGATTTACACCTTGAAAATCTCTTGAAGAGCAGTTCAAACTTTCATCTCTCCCCAAACTTTATGCTGATGATTGAACACGGGCCATGAACTCTGCAAACCTAATGAGATTCCTTGCCTTACAAAGCTGAGGACACTTGGGTGAATGCAATTCATTTTCGGCAAGACAAATCCACAATTGCCGAGGCTTGGTTCCTCAAATCAGCATTTGTTGGCAGATATTCTATCCCAGTCGTGCAATAATCAATTATTATTGCATGGAAAATGGAGTCCACTCAAATTTGAAGATCAAAATTTGGTCCTCACAAGTAGAGTAATGCTCTGCAAATTCATCCCAACTCTTTGATAACGAAACCATCTCATCACATTTTTCCTATTTCATAGGCCAATAAAATGCACCATTTGACACTCTCAGGAGCATCCTTTTAGAGAGATTCTCACCATATTTTTTGATGAACCTCTTTCGTAATCCCTGTGAGAAAAATAAAACCCATAAATCTTCATAAGCCCATGACACTTGATTTCAAATTCAAATTGAACAACAAGAACGCATAAATCAAACAAGACATCCTGAAGCACATCCTTTTTGGTTCATTTAGATTTGGAATGTGGCATTAATGAGTATGCATCTAGATTATCATGAACCTCACAAACCCAATCAGAATAGAAGTACACTTCATTGATTCATCAAGACAAAATAAAGGAGATATTATTAGGAGTACAACATTTATTCTGGACCAGCCAAAGTGAAACTTTTTGAGTTAATCTTTATCTCAATTAAATCGAGTCCTTACCAGCACTAGTGGAGCTCAAACACACAAACATTCCTACATGCAGACAAATTTCTCTTGCAACCAACAGAAAAAATGCCTCTCGGTCACGTCCATGGCTCCTGAGCTTCACCGTCCACAACCTGTTTGAATACCTGAGTCACAATTTACTTGTTTTCCTGAATATGTTGCCCGATGAAGTGAACAGGAGCTATCTCCCCGTTTCCATGGTTGAAAACTAACATATGGTGAAGAAAGACATTGATGAGAGAATCAAATCACACACAGCTTGAAAATAAGGCTGTAGTTGCTAGTTCCAGGAGTTTTAATCGACAATAAGCCATATAACAATAGTAAACAATCTCAATATGCAATCCAAAGTCAGATGTCAAAATATACGCTCCTCGAGGGCAATAGGGTGCATAACTAGAAAAAGCCTTTCATGTCCTATATATAACTGAGACCAGGAATTTCAGCCACACAGTCCACAAGTGCAGGGGACAGGGCAAAGACATCAATGACTGGAATTTAAGCTGTTCAATTCCTTGAAGTGCAGCTCAAATTTTATCAAACTATTGATTCAATTTGACAAAGTAAACTCATCTTTTTCCCCCCTCAAATATCCGATTAATGTAACAAAATAGAACAGTATCTCCTAATTGACATTAAAATTATTAGTCATCAGATCTACAATGAAACTTCTTAATCATAACTAGCCACCCCCTTACCTTTCTGGTCTTTCCCTTATTATGGAGGCAGCAACAATCTTAGCAATTTGCTTGTCCGTATCAACTAGTCTCCTTGTGTGATTTACATATATATTCTAATTTTACAGCGTTGAATAACACTGTCAAATTTCTCCATATAAGAGGACTTGAATTCTAATTCTTAAGACTTGCCCCAGTAATTGCTTTCCAACACATCTACACACAGAAAAGGAGACGATTGTTATCTTTTCGAACCTCAAGCACCAGCTTAAGTTCAATAACTGTCCTTTGATTCCTTTCACTGCTTCAATTACTCCATTGTTAAGATATATACCTGGTTTCAAACATATACCCACGAACACTCCAAGGAAAATAATATGTCATGTGGTTTACTACATAAAGTCAACTTGGAAATACACTCGAGTCTAAGCAAAAATGCAAACAGCATTCATATGTTTCATTTTCAGACATGCCAGTTTGAATCCATAAGATTGGGATCTTACCAAGCTATAGTTAACATAAGATGGCCTCATCACCACCTTGAAAAAGGGATGCCCTGTTTGAAATTTGTTGGCCGATTTAAGAGCAGTGAGAGGCCTTGGGTGTGGAGGACCATAAAAGAACCAGCTCAGGATGCCTCGATCTGCTAACTGTTTGGTCCTGCCTATACTTTAAAAACGATAACTTCAGAGACGGTTTAAGTACACTTCATTAGTTTGACTTGCTATGGAAAGATTTAGCATAAATTGGGAACAAATTTAATCCTTGCAGCATCTCGTAGCCAATCAAGTGAAAAAAAAAGGGGGCTTCCTAAAAATTATTCAACAGTGTGAAAAGAACAATGGAAAGAGAGTTAGGCAAGCAGAAACAAGACATGTTAAACCACAAGAAATTCTCCTGACGATGAACAGTCCGGACTATATTGAGAACAAGGCGTAAAAGTGACTCCTCATATTTTTGACAAGGAATGGAATTCTCTCTGAATATTTTCAAGTTTCGGGATTTCTTCCATTTTTCATGATGGAAAATTTACACCTGATGTTTGAGAGAGATCTCTCTCCCTATATCATCTCCATCGATGATGAGCTCAAACGCACAGAAATCCCCTATGAAGACGCGTTTCTCTCGCGAACTAGGCAATAAAATTGCTAGTTTGAGGAACTCACGCTTTTAGACTCTCTAATGTGAAACGCATTTTGAAGAATAGAGCCCTTAACTGAAGAAGAAGAAGAAGAAGAAGAAAAAGGCGAGGATTGAGGAAGGTCTCCACGAAACCAACTTGCGGCTTCAACTAATTCACGCGCAACAAGACCCAAAGATCGGAAGAAACGTGAAACTTACGAGTTTGCCGGGTTCAAGTGGAGGACTAACTGTCCAGACTTCTGTGCTTAGTTCAAGTTCCCCCAGTTTCGCTCTCGATATAGAGAGAGAGAGAGAGAGAGAGAGAGAGAGAGGGAGGGCCTCTAGCATCGAGAAGGAGTAGGAGACCTTCTTTGCTTCCTGTTGTTCAGTGATGGAGGAGGCGAGATCGATTGATAGGGTTGATGATGCTGATCTTACGTATCAATAATAGAAATGTTACAAAAAGAAAAATTGCAAAACTTACAGTGCTACCAAAAAAAAAAAACCAAAATAAAAAAGAATGGATGGGAGGATGACATCAATTGAATCTTTACCGGTTTTATGTGAATTCGTTTATGATGATAACTTTTGTATGGTTGTATTAAGATCATCACCCTCCTCGCAATCCAATAGCCATTGGTATCTGAACAAAAACACAAAAAGTGGACTTCGATGGCTTAGTGTACCCACAGAAAAAGTCTTTATTTTCGGGCAGTCTTCCACTATAATATCAAACAACGATGGGAATCTGAAGATGCAACTTGGGATGGAGGAGAAGCATTCTAGACTTGGCAGATGTTGGAGATTCAACCAGTATAGCTTCCCAAAAGAAATCACTTTTCCTTCTCCATTTCCATCATTTGCCACTATTTCTTTCATTCTTTCACATCCTATTATAGTCATCCGAGTGAGATTTACCAAATTTGTAATTGTTGAAACTGTTACTAGATTTACCAACCCAGAGGAATTCTTCACCACTAACTTCGTCAAATTATGGAAAGATGTCACAGCTGGAAATATTATTGTCAAACAGGGACAATCCCAAACCTCAAATGTCTCGAGGCGCTGAAGAATTTTTGACACTAAAGAGTCTTCTCTCCACATACTCTTTAGGTTGTGTAGCTTGTTTAACTTAAGTTCTCTTAAATTTTCAAGTATCGAATGTTTTCCCTTGTCAACAAGCCCTTCATCAGGGAATATATCTTCAAAGGAGCTACAAAAGACCTCAAGGCTTTGTAGATTCTGAAATCTCTCTAGGAGGAATTTGGGAGGAAAGACGGCTTTTTCATCATGGAAGCATGCCAATGTTAGTGCTTTTGGCTTGCCAAAGAAGTCTTCGGGAAATTTTCCATCCTGTATCGTCTGGATATTTTTGTCGACTAATAAAAATCTTTCTAACATGGGAAAGTCCTGTCAAATTGCCCATACAATAAGAGAAGTAAATTCAACAAAGTTTAGCAATAAATCATGTGTTGTAAAAGGTAAACCTAATTCAAATTATTTGCATGGAAGGTGACCATCTTCTCAAATTTAATTAAATCTAAGATCTCTGCATACAAGTCTCAAGCCTTTAAAAGTCTCAAGTAGAGGTTGGTATGGTTAAGTTGGTAGAGTAAATATAAATTCAAGAGCCCTCCAGCGCATCAAATTCATCTTTTATTAGCAATATCTTATCTTGTCAATACAAATTCGTCATCTTTGGAATTTTATGTAACAAGAAGCACTCACAATGTTACTAAAACATGCGGGGTCCACAAACTAAAAAATGTGCTTAAGATGCAAGGAATATTATGCTGTCTTCAAACTTATAGGTAAGGGGCTTCAAGTTTTCTGTAGTATCATAACAGGACAACAAGACGACTATGCAGTGGGCAAGTATATTAAAGAATACAGTAGAAAATAATGCATTAAGGTAATAACGTTATTTTTGTTTTAAAAGAATTGTTTTAATAGATATTTCTAAAGTTTGTAGAAGATGAAATAGAGAAGAAAAGTTTAAATATGCAACACGTGTCAACTATGGAGAGGAGCTCATGTCAAATTCTCATTGATTTTTTCCAAGGAGCAACATTATATTAGATCAAGAATATATTGTGTTGTCAATAGAACACTATCAATATATTTTTTTTTAATTCTATGTAATGGAATATCTTATGGATGTCCATGAATGAAAGTATATGTAAGATATTAGAAATATCTTGATGTTGTTGAAAAATTAATTGGCAAGGGAGATCGTGTTTTCTATAGCATTATAACATGACATGATTACGAAATGGCAAAGAGATTAGAGAGTGCTTCAAAGAACAAATTAGAAAATGAGGGAGAGCAGCTATAATCATACCCTCTCAAATGAAGAGTGTGCTTCTTGGTCTGAAAGGTCTTGTTGATCATCTCTTTGAGCCCAATTGTTCATGGATGATGCAAAGGACAGCATGTTCAATTTGTCACAATGAGTCACTTGTAATTCCTCCAAGAATGGCCAATTCAAAGTGGGCAAGTTAAGAAAGAAGCCCTGAAGTTGTGGCATATCATGTAATACTAGGGAGGTTAGTTTCGGAGAAAGAACTTGAGCAATGTTGGAGTGTGGAGTGTCATCTCCACAAGAGACTATTCTCTTGATCCCACAAGACTCCACTTGAAGTCTCATAAGTTGGGTTAGACTTGTAGCCACCCAACGTGGAAATAGATGTTTGAGGCTCTTACAGTTTCGGGCATCCACTACTTGTAAATAGTCAAACGTGAGAGTTTCTTGAGGACTGTCGGTCCATATATTGCTTAGATTGTCCATATGGGAGATAACCATTGACTTAAACCGAGGAAATTGTACCTGCCATATTCCAAAAAAAAAAAAAAATGACCCATTGAATGTGATTACATTGAGTTAAGACCTCAAAGAAGGAACTTCCAAACTTTCCTCCTCTCACAAATCATGAGAATTCGAGAACTTGTTAGTGACATAAATAGAGAGGGTTGATTGATGCTTTCAATTCAGTTGACTAATGACTAAGGTCAAGTATATTGCATTGCAATAGGCGTGAAATTATAAATGCATTTATAATCAATAATACACTGAGCATCGGTTTTTAAGTGACTTAATTGACATTTAATATTAGGAGCGCCTTATCCTTTTGATTTTTGGAATGTTGCCATGACGAATTCTCACATTCTCCAATTTTCATGCAATTTGTGATATTTGTTTGTACCAACCATTATCAAAGTTGCTTGCACTGGTCTTTTAAATATTCCAACATCAGATAGGGTAAGAATTTTTTTAATTTATTTGCTTCATGGTGAACATGCATAACAATTGGAGAAAAAGCAAGGGCTTGGTGATGACAAAACTAAAGGGTATGAATAATGCGTGCAAAGAATTTAAGCAGCGTATGTATCGACGAAGGAATGAATGAAGCTGAAGCACCGGCTAAACATTATTTCCTCTATCTATTCTGAACGCTGCTACTTATTCAACAATAATACTAATTGCGAATATTACTTATGAATCTTCAAATTAGCAAAGTTCACTAATGAGAGGCATCATGAAAAATTGTTGGCTAACAAGAAAAAAAAAAAACTTTAATTGTTTACAAGTTTTTCTTTAATATGTCCGAAATCTTTCGTATTGAAAGAAAATGACTTCGTAACAAGCACGGACAACATAACAACTTCAATAAATAACGTATGTTATGATCCTAAAAAAGCAAATTGGGTCAATTTACAAGTTTCCACATTGAAAAGATTCGGATCCAAATCAAGATCCAGTGGACCATTAATAATTTGCTTGAAATAATATTTATTCCCTTTTGAGGTGGGTCAGTGATCCAACCGCTGGCAAAAATTGGTTGCGTAAGAGGAAACGAATTTCTTATCGTTGATTAATGCCTTCTTTTTAGGATTTTTTTTTTGCCCAAGATAAAAAAAACAAAAAAACAAAAAAAAAAAGTGGATGTTTTATTGCACTGAAAAAAATGCGGAAATGATGCGTGCAAAGCACTGTTCTATTTCCAAATTCCAATAACTGGCATTCCATTCATTGGTATTTCCATTTGACGAGATGATTTCTCTGAAAAAAGGCATTGGATGAAGAAAAAGAAGACAAACCTGTGGAGTGAAAAGCGAAGGGGTGTTATGGTCAATATCCATCGAAGACTGCCAAGTCAAACTTCTCATCTTGGGGCAATGGGCAATGGTCAGATATTCCATTGTGGGACAATCCAACATATGATTCTTCCCTGATAAGAAACTAGTTAATTTGGGCAAGCATTCCAGTTTTATCCATGTGAGCTTCAAGAATGTAATCTTCTCTACTGCACTTCCCGGTCCTTCTTCATCTACGATCACTCCTTCCATTTGACCGCAGTCCTCTATTTTCATCTGCCGTATATTGGCAAGGCACCGAACCATCCATGGACCAAAAGCACATTTCAAGTTGTTGCAATTATAAAGGGTTAGAGAATCTAGAGAATTGAAGCACATCATTCTTTGGAGATCTTTGTTCCATAGTTGCCTCAACTTTGGTAGATTAATCAAATTTATACACCATAGCTCAGGCAACACCTGAGTGCTTTCGACAACATCAAGCCCCTCAAGATCGAATATTTCTTCCAAAGACTCACAATCGCCCACTTGCAATCTTGTCATTTTTTCTAAAGCAAGCATCAATTTGGATGGAATAGCATTAATAAGTGATGGACATTTATCCACCATCAATGTTTCTAATTGCAAAGATGACTTGATGGGATTCAGTTTGCTGTGGCATTTTCTAATCAACTCGGGGAACTCACATAGCCGCATAAACTTAACCCTGATAACGGTGGCCTGTCAGAAAATGCATCAATAAATGTAAAATTCTAGTTAGCAAAAAAGCAATTACTTGGTTGGTGATAATAAAAAAAATCCAATTGCACATAATTTAGTAACTGATGCATACCATTTCTTTGCACATATTTTCAAGGGTGATGTTGAGGTTTCCCTTCCAAAGATACCAGTACTTGGATTGTCCATACAATTCATTCGGATCTACTCGTACTCTCTCCAGCTTTGGCGTCTCTATTAGTCCATTGGAGAAAAACTTCATGTTGGGACATTGATTCACAATGACATCTTCCAAGAGAGGGAATATCAAAGTGTACCCACCTGAGCTGAAGCATCTCAATTTTGTCAACCCATCAAGCTCCATATACTTCAATTGATTGAAAGCCACTACACGCCCCTCCTCACCTTCCTCGTCACTAATGACTTTTGTCAATATTTTACACTTACTTATCCTCAATTTTGTGAGTGCCATCAAATTTTCAGCTATTGTCGGTGTGAACAAATTTGACAAGCCATCACAATGTGACATATATAGGGTCTGCAGATGTCGAATGTGTCCTAAAAAGGGTAATGTTACTTTTAGCTTATGACTTGTGCCTTCTATGGCTGCCTCATTGCTGCTTGGCTCTTCTAGATAGGATTCACATACAACTAACTTTTCCAAGTTGGTTAAACTCTCAACAAAACGACATATGGACATTGGAGATTCCTTGGAGAGATGATGAAGCTCAAGAACTCTAAGCTTGTAGAAAATTCTTCATCATGAAAATGTCCATGCCATATCTCCATCTGTTTGGATAAGTCCAATTTTAACTCTTGGAGATTAGGGAACGTGCCCTGAGAAATAGTCAAATCAGAACCTAAAGCCAACTTAATTAAAAGAGTATTCATGTATTATTATATAAGTCATGTATATTGCACACAATAATTGCATTTTAAAATGTTAATCTCATGTGATTCAACAGAAAGAAATGAGCCCTCATGAGCCAAACATTGTCACTGATCTTTTACATTTGACTTTATCCATATTTGAACTTAAGTAACTCCTTACAATCACAATTGCATAAAATACAATCAAGTTTATAAAAATATATCCCTTGTGAAAATAACTTCTACATCAAATACAATCACAATAGCATAAATTTCGGTGATTAATGTAAACGATAATGTCCTTTTTTTTTTTTTTTTTTTTTCGTTTTTAACATAACATCGATGACCTTTATAGGGTTCAAATTCGACAACACAGTCGGGCCATGTAAAATCACACCACATGCCACATGTTTTCAATCTTTGCAGTGCTTAGGAGAGAGCTAGGATCAATGAGGATGCATTTGATACAGTAGACATTGACAAGAATGCTCGGTCAATACATGAAGATCATATGATGTTTCGATAATGTATTATTTTTAATGACTTAAGGAGTCTTATTACCCATAAAGAAAAAGGAGAGTCATATAGTTCACATCTTCATATATGGAGCTACTTGTATGAGATGTTTGGCTGTGACCTCAATCATCACTTCAAATATTCACCATCGAAGCAAACCAAATAATCTTGGGTCTTACCTTTTCTATTAAGAAGAGAGGTTGTTTATCAAGTGTCATCTCATTCTCAAGTTGCGAAGCAAATGTCTCTACTTTGTAACAACCATGGACCTCCAAGGTCTTCAATGACGGCCATTGTAAAGCATGCGTTCCGGTGTAGATGCACTTCAACTCTATTAGATGCCTAAGCTTGAGGGAGGTTAACTTCGGGAACACCGACTTGGGAACTAGTCCTTCTTCATTCTCCATGAGTTCAGCAATGCCACATTCATTGATCTTCAAATCCTCCAACTGGATTAGATCCTTGGCTACCGAGGCTGGAAACAAAAAAGTGAGGCTGTCGCATCTAGAAACGCTAATAGAATGTAGACACTGGAATTTAACTTGACGATGGAGTTCCTTATGCCATATACACTTTCACTTTGGTAAATTAATCAACCTTAGCTTTTTAACGGAAAACAAGCGGCAGGATGTATACCTGGAGGATTTGGTGGCTGAGGTTCGAAAAGTACTTCAAGCAAACCACAGTCCCTTGCTTTCAAGCTTTCCAAGTTCAAGAGCCGTCCTAGAATGCAAGAAGGAACAAGATTCACTAGCTTATTGCATTCAACCACACGAAGGGATTTTAGATTGTGGAAAGAATCTGCGGCAACTTGATTGTCCCATATCTTCTTGATGTTATCCATAAATTCGATATCTAATCTCTCCAAGTTAGGAAAGGCAACCTGCAACATTGACTCACGGAATTAGTCACGAACTTCTGTAAATTACAAATTCACGGAAGTGGCGATTCTGTCATTAAGTTGCGCCTAAGGAAAAAAAAAAACAATGGTAAAAAAAACAAAAAGTTAGTGAAGAAAATCTCCATGCTAATGTGGATGACTCTAGGATGAGAAGGCTATTGGAATCACTGGAGACAAAACAAAAAGTAGGAATTCTGACCAGATTCTGTTGGCAATGGGCAAAATGGTAATATAAATATGCTCACAAAGCAAATCGTATAAATATAATCACATTAGTCTCTCATAAATTGCTTAAGAACAAGGAAGAATATATTTAAAGAAACAAGAAGCACGTCTAAGGGGTAATCAATGTTAGAACTTAGAAGTCAAAAAATTGATGTAGTAAAGGAGAAAATACAGCTAAGGATCGTATAAGGAAGAATATTAGCCATTAGAAAGAAAATGATGGAGAGATTGAGATTAAAAAGCCAACCAAACATCCATCAAATGGTGCAATACAGCAGGAGGTGCGACTTTATCTAATACCGACTGCCTTAAATGAATATCATATCAGTCCAAAGCAGTTAAAAAGTTAGGCCAAGAGAAAGCAATTAAAAAAAGAATTGCTTGGATCAAATGAACAAATCTTAGTTACCTCATTCCACACTTGAAAGAACTAAATATACTTAAGTGATTGAAATTTCCTTTTAAAATTCATTAATTTTCTGTCAATTCTAAGAGCCGATAGTTATATACCAACGAAAAATCATATATATATACTTGAGTCAAATGATAGAAAACAATACTAAATATCTCATTATAATAGATTAAAAGTATCTAAGAGAGGGCCCATTTTACAGCTTATTGGCCTGCATAAACAACATTTTTGGTGAACAGCCTCTGTTGCTTTTAGTTTAGTTGAAGTGGACCCGCCTGTAAGTTACTCTGTTTCGTTTTCCAATGGAACGTTCTTCCACTTTCCATTCGAGAAATATATTTATTTCTTTATCGAGAGTTTTATAAGAATGGTCATGCAATTCCTGTAAAAACTTAAAGGGCTGATTTCCGAAGCCTTGGACCCTAGAGATCTTGCTCAGTCTGGGGAGGGAGAGGGCTCGGATTCCTTTCGTTGGTGCAAATTGCAATTAAGAGAGAGCAAAGCTTCCTTCAATCAGGGGAAAAAAAAAACAGAGATCTTGTAAGTGCAAATGAAGTCAAGTGGGCATATTAAAAGCTCTTCATCTCTAGCCCCTTGAACCTTGCTGTTCACTTTCCTCTCAATTGTTTCTTCAATTTATTTCAATGTATGTGCAATGTCTAAGCCGTATATGTGAGGTTGCTGAGAGTTTTAAGTCTTTTGTGAATTTGCAAAGCTTTTAGAGATCTTGTGCAGCAGTTGTGTTACATGTTCATGCTTTGTTCATGTATCTTAAGAGAAGTTCAACCATTATGGAAATTATTTCTAGAGAAATTAGAAGTAAGAAACTGTAACTAATACATGTCGCCAACACTCAACACGTATGCTTGTACACTACTGATTTTCTTTTAAATTATTTTGATCAAAGTACACTTTGTAAGCAATTTAGTTGGTTTTTATTTGGATTATGCTTTGTCTCTGGTATATTTAATATTTTGACATAACGTTAATCACATACCTCCGCATCAAAAAGTGCAATGGAGTGTAATTTGACACGGTCCTGACTTCGAGCTTCTCGTGAATCTGTCATCAGTTTTTCATTGGATGAAAAGAATGTCATCATTTTTATTGCAAAAATGAATATATCTACAAGAACATCTTTAGTGATGAAAGAATAAATCAATCTTACACTTTCCACAAGAGAAGCACGTCAAACTTCTCAAACTATGTAATTGTAAATTGGTTAACATCGGGAATGCCAAAGTTTCTGATGTTTCCATTCTCAACCCTTCTTCCTCCATAATGATCACCTCCATCTTCTCACAGTGCCTTACACTTAGTTTTTTTAGTTGTGGAAAAGATGTAACAGTGGATGGGAGAATCATAAACCCAAAGTTATCCAAGCCCATAATTTCTAACGTTTCCAATCTTGGAAAGGCAACCTGCAGAATTTACTCATGGAATTGGTGATTTCGTAAAATCTTGAATTTATGAACTTCCAAGATGTGAATATAAATGAGTGCCAAGGGGAGTGGGAATTTATGTTGCACAAATGGAAGAAAGGAATAAAATCAACAATAAAAAAGGAGTGAAAGAATCTCTATACTAGTGTGGTTTCAAATATCCGGTCTTTCCTTAGGAAAATAACTTTGCATTGTAAAGCTTAATTTGTTTAGTAAACAAGTTTTATTCCATCTAAAGAATTTCTCCTTCAACAATTATTCAACCTCAAATTATGGCCCAATGTTCAGATAATATGCATGGCCAGTGTCTAATGAGAACAACGGCAAAGTTAAAAGCCCCAAAGACTAGGTTGATTAAGAAAAAGCAAAGCCGCAAAGGCTCTTTTCAAGAATTTCTAGGTCCAGTTCCATTATCTTTGAAGGCTGGCCACAACTGGAAAGAAGAACAGTCATATACTCAGGCATGCTAGCATGTGGAACCCACAGCTTAAATTTCCAAAACTCTTTATTGATGGGGAAACGAAAATATTGAAGGAGTCTATGGCCCCACCATCAACTTCAGTGATAATCATGCTATTCGCTGGACAAAATAGTAGTCGTGTGACTTCCTTAACTGGCCAGTTTTTGTTCATGCTTTGTACAGGTACCATAGGAGATGTTCATCCATCTTTATGGAAACTATATCCGGAGAAATTAAAAGGAAGAAATTGCAACTCATATATGTCGGTAATTCTAAACATTTATGATAGCACGCTACTCATTTTCTTTTAAATTTTTTAACCAAAGTATACCCTAGAAGTAGTTTACTTAGTTTTTATTTTGGCTATGTTTTGTCTCCCGTGTATTTAATATTTTTGACTTTTCATGTACCTCTCGATTGAAGAGTACAATGGAGCATGATCGGATGTGATCTTGACTCCGAACCTCTCGTGAACCTGTCATTGGTTTGTCATTGGATGAAAAGGATGTCATCATTTGTTTCACATGGATGAATGTATCTACACAAAGATATTTAGTGGTAAAAAAAAAAAATCAATCTTACACTTTCCGCGAGAGAAGCACCTTAGACTGTATAACCATTTTAAGCATAAATTGGTTAACATCGGAAACTCCAAGGTTTCTAATATTTCCATTCCCAATCCTTCTTCCTCCGTGATGATTGCCTCCATCTTCTTGCAATTTGATACAGTTAGATCTTTCAAATGTGGGAGAGATTTAATCATGGATGGGAAAAACATAAACCGGAGGTTGTCACAGTGTTCCACCACCATCTCCTTTAAATTTTGGAAACTCACTATTCCACAAGGATTCTTGTTCCATATGTGCCTCAAGCTCAGCATTTCACTTAATTCCAAGGTGCTTAGCTCAAAGACAATCTCATCATTTCCATTACCGCTTGGTCCATCAAGGTCAAAAATTTCTTGGATCGAAATGCAATCTTTGATAATTAAAGTGTTCAGTTTGCATAGTTTTACCAGCGACCAAGAGTTGATAATCTTCAAGAGAGATCTGCACTGCATCACTTCAAGAGATCGGAGATTCCTCAGCTCCAATGGAGATTCATCGCTCCATATATTTTTTATATTGGGAAGTCCTTTCATTATCAAGGACTCTAACGATGAGATGGAAACCTGATGGACAGACCCATTAACAATAAAATTTACAATTACAAAGGATGGGCAGGAAATTTACATGCTATATCATGTGCTTATGAATAGTCACTGAAGGAAATATATAAGCAAGATAAATTACAACCTTTAGGATAAATTTTGCATTCACAGAAATTTATGATAAACAAAAGCTTTCATACAATACAAAAAGGAATTATACGACCCCAAAACACAACTAATGAACTTAACCAATTATTTACAGTATAACAAGGGAAGTACCGATTAGATTTTGCTTGCAGTTTCCTAGCAATAAGGGAAATTATAGTCATCAAGAATAAGCACTCATTCAGTTTATTAATGATTACAAAATTGGTTATCCATGAAGCAAAAAGTAATTTGAAGCTAAATTACTTCCTATAAGGTAGCTCTCTTATAACCTATCCCAAGTAATGGTCCTTCTTGTCGTAATTTCCTCAAGGGTGAGTCTAAAGCCGTAGCCTACATGTCTGGAACCATAACGTTTTAGTTGAAAAGACCCAATTGTCGATAGAAAGCTTTATGTGCCTTTTTTTCTTTTTCTTTGTAACTCTAGAAAATCCTTCATCTGCAAAGTTGATCGCCATCTCCCATCACTCCCATCCATACAATAAGTTTTAACTTTTTTATGTTTCACTGGACTATTGTTATCCCCGACAAGATACCACGAAAGAGATTAAAAAAAAAAAAAGAGCAAAGCCGCAAAGGCTGTTTGCCCCGATCTAGTTCCATTATTTTTTAAATCGAGCTCTAGCTCAAAGCATGGAAAAAAGATAAGTCGTGCTCAGACACTCTGGCGTGTGAGATCCCCAACTTATACGTCCACGACCCTTTACTGATAGGGAAACTAACATTTTGTGTGAGCCTGAGCTGCACCATCAACTTTAGTGATAATCAAGCCACTATGAAAGAGCAACATTGTCTAGACAACGAAATAGCTGCGGCAATTTTTGCTTGGCGAAATAGCCGTGTACTTTCCTTAACTAGGCAATTGTTTGTCCTTAGTTTACTCACTTCTCTTTAATGGTAGTAAATCACTATCAATAACCAATTTAACAGGATATCAAATACAAATTTGTGTATGTGATGACAGAGGTGAGTCCAAATACATCTATCCATACTAAATGCATGCATGAACATACACAAAATTATGTACTCTAATAATTATGGAGCTTATGCAATGATTAAGTGCTTATTTAATACGAATATAAAAGACATATATCAATTAGATTATCATATTACTTTTATTTTAAAACAGGTCCTCCTTCCCATTCTTCGCATTGATTTTTAAGAGAGTCACCTACATTTTAACTTTTGTGGATAATAACAAAGTATGATAACTCAATTCATTGGAATCCATTTCAAAAGATAGAAAATTACTTATGAAATTACTTTAGTGTCCAAATTCCCTTTTTTTGCTATGAAACCCTATAAATATGGATATACTTTTGCGAGTTGAAAATAATTCAGAACTTATCACAAATTACATTAATTTCACATAATAAACTAGGTATCTAACAATGAAGAGAAACAGAAGATTGCTTGATCTAATTGCAGAGAAGGCATGAACAGATAACGTAATTAGGAAAAAAAATAAACTGAAAATAACATACTGAATAAGCATCATAATTTGGGTTACATCTACTTAGCAAAGGAAGGAAAAGTTAATAAAGATTTACCTGTTGCCCATTGAAGAATGCAATTTTAGTGCTAACTCGGTTGTGTGATCTACTACTTGAAGTAGCTGACACGACATTTAAAAAGTTGTTGATATCTGGTAAATCCATGAATTTCAATACACGCAAATTATGCAATTCCACTTTGCTACACTCATCAACTTCTATAATCCCGCGCATTAACTTGCAACCAACAACTTTGATCTTTTCTAGCTGTGGAAGTCCTCTCACCATTGAAAGAGGAAACAATACTTCCATCTTGTCACAACTTTCAACTCGTACTTCTTTCAATCTATTAAAGGACTTGGATGAGACATGGTTGTGGCATATCTTCTCCAGGTTCATGAGATTCTCAAGAAGTAATGACTCCAACATCTTAAAATCTGTATGGGATGGAGATTGGAGGATGTAACGGACGAAGAGACTATTCTTGACTTGTAGATATTTTAAGTTTGGAAAACCATTTTGGGATAACGCACAAATACTTTGCTCACTTCTATCCAATTTGTCCAAAAGCAGGTAATCACTTTTGCCTAAGATACTCTTTATGCATCCTTTCCAAAGAACATCGCTTAATGGATCCAACTTGAGCTCCAACATCCTCAATCCTTTGCACTTGCTCGGCCAGTGCCTCGCATTACCTATTCGGATTCTATAGTTGTTTAATTTCTTGACATTTAAATCCTTTGGGAGGACTCTTGGATCAGGAATAAATACATGTAGAGTGCAAAGATTCTTCAAGTTATTCAGCTCAATAAGACTGGCATTAGTTGCTGGAGTCAGCTCCAAGGCATTCCATTCATCAAAGCTATCCTCCATATACAACTCTTCCAATTTGGTCAAGCTTCCTAGCACACCTGGTTCAATTATTTGAAGTTGTGAACAATCATCCAAGTCTAACAATCTCAGCTTTGTCAATTGCCCTATTTCTTTTGGCAATCGATGAATGTTGGAGTTCACAAGTCTAAGAATTTGTAGCCCTTTTAGCTCACCAAGTATGGCCACATCCTCTAAATAACAATCATCAAGACACAGAGTGGTTAAGTTCTCCAAGAACTGAAAAGGCGAAAGCGAATGACAAAGACGTATCCCACTAAGACCTAAGACCATGATCTTTCTCATAGAGTTGAAATATGAATCTGGGACCTCAAGAGATTTACTGTATGTGAACAAAATTAAGATATGCAATTCGGGGCAATCTAATTCTTCAGGAAGCTCCTCCAAATCAATGTAGGGAAAGCATAACGCCTCACATCTTTTGAGCTTATTCTTCGACAACTTTGTTACCAATTCATCTTTATCTTTCAACACAAGAAATGGGTGATCCCTTGAAGCAACTGAGGTAACAAAACCCACGAACCAAGTCATGAATCTTGAAACCATTAGCATCTTCATCATCTAACAAAAGGGAAGAGGCTTGCAGAGTATGGATCAGTGAGCTCATCCTATCTCTAGCTTCTTGCATGCTACTATCTTCTCGAAATAACCTCAAACCCACCCCGTATCTCACCAACTCCTCTAGAGATGGCTTAGAGATGCCACAAGCAACACAAAGTTGTAACAATGACTTCGCCTCCTCGCCTTCCTCACCTTTTAAATGATCATAACTCAATTGCAACATCTCATTTATTACCTTACTGATTCCCTTATTTGTAGACATGTCGATTTGTTTCAAAGCATCCTTCCAATCAGATAAACAAGAGTTTTTAAAATATTTGGCCATTGCAATAATTAGGAAAGGGAAACCTGAACATTTGTGGAGTGCTTCATCCACCAAGGGTTTGAACTCGTCATCATGAACTTTGTCTCCCGCCATACTCTCAAACAAACTTCTTGCCTCTTCCTCTTCCAGCCCAACAAGGTGGAAGTCCCTGTTACAGCCCATTTCCCTTCGCAAAACATTCTGATCTCTTGACGTCAACAACAACTTGCATCCGATGACTTTGTTGTCATGTCCGCAAGGAATGCCAACTAACTTCAAGTCGAGCCCCTCCCATAGGTTGTCCAGTATTATGAGGACCTTCTTATTCTTCCCCTCCTCGTCTTCCAACCTCCTGCGCAGAAGTTCCGCTCGCACATTGACATACTCTTCGTTCTTTATGTCACTAAGGCCCAAAAAGTGCGCTATCTCTCCTTGAACCCTCTTGATATCTGGATTTTCCGACACATCGGCCTTAGCGAACAGATCAAAGGACTTCTCCCTTCTTATTCTCCTTTCGACATCCACCAAAAGGGTCGATTTGCCAACCCCGCCCATCCCGTAAATCCCGACCACACTATTTTTGTTATTGGCAAGAGCGTCCATGATGTTTTGTATCGTTAAAGCTCTGGATTCGAAGACGCCATCATCCCTAAGCTTAATCGACGTAGAGGCAGAAAAAGTGGAGACCGTCGCAGTGGTCGGGTGGACGACATCTTTGGCTTCTCTTCTGGCCAGAATCGAAGTAGCGACATTTCCAGGAGCAGGATCAATGAAGCAAATGTCGTTCAATTCCTTGAATTGAACAATGCACTTTTGAGCGAGTTCCTGAACGACCTCAATCTCAGCCTCGGCTTTCGTGCTGAACTGATAGCGACAATAGGGGTCGGGAAGAGTCCCGTAGCAGCAAGTCTTGGTCGCATTTTCGAAGTCGTCCAATAGGTCTCGTGCCTCCTTCAAGGCCTTCTCAGCACTTGCCTGCCACTCCGTGAAGGCACTGTAGAAGTTCCGAACATTGTTTCCGGCACCTATTTCAAGAATGTGTACTCTCTCAGCCTCGTTCTCAAAATTGCGGACTTCATCCCGAAGACGATCGGCGAAGCTCTTAGAGGACATCGCATATTCCACAGGACGCTTCATCGCAGTAACTGCCCACTTCAAGAGATCCCATACAGTAGGAAGGCCACACTCGATCAACATTTCTCCTTGATTTTTTTCCCTGAGAAATAAAGAGCGAGAAAACAGGGAGACGGAGAGAGAGAATGGTGAAAACAAGCAGCAGATATTGAAGCGAAGAGATTTGAGTGCCAAAAAATGGAGAAGAAGATGAGGAGAAAGAGATGATTATCAGCTGTTAAAGTAGTCGACAAATGATTCGACTTAAACCATTGCCCTCGGAATATCTATTTTACACGGTGCGTCGGCATCCACGAGACATGGAATTCGAACTCTTACCACGATGTCATTTACCGTGATTTCTTTAGGTAACAGTCGTCAGATCGTTCGCACATTGACAAAGCGAACACGTGACATGTATTTTTATACAGTCTGCCATGAACTCAGTTTTTAAAGTGGACCATATACCAAGGCAGAAAGCACAAGTGGACCCTGGAACCTCCAGATTACTTAAAAAATACATGAAAGTACATCTTTATTCCTTCTTAATATGAACATTTTCATCCACATTTGCATGTGCTCGCTGGCGTGAACTTGAATTGAAATTGAAATGTATATAACACCTACAGTGACTAATTGCAATACCTGGTTTATTAGACAAGAAAGCATTCAAAAATAGATTGGTGCCATTAATGGTACCATAACTTTGGTCAAACTAAGGGCCTTATTGTTTCAAATACATCCAAACAAGCAGTGGTAAATTGGGACTTCTCATACTACTAAATGTCGTATATCATAAAACTTTAGTAAGATGAAATCTATGATTAATATGGATGGTTCTGCAGACGTTTCTCTGGATATTGTTAATGTGCCAATTCTCCAAGCCCAACAGTTACCCAAAAAAAGTGATTTCTTGTAAGGTTTTTTTAGGAACATCCTCCGTGATTATGTCGGTTGTGTTTTTAGTGATAGGGAGGATGGATGGATTAAAAACTCGATCCAATTAAAATGCAATACAGTAATATCCTCTACTTGAAAAAAATCTTTTTTCTAAAGTATTGTAAGATCTTTTACTACCCAACTTGTTTGGAGTTAGCGAATCTCACGGTTTGATTGTTTTGATCTCATGTGAGATCTATAATCTTCAAAATTTGTAGTTGGACTTAATAAATTAAAGGTTATTTACTATTGAGCATCTTCATTGTATTAAGATGGTAGACAAGTTGAGTCATTTATATAAATTAATTTAACTAGGAAAACATCGATACATATGGTAAAACTCTCTTGAGGTTTTCAGAACTCCCGAGGGAGAACGGATATATTGGACTGTTGAGCAAAACAAGCATTACCTCTCCTTGAGGTTTACTTGATTTGACTCGACACAGGTTATCCCAAAATCTGACGCCCGAACCCTGGAGTGCCAAAACTTGGCACGGGGGACACTTCATTGCCAAAAGTTAGGAAAATGTTACCTAAGTGTCAAAATCGGAACAAAGTGAATCAGTTAAGCACCAACGATTAGAAAATCAGGCTAAAATGCTATCCGGCGAGACATGTACAAAACGACATCGTTTTGCACGCTAACATGGCTAGATAAGTGCAAAAACGATGTCATTTTGCTGAAGTGGCTAGATAATTAATATAAATGTTAATTAAATTAAATTTAAAACCAAAGAAAAAAAAAAAAAAAAGATGAAGATTGAGCAAGGGCGAGGGCTCATAGGCCCGCCCGCCATCGAGGGCCTAGCAACCCGCCGACCATTTCGCCGCCCCAATGGTAGCGAGGACTCAACCCTCGCCCATATAACATTTAGCCGACCATTTTTTACCCCGATCATCGGCCATTCGTCGTTTTGGTTCTTCGTTAGCTGGCCACCTTCGCTAGACTTGGTAAGGGGAGGCGCATTCGACAAGAAATGATTATTTTTTATTTTGGACTCAGCCCTCGCCTTTTACCTCCTCCTCAAATCAATTTCTTTTATTTTTAAATAAATTTTTTACTTTTATAATATTTTAATTTATTTAATATTTATTTTTAAAAAAGACAAACGACGTTGTTTTGGTTCTTCGTTAGCTAGCCACCTTCACTAGACTTAACACTTAAGTGTCTCATTTTTTATTTTAAAATATGTACAAAATTTTTGACACTTAAGTATCATTCTGTGCCAAATTTTGACATTCCAAGTGTTCTTTTGCCCCCAAACTCTTATCGTGCATGGTTTAAAAAATTCAAATTAAACTCACCTGGAGAAGGGATTCTATAATATAAAAGAGTGAGCACTAATCAAAGTTCGCTAGCTAAGTAAATATAACTAAATGCATAATTGTTGTTGGCACCATACTTATGATGTAGAAATCAAGCTAGCATCACGGCACGTAATGCATGACAGGTCTACAATCATCCATGATGAGAGTTTAGTCTAAATAGATACTAAGCATTTTAGTCATTCTAATCGCCAAAGTCAAATGGCACGCAATACATGATGGGCCCATGACCTTGCGCTTTCATGTTGAGAATTTAGCCAATTGATATACTCAAGTGAACTTAACTTTCTAAATTGGCAACCATGCAAATAAGTAGACGGGAATATATCATTCAATGTGTAAATCCCATATGATTGGTTGTACATTTTTGTAACATGTTGTACCGTAACTGTTAGAATAAAGATTTTTTTTCCAATCACATGATAGTTGCTTGATTATGGAATATACTTTTGTTTAGCCAAATATGTGATTTTTTATACCAAAAAATGATCAAGTCTTTGTAAATGACATAATGTCGATTTAAGTGGGTATAGAGTTCCTGACAATTGATATGGTTTTTGGCAAGTTAAGGATAATAGAAGCGCTTATGGACGACCATGAACAATGATTACAGATGACCGAGAGATACAATTGTCGACGTACAACAGAGATTGGTCGACGATTATCGACTACCAAGTTTGGCCAAGCGTTGGACAAAGGGAAAAGAAGAAAGGAGATGGTGAAGACGTCGATTGAAGATAAGGGCACCGAGAAATGGTAAACCCAATGGCACTTTAAGAGTTGTGATAGCTTGTGGATAGAGTCGGTGTGCGGATGTGAGGCCTAGAATCTCAGGTATGCTATTACAACTACATTTAGAATAGTTAAGTCTTAATGAGCGGTTATAATTGTTGGAGTATAAAAAGGCTTTTACAAACACCTTTTACATTTAAATTTATGGTCCATCTTCGTTATTACGCTGATTCCAACTCCCACTAAACCCCTTACGTAAAATTCAAAGATATGTTCTTTGGTGAAATATAGTTTACTCCTCGGGTTAGAACCCATTTCGAGTTAAACAATGATACAATTATTGGATGTAGAACAATCCTAGGACATATGGTTCATTTTATAAAATTGATTTTTAAGGAGATATGAGAAGCTGCAAGAGTCATCACTCCTTATAATGGGAGTTCATATATCATTTTGTGAAGTAGTGTTTTACTGGGAAGGAAAACCCAACTCGCAAGACTCATGCATGGTCCACTAGTCAAATGGACAACGGACCATGGATCTTAGACAAACCTAATCTATCCTTCCATATTGATTAGGTATAAGTCCTAAACCAGCTCCTTGTGCGGATCCATGAAATCATATTGAAAATATAGAAATAACATCACAATTAAGTTAATTGAACAGGGAAAAAAAAAGTGAAGTTTAATTATTAAAATAATATACAAATTGAAATAACTGCTAAAACAAAAAAAGAAAATAGCCGTGTTTTTTATTTACATATTGAATAGCAATTTTTAATAATGTTCTACTTATCGACATATTAAGCCTCAAGCTAACTTTGATCTTTATATGGATTAATGTTAACCGTTAGCTGAAATAAGTCTTCCCTTTCATATATCATCTTTCAAATTTTTGCAGCTTTGTTGGCAAAAAGACCCCTCGAGTTATCCCTTTACGTGAAAAGAAACTTAATTATAAGGAAAAATAATGTAAAACTAATCCCAAAACTTGTCGAAATATTATGACCAATTTCTAACAAAAAAAAAAAATGATTTATTAAATAACATGAGGGGCGTTCTCTTTGCAAGTATGTTGCTAAGGATCTTTTGTGTGATAACTAGCGAGTTTATGAGGAATAATTGTATAGTTCTGCAAACCAAACGGGCTAAGTAAGCACAATTTTTTACCGTAAAGAATAAGTTAAATTTACATATCCTTTTTAAGAAAGTGGCAGCATTAACATAAAATTATCCTATTATTCATGTTGAGTAATTGCAAGATAGAATGCCAAGTAAGTATAATTTACATATTGTGGAGAACAAGTGTCATTTGCATTCTGCAAAATTTCTTAGAAAAGATGAGTATTTATGGAATATTTGACGATTATTTTGAATGAGAATTTCAAAGGAAAGAGATTCACGGAGTACTTACGAATTGCTATAAATATAAATATATATATGTATGTACATATGTATGTATGTATGTATGTATGTATGTATGTGTGTATGTATGTATGTGTGTATGTATAGGTTTTTCATGAATTTTCTCTGTAAAACTCTGAGGTTGAATTGGTCATTGATTTTACTTAATCGATTGTAACAATTAACACTTTTACAACAACACCATGTTTAAGCTATAGTCAGCATCGGTTTTTGAGTTATATTTTCACAAAACCTTAGTTTATCTTCTAAACAATATCTCATACTATTTTCTTTCGTACTATAGTAAATGTGAATGTCTTAAAATCTAAATTCTTATTCAAAATAACTGTCAAATATTCCATAAATCTCTCATTTTGAGATCATAAATATTTCTCATTTTAACGTTTGTCACGTTTGTCTATATAACTTATTAGTTATATTCATATTTATAAAAAAAGAATATTAACAAACAATCATGATACAAGAACATCAATATTTACAAAATTGTGAAAAATAATTAACTTAAAGTAGTAACAAAGCGAAAATAGATTATAAAATAACATTTAAAATAATATATGAAAAATTATAGTTTTAGGAGTGAGTGTCCTTGGGACATGTCACCGATGTACAAGTTAACTAGCTCTTTCAAGAGCCGTGAGTGGCCTTGGGACTCTCAAATAATTGACAAACTATAGTTTCATTGCTAATGTGAATGACTGTGTGGTGTCCATTGAGACTGCTCTTCACGTGATTTCATTTATTGTGAATTGTGGATGGCTATAGGCCAAAAATTAAAATAGAAAAAGACCAGTCACTTTGATAAGATCACAACATGGAATTATAAACAATCGAAGTACTAATGCAGGTAGGTTGTTTGCAGGATGCATCTTAAAATTTAAAGTATGGTTCCACTGCCAAGTAAATTGCGAAATGCGAAGTGCGGAATCTTCTTGGTAGCAAAAGTCGTCACTGGCCAAATATTAAAATGAAACAAAGACCAGTCACCTCAATGAAGACCACAAAGTGGAATTATAAACAATCTAGAAATATTGCCCGCGCATCAATTGGCTTAAAAATATGGAAGACGGATGCCTACCAGCTGTTAAAAGTGCCAAAATGGTTCGACTCTAATCTTGGTTCGTGCAATAAGTACTTTATACGATCTATTATGATCAGTACAACAAAATGAAATCATTAAAAGAGAACATATAGATAAGGACGGGCCGCACCCACGTGACACGTACTTTATACAGCATGTCATCAACTCAATTTCGAGTGCCTAGTTCAATTAAGCAGCTTGATATTTTGTGCGAGTATGTATGGATTCTGCTTAACTCATCTTGATTACTAGCTCAAGCCCGAAATGTAACTATATTGTCGCGACCTAACCTTAGATGAATGATTTAGGATTTGGTTAATGGATTACTAAACCCATACCAATTTGCAACTTGGTTCAAATTTTTAACATGCAAATAATTTTTCAATTAAGAGTAATCAATAATCAGTTTATGATAGGTTGATTAAACACCTAAGTATTATAGTCCTATGAACAAGAAATTTAAGAATGGGGACTTAATTACACTAGACTAAGTGTCCTATTAGTATCGTTCTTTTCATGAAAAAAATACATGTGAGGTGACCATACGAATGCATGATTCACCAAATTTACACCCAATAAAATAATAAATAAATTGCAAGACTTACCTCATAGTAACGAAAATATCTGCAATATTAACTCAAATTTCACATTAATAGCCCGATCTCTTAATTGGCACACAGCCACTCAATCTTTTCTAATCTATGTGCAATGCAATGCAATGATGTACAAAAATGTATCTATACTAACATGATATGCAATGTGCAACCTAATATGCAAACTATATGTCATGCTACATTACTTACGTGACCTATTCTAATGACAAGCAAATATTAATGCAACTAATGTCACATATTTAAATGATCCTAAACGTGTGGTGACTAAATGATGTACAAGGGATGACCTAATTTTAGGTGATACATGCATGATATTTTTTTTTTCTTTTCTTTTTTAATTAAAATTGGAAATTAAATCACCCAATAATTAAACATGCAATTTTAATTAAGGAAAAAGAAATCTAACATTCTAAAACAATGTTTTTGGTATTTTTTTATTTTGAAAATCTGTAATAAATAAATACCCTAATATAAACATGCGATCTAGCCTAAATCAAGCAATATTCTAGCAAGAATCAAATCTAATTCAAAAATATTTTTTTGGATTTTCTTCTTTAAAACAAACAATCAAATAATGGATAGTTATATAATTAAATAATGCAATCCACAATCTTATATTATTTATCTCAATAAGGAGATAAAATAAATCAACAATCATATGCAAGTTATGGATATTGATGGAAGGCTTATTATCAACATCTATGGATCAAATTTGTTCAAAAAATGAGTAAATTAATGATCGTATTCAAATGGTTATGAATAAGATGAAAGATTTTCCGTATCCTAAGCATCGTATCTTGTACTTAAAGATTGGATGGTCATCCAGCTAAGTTGTAGTGTTAGAAAATTTTCCTAACTTGAGGGGAATCTTACGATTTTGTGGATATTGCATTATTTTAGTAAATATTTAACAAAATATTCAAATATCCAACAAAATATGTCTAATATCTAATAGGATATATCAAACATATTGTATCACTCAAATTCAGGGATCATATAATATTCTCAATCCAATTGAATCACTGAATATTCAAATTGATGATGAACGGGATAATTACCTTATTCAGATTTTGCGCGAATAAGTTTCCAAGTTCGGGTGAACACAGATTGGGGATGGCTCAACGATGGTGCCTTGCTCAATAAGCAATAGGAAATCTCAAGTGGTGGTCCGTGTTTCACTGGCTTGGCTTGGCAAAGTCAACAAGGATGACCAGGATAGCGGGGGTAGCCACGAGAAGACTTGAATGGCAATGATGGGCTTTCTCAAGCACGGAACACCCTCAACGTCGAACTGGACCACCGCAGAAGCACTATGCTGGGCAGAGAAAAATTGGAGCTACGTATTGAAGCTCTGCGTCGCTGGGCCTAGTTTGAAACGCTAGCAATTGACCGAACAGGTCAACGGGAACTCCTTTGCCGGGGCCGCCTTGATTCGTGCAAGATAGAAACACTGGTGAGACTGGTCCGTGACTGAGGAGATGCGGCGGTGAGGGCGCGACGACGGTGGTGGGTGGCGATGGTCTCAGTTCAACACGGCGGAGCTCGGACTGTCAGGACAGCAGCGGAGACATCACGGGGCAGCTTGTGATGTCGGGTCACGCCAGCAGGAGCGACGTAGTGGGCGACGTCATTGATGTCCAAACAGCACAGGCGTCGTTGACGGCGGGACAACAGTGGCGTCGTCGTTGGCGGTCGAGCAACTGCGGGCAGAAGCTTGTAGGCGTCTGGTTGGTCGCCGTTGAAGGCACCTCCCGAAGAAGACCACTCCTTTTAAGTTTTCCCTTTTCTCTCTTTCACGTATGATCGTGTCTCTTAATTGTGAAGCCCCCTTTTTGCTCAAGAAAGACCCCCTACTTTCCTTTGATAGTGCCTGCCTTGTACTGAAAAAAGGAAATTTGAATAAAAAAAGAATCGTTAAAATCCACATTTACTCCTTTATCTCCTTCATGCGTATCATGCATTCTCCTCAATATTTTTCCTTGCATTACAAAATTAGAAATACAAATAACAGTGGGCGATATTTTGTCGTCACCTTGCTCCTCCTTCATATTCACTTCCCCAAATAACTGAGTACACGAAAATCCATGCTGATTGCTTTCTTTTCTTTATTGACCGAAATTGATATGCCTGAATATAAAGCAATCCACCCATCTCATATGTAAGAATATTTCGAAATATTCTCCCATCGGATGACAAAGATAATAGCCTAATTAATCACAATACAATTTTCAGCTACAAGCTTGGGTCAAATTTTATCATCATGGGTTCAATCCAATCAATCCAATTCCAAATCATTTATTCAAGTCCATCCACCGTTTCATAAATATGAAAATATATGGGCCTATTAACTACTAATGCAAGTGCTCCTATTATCTAATGATATGCAATCTTAACTAATATTTTTTGTTTAGTTTAGCCCTAATTTTTTATACAATAAATAACTAATTGGATTACCAAAATTTAGGTACCAACATATATGAAAAATAAAACAAAGAGTGGTTTAATTCTACATCTCAAATAATGTTTCATCAAACTATTGGTTCAACTTGACAAACTAAATTAATCTTTTTTCTTTTTCTTTTTTTTTTTTGGTTCAGATATCTGATTAATATAACAAAATACAACAGTGTCTCCTATTTGATACTAAATTTATTAGCCATTAGATCTACAATGAATTTTCAGAATAATAGCTAGCCATCCCCTCATCTTTAAGGTTTTTCCCTTTAGTTATGGAGGTAGCGACATTCTTTGCAATTTGCTTGCTCTTATCAATGTAGGCTCCTTGTGTGACTTCCATATATGTTCTACTTTGACGACATTGAATGACTGTCAAATTTCTATATATAATTTGCTTGGATTATAATTCTTAAGAATTGCCTCAGCATTTGCTTTTCCAACAATTCGAGACATTATCTTTGTGAATCACGGACCAGCTATACAAGCTCTTTGCTTGATGTCTCTGCCCTTTTTTAGTTGCACACACATCAAGTGGCTTAAAGAGAAAATAGAAAACAGATGATTACCAGCTGTAAAAGTACCAAAACGGTTTGACTTCAATCATTGCCTTGTGTCATAAGTACCAAAATGGTTTGACTTTAATGTTAACTGTTAGCTGATATAAGTCTTCCCTTTCATGTATTATCCTTCAAATTTTTGCAGGTTTGTTGGCAAAAAGCCCCTCAAGTTATCCCTTCAAGTTAAAAGAAACTTAATAATAAGGAAAAAAATGTAAAACTAATCCTAAAACTTGTCTATTTATTCTGACCAATTTCTAACAAAAAAAATAATGATTTACTAAATAACATGAGGGGCGTTCTCTTTGCAAGTATGTTGATAAGGATCTTTTGCGTGATAACTAGCTAATTTATGAGGAATAATTGTATAGTCCTGCGAACCAAACAGGTAAAGTAAGCACAATTTTTCACCGTAAAGAATAAATTAATTTTTACGTATCTTTTCTTAAGAAAATGGCAGCATTAACATAAAATTATCATATTATTCATGTTGAATAATTGCAAGATAGATGCCAAGTAATTATAATTTACATATTGTGGAGAACAAGTGTCATTTGCAATCTGCACAATTTCTTAGAAAAGATGAGGATTTATGGAATATTTGACAATTAATTTGAATTATAATTTAGAAGGTAAGAGATTCACGGAGTACTTACTAATATATATGTGTATAGGTTTTTCATGAATTTTCTTTGTATAACTGTGAGGTTGAATTGGTCATTGATTTTTCTTAATCAACTGTAACGATTAACATTCCAAAGCACACTTTTACAATAACACCAAGTTTGCACTATGGTCAGCATCGGTCTTTGTGTTATACTAAAAGGAGACCTTTTTAAAAACTGTCTTTAGTTCTCATCTTTCTGTACAATCTTTTGGGTACGAGTTGGGGTAGTGAGGAGTTGCTTCATAAGGCACATGATTTGGCTAATGAATATTTCCCAAAACCTTAGTTTATCTTCTAAACAATATCTCATACTATTTTCATTCGTACCATAGTAATCGTGAATGTCTTACAATCTAAATTTTAATTCAAAATAATTGTCAAATATACCATAAATCTCTCATTTTGAGGTCATAAATATTTCTCATTTTAACGTTTGTCTATATAACTTATTAATTATATTTATATATATAAAAGAATATTAACAAACAATCATGATACAACAAAATTAATATTTACAAAATTGTGAAAAATAATTAACTTAAAGTAGTAACGAAGGTAAAATCTATTATAAAATAACATTTAAAATAATATATGAAAAAATTATAGTCTCAAGAGTGAGTGTGCTTGGGACACGTCACTGACATACAAATTAACAAGCTCTTTCAAGAGCCATGAGTGGCCTTGAGACTCTCAAATAATTGACGAATTATGGTTCCATTGCTAATGTGAATGAGTGTGTGGTGCCCATTGATATTGTTATTCACGTGATTCCATATACCGTGAATTGCAGATCGCTGTAAGCCAAAAAATAAAATAGAAAAAGACCAGTCGCCTTGATCAAGACCCCAATGTGGAATTATAAACAATCGGAGTACTAATGTAGGCAGGTTGTTTGTAGGATTTCTTTGCATTTTAAAATTTGAAGTATGGTTCCACTGCCATGTAAACCGTGAAATGCGGAATCTTCTTCCTTAGTAGCACAAGTCGTCACTAGCCAAATATTAAAATAAAAAAATAAAAAAGACCAGTCGCCTCAATCAAGACCACAAAGTGGAATTATAAACAATCCAGAAATATTGCACGCGCATCAAGTGGCTTAAAAATATGGAAAACGGATGCCTACCAGCTGTTAGAAGTGCCAAAATGATTCGACTCTAATCATTGCTTACGCAATAAGTACTTTATACAATCTATTATCATCAATACAACAAAATGAAATTAATAAAAGAGAACATATAGATAAGGACGGGCCACACCCACGTGACACGTACTTTATACAGCATGTCATCAACTCAATTTTGATGTGCCTTGTTCTATTAAGCGGCTTCATATTTCATGCGGGTCTTTGTGGATTTGCACCAAACCCACGTTCAACTCATCTTGATTACTAGCTCAAGCCCGAAATGTAACTATAAAAAAAAAAAAAAAGGAAAAAAGGAAAAAAGAGTGGTTTAATTCTACAGCTCAAATAATGTTTTATCAAATTTTTGGTTCAACTTGACAAATTAATCTTTTTCTTTTGTTTAGATATCTTATTAATATAACAGAATACAAAAGTATCTCCTATTTGATACGAAATTTATTAACGATTAGATCTACATTGAATTTTCAGAATAATAGCTAGCCATCCCCTCATCTTTAAGGTTTTTCCCTCTAGTAATGGAGGCAGCGACATTCTTTGCAAATTGCTTGTTCGTATCAACAGAGGCTCCTTATGTGATTTCCACGTATATTCTACTTTGACGACATGGAATGACTTTGTCAAATTTCTCTATATAATTTGCTTGGATTATAATTCTTAAGACTTACCTCAGCATTTGCTTTTCCAGCAATTCGAGACATTATCTTTTTGAATCGCCGACCAGCAGCTTATAAACAATCAAGTAATATCTACATACATGGTATACAAGCTCTTTGCTTGATATCTCTGCTTTTTCTAATTGCACACCCATCAACTGGCTTAAAGAGAAATTAGAAAGCAGATTATTACCAGCTGTAAAAATACAAAAATGGTTTGACTTTAATCATCGCCTCTTTAATAAGTATTTTATATAGTCTGTCATCATCGAAATGAGATTACAACTTTAAACTCAATTTTAGTTTGTTCTAAACATCGCTCGTGCAATAATTGTCTTAATTCTGGTTTTTTTAATCACTATTGTCTTAATACTCGTTAGAAACCAATTATGACAGATTATATGCAAGACACTTAAAATTTTAAAAACATGTCAAAATAAGATTATAGGGAGAATTGGAGAAGTATACTAGAAGTGCCTTAACTTGTGTGTGACGCTCACTTTAGTACCACAACTTTTCACGGGCTCACTTAAGTGCAACTTAAAAAAAAAAAAAAAAAAAAAGATCACATAAGTGTTAACTCCGATCTAAGTCACTGGAAATCTAACGTAGTAATATTTTATTAATTTCTCAATCTTATGTGGCTTGCCGGCGTGCCCAGTCAACATATAATCTCTAAACAACGTTGTGTAACAAGTTAAAAAGTGATCATTTTAGTGCCGGTCATTGTAAAAGATAATCACTTTAGTGTCAATCGTTACTAAAAAGTGATCACTTCAATACCAATCTTAATGAAAAAGTGGTCATTTCGGTGCCAAAAAACCCTTAAACGACATCGTACATCAAGCTAAAAAGTAATCACTTAAGTGTCAGTTATTGTTAAAAAAAAATGATCACTTTAGTGCCAATTATTATTAAAAAATGATCACTTCAATGCTAATCTTAATGAAAAAGTTATCACTTCAGTGCCAAAAAATGCCACCTCAGATAATTTTTTTTAATTATAAAAGTCACGTAATTTCTCTAGCTAGAATTTTTCACCAAAGGCACTTAAGTGATTGTTTTTCTCCAATTTTAGTACTTAAGTGAGTTGGAGAAAAGTTGTGGCATTAAAATGAGTGTCGTACACAAATTAAGGCACTTCTATACTTCTCCCTAAGATTATATAATCAGAGCCAACTTCATATCAGTCTATGAGGATTTGCGGCAGACTTATTTTCAATTCATTGTAAGTCTAGTAAAATGAACAAATAATCTATTACTACCATCATGGGGTATATATCATTCTTGTCTCTCCAAACACTTTCCTCCGCCACTAATAGACAAACATTGATTAGATACTAGTCCTAAACCCACTCCTTGTGCAAGTAAGTGAAATCATATAAAAATATTGAAGTAACATTATAATTAAACTAATTGAACATAAAAAGAATTGAAGTTTAATTTTCGGAATGATATATAGATCGAAAGAGTCTAAAACGTAAAATGGAATAGCATTTTTTTAGTATGTTCTACTTATTGACATTAAGAATTGGGCTAGACTCATATATCTAATCAATGTTGGCCACTAGTTGAAATAAGTCTTACCTTTCATGTATCGTCTTTCAATTTTTCATAGGTTTGTTGATAGAAGCCCTTCAAATCACCCCTTTGAGTGAAAAGGAAAACTCAGTTTATAAGGGAAAAAATGTCAAATTACTCCTATATCTGTATACTATTTGAAAAGGCAGGGACCAATTTCTAAAAATGATGTTATGACTAATTAAGTATCAATGGGGACATTCTTCATTATTAAGTTAATTAGGATCTTTTGTATAATAAGTAACTAGCTTATGAGTTTTTTGAACATATAATCTTGCAAGCTTCATAAATCGATGAAGTTTAGACCTTTGTCTTATGGAGGTAGCTCTATCCCAATTCGCATGCAGTTTGTGTGTTTCGAACAGGCAATCTCCATCTCTTGAGCTAGAAATACCAACGCCCCAATTATGGGGTTAAGTAAGCATAATTTTTGTTTGTAACTGATGAGTTAATTTTGCATTATGTATCCTTTCTTAAGAAAATGGCATTTTTAACATAAAATTATCATATTATTGGTTTTTAATAATTGCAAGATAGAGATGCTAAGTAAGTCTAATTTATTTTTATTTTTTTAAGAATAAGTGTATTATGCATCATGCACAATTGCTTTAAGAAAAGATAAGAATTGATGGAATACTTGACCCTTGTTTTAAATCAGAATTTAGAATGTAAGAGATTCACAGATACTTCCGATTTTATTTTTGAATATATGCAGGGGTTTTTTAATGGAATTTTCTTTGTAAAAATATGATGTTAAAATGTTCATTCATTTTCTTAATTTATAGTGTAGATTAAAATTCCAAAGCATATTTTTATGGCAACATCAGGTTCAAAGTATTGTCTACATTATATTTCATCCAAACTTTATTTTAACTTCCAAACAATATCTCATACTTTTAGAAAAAAAAAATTATACCAATTTTCCTCGTAGGGATGTTAAAAAATGGGCCGTCAAATATTTATCCATTTTGACATGAATATTTATGTAGTTTGATAAATGAAGTATTTCCAAAGATAATGACAAATAATAATCATGATACAACAAACTTAAAATTTAAAAAGTTGTGAAAATAACTAACTTGAAGTGGGAACAAACGCAGAATAGATTAACATTAACATTTAAAATAATATTTAAAAAATAACCTTAGACCCGTGCGAATCTTGCTAGTTTTATAGAAATTCATCTACACTTACCATCAACTATTTTGTTCAAAATGAATTAAGAAATATGATGCCCCATGACCAACATAAAAGTTCGCCAGCACTTGCAAGAGTAGTGAGTGGCTTAGGAACTCTCACATTGCGAACAATTTGTTTTTTTTTTTTTTTTTTTGGTCGAACAATATGGGGTTTAGATAGTGGACTTTTTCTAGTCGGTTTTGATAACATTAGTTTAGGTGGAGACTAGGTGGCTACATTATTCTTTTTTTTTTTTAAATCCAATCCTTGAAAGAAGGAAAAATCCTTTCTTGTTATCTAGAGTGCTATGTATCAACCTTAAAGGCAGCTCTTAAGTTAAAGATTGTTCTCATGTAATTCTGTAGACATAGATCCTCACGTTAATTGCGTGGGTGAAGTGAGTGCATAATTTTGTTTCAACAAGCATAATTTGTCAAAAAGAAAATTTATACCCAACAAACAGATTGATAAGAATAGTTAAATTCAGAGCTCTTTTCACACACAGAGATTATGTAGGTAATAATAATAAAAAATAAAGAAAACAAGAAAGGAAATGTGGAATGTAGGAAGACAATTACATGGATATTTTAGCATTCTGTCCTTTTTGTTCACTGAAGGAAGAAGCAATTTGAAATTGAAGATAGCCACTGCTAAAGAACGGTTATTTGTAAATTTGGCTGTAAATAGCCAAAGAGACGCAATTGTAAAGCACCCCTTTTTCAACAATTAACAATCACAAGAACACTTGTCTTTTGGTTATCTTTTTTACATCGCGTGTTTACGTTATATCGCAAATTTTTTATCTCTTGTTTATTCTTTATTGTATTGCCTATAGAGTAGAATTAGTCGATTCTTTTCTGAAACGACACACCCAGTCCACATAACAAAAAAGCTGAAGATTTGCCTCTTCGGTGAAAGATATTCGCAAGGGAATGTTTTCCTAGCGAACAACAACCGATCAAAAAGAGATCCAAAAATCAAAGCCAATTCTATGTGGGTTTATGGTTTGCACTAGACGCATATTCCACTAGACTATGAGCATCGTAAAATGATCAAATAATCTATCACTAATATCATGAGGAGGTCTTATAATGGACAAGTGTTGATTAGGTGGTAGTCCTAAACCCGCTTCTCGTGCGGGACATCGAAACCATATTAAAAATGTAGAAGTAACGTCATAATTAATCTAATTGAACGAGAAAAAAAAAAGATTGAAGCTCAATTTTCAAAATGGTGCATACATCGAAACATCTCTAAAACATAAAATGGTTCTGTTATTATATATATATATATATATATATATATATATATATATATTAAATAACAATTGTTGATAATGTTCTATTTATTGATGCTCAATATCTAGTACAAGATATCCAACGACAATCACTAGAAAGGAGGATATGTGTATCGACTATGGAGATCCGTAATGTAACCTTAGTTAAGTTAACTAAGCATCATCAAATTCTAGGGAAGTTGAAAACTTGGCAGCACGCTATTCAAGTCTTTCATTGGCCAAAAATAAGAATAAAAAATGACCGATTTTGGTCTTCTCAATCAAGACAAAAATTGTGAACTTTGATTAATTTATTCGCATTATATAATTTAAATTTCAGTTTCATCAAGTGGCCTGAAAAGGTTTAATAAAAAAACGAACGATTAGCAGCTATTGAAGTATAAAATATTACGACTTGGGCAATCGCTTGTTTGGGAAATAATTTTTATAGTCCCTCATTATCAACATAACAAAATGTAATCAATAAAGAGATCAAATGGACGAGGACTGGCCACTCTCCCTACTCGCGTGATCAGTAGCATCCTTAATTTTTTTCATCATGTTAATACTTTCATCGATATGTGTAGGTGCGTACTTGCGGGAGTCAACACAAGGTGACGATTAAGATTTTAATCTTACTAAACACCTTCAATAAAAATGTGAACAATAAACTTGAAGTATGAGCAAAGGCAAAATAGAATTAAAACTCACACTTTTATACATATATAGCCCTCAGGATCTAGGGTTCTATATAAAGGATAAGAAATAATAAAATGATATGGAAAGTAATTAAAATTACAATGTGATATGGAAAGTAAAAAAATGATATGGAAAGTAAAATGTGACCTCACACAGGGGCGGTAGTCCGCACTCAAGCAGAGATCCCATTGATATGCGTAAAGAGTAATTAAAATAACAATGTGACCTTACACAGGGGCGGTAATCCATACTCGAGCAGAGATTTCACTAATATATGTAATAAAGAAAAATGTGACCTTCTACAAGGGCGGTACCCCGCTCGCGAGTAGAGATCCCACTTAAAATAAAAGTGAAAGAAGGCTAATAATATGAAGTGATAATGCCAACCAAAACTTGGTTGGTTATATTACTCAGTGATAAGAGACTTACTGATAATTGATACAAGTGATCGGAGATAATACAAGTGATCGGAGATATCTTGAAGAAGTGATTACAAGTGACCAAGGGTGATTACAAGTGTTTGGAAAGTGATTACAAGAGGATTCAAGTGATGGATATATGTAAGTGAAGGGTTGTGATCAACGGAGACTATTGGACGTAAAGAGGCAAAAGCGCAAGAAAGCAAGTGAGCTGAAGGCAAGAAGTGGTCTCCCCTCTTCTTTTGCTTTTCCTTTTATAGGCAAAGCTTGGATAAATTATTTTATTTTATTTTTGGACAAATCTACAGCAGCATCTTCAGTCTATCTTCAATCCACCTGCTGCATATTGAGATTCTTCAAATGGAAAATGATCATGAGCTTTGAACATTTCTTTTTTGTCTTCTTTGATATTTCTCCAATTTGGTGAACAGTAATTTTCTCTACTCGTCTCCATGTCATATGACAGATTGATACCATAGCAATCATCTTCATTAGTATCACCATTGTGATGGGATTGACCGTCATCATCTTTAGAGAAACTTGGAGATTTTGGAGGCGGCTTAATGATTGGAAATTCTGACATGAGTTTTGCCAATGCAATGCGATATTCTTCTTGTGACCCCATGGCGGCCAGATGGGCTTGAGCCAGTGATTTTTGCTGAAGAAATTCAGTAATTTTGTGATCAGGTGATTTGTGATTTCGCCGATTTAGCCAATTTAAAACCGCTTCCTCGGAAAGGTTTTTAGTGAGTTTAAAATTGTCCCATCACTTAGTTTTGAATCTCCTAAGTAGGTGCAGGAGATGTGAAGGATGGGAAGGCTGATTATAATCAAATTCCTAGGCGTTACCATGAAACCCGAAAATTAATGAAAAAATGCATAAGATTTGAAATTTTTTATTCATGATTGTTTGGCTTAAAATGAGTGTGAAAGATTTTTAGGCTAGTTTTAAACTGTGGTGGTAATATTTCAATGATAGGGCCAAAGTGACTCCATTTTTTGGAACCATAAGGTTGATTGTTCAATGTTGAAGTCTGTTTTGAAATTAAAAAAAAAAAAAAAAAAAAAAAAAAACATGTGTGACGATCATCATCATCTTGGTAGAAAAAGGTATTCTACCAGGCTTCTTGATAATCCCAATAAGTAAAAGTTAGAAGATATGGTAATTTGGTGATTAGTCTGGCTTCGAATCGCAATTGGGCATAATGATTGGGTTTTCACATTTCTAGAGATATGATTTGGAGGATTATGGCTGTCGAATGGGTGGTATTATTCGGATTTTAAAATGATGCAAAATGTTGAAATGTGACGGATTTGGTTTCGACAAGATTTTGTTCATAATAAGCTTGAGGTTTGGCCAGATCAATCGATGGGTAATGCTAATTTTTTGGGAAAACATGTTTTGCACAAACCTTCGTATTTTCATGGTGGTTTTCTCTTTCAACTATCATGAGGTCTTGATGTTGGCTTTTAATGATGAATTCTGATTTGACTGAAGATTGTGATGTTGTCACAGAAGTGGTAGAAGGCTTTGCTATCACATATGAAGAAAATGGTTTTCTGACAATTTCACTATTTATCCTTTTAAGTGATTGTAATTTTTTTGAATTATGAGAAGCTAATGGTGATGGATTTAAGTGATCTCAATTTGTTTTGATGGATTTTATTGAGCAATGTCTGCCCAAGTTTTGATTGGAGTAGATAATGATAGTGATTTATAAGTTTGTGATCTAGTTTGGGGTTTTTGTGGTTGTGATGAAGTAGTTTCTGGCTTTACTTGGGAGAGCAATGGAGACAGATATGGAATTAGATCAAGAGATATTCATTATGGTAACAATGTTTGCTAGGCTTTGATTGTATCTAACCATATTTGCAATTGCTAGGGTGATTCTGATGATGGTGGTAATGGTGGTAATTGGGGTGATGATTGTTGGACTTTAGGTGATTGTTAGGCTTTCATTATGTCTAATTGCTGCTCTATTGTTGTTGATTGGGGTTATGATTCTGAGGTTTCAGCAATAGTTTTGCATTTGTCTTTTTTGGACTTTGGCATTGTTTTCCCTGCAAAAATGCTCTCGTTAGAAAATCAAGCAAAGAATTTGATAATCCATTAATAAATTCAATATCGAAATCAAAGACAGAAAATACGACTTGCCATCTGGTAAAAATTTGTTTTGAAGCAGTATTTAATACATCCTTTTGTAATCCTTACCAAAAAAAAAAAAAAAACATCCTTTTGTAATAGTTCTTTTGCCGATTTACAATCAATGCGTAACAAAAACTTTTGGTTTAAAAGATCACCTTGGAATTTAGATATTGCGAGAAAAATGGCTAATATTTCTTTTTTGATGGTACAGTAATTTTGTTGAGTTTGATTCCAATGTTTAGAAACAAATTGCACTATTTGTTCTTTATTATTTTTTACTTGTTTTAGAATACCTTCGTAGCCTATATATGAAGCATCTGTTTTAACCATTTTGAAAGCAGAAGGATCAACAAGATGAAGGTAAGGTATTTCTTTAACATAGATTTTGATTTGTTTAACAATATTAGCGTGAGCTGATGACTGGTGGAGGGTTTTTCTGTAATTTTTTATGCAAAGGTTTACATAAAATATTAATATTTGGAACAAAAACTATAATGTAATTGACTTTCTTGGAATCTTTGTAATTGGGTTTTATCTTTAATTTTATCAGGAAATTTTTGTACAAAAAGAATTGATCTTTCAATTGGGATGATAGTTCCTTGAGAAATGTAATGTCCTAAAAATCTAATTTTTGTTTGGAAAAGTGATACTTTAGTTGGGGAGACTACTAGGCCATTTTTCTTAATAATACTTATGAATACTGAAATATGTTTAAAATGTTGATCTATACTAGTAGAAAAAATTAAAACATCATCTATATAGACTAAAATATATTCAGAATAGGGATTTAAAATATCATTTATTATCCTTTGGAATTCATAATCAGCAATTTTCAAACCAAAGGGCATTACGTTCTATTCATATTGTCCAAATGTTATAGTAAATGTTGTCTTATACCTATCTGATTCATTTATTTGAATTTTCCAGAATCCAGATTTCATATCAAATTTTGAAAATATTTTTGAGTTGTAAAGTCGATTTAGTAAATCCTTTTTGTTTGGACTAGGATACCGAATCAATTTTAATGCTTTGTTCAAAAGTTTATAATTGATAACCAACCCGGGTACCCCTCTTTCTAGTTCAGCATTTTTATTGACATAAAAAGCGAGAGCAGCTCCATGGTGATTGACTTTTCTTGATTAATTTCTTATCTGATAAGTCTTGAATTTCCTTTTGACAAAATTGTAAAACTTCTTGGTTCATTTGTGTTGGTAGAGCTTTTGTTGGAATTTATTTTTTTGAGAAATATAGTTCATAAGGAAGACTAACAATATGTTTCTTCCTTAAAATGCATTGGGTAAGGTAGAACATATATTTTGCTTTATATGTTTCTAGAGAGAAGAAATTTTTTCTTTTATTTTTGGATCAAAGAATTTTTGCTCTATCCTTTTAAATATTGAAGTTGATTTTCTTTGTTTTTATAAGATAGTTAATTTCAGCAATTGAGTTTTCTTGTAATATGTTTATATATCTTGTTTGTGGTTTAGTAATGAATTTGAAAGTAATCTTTTTATTTAAAGCTTGTGTTTCAATTCATTCATTGGTAATAATAAACGGTTGGATTAATTGAATAAAGGGTGTTCCCAAAATCACGTTTTTTCTCATGTCTTTGACTAAAAGAAAAGATGTTTATAAGACATTTGATTTTTATTATAGAAGCTTCAAGCAACTTATAACTTATTCTAAGTTTGTCCTTTGAGGTTGACTTTAATGATTTTATGAAAATATTTTGTAGATATAAGGCCTTCTCTTATGCAATGAAGATCGTCTCCTGTATCAAAAAGTGTCGTGATATCAATAGTGAATTCATTATTGATTTTTATTATTATATTTATTATCCATTTTCTTGATGTTATTTCTAATAAAGTCATTAAAAAATTTGGATCAGTATTATCAGTTGGATTTTCTTCTTCTTTTTCTTTTCCCTTGTCTATTTTTGATTTTATTGCTATGATTTTTTTTTTGAATCTAGGCTTAGGTATTTTTGAGAGCTTTTATTTCTAATTTTTGCTGATTAATTTCATTATTGAGGTCATTTACACTGATAGGTCTAGAATGGATTTTCTTATTCCTATTGAGAATGTTGCGGTATTAGAATTAGTTGGGATCTTCATAGAAGATTGAAGCCTTTCTAAATATTGTTTTTTGACTTTTGGATCTAATATATTATCAGCTGTTCCTAACAAAAATTCTTCTTCTTTTGTTAATACATTGATTTCAGGTGTTGGCTCTTTGGGAGAGGAATTATTTTCTTCAGATTCTAATGAAGTTTCTATTTCATTGATTTGAAGACCTGCTTCCTCAAGAAAGTCTTCTAAAGAAGAGTCATCATATGTAGCAGCCATGATGTTGTCAAGTTGATAGAGAATTTCATCATCTATTGAAATTTCATTTAGTCCTCTATTTACTCGACAATATTTAGAAATATGTCCTCTTTTTCCACAATTGTAACATTTAATATCTTTGTTAATTTTCCTCTTTGGTTTTTATTCGGGTTTATCTTTTTTATTGGTCTGTATTTTATTTTTGTAGCAATTGTTAGATTTTTTTTTTTTTTAGGAGGACAATTCCCTTTACATTTTGGTTTCGAAGATGGAGTGTATGAAGGATCATATTGTGCATAGAAATCTCATCAATCTTTATTGCCTAATAATTATTCTTTCTTTAATTGCTTTTGTAATCTTATTGAATTACACATCTGTGTTTCTTGTTTATAAACATAATAAATTAATTCTCCATATGATAAGTGATAAGGAATTTGGCCATCATATTCTTCTCTTATTTTATTACGAACTTGATCTCCTATTAAACGAGGTAGACCAGCTAAGAATTTTTCCTTCCAAAAGGGATGGTTACAGTTTGGTCTAACCAAAACCCTTTGTAGGAAAAGATCCTTATATTCTCAGAATCTCTCTAAAGATTTGCATTTCATATTTGAAAGAAGATCTTGATTTATGTCTCTTATATAGGAAGACTCTCCTATAAAATGTTGTGATATGGAATAGATGAGAGTACAGATAGCATCTTGGATGGCTTGCCCATTCGCATCTTCAATATACTATCCATATTAATCTATTTTATATGTATTCAGATTTGAGTTCTTTGTTTATCAGTAAGATAATTATCCCCTCAAACTTTGAGTTGCCCTGTAAATCCGGCTACTAAGAGGTTAGCAATAGCATGATCAGAAACTTCTTGTTGAGTCTTATAAGCATTTGCTACCATAACCATTTTATTAAGGATATTGATTGTTTATTTTTTAAGACACCATCAATATTCCATTCATAAATGGCATGAGGAGAATACTTATTTTGAACTCTTTGTGATGACTCTTCAAGGACAATATCAAGAGGAGTGGCCCTTTGATAGTAAATTTTTTGGGGATTTTTTTCATGAAAGTCTATTTACTTCAGGAATTGATTCATTTTCATATTCTTCATTAAATTTTTCAATGACATTTATTAGGTCAGGAGTGTCATTGATGACTAGACCTCTTATCCTAGAGGTTTCTTCGGTTGGGGGAGTTCGTTTAACAGTAGTTGTGTCTAGGACAAGTATCTTTTCATAGACCTTCTATTTTCTAGGGCTTTAGCAAATTCTGGGCTATAAGCTTTGGGAAATTCAAAAAGTTCAAAAATTGGTGGTTCAAGAGTTTCGGATTTTGGTAATTGAGTAGAATACGATTGAATAGAAGATTATATTCTATTAATTGATTACCAATTGTACAAAGATGTTGATTGGTGTAATTATTTTGCTGTATTATCTTTGAAGTTTGGGGATCATCATTATAAGTTGTGATTCGGAAAGGAGTAGCAGTAATTTCACTATCTCTATGATGGATTCTAATCTTTCTCAAAGGAGGATGATTAGATTCTATAGTTTGGCCATTATCTAGTTGCCATTTATAAGCATGAGCTAAAACGTAAACTTCTTTAGGTTGGAGGAAATGTTCTTCAAACCAATCAAGAAAGAAGATATGGGTTTCATGTTCATAAAGGAAATTATAATATTTTTCTTTGATTTCCTTAGCTTGTTTATGAAAAGTATTAAAAAACCATTGTCTAATTTCTTTATTTTTTTCTAAGTTAAATTCTTTGTTTAAAAATTTACGATTAGGTTCAAATTCCTTTTCAAGAACAAGAACTCAGGATCAACTAATTGTGAATAACTAGAAGAGTGATGAGGAGAATCTGGGTTTTCAAGGTGTTGTTCGTTTTGATCCTATGGATAAATGGGTCTAGGAATTTCGAACCGATTATCAAGACCACTAATTCTAGGATTATTTGGTGGATTAGAAGTCGTAGCTTTATCATTATTTCTTGGTGGAAGAGTGATTATGGGAGGGAGATTAGGATGGAGATCAACTTATCTCCTTGATGAAGAATAAGGAATTGATCTTATATCAAATGACCTTCTTGGAAATTGAATGGTTACCTTTCCTTCAGGATGTTACACTATATTTGTTAGTTCACTATTACAAACAATTTTTGGAGGAGTCTGGTGTCACACCCCAGATCTTCGAGCGCACGCACATCCCTCGGTGGTCGATGAAATTGCGACGTCCCAGGACGCGTCGCCGACCCATTCATTTTATTGCACATGCGGAAGCGAAACAATCAACCAACACGGGATAGAAAAGTAGGAAACAATTTCACAACCAAAATACTCTTTTATAAACAAACTAGGTTTACATACAATACTAGTCTGTCTGTCTGTCTATCAAAAGATCGGCCCTCAAAAAGGAAACTGTCCTACGACCCACTAGTTGAACACGTTCACCGATCCTTCGGACTCCACAGGCTCCGAGGGCGCTGGGTCCACCACAGCACCATCAGGAGGGTCAGCAGCACCCTCGCCAAAAGCGGCGTCGACTACCATAGTTGGGTACTCAAAACCCTGGAGGGGACCCACTCTGTATCCATTGAGTCCATAGCGAAACCACGCCCTGAATCGATGAGGTACCCTCTCAGGTAGGCCCTCATCAACCTAGACGGTGGTCACGACCAACTCGTAGACCCAATGACTCCCAGGGACAGGGACTTCTATATCCCGCTTAGTAATAGCCCATGGCTGACCAAAACGTTCCGGAGGAACCACCATCTAAGGACCTGAAAAGATTGAACCCACAACGGGGTGAGACAATGTCTCAGCAAGTTTATCCCTAAACTCCGACTAGGAAGGAAATACGTCTAAAGGCAGTCTATACACACAAGACAGAGGACTTACCTTGCCTCAGTTCCCTCCTGCATGTCAGTACAATTCGTATACTCAATCAATCACTCCAATCAATACAATCGATCAATTCAATCAATACAATTGATATAATCGATCCAGGGGTCCCGATTATAAGACCAACTCGTTATGACAAGTCCCATACCATGCCACACAATTTTGTCCCATAATCCAACGCGTCAATTTCAATCAATCACACATTCCAATTCGATTATTGCTCACAAAAGCATGATCTACCGACGCACATTGGTCTTCTGGTGTAGCCAGGCTTCGTCTCACTCCTTTGAGCACAACAATATCCACCGATGCACATCGGGGATAGCATTCCTGAAGGAGCATTGGTCCAGAATCTACTGTGACGAGCATTTGTTGTCCAAGGGCATCCCATATAGGGGCAACGTCCTACCGACACGCATCGGGGACGGGTTCACTTAACCATCACACGATCAATCAATCCCGGCCAAGGACATTGTGCTTTGCACTCGAATGCCTCAATTAAAATAATGACTTAGCCTATTTTCTTCGTATTAAAAATACACGATAAAATAATCGTGTGTGAGTACACGACCGATTTGAACCAGAAAAAATTGATATCCTCCCATTTAAAATCCCACTTTGTTTGATATAGTCTTTAAGACCATTTTCAATGTCAAAACCGACACCCGGAATTTCTAATTAAATATCAAAATTCCACAATTTTGGAATAAATAACCAAAATTCCAATCACCACTCAATTTGCACAAATTAACGCTCGATTGTATAAACTAAGCATACCATTGCAATCAGCACGAAATTCCGGTCACCAGCTATCCCGGTATAATTTTCGGAAAATAATAAATAATTAAATAAATTACAAAATAATTAAATAATACAATTTAAATACCATAAATACCAACTTAGGCCGAAAACGCTAATCTAGCCACCTAAACGAGCCCAGAAAATTTCCGAACCTATCTAGATAAATAGTACAATCTATCCAGCCCTTAATTAATCTAACCTAACCACCTAACATGCATAGTTAAACAATTAAATCGTTAATCTAAACTAACTAACCACCTAATCCCTAATTAGTCTAAACTAATCAACCTTTAAGCATTATTAACTCCCTAAGCAGAGTTTAGCAAATAAACTCACCGGTTTAGTCGGCCGGTGAGTCCACGACGTTGGTGACGCGAGTTGAGCGACACTTGAGCCTACGATGACACCAACGGAGGTCCGAACGGCCTAATAACGGGCCACAAGCTCTCAGGTAGGGGCTGAGCTTCGGCCACTGCTTAGGGCTGAGAAAGCTAGAACGGGCGTCCGGTTAAGGCCGAAACAACGAGGAGGTGGTGGCGGAGGCTGCGGCGATTGACGGCGGAGGCGAACGATGGTTGGACGGCGACCCGGTGAGCTCGACGATGGCCGGGCACGCGGGGATGGCGGCCGGGTGCAAGGACGAGCGGGGCGTGAGCGGGGCGGGCGGACGGCTCGCGGGCTCACGACGGGCAGATGGGCGGCGAGGGGGACTCCAACGGCTGTCGACAGGCTAGGGGGAAGGCTGGCCGGTCTCTCTCTAGTTTTCTAAGCTCAAAAATAGTACAACAATGGATAAAGTGGCTTCAAGGAGGAAGAAGGAGCTGCTGAAGCTTGGGGGGTCCCAATTGGCCTTAAAATCTTCACAAATATCCCCTTCTACTCATCACACAAGCCCCACCGCTTCAGCCTTGACCAGCAGCCCCTTATCCACTCCTAAACTTCTCATAGAAGCCATCCAAAGGGTCCAAAAGTTGCTACCCCTTGGACTTACGAATTTGGACAATTTCCCTCTTCAATTTGATTCAATTCTCCTCCAATTGGACCCAAATTGGCCCTCATAAAATCAACCAAGGTGCCCTCGTCCCTCTTATGATTTTTCCTTATCAATTGAACCAACTTGATGCTAAAAATGCGACCAAAAACGGTCCCTCAAATTTTCCGGTTCAAAATAGCCTTATTTTGATTTTTCGCCGAAACCTCGGGTTTGCAGAAAAATCTTCGGAGGATGAGTCGACGTTCCTAAAATGAATCGTGACATGACAAAACTTTCAATTTCAGAAATCAGGTTTAAATTCACGGTTAATTTCAACCGAGCACAATTTTAGCGTGACCTAACCTATCGGGTAGCTTTTAGGAATTTTTGGTGCAATTGACCCGTGGTCGATTATTTTCAAGCCACATTGTACATCTTCAACTCATTGGCAACTCTTGGTTATTGTGAAAATCTCGAGATTTCAAATACAGGCACAGGGTACAAAAATGACAGAAAAATCGGTTTAATACCGTTCGACGAGAATTTTGCAATTAGGTGGAATCACCCACACACTAATCACATGCCTCTGTCGAAATGACCTATCTCCAGTCTCTGATCAATTTTGACGGTGCCGTAATGACCCTGCAGATTACCACGGTCGAGCAGTCGATTTCTGGTCAAATTCTCAAGTCTATTACGTTAAAATCCCTTAACGGCTTCACCAGATAGACTAGTTATCTCGTGAGTGATCAGCTCAGAAAATAGAACTATAGGCGTGTCGATGAAAAGCCCAACTTATTCAATTGAAAACATAACCTGAAAAATCAGGATGTCAAATCTGGTCCTCTAACTCCCATTGTTCTGGTAAAATAATATCACTCCAATTTATCGACCTAGGAATGATTGTATTGGCTCTAGAAATATCAATTTGGAGTAGAAGAGTTTCTCCTTTTAGACTATGCTTGAAAGCATTAATCCCAAAACAAGAAATCATAGCTTTATCGAGAACTCTATAAACAATGGCCAAAGTAATTGACCCATCAATTATTTTGTAGTTGTGTGTTTTGACTTGGAGTGTCAATGATTTAATAATATTCAAATCTTTGAATGATACTGAAAAATTTGGATAACAATCAAAATGAATTGGACTATTGCAAAGACTTGTTTCTATTGTTCCCAGGAGGGAACCTTCGAAATTTAGTAATATTGCATCACGTAAGGCTAATAGAATGGAAGTATTTAAGCCTTCCTTGCTAAGAGGCATAATACCCATTTGAATTATAAATATATATAATAGTTTTATACCTACAAAGGACAAACATCTTGCTAGTTCGATGTAATCTTCATGCACAATTAGCATCGACATAATACAAATAGTCCATAAACTTTGCCAAATATGCAATGTGATTTAAACTCTAAATTTGTTCAATGTGTTATTTAAACTTTAGCTCAATGCGCCTTATTGTCCATGAATTCTTATTCATTCAATGTGATTTATGAACTTTTAGTAACTGTATGAAAATATATCCTATGGACTTTTTGGTGTACACGAGGCCTCTTCTCCAGAACTTGCATACAGCGATTTTCTTTGAGAAATGCCCCTTTTACAAGATAAAAAGTTGATTTCTTTTTTATTGACAGCTTTGATCTCTCTCCATATAGATATGAAATGGTGCTCTTGTTGAATCATATTTTTATAGAGCCAAAGTCTGGTAGTGGCAGGTGTCGATGGACGCACTGATGCGAAGTATAATTTGGCCCTGGGTGTCAGATGCCAGCTGTTGTATCAGCGAGGATTTGGAAGTCGTTTTCGCAGTCTTCCTATGCAGTGAATATTAATGGGGGGATAGTATCATGATATGTTTTCTGGACACCAAGCCTTTATTATGGGGTCTCATTTCGATTTGTTTGAATAAAGGGGCTACAATAATATTCGCTATTTTTCAATTGAGGGCGGTAGAGAGAGATGTAATGAGTCTTTAAACCTAGCATTACTATTGCTTTCTCCATAAAGTCAGATTTTGGTCTTTGACAGTTCGACAATTTGGTGATAGAAACACAGCAACATTTTGCTTGTACATGTGATCATCAGCGACAGAGATTCGGTGCTAGAGATTCAACAATTCAAAACCTTAACAAAGACCAAACCACGAGAAAGAAAGAGGAGATGGGGATGGGCCATGCGAACACGGTATTCTCACTTTAGTTAAGCACCAGTCAAATCCTTTTGGGAAGCTGTAGTCTTGGGAGCACGTTGCTCTAAGTCCTTACTAACCTAAAATAGAAAATATAAGGTTTAATATCACAAAATTCTTTAAATTAGTACATCTGTGATCCATAAAAAAAAACTCCAATTAGTATATATGTGATAAATTTACCCTCCATTAATTTTCATTAAATTTTACTGTTAAATCGCTAAATTAAATGATAAGTAGCAATCGACGGATGTACTAGTTTGGAGTTTTACCTTTTATTTGTCATAACTATACAAGTTTGTGCTTTTTCATGATATTAATCCTATTTAACGGAAACTAATATAGAGCAAAATTTTCACAAATGTACTAGTTTAAATTTTTTGGTAGTCAAAATATTAATTTTGGATAAATTTGTTACAGATATATCAGTTTGAGATTTTTTTAGTCAAAAAATTAGTTCAAAGTAAAATTGTCATAGACATTCCAATTTGAGATTTTTGGTGATATTAATCTAAATAATAAATGACCACCCTTTGTCCTCTTCAATCAATTGTGGACTTAAATTGATTTCTTCGCACTATAAAAATTAAGTTGTAGCTCCATCGAGTGGGTTGAAAAATGATTACCACCTGTTAAAGTAAGAAAATGATTCGACTTGGATCATCCCTTGTTTAATAAGGACTTTTTATATTCTGTCATTGTCTATATAACAAAACGTAATTAAGAGAGCAAATGGACAAGTACAGGCCACACCCACATACGCACGTTGTAAGTAGCATCTTTAATTCCTTCATTATATTAACATTTTCTTCGATATTTGTATGTGGGGGCTTGTGTTATTGATTTGTGCATTGAATAGCAATTGTTGATAATGTTCTACCAATTGACGGCCAAGGTAGAGTACTAGAGATCCAATGATTCATAATCTTAATGAAAATCCAAACCACTAGAAAGATGGAGGATATGGGTATCGATTACAGAGATCTGTAATGTGACCGTAGTTAGTTAACTAAGCATCATTTAATCTTCGGGAAGCTGAAAAATTTGGTAGCACACTGTTCAAGTTTGTCATTGGCCAATAATAGGAATAAAAAAGACCGCTCTATCGGTCTACTCAATCAAGATAAAAATTGTGAATTCAATTGATTTCCATCAAGTGGCTTAAAAGATAATAAACAATGTTGAAGTTTTTTTTTTTTAAAGTACTATTTATAGCCTGCCCTGATCGATATAACAAAATGTAATTAATAAACAGAACAAGTGCACAAGGACAAGGACAAGGAGTCAAGGACTGCCCACACCCCACGCGCTAGCGTCTTTAATCCCTTTCACAATATTAGTATTTTCATCGATTTGTGTACGTGGGTACTTGTGGGAATCAACACAAGGAGACGATTAGGATTTCAAATTTATTAAACACCTTCAGTAAATATGTGAATAATTAAAACTCTCATTTAGAATAAAACATAGTCATGTGAGTGTGTGTGGTACCCAATGATATTGCTCTTCACATGATTCCATTTGTTATTAATTTTGCTTAAACTTTACATAGTTTGCCGAGCCCTGCTTCGATCTATGTATCTTTGTGCCTTTAAAGGCTTTTTGTTTATAAAACGCTGCTTTAAAAACTGTAATGATTATGATCACATGAAAGATTCCTTTTTCAAGGCTCTCACTAGAAAGCAAAGAGTCGTCGTGCTTATTTTTCTCAGAGATCCAAGCGGGCCAGAAACCTAAATGAAAAACAAAAGGAGTAGTATGAGGATATCTTAAGACTAAAGTTGGACCGCCGTCTCAATTAAGTATCCATAATAAGCCCAACTTTTTAGGACTCTTGAAATGTTTGTCGGCTCACGACATTAGGTCACTAATCTTAAATTTCAGATTGAGTTTATACTTTAACTGGAACAGCACTAGTCATATTAACTTTAATATTCGACCAAAAAATATTAATTTTAATACATTTCTAGACTTTTTCTAGAGTCCACAGTCAATATCAAATGGTATGCAGACCGAAACATCTCTAAAACATATAATGGCCATATTATTAATTTATATAGTGAATACCAACCGTTGATAATGTTCAATTTAGTAACGCCTGAGATTTAGTAGAACCGATCCAACGATTTAGAATCTTACCGAAGATCCAAATCACTATAAAGGAGGAGATAGATATAGACTGTGGAGATCCGAAATGTAACCTGAGTTAGGTTAACTAAGCAACATCAAATCTTGGGAAGCTAAAAACTTGGCAGCACAATGTTCAAGTCTCTCGCTGGTCAAAAATAAGAATAAGAACTGACCGCTCTCGGTATTCACAATCAAGACAAAATTCGTGAATTTTAATAGATTTCTTCACGTTCTTAAATTTAAATTGCGGTTCCATTAAGTGGCCTAAAGAAAAAAAAAATTTTTAAATGAATGATTACCAACTGTTAAAGTTTGAAAATAATTTGACTTGGATTATCGCTTGCTTAATAAGTACTTTTTAGAGTTTGTTAACAAAATATAATTAATGAAGAGAACAAACGGACAAGGACAGGTCAATTCGCATACGCTTGTGATAATAAGTAGCATCTCTTTTTCACAATATTAACATTATCGTCGGCATGTGCATGTGGGTAGGTGTGGAAATCAATATGAGATGACAATTAGGGTTTCAAATTTATTAAAAACCTTCAATAAAAATGTGAATAATTAACTTGAAATATTGGCAAAGGCAAAATAGATTACAACTCACATAAATAATAATATATAAAATTAAATTAAAAAATAATAATGATGTGACTATGTGTGATACATAATGATATTGCTCTTCACGTGGTTCCCTTTATTATTAACTTTATGTTGTTTGTCGAGACCTGGTTCAATCTCTATTTCTTTGTACCTTTCTAAGGCTTTTTCTTTATTAAACTCTGCTTTGAAAACCATAATGATTATAATCAAATGAAAGATTCCCTTTGCTTCTTAGTTTACCCAATTTCAAGGCTCTTAGGACGCGCGACAAAATTTCTGTTTCAGAAATTGATTTCTGGCCAGAAATTGATTTTTCAATTTCTATTCCCCGGACAAGTTTATGAGCAAAGAAACCCATTTGATAACGACTCAAAATTTATATTTCTGGAACAGAAATCCGTTTGATAACAGAATAAAATTTTTATTTCTAGGAATAGAAATTGATTAGATAACAACATAAGAAATCTTCAAATACAAAATAATAGTCGAAATAACACTAAAATAACATAGGAAATCCTCAAATACAAAATAATAATCGAAATAATACTAATACATTACAAAAGTTGAAAATACAATTTCATGAAATTTCCGGCATATTATTATCCCTTGCCATTTTATTAGCAATGGTTTTCTTAAGCGTATTTATTTGGTTTCCCTCGGTCAATGTATCGTTTGCAAGCTCATTCTGCATAGGTTCAGACAAGTACTGCGGATCTCCATATAGGGAAAAGTTCTTATCCATCTTGTCCTGATCACGGATGTAATTATGGATGGCACAACATACAATTACAATATGTGCTTGCTTTCGAATTGCAAATGAGGGCATATGCCTCAATATGAAAAAACGATTCTTCAATGCCGCAAATGATCTTTCAATGACATTCCTTAGAGAAGAATGCCTATAGTTGAACAATTCTCTTTCGGTTGTTAGTCGTCTCACTGTACCCCTATAATCATTTAAATGATACCGTTCACCTTTAAAAGGAGTTAAAATCCCGGAGTTGCTACATAACCAGAATCCACGACATAGTATTTGCCTACAACAATGTAATCATACATTGGTCATAATTTGTAACTATAAATATGATCATAAAGAAAATTACTCCTTAAAGGACAAGCAAATACCTAGTGGCGGCCTAGGAAATTCCAAGCGAGGAGTCTCCAGTGCTGTTGCAAGCACTCGACAATCGTTGGCAGAGCCTTCCCAACCAGCATATACAAAAGTAAATTTCATATCAAATGAACAAACGCACATCACATTCTGAGTGGTGATTCATTTCCTACCTCTAAATGAGATTTACTTCGACACAGATGCTTATATGGGTGCCATCAATGGAGCCTATACAACCCTGTCATTTTATCAAAGACTAGTATTATACAAGATTATCAACAAAATAAAATTGATGGTGTAAAGGAATATATGAGAATTCTACCTTGAAGTAACGTTTATGGTTAGAAACCAATCGGGGAAGGTTGGTTTATTTTGATTCTCGAATTGAATCAGTCCAGTTGCTCATCCCTAATTTCTTTATTGTTATTCAATGAACCTTTAATGGCCCTTGCATAGCAAAGAGAGAGATTCTCTTGAATCTCTTGCCTTCGAATTAAAATTCGAGATTGTGTAACAATCTAATTATTTTGATTTTGCGAGAATTTTGAATCCGTAAAGAAACAAGGTTAAATTTCTAGGCACGTTTTTTATTCATCTATTGCGTAAGAACTTTTTCTTCAACTGGCCATGCGCGTGCCCTTTCTAGGAGGAAAGAACCCCATTGTTTTTAAGTAAACATTTAAGAACTTTGGTCGTTTTTTAAAATTGGGGATCCATTCGATTGCCTTTCATCCTAAAAAGGAAGTTATCAAAAAAAAAATGAAAAAAGAAACACGAGCAAAATAAGAAAAAGAAAATTAGTAATAATTTGTGAAGTTGTGGTTATGAGTGAATTAAGTTAGCAAGAAAGCACAAGGTTCTTTTATATGGTTTGATTTCAGTTTCTGATTTCTATTTCAGAGACTGAGAAGTTAAAAATTTCAGCTTCTGATTTCTTCGATTTCTCTATTTCTGGAATAGAAATCTGTTTCAGAAATAGAGAAATCAAATTACGTTACCAAATGAATTTCTGTTCCAAACCTGTTCCGGGGAACAGAGAAACAAAGAAATCGAGAAATAGAAAAGAGTCATTGCGTTTATTTTTCTTAGAGATCCGAGCTGGTCAGCAACTTAAATGAAAAGCAAAAGGAGTCGCATGAGGATCCCTTAAGACTAAAGTTGGACAGCCATCTAAATTAATTGTCCAGTATAAGCCCAACTTCCTTTTAGGGCTTTTGAAATGTTTGTCGGTCCACAATTTATAACTTAACTGGAAAAGCACTACCTATGTTAATTTTGATACCTTTTTAGGTTTTTATTAAGTCCCACGTCAATATAAAATGGTGCATAGATCGAAAGATCTCTAAAACATAAAAAGGTTGTGTTATTGATTTATATGTTGAATAGTAATTGTTGATAATATTCTATTAAAAACGCCCGAGATCTAATATAAGAGGTCTAATAATCCAGAATCTTAACATAGATCCAAATCACCAGAAAGAAGAAAGAGATAGATATCGATTATATCGACTATAGAGATTCGAAATGTAACCTTAGTTAAGTTAAGTAAGCACCATCAAATCCATGGGATGCTGAAAAGTTGGCAACACGCTGTTCAAGTTTGTCGTTGGCCAATAATAAGAATAAGAAATGACCGCTCTCGATCTTCTCAATCAAGACCAAATTTGCGAATTTTTAATTGAATTCTTGGCATTATAAAATTTAAATTGCAGTTCCATCAAGTGGCCTAAAAAAAAAAAAAAAAAAAACATATGATTGCCAGCTATTTGCCAGCTATTATGGTCGAACTTGTTTCTTGTTTAATAGTGCTTTTTGTAGTCTGTTATTATCTGTAGGGTTAACACCTCAAAAAACTCCAAATAATTAATATACGTATGAAAAATTTATCCAAAACTAATTATTTAACCACAAAAAACCTCAAACCGGAGCACCTATGACAAATTTATCACAAATGATCACAAAAATCCCAAGTTAGTATACTTGCGACAAATTTATCTCAAACCGATTTGCTTGACTGCAAAAAACTCTAAACTAGTACATTTGACCATAAAAAATCACAAAAAATTGTACAACTCTAACAAACGAAGGGTAAAATCTCAAACTGGTACATCGACCAACTGTCATGTGTCATCTAACTTAATAATTTGACAGTAAAATTTAACAGAAGCTAACAAATAATTAATTTGTCACAAATATACCAGTATGGAGTAAATTTGTCAAAAATGTGTATCCATTGGGTAAAATTAGTTTTGATAAATTTATCAAAAATGTGTATCAATTTGGGTTTTTTAGTCAAAAAAATAGTTTTTGGTAAATTTGTCACAAATGTACCAATTTGAGATTTTTTAGGATATTAACCCTTGTCTATATAACAAGATGTAATTAAGAGAACAAATAGAGAAGGACATGCCACACCCACACACGCGCATGATGATTAGGATGTCAAATGTGTTTAACACCTTCAATAAAAATGCAAATAATTAACTTGATATATTAACAAAGGCAACATATGTTAAACTAACATTTAGAATATATAAAAAAATATAGGCAAGATGGACAAATGGCCTTGGGTCTCTCAAATAGTTTACAAACTACAATTCAGCTGCTACCGCTGCTTATGTGAGCGGTTGGTTAGTACCCAATGATATAACTCTTAAAGTAATTCCGTACCCAATGATATAACTCTTAAAGTAATTCCATTTGTCATTATCTTTGCTTAAAGTTTATGTTGTTTGTCGGGCCCCACTTTGATCTCTGTATTTTTGTGCCTTTTAAGGCTTTTTTTATTAAACTTTGCTTTGAAAATCATAATAATTATAATCAAATGAAAGATTCCCTTTTGCATCTTGCTTCACCCGATTCCAAGGCTCTTGTAAGAAGGCCTAGTCACGGCACTTATTTTTCTTAGAATTCCGAGTGCGCCAAAAACCTAAATGAAAAGCAAAAAGTGCATGAGGATACCTTATAACTAAAGCTAGGCTGTCATCTCAATTAAGTATCCTAAACAAGCCCTAATTTTGTTTTAGGACTTTTGAATTGTTTGTAAGCCCAAAATATTAGGTCAATATATTTACAACTAATCTCAAATTTGAGATTGGGTTTATAGTTTAACAAGAAAAGCACTATCCATCTTAATTTTAATACCTTTATGGGTTTTAATTAGGTCCACCGTCAATGTCAGCTATATAATTTCCACATCCATTATTGGATGAGTGACACGTGGAAGAATTCAATAGTCAAATTTACTCAAAATACACATGCAACTTATCCAAGCATAATAAAATTCACTGACCACACAATATTTATTAAAAAAAAAATCACCAAGCATCTTCAAAATTACTTTCATGAATAGGAAAGTTACTTATCACGCGTGAATGTTACAAATAAATTAAAAGTTACCGCATCACATATTTTACCTTTCAAAAGGGCGCTTACCATTTACATTGATCCGGCCTACACAAAGAGAAAAGAAGGGAAAATAAATAATAAATAAATAAAATCGAAAAAATATTAAGAATTAAGAAAACTGTTCATATTAGTGCCGACCATGTCGTGTAAAATGGCCAGCGTCCATATCAGTAGTTTCCAACCAAAACTGACCGGATGACTCAATTGACAAAACGTAAAAAGGTTCAAAATTAAATGGCACAATTAAAAAATTTATTATTGAATTGATATAATTGCAATAAATTTAGGAATTTTTTTTGGTAATTTTCCTTGTATGGAGCCACATAAGAGGTATCTTTAGCTTATTTTTTTCTGAACCAAATGACTCTTGCTCTCGACTAAATGAAGGCCAACTAAAATGGGATTTTTTTAAAGGGTTATTTAGTCCGTATGCTGACTTGATCGCGTATGGAGCCATAGAAGAGCTGGAAATAGTGTGACCCTAGAATCACTTTCGCTTAAGGGGAAGATTTTCTTTAGTCAAAAAAGCAAATTTAAAACATTCAATCCGTGAATAATGAAAATGTCCGATGAAGATAAGCTGCAGCACTAAATTGAAAGCAAACAAACAGGTTCAAACTTCATTAGCAAGAAGATCGAATTGGGTTATGCGTCTATATTTTGAATTTTCATTTTTCGGCTTCAAAATAGATTGTTGTTTAGACCCCAATTGCTTGCCTTTTCTGGTCTACTTAGTTGCCTAGTTTAATTGAAGACATTTTACGCTTCTTAATTAATAAACGGTGTGTTTTAGCTATATTGAGAGTGGAAACAGAGGCACTCTATAGGAAATTGGAAGATGCTCTTGAATATTTAGCAAATGGTGGAGATAAAAAAAAATTATATATATATATATATATATTAATGATGCTCTCAAGAAGATTCTGTATAAATAGCTCGCCCACCTTTTCCGATTCAAGTCGATGACATTTATCTGAAGATCCAGACAAATTTCGGAAAGATATCAAGAAAGAGGAAGTTATATTTTTTGTTCTTTAATTTTTCTTATTAATTCATAGAGTGTACTTATATTATGATTCGATAAATAGTTCACTTTTAGATCTCAAGACTACATGATACGCTTCAAATCTACTATCGCGACTTATCTCTTGATAAGGAGAAAAGTAGATTTAGGGATATTGCCTATAAAACGAGCCTATGAGACGCCTCAAGTACGTCACACACTACATGTGTGTTTTCCATTTTACTCATAATTATAATCAAGCATGTTGAAGCACTACAAAATATGTCACTATACATCATACAAGGAAGTCGGAAATCATTTTAATACTCAACCTGGCACTAATAAAACAACATGAGTTCAAGGCAATGCAAAAACAATTATTTTTTAACAAGCTCTCTTTCTTTTCTGCCATGATATTCCAATAAGATCCATTAACAACATTACATGTTCATTCACCCAAAAGCAAACGGATGGCATATTATAAAACGCATCGGTATCACCTAGTAGTTTAATACCATACACATGAATATGCATAGGCAAGTTTGTACTTGTCATACATCCCACCACCACATCCACAAGCGAATTCATACATGTCGTGCATACATATATTCCATAGTTGTCATAAATCTCACCATCATTCACAAGTGAGTTCATACTGATCATGAAACTCATACATAGATGAGTTCATACGGGTCATGAAGCTTACCAATACTTACCCAGATGACTTCATACGTGTCATTGAGTATGATCCATTTAACCTCACAAGACATCATGAATACTCCTGAGCGTACCCAACGCGCTCTCCCTTTTTTCCGGTGTACAGTATGTGTCACGCCCCGATCCTCGAACGAGTGTCCATCCCTCACCTGGTCGATATAATAGAGACGTCCCAGGACGCATCGCCAACCCATTCATTTTAATACGCATGCGGAAGTATATAAATAAATCCCCAGACAATAAAACAATGGGATAGAAAAGTAGGGCTATATTTTTTACAACTGAAAAACCACAACCATACTCTTATACACTGGAAACCACATAGTATATAATACAATACTATTCACAAGTCTGATCTACTATACATCCGATCAAAACTCAAAGTTTGCAAAACAGGATGAGGTCTCAGTCCACATCCAAGTCGTACTCTCGATCCTCCTCTGGATTCTCCTCTTCTTCTTCTTCCTCTTCTTCTTCTCCTTCTTCAATCTCCTCATCAGGCTCATCCTCGGGCTCATCTGCCGGCTCGTCCTCAGGTTCTTCCTCCATAGGCTCATCCTCCTGCCACTCCTCCTGCTCTATGATTTCCCCTTCTTCCTCGCTCCTGTTGGCATCATCAACTGAGTACACTGGATTACGAGCATCGTCCTCTTCCTTAGGGTCCTTAGCATCCACTACCGATCCTTCCTTAGGATCAGCCGTTCCTTCTCTGAACGCTTCCTCTAGTATGTACATGGGCACATCACCTTCCGGTATGGGACCCTCTCTTCACCCATCGAAGTAATGACAGTACCACGACCGATACTCATGGGGCCTCAAGGCGTCTTGACCCACATCAACCCAGACGGTAGACTTAACCAGCACATACTCTAGTCATTCCGGGTGATGGTGAATATGGAAGTGGTATGCTACTTCTGTGACCTCTTCTGGGATGCCAAAGTGCATAGGAGGACGAGGAGGTGGAGGTGCTGCCATCTAGGAACCTGAAATGTTGTCCCACAACGGGGTGAGACTACGTCTCAGCAAGTTCTACCCTCCTAAGACTCAATTAGGAAACCAATACACCATGGGCTGCCTATGCACACACGGTTCAGAGGACTTACCTTGGCCTCAGATTCCACCTGCAAATTAGCACAGTTCAAATAGGCACCAAATCATATCATCATGGATCGATACCTCGATCAATCAACTTGGTCGATTACATGTCAATCGGACCATCCCTTGGTCATTTCCATCCATCCTATACAATTCCCCATATAATGTACCTAGTCACCGAGTCACGTGCATTCTCTAAGTCGACATATACGCCAAGGCGACATACTAATCACCGAGCCACGTGCATTCTCTAAGGCGACATATACGCCAAGGCGACGTACTAATCACCGAGCCACATGCCTTTTTCCAGGTGATGTATATAATCAACGAGTCATGTGCATTCTCTAAGGTGATGTATCTAATCACCGAACCATGTCATAAAGCATTTCTTCTTGTCTTTTATCATACCCGATAAAATATCGTGTGTGGGTACACGATTGGCCTCAGCCAAAATATAATAATTTATTTTCTATAAATCACACCATTTTCTGCAGTCCACCAAAACATTTTTGGCATTGTCAACCGACACCCAGTTATTTTAAATTAATCAATTTAGGAAAATAATGCTATAATCACAAATAAATCATTTCAGCACACAATAAAGCTCAATTAAATAAACGGACTGCACCACGATAATCAGCATAAAATTTCGGTCGTCAACCATCTCGGTCTAATTTTCGAAAAATAATTAATTAATTAATTAATTTTGAAAATTAATTAAATAAATACTAAAAATCAAACTTAGGCCCGTAATGCCTAATTGGAAGCCGAAACGGACCCGGAAAAATTCCGAAACTCGTTCAATAATTACTCGAGTATATTTACTCGCTAATTGCACTAACCATTTGCCTAACATGCATAGGTAAATCCCTAATTTAATTATTATAATCTAATATATCCACCTAATTGCACTTAATTAAATCTAATCAACCCCTAAGCATCATTAGTCTACTAAGCGAGGATTAGTGAGTAAAACTCACTTGATTGATGAACGGTTCGGTGGAAACGTCGAGAACGCAACGGGGACCGACTTTTCCAAAGGCGGGCCTAGGTTTCGAGGTTTTAAACCACCTCAAAACGGGCCTAAGGCTCGCTGGAAAAACCCACAAACTTCTCCTCTATTCTAGCTGTAAAACACAGAGGAAACGGGCTGGTTAGTGGCTGCAAGGCTCGAGAAAGACAGCGGGGGTGGTATCGAGTTCAAACCAGAACAGACCGGCGGAGGAGGAAGCTCCGGTGGTGGCTTGAGCTATTCGGAGGGTCTGCTAGAACACGGCTAGGGCGGAAACGACGGCTTGATGGAGGCAGAGACGGGCGGGTAGCAGCGGCACGAGAGGGCGGCGTCACGGCGGCAAACGACGAGGTGTGCAGTTGCGGCGGAAGGATCGACGACAAGGGGCTTCACGGTTTCTTCTCTGCGGGTTTCTAGACTTCAATCAGCAACAATGGAGGTGGGGGAGAGGCTGTCGCACAGTTGAGAGAGAGGGAAAGGAAGAGATAAGGTTGGGGGCCCCTTTGGCTCTAGTTTTCCACAAATTTGTCCCCTCTTTGACTCATCCTCAACCAAGCATAGTCCCTTGGCTCTCCTTTAGCCAACAAGGCCTCCATCTAGAAGCTTATGGTGGTCCAAATATTGAGGGTGGTGGGGCATACGAAATTCCAAGCACAAGGCTTCAATTAGACTTGATTTCATTCTTGAATCAATCTCAATTGGCTTCCATAAAATCAATTGGCAGCTCAATGTTCCAATTGATATTTTTCCTCACCCATATATCCATCATGCTTTCCAAATTTGAAATCAAAAACGATCCTTGGTGTTTTCTGAACAAAAATGACCATGCGCCGACTTTTTCCCAAAAAGTCTCGAGTTGTAGAAAAATCTTCTGAGACTAAGTCGACATTATTAGAATTTATTGTGACATGAAAGGATCTTCAATTTCTAAAATCAGACTTAAATTCGCAGTTAATTTCAACTTGGCGCGTTTTTAGCGTGACCTAGGCTACCGGGTAACTTTCAGAAATTTTTAGTGCAAATGACCCGTGGTTGATTTTCTTCAAGCTACTATGAACCCACTCAACTCATTGGCGACTTTTGGTTGTCATGAAAATCTCGAGGATTCAGATACGAGACACGGGGTACCAAAACAATGAGAAAATCGGTCTAGTGTCAGTCGACGAGAATTTTCTAATTTAGTGGTGTCACCCACGATTAGCCACACATCTCAGTCGAACCAACCTATCTCTGATCTCAAATTGATTTTTAACTGTGTCGCAATGGCATCTAAAGATAAGCACGGTCGAGAAGCCGATTCATGGTCGAATTCTCAAGTCTATTGCCTTAAAATTTCTTAATGGTTTCTCCAGATAGTCTCGTTATCTCGAGAGTGATCGGCTCTGAAAATAACTCTATAGGCGCGTCAATGAAATGCCCGATTTATTCAGTAGAAAACAGGGTTGAAAATCTGGGATGTCACAGTACGATTCATTCATGTCCCCTTTGCCATCCTATAAGCCTACCAAGAGCCACTCCCTGTCCAGACCCTCTCGCCTTGGCAATCACTCCTTGCTCTCATTGGACCATAGGCCCACCAGCTTAGCTTCCACTTGGTTCATCCCTGAATCACACGCCTTCTAAAGGGGCTTTGGCATCCTTAGATTATCTCATATATCGACAACGTAACATCGACAACTCAAGATTTCATGTACCATCATTAAGAGTTACCTACACATTACAACAAAAGCCAAAACAAATTAACAACCAACAACCAACCAAGTTAAAAGCATTTAGTGAATCAAACCAACTTAGCGCCTCGGGTTTTCACCTACCTCACATAAAAGGCTTGAGTAAATCAAAGCTTTAATCATCTTATAAGCTTTTGAAAAATGAAATTTTGAAATTTGATAATACAAGAATAGAAAGTTTCATTTCACACGAAAGATTGAAATGTGAAAAGGAAGTTCTCTTTCTTTGTTTGCAAAAACAAGTTGGAATTCCTTTTTGAAATTTAAAGGCATAAAGAGACCTTTTTATAGGCCAAAGGAGGTAAGAATAAGTAATGCAAGTTAAGAGAAATGATGACTTGAAATTAAAGAACATGCTAGGTGGAAGTGCAAGAGATGTATTCAAGCTAGAGAATTACAAGTGGCATGATCATATGGTTCCTTTCAAATGATGCGGCTAAGGGGAATGAACTTAGAAAACCAAGACTTAAAGGTAATAATGACTTGGAGCACTCATGGCCACATTTAGTTCGTTTGAACACATAACCAAGATTAAAGGTAATAAGGACCTTTGGTTAAAATCATTAGGTCTAAAGGTAGAGAGGATTTAAGTTCCAATAGAAATGCTTCGAGTGGCCCTAAGTGAGTAAATAGGATACAGGTGGCCTCATAAGATAAGCTAGAATGTGATATTTGAAAGGAAACTCTTTGGCCAAGCATGGTGAATGGATGAGAATTAAACCAACTTGCCCAAACAAAATGAATGAATGAGAGTTAAGCCTTCTTGACCAAGTAATTTAATGGGCTAAGGTTGTCATGAATGATATAATGCATTATCTCATTGTTAGCCAAGTTCAATGTCTCAAACCAAAACATAAGTTTAAAATCATTTGTAGAGAAAAGAGAAGTGGCTTGTAAGTTGAAGGCAAATAGAGATGTAGGAAATCAATTTTCGTTCAGAACATTTGATTCTTAAACATTCTTCTGCTATAAAAATATTTTCGTTGTGAACATCTAATTTTAAGCACTCATGAGTTTGAAAATATCTTGAATCATCGATGAAAGATATCAAAATTAGGAAAATCTTAATTCAATAACTTCGAAACTTGAATATCATAAAATATAAAATTCAAAGCATACCAATCCCTTTCTACAACTAATAGATCTCTAATGGTAATGAAAAAATCATGTCAAATACTATTGTTAAATATGGAAAATTGAGGATGTCATAGCTTACAACCCTAGTATTAGACGCGGGCTCTCTCAAACCCATACCTCACGTGACATTTGGGTGTTCATGAAAATTTTATAATGAGGAGTCACCATTAGCCTATTAGGATCAACTAGAAACTAAATGAAAATAGGAATATACTTCACTTCCCACGCAGTTAGAGAATCTAAAATTGGGAACTTAGTTACACAAATTAATCAATTAGCACCCATTTTGACATCTAATCTTGTTCATTTTAAAAAGATTTTTGTTAGATAGTCTAGATTGATTTTAAACTTATTCGCTAATATATAAGGTGATCATATGAGTGCATGTAATCATTAAAATAACAATTAGTAACCAAGGAAAGCGTTAAGAGCAAGGATCTAACATGAAATAAACGCCAATCCTAACCAAGCTAAAGGTAAATGACAATCATAATTATGGAAATGCACAATTAAGGGCATTTGTCTTTAAGGACAATCAAAACCTAAAGTAAAACCTTAAGGGCTTGTTCAATTTTGAGCACGATTCTAAATTGAAAGGCTTTCACTTTTTAAAAGAAAATTACTTTAAAAAAACTATTTTTAAAATTTTCAAGAATTTTAATTTTTTAAAAAATTTTTTTGGAATTTTTAGGAATTTTAGGGATTTTACAAATTTTTTTTTTTTTTTTATATGTCCGAATTTTCCACAATTTTAATTTTAATTTTTAAATACTTTTTAAGTTTTTTAATATTTAATAATTCTAAAAATGGTGAATCGAACTGGGTCCTTGAGCCCAGTCCGAATAAAGGCAGAATTCCGGCTACGTCGAGATGGGCTAAAGGGCGCAATTGAGTCCATCGTCAAGTCCTCTCCAAGTCTAACCTTCCGAAGCCCGATTTCATAAAGACTCCCAAGTTAAGCCCCATGTTTGCTTAACTTAAACCAAGCCCAAATTGAGAAGATCCACGACTAGCTTGCTCTTCTAATAAAGCAAGGCCAAACCCATACTAAAGCCTCCTTCAAAAAGGAATGGATTAAACCGAAGCTTCCTTCAAAAAGGGATGGATTAAACCCAAGTCCATACCCTAATTTTCTATACTTCTCGCTCACTTTTTCCTCACATTCAACTCATCCACAGAACATTTCCAAAACGTAAAACATCCCTTCTTTTGGTTCCTTTCTCACCCTCTATAATGCTTACTAAACTTTCTATATCCGTTGTTTCCAGTTAGTGGACTGAAAGCTCATTAAATTTTATCCGTTAACTCATGAACCTCGAGAATCACAATTTAAGATCAACACACCAAAATCTCAAGCCACAAACAAATGGACTTCACCATTGACCACCCATCATCATATCAATTCATCCTATACATTCTAGCCGTACGCATACTCCATCTTCTTCATTTCCAGCAAGCATCCCAAAGCAACACCAGAAGATGCAAAACAAGGAGCCAAACACAAGAAAAAATAGGGGGCATATAGCCATGTACTCGAGCCACCGAAAAATGAACTCGAAATGAATGACTCGAAGATGAATACTGCGATTTGAAAAAAGAAGAAAGAAACGATCATCAAAATGTTTTGATTCAGGGGATATTCCCCATAGAATAACAGAGGTTCATTTGGACATTTTGCAAACGAACGGCATGCAGTGCATTGAGGAGAAGCAAACGACCATTCCAGGGCTCAGACTCGTGTCTAGACTCGTGCCCACCATAGAAATCAACTCAGTTGAACACAAAAGACTCAAGAACCGCATCGTGCTGTCCCTGAGCTAAGATCCTTGGGGCAAGGGAGGTTCGGACCGAAAAGGCACTCGCCGAGATGTGGTTACTGGGAAAGCGAGGTCGGGACGACGAGGATAACGACCATTAGTCGTCGAATGGGACTCAAGCGTGGCTGAGCGACCAGAGTAACTCCTTCTTACCCTCAGCCGCTCTCTCTCATGATTTCTCTCTCTACCGATTCCTCGAGCATACATTATCCGACCAATCACTCCTTCAACGAGTGTCTTCCCCCCTTTGCTCGCTCTCTCTCTGCTCTTACACTTTCTCTCTCGACCCCAGTGAGCCAACTCACTCTTTCTCGCTCGACTTTTCTTTCTTGGAGTTCCAGAACCACCACGTTCTCCTCCCTTTTTCTTGATTCACTTTCTCAGCCCCGTCTCTCTCTCTCTCTCTCTCTCTCTCTCTTTCCCCCGCTTTCTTTTCATCCTCGTCCCTCTATATCTCTCCCAAGACAACGCCAGCTGCCCTCGCAGATCATCCTGGCCGAGTATTGCGCAAACAACATTCTCCTCACTCGTCCTTCCTCTCGTACCATCCTTGTATCGTCCTCCTGCCCTTTGCCGTGGGCCTTGCGTCCAAAATGCGCAGAAGAGAAGAAGAAGAAGAAGAAGAAGAAGAAGAAGAAGAGAAGGGGGCCGGGGTTGGGGAAAAGGAAACGGTGGGCCGGCTTGCTCGGGGGAAAATTGAAAAAGAAGGAGAAAAAGATGAAGAAGGGGCCAACCTCGCGCTACTTCGTTTCTTCTTCTCTTTCTTTTTTTTTTTTTTTAAATAATAATATTATTATTTTTATCAACCTATTTTTTTTAAAATTAATAATAATCAATACTAATAATGCAAATAATCCTAATGTCTATATGTGATGCCATTTAATGGAAATTATTTTTGCTAGGGGTTAGAAATTAATCCCTAATTTTCTATGCAATTACGCAATAAATAAATAAATAAGGAAAATTAGGTGTTAATAACTACTTATCTTTGAGTGGGAGCTCGAACAAGTATCATTTTTGCAAGAAAATTGAGGATGTCACTCCCACCATTGGAAAGTCGTTCAGGAATGAATCACCAGAACATGCTAAACCAGCCCAACAAGGATATAATGATTTAATCCAATAAAGGAGTGACTGAACTTTCTTATTCACAATGGAATTGTGAAGTATTCTATGTTAACAGCTAGTAGAGTAAACTAGAGACAAGATAAGGCTTGTCATCAACTATTAGCCACTTAATTATTCTTTGCAAGATGGTAAGTTTCCCCCATCAAATTGGAACTCGTCTTTCTAACCTTTCTCATGCGAGGATATATTCCAAGTTTGGTTTGAGTCTATTTGAAATTCAAAAGAGAAAATAAGTTTCCCCATTTGGAAGTCTTTCTAACCTTTTTGATATAAATCAAATGGAGAATTTAGCTATTTGAAATTGGGAAAAGAAAAAAAAATTCATATGTCAATTTAGTCATAAACATTTTCACTTAGAGTCAGTTTAGTCTTAAATCTTTTCACTTTGTGCTAATTCAGTCCTTTGTGATTAATTTTGATAAGATTTTGCTAACTGGGAACTGGTCGACTAACATGACACGATCGACGCTCACGTAGATAACTTTTAATAATATTTTAATATATTTTATTTTATTTTATTTTATTTTTTTTATTTTTTATTTTCTTTTTCTTTTTTTTTTTTTTTTCTTCTCCCGCCCCTTCCTCTAGCTAGTCGCCATTGCCAAACTTCAACGACCAGCCAAAGGCAATGCCTAGCGAGGTCGAGGTCAACCTTATCGATCACCGGTGAGGCTCGAGCCCTCGCCAAAGGCCACGAGAGCAACTCTCACTGGGCAGCGAGGCTCGCCCTCATTGGATTTGGCTTGGGTCAAGCCTCACCGACCATGGGCAAGGCTTGATCTCACCAAATCCGGTGAGGTCGAGCCTTCCTTGGCCTCTGGTGAGGCTAGCTCGAGGCTACCCAGGCCGTGAGGGCGGCCTCGCGCTAGGCTAGTGAGGGCTTAAGCCTCGCTAGTGGCCGATGAGGCTCGTCAGAGGCCGGTGAGGTCGACCTTGACCTCGTCGGAGGTCGCCTATGGTCAGTCGCCAAGGTCCGGCAACCAACTAGAGGAAGGAGGAGGAGAAGAAAAAAAGGCAAAAGAAACAAAAAAAGGAAAAGGAAAATAAAATAATAAAAAACACAAAATAGTATATTAAAATATTATTAAAAATTGTCCACATTAGCATGAGCCATGTCACATCAGCCAATTAGTGCCCAATCTGCAAAATCCAATCAAAATTAGCTAGAATGATTGAATTTGTACCAAATTAAAGGGTTTAGGATTAAATTAGCACCAATAAAAGGTTTATGACTAAATTGACACTAAAAAAAGGTTATGACTAAATTGGCATAAATACAAAAGGTTTATAACTTTTTTTATACTTTCCCACTTGAAATTCATCCAAAAGGCAAATACAACATAGGGTTTTGCATACCAAACCTTATTTCAAATGGACAGTCATGTCACTTGATCTTTAAAGAGCCTCGTACTTGTTCCAAAAGCTCATGTGGAAGACTTTTATAGTCCTGTACAAATCCTTTGGATGCAATTTCAAAGAAATTTATGAAGAATATCGAGACCTTCAGGGATCCTATACGAAGAGAATCAAACTATTTTGGGATTTTTGTGGCCCAATACTTGTCAAGAGAAAATGCCTATTGGATTATTCCCACACATATCATGCCGCCATAGGTGTCTCAACCACATATTGGACGAGTACAAGCAGAGCCTATTAGAACCAATGGATTTTTCCCAATACCCATGGAATTTCAGAGGGGAAAAGTGCCAAAAAGTCCTAAACCTTTTGTTTTACGATTTAGTCCTAAACTTTTTTTTGGTGCCGATTTAGTCCTACACATTTTTACGTCGTGCCAATTCAGTCCTTTCCGGCTAATTTTGGCCTGATTTTGCTGACTGGACGCCGGCCAGCTGACGTGACCTGATCGGTGCTGATGTGAACAACTTTTAATAATATTTTAATATTTTTGAATTTTTGAATTTTTTTATTTTTATTTTTGTTTTTTATTTTTGTTTTTGTTTTTTTTATTTTTTGTTTTTTTTTTGTTTTTTTTTTTTTTTTTCTTCTCCTCTTCTTCTTCCAACCGGTCGCCGGACCTCGGCGACTAGCCAGAGGCGACGGCTGGCAAAGTCGAGGTCAACCTCGCCGGCCACCTCACCAGTGGCCGCGAGGGCGGCCTCGCGCTGGGCGGTGAGCCTTGCCCTCGCCAAATCTGGCGAGGGTCGAGAAGGCGAGGTTGTTGAGTGGTGGTGGATGTTGCGACGAGGAAGGATAGGCGGCGACAGCGGAGACGATGCTGCTGCAAGGGTTTCAACATCCAACTCTTGCGGAAGCATCGTCTCAACGAGGGCAAGCCACGCCGCCGGCGCGAGGCCACCGAGGCCACCCTCGCGCCGAGTGGGCGGGGCTCGCCCTCGCCGCCCAAGCATCGAGGGTGGCCTCGCTCGCCGGCGGCCACTAGCGAGGTGGTCGGCGAGGTCGACCTCAACCTCGCCGACCGTCACCTCTGACCGGTCGCCGAGGTTCGGCGACCGGCTGGAGGAAGAAGAGGAGAAGAAAAAAAGAAAAAGAAAAAAATTCAAAAATATTAAAATATTATTAAAAGTTGTCCACGTCAGCGCCGATCAGGCCACGTCGGCCCGACCGGCGTCCTAGTCAGCAAAATCCGGCCAAAATTGGCCGGAAAGAACTAAATTGGCACAACGTAAAAATGTTTAGGACTAAATCGGCATCAAAAAAGGTTTAGGACTAAATCGGCACAAAAACAAAAGGTTTATGACTTTTTTTGGCACTTTTCCCAATTTTAGAGAGTCTCATCTTGAAGACATGTAACAACCAAATTTAAGCTCAAATGAAGATCCTAATCTCGACCCGTACCATGAACCTATAAATAGAGGGGGAATCTTTCAAAATTGATGTGACTACTTAATAAGTTAAATTGTAAGATTTGTTGTATTATTGAGTTTATAACAAATCTTTCCAGATTTTGTTACTTTGATAACTCTGTAATATTTCTTGCCAGTGTGTAATATGTTTTGTCGGTTATACTGTCTTATGAATTGTCCCTATTAATCTAATCTCATCTTTATAAGGCGATATGCTACTTGAATAGAAGGCAAAAGTCGGGAGAGTTGTAAAATTCCCAAAGTTCTGATACGTTCTTTCAACTGTTCTTCTAAACTAGTCTCCTCTAGGCATGGTAATATTTGAAGGATAGTATTGATCCCATAAGATGAACCGGTTCAGCAAGTACGATTTTCGCTTGCCACTTTAAGTGGATCTTACGGATCACAAAATTTTCCCTGAGGCCAAAGAGTCTTAATATGAAGATTAATGGTATTGAGAGACTAACGTGCAGTCTTTAACAGCCAGAGGAAGGGCTTGTGTGTTGGGAAAGCATACCGCTCTCGAATTTCGATTAGTCCATCCTCTTGACGCTCTCATGACAGAAGGGGGATCAAGTTGGGGTCCATTGGAAACTCTCAAAAGGCCCATCTCTCAGACACCACTGAGCGGAATATCTATAGTCTAAACAGGCCGAGATGGGCTCAATTTGGCGTCCTAGTTTCTCATTGCAAATTCCAACTACACCCATGGGCCCGGGAAGGGAACAAGGACTTACCTCTTCGTCTCGAGCAAGGATTCCATTGACTGTAGCATTTGTCATTTCGCCTGAATTTGCAAAAATTTTCGCTTTGGTCTTTGCAAACAATCGTACAAAATCCAGCAGCAGGCATTCTAAAGTAGGAAAAGTCAGCTAGAATTCATGATTTAGCATGGAACTTGACTGAGTCTTTGACCTTGGAGTTCAAAGCCATTTGAAAAGTTTCAACGTAGTCTTTCTTTCATACTTAAAAGACTGCAGATCTTTTTTTCTCGAGGAAGTGAATTGTGCCGGTTTCTTTTGCTCCTCGAAGCACGTTGCACGGCCTGGACACGATCCATTGGGCCAGATAAGATGTGTTAGGGTTGAAGCTTTTCCGACCCAACGAAGCCATTCTAGGAATCCATCATGGAGGCAACATTTCCAAGATATAAAGGTCTTCTTTGTTAGATATGAAAAATACAATCTCAGGCAGCTTTCAAATTTAGTGACTACTTATTAGATGACCGAAATGCGATCATCTCATCTTAATCTCGATACTGAAAAAAAGAGAGTAAAGAGAGGGCATTATATATCATCAAGGATAAATATTCAACATCTCAGTACCTTCTATGGCGCACGTATTCTCATCTTTGAAATTTATTTCCATATTTTCTAGCATAAAATCATCTCAATCCATTTCGAATCAGCCATTGCACATAATGCGTGCGTGAAGCTTAGTACATAGAAAAGTAAAACCTTAAAGCTAAGGTCTCGACTTGTTACTTAGTTCCTAACAAGCACTCCAAACTTCATAATTGAACAATGACCTAAAGTTTTGATGCATTGGGATTATTCCCAATTAAATAGAGATGTGATGGAACAATTTACTATGGAAGCACAACAATAGAAAATTTTCATTTCTCCATTGGTAAATTGAATCAATTTACACCTAGTTCAAGAGGATTCTTATGCATCTTAATAGTAAAGTGTAGTTTGATGATGCAACAATAAGTGTTTGTTTTCTTGAAAGATTTGGATAATATGTTTTTGTATAAAATTGATTGCTTGTATCACTTGCAAAAATGAAGAATGAAAAATATTTTTATCGTCTGCAAAAATTTTAGACATAAATTTTATCGAAAACGTTTTACTAATTATTTCAAGTGACAAGCTATACATATTATCATTTTTGGGGAAAAAAGTTCACATTTTTATTTTTTGCGAAAAGAAACGGAGCCCAAATGTTATTTGAATTAATATGATATCTTCACTCACATGAAGAGAAGTCTGTTCTCTCTTCAGTTGATCTGGATTCTAATGCAGACTGGAGAAACTTTTGTCTTCATTACTGACTTGTCGCGACATGCTTTGATACGTTGATTGTACAGCTTGAGATGTCTCAGTATTACTTAGCCAGTTTTAGTAGTTCTGATTCCCTCCAACGTGTGGAAGTTTTGAGGCAAACCAAAGTTGCTTGCTTATTTGAAAGGATTGCTTGTGGTTTGTGAACGTAGGTTGACTATTTTTAAAAATTTTGGAGGGATTTTATTTGGGAGGATAAAAATAAAAATAAAAATTCATCAGTCCCAAATTTAGGTGGCATGTCGAATAAATTAGTAAGTGAGGTCCTCCAAAGACATTAATAAAAAAGATGATGGCCATAAATGGAGTCCAAAGCTTGGGAAGCCTGATAAAGCCAAATCAGAGTCAAAACTTGCATGAATAATACTGTTTTGCTTTACATAATATCATCAAGGTTATTATAGTTTCCTCCTCCTTTTCATGTTCGTGCATTTGCTTTGGGTGTAAAGTATGAGGATCTTTATGATTAAAAAGAAAAAAGTAGAAGGATCTTACTATTACAAGGTGCAAAGTGTAAAAATTTTCAAAATACGCCCGTTTAAAATGCAAAGCCTTGCAAATAGAGGATGACAAATAAATTTAAGAGAAAAATTAAGAACGCCCCCGTAATTAGGTGTGAAATTTGATTTCCATCCATGGAAGATACCAAATTAGTGCGTGTTATGTAAACTAACTCTCTTCTTATCATTCTAATTTATCCAAACGAAATACTCTTTCTTTCTAAATTTGTTTGGTCATGTCAAAAGAAGAAACAACCCATGCAAATAAAGCAACTCATACGCATGCTTTTCCTACTTTTTCTCTTTCTTTCCTTTTTTTTTTTTTTTCCCTTTTCTTTTTGGGTCATCGGAGCTTCAATCATTCATTAGGAGAGATGGGAGCGCAAAGCTAGCAAGATACCCAGCGGATTGTGTGAAAGCAAAGGGATGTTCTCTCTCTCTTTTTCTGAATGTGTGCGCTTCTCGCTCGCTTTGAATCTCGCGGATGCTGTCATAAGTTGGTTTCTTCTGGCTTAGAAAAAGTGGAGGGGGGAATGTTCCCAAGGACTGGTCTTTGCGCTTCCCTCGATCTTGAATATTTTTCGGCATAAAGTTTAATTCAGAAGAGAACAACATTATAAAAACAAAGGTGCAATGAGATGGAGAGGAGAAAGTAAAGAAAGAGGGTGCTAAAAGAGACCTCTGCATTAGATTCTCTTAACGAGGGAAAGGACCCCAAGGCAGAGGACAGAAAGCGCAGAGCCGACAAGACCACCCTTACGTCCAAATCACTTGCTATTGCGTGATTCCAAAAGCAAACTCCTCCATCTTCCCACCTTATTTATTGATTTGTCCCAAGATGAGGAACGAGCCCCCTCTGGTAAACCACGTCTCCTTGTTTGCCAGGATGCTTTCTTTTACGCGATGAATTTTCCCGTGAGATAATTTACACGCATCGGAATGACCCGATGGGTATCCCGTGTTATATATATTTATGGTGAGGTACTTAATCGAATTATATCTACCACCTCAAGCTATCCAGCTCTATTTAAGGTTGCCAAATTTTCTGCAAAGTTGAGTAAGTAAATCGTTTGTTCTCCCTCGTACAAAGACCAATGGAACATGATAAAATGAAAATGCTCACAAATGGGTAATTAAGTAGTTTCAACTTATGGAGCATATTATGTTCATAAGGATACTTTGGAGTTCAGATATATCGCATGGGAAAGGGACCTATAAACATTTTAGGATTTATCCTAGGTACAATGGTTACATAAATAAAATTCATGAACATCATCAATTGCAAAGACGTATAGAGTAAGTGCGATAGTTACAATAGTCTCATATGTACGCTTATATGAAATCGATTTTGAGGCAAATATTATAAAAAATACTGGTGTTTGTGTCAATTTTTTTTACCCCTATAAATGTATCTAGTAATAGTATGAACAACTTAGTAATCAATGGGAGAACATAGGAAGAAAATCATGGCTCTCTATCAGAGAGGTGGATGACTGAAACCGCAAGGGAAGATTTTTGATTTGGGGCCAAAAAAAGGGCAAAAGGAGGAGACACTGGGAAGGAGGAGTATGTACCAAGTCAGGTAGAATTATGATGGGAAATGGGAATTGGTGGAGTGCTCACAGATGATTGCCATTAAGTTCTTTTGTTGCAGAAGAGCACATTGCTCTTGAGTAGTTGCAAAACAAAGGCTCTCGAAGTCACTTCACCCTAACTGGAAAATAGAAATGATTGTTCATGTCAAATGATGATGATGACGACTAACATGCACATCTGAGCACCAAACCCTAGAAAAAGCAAAGGCTTGAGGGTCCTCTCGCGAGGCTTATGCACAAATCAAAGCCGCACCCATTTTTGTTTCCTTTTGTTAGCAGAAACTGGAAATGATTGGCCCTCAATCTTAAGGGGAGTCGTTGAGATTTCCCCAATCTGGGAAGAGGCTTTGTTTTAGTAAAGATAGGTATAATTGTCGTCTCAAAAGCAAGATCCCCATTTGACTAATGATAAATAGCTTTAAAAAATGCACAAAAAAAAGGCTCATTCCCTTAGGTTGGAGAATATTGAATTGTCTTTATCACCAAACCCTAGAATCATAAACATCTTTGGGCGTGCCCCTTATGTTTCTTTTAGGGAGGAAACAGTTCTCACGATTCTTGCTCACCCCTCCCCGCATCTCAAAGCATCATCATCATTATCCCACGCAAACAAGGCTATCGTACATACTAGAATACCATGCCAGACCACTTGACAATAACTCATGTATTTTTTTTTTTTTATATTCATGTAATCTCCTTTCACAAATTTTTAAATTTTTTTGTTAAACCTTTTAACATGATACTAGAGTTAATTCTACTCATTTCGTATATGTTCATCCACCTCCCATCAATCGAATTTCACATGACGAAGGTATGACTCATATATTCACGGGATCTCTCTTGATCAGTTTAAGTTTTTGAATTGAATTTTTAAATAATACATGCAAAGAACTAAAGAAAAGGAAAACAATAAGAGCGTGCATGTATAAATCTGTAGCTGAGCTGAGAGAGAGAGATACATATCATGATTGGTGATGGGATTGAAGTTGTTGTGGGTGTGTGTGTTTTGTCAGGAAAACATAAATCTATGGAAATTAATTGTCGGGGTTGTCTCGGAGTTTGCGATCTCAGCATTAATTTGTGGACCCTTTGCGTCCGGCCACCACCTCTGTCTCGCGCAAGGACACCCCCTCCCTCCCCTCTTTGCAAAATCGAAATTTGTGTAAAGATTTGCTCTGTGTCTTGTGACGATAGAGGAAGTGAGGAACGGCAGGCCACGCAAACAATAATAATATGGATCGTAAAACATGATTGCGATGTGACGGATTACGAAATCGGCACCAATTGCCAACCTGTTTTTCTATCGACATTGATTGTTTCTTTCTTCTTTTTTTAAATCTAAACCGGTGCTTCATTATATCAGACATCGGTTTCGATTGCTGTGTTCTTTTTTTTTCATTAGACATCCTCGAAGACCTTCAACTTTATATTATTTGTAAGACATGATTCGAATTTCAAAACTTATCCAATGTGTTCTTAGGCAATTCTTCTATGAAATAGAGAGTCTTCATTAGTTTTACGAACTACGGCTGTTGTGGTATTGTGTTAGTAATGTGTTTCGAAAATTTTATAAGAAAAATATAAAAAAAAAGTCTGAAAATAAGGATATATAAATAAAAAGGAAATCAAAGAGAGGGCAGGAGGATTAGCCCGTGATAACAATCTCACGACCCTAGCCTCGATTCATCGATAGTTGGTGCCGCTCTCGCAAACTAACGCAATGAATACATAGCCCTTGGCTAGCCTCTCGTGTGACCGTCCAAGGATCACGACACAGGTGGACATGACATAAGCCCTAACTCGTGTGTCGACTGCCACTTCAATAACGCTTGTACCGGCCAAAATTGTAGACACATTTATGGTAACAAATTAACTTTCGGTATCTCATGGATACATTTCAATTTTAATGTTGTAAACAGTTCTGGAGCTTTAAGATTAAGATATATATTTGGCCTATTATATTTGGCCTTTTATATGAACTGGCTTTTTTTTTTTTTTAGCCTTTACGATTTTCTTTCTGACTCTCTAAGGCTGCTGCTTTGTATGACATTCACGCCTTTATCAAATCAAACAGAAAACAGTGCACAGAATACGTTGTTAAGTTCGAAATGACGTGTCCTATTGCGTTGTCTTACCCGGAAAATCTTCCAAAAAACTGAGCTGTTTTGTTTTATTTTTCATTTATTTTCTTTGTATTATCTAGAGAACATTTTCGTGAATTTTCATTACATTCGGAAAACGTGTGGATGGATAATTAATGCATATATATATATATATACACACACACACACACACATACACTATCATACCGTAATGTTATTTTCCGACTTCAATGGACAAAATGAAAGTTCCATTATCAGTACATGACTTGGTCCGATGGATCATACCTCAGTCATTTGTACTTCCACATTTCTTGTGATGCGAAGTGTAAACTTAAACATCAGGCATAATCAATACAGTTACATTAGCAACTGATTCAAACAAATTTCGTGACTTCCAATGAAACAACCGTTCTACCATTGTAATAAATACTTCGTCAGAATCAACTAGAGCTACTTAGTACAAGGAACAATGATAAAAAGAAAGAAAGGAGAGAAAATAATATATATGTATGTATGTGTGTGTGTGTGTGTGTGTGTGAGAGAGAGAGAGAGAGACTTCAAAAGGGTACTAGGGAAAAAGCAGAAAAGGGGAAAAGGTCGAGTATTCTCAAGACAAGAGAATTACTAGAAGAAGAGAACAATGTAGATAGCAACAAAACCCTAAAGATGGGGATAAAGTGTTGTAAACGTGGTAGTGAGAGTGGAATAAAGTGGGGAAATCGATAATAGCGAATAAAGCAATCTCTCGACGATGAAATTCGATAAAAGAGGCCTCTCTCTCTCTCCTGTAAAAACCCTCATCTCCTCTCCTTTGATTTCTTGTTTCTTTCCACCCCACACTTCCAATAGAATATGAGATCTGAAAAAAGAATCCCATCGTAGCCGTAGGTCAGTCGCCTTATATTACAAATGTCAATCCGCCATTTCATATCATATATATATATATATATATATATATATATATATATATGGATGTGTGTGTGTGTGTGTGTGTGTGTGTGTCTTATTCGGATTGTAGATAACCATGCCTTTTTGTTTAAAGCGACAAAAACACTCTCATGCTATCAATACTCAATTTAGTAATGAACAATGTTACTTACCATAACCTTGTTTCTCTCTCCTCGCCCTCTTTCTCTTAGGCTCCGTTTGCTTTACAAATAATTAATGATTTATAAAAATATTTTAAAAAAATAATCGCTTGTATAGCTTCAAATTATTAGTAAATGGAAAATTTTTCAATATCGGTAATGATTTATATATAAATATTTTTGAGAACACTAAAAATATTTTCTATTCATTCATTTTCGTAAGTTATATTAGTAATCATTTTTAGGAAAAATAATTTCCAAATCATTTATTTTTACGAAACAAACAAAGTCTTTAAGTTGTCACTTTTTTTATGATTTCATTTTCTTTTCTTATTATTCTCTCTGTCCTATTGTTTTACTTTCTATTAAATAATAAGAGTTTTTTTTTTTTTTTATCTTCATCCAAATATTAGGTTAAGATATTTTCTTTATTTGTGTCAGTATGTGAACTAGTTATAAAATCGTGCATTTGGCATAATATAAATAATAGCACACATAATCATTTTAAAAATTGATGGTGCGCTAAAGTGTGTTTCATTCAAATAATTTTCAGGAAAAAAAGGATGAAGACCCAAATTTGTGTATAATGCGATGTGTATAAATCATAATTTCATAAGACTTTTGCTTAGATATACGTCACAATTTGATCCTGAATCATATAGTAACTCGAGCACGTATTCATTATTACATTTTTATAATCGAGCTATGATTTTTCACATGAACTTGATTATATACGAATTTTCATTAATTTCTTGTTGAGATTGAGTATGTATATGTTAGAAATTACAAAACATAGATTAAATTATGAATATGGTTAATATATTGAACTCTCTAATTCCATATTTAGATCCAATGGACTAATTGCTCAAAGAATGATAAATTGACATAAGCCAATCAACTTAATTTTTATGTACATCCAATATCGCAGTTAAATAAGATATAGGAGAAGCAAAAGTCATTTATACCATAAATTTTTTTCAATTTAAAGAGTAAAAGAAAAGAGAGGAAAAAAAGTCATCTCTCACCGATCAATATTAGAAAAAGCATTGCGATGATCTAATTATCGTAAGCTACGTGATATATTATCGTCCAAAATAATTTCAACCCGAGTATAAGATAATTAACAAATTTTCATTGCCGAATCAAAATAGTATGTTAATATGGTGTCATTATTTCTAGATAACAAATGGAATGTGCCGTGTCAGCCACAATTTAGTCTTCTGCCTATTCTGGAAATGCATAAATTGTCCAATAAATGCATACTCCTGCCATGTTGGTACATGCCACATGTATATACCTAATAAGCCTTTTGAGAAAGAGATATAGCAGTGTATAACGTGAAAAGAATTTGTGTGAACTTTAATAAATTGGACTATAAATAAGATGGATGGTTCATGCCCCCATGGTTGTACCCATACCAAAGACAAACCCATCATTACATACCATACATATATAATACATAATATCCATCATTCAGAAATTATAATGGTGATGGAAAGAAGCTGTCATTTATATTGAAATGCATCATTCACATGAAGAGCATGCAGCTAGCTGCACACTGGCTCACTTGTTTTATGACACCAGAATTGAATGCGAGAAGAGAATCTGTGTGTGTATGTTGTGTAATTTGTTCGAGTCGAGGCCTCTCTCTCTCTCTCTCTCTCTCTCTCTCTCTGACACACTGGTGCAACCTGGCGTAAAACTTGGATGCCTGATAGTGCAAGCAAAGCAAACAGTGCACACCACCTCCTTTTCTTACTCTCTTTCTTTCTTTCATTCATTTCTCCTTTCTTTTTTTTTTTTTTTTTTTTTTGGATTTTATCATCTTGTTAACTCATTTCAATTCCCTCTCTGTCTGCAAAAGATTTTTGCTTTTCTTTCCCCCCCTGCCCTCTCTCCCTCTCCTCTTGCTTTTTTACACTCTCTCACCTCTCCGCCCCTCTATAAGCTCCCCCATAAGCGTGCTTCACTAGCAAAGCAAAACCCGCCCTAGCTATTGACCACTCTCTCTCTCTCTCTCTGTCACTCTTCACTCTCTGTCTCTCTTTCTTTCCCCACCTCTCTCTGTGTGCTAAACTGGGTCATCCTCAGCCTAGGAAGCTGTTTGTGCTCAGAAGTCACAAATGATGCTCATGTGAGTTTTTCAGTCATCATAATGGTTTGGTTTCATGCCATTCTGTGCTTCCCCTTTGTCTGCTACCTTAATAATGCATTCAGGGCACTAACTACTAGCTAGTCTTCTTCTTCTTCCCTGCTGTAATCATTCTTGTTTTTCTCAAAAGACTTTAGATGGTGAAGCGTGAGCACTGATCCCGACTTCTCTGCTTGGTTTCGGGAAGCGGAAAAGAAGATATTTGCGAGGAGAGAGAGAGAGTGGGGGGCTTGGTTGTGTCCTCCTTGTTTAGCACTAATTAATCCGACTCATCAGCTTCTTCTTCTTCTTCTTCTTCTTCTTCTTCTTCCCAGGCGCACGCCCTTCCCATGTTGACCTTCTGAAGTCTGCAGTGATGAACTAGGGTTTTGTTTTGTTTAGCCCTTCTAAAGTGCAAGATTTTCTAGAAGTCTCGCAAGAAAGCAAAACCCTTTTCGGCTTAATCATTGTTAAAACCTCTTCCTTGTCTTTCTTCTCCTGTTGCTTGCTTGCCCCTTTTTGTCTCCAGACAAACAAACCGAGACCCCATTAAATAAAAAGACATAATTATAGCAAAGACACGCTAGAGAGAGAATCGATGGAGCTTCCAAGTCAAGATGCGGACATCCCAATCCCCATAAACAGCAGCTTTGCCGGGGGTCACGGCAGCCACTTGATTCATCAACCACAACAACATGACCCTTCTTCTGCGATCGCATCACACAACAACCACATCAACCTCCCTCGCATCCCCTCCAATGGCCCTCCTCCACAACCACCGCCACCACCACCTCCTCTGGAGGAGCCTCAGCCTCAGCACCAGCACGTGATGCCCTACAAGAAGGTGGTGGTCAAGTACAGAGAGTGCCTCAAGAACCATGCAGCCGCCATGGGAGGGACTGCCATGGACGGGTGCGGCGAGTTCATGCCGAGCGGAGAGGAAGGCACCATCGAAGCCCTCACCTGCTCAGCCTGTAACTGCCACAGGAACTTCCACAGGAAAGAAGTCGAAGGTGGTGGTGATGATCATGAACATCAATGGTACAACCAGACCCCACCACACAATCTGATGGGCAAGCCTGGGAGGAAATTTATCCTGGGCCATCAGATCCACCCCAAGAATGTCAATGTGCTGGGTGGTCACGAGCCTCCTCATCATCATCATCATGGGTTAGTCTACCCTACAGCTGCAGGCACTCTCATCTCCTCAAGAACACCTGCACCCCTCCACCACCAGATGATCATCCCTTACAGCATTGGCGCCCACTCCCACTCGGGCCCCTCCGAGTCCGATGACCAGGAGGACGGTGGTGGCAGCGGCGGAGGAGGCGGGGCAGCGGCAATTCGGGCGCCGCACCACCAGGCGGTGAAGAAGAGGTTCAGGACGAAGTTCACCCAGGAGCAGAAGGAGAAGATGTTCAGCTTCGCAGAGAAGGTGGGTTGGAAGATCCAGAAGCAGGAAGAGTCGGTGGTTCAGCAGTTCTGTCAAGAGATTGGAGTGAAGAGGAGAGTGCTCAAGGTGTGGATGCACAACAACAAGCACAACCTTGCCAAGAAGAACCCCTCCAATAATAACACACCCAGTTCATTAAATTAAATTAGTCAGAACGTTGAACTCGTTATGGATTTGCATATACATAAGTGGGTTTATTATAATGATCAGTTTGGTGTTACCTTTATGTTTTGATGTGAGCCGGATTTCTTTGTGTCAGCTAAGAGTCGGAAATGATCGCCATAACTGTTCTTTTTTTTTAGAGAGAGTTTGTCTTAATGAATTCCTCAGGATCTGATAGTTATATATCTGTAGGGTTATTGATTATGCTATCATTATTCTGCCTTCATTACAAGATGCGGATTTAGACAGGCGAATGTCTCATGGAGGAGTTATTGTCATTGTGTGATTTCTAAGTGCTTTCCCTTCGTATGTATAAGCCGTACTGAGTTTTGTACTCCATTCATGCTGATAAAGAGTCATTCTTGTTAAAGCTTTAGCTAAACGTGCGAGAAGATGATGTTGGTGATGATGAATATCAGCTGGAAATTGATGCTTTACAATCTTTTAGCCTCCTGAAATCATCGCACGTCCTTAGAAACAAATGATCCGGTAAAGTCTGCTATAATATCCGAAAAATACATCAAAACACAACTGTTTAAACTTCTAGAATGTGTTCTATCAAACCCGGTAATCATGTAAGGATGCACTTTGTCGAGTTCATGCTGCCATCAGATAGTTCTTGTCGAATATTAGTAATTAGTTTTCTTTTTCTTCCGTCAAGGAAGAGAGAAAAATAGGTTTCTACATCACATTTTCATGAAACCCTTAGCGGAAATCACTACATTTCAACAACGTAACAGAACTTCAATATCTCATCATGGATAGACCTTCAAGATGAAGTCTGATTAAGTCTAAGCTCATTTGTATATCTAATTGGACCAAATTCACTAAAAAATTTAAGTCAACTGATTATGGTTGATTAGATATATGAATTTTTTTATACTACATTAATGAGTAATTGTATGGCTCTTTCACCAAATTAACACCCCACATGCGCTTCAACATGCAAATCTCCCTCATACATGTGAGTGTTCCGTATTAGACTGCTTTACCCTGATCAATAGTATCATTCTACACCAGGTTGCTATGAGCTGCAACATCCATTAGTGATAACCACCACACTTGTAATAACCACACTGGGCTACACCAGAGCCGGCGTTGCTATGACACAATGTAAGCCTTCACTCATTATCTCTTTTTGGTGCAGACTGAACTGTGATAGAAATCCTCACCTGACAACCGCAGAATTTAAGAGATCCTTTTCTTGAGATGATCAACAGATATTAAAACATATTGATGTCATTGATCAATCATCGACTCTATTGCCGCCTATTGGGATGTGTAGAGAAGTCTAGTATCTCATTCTGAGGTTAGATCTCTAAGAGGTAGTCAAGGCCCGAGCACATTAACATGTTGAATTGGAGCCAGGTTACTAAAAAATTTAAATAATAATATATAAATTAAGTAGATATATTAACTGTTTGCACTTGAGCTCTCTCTTCAAAATCTCTATAGGATAAGATATGAGACTTCTACTACTGCTTCTTGGGATGCACAAAGAAAGTTGAAGACCTCATCCTGAGGAGATCTCTAATAGGGACCAAATTCCGAGTCTATCAACAAATCCACTAAAGTTAACCTTTCACTCGAATCAATGAGTTTTTTTGTTAACTAGATATGTCTAACTACTTGAACTAAGGCTCCCTCTTTGAGGTCTCTGAGCTGACTCTCGGCTCTATTTGAGCACTAGCCAATTTCGTAATACAAGGTAATTGTTTCTCCACTTCTACTTGCCCAAACTTCTCTTGACATTGAGGAAAAGATTTGGCACATTCCATTCGGTGCGTTTCACAAGCAGACACCTCCTTTCTTCACATGATTCTTCCTTCAAGTTTTATTTTTCACCGCACACTGTTCTTTGTATTTCGCAAACAGACACTTCTTTCTACTTAAATCTCCCACCTACTTCCGCCAATTACTATTGTATCACTTCAATTTCCATTCCATCTATATACCTTTTAGGGAAGTCAGCGACATTGATGCTGCTGATATTCGACCAATCTCTAAAAGTTTAAAAGCTTCATCTTATGATATAATCATCACGTTTTCATGAGAACTTCTCTTGGCCGGTTAGTTATCGGTGACTGTGGTTTCGAGTTGGAAGCTAATGATTGGATTCAAAAAAGCGTAGGCCTCAGGCAATTTGCCTAAGAAAAACTCCGTAGTGGAACTGTTGGAAGGAAGATTTGGTCCTAAACTAGTCGAAAGGTATGTATCCAATGAGGCTGTCGTGACCAAATCTCGGGGTTGACCCAAACCGGTGGAGCACAGACTCAACTTATATGAGATTTATCACATGGAGAATGCCTTTCGAGCCTCGTATTAGCTAGTAGTCTTCCGAATGTGCGACTGATTAGTCCTTGGAAAACTCTTTATGAGGCCTACATGCTCGTGAGCTTCCATGCAAAACAGCAGGCTTCGCAGTGGCACCTAGTGCCGAGCGTTTGAAGAGATGGGCGGGACATTCGACAAAAATAGCTCGAACTGTTCATTCTTATTGATTCATTGATCCGTCGGTACGATTCTTGATGCCTTCCAGAAGCAGTTTGAGACATGGGAATAATCACAACTTGCATCTTCAAGATCAAGCGGTCGAAGTGAAAAATTTGCAATACCATCCAACTGTCAAATTGGACAGAACGACTCTCATTGAAAAACTTATGATCCGGCTGACTCTAGTAAAAAAATTGACCTAACTCAAAAAGAGTAGAGGAGACTGCACATCTATCTTGCTGATCCCCCTTTAAGCAATCAAATTAGTAGTCTATAATCGTTTTGAACGGACTCTTTATGCTCAGATGCCAGCGTTTGCGCGCGGATAGGGTCTAATGCATTTTACAATGCAGGTTAATTTGGTATTCCATGCGAGTTCTTCCTTCGCGCGAAAAGAATAATCGAATGGAGGACTTTCTTGTTTGAAATTTGCGAGAACGATGGCAGGTGACTTTTCGGTTGAGAACAGAATTGCACTTTCTTTGAGGCGAAAAACATCTCTCTGGCTGAAAGCAAGACGTGAGGATGGAAAAGCTTCGGGATGGACCCGGTGGGACTCGAAGCAAAACGAAACATAGCCTTTGTCTCCCTCTTTTTTTTCGATAGTGGCAAACGTTGACGCCCACGTAAAAGTGGTTTGCCTAGAGGTTGATGACGAAAGTCAATCTCAGCGTGGCCTATGCGTGGGGTTTTAAAGAAACAATTTGGCTTTGGTCCAGACCATACTCCCATTTCCATCGGCACGAGTCATTGATAATTATCCAAAAAAGTCTTAATCTATTATATATGTCAATTAAATTCTAAATTTTTTAATTTAGCCAATTGAATCTTAAACCTTTTGATTATTTGCTAATTAGTTATCCCGATCAATTTTGACTGAAAATCGCTGAATTGGATGCTAACCTCCTTGCATGACACGATCGGTGCTAACCTAAATTTTCAATTATTCTAAATTTGCAAGGTCTTGGGTTTTGATCTAGTCAACTCGATCGGGAATCGATGCTAATTATATGTCATGAATGGGGGATGCATGCTCTTACTTCAAAAATTATTCACATCAACACTGCTCATACCACATCACATGTCTACATCAGCCACTTCGAGCCAAAATTAATCGAAAATACTATATTAATAAATTATCAAAAGATAATTGAAAAGTTTATAATTAAATTGACATTTGTACGACAAATTTAAATTTTTTTTTGGTAATTTTCCTACATATATCTGCCAATACGAAAAAGTCATGGTCATTGTCGATTCGATCAAAGGACAGTCTAGAATGCTCCACACATAACGCATGAACTCCAACATGGAATTAATAGGGGTGCTACTTGGTCCATGCAAGTACTCCACACGAACACAATTTAATAGGACCCCCCTTGTTCGCTCATGCATCCGCTGCTCGTGACCCCGGTCATTGAGTTTTAAACTAGTATTGCATCGGAATTAGGATTCAGCGATCGTCTTTTTTGTGGTGGATCGATGAATCCGGGGTAAAGCTGAATTATCAACTTCTCAACATGTTTAGGGTCCATTCGTTTCACGGAAAATGACTTCCGGAAAAACGTTTTGAATTTTTGGTGTTCGTTTCACGGAAAATAAACTACTTAAGGAAAATGTTTTCCATCATTGGAAAAAACAACATTTAAAGTTGTGGAAAACATTTTCCACAACTTCTTCCAACTTGTTTCTTTTCACCAACATATTTTTGTTTTATTTTTATGCTTCTTTTTCTTTTTTCTTTTTTTCTTTTCTTTTTTTCTTTTCATCTTTCTTCCTTAGCCTTGGCCGGTCCCCAGCCACAACGGCGGCGACCGGCCGCAGCCGCGGCCGTGAGCTAGCTCGAGCTCCGCCCTGGGCCGAAGCCCGGCGAGCTCGGCTTCCCCAGATCGGGCTAGGCGGAGCCTCGCGGCTCGCTAGATCCCGGCGAGCTAAGTGGGGCTCGGGCCTTGCCGAGCCGGGCGGCGGAGCTCGGGCTCGCCCGGATCGCGAGCCCGAGCTCCACCGCGATCCGGCAAGCTCGTGGCTCGCCGAGTCCGGCGAACCTCCGGCGAGCTCGGGCGAGGCGAGCCACGCCTAGCTCATCGGATGCGGCGATCGGATCTTGGTCGGCCACCGGGCACGGGGCCATCGTCAAGTGTGCAGCAAAGCAAAGGAAGGAGGAAGGAGGAAGAAGAAGGAGGAGGAAAGAGGAAGGAAAAGAAAAAGGAAAAAATAAAAAGAAAAAATAAATAAAAATTTCGATTTTTTAAAAATATAAATAATTAAAAATTCAATTTTTAAAAAAATATAAAAATAAATAAAACTAATTTTTGGTCAATTAAAAATATTAAAATTCAATTCTTCAATAATTTTTCTCAAATAATTAAATTAGCTAACAAATTTTCTATTGAATATTTTCTCAAATAATTAAATTAGCTTAAAACGAACGGAAAATATTTTTTCCATTTTCGAAAAGTGCAGTGTTTAGTTCGATCTAATTTTCCTACAGGCACTTCAATATGGATTCAGTGCTCCTTTCAGCTGTAAAATATTTTAGAATTTAGTTTTTTCATGTTTAACACAGATGCATCAGGCACTTCAATATGGATTCAGTGCTCCTTTCAGCTGTAATGAATTCCTTAGATTTAGATCGTTAATTTTAACACAGATGCATCAGGCACTTCAATATGGATTCAGTGCTCCTTTCAGCTGTAATGAATTCATATAGGATTTAGTTTCTCGTTCATGTTTAACACAGATGCATCTTAACAAACGCTAAGCTAGACAAGCATTGTAATATACGCTCATATGCAGAAGACAGGTCAGTTAAAATTTGGGTCTGTGTCTCTGCCGCTCGATTCTGGGCAGTGGCAAGCCAGTCGAGGTTCAAGACCTTCTAACCTGAGACAGCTCTAGTCCTGATTTTGGGTAGGACTAATATAGTTCATTCAGTGTGCCCTCAAGGGTACATAATTCAACGCCCGGATTTGTTATTTAGTTTACAGTTCGAAAGAGGCCTTAAAAAAATCTTTGTAATGCTTCAGAACTCGATATATGCAGCGAAATTATTAAGCAAAGTATCGTATATACTCGGTATATAAATCCACATATACGATACGCCAACTGAAACTTATGAATAAGAGAAGAAAACCAAAAGATGATGATACAACCTTGGGAGCGGGAAGAGAAACATTGGAATGCCACTGAAAGACCAAAAGGAAAAAACAAAAGAAAAAAGCCAGTGACACATTCAAAATTTTTCTTGAGAGAGAGAGAGAGAGAGAGCCTGCCCTGTGATGTCACCCCAAATACAAGGCAAAAGTACCATTGTACAGCTACTTTTGGGACATCAATATTTCCATCTTGCCAGTTCGCTTGCGCATGATTGAGCAGAGACTCCCTTAAGTCATGTTTTAGTCTGGATTTTGACCGCTAGATAGGAGCCATCACCAATTGCCATGGCAGACGGAGCCCCTTGCGCTAACAGCTTGTTTGTATCCTCGATATACATGATTGCTGTTATTTGACAGTCGGATCTGTGTAGGAGATGCTCAAGATCTGGAATAGACCTTCAATGCCTTCCACAGCTGGGAAGAGGATAAAAGTCAACCAAGTATTTGAATCTTATCCTATCGATTTTTTCAACACAACCGAGCTCGACCGGGATTAAGAAGTGATTCAGACATCACCCACCCCTGGAACAAGAACAATTTCAATTTGTTAGATCCTATTAATAGTTTAGCTCTAGGCAAGAATTGTAAGGCGAGTTTTGGTTGTCCCAGTGAAGCTGGAAGAGCTATATGATGATAAAGTCATTCTCAGTTTTGACTGAGTGCTTGCCACACCAACGCTAGCACCAGGACAGAGCCGGGAGTGATACCAAGGCATGCATATACATATCAGAGGGAACAGGAAGCAGTTAAACCGTCTTTTTAAATAACATGAGGTGCAGATTCACTTGCCTGTTCTGCTGCTTTACTCTTAAAATGCCCATAAGAGGCCAACACCATCTCACAAGACTTGGCAATGCGATCCTCAAGGTTGGCAGCTGATACGGCAAGGTATGAGTAACTTGGTTCTTGCGGAGTCTCAGAAGATGACCAGCCTTTGTTTGATGAGTGTAGAAAATGCAGAAGCACATGAGCCTGAAGCAGAGATATGTACATAGTAAGACCCTCACGTGAAAAGACAGGCAAATTTACTCAGTGAAATGGAGTAAAGCAATGCAGGAAGCAACAGTGTCTCACATGGTAGGCTGCTTTAAGAACGTCATCTGGCTTTGCCTTTTCTTTCAGCAATGCAAACACTTTACCCTTGGATGGATTGTAAGTGACAATATATTTTTCTTGCTGTCATCAATCAAGATCAAATCCTTGCTTATTACAAAGGTAATACAGGAAAAAAGGAGGTATGCAAACACACAAACCCCCACACACGCACACAAAGTGAGGGAGAGAGAGGGAGAGAGAGAAGGGGGAGAGATATACCTCAAACAAAGGTGCTATGGCCAGATATGCACCTGCATCCTGAAAGGCATCCTTGAATCTTGGTCCTGTCAAATGAAAGAGCTCAGCTCAGACGTTTGAAGAAATAGGGTAAGTTCTTTCTTTCAATCTTCAAAATACGTACCAAGAACAATCGGTCTCTCCTTCAACCATGGAAAGGTAAATATACTTTCTTTCATGTTCCCTTCTCGCAAAGATGGGACTTGACCTGCATATTGAGCAACATATAATTAACTGTAAGACACGTATGCACCGTCCACATCATGACAGCTTACCATGGGGATGACCAGATCATTATCAGAAGAATGACTATAATGTCATCCATGCCACAAAGGAACACATTCTCACCTGTCTTGAGGAATGAATCCACAGCCACACTGAATCTTGCACGGTTCAATGTATGCAGAACCACAGACTTCACCTGCAAAAAACAAACAAGACATGGATCAAGAAATCAAACGTTGCACAAGAAAGCATTTTCCTTCAGTATCTCATCACCCTGTGAATGTGAAAAGGTGCTTTTGTGCGCATGAGAGAGAGTTTTGCAAACAAACCTCCTGATAGGAGCTGAAGATATATCCGCATGACAAAAGAGCAAATGTTCTAACCAACGAGGGATTCCTTTTAGAGATCATAATGCTCAAGCCAGTTCCCAACTGCAAAATGATACAAGACACGCACCAGTGATTATCATTTGTAAAATCCAAAATCCCCAATTCTTGAGTCTACAATGCAGACAGCAGTAAACAGTCAAAGTAAAATGCACCATTCTACCTGCCCACCCTCTTCTTTTTCCTGAGCTTTTTCACAAGCATAGCAATGACTGGAGTGGGACATTCAGAGTCGAAAAGAAATGAAAAGCAAAAAATAAGGAGGGAAGGAGGAAAACTGAACTCACATTATCACTCACACAAGTAATAACAACCTTTCTGTCATGAATTAAGCATGCACCACTTGCATATCAACCTTAAACCTTAATATGCATTATTAGAATTAAAAAAAAAAGAAGGAAATTTGACTGTCCAAGGACATATCCTCCATTAGAATCTTACAGAAACTTCAAGTAGCTTAAGATGAATGAAAAGAACATGCTTTCTAAGCATTCACATCAAGTTTCCATACCCATATCAGTCCCAAAAAGTCAAGAATAGTACATTCTCATTGATTTGTTGATGCGAACTAATGAAAGCTAACATATATTACATTAAAGAAACAGAACACTCCAAGGAAATAGAAGCCATAAATGAATTTTCAGGGTAGAAATAGCCAGTGAAGCATATTTGCAAAAGTAAGGGCAATGAACTAAAGATAGAAAACAAACGCTCCTCCAAGTAGATTTAACTCTTCTTCTTATGAAAAAGTAGATTTAACTACTAGCAACTCAAGAAGCTCTCTTTTAGACACTAACAGTATGCACATAGTTTAAGCATCTTTTATCCTTAAAGGGAAAGGAAAAGGATGCAGTGTTGATGCTATCTTGCCAATTTCTGTTACATAATGAGGTACAGTGATCAATATGCTCATAATGGGCATTTTAAACAAGTCGTCATACTACCAGATAAAAATTGATTTAAAATGCTTCGACTTAATTTCATTGTCAAAACTAACGTTAAAGAAAGTAATCGATCTCAGCTAGACAGTCAAAAGCAAGTTCACAGTGCACGCTATTTTCGCTGTGGGACCAATCTAAAAACTGGGGATCTTGTTAAAACCAATGCATCGGATCCTTATGTAGTGTAAACGTTAATCAAAGGAACAAATACATCTGTCTCAAATCTTTTAATACGTACCAAGTCCGCAAGATTGCCAACACATTCTCCCTTGGCAGTAACATCTCCGATATTTTCTCCTCTAGCAAAAGCTTTGTAAATTGGTGTCCGGGTAGATGTTGATGTTACGGCGGCAACATTCTGCATATTAAGTGCTAAGAAGTGAAGGGACTGAAAAGAAATTAAATCATGTCAAATATCTTATGAAGTATATCCAACCTTGACTACGTTGGCAGCACATGCTAAAGGAAGAAAAAGATGAGGCACAGCTGAAGTTGCCAACTCCAATCCAGCACCTAATTCCATTAGAAGATCCCCCGAAATGCGCAACTAAAATTTTCCAGCAATGCAAGAAGAAAATCAATATTTCCAGTAGAAAAGCCAGCACCTACTTATAGGCATAAAAAAATGCATGTTACCTGCTTTAGATCATAATCAAACTTCTTTCCTTGCCTTGCAAAAAGCATCTTCCCAACACGTCCAGCACCGTCCTACAGTTTCGGTGCAATTTTAACCGGTTAGTAGGAAAAGTAAATTGACAATCAAACTCCCAGATAAAGAAAGTCCCATTCATGTTTCTTTCCCTGAATTTAAAATAGTGCGACTCATTGGCACTGCAAGTCTCCAACGCCAATGCCTACTTTTTGCAACCAAGCTAACTAATCGGTGCAAAATCTAAAACAACGAGAATCAAACACCCTCAGTCAAACTTGTGTCGCTTCATACAGACAGGCATATAATTATTAATGGTCCAACTTCTAAGCAGAGAGCTGCATTGCCTAGTTCATCCAATCACCATGATATGTCACCTTTATCTAACTACTCAACAGAACCATCACCTTCACACTCTTCCATCTAAACAATCCCATTCACCATATGCATCTTCTATTCCAACACAAGGCACACGTGTTGTGCTAGTATTTGCAGCAGAAGGGGGTTCTCATATCATGCGCAACTCTTTGAAAATATTTTAATAAAATACTGGAAATAGCAACACTCCCAAGGAAAGAAAAGGGGAAAAATAGCCAGAATTACAATGGTACCATATCCATAGAATATCATGAACAGAGATTCAAGCTCTGGCTGAATTACCGTAATGCCAAAGATTAACCCCCCCTACCCCCTCCAACAGAAAAAAGGACAAAATAGAGATCGAAAGGAGGAAAAGAACCTAAGGTAAACTGGAAACATTATGTAATAAAGAAAATCAAGCAACTAAGCAAGTATTGATGTAACATTGAAGCAGTTTGCAGAACAGCCAAATTTACTTGGTATAAATATTAAGAACCTAGGGAAATGCTAAAGAAATCTTTATCAGCGGCACCATCAGGACTAAATGAATGCATGAGGCACCTTTATCACAGGGACTATCAAGAGTATTCGAAGGCGCATGCTACCATGGGTGCAATAACCAATTACAAATTCCACAGAAGATCTTGTAGGGCTTCCGCTTTAATGTCATTGACTAAATGATCACAGACTCATTCGGAAATATGCTAAACGGTCCTACCTTGAGAATCCAGTTAATAGCAACGGCACCAGAAGTAGCCGTGTTTTTTGAAATTCCGACAGAATTCAAAAGGGTCCGTGTAGTAAAAACTCCCATTGCTCCACCGAAGAAGTGCTGCAACAGACATAACTATGTTTGAGAGCCAGGGAGGATTAAAGTATGCGCCAGCATTTTGGAGCAATTTAATATGACCTGATCCAGGTGTACAGTACTACGAAGGAGGCTTCTTATTCCGCTAGAATGGGAGATTCGTAAGATTGTAGCAGTACCTTTAAAGCCCTCCATGTCATGTACGGCACGTATGAGGGGGTGACGCTATCAGGAAAACCATCTGGCACGACATAGGATCTTACAAATGACATGAACTCCTGAATCAAAACAAGCATGATAGTGAGGTTACAGAAAAACTCAGCCCATTTATTTTGAGCAGCAGGCAATTTATTGTTCATCTGATTGCATGAAGATTTATTAGCCAGTGAAAAGCTGAAGAAACACAATAAGTAAAACATCAAAGCAGGGGATGACCCGATTACAGCTTGTCCAATCAACCTGCAACAAGCAAGCAGCACCAAGAAACTTAGACAAGCTACCAAAGAACCAACTGAAAACCAAAATATTTCAGCATTAAATTTGATCTTGTGAAAAGAGCCAAGATCACGATAGTCTCCCTAATGCTTCATATACATTCATTGTTGAATTTGCATTCCATGTCCATCTCATCCCAGAAATGAGACGAGCCCCACAAATACACCCTACCACCTCACGTGTACAACTCATAATCAGGCAGATACACAGGTAAGCATTACGCGAGAAGTCGATCATCAACATGATAATTCCAAGCCTACCAAAGAAGAGAATCTGGATATCAGCATCCAAGACAAATCGTGGGCAAACCGAATCGAAATCGAAAGAAACAAACTAGCGAAAAAAACTCACTTCCTTTCACATAAAGAAGCAAACTTTCCAACTACAAGAACTCGGAGCAATCTCACTCCAAAAACTGAATATTTATCATCATCATCACCATAGCACAAGATGCATGTCACACATTGGCGCCTTCAAAAGTGCCCAATTCAACCGTACGCACCGACAGCAACACACGCACAAACACACATGCAACAATGCATCCTAAGCAGATCGACCAACACACCGAACCAAACCAATTTCTAAGGAGGAAAGGCGGAACTGACGTCAGCAGGGGATTGAGGGGACTGCAAGCCGACGGCGCGGAACGATCCCTTCCTGAACCTCCCGGAGGCGGACCCCTCGTCCTCGGCCACGTACTGCCACCTCCGCCCGTCGATCTCCTCGCAGCAGATCAGCCGCAGGCTGGACCCCACGAATTGCTCCCCCGCGAGCCCGACCCCGACGGCGGCCGCCAATTCCCGGCTCGTCTCCGCCGCGACCGGCGGAGGAGGGGCCGCGGCGGGAGCGGGGGCGGAGGCGAGGTTGGCACTGATGCGGAGGGTCTCGCGGACGAGGAGGCGGGCCTCCTGGGAGGAGGCGGAGGGGAGGGTCTGGGAAGTGGAGCCGGAGGGCGCCCTCTTGATCTTCATGGGCGCTAACTCTAGAGAGAGAAGCTCTGGAATTATAGAGAGAGAATGTGCAGAGGCTGGGACAGCAAGATGCAAAGAATAAATACAGAGAGCAACTTCGATGTTAACGAAGAAAAGGAATGGCGATGGAGGCAAGACGGTTGGGAGGTGACCTACGCGCGGACGACGCTCTTCTCACGCCTCCTTCTCCTTCTTCTTCTTCTTTTTTTGCATCGGTCCCCGACAAAAAACAGAGGGGACATCATCCTCGTGTCGTTCGTCTGATATGCCGGTTGAATTCGGAAACCGAATCGATCCGGACGTGATCGAATAACCTTGATCGCTTCACCGACGTTTGTTCATTTTTTTTATTTTTGATGCCGTGCCGCTTTCGTTCGTGTCTTTTTTTATTATTATTGTTGTTATGAAGATTTCGCTTTTCTTACGGGGATAAAAAGTGGATGGTTAGGGTGTTAACGGTTCGATTCGATTCGATTCGGTTTTTTAAAAAATCGAACCAAAACCAAATGAGATCCGAACCGAAATTTGGGTTCGGATCGATTCGGTTTTTCAGTATTTGATTTTTAGCTTTTAATTTTTGGTTTTTGCATTAGTTTTTTTTTTTTTTGTTTTATTTTTCTGTTTTATATATTTTTAGTTTTCCAAAAATAAAATTTCTTATCGGTTTGTTGGTTTGGTTCGATTAACCGGTTAAAACCGAACCGATAAAAAAATTTCGATTTTTAATTAAGCAAGATCGAATAAAAACCGAATTAAAAATCGAATTTTTCGGTTCGGTTCGATTCAGTTTTCGGTTTGGTTTTTGACATTCTATTTATCGGGATGGTCGGGCCGATTCCAAAATTTTTGGATTTGGGAGTTGCGGGATCGATTTCCGAATTTGAGTCGAGTCTAAAGGATGACTTGTGTTTCATCATGAAATTTCTACTTTTTCTTTTTTTCGAGAATTAAATTTGAAAGATTTTTGGAAGAATTAGGAATTGGGTGGTCCTGCTCCTGATTCCGAAATTCTTCTGTCGGGAGTCATAGGGGCTTGGATCCCAATTCTTAGCCAAGAACGGACTGATCTGAAAATTAATTGCACAAATTATATTTTATTAATAAATAAATACTCTTTTTCACCCAAAATAGAAAGAGTGAAAGGTTCCGGAGAATCAAGAATTAACCGGATCAATTCCTAATTTCAGAATTATAAAACCGGGAGTCACACGGTTGATTCCCGATTTCAAAGATCTGAAACCAAAAGTCACATGGTCGGTTCCCATTTAATCGTGGGTGGAACCACTAGATTGAATTATTAGATTAATTTTTGCTTTTTTTTTTGTAGAGAGAGAAGGCAAAAAAGAAGGGAGAGCGACATGCAATGCAACGCCGCACAAGTTGTTCGGAGGGGCCCACCTCACTAGCGAGGAGCAAAAAGCAAAGCTGCATCTCCTTCCTTAGATTTTTTTGTCTTGAGACTGGAAGGGGAGGTGATAGAGTGACGCGCGGGTGCACCGGAGGCGGCGCACCTGGGGATCAGGGCGATGGGGCCCCGGACACGTGGCGGGGAGCATGGGCATCTCTCCCCACTTGCGATCTCGGATTTCCCTTCATTCCTTCCTTCCATCTGACGGTGGTGCAGTGCGGACGAGAACGAGGTTGTCGTGTTTGTGATTGAGAAATCGGTCTCATCATCATCCTTGTCGCCTTGAGGGGTGGGGGAAAACACAGAGTTTTTCCTTCATACTCTTTTTCTTCTTTTTTTGTCTTTTATTTATAAAGTCAAGACATATATGATTGATGGAATTATCATGTCAATTGCGAATTATTCTGCTTCACGCTTCAATTCGTATTCTATAATTATTGAAAGAATCACAATCTCGTGAATTTAATCATGCTTATCCATATTATGATGTTTCCATCTTTCACTTGTTAACAATTCTCTTTTTATTAGCATTATGATGGGTGACCCAATGTTAGGTAACCCGAATACCCAGTGGGTAATCCATCTCAAGCTATTGGACCTTTGAAAGTTTGAATTTACTTGATACTCATATATCATAAAATTCCACAATAGTAATTTGATTATGATGTGTTATTATTTATAAACTTAAGTATGTTCTTAAACTGTTTTATCTGTACTTTGAAACGTAATATTAAAGGGTATTCTCTCATGAGTAGGAAAGATAAAGATATACCCAAAAATTAAATAACTTTCTCATATGAAAAGGGTAGACTCTAATGTAACTTCTGATAGCCCGGTATAATAGCCGTCTACGCTAGTAAAGGTGGGAGAGGGAGGTGAAAGCGCTCCTACTAGACTGACTCGTGCTTTGCATAATATCTTTCCACCGACTTGTTGACTTAATATTTCAACCATTGTGCGAAGATGACTACTATAGTAATTTGATTATGATGTGCTATTATTTAAGCTAACGTCACGTGTCTACATGATAAGTTCGCTTTTTCTAGTGAGTGAAAGTCCAAGAATAGTAAAATGGTGAGTGTAAAGGGAATACCTTTAAATGGTCGGGGTCCATTATAGCATAATTGCAGCATATCTCATATGGAGAGTCTTCTTAGCTATTAGCTTCTTAGTGTGGTTATAGTAATAGTCTCACCAACTTTAGGCTTTTGCTTTGAGAGCTATGCATTGTAATTATGAATCAATCTAAATATTCCGTAGCAAGGCATGAGAGTCATGTTAATACCCAAAAGGGGCCAGCAGGACTGATCGCCCCTACACGTCCTTTTTACCAATGAAAGAGTCGTACAAGAGAATGAACTTTCAAGTACATTCTAAATGGCTAAATCAGCTTTAAAAATGTTGAGATTTCATCCATCCCGCGCCCTTTCACCAATGCTTAGGTAACTGTTACAAAATTACTAAAACATATTAATCGAATTGCTAAATCAATTTTATTTTATTTTTTTTATTTTGTAACAAGAAGAGATTCACCGGAGCAATTTATATGCGACAAGTATGAAAACACAGTTACCAGATAAGGTTATGTAAGAATATATTCATATAGATAAGCATTAGCTTCAGGTGGGCCTTCTCATCACCTCAATTTTGACGTGTCCAAGGTCAAGCTTTTGTTTTTCTCTATCTTTTAAATAATTCATTTTTCTCATTTCTCCTTAGTAAGTTACTTTGTGCTATACATATATATAATGCATATACATATTTGAATAAGTATATTGAAAGTTATAAAACTTGCCATAAAAATACAATTGAGTCGTAAAACTTATATACAATCAAGTTATAAAATTTGTAAAATTGGTGCAACGAGTCATTTCGCTAACTCTATTCAATTAGGCTAATAAGAAAGTTTGACATGACTTTATGCCAATAGTGTGTCTCAAACTTTTTTTGTATCACCAAAGACCTTTACCTTGTCCATTAAAACATAAGTACTTAAAATTTTTCAATTCTATTTAGGGATATTTGTCATCTTGGTATAAGTTAAAAAGATTACAATATTTGTGTATAGTGGGCAAGTTGCAACAAAAAAAAGTTTAGTATATTTATATCATAGTAGACAAAGTTTGGGGTTTTTGTAGTGTTAACTATTTTTAGAAAATAGTTTCTTTCTCCTATGTGACATGAAAATATGATGCCAAAATGACGTTGTCTTTTTGCCATTTTATTGTCACATGGAAGAGAACATATATTTTATAAAGAAAAAGCTTTCCATTAGTCAAGTTAGATGGAATTAACAGAATGACTCGATTGTACAAATTTGACAAGTTTTTACAATTTGATTTCACTTTTCATGGGTTGTATGACTTGATTCGCACTTTCATAACAAGTTTTATGGCTTCCATTGTACTTTTTTCTATTTATTTATTAGGAAAAACTTTAGAATGCATTGAATATGTCATAAAAAAAAGTAATAATATTCGCTTGAAGGCGTTTTATTATTACCTCAACGTAATTGTATTATTATGACCTAAGTAGCATTGACACTAACACGCGATATAGGATACGACACGACACGACACGACACGCCGATACATCGTTTCTAAAAAAATAGAGAATTCCGACACGTTGGGACGCATTGTATATTAAATATTATTTTTATATATACATAATAAATTATTATTTTTATGATTATTTTAATCAAATTAATTTGATTCAAATAAATAAATAATGAAAAAAATCTAGAATGAATTTACACTAAAAATATTAATCCACCATTCATTAATATCATCTATTGTTTCAATTTGACAAATTTAACTTCATTCCAATAATTCATAAAATTTGGAGAAAAAATAAGCAATTCACATTCTAGACTTGCATGTTAAACGTATTGGAAGAGAAGAAAAAAAAACTTTGGAGGTGAATTATATATCATGAAAAGTGAGAATCTAATGAGAAGAGAATATTAAGTTTTTTTTTTTCTTTCCTTATTTATTATTTATTATTTATTATTTATTATTTTATATATATATTTTTGATCTCTCATTTATTGGAAATTTTTAAAATTGACTTTACGTGTCGAAAATTCACATATCGTAATTTCGAATCGAGTGTCGAAGAGTGTCGGGAAAGTTGATCGGGTGTCGATTTTCCGACACGTGTTGATCGAGTATCGGAGAGTATCGAAAGATCGGACAATGTCGAAGTATCCGACACGACACGATGACTCTCGGAAAGTGTCGATGTTTCATAGATTAGGACTACTCAATCTCCAAAATTCCAAACTCTAAAACAAAAGAAATTAAAACAAAAGCCAAAAAGCGAGAGAAAGAGAAAAAGACAGTCTCTAGACTCCCCGTTCGGCGCCAAAGAGAGCGGTGGGGAGATCGCCGGCCGACTCCAGTCTCGAACTACTCGGCAGTCGGCACCGACCTCCATCGAATCACCTCTCCAGAGCACGACATTCTGCTCGACCCATTAACCATTTCGACAGCAAGAAGAAACTCTCCCGGTGAAAACCCAGTTGCCCGATCTCTCCGTCGCGTTAAGATCCCGAGCTCTCTCGTTTCGCCGGCTCCGCGGTTGGCTCCAGAATCACAGCCCCATGGAAACTGCCGACAAAGCCGACGAACCCATCTACACTGTAAGCTTTGATTTTCTCGTACGGTTCCTTTATGTCGCGGTTCTTTTGGGGGTGATTGGGGGTAGGTCGAGAATGCATGTCGCGTGGCGTTTTCTGTGCCTGTCGAGCTCAAAGTGACTCATTCGATTGGGAAGTTTGAATTTTGATGCTGGGTCTTGTATCATGGCGGCAAAATGACCCGACCCAATTAGGGATGATTCCTGTTTTGTTGGAACTTGGAAGTACGGGCGTTGTCGCCCACATGCTCGATGAAATGTCTACGTGAAAATCCGGTTCTGATTTTCCTGTTAGTTGCACGGGAATCTTCAGCAGCGGTGGTCTGTATTGATCATCGACTGTTGAGACATGTATTTCGTTCTTCATGACTTTGGAGAAAACTCTTGTTTATCAGCTGTTGGAGGTGGGCATTTTATATGCCCATTGAGACGACAAGTTGCATTAAAGCGAGACGTAGAGGGTGCAAACTGCAATGTGTATAAATAACTTAATGAGGACGAGCTTTGTGTGTTCATGTGCTAACATCATATGCTCAAGTTGTTTGATTGATGACACTAGATTGATGCATATGTGCTGGCTAATGTACTCTTCTTGATGGTCAGGGTTCTCCGAAGATGGCCGGAACAGTCAACTGGGGTACGGCGACTGTTGTTGGAGTGTTTGCTGGCATGTTATATGGAGGTGGCAAGGAGGCAGCTGGTTCTGTTGTAAGTTTTCCTTAGCAAGAGATGTCCTTCTCGAGTCAATCTAGCACTGTCTTTAACAGTTCCATCTGTCTGGCCTTACTGATTACGTGGTAATAGAGATATACCTGTTATGCTGTGCAAAATCATATATTCTTCAGTGGTTGAGATTATTATTCTTGAAAGGCATTTGGTGGGGCATGTTTTCCTCTTTGTTTTAGAGCTATGATAAGGTGATCAATGAAACAGTAATGAAGTGAAGGCATAAAATCACCATTAATTCAGCAAGAAATATTTGTTGTCTGATAATTCCTAAGTGCTGTATCGAAAGTTCATTCCAGAACCATCAGTACCCCTTAGGTAAAAGAACAGGGAAATGAAGGGACTTTGTTGTGGGCTTTTTTCCCAATTGCACATACATTCCTTCATTTTTTGGCTGATAAGAAAGATGCCCACATTTAGTTTCAATTGCGTCCTTATCTAGTCACCAAATGATGCAGAGTGTATTCTTTTACTGGAATTTTAGTGCTCCAACCTGTGTTTGTACTTCCTGTTTAACATGCTTTTTCATACTTTGTGGCCAACCATTTTGAATTTAGGTAAACTGAGACCCTTCTACCAATAATTCATGAAGTATGGCATGTGGTTCAGTGTAATTCTATCACACACTGATGGTGGTAAAAGACTTTGCTATGTTTTGCAGAGCAAGGATGCTGAAGTCATGTTGAAACTTGGGAGCACACCTGACAAGCGTGAGCAGTATCGACTAATGAGGGATGCAATGGAGAAAAGGTTCATTCGAGTTACACGTGGCTCCATCATTGGTGGAGTGCGCCTTGGGGTGTTTACTGCTGCATTTTATGGGTTGCAAAATCTGCTAGCTGAGAAACGAGGAGTTCATGATGTTTTTAACATAGCTGGAGCTGGTTCGGCCACTGCTGCAACCTTTGGTTTGATCTGTAAGACATTATTTCCCATCTTCATGATTTTGTCTTTTAGCTGTTATGCAATGGCCTACTAAATCGATGTATCACAATTTTGGACTTATGCTGTTAAATAACTGATCCTACATGGAAAAAGAGTTACTTTTCTGAACGTTACTTTGTGTTAGTACCAGGATCACTAAAGTGGCGTGCAAGGAATGTTGCTCTTGGTGCAGCTCTTGGGGCTGCAGTTTGCTTTCCGCTTGGTAAGTATGACAATGGGCCCGTGTCAGAAAAACTTCAATAAAAGCTTGATTGTATTCTGAGATTCTTTAGAGTCAGCACGATGTCCTGTTCAAGTTCAAATTAGTGAGTTAAGAAACAAGATATCCAAGGGGGTTTGCAGGATAGAATATCTAAGCAGAATGATCTGAAAATGTTGCTGATTTGTTAATCAGTCTGTAGGTCTTACAGCACTGCTGCTTTTCACGAGGCACAAACTCAAACTTGATATGAAAATGTGAAATAAGACCTGATTCTTTTTTTTTTTCCTGACTCGACATCTTATTTGGGGTATGGTGTTCTTATGTGCAGGTTGGCTCCATTTGAAGCTGGTGGAGAAAGCAAATGAAGGGAGTTTGGCTGCTTCCCGTGATACGGATCAAAGGGAAGGGGCAAGGAGTGGTGTCGGGGCTGCAATTGATAGGCTTGAAGGGAACTTGAGCAAATAAACGAACTAACCATGGCCTCTGAGTTTGCCAATAGCCTCTTTCCGAGCCGTGTTCGTGGTCACCAGTTCAGAAGATGGCCAAGCCCAAAAAAAGAAGAAAATAATAAGAGAGAGAGGTAGCTAGACAGAAAAGAAATTAATGCTTGTTTTCGCGTTGTGCAGAAAGATCCCTTTGATGTACAATAGTAGTTTTCTGAGCTCGGTTCGTCTCTCCATACATCATTATCCAATTTTGTTTGCCCTAGTCCAGTTTATCTCTAACCATGTGTGGGGGCACGAAAACTCCCTGTTTTGGGACTTATTCATAATTTGCAAAACTACCATTTTTGATTGTCCTAATCACTAGCTAAATATGAATGTGTAAAGAAGACAATTTTCCAACTACTTTGGTTGTACTCATTAATCAACTAGCTAACATGAGGTGTTTGAGTTACATTATTCTCATATATTGTCGATATTTCCGGCATTCCTTCTATCCCTGCCGACATCGTTATCAATATCTTATGATTCTTGATTCGCATCTTACGATGGGATTTGATCAATGTTTAATAGCACGCATTTATTTTGCAAATCTAATGAAGTACTGTGCCGTAAGCGTCTCTATCGATTCACCATTGAATGTGCCGATTCGATATCAATATTATCAATTTATAAATTATCATACTTTCCACGTCAAATCGAGTAGGTTATACCCTATATGACAGTGTAGTAGTATATTCTTGGATAGCTTCTCAACAATATAGGTGATAATTTGTAAATTACAAACCGGCTCCAGATGATAGGGCAGACCTTTCTATGTCCGTATAAACATAATACTTCTAAAAAAATAATGTGCTACAAACTTTTATGTTATGCTTAACGTATATTTGAAATTATCTTTTCCTTTGTGCACCCTCGTCCACCGCTTTCATCGCCCTCAAAGCCTTTCCTTCACCACGATTATGGCTGCTGCTGCTGCCGCCGCCACCGAACCTTCCCTTCCACTAAATTCTGCCATTATCAACATCTCCATGTCCCATGGCGATTAGAGACGTTATGTGGGGGACAATATCGAGTAGGACGACATTAATTAGAGGGAAGATGTGAACTATCCTCAAAGCTCGAAGCAAATGTCGCTCCTCTTCTCCATCACCGGGCGAGAGAGAGGGTTCCATGGATAACAAATGTCAAACTCTACAAGAGACACTGAGAGCAGTGATCTTCGTCCGTTTTCGGTACATAAGTGTCGAACTGATGAAGTTGACCTGGCCACAACATGCTGCAAAAGAGCAATCTTCAGCTTGTCTTTATCACTTGTGCTCCGAATCCTCGAGCGAACACAGGCTAGAACACGGCCAAAGAGGGCCATTCTGGGAACACCGAAATGGGCCGGGCAGAAACTGGACGCCGGTGACCTAGGGATAGCTCTACGAATAGAGGATCGCTGGGGACCGGATTGGGAAGGCATAGACGGACCACAAGTGGACTGGACGCTCACCGTTCAGGCCTTAGGCTGTGCAAACGGTGGATGCCCAAACAGCGGCCGTCCAGCCCACTTTTGAGCCTTTTAAGTCCCTTATTCTCAAATTATCTCCAAGGGATTTGCAGTCACCATGGAAATTCCATTTTCCCTAAGATTAGTATCTTCCTTAGAAAGGAAAGAAATAGCAAAATCTCATAGATTACGAGCAATTCATTCCATATTTCCTTTTTTCGAGGACAAATTTTCAACATGCCCCGACAATCCTAAAACGTTTTTACAAATTATCCTCAAGGTATTTTAACTGTTATGCGATGGCCTACTAAATCAATGTATCACAATTTGGACTGATACTGTTAAACAACTGATCCTAAGTGGAAAAAGAGTTACTTTTCCGAACTTTACTTTGTGTTCACGATCATTGAAGTGGCATGCAAGGAATGTCGCTCTTGGTGCGGCTCTTGGAGCTGCGGTTTACTTTGAGTTCACATGTCCCGCACTTGAACTGGCCATTGCAAATCTCTCGTTTGCCAAAATGCTTTCAGTATCACTCGAAGACCGATGACCCAAAATATGGTCAACTTTAAAAATGTCTCCCGTCTATTTAGTTTTCTCGTATTTTTGCCATACTTTCAAAATGAACTTATTTTACGTACTAATGAATTGAAGCGTGTCGATTCGTGATATGACACCCGCATTGCAGGTATGAAACCGACATTGCTAGATACTTGTTTACCATTTTCTATTAAAAAAAGGCTTACATGAAATTTTTTGGAATCCATAATAAACAATAAAAAAAAATTAAGTACAAATAGAATGGCGCGAGATGACGAGACAACGCTATTAAGAAAGAGATGCTAATAGGAATTGAAAGGATGAGGATAAGTGAATAGATATGTAGATATTTAAAATATGGCTGAGAATTCTTATTTCATCAAAATTATGATGAACCGATTCATACCATCATCTTTCTCTCTCATACATTCACATAAGAGGTTTTCTCCCTAATTTTGTAGTAGGGTTCCATGGTAAACAGACATCATACTGTGTGGTTTTTTCATTGAACCTACAAGGACCAGTGGGAAAGATCTTCCAAGCACATGTGGTGCAATGATCACTGTCCCTGCTTTGCACATATATATCAAACTTGTGAAAATTATTTGGCCATGCAAAGCTACAAAAAAATAAAGTATTCCCAAACAAACTGGGTCTGAATTTGAATTCCCAGTTGCTCGTGCTCGTTATATAATGGATCCCGAGATCGTCATCTTTGGATTGACAATGAGCTGTTAGAGTTGTTCCAGCTGGCAAACTGTTATAAATTATAACATGCGTTTTGCCCCAAACATCTTCCACACAACTTATGAGCAACAAAGAACAAACAAATATGAGTTTAGCTAATGAATTCATCATTGTGAGATATCTTTGCTCCAATTCTCAACATCATTAGCTATATAAAGAAGAAGGATGGAGGATATCAGCTCTCGCCAACTTGTTACCTTTAAATTTTGTACCTTTTTTCTAGAATAAGGATTGCCTTTTATGTTTTTTCCTTTTTTACATTGGTATAAGAATTGCCATATAAACATCTCTTATCATGAAGTTTAATGTGGCCAACCGGCAATAGCCCTATTTTAATTAGTGTTCCTTTTAATTGGGATAATAATTGCCACATTACCTTTTATATTGTTGCTTTTTCACACTAGTATAAGAATTGCCAGATAAACATCTCTTATTACCAAGTATGATATCTTATGTAGAGATTGATTATGGTAGTTCTGGAAATCTCTAGGATTTTTCTTTAATTTTATGCCATATCTTTTACAACTAGAGAAGCCAGCTGCCATTTGGCTAGATACCATGAAGAGAAGGCAATTTTCCAGTAAATTTTGGTTTAAGATTAATCAGCCAACTTAGCTAGGAACAGATATTTCCCCTTAAACGACATCATACTCATTACGATTGTCATTATTTCCAGGCTTCTTTATACCCCTGCCGACATTTAATAATAACTTATGGAAATTTGGCATTTGGCTGGATAACACAAAGAGGGAAAGAGAAGAGGCATAAAGAAGTTGTCTTTCTCCCCTAAGCATATGCTAATGCTACTTAACCTTTTTATGTCTTATGGAATTATGGATAAAGTAACCTTTTGTAGAGGGTCAATTTGCACGCGCATTTGGCTCACAGAAATCTGGTGCATACGAGAAATTAGAACCGTTCACCAAGAGGATTGTATATTATTTATGATAGACCATATTGGTTTTTAATAAAGGTGTCAAACGGGTGGGTCGGGTCGGGTTTGGGTCGGGTCGGGTTTGGGTCGGGTCATTAATGGGTCGACCCAAATTAACCAATTAACCCATTTATGACCCATTTATGTCTAATGTAAATTTTTCGACCCATACCTGACCCGACCCATACCCGACCCATACCCGACCCGACCCATATTAATAAAATAGTTTCATATTTAATCAAATTTAGAAAAACTTATTCTTATGTTTTTTTTTAAAGATTATATTACTAAAAAACTTTCAAGCAATACAAATCCAATCAATAATTTTTCAATTTTTTATAATTTTTCAAAAAAATTAAAAATTAAAAATGTTTATACAACACAAATTTAATGGACAATTTTTATAATTTTTAAAATAATTATTTTAAAAAATCGAATTTTAATTATTTTAATTTTTTAAAAATTAAAATTTTAATTATTTTTATATTTATTTTTTAAATATAATTTTTAATTTTTAATTTTTAATTTTTAATTTTCTTTTTTCTTTTTTGTTCTTCTTCTTCTTTGGCCGGCCGTCGGCCACGACGACGGTTGGCGGCTCGCCGATGCCGGCGAGCTCCCGGTTCGCCGATGCCGGTGAGCTCGCGGTTCGCCAGATCTGGCGAGGTCGAGGCTCGCCGGCGTTGGGCAAGCTCGAGCTTGCCTCTCATCGGATCTAGCGAGGCTCGAGCCTCGTCGGACGTCGGCGAGGCCTCCGCCTCTCTAGATTTGGCGAGTTCGAGGCTCGCGGCGTCGGGCGAGCTCGAGCTTGCCCCTCGCCGGATCTGGCGAGGCTCGAGCCTTGCCCGACGCCGGCGAGTTCGAGTCTTGCCGGATCGGTGAGGCTCGAGCCTCGCCAGATCCAGCGAGCTCGAGGCTCGCCTGGCCGATCGCCGCCATCGCCGTGCCGCGACCGGAGGAAGAAGAAAGAAAGAAAAAAATTAAAAATTAAAATAAAAAAATAAAATAAAAATAAAAAAATTATAATTTCGGTTTTTATAAAAAAAAATTGTAAAGTTAAAGAGAGAAGAGAGAGATGGTGAGGTTTTGAGTAAAAATAAATGGGTTCATTTTTAATGGGTTGATAAATGGGTCTTAAATGGGTCAGAGAGCTGACCCATTTAAGACCCATATATCTTAGTCTTGACCCATTAAAACCCATTATAGGTGCTTTAGGAAATAAAACTTGACCTATTAACGACCCATTTAACCATAAATGGGTCAATGACCCATTTTGACACCTCTAGTTTTTAAGTCCTTTTTTATGGTACTAAGGTAATTTAAGCAAAGTAATCATAGTTGTTAAATCAAGATACATATCGTGAACCAAAAGTTTAAACTCATGAATCATGAAGATAATCGGAATCACTGCACAATCTCATTTTGATTTTGTCAAAAAATTAATTATGTAGTGGCTCTTAATTATTTGATTTGCCATCAATTTTAGTGCTTATGCTAATAGTGGAGTGTAGTGCCATTATTGAAAATGGACTAATTAGTGTAATATGGCCTTTTTCTTTTTCTTTTTTTTTTTTTATCTGCGAGGTAAGATTTGCAATTTCTGATGCAATCGGAATGACGATTATCTAATGTTCTAAGACATAGCAGTGATGATTCTCTTTTCGTAAGGCTATGCGAAGGTCCTTTATCGTGCGTGCAAAATGCCACATACGTCAGTCATTTTCATTGATGAATTCCAACCATAAATAGGGAGTTTTCACCGTGCATTGTCTGAAGAAGCGAGGTTAAGAAACCTTATTTGATGTCGAGGTTAAGAAAGTGATTATTCCTCTCACATGTCCCGCACTTGAACTGGCCATTGCAAATCTCTCGTTTGCCAAAATGCTTTCGGTATCACTCGAAGACCGATGACCCAAAATATGGTCAACTTTAAAAATGTCTCCCGTCTATTTAGTTTTCTCGTATTTTTGCCATACTTTCAAAATGAACTTATTTTACGTACTAATGAATTGAAGCGTGTTGATTCGTGATATGACACCCGCATTGCAGGTATGAAACCGACATTGCTTGATACTTGTTTACCATTTTCTATTAAAAAAGGCTTACATTGAAATTTTTTGGAATCGATAATAAACAATAAAAAAAATTAAGTACAGATAGAATGACATGAGATGACGAGACAACGCTATAAAGAAAGAGATGCTAATAGGAATTGAAAGGATGAGGATGAGGAGAAGTGTATAGATATGTAGATATTTAAAATATGGCTAAGAATTCTTATTTCATCAAAACTTTGATGAACCAATTCATAACATCATCTTTCTCTCTCATACATTCACATAAGGGGTTTTCTCCCTAATTTTGTAGTAGGGTTCCATGGTAAACAGACATCATACTGTGAGGTTTTTTCATTGAACCTGCAAGGACCTGTGGGAAAGATCTTCCAAGCACACGTGGTGCAAAGATCACCGTCCCTGCTTTGCACATATATATCAAACCAGTGAAAATTATTCGGCCATGCAAAGCTACAAAAAAATTAAGTTTCCCCAATCAAACTAGGTCTGAATTTGAATTCCCAGCTACTCGTGCTCGTTATATCATGGATCCCGAGATCGTCTTCTTTGGATTTACAATGAACTGTTAGAGTTGTTCCAGCTGGCAAACTGTTATAAATTATAACATGCGTTTTGCCCCAAACATCTTCCACACAACTTATGAGCAACAAAGAACAAACAAATATGAGTTTAGCTGATGAATTCATCATTGTGAGATATCTTTGCTCCAATTCTCAACATCATTAGCTATATAAAGAAGAAGGATGGAGGATATCAGCTCTCGCCAACTGGTTACCTTTAAATTTTGTACCTTTTTTCTAGAATAAGGATTGCCTTTTATGTTTTTTCCTTTTTTACATTGGTATAAGAATTGCCATATAAACATCTCTTATTATGAAGTTTAATGTGGCCAACCGGCAATAGCCCTATTTTTAATTAGTGTTCCTTTTAATTGGGATAATAATTGCCACATTACCTTTTATATTGTTGCTTTTTCACACTGGTATAAGAATTGCCAGATAAACATCTCTTATTACCAAGTATGATATTTTATGTAGAGATTGATTATGGTAGTTCTGGAAATCTCTAGGATTTCTCTTTAATTTTATGCCATATCTTTTGCAACTAGAGAAGCCAGCTGCCATTTAGCTAGATACCATGAAGAGAAGGCAATTTTCCTGTAAATTTTGGTTTAAGATTAATCAGCCAACTTAGCTAGGAACAGATGTTTCCCCTTAAACGACATCATACTCATTACGATTGTCATTATTTCCAGGCTTCTTTATACCCCTGCGGACATTGTTATCAATATCATTTGATTCTCGACTCTCATTCAAAATTTAAACAATTTTATCTATCTGGCGCATTTGTAAAATTTTTTTGTGGATCGCCATTAAATTCTACAAATTTGACATTTGCTATGAATTTCTAAATTATACATCTTACCCGTCAGTTGGAGTAGGTTTATCCTATTTCATGGTGTATTAGTATAAATATTTTTATACAGCTTCTCAACAATATCGATGATAATTTGTAAATTACTTACTGGCTGTAAATGATACGGCACGTGACCTTTTCATGTACGTAAAAAAGAAAAAATTATGTTATGCTTATCATGTACTTGAATATTAAGTTATATTTCGCTTCGAAATTGCCTTGAAAACCTCTCCTTCACGGCCGCCGCCGTCGGCGCCAGCACTACTGAACCTTTCGCTTAATTTCACATCTCCTTGTCTTGTGGCAATCAGAGACAAAACATGCAGCGATGATTGCATGGGTAAAAATTATTGAACTCTCGTGAGAGGGTCAGTGCAACGATATTGATCCTTGTTATGTAATGTGTCAAACCGATGAAATTGACCTGGTCATGACATGCCACAAAAGAATAAGGTCATGCAGAGGAAATATGCAAATTACTATATGGAATTTAAAGGGTGGTGCAAATTGGGTGACCAGATTAAGATTATGCAATGATACTGATCTAAACCTAATATTTAAAAAGAAATAACATGATAATGCAATCAAACCGAGATCGCATCAAATATCCGTATCAAAATAAACTATAAAATATGCAAGTCGAGACACCAATTGCAGTATATTCATAAGAAGACATTAAACCAAAGTCGAATGCAAAGGAAGCATTTTCGATAAATTGTTTTACCTCACTTTGATATCTTTTCCTTTAATTTTTACTTTTTATTTTATTTTAAAAAAATTGAATTTTAATTAATTTTTTCTTTTCTTTCCTTTTCTTTTCCTTCTTCTTTTGTTGGTTGTCAACCACAAGTGAGCTCCAGCCTCGTTGGCTGCCTTGCTAGAGGTCGGCAAGGTTTTAACGACCTCAGGTGAGGCTCGAGCCTCATCCAGCTCACTGGCTTGCTAGCCTGTAACGATGCTCAAGCAAAAAATTATTGAAAATAGTGTATGGAAGAAAATATGTTCCTTATTATTTTTCAAAAACGCTACATTTTCCGTGAAACGAATGAAATTTTATTAGACTGAATCAAAGCCCAAATTGGCTAAACCCAACTCAAGCTTAGTCTCACTTCAAAACCAAAGCCAAGCCCAAATTCCTAGAGTTCAAGCTTAGTCCTCTTGTTCTTTCTTCCTTCTCGTTTCTTCGTGGTTTTCCTCCACGCTGAGTTCACCACCGTTCCCAAACCCATTTCATATCGGACCCAAGAACCACAACACTCAAACCACCAACGAGTATTTACCCCGCCCGCGATTGAGGTTTCTCGTTTCTAGGCTTCGGCCACGAAGAAAGGAGGGAGGGAGAGCTAGCGATATAAACAGAAAAGAATCGTAAATACAAATAGAAGGACACAAAACGAGGAGGCTGCACCGTAAAGAGAGGGATGCCAATCAAAATCCAAACAATTAGGATATTAGAAGAGAAACACACATATGCGTGTATTAATTTAAGAGATAACGAAGATTGTTCTTATTGCAATTGTAACATAATCTTCCTCCATCGTACAATCACATAAGAGGTTTCCTCGCTAATTGCATGGGAGCTTTCCATGGGTAACAAAAATCGATCCCTCTAGTCTCATTCAGCTTACAAGGACCATTGGGAAAGACCGTCCAAATACACTCAGTGCAATCGTCCCTGTTTTCATCATATATGTCAAATCGATGAAATTCATTGGGCCATGCAAAGCTACAAAAGAACAACGTCGTCTTAAAGAAATTGGGTTTAAATTTGAATCCCCAGGCTTTGGTGCTCGTTATGGTATGGTCTCCGAGATCGTCGTTTTTGGATTTGCAATGAACTGTTAGTGTAGTTGCAGCAGACAAATTGTTGTTGATTTCGACATATGTCTTGCTGAAAATATTTGCTGCACAACCAGTTACAAGTAAAGAACAAATAAATAAGCACTTAGCTGATGAGTTCTTCATTGTGGAGTACATGGCTCCAATATCAAACATCATTCTAGTATTTAAAGATGGAGAGTGGGCTTGCCACTTGGCAACAATCATATTACCTTTTATGTTTGTTCCTTTTATTCTTTGATAATAATTGCCATATTCCGTTTTTTTTTTCCCTTCTGTTATCTTTGTTCCTTTTTTCTTTTTATCGAAGTTCCCTTTTTTGCAGATGCCATGCTCTCACCCATCTTTGGTATGAGAATTGCTATATTGCCTTTTTTTTTTCACTTCATTTATAGTTTGAGATAAGAATTCCCATATCCTTTTATGTTTCCTTATCACCTTTTCTATTTTTTCCTCCTTACTCTACAATAAAAACAGCCAGATTACCTTTTATATTCTTTCTTTTTTTTACTCTAAATAATAATTGCCACATTACCTTTTACTCCTTTTACTTCTTACTTTGGGATAATAATTGCCACATGGGATCAGCTACAAATCAATTTTAATATCTTATGTATAGCTTAATTGAAGGAAAGAGAACAATTATATTTGAGAAATGATTGTGTGACAGTTTTTAATGTATTGTGAGAACAATAGTTTTATTCTAGACCACAAAAAATCAAATTAGAAAAATTATAAATTATTGTGGAACCTACTTCTTCAAGAATTTGTGGCTCACAATAGACTGTTATTCTCACAGTACCTCAAAGTTATGCTAACAAGGCCCGTTCTATTAAAAAAAAGGTTAGACAATACTAGCATGATGTATCAAAACTTTAAGGAAAAAAAATAACTGAGATTGTTAAGCAGTAATTGGCTAGTTTAAATGCCAAAAGGGATCCATTACACAAACTCATTTTGGTTTCGTGAAAAACATTCATCAAACTATCATTAATAAATACCTTTTATGCTAGTCCTAGATATCTCTTGAATAAGTTCTATGCCCAATATTTGGCAACTAGGGATTCCAACTACACATTTGGCTAGATACCAAGAAAGAGAAGGAAAGAGAAGTGGCATAAGGAAGTTGTCCTACTCTCTTGCTGTGTTCTCTACCTACTCATTTTGTGTTGTTTAGGATTCTGGTAACTTTTTGTAGAAAGTCATCTTGCATACACATTTGGCTCACACAAATTAATTGCACATGAGAAGTTAGAATCGCTTACCAAGAGGAAATTAACCATTTGTGATAGAACTCATTAGTTCTTAAATCTTAGTCCCTATGTATAAGAATTGCTTTATTAATATAAAGATTATGTTCGAATATAACCACAAATTTTTATAAATCATTTTATTCTCATTGCATTATAGAGTGCAAAATTTAGTTGTGATTTTATAACTCTCAAAGTACAACATATGTCATCCACTACGATATAGTTACATCATTTTGATCAATAAACATACATAAAAAAAGTAAAAATAAATCACTTAAATAAATATCTCTAGAATTATTGGTAAGCTCTATGCCAAATCTTTGGCAAAGAGGGAATCCAACTACAGATTTGGCTAGATACCAAGAAAAAGAAGGAAAGAGAAGTGGCATAAGGAAGTTGTCCCGCACTCCTGCTGTGTTCTCCATTTGTGTTACTTAGGATTCTGGTAACCTTTTGTAGAAAGTCATTTTGCATACACATATGGCTCACACAGATTGGTTGCACATGAGAAATTAGAATTGCTCACCAAGAGGAAATAAACTATATGTAATAGAATGAATTAGTTCTTAAATCTTAGTCCCTATGTATAAGAATTGCTTTATTAATATAATGATTACATTCGAATATAACCACAAATTTTTATATATCATTTTATTACTCATTGCATTATAGAGTGCAAAATTTATTTATGATTATTCTATAACTGTCAAAGTACAACAAGTGTTGTACACTACGATATAGTTACATCATTTTGATTGATAATTTTTTTTTTAAAAAAGAGAGAGACTAAATCACTTGAATAAATATCTCAGAAATTGTTGGTAATTTCTATGTCAAATCTTTGGCAAATAGGAATCCAGCTGCACATTTGGCTAGATACCACAAAGAGAGGGAAAGAGAAGTGGCATAAGGAAGTTGTCTCGCACCCCTGTTGTATTCTCTACCTGCTCATTTTGTGTTGTTTAGGATTTTAGTGACCTTTGGTAGAAAGTCATTTTGCATACACATTTGACTCACACAAATTGGTTGCACATGAGAAATCAGGATCACTCACCAAGACCAAATAAACTATTTGTGATAGATAGCATTAGTTCTTAAATTTTAGTCCCTATGTATAAGAATTGCTCTATTAATATAAAGATTACATTCAAATAGAACCACAAATTTTTATATATCATTTTATTACTCATTGCATTATAGAGTGCAAAATTAATTTGTGATTATTCTATAACTGTCAAAGTACAACATATGTCGTTACATCATTTTATCGATAATATATATATGATGAAAAGGATGGGATTTAGGATCAACCATCGCCTTGCCTAATTTCTACAATAAGAAAAGTTGATGCTCGAAGCAACTTATAAAGGATAAAGCAAAGAGGTGAATGAATAGATGATGGTGCTGCAACCCTCCAAGGGATTTCATTAATTCCCGAGAAAGTTTGACTGGTTGCTAAGCGAGTCAAATGGTCCCTCTTGTGAGACGAGGCTCTTTTAAGCCACACTAATTGTCATTTGATTTTCTCCGCTTATTATACCATTTGGTTTTTGCTTTAAAAGTCGTCACTAATCTATTATGGATTTATTAGAGGCCAACTAAGACGTGAGACTCTGCCTTACTTTTGCAAATCTGAGATTAGGGATACGAGAATTTGATCACGCTAAATAATGTCTAATGCCCAATTTGATACCTTTTCTCTTTCACGGAAAACCTTGCATGCGATCCTTTTCACCAAATCTACACAGCCACGAATAAGTGCGCATTGCGCAAGCAATGGAAATCCAACAAATATATAACCAAAATATACCTAGGAACAAAATCAGTCCGGCTCAAAACTACGAGTTAGCAAAATATCGCAACTTTAAGATTCGATTTTTCAGTTCCTGAAAATGGGAAAACGAAAGAGAGAAGAAACTGCTATCAGTAGAACTTAAAATTCAGGTGATTTATTCTAACCGACGCTTCATCCCCCGTACAACAACAAAGGTCTTGGAATCTGTTGGGTTTAACGGATTCCCTAAAATACCAATTCGACATTCAATCGAACCCTAAAACGAATGCGGAAGACGAGTCCCTGGAAACACATGCATCACCGATCGAAAAGCACGTTACAGAATCGAACGTACCTTATTTTCCATAGATTAAACACCAATGTTGAAGTTCAAGGAAGAATCACGATCCTGTTCTACCGAGGAACGTACTGTTGCTTTGAAGGGGAGAAAACTCTGATTTTGAGGGTACTGTTCTTACATTGTTTTTGAGAGAGAGAAAGAGAAAAAAAACGTACGTACGCCTAAAGGTTCGTTCTCCTTTTTTCTTTTCTTTCTTAAAAACGTCTTATCCAAAAGGTGTATCTCTTCAACGTAAAACATTCCCCAAAAGACACAACCCCTCAACGTACCACTTCATATCTCAACCCTTCATTCATGAGCCCTAATTTTGCGGACAGGCTTTTAGGCCCAAAATGGGCGGATGGGCCTACTTAGGCCCATCATCATCATCATATAAAAAAAAAAAAAAAACCATCAGAATCAAAGAACAAATCAAATGCAGAGGAATGTCCCAGAAAAGGAAACTTATCCACAACGTCACAAACTTTAAATTCATGCATGAAGTAATCGTGAACTTGGAAATGAGGGAGCTTTGCTGGCCATTTACTTGCTTGCCGCATGATCCGGGCCGAATCATGAGAATCGACCACATCCAACTCGACGAGATCAATGACTATTGGAAACGTTCAACCACGACCATGAGCGGCTCGGTCCAACTCGACTTAGCAAGGACACAGTCACAGGCCATCGATTGAAACATGGGGTGAGCGGGGTTCTGGTTTCCGCGGCAGTGAAACAAACGAGCAGCTACAAATTAGTCTGAACAAACGGAAACGCGATTGCAGTAGATCGAATACAAAGTGAGATCGCACGTCGAAGTCCACGACGAGATGGAAGTGGTGGGTGGGCCTTGGCAGTACGGGCAATAGTTTGTTCGGCGCAAAGATGGCAGTTAACGTTGACGGAAATGGCAGACGGCGACACCACGTCGCGCTCTTGCCGATGGCTGGTTTGCCGGTACAGACGGCCGTGAACTCTCTGCGCGATGGTGAATTTCCTTCCCATTTTGCTGCTTTCTTAGTTACAAGATAAACATAGGTTTCTGTGAGAAGACAAAGCTTGGTTTCAGAGCTTCAATGGAGGTTTCTAGTTCATTTTCATGGCGGAGAGAGCCGAGGAGGAATAAAAGCTAGCTATAGCTATTAAAGATGATGAACAATAATTTGATTTTGATTTTTGAGAGTTTTTTGCCAGATAAAACTTAATTTTAAAACCGCCTATCTAATTGTTATTTTCTGACCTCATTGAAATGAAACTCCTACACTTGGCCTCAGAATCAATCAAACGCATCCGGCCAGAAGAAGATGGGATAAAACGAAGAAAAAGTAGTTTGGGGTTTTTCCTCTTAGGGATTAGAATATTTTATTCAGATTTCTTTTTTTTTATAAGCATCCTTTGTGTTAATTGCTTGAAAAATCAGTTAATCGCCGACCAACAAAGTCAGACCCTTATTGAAGGACTAACGTGGCTTATTTAGTCCCTTATTTGAAATAAAGTTTATTCCTGACCATATTTTGAGAAAATGACTCAACTTTAGGTCTTTATTTGAACTTTTCTTAGTAAAAGATGAGATGAGATTGCTCCAATAAATATATTATACTTTCTGCCCTTAAAAAAAAAAAAAAGGTTCTCTCTTTTTCCGCCTTTTTTTTAAAAACTTCTGACACCTATACCATCTTGAATCGATCAAATTATCTATAAATTATCTATTATGAGTCCCACTGATAATTTAAGATTATTTATCTTTTTTCTTCTTTTTCTTTGCTTTCAAATTTACTTAGAGACAAATCTATCATTTTTAACTCAAATAACAAAGATTAAGGTCAAATATGTGGCGTACTCTTGACTTAAAATAATTAATGTACTTTTTTTTTTTTCTTCTTTTTTGCTTTTTTGGTTTCCCCTATTTGGGATGAAATTGGTGTCCCTTCCAAAAAAAAATTAGTTTATTTGGCAGATATCTAACAAGTTATTACATTAATAAGTTATATAGTTATTTTTTATTTATTTAAGGAACCATTATCTAAAAATAACCAAAGTACAAGTAAAAGTGAAAACAATCATTTGCTAGTTTTAATAAATGCATTCGGTTTAATTATAACTTCAATTTAGATGATTACATTATAATTTGTGTATTTTAACTTCTCGAATTTGGTTTTGTTCTATTAATTTAATATTCCAGCTTTTATTTATTTTTATGCCATCACTCATTTTTTACTGGTTACTTTAAAAATCTTTAAAAATATGACAAAATTAACTACCTTAAAAGTTCTTAACGTCCATCGATATCATTAGGGGTGATCGGGTCCAGGATGGGTAGGGTCTAGACTTGGACCCTATACCCGATCCTATTATAACTGGTTTCTCTTTTCTGGACCTTTACCCGACCCTGTTTGTATTGGACCCTGTACCCGACCCACCTTGTTTTTCCGATCTGGTTCCAAGGTCAACCCCGTTTCCACCTGGAACTTTGTTTTGCAATCTCCGATATCCTATACGACTTCGAATTTTATATTAATAAACGAGAAAATAACGTAATTCTCCTAATTTATATTGAAACATTAAGCACTAGTAATAAATTAATACATGAACTTTTTGACTAAACGAAAAATTAAGGATTCATAGGGCTAATTATAATAAATAAAATCATAAGGCAAATAATTAGCAACAAACATGAGTTTAATATTAGTCTTATTCCCACAACTACTACTTGAAGCTACTCATTTAGCAAGCATAACTCCTCCTACAAAAGAGAAATTAGGCGAGCTAATTCATGTGATACATAAAAATTTGGCGACGACGAACACCATCCGTCCATCAGACGATGCAAAAGGGAGCTGGTGAGAGAGGGAAGCAAGTGAGGAAGAGGAATGACAAAGGAGGAGTACCATGCATGTTTGAGAGAGCCAAAAGAAAAAATATCGTGTGATTGCGGGAGTAAGAATAGAAATTGAGAGAGAAAAAAAAGGGTTTTGGACCTCTACTTACAAAACTGGTTCGGGAACTGGTTCCAAAACCAGTCCCAGAACCGGTTTCCGGGTGGGTAATCACTTGGAACCTATTCCTGGACCGATTTAAACCGGTTCCGAATTTTGGGAACCGGTTCCCGGACCTGTTTCAATGGGAACCGGTTCCTGACCCTGTTTTCCGGGTGGGCCGGTCTGGGAACCGAGTATACCCAGTCCGGTTGCATACCCCTAGATATCATGCAAATACAAAAGAAAATGCTCATTAAGACATGATATGGAATATTATCTTTACCTTAATTACATGGAATAATTAGGTATTGACAAGAAAATTATGACAAATGTAATTGTATTAGAAGACAATACATTCAAACTATTTGCAATATGTGTGAGCTTGAATTTAGGGTAAAACCTAAAACCAGATAATCGGACTGATTCTCACCGATCTGATTAGGTTTCACAAAATGAGAAACCTGTTCGGATGGATAGGTAACCTAGAACCGCTCACTCCTCATTTGTAAATACATAGTTTTTGTTAATTCTAAAGAAAAAGAAGAAAAAAAAGAAAAGAAATAATCTCAAACTACAAGGGATATTGTGGTCAATTTAAAGTAATACAAGGTATCAAAAGTAAAAAAAAAAAAAAAAACAAAAGGCTGGAAAAAGCGTGAGAATCATCTAGAACCGATCCGATCTAGTCTAGTAAGTTTGGTTCCTCCTTAGGAACCAGGAATTGGACCGGTTCCCATGGAAACTACGTACAATCGATTGGTCCAATCCAATTCCTGGGTTGGGATCGATGCACACCCCGTTAAATAATAGGTAAGAGTGCAGTGACACAAAAAGAAAGAGTTGACACTATAGAGAAAGAGATCATAATCAAATCAAAATGGTAAGAATATTAGAATAAAAACATGCACATGTGCATGTATATATTTAAGAGATAATGAAGATGATTCTTATTCCATCTAAATTGCAATGTGTGAGTTCGCAACATTATCTTTCTCTATTATACATTCATGCAAGAGGTTTCTTCCCTAATTGCAAACGAGGATTCAATGGATAACAAAAATCAATCACTATGGTCTCATTGAGCTTACAAGCACCACTGGCAAAGAATGCACAGACGCTCGGTGCAATAGTCCCCTGCTTTCATCATATATATAAATACCATAAAGTTGAACATGCCATGAAATGCCGCAAAAGAACAACATCGACACAAAGTAGTTGGGTCTAATTTGAATCCCCAGCCACTGGTCGTTAGAGTATGGATTTCGAGATCGTCGTTCATGGCTTTGCAATGAACTGTTAGAGGTATTCCATTAGGCAAACTGTTATTGATCTAAACACGTATCTTGCTAAACGTACCTCTTGCACAACAAGTTCCGTGTAGAGAACTAATAAATGGGCACTAAGCTGATGAGTTCCTCATAGTGGAATGCATGCACCAATATCAACATCATTTAGGATATAAAGTGGAAGATATTGAGATAAGGATACTAATAGTATCACAGTTTCGTACAACGCTCGCTTTAATATGAAAAGTTTTTTTGGATCACTTAAGTGTTACTTAAAAAAAATGATTATTTAGGTGCCACTTTAAAAGAAAACGAATACTTAAATGCCAACTCTGTTTTGAGTTGCCGAAAATCCAACGTGGTAATATTTTATTAATTTCTCCTACTGACGTGGCTCATCGGCATACCCAATCAACATATATGCCCTTAAACGATGTCACCTACATGTTTTGCCCCAAATTAAAAATCCTAATGTAATTTTTTTCCAAATTCAAAGTCCTAATTCGATTTTCCTCCAAAACCACACTCTTCCCCTCCAAAATGGCATAAATCCCCAAGCACTGAATCTCAGGGGGGACTTCAATCGATCGGATAATCACCGGCACACTAAATAATCAACTTGATCACTCCCCAACCGTAAGACCATCTACCATGTCGGCTTCGGACTACGAAGATGAGAGCCTGCCAATTTCATCGAGTCCGAGATCTTCTTTGAGATAAAAATCTGATTCTTGTTCATTTCAACTCGACTCAATTATCGATTTTTTTTTCTCAATATCAATTTTTGGAGTAATTCGATCCGATCTCAATTCTTTTCCCCAAGAAAACGTCTACGCTACTAAGTAGGAAGCAAAACGGCAGTGCTCGGGAGGAGAAGAAGTGTAGGCGGAGAGACAAGGCAATGACGAAGCCACGGCCAAAACACAACCTTGCTAGGTGGTGATAATCTGATGAGTCAAACACTGGGTTTGCCCCAGTGACTACTGCCGTCCTTCCCACATGAGAATGGAGAGGTTGGGTGGGAACGATTTAATTTTAAGTATGAGTTTCGACTCTCACGTCCTACAAGGAGGCGAAGTAAAATGCTAAGAGTTAGAGTAGAAGTAAAATAGAGTCAACAAAAAAAAAATTGATGAGTCACTTGATGGAAGAGAGGAAAGAGGAAGGAAGGGAGAGAGAACGAGAGGTGGAGAGATTAAATTGCCACCTCATCACCTGGTGGACTTTCTCTCTGTTTTTATTTTTAATGAAAAAGCACATTAACATTTAATTAAAAAAAACCGCTAAATATTGTTGGCTAAACTTTGTTGTCAGAGGCACTTAAAGTGATCGCTTTTTTTTTTTTTTTTTTTTAAATTTGACATTTAAGTAAGTCAACAAAAATTTTGATATTAAAGTGAGTGTCGAAGGAAATTTTTGGCACTTCTAATATCTTTATGCTTGTGGATATCTTATCTCTTCACTTTGCCTTAACCATGTTACCTTTTATTTTTGTTCTTTTTTACCGTGGGATAATAATAGCCATATTCCTTTTATTTTTCTTCCTTTTTTCCGGTTGATTGAAGTTTCCAATTTTGCATTTGCCAATGCATTCCCTATGTTACCTTTTCTTTTTTTTTTCTTTTATAGTCTGGGATAAGAATTCCCATATTACCTTTTATATCCTTTTCTTTTCACACTAAAAAATAAGAATATTACTTTTTATATTCTTTCCTTTTTACTCTGAGATAATAATTGCCACATTACCTTTTATTCTTTTTCTTTCTTACTTGGGATAACAATTGCCACCTATGAGTAGCTACAAATCAAGTACAATATTTTCTGTATGGCTTAATTAAAGGAGAGAACACTATGGCAACTTTGTTACAGCTATTGTCTAGTAAAGGAAGCAATTATGCTTTGAAGATGCCACGCATTCAGTGATCTTTTTTCTATTCATAAAAGGTTAGGCAATACTAGCATGCTGTATCAAAACTTTGAAAGGGACTTCTTTTGGGAAAAAGTAAAATTGATGAACAGTAACTATGGCTAGTTTAAACACTGAAATGGATCCATTACACAAATTCATTTTGGTTTCGTGAAAAACATTAACCGAATGATCATTAATAAATACTTTTAGTTTTCAATATTTAGGGAACTACTGGGAAGTTCTAGGCCAAATCTGTGGCAACTAAGGAATTTGGCTAGATACCGCAAAGATAGGGAAAGAGAAGTGGCATAAGGAAGTCGTCTTGCACCCCCACTGTCTTCTCTACCTACCCATTTTGTGTTGTTTTGGATTCAGGTAACCTTATGTAGAAAGTCATTTTGCATACACATTTGGTTCACATCATTCCGATTACCAACAAATATAGCCCATGATCTCTGGATTCTTCAAGTTGAATAGAAATTTTTTTGGAAGTCTAGTTAAGAATGTGATTATTCTTTTCACATGGCCCACACCTGAATGGTCCCTCAGCAATCTCACCTTGCTTTTAGGATCCCTCTCAGATCAATGGCCCGTAGACAGCCAACTCAAACATGTGTCTTTCGATTCAGTACTCTCATATTTTGTCAGATGCGAACTCAAGAGTGGTAATTCTTGATATGACACAGCATTACAAATTCGAAACCGGCACGACCTAACATTGATTAACCTTTTTATTTGTTGAAAAAGACTGACATTGAGACATTTGGGTGGCGATAATGGATAAAATAATTAAAAAGTACAAATAAAATGACACAAAATGACGAGAAAACACTATAGAGTAAAAAAAAAATGACAATCGAAATTGGCACAACAAAGATATTAGAAGAAACGCACATATTTGTGTATGAATATCAAAAAGATATATGAGATAACTCTTATTCCATCTAAATTGCAATGAAGTGGTTTACAACATCATCTTTCTCTCCCATCCATTTAGGTGAGAGGTTTTCTCCCCAATTGTGTGGGAAGATCCCATGGAAAACAAATATCAAAGTCTCCGGTGTTCTCGTTGAACCTACAAGGACCACTGGGCGAGATCTGCCAAACACACAAAGAGCACTCACCTTCGTCTCTTGATTGCACATATATATCAAACCGCTCAAAATGACCCGGCCATGCAAAGCTGCAGAAATATAATGTATTCTTAAAGATACTGGGTCGAAAGGAGAAATCCCATTTTCTTGTTATTGTTATGTCATGGAATCCAAGATCATCATCTTTAGATTTGCAATGGACTGTTAGAGTAGTTTCACCAGGCAAATTGTAACCGATCTCAACATATGTCTTGCGCAAAAGCGCTCCTGCACAACTATTTAGCAATAAAGAACATATAAATATGAGCATAACTGATGAATTCATCATTGTGGATATTGTTGCACTGACATCAACATCGCTCAATTATATAGAGATGAAGAATGAAGGATATAGGACTTTGCCAACTTGCCACAACCATATTACCTTTTTCTCTTTTTGTTCCCTTTTTTTTTTTTTTTTTTTAACTTTGGGATAAGAATTGCCCATGAATTAGCTCCAAATCAAGTAAAAATATCATGTCTATAGCTGGAAAGAAGATGGAGACCATTTTGTTGTAGCTGAGTCCAGAAATGAAACAATCACACTTTGCAGGTGCCATGTATACAGTGGTATTTTTTTTTTTTTAACCATGAAAATGCTAGGCAATACTAGACATTAAAAAATTTTACTCCCATGATGTATCAAAACTTGAAGGGGATTTCTGGGGGAAAACGTGGCATTGATAAACAGAATTTGATTGTTTAAACGCCAAAAGGAACCATTGCACAAACTCATTTTTTATTTTCTGAAAATTTTTGACATAAACGATGCTTAGTAAATTAACTTTTATGGTAGTCCTCAAAATCTCTAAGGGTTATTGGTAAGTTCTATGCCAAATTTTTGGCAACTAGGGAATCCAGCTGCGATTTGGCTAGATACCAAAAAGAGGGAAAAAGAAGTGGCACAAGGAAGTTGTCACGCACCTCTCAAGATTTGCTATCAATCCTTTTGTGTCGTTTTGTGATTCAGGTAACCTTTTGTAAAAAATCATTTTATATACACATTTGGCTTACACAAATTGGGTGCACATGAAAAATTAGAATCGCTTACCAAGAGGATCATATACTATTTGTGATAGAACGTATTAGTTCTTATTTAGTCTTAATTTTGAGTATGTTTGATGATCCCCATGCATAAGAAAATATAATTTCCAATTGCTTTATTAAAATAAATATTATATTCACATATATACATTAATTGCACTTTGGGAACTTGTCTAATAAGTCATAAATTTATCGTGTGAATGTTAATCATTTCTAAATGTATCAATTTTGTCGATCAACTTCTAAATCTTTGTGTGAAATTCTAACATAATTCTTCCAGCTAATTTTCACTAGAAATTGCCGACGTGATGATGTATTACGTAGGATGGTTGGCGATGAATGAATCGTCACAACATGGATTTCTAGCAAAAATTGACTTAAAGAACTACATTGGAATTTCACATAAAGATTTAAGATCAATTGGCAAAATGAAAAAGCTTATGATTAAATTGATATCGGTACAATATGTTTATGAATGATTGTGTGGTTTTCCCATTGCACTACATAATGCAAAATTTATCTTTAATTAGTCTATAGTACACTATAAACCAAAAAATATGACAAAGTTACATCATTTTGATATGTCAACATATGAAAAGTCAAATTGCTTGAATCGATAGGTATGTATCCACTAGTAGTTTCTTATATAATTGATGGTAGAAGAATACTGAAAGTGTCAAAAGTTATGTACAACGTTCATTTTAGTGTCAAAAGTTTCTGTCGAATCACTTAAGTGTCAATAGGAGAAAAAATGATCAGTTTAAGCACCAATGATGAGAAATTATGGCAAAAAAATTTTATAATTAGAAATTTTATATGACTTGGCATATTGTTTAAAAGATCCAATCTGCATGGCATTTTCATATGGCACGCTTGGCATTAAAGTGATCGATTTTAATAATGATTAGCACTAAAGCAATCACTTTAAATAAAATCTAACACTCAAATTATCACTATTTACAACTTTTGGGCGACATCATTTAGGGGTTTTATACTGACTGGGCACGCAAGCAAGCCACGTGAGACTAAGAAATTAATAAAATATTGCCACATCGGATTTCTGGCAACTTGGATTGAAGTTGGCACATAAGTGATTATTTTTTTTTAAAAAAAAGTGACACTTAAGTGGCCCAAAAAAATTGCACTAAAGTGAGCATTGTACATAACTTGTGACACTCTTAGGACTCGTATAATAACTATTCCACTTTTCTATTTCAGACTTTTTTCTAGAATAGAAATCTGTTTAGCAATGCAATTTCATTTTTCTATTTCCTAAACAAATTTTTAGTCCACAAATAAGTTTGGAACAAAAATAGAGAAGTGGAATAAAAATGAGAAATAAAAACTCTCATTATTGTTTGTCCTTACTACTATCCAAGCACCCACCCGCCGCTGCCACTTGCCATTCGCCGCCCCCCATCACCATTGTCAACTGCTGTCCACCACCAGTCACCATCTTCCACTAGCGGCCATTGGTCACCGGGTGTCGTCATCCGCAACCGCCATCTGTTGGTCACCACCGTTGCCTTCGCCCCTCGCCATCCACCACTGCCTAGGACAGAGAAATTTTATATTGTTATCAAATGAAGAATAAAAATTTTGTGTCATTATCAAACGAATATTTCACTCAGAAACTCATCCAATAATAGAAATTAAAAAAAAAAAATCTATTTCAGTTCCAAAAATCAATTTCTGATCAAAATGGCTATCATTTACACTCCTAGTTCCTCCTTACAATCGATAGATTTGCTTACGATTAAGTTGATTACAATTCACCCAATAGATGCATGCTGCTAGGATCTCGAATCGGATAGAATGAAATTAATCTTAATGAAACAAATAAACAACCGAGTGAAAGAGGAAATCTTGGATGGATGCTTATGGAAGTTGGGATAATTGTCAAAAAAAAATCCCTAAAGTTATTTTAGGCTAATTTAATTATAAACATTTTTAATGACCAATTTAGCCTTAAACTAGTTAACAACTTTCCAATGAAGCCAAAATTAGCTGGAAATAACTGACCCGACATTCTAGTCAAGTCTAACCATTTACATGGCTAAATAGCACTAGCATAGACGATTTTTGCAATTTTTTAGAATCTTCTCAATTATAGAAATTTTTATAATTGTCCATGTCGACAAATTCAAATCAAAATGTTGGAAAATTATGAAAATATTTAGAATTAAATTGGTCAAATTCAAAAATTGAGGATTGAATTGCCATCACAAAATAGTTGTAGGACTTTTTGGACATTTTTCTTATAATAGTTCAAGCTCCACATACTCTATCGAAGCTCTAAAATAGCCTCATATGGTTTAAAACCACTAGTTTTACAATTTTTATATTTTGACTTTCATTGGTAGAACTTGTTCACTGAATTAAGAATTTCTATTAGCGTCACAAAACGAAATTTCTATCTTTCGATACATATCATTAGGGTCTCAAATCTGAATGGGTTGGATCCAAATTCCAAAATTGGTTATTCGAATCTTTAGCTGCTACATTTTCTTTTCACTGTCCTCAGAGGGCAATCAACTCTCTTGGATGTTTAAATGTATCATCCTAGTCGCTAGCTAACTAAAGAATCATGTATACGGGACAATATTCCAATTACTTTTGGTTGTAGACTAGTCAATCAACCACCTATTAAATGACATCATAGTCGTCGGATTCTCGTTGTTCTCGAGCTTCTTTTAACCCTTCCATCATTATCATCATCATCATCATCATCATCATCATCATATAATTCTTGCTACGCATCTTATGTTTCAATTTGATTCAAGATTTAAATATCACGTATCTATCAAGCGAATCTAAAAATTAATCATAAGTTAGTCTACCGGTTCCCCATTTAATCTATCGATTTGTTATTGGCATTATCAATTTATATGTTACTATACTTTACCCATCAAATGGAATAGGTTTTATCCTATACAACTCTAATTAGTATAATCTTTTTTGGGTCTAATTCCATAAGTAAATAAAAAACCCAAATTTTAAGTTTAATTCCAGCTCTACCCCCAACTTTTTTTTCTCTCAAGAAAATCCTCTAACTTATACTCAAGTACCAAATCCGTCCTCTATTAACCTTCCATCCAACGTTACCTCCATGGCGTTTTCATGTCAGCCCTCCACAAGCTAGCGAGGCATTTAATCACTATTTTTCATTGTCTTCCTTCTCATGCCACATCTCATCCGCGACCGCCCAAAATCCGTTGGCCCCGGTTTAACCTTCATCACTGCTCCGCCATTTGCGGAAACCACTTCGTGGTCGCCGTCTATCGCCCCAATCATCCCGGCGTGCTTCAACCTTGACTCTCTTGTCGGCCTCAACTTTTCACCATTTCTCTATCTGCAATGTCACCGGCGGTCAGGTCACCAGAGTATGACGACGAGGGTCATCGCGGAGTGTGACGGTGGAGCGATGGAGATGGAGAGGTTGAAGATGATGAATAGTAAGAGAAGGGAGTGTCAAGAAGCTATGTCTGTCATCGTTCGACACCTATGCCGATACGCCAAAGGTTGCTTTGTCCCACCCTGCTTTACATGTAGATGCGTAGGAAGGCGGGGCACATTTGTGAGTCGAATAATAACCGGATGTTTTTCCTGGGACAAAAAAGGTTGGAGTGGGATTGAAATTAAATCTAAAGTTTTGAGTTGTTTATTTTTTTTTTTTAAATATGGAATTAGACCATTCTTTTTTAGCTTCTGAATGATATGGATGATAATTTGTAAATTGCTAACCGATTGTAAATGATATGGCAGTTAACCTTTCCATTTTGCCTATAAATTGTAAAAAGAAAATAATTATTATTTTGGTGGTAGGAATATTATATGATCCGGAAGTACTCAACAACAATAAGATGTTCGCACCCAAACACAATAAAATCAGGTATTGCCACATTATCTACTTTGAATTGCCACATTACTCATGGGATTTGCGATTTTTGATTAGATAATAAAATTTTTGAGATGTGGAACCTTTTTCTTTGAATTTATTTCAACTAGAATGACATAAGATGCTAGGCTGTTTAGAAGCAAAGTTGGAAAAATGAAATGACATTTTTAAAGGTTAAGATGCTCTTATTGAAGGAAAAATTGTGTGGAACTAAAGTATTACTCAACAAAGAAAAATCTTGAAATTATTAAAGGATGAGATCAATTTGGGAGGCGAACGGAAAGTGCTTGTCTTTTTAGTTATTATATGGCGGCACTCGAATCAATAATCCATGCGTTGCTCGAAATATTATTCCATTGGTCTAATTCGGGACCTTCCGATAGGTTTTGACTACCTTTCCATTTGTTTGAATTATTTCGGTTAAGGCTAAGAGGATGTGGAATTTATTTCAACTAGAATGACATAAGATGCTAGGCCGTTGGGTATTACTCAACAAAGAAAATTGAAATTATTAAAGGATGAGCTTCTTTTAGTTATTAAAACGAATTCCATTGGTCTAATTCGATGGACCTTTCCGTCGAATCCGTATCGCTTCAAAACGGACGCCGATGCAAGGGCCAAAAGTGAGCCATCCGATTGTGAGAAGGAGCCTCCACCGTCAGATCCGAAGATCGGATCTCGGCCGTTCGTCCCTCGCGAGCTGCCCGAGCCGTTCGATCTCCCGGGTAATCCCGGCCGTCCATTTGAGGTAAATAAAAAACCTCTTCTTCTTCCTCCCGCAACCCTAGCGTCCCTGTTTTCTTCGGTAAACCTCCATGGCCAGATCTTGAAGACGCCAGTCGGTGTTCCGACGAGGCCTTGGCCGCGAGCACGACGCGGTCACCCGTCTTCGTATACTCGGTCGACGCCAGCCTCTGGGACTCTTCTTGAACCGCAAGTTGGTGTATGCGGCCGAGCGGAGGAACCGGATCCATGGCCAAGATCTGGCTACGAAACGGTAAGTAGGTCTCATTCAACACGAGCAAGAACCTTCTTTCCATTTTGCCTATAAATTGTAAAAAGAAAATAATTATTATTTTGGTGGTAGGAATATTATATGATCTGGAAGTACTCAACAACAATAAGATGTTCGCACCCAAACACAATAAAATCAGGTATTGCCACATTATCTACTTTGAATTGCCACATTACTCATGAGAGAGACGTAGGCGAATTGTTGATTTGTTCTGACCATAGGGATTGTGACATTTAACAAGTGTATCGAATTAAGTATAATTAGTATAGCTTAAATCAAGTATAATATCTTGTGTACAAGTCAATTATAGAAGAGAAGGGAAAACAACTTTGTTATAGCTATTGTCTAGAAAATGAATCAACTACACTTTGCAGATGCCGCGTATTCACTAATCTTTTTCATTTTAATCATAAAACGGTAGGCAATGCTCGAAATATGGAGAACTTATACTAGCATGATGTATTGAAACTTTAAGGGACTTTTTTTCAAAAAAAAAAAAGTGAGATTGATATGCCGTTGGTGAGGCAAAAAGACATTGGGAAAATTATCCAAAAAGTCCTAAACCTATTGCACTTTTACCAATTTAATCTTAAACCTTTCAATTTTGCCAATTGAGTCCTAAACCTTTTCACATTTTGTCAATTGAGTCCATCGGTCAATTTTGGTCAGAATTTACTAACGTGGACACCGGTGTTGACGTGGACAATTTTTTAAGTTTTTAAAATTTTAAAATTTTTTTTTAAATTTTTTTTAAAAATTTTTAAATTTTTAATGTTTTTAATTTCTTTTTTTAATTTCTTTCCTTTTTTTTTTTCTTCGGCCGCCGTCAACCTCGTCGAACTTGGCGAGGGCAAACCCGCTCGAGGCGGTGAGGTCGCCCGCTGGTCGTGGCCTTTGGTCGGTCGCTGGAGGGGCGACCGGCCAGAGGAAGATTAGGGAAAATAAAAAAGGTGAAAAAAAAGAAATTAAAAATACGAAAAAATAATAAAAAATTCGAAAAAAATTAATAAATAATAAATTTTGTCTACGTCAATGCCGATAGTGCCACATAGAATGGTCGGCATCCACGTCAAGCAAATTCCGGTCAAAATTGGCTAGATGGACTTAATTGGCAAAATGTTGAAAAATTTAAGACTCAATTGATAAAGTTGAAAGGTTTATGACTAAATTGGTAAAAGTGCAATAGATTTAAGACTTTTTAGATAATTTTCCTATAAGACATTAGAAATACCAAAAGTTTTCACCGGCTCATTTAAATATCTAAACAAAGAAAAAACAATCAATTAATTGCCTTTGTCAAAATAATTATGTGACATTTATAGATACAATTTTAATATGAGTTGGCATATCTTATTAAAAACCCAATCCACACGGAAATGGAAAATGACATCGCACGAGCCAATGTGGCTGGCTTGCCTAAAATGATGTTACACGACTCCTAGGAGCACAAACGACTTCTATCCACCATCAATTTCCTTCTCTGACTCTCGGTCCGCCAGTGGCCACCATCGATCACCATCGCCGGCCACAATAACTATATATGTTCAGAGCAAAAGACAGAGTATCAGAAGGGAAGGACTCAGAAATCTCTAAACGGCCATAAAATTCTCTCTCGAATAATCGATTTTCAGAGGCTTCTCCCATCTTCATCCCCTTTGCGTCGCACCATCTCTGACCACCAGAAGCCGCTGCACATCCGCCGTCGCCGACCACCACAGGTTACAGCACAGAACATAGCACATTTGCATACACAGAGAGCTCAGCATGAATTTCCTCTCCCGGAGCGATTCCTCTCGTTCACTCTTTGCCCTGTTGCTTGGACACCACCGGCGAAGTGCTCAGACCTTGGTCAACACTGCCTCCTTCAACGATTCCAGTCAGAAATGTTGCTCCTGTGATCTCCCTACTCAGATCTGATCCTCATGTCCTTACTAAAGATTTTGGGAATTTCATTGAATTGGCAAATTAGGATTTAGAAATTTGGGATTGAGACATTTTTTTATGCAGTACATCGTAAGGTTGGAATAACTCTCGTGGCTAGTTTCATCGTATCGCATGTAGAATTTATTTCATTATCGCGCAGCTTTATATAAGTTTGCCCGATGTGGCTCAGCTTTCTTTTTGTTTTCCGCTCCTTCTTTATCTTTATCTTTATTGTTGATTGGTTAATGTTATTGCCTTAGTGCAATGCTTCGCCTTATAGATTGGCATAGGCAAAAGGACAAAAGGTTGCATCAGACAATCTTTTCTAAAAGAGAAAATGTATCGATAACGGGCGTTAGGTAAAACTAGCATAACTTAATCTCCAAACGAGAAATATGTGATTTAGAAGGAAAGGCAAGGGCTGTTTATTTAAATATGTTTCTGTTTCTCGGAACACAAATTTTTGTTTTTTTGTTCCGGGAAAAAAAAAGAACAAAACGCGTTTGTTTACACTTTTGTTAAGAACAGATTTAGAACAAATTTGGAACAAAAACAAGAAGTAGAAAAACTTGTTTTTTGTTCCCGGGAACACTTCCGAGAAACACTTCTTCTTTCTTCTTCTTCTTTTTTTTCTCTTTTTTCTTCTTCTTTTTTCTTTGACCGGTCGCCGGCCTCGGCCATGGCTGGCGACCGGCCAAAAGGAAGAAAGAAAAAAAAAAAAAAAAAAAAAAAAATAAAAAAATTAAATATATTAAAAATTTAAAAGAAACAAAAAAATTATACAAGTTTACCAAACATGTTTCTGTTCTTTTTCTATTCCAAGAATAGAAATTTTTGTACCAAATATGTTACTTGTTCAAATATGTTCCCCCTAACGTTCCCGGGGAACAATTTTTGAATAGAAACATTTCAAAAATTGTTCGGCATCTTAGGGTGCGCATGGTAAAATTTCTTGGCTGGGGAAACAGAAATAGTTTTTTCTATTTCTATTCCGTTCAAAAGAACCCGTTTGATAAGGGAATAATTTTTGGAATAGAAAAAGAATGTAAACGTTACCAAATGCAGCCGCACGATCTCGGCATCTTACTTGTTTTTTATTTGCTCCGAGCGGTTGGAGGTGGCCATCGCAAGAGAGAAATAAAACTATAATATGATAGAGGCGACTTGGCAGATTGTGTGCAGGGCGTAAGCATCACCTCGTAAGAGGGTTATTCACTCCTGGATAGTAGACCATTAGCCCCTGGGATTCATTTGTGACAGCTATAAGGAAAAAAAAAGATACCAATCAAAAGTGAACTGATGAGGATATTAGGAGAAACAAACAACATTTGGGAGTATATTGATAAAAAAAAAAAAAAAAAAAAAGAGATGATTCTTATTCTATCTTAATTGTGATGTTTAAGTTCACCACATCATTTTTTCGTACCATACATTTACAGGAGAGGTTCACTCCCATGGATAACAATCAGTGAAGTCTCCAGTGTTTTGATCAAGCCTACAAGGACCATTGGGCGTGATCTTCCAAACACAAATGTCACAATTTTTTTCGTCCCTCTTTTGCACATATATATCAAATTTGTATATATGATGACTATTCGGCCATTGAAAGCTACAAAAAAACAGTGTTGTCCCCTAGAAATTGGGTCTAAATGAGAATCCCCAGTCGCTCGTTGTTATTGTGTGGTATCCGAGATCATCGTCCTTGGATTTGCAATGAGTCTCTATAGGAGGTGTGCTTGGCAACCCGTTTTGGATTACAACACGTGTCTTGCACCAAACATCTCCTACCCAGCTAGCTAGCAACAGAGAACAAATAAACATGAGCTTATTCGATGAACTCATCGTTAAAGGATATCTTTGCTCCAGTTTCAACATCATTTAGCTATTTAAGGATGAAGAATGGAGGATGGGGGATGTCGCCAGCTTGCCATTGCCGTATTACCTTTTAGTTTTTAATCCTTCTTACTCTGGATTCCCATATTACCTTTTACATGTTTCCTTTTTAAAAAAAAAAAAAATTGGGATAAGAATTTGCTCCAAATCAAGTATGTTTATCTTGTGCAGAGATTAATTAACGTGTAGAAAATGAAGACATCGCTGTTTTCATTACCCATTTGTTTTTTTCTTCATTTTTGGTCTATACTGCCTTTTGTTTTTCCATATTACCGTTCTATTTCTTGTTCCTTTTTATTTTGGGATAAGAATTACCATATTACCTTTTATTTGAGTTTATTCCATATATGGATATCGCACGATAGAATTTTTGTCCTTTACCCCGCAGCAAGATCCCAATATGCAAGATAATGTGTGGTGTAATTTTGCCATCCACAACGGTTGCACTTTCGTGTGTTTCTACTTACCCGAAAATTCGAATATTGGTTTTTAAACCTATGATCCTTTCCTCCGCCAAAGATCCTCTTTAGCTCCGGTGAATCTCAGAACACTTTGTCAATTTTTTTATATGATAATCAACTCTCTAAATTGTTTAAGTATTGAGAAAATCAAATAAATGATCCCAGAACTTTGACTTAATATGCAATATGATATCTTAACTTTAATTTGTTTAATATGGTCCATAAACTTTAGTCGGAAAAAGTATAAAAAAATCATGAATTTGTTGTATTGATACCAATTTAATCCTAACATTTTCTATTTGATCAATTTAGTCTTAAACATTTTCATAATGGTACTAATAGTTTATTTGGCCAATTTGGCCAGCCAGCTCTAACGTAAACGCTAGCTAGTAGTTGGATGTTGACATGGCAAATTTTTAATTTTTTTTTCAAATTTTATTAATATTTTTCTCTTTTTCTTTTTTCTTTTCTTCGCAAAGCCTTGCCGTAGGCTCCCTAGCCACGCGAGGACAATCCAAGGAGGGAGAAGAGAGAAAAGAAAAAGGAAAAAAAAAAAATTAATAAAAATTTCCCCAAAAAATTAAAAATTATTTAAAAATTGCCACGTAAACATTCGGCCATCGACTGGCATCCAAGACGCTACTAACTAGCATCCACATCGCGCCGATCAGTCAAAATTAGCCAAATAGACTGAATAAGTATCAATATGAAAATATTTAGGATTAAATTGGTACAATTGAAAAAGTTATAACTAAATTAATATCAATGCAATAGGTTTAGGATTTTTGATTCTTTTTTCAACTTTAGTTTAATGTACAATATGGTCCCTAAAATTTTAATTATATAATATAATCCTTAAACTTTTAATATATGTTCAATTTATCCACGAACTATATGAATATTTAATAATATCTCCAATCTTAGATTAATAAAAGGATTATATTGAACCTTTTTGTATAGTTCAAGGACTATATTGAATATGTACCGAAAGTATAATAATCACACTGAACAAAGCTTGGACATATGCTTATAGGAGTTCATTCACCACGTTCTCTCTTGAAGCTCTAAAATAGTATCATAACGTTAAATCTATCTTTCGATTCAAGTGTGATATCCGACATCACTCAAGTGAATGTTTTTCCTTTAAAAAATTTATATAATTTAAAATGATCGTTTGAAAAGTTAAGCACTAAAAATAAGTGCTAGTTAGTGTGATTCAACCATCAAATTCGTCATGCTTTTCATGAGTCATGTGCAAAAGAAAATCGAGATGAGAAAAAAAATAAATAAAAATGAGGATGTCGAAACTTTTCTTCCGCCTAAGATCTTCATTCGTCGGGATTATAATTCTGAAAATTTACTAAAAGCGAGGCGAAACCCGATTTTTCCCTCGATATATAGAAAACATGAGGGCAATGTTAGATATGATGATGAGTAGGGGTCAAAAACAGAATCGAACCAAATCAAAAAATTCGATTTTTTTTATTCGATTTTTATTTGGTTCGGTTCTCATATAAAATTAAAAATTTTCTTATCGTTCGGTTTTTATCGGTTTCGAACCGAACCGAACCGATAAACCGATAAGAGTTTATTTCTTGGAAACGAAAAATATAAACAACAAGAAAAAAAAACAAATGCAAAAACCAAAAACTAAAAGTCGAAAACCAAAAATCGAAAAATGAAACCCAACCGAAATTTCAGTTCGGTTAGTATTCTGATTCGGTTCGATTCGATGAAACCAATGAAAATAAAATATATTGGTCCTTTCATGGTATTTTTTATTTATAAAAAATAAAAAATATATTAAAATAATTATACATTAATAAATGAAAAATAAAAATATTTATTTATTTATTGGTATTTTTTAAAAATAAAATCGCATAAACACCTTCATCCGCCAACCAACTCACTCCCACTGAAAACCGAGTCGCTCCGGCGGAGCCACCCCTCGGAGAGCCATGTTCGCCGCCCTCCGCCGTTCCCGCTCCGCCCTCAACCTCCTCGCCTCCGCCGCATCCTCGGCCACCGGCGGCGGCGGCGGCGGCGGCACTTCCCTCCCGCCGAATTCCCCGCGGCGATCGCCGCCGCCGCCGCCTCCTCGTCCTCGTCCTCGTCCCGCCGCGAGCAGCGGCGCCAGAAGTGGGGCGGGACCGAGTACGACCACATCAGGGCGGACGTGAACTGCCCGCGGTGCTCGAGGCAGATGCCCCTCCTCTTCTCCAACCGCCCGCTGTCCATCACCGGCCGGGAGCCCGGCGTCTACCAGGCCCTCAACCTCTGCCCCCACTGCCGGACCGCCTTCTACTTCCGGCCGTTCAAGCTGGAGCCCCTGCAGGGGAGCTTCGTCGAGATCGGCCGGATCTCGCCCAAGGACTTAGAGCGGCGCCGCGACCGCGACCGCGACCGCGACGCTCCGCCGCGCGCGGAGAGCCGGCGTTGCGGCGAGGCGGCGGCGGAGGTCGGCGAGGTGGCGGTTGAGGAGGAGAAGGGCGGAGGAGGTCGGGGAGGAGGAGGGGCGAAGCTGGGGAGGAAGCTGCCGACGCCGAAGGAGATTTGCAAGGGGCTCGACGAGTTCGTTGTGGGGCAGGAAATGGCGAAAAAGGTTCGATTTTTTGAGATTATGTTCAGGCAATTTCTTGTTTTTTTTTTCCGGGGTTCAAATACTTAGGAGCGAATTTGTGTAGAATTTGCGCGCTTTTTCGCTTCATGATGGGCATGGTGAAGAATTGGGGTTATGACCGATGTCAATTTGCATGATTGTCCTCTGACTGCAAGTTTAGAAGATACTTCTTTGCATGATGCTTATGATGATTGCATCTTGGAACTGCGGTTTTTGTCAGTTGAATCAGTCTTGGCTAGACACTAAAATTCGGCCGTGAACAGGTTCTTGCCGTGGCAGTGTACAACCACTACAAGAGGATATATCACACCTCTCTTGGGAAAGAGTTAGTTTTCCAGCTCTTCCTGATTTATGTCAGTTGGTGTCCTTATAGCGCATGGATCTTCCTATTTATCTGTGTTTAGTCTGCTTTGAAATCTTGCTTGTATGTCAATACTTGTTTATTTTCGATTATGCTCTTGATGAGGTGATTTCACTATATTGGCCTGAGCAATTGATGTCTTTACCAGGTCAGATGGGGAGTTATCTGTTGGTGATTTTGCTGATGATCATCGATATGTTTCCGTGGAGCTAGAGAAAAGCAATATACTATTGTTGGGTCCCACTGGCTCGGGTATGAACAGTACTTGTAATGTGTTGGTATTTGTCTTGCAGTTATAGGACATGTTGGGGGTCATAGGCTTGTGTGATTGTGGACTGATTTACTTCTGCCATGGTTTTAAGGACAGGGAAGACATTGCTAGCAAAGACGCTAGCTCGCATTGTGAGTGTCCCATTTGTAATTGCAGATGCCACGACATTGACAGAGGCAAGTAATCCTCCTCCTCGATCTCAGTGAAAAGTTCTTCATGCTGTTGGACAGTGCCGGACAATCTAACATCAGCATGGTAGTATAAGTAAAGATTATGATGTCTCAAATGATGTGCGGTATTGAAAAAACTAACAAGATTTGAGATCAATGAGTTTATGGGAAAGTGCTCTGCCTTCTTATCATGGGTAAGAGAGGCAATTTTTTTGAGGTGACTAGGATAGCTGTAACATCACGATGTTTTTGTTATAGGCATGTAATCTTATGTAGGGCTGAGGCTCAATTTCTTAATAGATCGTGGAGACACTATGGATCATGACTCTCAAGAAGCATATCAAATTTTGGATATCATTTGGACATCAGCTCTTAGTTGCAAATACCGAAGCAGTTCTCATGTATTCCCCATGGAGAAAATTTTGTTTGACCGAGTCTTCAGCAATGACAAGAGAAAAGCCTTTTCCACTCTGTGGAATGGCTCTGTATATGCTTTGTGCAATTAGAAAGTGCTTTTATGGCAGTATCTGCTCTATTTTCCTTTATTTAACTATTTTGGGTTCTTTTTTTTTTTTCTGAGGGTTGGGGGTGTTTCTTCTTCTTCTTCATCTTCTTTTAATTTTTTTTTTTTTTTCGGGGGGTCGATCTCATGAAACATGGGGCCTATCTAACAATCCAGGTAGCATTTCTATGTTCATGTATTCTTTCCAGAAAAGTAGAATGTTTCTCCATTTGGCTTCCTTATACTGTTGTTCGATCTGAATGAACATGTTCACTTAAAGGAAAATAATGGCCTCTTTGGTTCACAAAAAAATGTTCAATTTTTTTTTTCAATGAAAATGAAAACAATTTTCTAAGTTCCAACTTCGTGTTTTCTTGGAAAGTGCTTGGTCCATGAAAAGTAGAATCCTCTATAAAACTGCAAAACCGCATTAAGTTTAGAAAACTAGTTTCTGCATTTTCAAAAGAATTTTGTTAGGATATGCTACCAAAATGAGTTTTCCATGTTTCCAAAACAGAATGAAAACAGGAACTTCAAGAATTTTCTCAAATGCAAAGGGCCCCTGAATTTCTTGAATCGATCTCTAAAGGAATTGAACTGGCTATCTCAGTCACTAATGGACTTCTCCAGAGTTATTGATACAGATTCATATGCATAATGTTTTCTCCTTTTCCATTCAATTGCCACCTCCATGAATTCGTTCTGCAATTGCATGCCAGTTATTTTTGTTGTCATTTTTGTTGCCTATAACGTTTACATGCATATCTGAGTTAAATTGATTCTCTCTCTTTCTCTCTCCAGGCAGGTTATGTTGGTGAAGGCGTAGAGTCAATAATGTATAAGCTGCTTGCGGTATGTTTAGAAGTACTCTTGCCAAACAAAAAGAAGCCTCTTTTGGGTTTTTTTCTTGGTTTCATCATCAAATATTGGCAGAATAGTCATAACCTCCTAAAGATATGCATATAAAAAGCCACTTAAGTTGGTGGTTTTTCCTACTCCATGGGGCACTTCTGTGATTTGAAAGATTCATAATGGTGTTTTATGTGGTGACTTTTTGTGTTCAAGTTTCAACTAGGCAATTGTCATGGGCCAACAATCTTCTTTTTGAGTCTTCTAGACATCCTATTTTTTATACAGGGGTGACTGTAATTTAAGCAATAATTAGTGACTTTTTAGAGATCTTTTGTGGAAATCAGCTGGGACATGAAATGATGTTGGTGAAAGATATAAAAAGAATATTTTGTGAGAATAAGGGGCGAAAAAAGTTAACGGTGATGGGCCAAAACATTTCAAAACATCACAAGTTGGAAGGTGTTAACTGTAAAAAGAAAATTAGAGCTGAACAAATGCTACATGGTTGCAAAGCTAAGAATGCTTAACTGGCTTTAGAAACTTTTTAATGGTTGCAAGTTTATGCTAATTTACGGGACCAGATTTGAGGTGAATATTTGTCATGTATTGCTAGTATTGTCTCACATACCATATAGGTGGGTTTTAGTGATAGGAGTGAAGATGCTATCTGCCATTGTATACACATCCATTCATGTTTGCAGTATTTGAATATAGTTTTAGATTTTGAAGAAATTTCTTGCTGCTCATGGCATGCCTTTTCGACATATTTATCAACCTCCAACTTATGTTATGGCCTTTAGGCAGCTGATTTCAATGTGGAGGCAGCACAGCAAGGTATTGTTTACATAGACGAAGTTGATAAAATAACAAAGAAGGTACTCTTGACTGATTCACTTTTTTGTTCAATATATAGAGTATCTAGAGCTCATGCTTATCTAGCAGAACTAATGTGCAGGCTGAGTATGTAAATGCTGGCCGAGATGTTTCAGGGGAGGGTGTCCAACAGGCATTATTGAAAATGCTAGAAGGAACTGTGAGTTTTCTTTCTTTGTACTAGTTCTAATTTGATTTTTCATGCTTCGCAGTGTCTGTGAAAGAGCTCCAGAAGAACAGTCGGATGGTTTTCTTGCATTTGTTTTTATGTATTTTCTTCTTTGGTTTCAGATTATTGGATAAGTGTTTTAATTCATGTTAAGAGTTGTGCTATTTTTCTTCAGTGTGAGAGGAGGGCAACTTAGCTTGTGGATTAATTGAGAACAGAAATCTGGAATAGGGGTCTGGATTCATTTGGCCTCCTAAATTGCTTTACAATTTTGAGTTGTAGGAACAATAATCAATTTTAACTTGAAATCAGAGGTTTCTGACTCGGTGGCCATTGTACTTTCTTGGTTTGGCATTTGATTTTAATCTAAGACCCTGTTTGAGTAACTTGCAAGTTAATGGATGCTATCTTTTTGTCTTCTCAGTACCATTTTTGGGTCTGTTTGGAATAACTTTTTTTTTTTTTTTTTTTTTTTTGGGTAGGGAAATGACATTCACCTTTAACTTTTTACGGATTTTTTAAAATTTAGCACCTCCGCCATTGGAATTTTTTTTTTTTTTTTAAAACTCAGAACAAAACTTTTAAAATATACATTGACGTGTAAATTCACATATAAGTTTTCTGTAAATTTTCTAAGGAAAGGGCACAATTGTCAGTTCATTATAATACTTGAATAGCCTTTTGTTTCTTGTTAAACTTAATTACACATTGTCCACTTATGTTTTAATCTCCAACTTGATTTGTATCTGTAATATTCGGAAGTATTTTGGCCTGTATAGGAGTGGTGGTGTGATTTCTCATATGTTGAGCTTGAATGCCTTTTGTGATACATCATCTGTCAATTACCTCAAAATGTTATGACTTCTTAAATTAGAGCAAAAGAATTACCTCTCTTTTGCATTCATGAGCTTCTTCAGTTGTTGCAATTCTCTATTCTGTTTTCCTAGCACCAAAGGCTACATTTTCCTGTTCATCTATACATAAAGACTATGTTGTCATTCTCAGGTAGTGAATATTCCTGATAAAGGAGCTCGAAAGCATCTTCCTGGAGATGACATTCGGGTAAACTGGATTTTCCATTACATCTGTTAGTACTTTGTGTTTCTGGGATACTTCCATAGATTAATTAATTGGGTGGAATGATGGAGTGAGAGTCACCCATAGGGATGGCAATAGGGCAGCGAGGCTTGCATTTCCCATTCCCACCTCGGGATATATGAGGAAGCCCCATACCCATCCCTTGTGGTAGGCCCTACTCCCATGAGGCATTCAGGTTTTGCTACCTTCTTTGTAATATTGCCCCACAGTTTTCTTAAACTTCACTTTAATTCAAAAGTTTTTTGTATTTTTTATCACACAGTTTTTCTAATCTTGAAAAGGTTTTTTTTTTTTTTTTTTTTAAGTCAGTGTCAAGTAGTAGTTGAATAAAAAAATTAAGGGCAGGCAATGAGGACATGTGCTGGCTGGGATAAATTGCCATCCCTAGTCACCCAAAGGCCTTTGGTAACTTGGTGCTTCTTCCCAGTTGGTTGCAGGAGTCTCCTGTTATTTTTGGCTCTGAAGTGGTCTCCTGTTCATAACATGATCTCAACTGTTTGGTAAAGTGTAGGTTTTCACGCTTGAGATGTCTAATCTTTTATGCTGATGTTTAGATAGATACAAAGGATATCCTGTTTATATGTGGCGGGGCCTTTGTTGATTTGGATAAGACTATCTCAGAAAGGTAAAGCCCTTTCAGGATATTTGGGCAATGTTAATTGGTTCCCTTTTTTAATTTCATCTATTTGATTGCTTGTAGAAAGGGAGATCATAGTGTCAAATTTTGTTTATGTTCTATCTTTGCAGGCGACAAGATTCTTCCATTGGATTTGGAGCACCAGTGCGCGCCAACATGAGGATGGGTGGACTGACAGATATATCGGTGGCATCCTCATTGTTGCAATCTGTTGAGTATTAGAATAAGAACTCAAGAATTTGAATTACGTATTATTTTGTAAATCCATTTAATTGGTGAAGAACGAAATGTACTTGTGACTGTCCTTGGTTTGTAAACTTTAGTGTGACGTCATGTCCCTGTAATGGCAATGCAGGTAGAAAGTGGTGATCTCATTGCATATGGCCTTATTCCAGAGTTTGTTGGAAGGTTTCCTGTTTTGGTTAGCTTGTCAGCTTTAACCGAAGACCAATTAGTTCAGGTGCATGGTTATTACAAGGATAACTCATACTGCCTTTGCATCCCTTTAACTAAAGTTCTTCACTTTTGCTTGTATATTATGGGAAAGTTTACGGAGTCTTTTTCCTTGATGTGCTTTAGGTTCTCACGAAGCCGAAAAATGCTCTTGGTAAACAGTACAAGAAGATGCTCCGGATGAATAACGTATGCTGATCTATCATTAATCTTATCGAAAATATTTTCTTGAAAACTTTCATTTTGGTGCCATAGTGTTGTGCTAACCTATTTTATCACATCTATTTCAGGTTGAATTACAGTTCACGGATGATGCATTGAGATTAATTGCTAAGAAAGCATTGGCAAAGAACACTGGTGCACGAGGTTTAAGAGCTCTTTTGGAGAATGTACTGATTGAAGCAATGTTTGAGGTACCAACTCCCATTTCAGTTCCTTTTATACCATACCGATTGCATCTTCCTCTGGTACTGAAAACTCACTCTAATTTCCAGTATGGTTCTCTGGGCCCAAAAAATTTTGATAATATGAACATGGTCTTATCAGTGATGTGTCACTATACTCCATGCTGCAGCAACGCGTTATATGGACAGCTAGGTGGCTGAGAATAAAGAAGTAGATTTCTTAAAATGGTTATGAAAGTTGTAGTTGTTATACTCTTTTGAAACTATGTTATACTCTTTTGAAACTATGTGGCAGTACAAAACCTAAAGCTCTGGTGTCGTTGTTGCAATTAATCGGAGTAACAAAATCAAGTTTCTACACCATCCTGTATAGTCCCCATTTTCCGTAAAGCCAGTCATCACACTATTCCACTTTAGCTAAGCTAATGACGAAAGAGGATCTAAAAAGGTAGTAAAAGTTGGTGTGCTGTCCTCCTCAATCTTTACATCTGCACTCAATCAATCATAAATCTCAAGAAGCAGTTTGATCCTTCAACCAAAAAAATGAACAAATAAATAAATCTTGGGGAAGCAGGACGAGTCTGTTTGTTCCATATGGTTGCCAAAGGATTGTGCTATGGTCTTGGCTGAAAAATCAAACCCTTAACTAGTCAGTAAGTCTGATCATAGTAGTGAGAGGATTAATTCTGCTATTGTGAAGGGAAAAGTGCGGGAAATCTGTATTCTTGGGTTTAGTTGCCCTACATTGCTCATGCTATACAATGCTGAAAAGTTATATCTTTCTATTATACAGGTTCCGCAGGATACTGCAGGTGTCAATACCGTAAGTACTGTTCTAGTCGATGAGGAGGCTGTTGGCCCATTGGATGGACCAGGCTGCGGAGCGAAAATCATTCAAAAGGATTTGCAAATAGAAGCAGTTCTTTCGTGACTAAAAGTTGAGCCCCAAATGCGGTATGCAGTGCCTCCCTTTAAATGCTCTGTAGTGCTTAAATTTGTTTTCATTTAATTTTTCTGATCTCTATCTTGTCTACACTAGGTAGTCAGCGCTTTTACAACTCAATATGAGAGAGGTGAAATTTCAAGATGCTAATTACCGGTGGGAACTTTGGTCTCTAAAGTCAGGAACCTTTTTTTTTTTTTTTGGTTCTCGAAGTCGTCCCTCATCGGCTCACTTAAGGATACTGCACAAAAGGATGGGTGTATCGTAGAGCTCCATAAGGATATTGCACACAAGGATGGGCATAGTGTCGGGTTCGGTCTTCTTTGGGGGTATTACATGCAGAGCCAACAGTATTGGATCCGGTCCAGTGGCCTCGAGTCTGTAGGAGTAATTTCCACCATGGAGACAGTTTGTACAGGAATTTTCTGATGTTTATATAGGCAGCCATTGTTGTAGCAGCAGTTATGATGCTGATAGTAGATAACCGTCATGTTAGTTAGGTCATGTTTTGCATATGAGATGGGAGGCAAAAAATTTGGGATGTGACAATACCCAAAGCCAGCCAACTCTTTCTGTATAGGCTCCACTGCTTCACTACTTTGTTTGTTGGACGGCAACTGTCCGTACTGAAGTTTTCGTCTCAAGAGACTCCAGGATGACTTGATTAATTTTCGTTGGATCGTGTCACTGTGAACATAGCAGCCAGCAACATATTGAGCGGTTTACAAAATTGTTTTTTTTCCGAAATGTGGTAAACTGTGTTTTGAATATGTGAAGAAACGAGTCATATTGAATTTATATCCTTTTATAAGGTAATTTTTTTTATAAGTCAGTATTTTGTCTTTCAAACGGTACTTCCAACTCTTAATTTTCAGAGTTGATGCGGTTATGTGCTAATGTAACCTTGCCTAATTGGGAAAGTGACCCTAGATTCTATAATCAAAGTGAAAATAGTCCTTCGAAATTAAAATATGTAATATAAAACCCAGAAAAGTTGTGCAGCGTACTTTTTATGGGTTGTAGCTATAGAACTCTATTGCCATTACATTTGCCGTTAATTTCTATGATGCAATTAAATTACCTCTTACCAACTCCGACTTTAATCTATTAAAAAGGAATTAGCCAATAATCTATTTTATTTATCTAATGTATGGATGCAATTAATTTAGATAATTCAACATAAGTGTTGATGGACTCGACGGAAGTAAACTAACTCTGCAGTCTTGCCTTTGCACAACCCATAAAAGAATCATGTTAAATTCACTTGATCAGACATGGGAATTGATTCTTTTTTCGTTTTATAGAGTCACAATTGGAGTAATGATGAGCTTGTGGATTATTAGATATCATAGCCAACTAACTATTAATGACATCTAAATGAAACATATGAATTATATCATATCTTATCCTGAACAAGCGAATAAATAGGAACATCGAAGTTCATTCAAGATTCGTTAGATCAAAAACAAAAAAAAAGACCACTTAATTGAAGAGTAAAACCAATGATTTCCAAAAATACCATGCTCTCTAAATATAGTGGAGCTTCAAAATTTTTCAAGTCAAGGAAATTCAAAATCAGAGTCGCCACCAAACTCGTCCATACATAGGCTTATCCAAACTAATCGACGCTTTTCACCTATCAAAAAGGACAGGCCTCTTATCTCCTAGACGGTCCATGGGCCCTAGGCCCAAACCGGGATATCCAAACCCCATGTCCAGGCGCGGCCCGATCAGCCCAAAAAGCAAGGGGAGGAAAAAAAAAATAGGGTTTTTATTTTACTTTCCCAAAATTTAACTTTAATTTTTTTTTTTTTTTCTCCCTCTTTTCCTTTTCTTGCGCAGGTGAAGAAAGCCTGAGAACAGCACCAGCAGCAGTAGCTTCTCCTTCTTCCTACTTTCTCTCTCTCTCACTACTTCACAGTGTCCGATCAGTCAAGCCGCCGGAAGACCGCCGGAGAACCGCGAGAGCAGCGCGCGCGGCAACGGATCGCCCCCGCGCGCGGCGGCGAGCCGGCGAGGAGCCTCCCAAATTCGTGCGCATTCCCAGCCTCGCGAGCGCTCTCACGGTAAGCCGCGGTCCCGTCTCGTTCCGTGTTTTCCGGGGCGCGCGCGCGCCCAATCGTCCTCTCCGCCCGGCGCCGCCGTCGATTGATGGCGCCGGGGGTTTTGCGGCGCCGGTGGGGTTGGCCCGGGCTTGTTGCGGGCGACCGATGAGGATGGGGATTGAGCTAGGGCTTGCGCCGTGGCGCTGGCTCGCGGCGGGGTTGGGGCCGAGTAGCGGTGATACATTGTTGTTTTGCGAGTGCGATGGGGCGATAAGCGATGAGGGTGGGCGCTGCGGATGGGGGGGAAAAGGATTGGTTTTTCTGGTTTTGCGTAGTGATAGCATGAGTGGGTTATTTTTATTTTGCTCTTTCCCCCTGCTGGTCTTAATCTTTTGCGCGTGTTGTGTGCTTTTTGATGATTTCGGTGTGATTCAGGGATTGGCGGTTGGTGAGCTTGGTCTTGTGTAAAGATGGCGAATCTACAGATGACGGGCATACTGGAAAAGGTATTAGTCTGACTGCGTGCGGCTCAAATGCTGTTTTTTTTTTTTTTTTTGGGTCATGCCTGGAAGGTGCCGAGGGTGTGGTGTTCTGATGTTGAGCGTGTCTGCAGATGACAGGCAAGGACAAGGATTATAGATACATGGCGACGTCTGATTTGTTGAACGAGTTGAATAAAGAGGGCTTCAAAGCCGATGCTGATCTGGAGATAAAGTTATCTAATATCGTTCTCCAACAGCTTGATGATGCAGCTGGCGATGTTTCTGGATTGGCTGTGAAATGGTTGGCGCTCGAACTTTAGTCTGTCCTCGAATGGATTACTCATTTGTGTTTCTTTTTGTGCCGATAGCTTTTCTTTGTGTTGTCAAATGTATATTGGTTTCATGTGTGTGAGCATTTATCTGGGTCAATTTAGCTGAGGAGAGTATAAAAGGCCTGTTGATTATGCATAAGGGTGCTGGCTAGTCCCGGGAAGCAGAATGAGAAAGCATTTGGAAAATGAACAACATTTAAGATATGTGATATTCCCCCACCCAATTCAATTCTCTATAGGCATGAACAAATAATACGAATTCTACCATATGTTGCTTCTTTCTTTATGTTGACTATTTCAGTTGACTGAGTACGTATGAAAAGATTGTTCTATACCATGTGATTTGCATCAATCTTTGCATTTTTTGTTTACCTTTTCTCCCTTAATCTTCTCATGCGTCTCTGTATTGGTGTCATCTGTTCTATTGCAGTGTGTTGCTGGCTCTTTTCTAACACTGAGTATGATCTGTTGATGCAGTCTTGCTCCTTTGGTCAAGAAGGTTAGCGCGTTGCGTGTTGTGGATATGACAGATAAACTTTGTGATAAGTTACTAAATGGGAAGGATCAGCATCGTGATGTTGCCAGCATTGCTTTGAAGACTATTATCTCTGAGATTTCTTCATTGTCTCTTGCACGATCAGTGCTTGTTACTCTCACTCCACAGTTGGTACAAGGAATTACCGGTCCGGTGAGTTTGTAGAAGTAGTAAAATAAGTCCATTTGCTTGCACATTCTCATGCTACATCTTGTGATATAACTTTAAGCATGATCTGGAGGATCCACATTCAGTTTTCTGAGGCTAAATGCATCAACGCGAACATGCATCCTTAATGAGAAGTATGAGCATACATGTGCAATAAGGATGCAAGTGGATGTCAAATGAACCAATGCGCATTTCCATATTGGGCAATTCTTGAAATTTGATGTTGGTGTTGGATGACTTGTATGTGGCATCTCTACTCATTTTTATCGTCAGCACACAAATTTGCAAGTGATAGTGCGTGCAAGCTTCTAGGTCAGCCCTTTCCATTGCTATGTATGAGTTAACTTTGGGTAGAATTTTTCTGGAGATTGACTTTCTAAAGTTTTAAAAAGGTCAACGTTAGCAAGTTGTTCATTACATATGGCCGTTTGCTATTGGGAATTGTATTTGTAAATGAGATTAGCATTTTCTCCAGGTGAATAGAGGGTAGAGAAGACACTTCACTTTGACTTACTACACCAATGTTTCTAGACATGGATCTTTGCGGTTGTAGTTGGCAACTTCAACATTACCACTTATTGAACAACTAATGAACAGTTTTTGGAAATTAAATGGACTGCCAAAAGGATGATTCAACCTCAACTGATTTCAGGGGAAAAAGAAAACTACAATTAGAGCAAATAATCCTAGTTCATTGGCATGCTTTGCCTCCCAATGTGTTTTTTTTTTTTTTTTTTTTTTTCTGTGCAAAGTATTAATTCAAAATGATAAACACTACATTTCTAGGGAGAGGAGTGTTATAGTATTTATATATTAAACCACACTCCATTTGATGGCTTAAGATTTTAGAGCAGTTGGCGATGTTGCCCCAGAACTTTACATGCGCTAAACAATGGAAATGACGCTTGCCACAAACACACTTTAATCGTTTGAATGTGATGTTTCTTCTCTTGTTGCTCATTGTTCTAACTCTGACTCTTTACGATTATAGGGTATGAGCACAGAGATTAAGTGTGAATGCCTTGACATTCTATGTGATGTCCTTCACAAATTTGGTAATTTGATGGCAAATGACCACGAACTTCTCTTGGGCGCCCTGTTATCCCAGTTGACTTCACCTCAAGCTAGTGTGAGAAAAAAGACTGTTTCATGCATAGGTAAGCCACAGTGTTGAATAGTGTTTCAGTCCCTTATTGTTTATATGCTGTTAGTGTTTCACGACAGACTTCATTCTCTTTTACATGTTGAACCAAAGTTGCTGCTTTTCGAACAGTAACATGATAGAGTTGTGGCAATTATTGTTCACAAATGGAGCAATCTTGATTAGGGCATTTGACTGGTCCACAAAAATATGAGGCTGATGGAAAGTTTTTGCTTACATTCGGTGCACAAATCTTTAAGAGAGAGTTGGCTCTGGAATATCCCTCCTTATAGTGTATTTGGAGAGTACGTCATCTCAGCATTGTAATTGGCATTTGAGGTCTTGTCATCAGCATCTTATGATGTGCAATATGTAGTTATGTCAATTAGCTTAGTTGAGCCTGGAGGAGGGACTGTTATGATTGTTCGTCAGCTACAGATGTAAAATAGTCGATAAGCATCTTGGAATACATTTCTCCATAAAGTCACTGCCATTCTCTAGCTTATTTCACTTATGGGTATTATTTAGTGACCAAAGTCAAGAATGAAATAGATTAAGCGTGAGAACTGCATTGTCTGCAGCATCTCTTGCTTCAAGCCTCTCGGACGATCTGTTAGCAAAGGCAACCGTTGAGGTCATACAGCATCTGAGAAATAAGGTCATGAAGTCTGAAATGATCCGAACAAATATTCAAATGATTGGTGCTCTGAGGTTAGTTTTACCTTCTGTTCTTTTCTCATTGATTTGTTGCATTAAACAGTATCAGTTTGAGGAAGAACTATGGCTATTTAGGTAGCATTGGTCGTACCTTGGTAACTAGAAGATGATACTTTTCTGCAAAGTTATACTTTGTTTTCAGTAAACTTTTAATAGTTGTAGTTTAATAGTCTAAGTCTATTTCCCGTTGAAATTTCTTGCATCTCCCCTTTCCCCTCTCCCCTCTCCTTTTGTGCTGTCTCTACTGCATTGTTTTTCTTGGTAGGTTATTGTGCTTTTTTTGCGATTAAGAGCACTAAGGTGTGCCTTCCTTTTACAACTTAGAAGGATAAATTCGGTTGTGTTAGTTATCAGTCTTTGTTTTCTGTTGAAATTAATCCTGATTGTTGCTGTGCTCATTGTCACTTATTTCTAGCTGTTAATTACCCTATTTTGTTTGATGACTTAGGGGAATTAAATAAGTAAATTTTGTTTCGCTGAGTATGCTATGAATTTGAAAGCTTAAGGAGCATAATCTTTCTAATCTTGTACTTGAGTTGAGAGGCATATTGCATTTTTCCTTTTTTCAACATCATTTTGTTATCAGAATAGGGCAAGTCTCAACTCTTAAGAAAAGCTTTAGAAAAATCAACATGTATGATACAAAGGCACCACCAATATCTTAGGCTTAAATTGAAATTGATCAACTGATTGCTTATGGTGCTGCCAATCCGCTTTTGGTGGAAACTAATATATGAAAATGTTGTAATCTAGCCGTGCTGTTGGCTACCGATTTGGACCCCATCTTGGAGAAACTGTTCCAGTGCTAATCAGTTATTGCACCAGTGCCTCAGAGAATGATGAAGAGCTCCGTGAATACAGCCTGCAGGTATATTTTTTTGTCCTTTATCAAACTCGGATGTCAGGTCACTCTGTCAATAGATCGTTAACACTGTCTTTGGCCGGAGTTGTCAGAATTTCAAACTCTTTTCTTACTGGGTCCAATCTCGTTTTGCAGGCACTAGAAAGCTTTTTGTTGAGGTGCCCCCGAGATATTTCTTCATATTGTGATCAAATCCTCAGTCTTACATTGGAGTATCTTAGCTATGACCCGAATTTTACGGATAACATGGAGGAAGATACTGACGAGGAAAATTTTGAGGAAGAGGAAGACGAGTATGTTAATCTGGCTATTAAGGAGCTAGTGCAATTTTTATTTTTATTTTTTAGATGGAAACTTCATATTGACTTGAGAACTGCATTCTGTTACAGTGATAGTGCAAATGAGTATACAGATGATGAGGATGCCAGCTGGAAAGTTAGAAGAGCTGCGGCTAAATGCTTGGCAGCATTAATTGTTTCTCGCCCTGAAATGCTCTCCAAGCTTTATGTAGAGGTTTGTTTGAACAAGAGTTGCATCTGATCATGTAGAAGTGTACCATGTGCATCTTCATGAGGATCTACTCTACTTGTCCTGCTTTATTACTTCCCTTTTGTTAGGCACCTGTCTATGTTGCATTTGATTGCTTGAGGACTCTTATATTCTTATTCTACTTTGGATATTTCTGGTTTAAAAGGGAATCCATGATTAATTAATGATATTGTTATGCAGGCTTGTCCTAAGTTGATTGATCGGTTTAAGGAAAGGGAAGAAAATGTTAAAGTGAGTGAATTTCCATGAGTACTTCCGTTGTGAGAGCCATTAGCTATTCAATTCTAATACTTGTACAATGCAGATGGATGTATTTAATGCCTTCATTGAGTTACTTAGGCAAACTGGCAATGTGACAAAAGGGCAGACAGACATTGATGAATCGAGGTAAGTGTTAATTCTTTTGTATTTATAGCCTATTTTTCTCATATTACCATGAAATTGAGGTTACTTAAGGTATTGATAGAAGTTGGTTATATCACACTTGGCTAGGAGAAAAAAACAAGAAGTCATGATGTGAAAGAGTAACATAACAGGAGAAAACACATAATCATCCACCACCAATATTTCTTTCTATATTGGAAGAATACAGGCAACGTGTAGTGCCCTTCTTATTTTTCTCAAGTGTGCATCTGCAGAAATCGAATAGTCTTAGATTCGTTTCTGTTGCTTATATTTGTAGCTACTGTTCTTCGTGAGAAGAGTAATGGATCAAATGTGGAATCTCGGTGTATGTAAAGGAAATGAATTATGGAACTTTAGTTGTCTGAAATCTGGTATGGCGCTGTAAAATGCTTCAACACACGTAGTAGGAAACCAGTAATCACATAGATATATAACTATTTGAAATTCCAAGCATTCTTTGGATCGGCATACTTTATTTGAGAGGAAGACAAAGTACCTTGTTACCTTTTGGAATGGTTTTCCATCCACTTGGCGTTTCCAACCACAAAGGATCCTTAATTTGGATTGTATATTATTAATGTGGATGGTTGCAGAGTCATGTCTTCTACTAAATTCTCACGCACATTGCTCCAAGATGTGATGGAATTTGATTGAGCATCATTGTTACAAAAGAAAGGACGCCCTGTGTGCTCTCTTTATATCTTTGAAATATCTAACCAGAAATAATTCAACTTGAATGGATGCTTTACCCTGATGGAAGAGCTTTTAAGATAGAAACTTTCTGGATGATTAGTTATTAAGTCCTAGAGTTTCAGGATCAATATTTATGTTTAGTGATCATACAATTCGATTTGTATTTTTGTCAGTGATCAATATTTATGTCCTAGAGGTTCAGGAATTACTGTTCTGTCATTAGGATACCTGGTTGCATTTTCTTTTTTTTTTGAGATTCTGAACTTTTAAAAATCTTGTTGGTTAATAAATTATGGTGCTAATGGTTTGGGTGTGTAATGCAGTCCAAGATGGTTGTTGAAACAAGAAGTAGCAAAAATTATCAGATCTATTAACAGACAGCTGCGTGAGAAATCAATCAAAACTAAGGTGGTGCAGTCCTCCAGTCTCTTTAGACATTTTTCCTTCCTAGTAAATTTTAATATATGCAATTGTTGCAGGTTGGTGCTTTTGCTGTCTTGAAAGAACTTGTGGTTGTATTGCCAGATTGTCTTGCTGACCACATTGGATCACTTATTCCTGGAATTGAAAAGGCACTAAGTGTATGTACATTGTCATTTTCCAAATGTTTTGTTAGAGTCTTTTGACTCCATGATGTAAATGATCTACCGGTTATCTCTCTGGCTACTAACCGTCACGTTTTCATATGTACCAGGACAAGTCATCTACATCAAATTTGAAAACTGAGGCTTTGATCTTTACAAGATTGGTGTTGATTTCACATTCGCCTTCTGTTTTCCATCCTTACATAAAGGTATAATTCCTACCGTTGCTGTTGTCTGCAAAATTGGGTATCACCAATGAGATTGTTAGGTGCAGAGGGCTTTCTTTGTTGTCCTTATCAGTCTGATGGCTCTTGCATTGTAAGATGAAAAGCACCTCTTAGCACATGAGCGACAGTATCTGTTGCTATGATATGTTAACTTTTTAGAGGTACCGCATTCAGTTGCTCATCTAGCATTCACTATTCTCAAGAATGTTTCTGTATTAATGTCTTTTTTCGACTTCTTGCTCCTTGAGCATAGTTTGTTGTATTGTTAACTTTGGATGTGCATTTTGTCATCCTTTGATGGGATTTTATCTGCTAAAAAGATACATAATTTTTTTGGAAGAAATTCATGCAAACTGTGTATACAAACTGTTTATGCTACCTGCTTCCTTAAGAGTTGGGTCTATACAAAATCAGCTGCAGCTGGTGGTGTTTACTCTCTGTTTTTATTATGATGTTTTAGGCGCTTTCCTCCCCTGTTTTATCTGCTGTTGGCGAGAGATATTACAAAGTCACAGCCGAAGCATTACGAGTTTGTGGGGAGCTTGTTCGTGTTGTTCGCCCAAATATTAAGGTGGGGTACACTCATCTTATGATTTAAGATTTCTTGGTGAAACAGTCTGACTTTGAGTAGTTTCCGCACACAGGTGCATGGTTTCGACTTCAAGCCATATGTTCATCCTATCTATGATGCCATTATGTCACGCTTGACAAACCAAGATCAAGATCAGGTTTTTTCTTGTTCTCATTAAAAGTTTCTCCTCTGCTGCTGTTGCTATTTCTTATGTTTACCCTTTGTTCAGGAAGTGAAGGAGTGTGCCATATCTTGTATGGGACTTGTTGTATCAACATTCGGTGATAATCTTGGACATCAATTACCTGCTTGCCTTCCTGTACTTGTCGATCGGATGGGAAACGAGATCACACGCCTTACGGCTGTGAAGGTTATCTCTATCCTGCTGAATCTGTTACCCACTAATTAGGAGAATACCACTTAAATTGACTGATATTGAACTTGTACATCATGATACAATTTTGATCGAGCCCCTTTCAAAGACTAATTCTATCTTTCAAATCCTACTTCACTTTATCTGATGAGCTCTATCTACTTTTTATGATTATGGTGGTATCTTATTTGGATGGAGGTCTTAGGATTTTGTTTAGAATCATAAGGTTGTGATTGGGCTCATAACTGGTTACATGTTTGTTTGGATGAAAGACTACATCATGATCAGTTAATAGTACAAAGTTTTCGATCTTAGACAGAAGGCTCTGGACTTTGATGAATGCAGTGTCTGACTCCTCTTTAGACATGCCTATCTCCCCTACCATCCTTTGTGCTTTCTGTGTGTTTTTGTAGAGTTGGTTCCAAATCTAGTGTTTCCCTCGCAGGCTTTTGCTGTAATAGCAACTTCTCCTCTCTGTATTGATCTATCGTGTGTCTTGGAGCATGTCATTTCAGAGCTGACTGCATTTTTGCGGAAGGTATAGCAAATTTATACCATCTAACTATTAATCTATTGTTGACTAAATTGGAAAAAAGCTGGTTCAATGAGATCTCTGTTTGCTGTGTGTTTGTTGTGTAGGCTAATCGAGCTTTAAGGCAGGCAACGCTTGGTACATTGAATTCCTTGATTCTTGCCTATGGTGATGAAATTAGTTCATCCACATACGAAACTATAATTGTGGAGCTGTCATCCTTGATAAGGTTTCCTTCTCAAGTTTTATGTCTCTTTGTGCCTACAAACTATATTATATTAGCTTTTATAAATTCCTATTTGGAGCTGATTGTTATTTCTTATATTTCAGTGATTCAGACTTGCATATGACAGCTCTTGCCTTGGAACTGTGCTGTACTTTAATGGCTGACAAAAGGTCAAGCCAGAATATCGGCATGGCTGTTACAGATAAAGTTCTTCCTCAAGCATTGACATTAATCAAAAGCTCATTGTTGCAGGGGCAAGCCCTTCTGGTACTTCTTCCTTATGAATTTTGAATTGTATTCATGACTTGGATCTTTCATGTCACTAAGTTGTTGTCTGATTGGATTTTGCAGGCATTGCAAAACTTTTTTGCTACATTGGTGTATTCTGCTAATACCAGCTTTGATTCTTTGCTTGAATCTCTGCTTGCCAGTGCTAAACCATCACCACAGTCAGGTGGCATTGCAAAGCAAGCATTGTACTCGATCGCACAATGTGTTGCTGTTCTCTGCCTTGCCGCTGGTGATCAGAAATGTTCAGCTACTGTGACAATGCTCACACAAATTCTTAAAGATGATAACAGCACCAATTCTGTAAGTCATTTTTTTTTTTCTGATCTATATAGTTACTGCTAACCTATCAGAGTATATGACATATAGTGGTAAGGAGGTACCCAGTTTACTTTATAGAAGTACGAGTCTTTTGACATTGAAAAAATGTTTCTTTTTTCACTGGAAGAAAATTAGCTGAAATTATCGGAATTTGTTAATCAGGACTCAATTCCAGTTTGATTGTCTTTGTTCTTGTAGTTGGTTTATATATGGGACATGATAGCAGAGACTAACTTGATACTTGGGAATAAAGAGGATCGAAGCCATGGGAACGTAAAAGATTTTAAATTGATAATTTTAATCTATTGGCATTATCTAACTGATAATTCTGAAGAAATTTAAAAAAAAAAAAAAAAAAGTGCCGCTGGTTAGTTTTCAGTAATGGAAAAACTCTTATTGCAATGGTTTTTGTTTATTTCATAGTTTGTTTCTTTGCTGAGTTTTAATTGGAAGAATGTTCCACCACAATCTTGTAGTTTTCCTTCAATAGTATAGATGGTGATTATTGAAGAAGATAAACAAGCATATAATCATTCCATTAGTATTATGATTATGCACATATACATTGTGCGATTATGCACATATACATTGTGCTGTCATCGTTTTAAAATTTTTTCTTTTACCTCACTTCTGATCCTTCCCCTGATGAATGAAAATCTGAATGGAGATTGGGAAGTAAGAAGTTGCATAAGTAATTGGTGTGTAGTAAGACAATGGCTAAGGTGCTAAAGGCATGGAATTGTGTAAGAGTTGACAATAGCTAGACAAGACTGGTTCAACTGTTTTCTCTCTCTATCATTCTCTCTGTATGTGCATGCTCATGTGGGGAGAGGAGATTCTTCCTCTTTAGCTTTTTTGAAATTTTGCTACATTTAGGGCTCGTTTGGTTCGGCTTTGGGGAAATACCCTTGGGAGAATGTAAATACCTTTGAGGTAAAGGGATTTTTTGAAATGCTAGACTGTTTGTTAAACTATAACTGAAAAGTGTTTTAGGGAAATGCAAGACTATTTGGTAAACATTTATTTGAAAAGCCCTTTAGTAAACATATATTTGAAAAGCCCTTTGGTGTGATCAAATTAAGTTTTTTAGTTTTAGTATTTTTAAAATTGCAAAAAAGAAACAATGACTATATAACCTTTTACATTTTCATGTTGAGAGTAATGTAAAAGATATATATTAGTAAATTTATTTAAAAATTATATTAAAAGAATTTGATTATAAATTAAATGTAAAGCTCAACTTTTGGCCTAGGGTTCTTTTAGGTTTGTTTTCAACTTTGAATAATTTTTTTAATTATTGTAGTATTAATCATCTTCGTTAATTAATGATCATTCTAGTGTATTGATAAAAAGTTGGGCTATTGATTATCAAAAGATAAAAATGATAAAAAAAAAAAAAAAAAAAGGTGAACTTATTCGGTGGATGGTGAAGTAACCGATTGTGGGTGCTAATTTTTTTGAGTAAGCACCGCATATAAAAAGGGAGGTCCTCATTAAGAAAAATAAAACGAAGTTCCTCTCATACAAATTTGGCTAGAAAGAGTCATTTCATGATATTAAACATGGTCATATATGTCTAGAAAAAAGAAATTCATTAATAAGAGGACTAGCATTCCGCAAATACTGAATGCCCAAAGCAGGTCTCCACCTGCTTTGGGCTTTCAGCATTTCAAAGGTCAGCATTTGGCCAAGGACACCTCCAAATGCTGAACGAAACACCAAAATTTTTTCCCAAGGGGTTTTCAGCCCTGAAAGCCCGTTGGGAATGCTGAACCAAACGGGGCCTTAGTGCACGATGATTTAGGAAAATGTCCTGCTTAAGCCATTGAAATTCCATTGGCTGCAAACTTTGTAATGAAATTGCTTTTACCTTACTCAAACTTAAAAATTCTCAACATTTGTGTAAGATGATTTGGTAAGACATTACTTGACATTGTATACATATTGAGATAGAATTAAAAGTACATAGTGGTCCTCGTGGTTCGTATAAAGCACTTCGAAGCTCAATACATCCTGCAGGTGCTCTTTCAACTTGGCAGCAGATTTACTTGAACAAAACTAATCAATTGAGATCAGGAAGTCAAGCAGTGTGCCATTTCTTTAATTGAACTTTTCGTATCAACTATGCTATTATTTTGGACGACTTTTATTTTCTGTTATGAAAAGCATGAACTTTACAGGAATGTAGCATCTTTTCCATTGAAGTTGTGATTTTCTTTGTAGGAGAGCTATCTTAATTGCGCCATCTTTTTCTGTTTGTCTACCGGTGTAGAGCACATGTTTTTTGATTGATGCTGAAATTGTTGTAGTTTTACATTTTAATTGCATGTTGATAATGTGATGCCATTGTGCAGGCTAAGCAGCACCTTGCATTGCTTTGTTTGGGTGAGATTGGCCGAAGGAAGAATTTGGGTGGGCACATGCATATTGAGAGTATTGTTATAGAGTCCTTCCAGTCTCCTTTTGAAGAAATAAAATCTGCTGCCTCATATGCCCTTGGAAATATTGCTGTTGGGAATCTACCAAAGTATTTACCATTTATTTTGGATCAGATTGACAATCAACAGAAGAAACAGTATCTTCTTCTTCATTCTTTAAAGGAGGTATGTTATCTTTATTGTGAAATCTTAAGCGGTCAAAGCAGTGGCCTTATTCTTTTACAATGCAATGTATTTCAGGTGATTGTTAGACAGTCCGTCGATAAACATGAGTTTGATGATACAAGTGTTGATAAAATACTTAAATTGCTGTTCAACCACTGTGAAAGTGAAGAGGAAGGAGTTCGGAATGTTGTTGCAGAATGCCTGGGTAAACTTGCACTAATTGAACCAACAAAGCTTGTCCCTGCCCTGAAGGTATGTGATTACTGATCAATGGATTGGCATGCAATCCAATCTAGGCTTTTGCAATGCTACCTGTTAAAATTATTTAATGAGCTGAGGCTTTTCCATTTCCTGCTCAGACTAGAAAACTTGTACTTTGTATATCCATACGATTTAGTTCTTTATTTTCTGAAATAGTGTGAAAATGAAAGAGAAGTGCTTCAAATAATTTCTATTTGACTCAAACATTTTTCTTTCATCTTTGTAGGTGCGTGCAAGTAGTGCAGCCGGGTTTACAAGAGCTACTGTTGTCACTGCTGTAAAATATTCCATGGTAGAGAGGCCAGAGAAGATAGATGAGATTATTTATCCGGAGATCTCAACTTTTCTGATGCTTATTAAGGATAGGGACCGGGTATGTCTGTCTTCTTTCTTCTCTTAGACAAAGAGCACTACTTTGAAAGTTTATCACTGGATTCTCTGAGGTTTTTCTTGTGATCTGGGATGAACTTTTACTGGTTAACCTTTTTTACCCTGTTTATGGAGTGTTTTTTTCATTTTTTTTCCTTTTATGCTGACTACTCTTTCTGTCTTGATTTTTTTTTAAGCATGTTCGACGTGCGGCTGTTTTGGCCTTAAGTACAGCTGCTCATAATAAGCCTAACCTTATCAAGGGTTTACTGCCAGAACTTTTGCCGCTTCTTTATGATCAGACAATTGTTAAGGTACTGGCTTTGGCGTGTTATATTATCAAAATATATCAGTGAGCCTTATATAACTGGTTTTATGGTCTCTCTCTGTCTCTGTCTCTGTCTCTCTCTCTTTTCCTTTTTCTGTTATAGTTGTTAATCGATCACTTATTGTGTTTTCGGCTTATGTATGTCTGGAATTTCTGCAGCACGAATTGATTAGAACAGTTGATCTTGGTCCTTTCAAGCATGTTGTTGATGATGGCCTTGAGTTACGAAAAGCAGCTTTTGAATGTGTGGATACATTATTGGACAGCTGCCTTGATCAAGTCAATCCCTCATCCTTTATTGTTCCTTACCTCAGATCTGGTTTGGATGGTGAGCTGTCTCACCCTGTGCAAGAGCTCATGTGCATGCACAGATTACTTCCGATGTTCATAGTTTACCGTACTTGCTCAATGATTTGTTTGTGTTTGGTCTTTCCAGATCACTATGATGTCAAGATGCCTTGTCATCTTATCCTCTCAAAACTTGCAGAGAAGTGTCCTGCTGCTGTCTTGGCAGGTGGGTGTGTTGTACTTTGACCGGGTTTGGAAATGCTGAAATTTACTTGTCTGATGTAATTTTCTTGTGAAACCTTTTCAGTGTTAGACAACTTAGTGGACCCTCTTCTGAAGACCATCAATTTTAAACCAAAGCAGGATGCTGTCAAGCAAGAAGTAGATCGTAATGAGGACATGATTCGGAGTGCTCTCCGAGCAATTGCATCCTTAAATCGGATAAGGTATGTTAATACTTAAGTATTCTAGTTTGAATACAAAATTACTGTTTCATGGGATAGCATTTTCTAGTGGAAAAAGATGATGGTTTGTGGGAGAAGAGAGTTTCATTATGAGCACTGAATCATGAGTGGGATTGTTGAATCGTGAGCCACATTGCAATCACGCATGATCCCACAATCTGAATTGTGATCCCACCTCGGCCTCAACTGCCAGCGACTTTGATGGCAATGCAGATTGTTAGATAATTCCTTGATTGTAGGACCTACCGGATTGTGCTCTTAACAACCATCGTAAACATATTGCTCATAAATGCTTAAGGATAATTTGTTTGGATTGTGGTAATATTGATGTGTTGCGTTTTTTATTGGTGACTCTTGGTGTATTTCATTTTTTGAGACGAATAATATGCAAACTGCCCCCTTCCTACATGATTCTTCGTTCAGATTTTATAGTTCTCATTCTCATTCTCATTTATATTATTCGCAGTGGAGGAGATTGCAGTATCAAGTTCAAGAATCTCATGAGTGATATGTCAAAATCCCCAGCATTGTGGGAAATGTACCAATCCATTCGTAATGAGTGATGAAAGTGTTAAACCCTTGCTGTTCGGGTGTTGGTCTTGATGGCATGCCAGAGGATGAACAATCTGCCTTTGTCCATGAAGTATGAATTACCAACAATCAAATGAAAGGATTGGAAATCTTAGTAGCCTCTTTCTCCCGAAGGAATGCGTATATGCATGGACATATCAAAACACTGAGAGACCACAACATGTCCGGTTGGTTTGAAGCTTTGTCCATTTTCCTTCGACTTTCTGGGAGATTGGCTTTTACTAAATGTATAGTTGACCACTGGATGGGGCTGCTTAAAATCAGGACTGTGATCGTATGACAATTTTTCATTTCTGGCCTGCAGTAGCTTGTATTACTGCCTTCTGAGTAAATTTTTTTGCACATTGAGCTTGGTCCCGATACACAGCTAGTGTTGACTACAAATTGACTTGTACCGGTTGGCTTGTGACGTCACAATGTAACCTGAATATAGTGAAATTTCTTCTGTCGTTAGGGTCTTGCCTTCTTTATTTGGCCACATTGTTGGAATTGCTTTTTCTCTTCATTATTTCGATTAGCTTGTTCAGAGAAAGGCAGCGAGTGCTTTGAGATGGCCAAACTTTTCATATATTTATTTTTGGTGTTGATCTGCGTGTGGAGGATGAGATGATGATCGGTAGCATAGGTGGCAGAGGGAGTGATTGGTAGTTGCTGGTGGCGGTTCACTGGCAAAGACGGGTGATGATTGGCCATGGGAGAGGCTGCAATTGTTTGATAGTTGTCTTGGTGGCCAGCTCTCTGAATGACCTTATCGTATGATCTGTAATGAAATACACGACCTGCCCTTCCTAAGACTGATTTTGGTGACTGTTCCATCGACACTTGGAAACACATTCTGTACATTTGAAGAACTGCATACCTTTGGCCTTTAAAAAAACAAACGCATTGCTCATAACTCCATTATTTTATCAAGCATGACTTGGGTTTAGGGCACATCTGCAATTACTTTATCATACACTCCATTGGTGAAGGTTGATCAAAAGTTTGATTTGTTCCTCATCTTGTTTGGGAATTTGGTGGTGTCGAAAACCTTTACATTGGAGTAGCAATTTTGGATGGATTTATGATTATTGGTGAAGAATTAGGATCTTATCCTCGTTGTCATGAGCGGTTGTCTTCGAATTTCAAAACGAAGGAGTAGTAGGAAGCAGATGATGTACTTGGAGTTGAGATTTGTGGGGATCTCTAATTTGGTTGCTCCATTATAATGAGTACTACATGTGGTGTTCCTCTCTTAGATTGACTGTTCCCTTTAGCATTTGCATGTAGGAAGTTTGTCTTGTGAATTATCATGATGTCTTTTTGAGGTCGTTTCAATTATCATCTTGTCCTCCTCTGGTGGAAGTCCATCGCTTCGGGCTGTGAATGATGCTGTTATTGAGCATATGACAGCAAGATCGTAGCTTCCCTTTATCTCAATAAGAAATTTGGATATTGCGGGTGAATCATGGTAAATTTCTAGTGATCCACTTCGTGCACCAGATACTTGAATTTATATCCGACAAAGTAAAACAATTTCTATCATGATGACGGATCTGTTTTCTGTACCGCCAGTGGGATCAATTATAGGAAGTCATACACTGATGTTTTCCGAAACTATAGAGAAAGAAAGAAATTCCACAATCGAATTGCCTATGAAAAATAATGTAATGAGATAAAACCTGAAAACTAAATGCTTTAGCTTGTATTGAAAAGCTAGTTTCTTCTAAGCCTAGTTCATTGAAATTTTGTCCAATGGAATAGAAGCATTTTAAATTTCTCAAATAATAGATGGGAATGCTGCAAACAGAGCCATTGTGAAATCCATTGGATGAGTAATTATCCATCCAAGAGCTACCTTACCATATTTTGAATTTAATGGTTTCAACGAATTCCCTATAATACATCTTTTGGTCCAAATCTAGAGCCACCATCAACGGTTTGCATAGTGCAAAGTACTATATTATGTATTGATTGCATTGTGTAGACATCTTCTCTACGCCTATAAATGCATATATTAATAATTTCATTTTACTATTTCCTAGGTATAATCACAAAATGACAAAAGCAATCATCTAATAAGTAAAGTAATACACATATTTTGATTCACTCTAGATGAGTAAATTATATCCTTATGCGTTGATTGACTTGGTGGCGAGAGAGTAGATCAACAACACGTCTGATTGAGACACTCACCGCATACAGATCCAACTCCTTGTTTCATGAAGTTGAAATGGTCTCATGTGCTTTTGAGGTCACCCATCCGAACTTCGCTTGCACGTTACATAATTAGAGAGATTAGACGAATATTTCACAAGCCCGGAGTTCACTCGCACGAAGAGGGCTCGGGAGCGTCTAAAGCAAAATGAGTTCGAACGGAAACTTGGGTAGGAGACGTAGCATCTTCTCTCATTCCCAATGAGTGAAGTTTGACAACAGAGATGGAGATGCGCTTGCTTTATCCAACAAAGATATGATGGACTGGAGAGCCAATGAGAGAGATGGTGAGGGCATAGGCCAAACGCCAACACCAGAACATGTTCCAGACATGTCTGCCCGGTTTAAAAGAACCCCATGATGCCCAAAACCAAAGCCACAAGAAAATGGGAAGCATCTCTACTCCACTTTTGAAAAGAGAGCCCCTCCTCTCTCTCTCTCTGAATTACCTTTCTTTTGGCTTTTGGACTGTACTGAAAAAGTCTGGCTGGTGTTCCATGTACGTGCATTCCATCACATCGTAGTAGTTAGATCGTTTCCTTCTATCCAAAGGGCCGAGAGAGAAGTGACCCCTACCCAAACATGTAAAAGAGCACTACACGCCCACTCATCCAGAAAATAAAAAGAAAAGAAAAGGTCGCCCAGAATCCACGAAATCATTACAAGCACAACAGTGGATTTGCACAGCATGGAGACGAGAGTGAAACTGAACAAGTTCATTGAAGGCCCCCTCTTATCCGTCACATTGCAACAGTAGTTCCAAAAGTGAATGCCACTATTGACAAGGGTACGTCTTCTTTTGCTTTGCGTGTATGCTATGTCCCTCGTTTAGTTAATTTAGCTTTTGAAAAGTTCGAGTTCACACAAAACCTTGGTGGTGGATGGAGTTCGATGTCTTAGAGCCACATTCGATGCGCCAAAGAATGACTCGTCCACAATTGGCAACTTTTTTGGCCCCGTTTGGTTCCGTGACAAGGAATCCTCATATAGATTCTAATTTCAATCTTTTCAATTATTCGGGCTGCGAAAAGTTTGCTCTTCAAAATACTTCTCATTAGCAACAACGAAGATCGACGGCCCACCGGCAGCCAACAGCCAAGTTGCTAGCAATCGGCAATGTGGTAGAATTGAATTTTGGATAGTTCTGTGGTTTTAAAAAATTGTAAAATGGGATCCAAATCCTAGCCATAGATAGGTAATCCTATTAGGCATTTTTTTATTAGGAATTTCATTCCATGTGGAGTCCAAATCTGCACCCTGATTTTGCTGTAAACATAAAAATAATAATAATGGGAATTGGAATCCCATTTCTCATTTCTTAAGGAATCTCATTTCACCATTGAACCAGACGAGGCATTACTTCTCTTTCTAGCTCAATCATTCCGAGGTTAAACGTTAACACCCCTCTCTTTCATATTATGTCAAGCTTTCTACCAAAGCAAATAGTAGGTGTCTCGGTGGTAATCTCAACCAATCATCGACGTGGGAGCATATGAGGAAGGGGATGGATCATCTAACGTTAAAATTTCCTTAATCTCGTCGCGGTTACCATTGCGGCTTCCCAAATCTTTGTTTGACAATTCTCCCCGACGTGATATTACATGAAACTCGTGAAAAATATCAAGAGAACCATCAGATTCAACGGATCAGAGAATGAAACCAGCACTTGCATCCAGTTCACTTGATACTTTGTGGAAATGTTGGTATAAACGATGGAAACAATAACTTAGCGCCTTTCCGATGTTCTGCCGAAAGATTTTGCATCAAATTGGTACTAGGGCACAATGCTTAACATTTATAAGGATTCAATATTCCCTCATTATATTCTATGCACAAAGAAAAGATCTCACAGAAGGTCAAGAAAGCACAGTTCTTTAAAAGCTTCTTGAACTCTGTGAATCCCTCATATATTAGTGAGGAGTAGGTGCAAAACAGAAGCAAATTGCATACATATGTCATTCTTATCTTATGCACTACTGCTACAACTCTTTCTCTAAGAGCCTCAAGGAAGCATTAATATCTGGGGGCGCCAAAAGCTTCCATGACTCTTTTGATTCTTCTAGGCCAAGTGTATATATTTATATATGAGCAATATAATTAACGATTCAAATTAACTAATCCCCATGATATCATGCATTCTAGGGTATGTCGTGATTAATATCGACGTTTCCCAAATTCTTTGAAGAGACGGTGTTAACGTTAGGCTGTAACAGCGCCAACGAGGAAGCCGGGCCACGAGAGACCCACCGAGACCAGAAGAGATAGTTGAGGAAGTTGAGGAAGCTCAGGATTGCTAATAACCAATAAAAGAGGTCCAGCCGGTCCTTGTTCAAGTCATTCTGGCCGAGCCAACCGCCATTACCGTTCGATGCCGTGACCTTGTTCACCAGGGACACCAGCAAGGAGCTGAAATAGAACCCGAATGAGTACGAGCAGTACGTAATCGCCGTCAAGAACGTTTGCAATCCATTTGACGACTGCTTGTAGAAGAACTCGATGAGCCCAACGGCAGTGAGCATCTCAGAGAGCCCGAAGATCAAGAACTGCGGCGTGAGCCAGAAGATGGAAATGATCTTGCCATTGCCGACCGCCTCGTCCCTCCGCTTGCGCTCCATGAGGGCGGCGGCAATCATGGAGAAGGTGGCCAGGAAGAGGCCGAAGCCGATGCGCTGGAGGGGCGAGATCCCGGAGTCACGGCCAGTGAACCGGCGTGCAAAGGGGACGAAGAGTGTGTCGTAGAGCGGGACGACGAAGATGAGCATGAGGTAAGGGATGGCCTGGAGGGAGGCGGGAGGGATGTGGAAGGAGCGGGTGAGGTGGTTGTTCATGGAGGAGCCTTGCTGGACCGAGAAGGTCTGGAGCTGAGCCAAGATGGTGTTGAAGATGATGGTGCATGCAAATATAGGGATGATGGAGAGGAGGGTCTTCACTTGCTCCACTTGGCTCACTGTGCACAGCCTCCATGGGCTCTCCCTGCTCTTCCCCTCCTCTTGGGTCTTGATGCATGCTTTGTCCAAGAACCTGCCATCCAGTTTAACCACAAGCCTCAGAGAACAGATCTAATCTTTGATGACCATATAATGCTGAAATCTCTTGATGTGTGGAATCAATGAATAATTTTTGTTCGAAGGTTGTTTTAGGAAGCTGATGTTCTTGTTCTTTCGATGTTTTTTTAGAATTGACATAACCTTTGGGAGAATGTAAGCGATCTAAGGGAATCAACTGTTCGAAACATGAGCATATAAGACAAAGCACTAAATTTTATTCTAATTCAGCTGAAGATGAAATTATTTATCACATGAATAGTTGTGGTAACACGAACTACCAAAAACTTGTAAAAAAGAAAGTGTCGACCCTAATTTAAGACCCTTATCCAAATAGAAATTATCTCTCGGTCGAAGAGAGAAGAAACAAACCGTCATCGTTACAAATAACCGATTAGATAAATGAAAATATAAACATCTTATTAAAGGAAACGGAACTATATGTATGAGTTCATCGTATCCGTTAGATTGTATGAATCTCAAGTGGGGCTCGAATGATTTGACAGTCGGTGAGATCCATGGAAAAGGAATCGACAAAGAAAAGGAGTAAAAAGTGCAATACGGACAGGAGGAAATATACCTGAACCTTTCGGTGCGAAAAAGGTGACCACCATGAGGCGATGAGGATGAGCCGTCGTTGTTGCTGTCATTCACACTGTTCTGGCTTCCGTGAAGCAGCTGCGGATTCGACGGCAGCACCTGATTCCTCTTCGCTATAGCAGCCACTATTACCTGTATGAAACAAAGTACATCCTATTCATCGACACCCCTTCAAGAACTTAGACGACGCTAATAACTAGATTATCTTTGCGGATATGAAGACAAAACAGACGTATTTTCTAGCGTTCGGTATATAATAAAGATGGTCGGATAGTTGACCATGAGTCATCCTCTTCGACGGAGCTCTTTTGGTTCATGATTCATGTGATCCGACATTAAACAAATGCACGAGTTGCATATCGTTCATATACAAAACACCAGATGCTGAGCCTTTTTCTGGCCGACAGAAGCAAACGGATTAGCACACGTAGACCATGAAATTAAACAGCTCGTTTCACACTAGAAAACCATATAGAAAAGAGCTTCCCCGTTTGACTAGTGGACGTTTAATATCCTAATATAGGTCATAATCAAGAGATTCTCATCATATTTGAGGTAAAATAAAGGGTGTTGAAAAAAACTCTTACTTGGGCAAGAGGAGTGAGGATGCTTCCTTGGGGCCTCTTGTTTCTGTAGTAAAGAGTGCCAGAGACCAAGCTGATCAACCCCATGGCCATGACAGCCGCCGACACACCGAACCCAACGTCCATGCCGGAGTGAGTCTGGACCCACACGAGCACGGTCAGGGCCACGAGCTCCCCGACCGAGAACGCGAAGTAGGCTGCATTGAAGTACGTGGACAGCTTCTTGGACTGGCTGGGGTCGTCCCTCTTGAACTGGTCTGCGCCGTGGGCGATCATGTTGGGCTTCACGCACCCGCTTCCTAGCGCGACTAGATAGAGGGCTACAAAGAAGATGAACGCTTTGAAGCCCTTTGCTTCATCGCAGTCGGAAGGGCTATGGATCATGTCGCATTTTGGTGGCTTGAGTTGTGGCAGATGTGCTTGGACCGACAACAATATGAAACCCTGCAAATGACCATTTTTTGGGGGGATTAGCAAATAATTATGCTCATTAAACAAGTGCTAAACCAATTACCCTTTCTCAGCTGATGCAGATTTTTTTATTTGGCGAATCATGATGCAGCAGACAGAGACTATACTGAACATGTGTATCCGCAAGTGACCAAGCAAGATTAGAAGGTGGCCATAAAAAAACAGAATCAAAACATAGTCTTGAAAGAAAAAGGAACCAATAATGAAGTTTGAGACATAGAGACAAAAAGTGTGGACACATTCGAAATGTTTGAATATACTGTGCATATATGATGATGTACATAACTTTCAAGACCTCTTCTTGATATCTCAATATCAATAGATACCAGTATACGAAATGCACAGCGACTGGATTCATCAGCAAATGCTTACAGAGAGCTCGACGAAGCCGAAGATGAGCATGGTCCAAAAGCTGCCGAGGTAGGAGTCGGAGAGGTAGCCACCAAGGAGGGCGAGGATGAAGATGGTGCCGACGAAGTTGGTGACGATGTTGGCTGATTTAGACAGTGAGAAGTGCATCTCGTTGATCACGTAGGTTATCAGGTTGTTCCCGACCGCTGCTATTGCCATTATCTCAAACGTTTGTAGTCCTGTTCATTCGTACATGTTACGATATTAGTATCTTCTTATATATCTGTATACTGCACTGCATCAGATATACAGAAACAAATGATCAAATAAAAGACAAAGGGAAAAGTTCAGCAATATCCTTTCTATCATTATTGCTTTCGTTGTCATCAAGGTAAACCTATGGAGTATGCACGATGCATAGGAGTGAGGCCAAATATTACCCTAAAAGAAGAAGAACCAAAAGCAGAAACACACTGATGGCTAGCTATACGCTATAACCACTGAAATGGATTCATGGCAAGAGAAGAAAGCGATCTCAAAAGGGTGTGTGATGGAGACGGAAAACCAATCGAACACAAAAACAGGCGTGACATTACTAATTTTTACATGTAAGTATCAAAGGATGTACAAATTATTGTTTGTACTGTATCAAAACTAAAAAGTATATGTGATCTACAATTTTCCTATCCTCATCGAGAGGTACTTACGATAGTATGTCTCCGAAGATGCACCGGAATAATCTGGATAAAGTTCAAAGATATACACGCACACATGCACGCGCACATGACAGAGAGAGAGAGAGATACAGACCAAGGACGAAGGTTGCGGCTCTCATGCCGCCATGCTTGCGAGGATTGGAAGGCCTGCCTCTCCAATCAAAAGTGGTTTCTTCACTCATATTATTCAGTTCACCGTCCTTGTACTCACTTCTCCTGCCCTCCATTTCCCTCTCTGATTTGCTTTGCTTCTCGCTGATTGCTCACAAGTTCTGATCTTATATGAGCTTGGATTGTACCAATTATGTTTCAGTATGAGAGAGAGAGAGAGAGAGAGAGAGAGAGAGAGAGAGAGAGAGAGATAGAGAGAGAGAGGCTTTAGTGTTGGGGAGCCTGAGGAGGGGGGGGCCTCTTCAGAAGGTGGTGGTTGCATTTACTCTATGCTGGAGATGAAGGCAAGTGGAGGTGTGTGGGTGCTCAATTTATATAGAATATGGAACTCCAAGAGGTCCCCCCAAAAGAAGATTCTCTGCTCATGTTAGGGATATTTCGTGGAGTTATTTACGACGTTTCCTCTGAATTTTCCTATATATTTGATTATAGATACCTGATTTGTTTTCTTAGATCATTATATAAGGAAACCTATAAATAAGTTGATGTTCTTCGTTATGACATATTGAATTATATAAAAAAAAAATTCTCCAATACAATATACATGAAAATAAGTAAAAATTTCTCAAATTTATTTTCAGCGGTATCATTCTTATCTTGATATCAAAGTCTCCTTTTCTAAGGCATTTCTAGTGCACTGAGCGCACTAGTGGGCTCAGTGAACCCCTTAGCAAAATAAATCCATCCCATCACTCGACAATGTTCATTTGAGTGCCTCATTCGCGTTTAACCAAGCGCCATAGTAGTAGCGTTACGATGTCGACGATGCAGTCATCAAGTCGAGCTTTTCTTTTTCTCTCAACAAAGCATGGCTTATTTTGCTTGCTATAGCCATGCTAGCTGTATCAGCCACATTTGATTAGTTATTATTCTAGCAACAAAGTCACAACAAAGGACGCATGATGTTCTACTCCAACCGCAAAGGCGACTGCAAAGAACACATGTTGTTGGCATCCAATTCTTGACTTTTCACTTCTCATTTCGAGAAACCAATACCACCATCAAACTCGCTGCCCTTAGACTAACTAGATCTAGAAGTTTCATCATGAACAGATGCCGGATGCCACCTAGTTTGCCACGTCTCAACCATTGCACATTGTTCAGACTTGAATTTGAACTCAAGTTAAATCTTTTGTGCACTCTAAGTTTCAAGGAATGTTAGTGATATTTTCAAGAAATATTTAAGATATTTCCTTTAATTTTTCATATATCTTTTAATAATGTATATTTGATTTCATTTCATTTCCTTAAATAGTCATTTAATTAAGTGTATAGATAAGCTCAATTATTTTTTTGCACCTACAAATTGAAGTATACAAAAATTTCTCAATATGTTTTCCGCATTATTCATAATTATTTAGATGAACATTTCCTCCATCCCCCACACGGGCCCCAGCCACGTGGACAACCAACTACCTAGAGGACATCACCCTCTCCTCCCTTAAAAACCTTTTACGTTCTCTTGAAATTAATTCAGTCAATACCAGCAAACCAATTTTAGCAAAAGTACAATGCCTAGTATACGGGTGTAGAAAATAAATCTACTCTAGTATGTGGTAGACAACAACCTACGCCCCATGGGATGACGCATAAGTGATGGTACCACTTTCATGCCCACCTTCGAGTGCCGAGTTCAAACCCATCCTCGCATAATCACTTCAAATTTACCGAGTATAATGGTGGGGAAGCTGTTCCATTTTAGCTGGTAGATTACCCGTCGCAATCGGTGCAAGCAAGGATGACGGAAGGTCCTTCCCTTGATCAGTTCTATATACCTTTTGATTCCCGCCGCTCACTTCTCGCTAATAGAACATCTCCGACGAGTCTAGAATTAGTGACGTGAAATTCTCTCAAGAATATTCTCCAATCAATTCTCCATCCTACTAGAAAAGATCCAATATGTGATGTCCGTGGATCACGTATAGTCGCCCGTCTCGTCAAGTGGCTTTATTATAAACCAAAGTTTCAAGATCCATCGATCGGATGAGTGGGGCTACACTTGTATACTATTCACATGGAGGACTTTCTCCATCTCAGCACAAACCCTCCAAGGGAAAGAAAAGGTGGTTGTGTTTTCTTGGTTGTGTTGTCTTCTGCTGAAAAAAGAAAATTTGGACCATCCGCTCGGGCGGAGCGACGTGGGATCGGGTCGCATTGATTGGATGGAGTCTCTGGACGTGTTGCGAAAGGTCGAGTCTTGCTTTGTGGTCCAACATGCGCCTGTTATCTTCCTCGTTTTTCTTGTGGAATAACAATAATGTGCTAAATTCTAAAAGAAACTACTAAACTAGTCGTTCTCTGATCCAATGGGGAATCAATCAATGATGTGCTCCATCAGCACCTCCTGATTTTTCTAATTGTTTTTGACGTACGTGCTTGAAATTTTTTGCTGTCAAGGGTTGGAACTATTGCAATTCTATGGGTATCGACCGAAATGTATGACATTTCGGAGAAAGATTATCCAATTTGATCTTGCAGTCTAATTAAACTAATACTATTGCACAAATAAGTCAACTGAACCCAAAACTTCGTAGAGCGTGCACTGAAGAAGCTGCCCATCAAATTTTCCAAGTCAGGGTATTAGTCAAATCAAGCGCACTTTACGGAGTACAACCTAATATGCTTTAGCAAATGACACATTTTCAGTGGTTGAGATGCATTTCGCTTCTTACCCTTCCCCTTCCATCTTTTGCACCTTCATTATTTCGCCCCGTAGCAACACAATGCTCTCGCCGCCCGCCCTTGCCAACGTGGCTCTAGTTGCTGCCCGTCACCAACGTGACTTGTCGGCGGGTGCTCGGAGAGATGAGGACGAGCAAGGGGAGCTGCCATAGACGGCCGTGGTCACGTCGGTGGTGGTTTCGATGTGATAATGGGACCGAGGGTGATTAATGGTGGAGGAGCTGTTAGACAGGGATGAGAGAGAGAGAGAGAGAGGGGAGAGAAAAAGGTCAAATGTTTGGCTAGGGTTAGGGTCACTGAGTCATTTTTGGGTAAAAATGAACAGGTATTTTGGAAAAGTCGAGGGTGCTTTTAGTAAAGTGAGTTAAACGAGCCCTCAGATTTTTGGATGGTAAGTAGGGGTGTGTGAAAGAACTTGGACTTGCCCGAACAGCTCAAAATCGGATCGGAACCTCCCAGAACCGGTGGTTCTTGAGGGAACCGGTCCGGTTCCCGGTTCCATGGGTGGATCCGCCCACCTGGATCGGACCGATTATATTATAATAATATATTAATTTTTAATATTAAAATAAATTTCAAAATTACTAATTAGCAAACCTAAATTTTAGGGCTCCATCTCCTCTCATGGTTTCCATGTTTTTAAGCTGCATTTCAGCAACTCAACAAATGGCTTATTCAAATGATACTTCCGGGACTCACATAAGACACTATATTAAAGAATATGTGGAGTATCGGTGGAATTGTTTCTATAGAAAGAATTCAATAAAACAAATGTTGTAAGAGATTGAGCACCGTTACGGGATAAAGGAAAAGACGATCTACATATGACAATAATCCAGAACTTTGAATTTAAAGAATATTTTAGATTTCAACTGAAATGATTCAAAAACATGAAAAAAAAAAAAAACCTATTTCTCTTCTTTGGTAGTGTTTTCCAATAAAATAAAGAAAAATAGTATCCTTAATTAAGTCGATTCGATTTAAAGAAAAATATTACTCGATATGAAAAACACTCACGGCGGGATTGAAAACGATGTTATTATTGGTGAGATTGGTTTCATGGATCCACCCAGGAACCAGACCGGACCTGCGGTCCGGTTCAGGTGGATCCATGCAACTAATGGGTGGATCCTGGTTCTATTTTTTTGAATCAGTCCTTAGCGGGCAGTTCCCGATTCTAGGTCAGGAACCGCCCACCCGGATCATGCACACCCCTAGTAGTAAGGCACGTAAATCATTTGGAGAGGTAAAATTTACATTAAAAGTATAAATTAGGAAGATTTGAATCTTTCTTGAAACGTCTAAATTATTTTTTTCTTCCTTTTCTCATGTAGAATTACCGTATGTTAATTCATGGCCCACATAGTGAAAAGTAGGAGGATATACATGTGTACGGAATAAAATAGGACATTTTCTAAATTTAGAGGGTAAAATTACCTCTTAAGTCAAAATCCCTTCAGAAAGGTTGAACTTACATCACCAACTAGTGAAGGGTTCCAATTCACCTACATTACTCATTTGACTTGACTTACCAAAATATCCCCTTACTTCTAGTTCTACAGCCACCTACCTACCAAACGCTCCCTCCCTCACTCCCTACTTGGGTCTGTTTGGCAAGTCTTGGCCAAAAGCTCTTCGAGGCCTTAAAGGTTACTGGACATATGCAGGTGGCATTTACCAAATTTTTTGAAGACCTCTTTATAGATGCAATTGCATTTCTGAAGTCGGTCCACAAGAGTTTTGGGATATAAGTATTTCCAAAATAATACATTGTTTTCTTTTGAAATGTAATTGCATCTATGAAAAAAGTCCTCTGAAATATTCTGGAATTGCTCTCACCTCATGTAACGGTACCGGTGGCCGTGGCCTAGATCTTACTATCGCTGTCCAACAAAAGAATTTGGGTTCTTTTTTCCAAATGTAGTTTGTTCCAAACAACATCTAAACCAAAAGTTGCTTGCCAACGTACTTTTAGATTACATTTTACCAAACAATATTTATATTTTGAAAGAACTTTTTATTCTAAAGTCCTTTGCATTTTCCCAAATATTTTCCTAAAAAACTCAGCCAAACATTACATTCGTTGTATGTGACCACCATGCTTGGCTATTGACCTCACAATTCACACCTCATTCGCTCAGTCACCATCAAGCTCCAATTCTTATCAGTTAGTGCTTCGTGTTGGTGGACACATTCCTCAAGCGGCTCCGATCTTGGCCGTATTAAATAAGAGAAACGAGAGTATACGTACATGAACACATAGGCCACCATTGTAACACAGAAAAAGTTGATGCATTGAAAGTACACTACAAAAAAAAAAATAGAATTTAAAGTGTTCCGAGAGTCTCCAATCATTCAAATCAATCATATCTCGAGTATCACATATGAGCGATACTATTATACTTACCCATGGAAAAAGGGTCATAACATTTTGACTATATTCAACTTGCCCGCCTGATTAATTTAGATAGGCAAGAGAATGAGTGATCTAAGAGAGGTGTCACATATCACCTTTCGCTCTCCTTCCATGTGAGATGTCGCGCATTCTATGGAGGAAGATCGAAATACAATGCACCTTTCGATTCCAATCCTGCTGACTGTTTCTTCTTTATGCTTTTGTCCATTCGGCACCTGTTCACATCTTATTACTCATATCTTTTGTTCACCTTTTGTATAAGTTTAATCTGACCTCGCTTAAATACCAAATTTGACAGTGCCTAATGACTTAAACTGTTGATTTGGACTTCTAATAAAAAGCTTGATAATGAAATATTTTCGAAGAAAGGACATCATTTCCCTGGTTGAACCAGAAGTGATCAGTTCCGAATTGCAAGGTCAAATCCTAATTCACTTTCTGAGAATTGGCCCCTTCCGGCCTTAGTTTCAGGCTTTAGATCTGGAACCAATCCATTCAAATCATGCACGAACACGGTTTGTCAATTTGGCCGGCGGATTTGCCAACTTACTCCAAGCTTTTCGCTAGTAAACAAAATTAACATGATAACAACAGCATCGAATGAGGAAAAATTAAAAGAAAGAAATTATTTTTTGGGAGGATATGCCGACTCGATAGACTTGATAAGAGTTTAGAAAAAGAAGAAGGGAGGAGGTGGAGTTAGGTATTGTATTTGTGGTCCTAGCTATTTCACTAAAGTAAAAAATAGGAATAATTGTGCAACTTACATTCGCTTAGGGCTTTATGAAATCATGCTGTGAAGTGGAATATACTGTGAGGGGGGATTCATTATTGTAATGGTGTTTGGTCTTTTTTTGTGGGTGTTAAGAACGACAAGGAAACCCTAGTCAAAAGGCTGTCGGTGTTAAAGGTGAAACAACAAAAGTGCAGTGGTTTTTGGTATGTGCCCCCCTTCATAGGCTTTATCTCGTCCCCTTTTGGTTGGTCGCTTATGTTCTCCTGCCTCCATGAAACGTGGACGATACATCATCGTATGAAAAACTATTTCAACGGCGAATAAGCTCATTCTTAGTGGGTAGATGATCATCGAGGTGATGGAATACTCCATTAATCCCATGGATTGAGTGAGATGTGTGAACCCAAGTTCGTTCGTATGAACTAATTGTTTATATATGCGATTATTTGCACTCGTCAGTATGATGAAGAACTGAATGCATATTGTATGTCTAATTCGAATACATGCTTATGCCTTAATAATAGGGAATGTCATTTCTTAACTTTCTTCTTAAGAAATAGAATCTAATTGCTATTGGATTCATAAAAAATTATGATATCACACATATACACATGCTCATTTTGAGCACAGTAGAGCTTCAAAAGCATATATAGGTACCTAATTTTCTATAAAATCTTCATTGGATCTTGCATCCTTAGTGTTGAAATATGTCTCGAGTTTAAACTCAAAAAGGAAACTTTCCTAATTCGAAGAGGTTTTCTAGTTAGAGTTGATTTCTTAGTTTGCGGGGTTTCTTGAATTTGCTATGCTAACAACTCCATCATTTTCTCGCTCCCTTTTTGACTACTCAAATTTCATGGAAACCAAACCACTTTCTTCACTGGTTTTCAGAAAATAAAAAATTTAAAATTCACTTCCATAAATTTTTCTTATGCAACAACTAATGGAAATTGAGTTCTAATATGGGGGCAAAAAAAGAAGGATCCACACACAGCAAACACTTAAATTGACGTACATATAGAGCTTGCAATATCGAGGTTAGATAATTTTTCTTACATTTAACTTTTTTTTTCAAAATTTAAAACTTTTAGAAGATTAAGTTTTTAAAAAATCTATGAAATACAATATACGGTTCTACATGTCTATATTTCTATAGTTTGAGAAGTTTCATACTTTTTTTTTATATCAAATAGAAGCCGATTGTGAAAATCGTACACTTATGTTTTGCCGAGATTGATCTTGCTGTTATATCTTTTATCAAAAGTTATTATTTAATTTTTATTAGAAAAGATGGATTTCATAGTTAGAAAATATCAGAGGTAAACTAGAAATAACTACAAATTTTACAATGAACAGAACTATACATACAAATGATGTAATTGACATTCGACCAAAAAAAAAATGATGTAATTGACAACAGAGTTTAGAGGTACAACCACTTCCACAAAAAGACATTTACACAAATTTGAAAGAAAAGGCAAAACATAAGTATAAGACTTTTGTAATTAGACTTCTATATAGCAAAAAAAAAAAAATGAAACTTTGCAAACTATACAACATAGACATGTAGAATCATGTATAGTATTTATAGTTTTTTAAAACCTAATCTTATAAAAGTTTTAAATTTTGAAAGGAAAGTTAAATGTAAGAAAAATTATCTTGTATACCTTGACATTACAATTCTGTATGTACGTCAATTAGTGTTTATTGCTCAGGGATCTTTTCTTTCCTTTATTTAAAATTCAATTTCCTATTATTATTGCATCAAAATAATATAGGGCAAGTGAATAATTTATTTATTTTCTGAAAACCAGTGAAGAAAGTGGTCCGGTTTCCATGAAATTTGAGTGGTCAAGAATGCTCCGTTATTAGGTAGAAAATGACGGAGCCGTTAGCATAGCAAATTCTAGGTTTCCTAATATGACAAGGTTTTTCAAAAGAAGTTTCTTATTTTGGATTTGACCCTTATCTAAATTAAGAAGTATCTTCGCTGTAAAGAGCATCCAAGAGGCAACTCCTTGTGAATTACACCTTGAAACAATTTAAGTTTTGTAGCCGAAAAATCTTACAGTAAGATTTTGTGAATTCTTTCATAAGATTGAGAGATTATTCACGTGAGATTGTGAAGCTAAACGTTGTAAGTGTTAGTGCATGGAACTAGAAGTTAGAAAGCACTTAAAGTGTTTGAGTGATTTTAGTGTGGTTGTAATCTCTATTATATTGCGTGATCTATAATAAAATTCTTTACTGCTCTCCACATAAGTCACCCTGACTAAACCACGTAAATTTGTCCAATTTATTTTATTATTATGTCTATTTTATTGTTCGATTGCTTATTTTCGCAACAATTAGTATCAAATTCAAGCTTAGCTGAGTGGAAACAAATTGATGGTGACAGAAGAAGAAAAAATGAGAATCAACAAATTCGATGGCAAAGACTTTGGTTTATGGAAGATGCGGATTGAGAATTACTTGTATCAAAGGAATCTACACTTACCCATGGCTAGGAAGAAACCAAAGTCGGTGAAGCAAGCTAAACGGGAATTGCTTGATAGACAAGTGGGTGTTAGTCAAATGACGTTAACTGTAGCATTGTGTTTAATATCGTGAAAGAGAAAATCATTGTGGGACTATTGAAGGCCTTATTGGACATTACGAGAAGCCCTCTACAATCAATAAGATCTTTGATGGAATGTCTGTTTAACTTAAAGATGGCCAAAGGTACATCGATTGTTGATCATATCAATGAATTCAATATGGTAGTAAGTTAATTAAGTTTAGTTGAGATCGACTTTGAAAATGAGGTGCACGTTTTGATTCTATTATCCTCGTTGCTTGATAATTGGAATACTATTGTCTCTGTTATTTTTAATTCTTTTTGGTCAACAAGCTTGACATTTGATGGAGTTTGCAATTAAATTCTAAATGAGGACATTCATAGGAGAGAATCTCATAAACTTGTGTCTACTGCTTTAGAGGGTAAAAGTAGAGGAAGAACATGCACTCATGTTAAAGAAGTAGTATAAACTTGAAAAGATGTAGTTGGTCCGGAACTAGCAGTGTTGTCTGTTGGAGTTGTGACAAGAAGTGGCCTCTTAGAAGGGATTGTTTTAAACTGAAAAATGAGGAAGGGCGAGGGAATTGAGTTGAGTATACTGATAACATTGCTACAATAACTGATAGTAATTCTAATAGTACTAATTATGTCTTATTTGTCACTAAGTATTCGTCATTTGATGAATGAATTATAAATTGTAGTTGTTCACTTCACTCTACAACATATAGGAACTAGAGTGTTAAACGTGTGGGTCGGGTCGGGTTTGGGTCGGATCATTAATGGTTCGACCCAAATTGACCCATTAACCCATTTATGTCTAATGTAAATTTTCCAACCCATAATCGACCCAACCCATATTAATAAAATATTTTCATATTTAACCAAATTTAGAAAAACTTATTCCTATGTTTTTTTTAAGATTATATTACTAAAATATTTCCAAGCTTATTTCTTATATATATTATTTTTTTTAAAAATTGTATTGCTAAAATAATTTTATACAACACAAATTTAATGGAAAATTTTAAAAATTTTAAAAAATATTTTAAAAATAGAATTTTAATTATTTTTTATTTTAAAAAAATAAATTTTAATTTTTTTATTTTTAAATATAATTTTTCTTTTTCTTTTTATTTTTATTTTTTGTTCTTCTTCTTCTTTGCCCGGCCACCGGCCACGATGACGGCCGGCGGCCAACCACAGGCAAGCCATTTTTGTAAAAAAATAATAATTATAATTTCGGTTTTTATAAAAAAATATTTTTGTAAAGTTAAAGAGAGAAGAGAGAGATTGTTAGGTTTTGAGTGAAAATAAATGAGTTCATTTTTAATAGGCTGATAAATGGGTCTTAAATGGGTTAGAGAGCTAACCCATTTAAGACCCATATATTTCAGTCTCTTTATTTTTAAAACCCATTATGGGTGCTTTAGGAAATAAGGTTTGACCCATTAACGACCCATTTAAACATAAATGGGTCAATGACCCATTTTGACACCTCTAATAGGAACTAGTTTGCTACTTATTAATGCATGGATAGTAGTAAAGTGTAGTTTGGGAACAATGTTGAATACAATATTGTGAGTGTTGGTGACGTTCGGATTAGAATGCATGATGGTATTGTGAGAGTATTGACTGGAGTGGGACAAATTTCAAAATTGAAGAACTTGATTTCCCTGAGTATATTAGATTCAGTTGGGTGTCGATATAGCACATAATGTGGAGTTTTAAAGGTTGTTTGAGGTACCTTGATGATAATGAAAGGAGTTAAGCACGGTGGTCTATATGAGCCTTAAGGTGAGATAGTAACAAACATCACTGTACAGATGTCAAATGCATCTTTTCGAGAGCCTAAATTGTGGCATATGCGTTTAGGGCATATTGGCAAGAAAAGCCTGAAGATTTTAAATAAAAAAATCTATTAGGTGGTTATTTAATTGGTGACTGAAGGTCTAAAGATATTGTAACTTGGGCAAATAGCGAAAAGTGTTGTGCAATTTAGTTCCGCTATTAGAAAAATCACGAATACTGTAAAAATAATTCACTTGGATGTTCGCAAGTTGTCACGGTTTCCTTCAAAGAAGAGTGTCAACTTTATATTAATAGTTGTAAATGACTATCCAAGGAAGACCTTGTACTAAGGCACAAGTTGGTTGCTATTACTAGGATCATGCAATTAAGAGCTTTGATTGAATAGGAGATTCATAAAATGGTCAAGCATGGGCCGACTGATAGTACTATTGAGTTCGATGCTCATGACAGTTAAACAAATTATACATGAACAAAAGCATAACAAGACACTACACTAGTGCCGGAAACTACAATAAGTTACAAAGTTGATAAGTAAAACATTACTAAAGATAGCTCATAAAATACTCTTTAATGCTGGTATGGATAGAAAATTCCTAGCAAATGCGCAAAATACGATGAGTTATCTAGTGAATAAATCCCTATCAAGTGCAATTGGATATCAGACTCCCGAAGAACTATGGTCAAATAACGTTGTTGATTATTTTACCATTAGAATATTTGGCTGCCCATTTTATGTTCAAGTAAATGATGGTTAACTGAATGGGATGGCAAAAAAGTACATATTCTTATGTTATTGATTGTGGTGCCCACAATTAAATCACCCATTGTCAATGGAAAAGTTATATTCGACGAGTCTTTAGTACTTTTGGGTATGAGTAGTTATAGCAGTGCTTATACAAATTTAGGTAGTGTTTGGCTCAAGATGAAGTTGCAACCAGAAATTCTTGAGATAAGGGGGTATTAGTAGAGTAACCAACATAGATGATGCTTATAGTGAGGTGGAACTTGTAGAGTCAATGGTTGTTATGGCTGCCGAGTAAGACAAAGTGTGTGTTCGATCTCCTAATAGATATCAATGCAATTATGGTTTTGCTTTAATTGTGGTAGAAAAGATGGTCTTTGAAAATCCTTGTGGAATAGTTAAAGGTGTAGGTGAAATAACTATTCTAATGAGGTCCATGATTATAGAAAAATTTAAGCAATGCTTGGACTTAGAAGATTTGTGACAATTAAGCCCATGAGGAGTTGTATGAGATTAATAGCGAAATTCGGATTTTTTAGCAAAGCAATTGTGACTTGGCTCATATGTCTACCTAAGATGGAGATTATTGTGATATGTTTCAAGTTTAAGCTTAAAAAAGAAATCTTACTAATTTGAATAGGTTTCAAAGTTTGAGTTGGTTTCTTAGTTGGGGAGTTTCCTAGCATGGACGCGAACCCCTAAAGTGCCATAACTTGGCAAAAAGGGATACTTAAGTGCCATAACTTACGAAAGGTACACTTAAGTGCCAAAATCGGAGTAAAATTGATCACTTGAGTGCCAATCCGACCAAAACGCTAACGTGTCAATTTTCGGTAAAGCATGTGTAAAACGGCATCATTTTGGTGCCGACGTGGTAAAAAATTAATATAATTAAATTTAAAATTAAATTTATTTAAAAAATTTATAAAAAATACAAATATTAAAAAATTTAAATTTAATTAAAAAATTTAAAAGAATTTTAAAAAAAAAAAAAAAAAAGGTTGCGGTGAGGCCCTCAACCGCCGCCACCGGCAAGCTCCTGCGATGGAGGGGGGAGGGTCGGCTGGGGTCGCCAGGTCCTAGCCAGGGGCCGGCGACCCCGGCTGACCGGCGGCCCTCGCCTAGATCCGCCCGAGGGGGGTGAAGGAGGAGGAGGGGAAGTAGCGGGCGGCCGAGGAGGAGGAAGGAGGAGGAAGGAAAAAGGGGGGAAGGAGGAGGGAGGCAGCCGGCGGCGAGGGAGGGGACCGCCGAGCCCCGGCCGAGAGCCGGCATCTCCGCCAACCGGCGGCGAGGGCCACAACCCTCGCCCGGATCTAAGGCGAGGGCATGCAAGCCCTTGCGGTCAATCGGCTCGAGCAGCCGGCCCTCGACCGGGGCTCGGCGACCTCAACCGACCCTCCCCACCTTCCGGCGACGTCGGCGAGGGCTCACCCTCGGCCGTCACCGCCTTCCTCGTCGGTTTTTTTTAAATAAATATAAATTATATTATTATTTTGTTTTAAATTTAATTTAATTAATTTTTATGTTATATTCAAATTCAAATTATGCCAAAACGACGTCGTTTTGACTGATTTAAGGGCTCTATTTTGGCCAACACTTTTGGGTGAATTTGAGCTAACTCAGCTCTCCGGCTAGCCATGTAGGCGAGAAATATTAATATTTAATTGCCACGTATGATTTCCGACCGGCTTCGCTGGAGGTGGCACTCGGGTGTCCCACTTTTCTTAAAATGTGGCACTTAAGTGTACCTTTCGTAAGTTATGGCACTTAAGTGTCCCTTTGTGTCAAGTTATGGCACTTGAAGAGATCTTTTGCCAAAGAATTTCCTATTTTGGATTCAATCATTGTTAAATAAGAAGTGTCTTCTCTGGGAAGAGCATGCAAGAGGCAGCTTCTTGTAAATTATACCTTTAAGTAAGTTGACCATTGAAGCCGATTAAAATCTTGTGATAAGATTTTGTGAATTCCAATATATCAAAAAGAGATGATTAGTATTGTTCGACACATACAACCTTAAGTGTTTTCAAGATTCTAATTACACCCAAAAAGTCTCATAGCTCAAGTCGAAAAGATACAAATCTCCTAGTGTCCTTGACCTCAAATTCGAGTTGATTTCAAATCCAATCCAATCTCAGCTTCGGGCTAGGCTCAAGGAATCTTTGCCTTGGCAAAAAGATTAGCCATATGCATTCTCCCGACAACACGTGAATGACCAAGTCTAGTAGTATTCCAACAACCAATACTACCAGCATGGGAAATATGAGTAAAATGTACATCCTCCACCCCAATGTACCGTGATCGTCTAGATGATTTGTAGCATGCAGCAAAAAGGGTATTTATGAATTTGACCAGCTGAATGTCAAAGCACTTTGATGCTTTCCTAATGTAACTCTACCAAATCTCAACTGTTGTCAATCCCTAAATCTCTGTATCCAACACTTACTTTGTTGCTCCCCAATTATATGTCCAAATTTACATTCAACTATCGCTCTAACTTATCAACCTAGAGCACCTCGAAAATTCACTCGACTCTTACCTTGAAAACATCTGTCAACTGCTAGGGAGTCTAACAACTCTATAGAAATTGTCGATTGCAATACTTTCCTTCCCTTTAGGCTTTCCCTACTAATGCTTCACTTGAATTTGGACACCATCCAATCTTTATAATTCATCCCTCACTCTTTTTCTGAAATGGAGCAACTTCATCAAAGTTAACCTCTCTTTCCAATGATAAACCCAGATTTATACGAAACAACCTATGTCCTTTCACCCTATGTGCATAGCCTAGGAATATGCATCTCCTTACCCTTACTCCAACATACCATCACCTACATAAGCATAAGTAGGGCAATCAAACACTCTTAATTAGTTATGATCCGTAAGCTTACCTGAGCATTTTTCTCAGGAGTTCTACACTCAATCATTGGTGATGGTGATCAGTTCACTCAAAAATAGGTGATATTCGATGCTTGAGTTTAGAAGTCTTCACTTAATCTAGCATTTGAGAATCAAGAGTGAGCTCTCCCCAATATAAATATGGTTACTAGTTCTATGACTTCTATTTGCTTTGCTTTACTGGCAACAAGTGACATATTTCAATACGTTTTCCTCTATGCAAATTGGCTAAGCTCCCCAAAATAGAACTCCAACCATTTGTCAGTTTTTGGGCACATGTTCTTCCTTCCTATCTACTTATCAATAATTACCTTCAACGCGGCAAACTAACCAAGCACCTTGCTCTCATGCTTGAAAAAACAGACTTAGACTTTCTTTGAATAATAGTTTTTTTTTTTTTTTTAAAAAGACAATAACTACCTAGCACCTCCTTTTGACTACACCTGAGATGGCCTCGAAAAAATTCAAGTGTACATAGTCAACTCTACTACTTGTTCCATGAACTCTTGTACTAAACTGCACCCTATGCTCCTTGCCAAACATAAAAGTGTGCAAAAGTCTAATTTTTCAATTCTCTGTCAACATAGAAAAGCTCTCTTACTCTAAACATCCATGTGCCTCTTAGATATACACCTCAATCATATATTATAACCTCGGCTAATTTGACTTCATCTTTCCAGACTATTTAGCCAACTACCTGTACTGCATGGGGAGAGATCAACTTCGATTTCCCACTAAATCAACAAAGAAAATACTGCAATCACTAAAAATTATAAGTATCAAGTGTTTCTCAGATCTCAATTACACTAAAAAAGCCTTAGAAAGTCAAGTCAAAGAGATACAAAGTATTTACTTTAATACTGGCACTCCTTGACAACTTCCTAAGCTCTCTTAACTTAGGCTTTTTGTTTATAGTGAAAATGGGTTGAAATTCATGTTTTAATTGTCCACACGTGCAGCAGTGATTGGTTCCCGACTAAAACTAGGACCAACCATGTAATTGTCGATTCCAAAAAATTGTAACCGAACCTCTCTAGATTTGGCCTTGAACCAGTGGATCCAGCAATTCAGTCTAGTTCTCCAGTTGAACTAAGATGGGTGCTCAACCCTACTCATGTACATCTAGATGTCTTCCTGAAGTGGGCCAAACATCTGGATTAGTCTAACTTCTCTCAAAGTCAAGGTTAGACAGTTCAAAATTCACATTTGTTGATGGTCGTGTCTTGACTCAGATGTCCGACCAACTTTCGGTTAGACGTTCGAACTTCGTGATGCGGACCTACAATAGTTACTCGACTTTTGGGTCAGATATCCATCACCTAACTTGGCACATTCGGATCTTATCAATGTGCACTCTAAACTTTTTTGCTATCTTCAGGTGTTCTCGATCGTCGATATCAAATAAAATTAGGTCACCACTTCAAGTCACTCTCATTAGTCTAATTTTCAGCTTGTATTCACTTAAAATGCTCCATCCACAGACATTACATATGAGTAAAGAATTTTTTTTTTTTTTTTGAAGTGATGGATGTAATCGATCACATTTTCGCTCTTACCAATCAAGCTCAAGAAATTTTTCATCAGCAGTCATTATCATGGGCTAGAGAAATTCCTCTATTAGCACTCTTTTCAGAAACAAAATTCTGTTGACTCAATTATATAACTATAGTTGACTTGTATTTCTACAAGAATGTATGAATTCAATTCTATCCCATTGAGATGGGCGTTCCATTAGCAATCATATAATTGAACATATGATGAATAATTTTAGAACTCATATTAGTCTAACAGTAATAATAATTTAATAACTGAACACACGAAATAATTTGTTTTTTCTCACTAAATTAGGCAAGTGGGGCCACAATTTGTATAAGGGCCGCCTCGCTCGAAATCAAAGGCAGGGTTGGGTATGCCGATCCCATCCCTTGTCGCATGATCATTGGTCCTAGATAATATTTCAACAATTATCTCTAATTATAATAATTAAAGTTAAGCGATATCTCTGATCCCTTTTTGTGCATCAAAATAAATTCACCATCATGTCCCATGGAAAGTAAGCCATCCACACTTGGATTAGGAGGCTTTCTTTAAAGCATTACTTCCACATGGTCATGTGAGATTATTAAACTTTGGATCATATGCTTTTTTTGCTATTTTATCCTCAACTTCTAATTTGATTGGGAAGGTCAAAAACATATGATAATGCAAATGTATATTATATGATCTCTCTACCATATGATAATGCAAATGTATATTTTATGATCTCTCTCGCTCGAGTGGATTACGTATTTTTAAAGTGTGTATGTGTGGGTGTGCTTCTTTACCAGATGAAAGGTGTCACGAAGGCACTGGTGGGTCGGCGAGGTGGCGAGTGCAATCCAACCTAAGCAAAGCAAAAGGTGATCATTGTTGGACGCTCTGATTTTGAAGTACAAGGAAGGTGTAATGAGGTCAATTTGGGAGACACTGAGGAGACAAGGCATTTGATTTAATCCTAAGTGGATTCCATAATCTCCCCCACGAAATGAAGTATAACATAAAAAATTGTACATATCCTGAGACGCCTTCAACACGATTTGACTGTTGTTACAATTTCGCCTTCAATTCACACCTAGTTATGTTATAGAGGAAAAAAATTCACCTAAGTGCGGTACCTTTTAAATTTTCCTCTTTTTCTTTTTTCTTTTCTTCAGTAAAGTTACGGATTCACAATTTCCAATCTTCATCGCGAGTTGTTAATTAACTATGCATCTTTTGTTTAGGAAAATGCCACCTAATTATAGTTTCAATTGCACTTGTTTTAGAGAGATCATGGAAAAGCATATTCGAAATGATGTTGCCAAACAATCTTGAACAGACATCCCTAATTTTAGAGACGAAATACGCCGAAAAGTAGGGTAATCCGAAACCCTTTTCTACGCACATTTATTTTCTTACCAGAATCTCAATATCAAATCGAACAAGTCTCATCAGATTCTCATGATCCTGCGTTAGGCAATCGAAGAGGGGCTTTTTGCTAGGCGAGATAGCATCTGATTTCGATGCATCACTTTGACTAGCACATGCCTGCTTGATCCTTGGTGGGGGGGATCTCATTGTGAATGGCTAAGCGCAATCGACGTCTAAAGTAGCCCCTCCACTTGAGAGGCTTAATTTTTCCCGGACCCCACCTCAATCAAACCCATTTCTGACCCAGAAATTTGCAAATTAGTGGCAGTCCGTTTCTCTTGCGGACAAGACAAGCACAGCCCCTTGCCTTGGCTTCATAGGGCACGACACGTGTCCCTGATTTGTGGGTTCCCCTGTTCATGGATGAAAGTCAACTTTCCCCAAAGGTCAAAAAAGACTTCCCCCCTCAAATTAAGCTAAGGACATAAAGGAAGAGAGATTGATTTTGCCAATGAGAGAGTCAAAAGGGCTTGAGATGTGAGTTGGTTGTTAGCCACCCAAATGCAAAAATGGGGCTCCCGAAAATAAGTCAACCCTTTGCTTTCTCCACTCTCCCTCCTCTTCTTCCTTTTCTCTGTTCAAAGCTCCCTTTATGCGATTTTGTCAGCAAGAAAGGACAAAAAGAGAGAGAGAGAGAAAGGGAAGACGAGCCGATGAATGAAGGAAGACATGGAAGACGATCGATTCCTTTGAACTTGGTCCATGAATTGTCTACGCACCTGTTGGTGTAGCACGCCGCTTGGCATGTTTATCTGCCTTTATGACGTGGAGTTATAATTGGTCAAGAAAAGCAATTGGATGACAAACTTTTCTTACTTTTCTATGTGATGGTGCTTAGTACGTGGCTTGTTCTATGAATGACAAACGTTCGGTGTGCACGAATAACGCGCTGACTTGATTGATAAGGGAGTTTGTTCATTCTTCTCGAGATCTAGAGCACTCCGAGGTTCAAATTTTGAATGCACAAGGGTAATGAAAGATAATGTGCTCTTAAGATCGCCAGGAGAAGCAAATCAGTCGAGGCGCAAAAAACTGGCATAAACATCACTTATTTGTGACAACATATTCACCAAAAAATATATTATATTATTAGATACTTTAATATTTATGACAACTTATTTTGTAAAAACGCTAAAAGCCTTATTTTCTAAAGTGATCGCAACTTGGACTGGTCATTGAAGTGGAGATCGTAAAGACCACCACCCATGACAAATGCGAGCCATCTATTATGTTTGGTGATGAGGAATTGGCCTCGAATCTAAGTTCGCAATCCTCGGAAGATATGCCTTCATTGTGTTTGTCTTTTTCTGGTTGATTATGCTCTTGCTGTGGCTACGCATCAATGACCAAGATAACGGGAAGATTCATGAAGAGGCCATGACATCAAGTCAAACGATTGGTGTGGATTGAAACAAATAGTCATATGATCAAATCTTTGAAATTCAGACTAGATTTCCACTTCAATCTGAATGTGACTTGACTAGGTTTTCGGTCACTTTGTTTTTTTTTTCAACGCCATTTTCTCTCGATCTCGATCTCAATCTCAATTTTTGTCGACTTAAAGAAGGTAAGACACATGAAAAGGGCTGATGGAAGTGTCTCATATAGATTGGAGAGGTAGTGATATTAGTGCTGGAAAAGTCTGCGCATGATCCGTCATCGTCTCTTCCATAAAAAGCCTTTTTGAAGTGGAATAGACTCGATCACGAGGAGGACATGAATCTTCCATCATCTATGGTACTTCCTTTTTGGTGTCTCCATGCATCTTTACAATTAATTTACGGAAACAAAGACATTATCAATGGTTGAGAGTTGTTGAGACAAAAAAAGAAAAACAAAATAACACCGCATAGGACAGATGATCTTCACATGCATGAGAAGGCCATTAGAGAAGATTCAAGCGATTTAGATCAAAGATGCATCGAAAGTTTTTATTCTTCGATTGATTAAACAGTTCGCATTTTTTTTTAAAGGAAAGAAAAGCCCATTAAGCCCAAAAACAACTTTCTCACAAGCCCATTGCAAAAAGATTCAGCCCGGTCAAAGGTGAGGCTTTTGATCTTTCATCCCTTGCCATGTTCGTGTCATTCACATGCCTCATTATCAGACGAAAGCATTGACACTTTTCATGTTTGCACGACTTATTATGAAACGAAAGCCAAGGGCAATAGATCACGTTCTATTAATATTTGGTCACGTCACTTTACAAATCGGTGGGATCGCTTGGTGGAGAAAAGGCTGATGGTAGGCGTGCACCGATTAAAGCCCATTCTTGACACGCGACACTTGCATTTTCTGTAGACATTTGGAAGCCCAATTGCTTGTGAAAATGACCAAACCAAACCTTTAATCGCGCCACAACACGAAGCCCTTTTTCTGTCGGAAGTGGCCTCGTCACCACACGTTTCTTGTCTTTAAGCCCAATTTCTGCAGATGCCTTGCCAGATTCTCAGGCACATTCTTTATGCTCCACAACGAAAACGACAATCGAAGCCGGTCTCGGCAGGTCGCCGAAGGTGATTGGTAGTCAGAACTCGAGCCGTGTATCTTGCAAACTTGTATCGAGCTCGGACTGTTATGTGATATGCCTTTGAAGTTTGAAAGAGACGTGTTTGTTGATACGATCTAACGATGAAGTCTTCATTAAGTTCACCTCTTTTTTTTTGGATCAGTGAGTTGCCTGTTTGTATTGCTCAGAGCCAAAAGAAACCCCATGAGTAGTCTTAGCTTTTTGTGTCGTGTTGGTCTTGACTGCTCGAGTCATTTCATATCGTTACAAAAATAACTCAACGCAATTCCAAAATACATTTCATTGGAGATGAATGACTACATGATTTAAAGTTAATGTCGTGTCGTGTCAGATTTTGGATCTCTCTTAATAGACTCGCATCAATTAAGAGTCATTTATCGTATTGTGTTATAATAGGAATTGTCGCCCCTATTTATGAGCAGACTACTCTGATGTACTTGCCTGCGCCTGTTACATTCCAAGTATACAAGTCGAGAGGGGATTCTCCAATTTATACAGTAAATCGTTTCTCCCGTAACAATCTCATAATTCTTCACCACCCTATCCACTTCAGAGCACCCATCAGGGATTTACTTCTTTCCTTTCTCTCCACAAGTGGATAAAGGGCTCCATTCCATGCCAATTAAAGAAGTAGTCTGCCGGACCAGGACTAAGACAAAAATCACCCTGAATATTAACCAAAATTCAAATCTTTCTGGTGGCCACTTTTGCATGAATACTCAAGGCAGAGTACACATGCATCAATACACCACCGAGATGCCAAGGATCACGCCAAGAAGAATCCTTCAATGATGTTCCTAATAAAAAGGCTTTAAAGCTGATCTACGCTTCGAAAACTTTATCTACGCTTCGAAAACTTTCTCCATGCGTAGGTACTGTCATCTTCGCTCGACCGGCCCAGATTGAAGACGGGTTAAAGCAGATATTCAGTAGTCCACGCCACCCAAATAGATCCAGACTTCACCAGCAACTTCCATAAATTTGTCAATATACAAAGCATGATTCCAAGGGATTATTCTTCTCAAACTCCAACCACCCCCACATTTTGGAGTACATACACCGTCCCATAAGAAAACACTCCATCTGTTCTCTAACCATATTCAAAACCTTCTTAGGAAGCACAAAACCCTAGCTCTAGAAATACACAAGACCACACAAGACAAATTGTATGATGCGAACCCTCCCTGCAGAGGACAGATGCTTGACTGTCCAAAAGATTCATTCTTGAAGTGACCTTTATCCATCAAAGGCTTGCAATCCCTCTCACTTGGCCTTAGCCTTAACCACTCTACAAAAACACAAAAATAATTACTGTCCGACCAATTATCAATAATTACTGTTTGACAAATTACCAAATAGAGTCTTAACCTCTTCAAGATGCCCAATAGGTACTCTTCCTTTGTCCTAACCCACTTAAACTCTGGAGATCAGCCACACGGGACTCCTCACACCCTGCCAGAAGAAGATTTCTGTCCAATGGGGATTAAGTTTTACACCAGATAAAACTCTTGAATCACTAAAAGAGTGGTAGGAGTTCAATCAAAGAGTCCTTTTGACTTTAATTCCCCCCTCTCTTTATCTTTTTGCTGCTGGTCATGATGGTGACTCTTGCTTGATTGGGTAGATAGTAAAACTTGGTAAATGGGAGGACCCCATATCCCTTATCCCAACATCAATTTTGTTCCATGAAAAATATTATTCGATAAGAGATTTTTTATGAACAAAATACATCCTCACTTTTCAAATGAGCAATCAGTCATGATTTTTCACTTGAGGGATAAAAATACCCACCCAATGACTTTTCTTTTCAAATTGGCTTATATAGCGGTTGATTCGGCAAACAACGATAACGGTACAAAAAATGATAAATGACAAGCATCTTGGCAAAAATTTAGCATGATAGCATATGCATAATCACGTCATACTGAACAATAGCTTGGATTCAGTACAAAATGGTATAATTTCGCACTCCTCACCGCCTTGATGTTTTTGTTACGACACGTTATCGTCATTTATCGCATCAGTTGCCATTTAAGCTTAACCAGACAAAAAGATTCGCATGTGGGAGGGGCAATTGTGTCCTCGAGGCACGAGTTCATGCCCCCTTGTTGGCACAAAAAATACAGCCTAGGAAACTTGAATCCTAAGTAAGCAAGCCGGCCAAGACGATGACCTGAACCCGCACGTGCGGGTGGCATTCCCGTAAATTCGCAGGGGCCCAATTTCGCCAATCAGGACACCCCGCCCGCATAATTAGCGAATTAATTAATTTAATTTAATCAGGGCATTAACTAACGATGACGTATCAACCTGGCTCACGGGACTAATCTGCAAAAAATAATAAAAAAATAAAAATAAATTAAAAAAATAAAAAAGATTAGCAGGGCTTGGCTTGGGGGTGTTGCAGTCAAATTAAGGAAAACTGGAGTGAGGGAATATTCGACGTGCGTGAAGACCGTGGGACAAGACGAAGCTGTTCGGAGATGGGGGCACTCTTCTTGCCCAATCCCTCGTCAGCCTCCCTTTTATTATTCAAAATAAAAAATAAAAATAAAAACAAACAAAAGAAATAAAAATATATTCTTAATTTATGTAAGAAGATAAGAGAGAGAGAGGAGTACTCGAAATTGTCCCCATTTGGAGGAATTGACCCTCCTATAGTCGCTCTACGTACGAAAAGGCAGAGGAAAAATAGTTATTATTTTTATTAATTAACAATTATAATGATCTGTTTTTTATTTCTTTTTATTTTTTTTTACTAATTAACAATAATAATATTTACAAGATTATCGAGCAGATGGAGTAGCGAGGAAGGTGCCTATATTCCTTCCAACAAATTAAGAGTTCGAATCATCCTAGCCCCTAAGTCGGTTTACAGATGAAAGATTACTCATCGCATTGAAATGCCGGCTAGAATGGAGGGTTGGTTCGCTCTTGTCGGGTCTCGGTAGTAGGAATTCCTTAGGGTCAAGAATTCGTGAGCAACAGGTGTGAAAACGAGACATTAATGGAGAAGAAGAAAGTTACACATTAGATCATCAATCAATCGGTGTATGTCTATTTGCCGTTGTTCTTTTTTTTTTTTTTTTTTTATCATCAATGAGTAATTACCTTACCCCACTTCCTTTAACTCTTCCTTGACTTTGAATGTTAATGTTATTACCGACAGGAACGGTGAGTTAAAGTCAAATGATAATAATAATTGTACGAGATACGAGCAAACATCTAACGATGGATTCGGGAGCTATTAATGATTGCCATGTTCTTAACCGTTCAGTATGTCCCAATAATTTTTATTTGGTATATTCTATATATTTTAATAACGCCTTCCGTAACATTCGTCCATCTTTAACAAACTAATCATAATCACCTATTGAAGAAAAGACAATGCGATCCCTTCCAATTGCGACACTTCGAACGATTTTTCTCGAGTGGAAAATGGCCATTCCTTTCCTCACCGCAACGCAAAGGTCACAACAGAGGTACGAAACCGCACGGTCAATTTCAGATTCATGAGATCTCCATCCGTCCTAGTCTTAAATATCAAGAAATCTATTAACTCCAGCTTCATGTGAAAACCCAGGTTCCTCAAATCACGTATCTACTCATAAACAAGGTAAATTATCTATAACCAATTTTGATGTATATTTAGCAATTTCTTTGTTATAAGAGAAAGGAAACCCATTATATTAATTTCCATTTTTGAGCTAACGCAAGTGATTAGCAATGAAAGTAAAAACAGTTAGAGATAGAGAGAGAGAGAGAGAGAGAGGGAGGAATGAGAATTAAAAATGGAAAGAGAGGAGAAAAGAAAGGGCAAAGGGGCAGTGGTTGGGTCGTGTCGGCTTCAACCAAACAGAAGAGACAGAAGCGACCATTAACGCTGTCTCTCTCTCTCCTCCTCCTCCTCCTCTTCCTCGCTTTTCCTTGAAACAATCGATAATCCTTCCTTCCTTCCATCCTTCCTCCTCCTCCCCCCTTGAAATCCCGAATCCACCACCACAAATTCCACCGCCTGCTCGTTGGATAATCTCTCTTTGCTTCTGGGTAAGGTTTCTCTCTCTTCTTCTCTGTTGCTGCTGCTGTTGCTGTCGAGCTCTCTCTCTCTCTCCTGTGCTCCCCGATTTGGGGGCCGAGCTGAGCTGGGAAGACGAGACTCGGCAGCAGTAGCCGTCGGTCTCGCGTCTTCCGCACTCAATTCTTGCTCGATCAGGTTCTGGGTCTGTCTACTGTTGCTCGAGGAAATGTGGGTCTGGGTCAAGTCTTGATTTTGCTCGCTCCTTCCTTAGATCCGGGTCCGGGGCTGTTGGTTTTAGCTCGATGGGGGTTTTGGGTTCGCATTTGCTTTTCGGGACGGAGTCGCTCCGGCTCGCGTCGCGATGGGTTTAGCTGCAGATGTCTTTATGTGTTGCGATGAGCTGGGTGGAGCCGATGTTGCGGCGCTTATGGATTGGTGGGGAGTTGCTTGCGGGCGAACCCAGTTTGTGCTTTAGTGGGGAAGTTGTTTATTTGGGTCTGAGATATTAGTGGTTGTGATCTGACTGATGAAGCGATTCGTAGAAATTTTTTGGGTGAGGGTTGTTTAGCAGAGACTACAGCTGGAGGCAGCAATGTGGAAAATCAATCCGTGTTGACATCAGTGAGATCAACTATAGAATCATTGAATTCTGAGGATGTGTTGGAGAGATGAAAGAAGAAGAGGATATTCCTTCATTTATTACTCGAATATATTTAACAGGAGCTAAATTTCCTAACTAGGCGATTATGGAATTTTTGCGAGATAATCCTATTGCTTATTTTTTATGCAGAGAGGGAAGAGAAGTGACCTCGGATCAGCTGACTTTGGAGAATGGTGAGTCCGGCCACAATGGTTTTCTTTGGCCTTTTAGAGTTTTGTTCGCGGCCAATGTTTAGCCTCGCTGATGTAGCTAATAGTCGAACAGACTGTTAAATAAGTACGAAAACAGAGGCCAAAACAGAGTAGAGTTTACTGCTTAGAAGTTAAAAAACAATAATTATTCTCAAGAAATGCCTATTCTGCTCATGCCAGGGGCACACTTGACTTTGAAAAGCACTTACATATCAAGCTTTTCTTTCTTAAGCGATCCACATCTTAGCATAACTAAATTGGACATAGTTATTCTCTTGTATCAGCATCTCCATGTCTGAGAGATCTTGATATGTGGATAAGATTTGGATGATTTCAGCATGTTCATCTGGATTGGTCCTTGCAATTGAAATGCTCCCAAAGGCTATTAGCTCAATAATTACACCATTAATCTCTTTATTTATTGGAACTTACCTTTTGTTGATGTGTAAGTACATCTTCCATGGCATCCTTTTCCATTTGGGAGTCGACCATATGATCTTCTTCAGAGAAGACTCTCAGAGGCATTCAAAGCAGAAAATAAATCTACTTGGTTTGTTAGAGCTCTATCTTGTCTCCTGTGTAAAAGTCCTCTAATGGATAATGAACTCTGCTTACTTGACATAAGCAAACTTCTCGTTTAGCCCTCAAAGTGATCTTACCTCTGCCTGAACCTCTTGGTTATCTTTGACAGATCGTCATTATCATCCGTCGCACTAGCTTCGTGTGGTTGCTGGTTCGCTTAGAACCCATATAGAAAATTTTATCTTTTAAGAGCTTCAAATGGTATCTTTTGAGAGTTATTTTGATCAACCATCTCTTATCTTTATTGGCTTGTTCTATCGTGAAATCACCATTCTTTGGATCATTGCTTGACCATATATTTGAGGGTCAAAAGTACTAAAGCATATCAGTTGAGTCAATCTCCTTCAAAAAATTTAGTTTGATATCTCTGTGAAGCACTGCTCAAGTGGCAAGGCCATGCATCTTTCTCTGTGTCTGTTTCTCCATCTGGATAAACCAAACAGGACTAGGGAATCTAGTTGTTGTCTCAATTAATCCCTTAAATCGATTTTTTTTTTTTGGGAGTGGGGGGGGGGACAACACTTGAATAGAAATGAGTTGCCAAAGTATTCTGTGTTGTACAACCTTTAAATATTCTAAAATATTTTAAGTGTTGAGCTTAAGTTAATTAGCAACATCGTGAGAGAGAGCTGAATGATGTGGAAGATGGACTTGACTCCTTGGAGTGGATTGGGCTTCCTATATCTCATATGAGCATCACATCTAAGCATCTTATATGAATAGCTGCAAATGGGCTGATAGTTTGTGAGCTTACGTGTAGATGATCATGCTTGAATTTTGATGCAGATCCTAAAGCTGGTATTTCTACATTGAGATCATCTTTAAGAGCTTTGTGGTTCTCTAATGGCATCTCATGCATCAAATCATTCGTGTGGGCGCCCTCATCAAGGTTTGGATATATTCCTCCACAGTTGCAAGACATATGTTTTCATGTGGTGCTTTGTTTGTAGTGATATACAGTGTTCGTTTGTACTATACATCATAATAACCTAAGTGTTGCTTGTTAAGATATCCCAGAATATTATGGCTTTATGGTAGTGATTCGGTTATTTGGTTAGTTCATAAATGTAAAAATTTGTTGAAAACTATTTTGCTTAAATGCCATGCCTGCGCAAGTAAAGCATATGTTTGATGAAATGTCTTAACTACGCCAGGGGAAGAGCAGAAAAGGTGATTTGGATGACGACCCATATATTTTTATCAATTAAATATCTAATAGATATGGGAAAATGTAGAAATAAACAAATTTAAGCTTCTGAAGTCACTTCATTGAATGTTAATTTACATTCTATTAGCTTATATTGGTAAAAAAGTTCTGAATTGTGATTGTTGTTTACTGATTTTGTTCTTTATGAGCTAGTAATGATACAATATTTTGAGGTGTAAACTTAGGTATTAATCTTAATGACATAGACATTATTATTTCCAATGAGCTTTGCCTTTCTCTTGATTTGTAAAGGTAGAAAGCAATAGAGTGAGAGAGTTTTACGAGCTTACCATCCACTACTTCTATTGTCTAACTTAAATACTGAAGGTTTTAAAGTTCGTCGCTGGATCTCTCTCTCTCTCTCTCTCCCTCTCTCATTCAGCTTATTTCCTTATTGGATGAAATATGCTGGAACAACTGTTGTGAATATTGAAGCAAATCTTCTTCTTACTACCAACTACTTTGATTTTCCTGCGATTCCTTTTCCATTTAATATGGAACTTGCTAAATGCTTTTTCTAATGTCAGGATGATGGAATGAGGTTATAAATTTGAGTGTCTGATGTAGAAAGCTGTGGATGGCCTTTTAAAATGGGTTTTGAGTGAATATTTCTAACTCTAGTATGCTTGAAGCTTAAATTCTCATCATCTTCCGTAAGTTGTTCCCCTTTATAACCAGGTGCGTTTGCTGATGCTTTATACAAAGAGCTGTGGCATGCCTGTGCTGGGCCTCTTGTCACCCTTCCTCGAGAGGGAGAGCGTGTCTATTATTTTCCACAAGGTCATATGGAGCAGGTAAGTCAGTAATGTCATCCATATCCAACCTTCATCTGATATCTTGATGGAAGTGGGATTCATTATTTGTTTGTTTACATATTCACTAATTTATTTATTTTTGGCTGGTCATGCATATCTTGGTGGTCTTTCATCTAGTAATTGCATGGTCCGATTTGTGGTCCTTCTCAGTTTATGTAACAAGAATCATGAAACAACATCTAGTTCTTAAATCATTAAGGTCACTGATACTGTTTGTACTGATGCTTATTTCTCTTTAATAGCTTGAAGCATCAACAAACAGAGGGTTGGAACAGCAAATGCCTTCTTTCAATCTGCCCTCTAAAATTCTTTGCAGGGTAGTCAATATTCAGCTCCGGGTGAGATTTTATACGCCTAATATACATGATCACACAGGACAATGCTTTCGCTTCCATGATGCTTAAGTAGCGTTTATTATTTTGTTCTAAGTAGTACTTTTCTAAGCTTAGCACCTGGAACTGCAGGCCGAACCTGAAACAGATGAAGTTTATTCACAGATAACTTTGCTACCTGAACCTGAAGTGAGCATGTTCTGCCTTACTTTCACTTATATGCTTGATTAGTACATGAGTTATACTCTTTCCATATCGATGATGTTATGGTTCCTTTTGATATGGGCACACCTTCTCTTAATTATAAATGTGTTGTCATGTTTCTAACCTAAAATCAGCAAAAAGAAGTCACAAGCCCAGATCCTCTGCTCCCAGAGCCTCCGAGGTGCAAGGTGCATTCCTTTTGCAAGACACTTACCGCTTCTGACACAAGTACTCATGGGGGATTTTCTGTCCTTCGGAGGCATGCTGAGGAGTGTCTGCCGCTTCTAGTAAGTTCTACAGCTATGGTGAAATGTTCAATTTTTAAATAGGTTATATGTGTAATTCGTGCATTTCCTTCTCTACCTTATTCCTTCAACATTTTATGTGTATACTCATTGTCATTATTTAACTTGTGCAGGATATGAGCCAGCAGCCTCCTTGGCAGGAATTGGTTGCAACTGATCTACATGGCAATGAATGGCATTTCCGACATATTTTTCGAGGTTATTTTTTGACGGAGTCCGAGTGTGCTTGAAAAATTTATCTTTGATATAGTCTGAAAACCTTGAGCTTGCATTCTTTCTTCATCTTCATGTAACAGTTCTTGGGAGTTGAGGACTGATATTTCATTGTTGCAGTTCTTTGTTCAATTCATGTTGTGTTTTTTATGGATGCTTCAGTTCATTATGCTGATATAGCATTTATTGTAGGGCAACCTAGACGCCACCTGCTCACTACTGGATGGAGTGTCTTTGTGAGCTCCAAGAAGTTGATAGCTGGCGATGCCTTTATATTTTTGAGGTATGTTGTGCATAATACAATGTTCTTGAATTTCTCTTTGCCCTTTGGAATTGCTCCATTAATTGAATGTTAGCATGCATTATACAGGGGTGAAGATGGAGAATTGCGCGTCGGTGTTAGGAGATTAATGAGACAGCAAAGTAACATGCCATCCTCTGTTATATCTAGTCACAGCATGCATCTTGGGGTTCTGGCTACTGCATCTCATGCCATTTCAACTGGAACTCTCTTTTCTGTATTCTACAAACCAAGGTTTGTTGCCTTTTCATTTAGAAAGGTATCTTCAGGTTTACTTTATAAAAAGTATAAAAGAAATAAGGTAAGAAGATTAATCAGTCAAAGCCTTTTCATTTAGAAAGGCATCCTTAGCCTTAGATGTACTTTAGAAAAGCCAATAGAAGAATGAGATATGGAGGCAAATCAGTCAATAAATTTTGCATAATTGGAAAAAGGCAGTTTAGTCAAATATGCACACAATGACTTAAGGAAGTCAACTATTTAGATGAGGGGGTTTGAATGGTTGTATACAGCAGTTCTGGTATTTATGTTGGACCGTGGTAGTTAAGGAGGATCAAGAGGAAGTTGGACTTGTTAATGATATCTTTTAATGCTACGGCGGACTTGAGTTATCATTAGGAGATTAATCTTCTGCCTGTAGGATTGTCTATACAACTTGTGGTTATGCTGTGGCTTTTCCATAAGTTTTGACCGACCAAGAAAATGGTAAATATTTTTTTGTTATAAAACAGTGTATTCATTTCAAAGAGCATTGTTTCTGCAGAACAAGTAGGTCAGAGTTCATTGTGAGTCTCAATAAATACCTTGAAGCACGGGCCCACAAGCTATCCATTGGAATGAGGTTTAAAATGAAATTTGAGGGTGAAGAAGTTTCAGAAAGAAGGTATCTGTGTTGCTCACTTGATCATTCTTTTTTCACTTACAAGTGGAGGAAACTGAGAACCTTTTAACAAAGTATTTATCAAATCACAGGTTCAGCGGCACAATCATTGGTGTTGGAGACAGCATGTCATCTGGATGGACTAATTCTGAATGGAGATCCTTAAAGGTTAGCATTATGCTTTCTAAGTAGTTTTGGTTTACAGTTCCCACCAAAATATATCTAACAATTTCAAAGATCATATGAATTAGATAATGATTTGTATGATGTTTTTCTGGAAGTGATGTCTTGGACATTTTGTAGGAAGGCCCATGGCATATTGAGTTGACAATCTCATCTCACTTCTATCACTTGTTGAATCATTTTTAAATTGCGAATTATAATGTCAACATTTTCTAAATATGGGATTTAGCTTAAAATCATAAAATTCCTTAAGCTTGGTTTTCTTACTTGTTTGATTGCACATCTGGAGGAAGATTATAAGAACAAATTAGGAAATCATGGGCGCCTTGGGAGAAATGACATGTTTGTGCTTTGCCGATGTAATGAGAACCTTGGACATGTATGGAATTCACAGGCACCTTGGGAGAAATGAAATGCTCATGCTTTGCTGATGTAATGCGAACCTTGGTCATCTATGTGTACACTCGTACATGTATCTTTGTTTGAATTTCTTCATTTATGTGGACAGTTAGGCATTAAGAGGAAAAACTTGCACTTTAGGACATTAAGGGTTGCCAACTCATGTGTAGCATATATACGAGAAAAGGATCTACAAAGATCATGACAGCAGGCATGTCCATGAATGCATTCGATGCTGGTGGTACCTAAAGTAGACATTTGAAAGTCACTATAAAATAGCTACTGATTCTCCAGCACAGTAAATTATGAAGAGGTAATGCAACATTAGAAAGACACCCTTACATTGTACTAAACCACTACCTTTGCTAGCCCTTGCAGATATTGTTAAAGGTCTTTTAAAAATCCTATGAAGATTTTTATCAATGAACAAGCTCTTTTGAAATGAGAACCACATCAAGAATAATCCTCCCTTCCAAACAAGCATTTCGATCCTGTCTAGTACTCTTCTGGAGACCTGGAGCCTCTTTTGAATGACCATCTATAAGAGACTACGCACAATTTTAAGAGGTCATGAGTCTGTCCATCATATAAGCATGATATGTTCAAGACTTCTGGTTTCTTGTTGGTTCGAACTTCATCTGTGAAACTTGAGTGATGTGGCCAGAATTAGTTGGAGCAATATGTGAGAAAAAAACCAGTGGCAAAGCAGATTAACCAGGAGAAGTGGAACATGATTTTAAGTCAAATTAAAAACACTGATCACTGATGCTATTTGGGCTTGCTTATGTGTCACAAAACTGAAGCTGTGATAAAGTAGGGTAATATCTGAACATATAATTTATATACATTAGAGAAGCTATTTTTTGTGTTTGGTTTCCTGGGAATCAAAGAAATAAAACTTCACGTTAGGCTCCTTTTATCTGATCAAAGGACATCTGTTTTGTCCTTGATAGTTTGCTGAGCGTGTTTTGCAACAATTATGTCTCTTCTTTGATGTGCTTCAATTTAAATAAGAGTTTCAATTTGCAAATTTTCTGGCCACAACTTTCCTTTTATAAAAATCCTGAACCCTAGGGGACATGTTTTAAACTGAAAAGAGAGCTTGCTCCTTATCAGCCCCGCCTCAGCAGCCAAATTAGATGGTGATGTAACAAACATCTGGCTAGTGAGCCTCAGCACATGATAATGCCACCGGATCCATGGATACGATAAAATCTGTTGGATTGGTTAACTGGTGAAACTTAAATTTACAAGGCAAACCAACCAGAGCAAAGCAATGGGAAAAAGATTGGATTTTCCTGCTTTTCTGCAAGTCTGGTATTTTAGTGATGTTAGTATGAAATCATTTTAGATCACCCCAAATACAAAATGTTCCTTGGGCATTTTGCAATACCAATGGAATGCATTTTGTAGAACCTGACTGCTATTCAATGGTACTCAGCTAATAAGCAAAATTCTTCTTAAAATGTTAACCTTTTTTTCTTGATAACTAATGGCATTGGGTCTCTTATGTGCCCTGAAGTTTATAGTGCACAAGCCTATTCTCATCATTGCGCCACTTGGGTTTGAAGCAGCTCTTCTTTCAATAATGGCAACTAGTACAGAGATTACTCCTGCAGCATATCTGCTTGCAGGTCTCATTACCATCTTCATTGGACTATCTAGTCCATAAAATTTCAAACCACTTCCTGCTAAAATTGTGGCTAACTGTTGCCTATGCCACCAACCCTTTTATATATATTAGTCTGACCTTGTCAAGAGTTTCAACAGCTGAGCACATTCGCTCACTCTTGGCACCAGATTGAGTTTGTTGAATCATGCTTATAGCGGTGCTAATGTGGTTTTTCTTTGAGGATATTCAAATACATAAAATTTCCTCAATTGTTAGAAGAAGATTTAATCAGGTATAAATTTCCTTGTAGGTCCAATGGGACGAACCTTCATCAATCTTGCGTCCCGACAGAGTTTCATCATGGGAATTGGAGCCACTTGTTGTGACTGCTCCTTCTACTTCCCAACAGGTACAGAGGAACAAGCGAGCACGGCCACCTGTTTTACCATCATCATCAGTGCAAGAACTTTCTGTGTTCGGTAAGCACCTTGCTTCAATGTATATTTAGTAATGCTACTTTTCTTTTTTCTTGACTAATTAACAGCTGTCGTGTCTTTGGTAATAGGTGGACCTAAAGCTCCTGAGAATTCTTCAGATTTTCTACATGGCGATTCCCAGAGGGGAAGAGATGTCTATCTCTCTCCCAAGTTTTCTCCATCTGCTAGGTCAAAATCTTTAAATTACAATGGAAATGGTTCACCAGCTGCATTATCTGGCTACACAGTCAACTGGTCTGGTCGTATTGAAACTATTACTGATCCATGTACACCAGTCCATGGGAAAGAATCTAGTGAAAAGAGAGAGAGCGGTGGTAGTGGCTGCAGGCTATTTGGCGTTCAGCTACTTGACAGTGCCAAAAAAGAAAGTTCATCAGTAAACTTGGCTGCAGGACAGAGGGACGATGATAAAACTGCTCTATCCATAGATGATGATTCCAAAGAGCACCAAGAACCCTCGTGTGTGAATCATTTTGATAATCCTTCTGCATGTTATGAGCCAGAGAAATCATGCCCAAATTCTTCTCAGGATGTACAAAGCAGGCAAATTCGGACCTGTATTAAGGTAACACATGACTCTGGAATTTTTATTATTTGGATTTTGTAATATCTGGATTTATTCTCATGGCTAGGATTGCGAATCAGTAGCCCTATCCCCAGTATACAGTGTTATGCATGATGCCTTTTGATATTGAGAAAAACACTTTCTTTCAGATGGTTGTAGAATTGATACATGTGCTCTAACGGTGGCATTGCAAAGCTAAGTATCAAATTTGCCATCTTATGGGAACTATACTAAGCCATCTTATGATATTTGTACTATGTTTTTTCTAAAGCTGTAAATTGGCATTCTATAATTGATTGATATTTTCTTTCTTATTCTATGTGGAAATATGCTATGCACGAGATGATATTATGTGTTGGGGTTATTATTTTTTCTAGGTTCACATGCAAGGAATTGCTGTTGGGAGAGCTGTCAACTTGGCACAGTTTAATCGTTATGAGGACCTGCTCATGCGATTTGAAGAAATGTTCGAGATTGGAGGCGAGCTCTGTGGATCCTTGAGAAAATGGCAGGTTGTCTATACAGATGATGAAGATGACATGATGATGGTTGGAGATGATCCATGGCAGTAAGTTCCTTTCAGATGCTTTGTCTTCTCAAGGGAAATGAAGTCACTGGCATAAAAGCGTATATTGAAAGAGCATGTCCCTAGTTTCAGTTAGATGCGTTAAACCATTTTAGTACTCGATTATCATACCTGGCGTAGTCTGTAAAATCAAAGAATCACGTGAGCATAGGACATTTTTAGACGATTTAGGTGGTATCTCTGTAGCTTGCAGATGGTTTTATTGTTAGATAGAAAATTGTCTGCGAAATAAACAACCTGTGGCATAACTGGAGTTGCTTCAGAAAGGTGAATGCCTAGATAAATTTCATTTTTTTCATGCTATCAACTTAGGAACTACACTTTGCAGTATGCCATGGACCACCTTTGTAATGGCATCCGGCCAAACAATAATAGGAAGGCCTCTTCTATACTCATTCACCATAACTATTTGCCTCGTCAAGTACAAATGAGAGGTAATTTAGTTAAAACTTCTGAGCTGAAGACATGGAAAAATGATTTATAGCTCAGGTCTGAATTGTTTGGATCAGCAGATAATTGTTTGGATTCTTCCTTTCCAACTATGTTTCACTTACAAAAGGAGGCCTTGGAAAATTCAGACTCCTCCACTGTTCTAAAGATGTCTCTGGGAGGGGGAAGGGAGAAGGGACTTCTTAGCATGATGATTGTTTTTATTTATTAACTTAACATTGTTCTGGAATCAAATTGTAGCATGGCCATTATTCCTTCCTCTGTCTCATTATTTTCCAACGTGCATGCATGTGTGGACTCGAGAACTTTACAAGACCATGCATACAGAACTCAACAGGAGCATCACGCACGCACATGCATCCACATTCGGACTGTTGGTGCATAAGTTGTATATTTTGCTTGCTTGTAGAACTTGCATTTAGTTATGCAGAGGCTATTTCATTTGTTTTTTTTGCAAGTTCGGTGATTGGATTTGTTTCAAATTCATTAAGCTAAAGATGGACTTCCATTTTTTAGTTTAAATACTTTCCGTTGGCATTTTCTGCAAATTTCTTTTTTTTGCCTCTGTATCTGGTCATAAGGAGCTTAAGAAACATCACTTGTTTCACTGTTAAGCCCAGTTAATGCGTTCAAATTTGTGACTACCGAATGGTTTTTACTTCCACCGTGGTTCATAAGTTGGGTTCGGTTTCTACCTTGGAACTAGATACCGGTCGTTCCTTTCTGGAGAATATTCTATTGTATTGATAAAAAATTGCAATCAAATATTTTTAACTCTCTTTTATCTCTCAGTGAATTCTGCAGTATGGCAAAGAAGATTTACATCTACACTACAGAGGAAGTCAAGAGGTTGTTGCCCAAAATAAAGCTTCCAGTGGAAGATGTCGGCCCAGCCAATGTAGGGTCTGATGTCGCGGTCAACACAGACGATCGCTCATCAGTTGTGGGTTCTGGCTGCTGATATGATTCCTGCCATGGAGGAAGAGTGGTATGCTTCATTTTCTGCGTGTAGCTTGTATTGCTAGAGGTGAGCAGCATTGTCGTTCAATTTTGCTCTGTGATTGAAGTTGTGATTGTATATATCCCATCGCAGTCTTTCTTGTAACTTGAACCTCCTGTATGAGTTTTAAGTGGCAAGTTAGTGCAAAACACCTGAAAGATAAATGTATTATTCTGTGGTACGATAGCTGTTGCGAGTAGAGAACATGGTCTTGTGTTCTACAGTAGTTGATAGACTGAAATTTCCTCCTCTCATATCTTTGCCATTTTGCAAAGTGATCTCTTGTAAGGGCCAAGTTAAACCGTCGCTGAAGACTAATCTGACGTAAAATGTTAGTCATGATGCTGATATTGGATGTATTTGACAAGCTCAGTGACCCCTGGTACATTTTCTTCTATTGGACCTTCTGTACAATTGACACTTCCGATGTTTCCATAACAAGTTAATCCCATTCTTTGGCTAATAATGGTACGGAGATAATCCTATTTCAAATCATCGCGAGTTTCATTTTTTTCTCAGTTACCGTGGACACATTTAATGGCAATAGTTGGGTATACTTGTTTGATCAGAACTCGTGTGGAAAAGGTATTGATATGTAGATATATAATTACTTTGGTGTAGATGAAGTTATTAATCACGTATAAAAGTTTATGTAGATGCCAATGGATACCATTACGTTTGAAAACTTGCTAGTCAAATAACTGAGTTGTTACGACCAAAAAAATGATTAAATTTTCCATGGGATAAGATCTTTTACTTTTATATTAGAAGTTACCAACGATAGAATGAACCACCAACCTTACTTACCCTTCCCATGAAACGTTACCAAGCAAAACCATTTTGGGGAGTTACTACTTTTTGACATGTTGAAAGTTACCATGGACCGACGATGGGCGTCTCAAACAATTCTTGATGGCAGCTATCAGCGATCTCGCCACTGACGTCATGATGTCAACATAAAGTAATCTCAAACAATTCTTTCATCTCCCTATTCCGGTTAACGCAAGTAATAACATCCTTCAGTTTTTAGTCTTCGAATTTTTGGTCAAACGGGCAGCCTTCACTTCTATTTCGGTTTGGGTTAAAAAGATGTCTGAATTGTAGTACTTGGACGGATTTGTCAGAACTCTCCAATTGGACCTAGCCATTGATGCCCCAACAAAGGATTTACGGTATATCATTCATGTGGGGAGAATTATCAAAAAAATCCTAAATCTATTGAAATTGTGTCAATTCGGTCCATGTGGTCAAATTTAGCCAGCTGACGTTGATGTGGACGATGGCCGGTGATAGTGGTCCAACAAACACTAACATAGCATTTTTTTAATTATTTTTTATTTTTCTTAAATTTTTTCCCATCTTCTCCTTCCTCTAGCCAGTAGGCATCGGCCAAAGGCACGGCCAAAGGCAAGGGCTGGCAAGGCTGGCCTTGCCGACCAATGGCAAGGCTCACCCCTGCTGTCAACCATGGCGAGGGTTGACCTTATCGGTATTGCCAAGGTGAAGGTCAACCTTGCTAGTAGCTAGTGAGGCTCCTCGTCCAAGGATAGTGAGGCTCAAACTCGCTATGGTTGGGCAAGGCTGAGCCTTCTCATTGCTAGGTGAGGCTAACCTTGCTGGCCCTTGCCTCAGGCTAGCGTTAGAGGAAGGAGAAGGTGGGAAAAAAAATTTTGAAAAAAAAAAAAGAATTAAAAAATTCGAAAAAAATATATATTAAAAAATTGCCACATTCAGATGGTCACTCCGACCGATGTCCACGCCAACGTTAGCTAGTCAAATTTGATGGGATGAACTGAATTGATATAACTGTAAAAGGCTTATAACTAAATTAACAAAAAAAAAAGTTTAAAACTCAATTGGCACAAATGTTATAGGTTTAGAACTTTTTTGATAATTTTCCTCATTTATGTGTAATCAACTAATATTGCCATGACATAAAACCATTTGCAGTGGCTTTTTTTAATAGAACCAATGTAGAATACCTACCTAAAATGCCGTTGTTTTTTTATAAACCAACATAGTTCGCAAAGCTGTCAAAGAACAGATTTACCATATTTTATGTATGTCCGCCGACGAAGCCACGGCATCGTGCTGATTGACATAAGCTATAGGAGAGCTTAATTTTGTAGTCTGGTAACTAATTCTCAACCCAGCAACCTCTATTCCTATTTTGTAACCTCATTTACAAAGAATCGACCCAAACTGCTCGATGTTGGGTAGGGACTCCCCGCGGAATATAAATGAGATAGCGAGGAGCCATGTATGAACAAAAAGAGAAGTACAATGCATAGAGCGGCACCAAAATCATCTCTAACCGGACCTCTTCATGTGCACAATTATCAAATGTTATACAATTATATTAATACAAAGTCCCAAAATTTCCGGCATAAAATGCATCTAGGAATCATACATATCAAAACCGACATACTTGGACATATGTTACTCTTCTTTAAAAGGGCTAAAAAGATAATCCCGCTACGATTCCACTTATGGACACCCAGAGCGTAATTACCCTACTCTCGGACAGTCTGCAGTTCTGTTATGTCAAATGAGTCCAATCCATATAGCCTTTGCTGCTAGTATCTTGTCGGTTGTCCAAATACATAGATCAGTCAATCTAGAATTTACTTCCTGAGTGTTTCGAGCTGACGAACACAAGTCTCCATCTCAGCTACGTAATCTCCTCAACGAATTACCCACTATATTTTGCCAGATTATTTGCAGCGGGTCTACTGTTATCTTCACCTTCATTAGGTCTCCCTTCAGCTAAACATCACAAGTTTCAGAGAACTACAAGTACAAAGATGCAGCAAAGACGATATCCCTCTTTATCTTTAATACCGCCTCTTCAAATTTTGATTCAAGGTCCGTTTCTCCAATGGATTTTGCAGCTAGTATAAGCTGCTGAAGGACTTCCTCCAACCTCCTAATTGCTCTGATCAAACTGCCTTCGAAAACTTGTGTGATTTCCATGATCTCGTAAAATTTGGAGCCTTTGGCCCAAGCATATACAGCCTCCATAATATCGGGCCGAAATGAATTGACAAAACTTTCCACATCAATTTGGACCTGAGGCATGAGAAGGCATTAAAAATACATAAGATGTTGGATAGACAGAGAAGGCATTGTAAGTGCACTTATTGCAATGATGAGAATTGAGAAACAACAGACCGTTGAATGCCATGATAAGCATACTGTTAAGTTACTTTAATTGAGTTTCCTTTATTATCAGAGTTTTATTTCCTTTTTTACTTACATAAGGGTATTATTGTCATATACAGTTTATATTCAATATAAATACAATGGGTGTAGGGTTTCTGTTAACACAGAAAACTACAGCCCCTCTTTGTTTCTTTCTTCTACATTCTCCTTCTCCCTTCTTCTTTCTCTTTTACTATTTACTGCGGGTTCTCTAATCAGCTTTGTGACACATACCACCAACCCCCCAAAACAAAAAACAACCCCCACTTTTTTCTCCTATTTTCCTCTGCAGATGTTTCCGTTTAAGTGGGCTCACATCTGAAGTTCTGTAATTTGGTTTCCTCTTCATCATCAAATCCAAATTTCTCTTCTGCTAGTAACTTTTGCACACACCCGATGTACTTTTACTGAGAATTTCCTTATCTTAATCACGTCTACCTCTATGTATTTAATGAAGAATAAACGTTGATACCTTGCATTCAAGCTGTACTTTGGCAACCCTCCGAGCTGTATCTTGCAACTGCGAAAAAAGTAAGTCAAGTTCTTCCCTTGGCTTTGTAGCATCCTGAAGTTTTTCCCGCCATACAAAACAAGAGAGGAGCGACACCATTTCTTCCACCTTCACATCCTTTAGAACGCCATTAAACATTAGCTCTGTCAGGGTCAACTCATCTGCACTACTGATCTCGCAGGCAACCTTTCCTTTCAACTCGACTACGTTGTCACTTGTTATATATCTACAGTAAATACAGTAAGCATTAAATGCTGTAGTTGAGTTTCTGAAAAAGGGCACTCGCTAACACAGCCAAACACAAATTCAAAGTTAGCTGAGTTAGGATGAAACAGAGAGCATTCAGAATTGACACCATCGACCTTTTTTCTTCCATTTTCCCACCCCAAACCCAATCTCAGATAGACAGCTTTACTTAGTATTCTGCTGAATTTCACACCTAGGATTAAGAAAGAAGGTGGTCTCATAACAAAGATCCATCATTTAAGCAAAGAACTTTGATAGGCACCCATAAATCAACATAAATCAGAAGGCCAACAATGACTGCAGAAACAAACTGTGCCTGTATAGCAGATGAGCTGCAAATAAATAAGAAAAACAGTAGGAGATAAATTTTACAGGAATTCAAGAAATGATGGTAGCAATACCATAGGAGAACACCATTGCCCAGATCATGCTTGAGTCGTGTTTGAAAAGATGGGGGGTGGTCAGCTTAAAATGAAGCTGGCTTTCCATTCATGTTATATGATCCATGAAAAGATACTTTAAAAAGTTCTCATGTGGTCAGTATGTAGTATGCTTACAGTCATGTTACCAGAACAATCACTTGCACATCCAGCTAAGTGATGCCAGCAACAACTCTCCATATGAAATGATTCTCAAAGCACACATATGCGTAAATTTGATAAGCAAACTTAAATTTTGAATCACAGTATATAGTAAGCAACCTGAAAGCAAAAAATCAAAGGCATACCAACAGAAGAAAGAAAAAGGCTACGTAGTCTATCATGAGAGCTCGTCAAGCTCATTTAGGGTCACTTTTTGAAGGATACAATGGGAACGATAATTAGATGCAACTCAGCATAGACAATGATTTTCCTTCCTAAAAGCCTGTGATCTGTACAAAATAACTTTTAAACTTCTAAAGATACCAGATGCCATCACAAAGGGCCACACAGATATTTTTACGAAAGAAAAGAAAATCTACTAGGCAGAGAAAAAAAATACAAACCCCAGTCTACGAAGAACCCGCTTTCGTGCTTTAAGTTCATCTTTGAATGCCAATACAGAGGACAAGCGCATGGCTTTCTTAATTGACTTAATCTTGGCTGTCAGCTCTTGCTTCCTGTTTAACACTCTAAGCTTCTCCTCAATAAGTGGAGACTTCGCAATCTCATGCTTGTCAAATAGGCTTTCTAGGGCTTCAATCCTCCTAACTGCCTTTCTATAGGAGTTACTCTGGATCTGGAAAAAGACAAAGCAAATGCAACATGAAACAAAACATATAAATAATAAGTAACTAATTTTCCAGCGTAAGCTGTCCTTGAAGATGTCTATGGCATTTTATGACACAAAGAAAGCAACACAACCTCAAGGATGATGACCACAGTAATATTATTATGCATACCATATCCATTGGCTTCTAAATAACTGCTTTTAATAGCCTATGTATAAAAAAGGTAGGACTATCTATATGCTATATTTCATATTACCAGCAAATAAGGGGGCAATCATAACCCAAAACCGTAAAAGACATAAAGCCCCAAGAACAAAACAAGCAGAACCGAGTAAAAAAGAGGAGTTTCAGGATTTGTCTTCACACAGACTGTGGCACCAAGTTGAGTCAAATACAGGAAGGTAAAGGCAAGGTCTCCCTAAGAGGAGACAAGAAAGCAGATATTCAGATATGGCAGCCGAACCTTTTCTTGCTGGTATTCACAAAAATAGTAAAATGGCATTTTTTGGTAGTATGGCACGAGTATGCAAAGGCGACAGCAATCTTTAGATGTTAAAGCCGACATAGATCTCATGTCATGCAATTGTTTATCTGTACATGGTCTGCACATCCTACTTTTGTTGACCTACCCAAAATATAGAAGCAAACAAGTTACCAAAGATTTATACCTTCATGTCTTCTTCAGGATCTAACAGCGGCATCCCCTCCTTTGCAAATCTTGAAAGAACTTCCAACACCTTCTTCAAAGTGTTTTCCCGGACTTCCAATGGCAAAAGATCTTTTGGTATGACCAAACGAACACTGCTTAGACTATTAATCTGTTGGTTATGGAGATGAAAATGAGCTAAACTACAATAGACATCGCTTGAGAAAAAGCCGAATAGAACAAGATCTCAGAGACAAAAGGCAATTACAAAAGCAAATCATTACGAGCACCAACAAGCAAAATGAAAATCGATAGAACAAAATATGGCAGCAGATAAGGGCATTGCCTGCGAAAGAGGGACAGAAACTACAGCCGGTTCTCCAGCCTCTTTCAATGGGACAACATTTATCGACTTTTTTGCAATTCCATCTCGTCTCACGACACATCTTGTCAGGACGTCAACTTTATAGTTTGAATCTTCTGGTTTTGTGTTTCCACTATCTGGATAATGCATAACAAATACATGTGAGATATCCGCAGAAGAAAGCACACTTTCACAAAAATACTGAGTCACTCACCCTCTGAAGCGCTTCTCACCCTCTCGAAATTGATTATAACCCCCCAAGTCGCCTGGTCCTCCATCGAGAAAGATGAGCCACTTTTATCACTGGAAGTGCACTCAATACTCACCAGTCGACCAGGTTGCAAGAAAGGTAAGCTATACTTTGGAGAGAGCGCAATGTCACGGACATCTTTCTTCAAACTCTTATATTGCTGTAACAGATCATAATAGCTCTTCAAACTTTCTTCTTCTTGAATAACAATCGAATCCCTCTCTTCTTCAAGGTCCTTTGCTTGTTTCTGCAAATACAACATCCCGTCAGCTTCATCCGCTTTGCATTATCAACTTATCCATATACAAATTGAGATCCAATTATCATTTCAAAAGCAGTCAATCAAACATAATTTGGGTCATGGGACAAAAACAAAAATCAATTAAATCCATAAACAAGCAAGAACACAAGCTTTTGAAAGGATGAGCTGAGACCAATAGCAGAATGTGCAGTTTATGATCAAAGTTTAATCTATTTGAAAAAATTGTGATAGGTCATGCCTCGACAACACCAAATCAGCAATGGCATTCACATTTAATGGTAGTAACAACCAATTCTTGGACTCCGGTACAGATTTTATGAATACTAAAAGTTTCGTCAAACAAATTGCTTTAGTACATCAGAGTCCCAAGAATGCTTCCATCTGCTCCTAGTATCGACTATCAGTTTCGCTGCACCTCTCTCTACACTCACTCATGAATCAAGACTTAACTGATCTAATCTTTGATCCTTGTAAACGGAGGCCGACATGCTATTATCAAAACTTCTTGCTACTCTAAACATGTTTGGAAGTAGCAACACATGAAGGAGTTTCCTTTTCCTTTTCCTTTTCTGCTTCTCAGCATGACCTATGATTACTAATAAGGACTAATTTATTCCTTTTTCCAATCACCAAGATAAACTTTCAGGGTGGGATCAACTTATCATAACAATCTACCATGTAGATGTACGAACAGTCCCATGAATAAGGACATCAACAATTAAGATCCTCAAAATTCAAACTGGTTAGCAAGCAAAATGGACTCGCCAATTCTAATGCTATATCAAAGATCAACCAAATGATCCATTTATCCTCATTAAAATTAAAAAGTATAAGTCAGAAGAGTCAATATAGGAATAATTTTCGTTAATACGCTGAGCATAATGTGCTACCCACAATTAGGAATTCTTTGGATTATTACGTCCATATAGAGCAAAGATTCCAAAATGACAGTACCACAAGCAAAGCATCCTCAGGATACTCAACAAATAATAAAAATTATTTATGCCAAGGCATACTGTCAACTGAAAACTCACCTGAAGATCAGGAATGGCACGGTCTGCTTGAAACTGATAAAATGAATTTCGAAGCAAATTCTCGGGGTCACCATCCTCACAACGCAGTTGATTTAAAAGGGTATTGTAGCTTAAATGAAACGCACTGAGACACAAATGAAACTTGCGTCAACAGAGATATCTCCCTCAGGTGCCAAAAAGACAGAAGCTTATGCCACCAGGTTTAAAAAAGCACTTGTGGAAACAAAACCCATCAGTTAAATGTTACATTATCAGATTAAAAATATCACAGGCACAAGGGCCACATTTTTCTCTGTGGGAATGAGAGACAATATGTGATCAACAGAATATCAATTTTGGAAATAGCATCTACCAGTCATTGGCCATACAACAGAAAACACTGAAGTGCGAGGGATTTTCTAAACTACTTATACAAACTGTTACATCTAAGTTGGCAAACAAGAGTTCCAACACCAAAAATTACAGCAGAATGGAATATACCTGTTCAAACTGTCAGCACTTCCTTTAAGCATCATCTTTGCAGTGGGAGGTTCCAACTTTTCATCTACCATTAGAATGCAGATCCCACGTTTGTCAATACCTCGACGACCAGCTCGGCCACTCATTTGAATATATTCTCCACTAGAAATCCATCTAAACTTATCTCCATCAAACTTTCGGACATTAGTGAACACGACTGTCCTTGCAGGCATATTCAAACCAATGCTAAAGGTCTCCGTAGCAAATAAACACTACAGGAAGTGAAAAAGAAATTAGATATTAAGTGGCTCAGCCACCACAGAGCTTTTTAAAATGAATATTAGGTGTAATAGATAACAAATAAATAGGAATTGAAAAGCCATCCAAAGAGCAGAAAACACGCTACATGCAAAGAGCGCAAAGTACTTAAAGTGCTCAATCATCACCTGCATCCTTCTCCAAAATTACATTCTAACTTTCCATCATAAATGAAAGAGGAAGAGAAGAAATCTAATGCTTAGCTTACAAGATTACTAATCAGTAAAATTTAACAAGAGAATACAGATCAGAAGGCCAAATCAGGTAACTAACTATGACGTAAAGTGCAGCACTGCTGCCATTTTTGTGAAGCAATGCAAACTTCATGAAACATACTAGAATTGATGACGAACAAAAATATGATTGATCATGTCAGTAGTTCATCATTTACAGGTTCAGTGACATAATTAAAACAGCAAAGTTGAGTGAACATAGAGCGCTACAGCCACTCATCAAGCATAAAATATACATCACAAGGATAAACAACCCCTAGAGGAATGAGTAATCGAAGATATTCACTACCAACCTTAATAAGCCCTTCCTGAAATAAGATCTCAATAACTTCTTTCAGAATCGGGAGCAAACCAGAATGATGCACGCCAATCCCACGTTTCAAGAGGGGTAACATATTTGTAACCTGTGCACACATAACTATTAGATTAACACTCCTTTAGCCAGCGAAAGAAACTTAGGAGTCAACACTCTCCACGGCCTCTTATTAGATTCAAAGTATAGTGGGGAAACAGGAATACATTCTTAAGGGCAAAGAGAAAAGTCTTCAGCAAAGTGTCAAAGGGCCAAATTTCTTCCATAAAACTTACACCTTACACCACCAACAAGTGACATTAAGGGAAAAAAAAAGTTTCCTCTACATATAAATCTTATTACTGGGAGTCATGGTAAGTATAGAAGATATCTTCCAGATATCACTAGACTATCTAGCTATAGTAGTAAAAAGAAATCATAAAATAAGACATTAACGAGAAAAATTTAAAGACAAAGTGCCCAACAAGAAAGAAAACTGTAGTGACTACTGCACACTAAATTCTACCCACTGCAGTAATCCAACCAAATAAAGAGAGTAGCGGATCTCCCAAGTTGATTAAGACTTATCAATTAGCACATGGATGATAAGATGAATACTCAAGCTCAAGCATTTAAACATGAACTTTTTTCCTTCTCTTTTAATTTTTTTCCTTTTTATCAAAAGATCAGCAAAAATACTTGCCTGGGGAAGCTTTTTATCATCGTCAGAAAGCATGTCCATAGCACTCCAAAAGATGGTTTCTATGTTCACTTTCTCATCATCCTCATTGAGATCCATTTTAGCCATCTGAACAAGAAGGCAAGAAACATCATCTCCACATAGAAGAAATGAACTGTTCACATCACAGTGCAGGGAAGTGCAACGCAAGACAAAAGGAAAATTGCGGATAAACCAAACCAACAGATTCAAACCAATTTAAAACCTACATGATATAATGGTGCCAATTCATAATCATTGTAATTCAAGGAAAAGTTGTACCGCTCACTTCACATAAACAGCTACATTATAACATGTTCTGCTGAAAAAATTACAATTTGTTGTGCGAAAAATCATGCAGACGTGTTTCAAATGTCGATTGCAATTACCACAACAACATAAAAATAGCCTTTTCCCACTAGAAGAAGTCAGTCACATGGATCCTCCTAGACTATTGTGCTTTGTCATTGTAACTAGCCCAAACATTTACCTGCATGGCAAGAAATTCACACTCTCTTTTGCTGAAGCTGAAACATATTACTGGATCATATTGACGCTGAATGATCATCTTCACCATCTTAAATATGTCACTTTCTTCACCAACTCGACCAGTCACCAAACTCTTCTGCCATTTCCCATTCTCTCTTTTTTTATCACTCTCTCCAGCTGGAACCAAAGCATTTAAAGCTTTCTGAAAGCTATCTTCACGAAATTTTCCCTTCTCATCCACCACCAAGTACAGACCATCACCTCCAGAAGGAAAAACGTAATGCTGAAGGGGTGTTGGCCGGTAATCAGTGTACACAATATGACATGGTTGCTGGTGTACCTGCAATTATATAACAACTCCTTGATATGGGTCCACATTCTGATGATATATAGGTGGAAAGAAGATAAAAGGAAATAATTTGAAAATTTAGACCACACGTTCTCAGATTCAATGCTTACACAATAAATTACTTGGTTTTTTTTTGCATCTCCATGCTTATCAATCCCTCCCCACCCAAATGAAAATATTTGCCCAGGTCCTATTGACATGGGAACTGAAAAGGTGAATAAAAAGTAAAAATTTGAAATTTGAAATTAATCCCTCAAAATACTAGAAAACCATTCTGATTTTATATAAAAGGAAATAATGACATTAGGATATCCAGGACAACCTTCGCAACCCAGTCTGCAAATTCTTTGGCATTGGGCACTGTTGCTGAAAGGAATACAAAGCGAGAATTCTTTGGCGCCATAACTATGCTCTCTTCCCATACCACACCTCGCTCCCTATCACGCATGTAATGTACCTCATCAAATATTATCCAAGCCACCTCCCTCATTATTTCGGATCCTTTGTATTGCATGCTCCGCCAAATTTCAGTGGTCATTACCTAAATCACAAGTACTTTCAAAATCCATAACACTTAAATTTGAAACACTTAAATTTGAAAAGGAACACCTACGCTTTAACCAAAAGCGTACCAAGCAAGAAGCATTAGGCTCAATGGTTACATCCCCGGTCATCAGGCCAACATCTGAGAACTCTTCCTTGAACTCCCTATACTTCTGATTGCTCAGTGCCTTAATGGGAGCTGTATATATGACACGTTGCTTATTCTGCAAGGACATGGCGATAGCATATAGTGCAACAACTGTTTTTCCAGCTGATGTATGGGCCGACACCTGCAAGCACGTAGACTCGTATCATAAACTCCGCTAACAGACGGAAATTGCTAAAGCTAGAAGTACTAATGATACAAAAAAAGAACCTTGATTGTCAATCCAGTTCCACACACAATGCATCAGTTATCCAAGTCAATTACCCAGCAAATTTCATACAAGACATCCAAACTAAACTTACTCGATTATTTAATGCTCAAACGTGAATTCATCGAGACGTCATCCCATCAATCAATCGATCATACTAATACCAAGATTTCCATAAAACCTATTTCGCATGCTTCTCCAAGGAAAAAAAAAAGAACACTAAAAACAGCACGAACAGACAGGAAGCAAGTCCAAAAATTGAACAGGAAAAATTACCATAACGGACTCGCCACTGTCAAGGCACTTGATGGCTTCGGACTGGAAAGGGTCGAGCGTAAAGGGAACTCCTTCGCCGGCGCCGGACGGTCCTGCGAACTCGACGAGCGCGGCGGCTCCGCCTCCGGAACGTAGCCCTCCGGGTACGACACGTCGTGCACGCAGGCCACGCCCTCGCCGGCGCCGTCCTCCCGCAGCTGCTTCGCCGGCGGTAGGGCTTCGTCGCCGGAGTCGCCAATCGATTTCCTCTTCAGCGACCCCATCTGCGCAGCGAAGAATCCAACTTGACTCAAAATCTTTTTGCTTTCGGAGACGCAGCGAAAGGAGCGACCTCCGACGTTTCTCAAGAAGCACGGAGACACGACGGTTGTCTACGGCTAGCCCGGCGGCGGCGGCTGTGGCGGCGGCGGAGGCGGAGGCGGTGGCGGCGGCGCGAGCGAGGGAGAGAGAGCGCTACGAGAGGAGTATGAGCGCGCTGCTAAAAACGCACCGTCTTCAACGATTCCTATTCGTAATCCGCCGTTCTTTGTTCTCATAATTTCACTTTAGCCCCCGGAATTCTCACTATTACGCATTGAACCAAGAATTATAAACTTCATTCATTTTACCCCTCAATTGACCCCAGACGCTTTAAACCCTCCACCATTGAATCCTTACTCCTAGCTCCCTTGAACGTACAAATAATTTCTCGGGTTAATACCACAAAAAATCTCAAACTAGTATATATTACTAATTTTTTTATCAAGAAAAACCCAAATCGGTACACATATGACAAACTTATCCTTTGTTAGTTTTCATTGAACAAATTACTGAATTGGAAAAGACGTAGCAATTGACAAGTGAACCAATTTAGGGCTTTACCCTTTTTTTATCATAAATAAACTAGTTTGTGGTTTTACATTATATCAATTTGATCTAATGGGAAACTAACGAATGATAAAATTGTTACACATGTACTAAATTTATCATAGGTATACAATATAGTCTTTTTAGTGATTAAAAAATTAGTTTAAGTAAATTTATTATAAGTATACCAATTTGGGATTTTTTGGTAGGATTAATTGTAATTTCTTCTATTAAGATTGTCAATACTTTTAGTAAAAGCATGCAATGCACGTGACTCTCATGTTGCAAATGTCAAATTCAATGTGTATTAAGTCCTTTTAAGTTTTATGGACGAAAATGCCTTCTCTACTGCAACCTCTGGACACATACTCAGAAGATCCTCTCTCGCCCTTCATCCAGGAAGAGAGACAATTCTAGAGAAGCCGATTTGCCTTTGAAGTGCAAGAGGGTGTCGTGCGAGTTTGATAAAAGGGGCGCGCGCATGCACGCGCGTATCCAACTCGTGTACAATTTTCATGTCGAGATTGACAAATAGGGCGATCTGTTTATACACAAACAACGAATCTTTTTGTATACGGGTTCATGAACACAGAAATTGCCGCCCCTGGAAATAAAGCGTCTACACTTGGGCTCTATAGGTTCTTTTCTCTTTTGAAATTTTCGATATATTCTCCCTTCTCTCCGTATAATTTCCATCGCAGTTTTCCTATCCGCTCATGGACATGAGCGGTGATTTTGGTCTCCACCCACCTTTCAGAGACATGGGGCAAAGGAAAGCGCCAACACAACATCAAAAATTTGGAATCGTTCGACCGGTAATTGAAATTGTTATAGTATTAATGCCATGAAGATCTTATCAATTGAATCATGCCGATCCAACATGACTTGATAGTTAGGAATTGATGATCAGTTCATTCCATCCCATTATCGTCTCGCAATCAAATTCATGCACACGGAATACAAATGCTTCACCTGAATATAATCACAAGGTGCAAATGATAATCCGTCATAAACTCTGGCTCTTTGTGCATTCTTTCCTAAAATCCAGATATTAACAATCCTGCCGCATTCTCTCGAGAAACCCGCACCAGCAGTTTTTCCGGGATGTCATGAAGTGGTTCTTCAACTCAGCTTCTTTATTTGACAAGTAGTGCGACCAACAAGACTGGAACACTTGCACCAGAAGTTAAAGACAATGCAAGGCTCGCTCCAACTCTTCAAACGTCGTACCTTCACAGGGCTTTCCAGCAAAACGGCGGGCAGGTGGGGCACTTTTGCCAAGAATATGTACTTCAGTCGAGACAGTGGGTATTTTCCCATGGCTTGATTGACTTCTGTCCTTTGATCTCCTACATCGACAAATCTCCCCACAAGATTCTCGAGCTTATTTAACATGGCAAAATGGTTGTCAACAGTTTTTCTTTCTAGGGAGTGCGCCTCTTCTCAGAAGACTATTACAGAGGAAGTCCTTGATCAATTTATCTGAGACCATGGTAATCTAAATCACCATCACAAAATTCAGCCACTCCAGCACATCTACTTCGCCTACCTACTATTCTGAATCCTCCAGTCTGTATTTTTCTGGATCCCAACGGTCCTGGACATTGTAGGACATTGAATCATTATCGCTGGATCTAGATCTCTTTCCATGTTTCGAGCTTCTATGCTTGCTGTAACCATCATGTCTGTCCCTGCTAGAACGGTGTAAGGGGAAATCAGTGTCTTGGGTTTTTTCTGATCTGTCCACATGTTTTATTGTCTTGTGCCTTTTAGTATGTCTTCTAGAACGGGCTCGACGCACTTCCTCATCCTCATCCATGTCTGATTTACTCCCGTCAGATTCAACATGATACCTTGTCCTCTTGATGTCCCTAGAATGGGCATGACGCGCTTCCTCATCCTCATCCACTTCTGATTTACTCCCGTCAGATTCAACACAATACCTTGTCCTCTTGATGTCCCTATTTTCATCCGGAGAAACTGAATCATTCCGATGTCTTGAGCTTCTCCTCGCATTGCCATGCCACCTTTCCTCATCTGTGTCCACTGCTAGTCGATGACCATCCTCATCTCGAGGGGTTCTTCTATGGCTGCGATGACGGTTCTTGACGTTCATCTTTTCTTTCTCGTCATTAAACTTCATCTGCTCTTCATCACGCTCCTGATGTGTTGCATGGCTCTCTTCGGATCTTCCAGAACTCAAGTAATCCTTCTCCCTCGAACTAGATCTCCTCGTGCGACCCCTACCAACAACAAGGAAAATCAGATGGAGATGCAACTCTATAGACATTATATGCCATAAAGTCAAAAAGTATGGAAAAAAAAAAAAAAACACCAGCCGTTCATCACAGATGAAGATAGGAAATCACACCCAGATTGACTACTAAATTGAAGCTAGTCAGCACAGAACAATATGGGTCCATTCATTTCAATCATGATAATAGTGGAGATCACATCTGTTTCAAAGCTCTTCCCCAAAATCTTCCTATATGATTATCTGTTTTATCCTTAATGTATCTTCCTATGAAGCTTTGGCAGCTTTACAAAAAGTATGTACAATCCATTTAATTCTTAAGCGGCTGTGAGGTTTAAAAAGAAAGAAGCCCTAAGATGTCAATGGATATCTGACAACTAGACAACATGGAATTGGTTGGAAAAAAAGTAGATGTGTCCCAGACTCATAATAGGAAAAAAGTAGTGACAAATGCCACTTTGTTGGATTTCAGTTGCTCAAATATATTTGTCTCCCTAAACAGCTGAATTACTATAACCCCGTAGTGAACATCGGTGTTGAGATTGCTCGTTTGCCTGAACTACCAAATTCACGTCGTCCTCTTGCACGTACTTGTGTCTCAATGTCCTAAATCCTAAAGGTTTAATGACCAATAGTGTCTCTAACATGCAGTATTTCCAAACCATGGAAATCTCAGTTATCAGACTTAACCCCGTAGTGAACATCGGTGTTGAGATTGCTCGTTTGCCTGAACTACAAAATTCACGTCGTCCTCTTGCACGTACTCGTGTCTCAATGTCCTAAATCCTAAAGGTTTAATGACCAATAGTGTCTCTAATATGCAGTATTTCCAAACCATGGAAATCTCAGCTATCAGACTTGTGTACTAGCCTTTATCTAAAAGGTTCATCACTCATGCAAATTATCAACACCCAAAATTCATGAGAAAAATATTTAAGCCCCACAAAAGAACTAAGGACCTATTTTCCTCCATCCATTATTAACTTATGAGGAATTTAGTGCAGGAATCAATACAAATTCACATGATCTGGAGATGTGTACATCACACCTATGGGGATTTTAGTATTCTTGTGACTTTAAGTATGGTCAAAAAGTGGCTTATTCAGAGTGAGAAATTTGAGGCATTTGAGAGTCTACAGTCTAATTTTGTTGATGAAAATAACAGATGGTTAAAGGTTTTGATTTTCGATTTTTTGGGCTACTAAAAAGCCACGTTTCTTTGTAAGGGATTTTCCAATTTATACTGCACATACAGCCAATAGAAAACAAACCTTCTTGAATCAAAGCTCTTGCTAGAGTTTCTCCATCGACCCACATTTGCTGGTCTTTTCTCCTCCTCTTGATAGTTTTCCAGAGAATAACCAAATAAAGCAGCCATCTTACTGACCCAGTACTTAGGAGGTGATTTATCCCAATCAGCCCACTCATAATCGCCACCCGGATTGCGGAAACAGTGAATGAAATTGCAAGCAGTTCCATGGGAACATGTCTGTCAAGTATAAAAGATAGCAACCTAACTAAGAATTGGTAATTAATAATAATCATTGACATCCCAGAGAAAATACAATATATGGAAAAACACAACAGCAACAAAAAACGCAAGAATCACCGTACCTTGAACCTTGACTTCATATAATCCCCACAGATGGCGACTCTCCACCTCATAACATTGACAAATTCACATTTTACCTGTTCAAAAGAACATCTAATTAAACTAACCCCTACTCAAGAAAAAGATGATGGTCAAGACGATAGTTATGGGAACATAACAGCACATAGAGACTACTAATGTTACTATTCACACCTACTGGAGAGACTACTAGAGCTTTCATCCAAAATAGGCACAAACCATAAATCCTTGATAAATGTCAATATCACAATTAATTGCAGGTTCGAAGGAATTTAGTACAGAACTGGATGCTTTTTCCCTTCCCTTCTTGCTTAACTACTATATTAGACACATCCAACTAATTAATGAAATACCTGTTTGCCAGCAAAGAATCGGCCGTTAATAGAATTGTAAGCCAGCACAGCTGAATCCAAGGATTTGTAATGTACATAAACATTTCCCCTCAAATGGAATGAACCATTTTTACAAACCTGAGATAAGAATTAAAAAATATCTAAGATTGCATAGAAACATACACAGCACCTAGATTCAGGCTTCCATAAGATGAATCTACAATTCAGAAAGCTCGAAAGAGAAATGCAGAAACACCCATTGAAAAGCCAGAGAGAATATAAAAAAATGGATTAACTACCCTCAAAGTTTATAATCACCTTGATAAAAAGCGAATATCAAGACCCGCAAATTGGAAAATTAACAGCCATGAACAGATTTTATTACCTTAAAATTCACAATTTCTCCAAACTTCAAGAACTCTGTATGAACATCCTCATAAAACTCCTCAAATGCACGTTCAACCTCTTCGTCTGTGTACTGAAAAGAGTAAAAACAGGTGATTATAAATTGGCTAGATCATCCTAAGATAGACATTAATGATAGTAGAAGTAGTTGTAAGGGTGGATTGCCTATAATTGACGAATTGTGGAACCTTTAGACACTCTGCTAAGATTTGCACTTATGAGCAAAATTACAAGTCCTGAGTTTCCAATTCTCTAATACTTCAAAAAAATTTTGCAGGATCAGCAAGTGGTAGGATAAGGAAAACATGGTCCTTAAGAGCCACATTCCCGTCTATTGTATATTTCCCGGACTCGATGTTTAGCGGCTAACGATTGAAGAATGTTCTATGGGTATTAATAGGGTAACAAGCATAATCGCTTCAAACAAAGACCAGTAACTTCAGACACCCTAACTGCTTGGTGCCTGGAAAACTCATACTAGCGTCTCCACAATAAGAGTAATCACTTCAAGCAAACCTGGTACCTTTAGATCCAAAGATTCGTGTCTGGAAAACTCATGCCGGTATTGGTCATTCTATTACAGAAAAAGAGAACCTCGGGTGGATAATCATCAAAAGACACAGAAGAAACGTAATAATGATAGTTCTGGCCATGGGAAGCTCAAATATTACTTCCTCTATAATGTATTGGAAGACTTCCGACATGTAAATACAGGGGAAAACTCTAAGCCTTTAAAAGATGTCTGAACCTATTAAAGCTGTCCAATTTCATGATAACAACTCTGGAATAGATGAAGTAAATTGTGCATTTGGAAGCTAACACCTTGCCCCCTACTTGAAGAATCTATGGTCAGAATCATCCCAGAATGTTCCAAGAGATATGAAGGATGGCTTTAGGCATATAGGATAAGACTGAAAACAGCAAGCAGCAGCTAAGTAGTTTGTTCACCAGAAGTAGAAGGAAGATGAAGGATTAATGACGAATCGCTAAAACACATCACTCAACTTCACAGGCTTTTTCCATGCAATTAATATCCTCATGTTAGTGGCGAATCTGTATCAGATTATTCTCTTCAGGCATTACTCTCAGGAATCAGAAAATGCATGAGCATTTACTCAATGGGAGAAAACCATTCCCTAGAGTCATAAAGAAGTATTTAGAGATTGTACATGACTTCTACAAAGGCTCTTCACAACGTGACTTTTCGACAGCTGTACTGGTATTTATCACGTTCAAAAATTAGATAGAGAAAACATTGTCCAAGCATCTAACGCCAAGTGTGTGAAGAACTAGAAAAAGCCAATGCCAGCATGATGTTTGAAAACTAAGAAACAATCAGCTAAGCTGGAATAATAGATAAACCCTACAAGTAAAAAGAGTAAGATTAAGTAGGACAACCTAGTCACCATACTTTAGTGTTGATTCATTATTTAGATTCCATATTTTTCTCAAAAGACCACAATAACCAATCAAGAGCCCGCTTCTTTCTTCCAACACACCTATCTCAAAGAACAGAACAAGTCAGCTGCAAAACCATGCATTAGAAGGTATAGCTGTCTGCAAGCTGATACCTTAGCAGCAACAGCTCTTATCAGAAGAACAATTCCAGCAGCCCATTGCATCCATATAAAAACTACTGAAAGGTTAAGGAGCAATGAAGTAGAAAAACTTTAATTGAAACTAGATCTCTACATACCCAAAAGACTACGAGAAAATTGTAGCCAATCAATAAATTCAGTTTGAACAACAGGACAAGCCATGGCATTCACCAATTAAAACAATTGTTCCAACTATCAAAATTAATTCATTGCGCCTGACCAGTTCACTAATTGCCAAGATAAGTCAGACGGCATTGAGGCCCAAGATCAATCCCCTAATTGATATGTCGGCATATAGATTACTCTAGGTTGATAATGATTAACCAGTGGAGCAATCCTTAAAAAAAATGATTTTACAGAAACCCAGAAAATTTTATCAGAAATTGCGTTAAAATATGTATCTGACAATGATCAACAAAAATGCATGGAAGTGCAGCTACAATGACACGATGATATTAAATTCAAGAAGCAAGAACGTGTCATTAAGGAGACTGAAATAAAACGAGAGATAGAAGAGAAAAATATCTAGGTAGACAGAGGGTCTTTCAATTTGCCATCTACAAGAATTGTCAGGATACATGAACCGGATGAAGGCATCATTAACCGACCTCGAGCCCCTCATCCTGCTCCCACGCAAGGCCAGGACCATTATACATGTTCTTAATTAGCAGTGTGCATGATTTATCAGGATAGAAGTGGACTCTGCTGCACCGCTGACCAAATCGACAAGCTCCAGTCTTCAAATGGAAAGGACAATGAGCTTTATCCTGCCGCAAGCAAAAAATAGAGCATGAAAAGATTAAAAAAAAAAAAATCAACAGATTAGTCCAGAAAAGCATAACCAGACATATGACCATCGTAATAATAAGCTACCTGCTCAGTCCCAAAATTAGGCACTTGGAGAGCAACATTTTCCAACACCTGTTGAGCCGATAAAGTGGATGCATTCTTGTAGTCTGAATATGCTTCAGACTGTGGAGGGAGAGGATTTGAGGTTGGCCTATCAGCATCCTGGCAGCGAAATACAAACCTCAACTCAAAAATTCAAACCGTAAAGCAACACAAGGAGAAAGCAAAGCTAGGAAGCAATGCATGCCAAGTTTCTAACACGCAAACAGGTACAGGCTTCTGAGTTACCTCTTTCAACATTTGCGGGTCCGAACCCTTCTTCGGAACCCTGATGGTTTTCTTCTTTACAATTATCTCGTTCCCTTGCCAGATGATCTCTGCAGGCCCTTCTTCTTCCACATATTCCCAATCATCACCATCATCCTGGTTATGCTCCTTGTCCTCATCCTGGCAATCGACCATTCACAAAAGAATGCCAATATCATCTTCTGTACTAAATCATACTCGATAATCGACAAAAGCACAGTCCAGCGCCTATGATTGCTCGGCAGATTTATCAGAATCCCTCAACTGTCAATTGACCATTTACAAAAGAATACCAATCTAATCTTCTGTACTCAATCATACTCGATAATCAACAAAAGCACAGTCCAACGCGTACGATCGCTCAGCGAATTCATCAGAATCCAACACCAAAACAGCTTAATAATAGTTCCACATTCTAACGAAGTTCAAAAAGCATCAAACGGTCGAATGCAGTACGCAATTCACACGAAAATCCGAACGAACCTGCTGCCGCCGCGACTCCTCCAGAGCCCTCGCTCGCTCCTCCGCTTCCGCCGCCTCCTCCTCCTCCTCCTTCTTCCTCTTCCTCTCCATCGCCTCGACCCAGGCCCTCTCCCGCTCCTCGAACTCCTTCCTCTCCCTCTCCCTCCTCTCCTCCTCCTCCTTCTCCGCCAGCTCCGCCCTCCTCCGCTCCTCCGGATCGTTCCGCCGCGCCTCCTCCTCCTCCCGCTCCCTCGCCGCCGCCTCCTTCCTCAGCTGCTTCCGCTTCATCTTCTTCGCCGCCTTCCGCTTCTCCTTCCGGCTCGTGGGCCCCGCGCCTCCCATGGCCGGCGGTGTCTGCTCGCCGCAAGCCTCCGCCGTCGCCGCCGCCGTGTCTTCTCCGCCTCCGCCGTCGTCGGAGATCGGCTCCGCCATGCGAATTCTGTCTATGTCCCGAGAACAACACCTCGCTCAGAACCGAACCTTCTCTAAGGGAGCAAAAGGAGAGTGGTAATCAACACATTAAAACTATGAAAATACATATATATATAATATATATAATATTTTTAAAAAATAAGTATTTGAAAAATAATGATATTTGGAGAAGAAAAGGAATATAGATTGCCATTTTCCGAGAACCAAGTAGGGATATAATAGATTTTAATTGGGAATTCATGGCTTTTTTTTTTTTTACAGAGTTAGTATTATCATCTTTTGCTATAACAAAATATTAGTATAAAATAAGTTTGGATATTGAAAGTGAAATATGAAATTCAAAAATTTCTTCTACGTGACAATGAAAGGTGGCACCACGCACCCGTAACAAAAAATAAAAAAAATAAAAAAATCAATAGTTACTAAGGGCCTGCATGGTAAAAAGTGTTTGTTTCTTTTTTTTGGAACAAAATTTTTTGTTCTTTTGTTCCAGGGAATAATTTTTGAAAAAAAACGCGTTTGTTTGCGTTTTTGTTAAAATTATTTTTTTTCCCGAAATAAAACTGAACGGAAAATGAAAAAAAAATTTTGTTTCTTTTTTAACAAAATTTAACACTTTTTAATATTTCCATTTTCTTTTTTTTTTTCTTCTTCTTTTTTTCTTCTTTTTTTTTTCTTTTCTTTTGGCCGGCCGGCCTCGACCATGGCCGGCGCGCCGAGGGGGCGACGCCATTGAGGGCGGCGACCTCGCCGGAGGGTCGCCGGCCCCGGCGAGGCCGAGGCGCGCCGGCCCCCGGCGAGGCTCGGCCTCGCCGTGGGGGCGAGCTCGAGCCCGCCCCATTCGGCGGGCGAGGCCGAGCTCGAGCCGGCGAGGCTCGGCCCGCCGGCCACCACCAAAGGCCGAGCCTCGCGCCGAGGCGGGCGAGCTCGATCTCGCCCAAATCCAAGCGAGGCCGAGCTCGCCTCACCGGCGGGCTCGGCGTCGCTCGGCCACCGCGGCCGCCGGGGGCGGCGCCGCCCGGGCGAGGCTCGGCCTCGCCCCGGGCGGGCTCGAGCTCGCCCGACCAAGGCGAGGTCGAGCCTTGCCCAAAGAAAAAGAAGAAGAAAAGAAGCCGGGGGAAGAAGAGAAGAGAAAAGAGTGGGCGAGGAAAATTTGTCGTCGGTTGGTCAAAAAAAAGAAACAATGGCCGAGGCCTGGCGACCGGCCAAAAGAACAAAAAAATAGAAAAAAAAAAAAAAAAAAAAAAAGGAAAAATAAATAAGAACAAAAATTTTGTTTTTTTGTTAGGGAACAAAAAAAGAATGTAAACGCGTTTGTTTGCGTTTTTGTTCAAAATCGATTTTTTTGTTAACACAAAAAGAACAGAAATGAGAAACAAAAACAAAAAAAAAATTGTTTTCTTTTTAAACACTTTGAAGAAACACTTCTCTTCTCTCTCTTCTCTTTTCTTCTTCTTTTTCTTTGGCCGGTGACGCCATTGAGGGTCGGCGACCTCGCCGGAGCGTCGCCGCGCCCCGCAAGGCCGAGCGTCGCCGCCCCGACAAGGCTCGGCCTCACCTTGGCCGGGCGAGCTTGAGCTCGCCTAGATCCGGCGAGGCCGAGCGTCACCGAGGCCGGCGAGCCTCGCTCGAAGGAAGAAAAAAAAAAAGAAAGGAAAAAGGAAAAATAAAATAAAAATATTAAAAATTAAAAGAAAAAAAAAAAAAGAATATAAATTTACCAAACGTGTTTTTATTCATTTTTTACTCTCGGAACAAGTTTACCAAACGCATCTTTCTAGTCAAAAATTGTTCCTCGGAACGTAAATAGTTTTTTTTTTTGGTCCGCAAAACAATTTTCAAGTAAACGTTACCAAACGCGCCCAAGCGCCCGTTTGTTTGTGTTTATTTTTTTTTGTTTATGAACAGATTTTCTGTTTTTTTGTTCCCGAGAACAAAAAAAGAATAGAAACGTGTTTGTTTGCGTTTTTGTTCCAAATCTTTTTTGTTTAACAAAATGGAGCAACAAGAAACAAGAAAAACTTGTTTTTTTTGTTTCGGAACAATTTTTAAGAACAAAATTTCTCTCTCCTCTCCTTTCTTTTTTTTTTTTTTCTTCTTTTCTTCTTCTTTTTTTTCCTTTGGCCGGTCGCCAGGCCTCGGCCATGGCCGGCGACCGGCCGTCGAGGGCCGGCGACCTCGCCGGAGCGTCGCCGCCCCTGGCGAGGCTCGGCCTCACCTTGGCTAGGTGAGCTCGGCCTTGCCCAGATCCGGCGCCATCGAGCTCACCCAGCCATGACGAGGCCAAGCCTCGCCGTGGTTGGTCGAGGCCGCCGGCCACAAGGAAGAAAAAAAGAAAAAAGAAAAAGAAAGAAAAAAATTAAAAAAATTAAAAAAAGAACACAAATTTACCAAACATGTTTCTGTTCTTTTTTATTCCCGAAACAAGTTTACCAAACGCGTTTTTCGATTAAAAATTGTTCCCTGGAACATAAATAGTTTTTTTATTTCGTTCCCTAACAATTTTTTAAATGGATAAAATGGAAGCCTACAAGTTTGGAATATTTTTTTGCCTTTATAATTTGGCGAGGCTTAACAGGTTATTCAACAATTTGATAATAATTATAGCGTAACTTTCTCATCCTAACTATTCTATCTTCCCTTTATGGTATATTCTCTTGTCTTGAAAGATCTTCTATATAGTATAATCGAGATTTTTTTTATAAACACGACAACATGATAAAAGTCAATATCACCCCTCTAGATGCTTTCACTTAACTAGAGTCAATTATAAACACAAGGCTATATTGATAAATATGGAATGGACATCAAAATTTGAGATTTTATTCATACATAATATTGATGTATAAAGTAAAAAGGCAAATAATATGCGGCATTAACTTTTTGACGTTGGAGAACACTTTTTTCCAGACAAAAACAAAAGATGAAATTTCCCAATACGAATATAAGTTTTAAAATCAAGCTTTATTTTATGTTTGTTTCGAACATTTTGAGAATAACCGGGGCCATTTTCCCTTTTGACCCAACATTTTTTACCCAACCTTTCGCGTTCTAAAAGACGCATTTGCTAAAAGTGAAATTGATCCCAAAAGGAGCATGAAAAAAGCGTCTTCCGAGAGATTTCATTCATATACGAAAATCAACGGTCGCGATTGATTTCACTAATATGGTATGGGAAGTCGCCACGTGGCGCGCCGTGGATCCTTTGCTTGTCTTTCAGTTTCAGCTGGGGGACTGACTGACTGAGCAAGAGAGAGAGAGAAGAGAGAGAGAGATAGAGAGTGGTCGCCGGACGCTGGTGGTCGGCGACGGCGGAAGAGAGGATGGCCGCGGCGGCGAGCCTCTGCAACCGCAACCCTCCCCCTTCCTCGGCCGCTTCCCCACTTCTCCTCCTCATCCCCTCGCCGTCAGTCTCTCTCTCTCTTTCTCTCTCTAGAAGATGCTTCCTTTCTTATGTTTTCGCGCGCCTGCTTCTTCATCATGCAGGGGAAGAAGAAGGCCCGACCCAGACCGCATCCCGGGAGGCCGTCCCGAGCCGCCGCCGCCGGAATCCGCGCGCTGTTCTGGAGGTCGAAGAAGTCTCTGGAGCCTCGCGAGACCGTCGATCTCTCCCTCGGCGATTACGCTCTGACGGCGCCGGGCGCCGAGGTATGTTCTGCTACGGTCGCGATAGATATGTGACGGCGGTTGTCGTATCGGGCGCGTTCGCGAAGTGAATAGGTTTGTGTTCTGTCGTGCAGGATGCTTCGGCGGCGGAGTCGAGGCCGAAGCGGATATCGCCGTCGGTTGTTAATTCCATCTCCGAGGTTTCGGCGAATGATTGGGATGCATGTGCTCTTGATGCTACTGGCCCTGAGAAGTATAATCCATTTCTCTCGCACGGGTTCCTTTCGAGCTTGGAGGAGTCTAATTCCGCTGTGAAGGTGAGATTTCGCGTTCTAGGGGTTGAGATTATTGTTCATCGACGTAATTTTTTATTGGATGATTGGTACATGCTTCATTGATATTGGAGTCCTTGGCATAATTATCCCTTGGTTCCTTCATGCATAAGCTTTCACTGATAAGTTGGTTGCACGCTACTTCTTGTGGGGTGTCCCTGATGCATTTACGTCTATCGGTTTATCGGCCCTATGGGTTTCTGTCCTGAGAGAGATGTCTCTCTTTTGGATGCTCTGACAGATGGGAAAAAAGAAGGTCCTTTTATTTCCAGTATATGCTGTGAAGTTTCCTTTCGAATGAAGAGGGACTATTGAGTTTTGTAGAATTTGATGTCTACCTAGTGAAGTAGTTTTTTTAATGGATTGGCACCCTCTCAGGGCCTTTGGATTTGGCTTCTCTTCCTATTGTTCCTAAACGGAGTTCTTTGAGTGTTACTATGCTGCTAAGCTGAACAGCTTCTCTTGGATGCTCCATTGATCTATTTAATTGCTTTTAGGAAACAGGATGGATGCCGCGGCACATTGTTGCTAAGGATGAATCTGGGACTGTTGTAGGTGTTGTTCCACTTTATCTTAAAAGGTTTATCCTCTTCTTTGTTCTCAGTATTAGATTTATTTTCTCTGAAACTTCAAATAGATAGGTTCTTCTATGCTCCTTGTGAATAGCTATATATTGAGCTATTTTTACAATCTTCGAGGAGCTTTTTGGGTGTGGTTTCACTCTCATTTTTCATGTTGTTGTGCAGTCACTCGAATGGTGAATTTGTCTTTGACCATTCTTGGGCAGATGCTTACTACAGTTATGGTTCAAGATACTATCCAAAGTACCAGTGTTGTGTGCCTTTTACCCCCGTAACTGGTCCTCGGATTCTACTTCGTGATTCCTTATATAAGGATCAAGTTTTTGACATCATAGTAGACGCCTTAAAGAATCTGGTTGCAAAGGTACGTGATAACAGATGCATGACTGTCCATAGTGAATATGATGTTACATCCATGCAATGGCCAGACTTTTATCACACTTTTCTTTCATCATTGGGCTTTTTTTTACACTCCATCAATTATTTGGACCTTTTCCCTTGGCTGGAGTTGCAGTAGAGTTTAAATGTTTTTAGGGCTGATCTCTATACGTATGGTCTCATGGAAAACGAGAAATAACTTGGTTATTTGCCAAACAAGTGGGGAAGTTGTGGCTAGCTGTGGCTTACTTAAAGATGAAAATTCCTGAACTGTGAAATCTGATGTTTCAATGTGCAGTAGTTCTGAATTTGCTTTATATCCTTGACAACAGTCCCAGGTTTCGTCAGTCCACATCACATTTTCTTCTGAGGATGAATGGCAAAACCTCAAGGAAAAGGGTTTTCTACAGAGGATAGGAATGCAGTACCATTGGAGCAATCGAAACTATACGTGGTGAGTGGCAAAATGAGTGCTGAAATTACAGTTAGGCCTGATGTTACTGATGCTGGATACATTGACAATAACTTTTGGTTTTTCCCTCTTTACTTTCCCCTTCGGCAGTAAAACAACCCAGGAGACTCATCTTGATCTGAAGTGTATTAGTAGATTCAGAAAAGATTCTGAAGGGTGATTTTACGATTTAACAAAATTTTGGGAGTACTATCTGCCCTGTTTAATGCAATGTCGTAGACTTTCACAATTGAGCTCCTTGAGGGCTCCAGCCAAAGCAATCTGAAGTAAAATTCATATAACATGGTGACTAACCTCCAGCAATGTGCTTATTTCTTAATGGTCAAGATAAGTATTTAATTATATATTCTTTCGTAATAGGAGTAGGAAAACAAAGACACATCGAGTAAAACATTAAGCAGACAAGTGCTGAAACATTAGACTCAATGCTAATGAAAATAGGCATCTGTGATATTTCTAGTTTCTCAGTCAGTATTCTTTGACCAAGTTTGAAATTTCATAAGACTCACTCAATTACATCATAGCTATCATACACCTTTGACCCCTTTTCTTGATTGTCAGTGAGGGTTGAAAGTATTTGGGAGTTGAATGGAGTTCTCTCTTTTTGATCTAGATAGCATGTCAAGGGGTATATGCTTCACAAAGTCATCTAGGTCAAATGCAGCTTTCGTATAAAAATATATACTTGGACGTGATGCTGCTGTCAATATTCTCCATTTGATATTGTGCGTGGATCAATTTCCTTTGCAATAGTCCTGCCAATTAGCATATAATTGCAGCATTACTCCTCTGAATGAGTCGTGTCTTTAAATTTACTTAGATTGCCAACTTTTGATTTTTTTACATTTCTTGTGTTTATCTTGCATGCAAAAGGTACATGCTTCAAGTTTCACTGTCTGTGCCACAGTTTTGATGACTTTTTGATGGACATGAAGCAGAACAAAAGGAAAAATGTACGTCAGGAGCGCAAGAAGGTTAGTTTTTCCAAATGTTATATTATTTGGGAATTTCCTTTATTTAGGGAAGATACTCCCACCTAGAAATTCTTGTAAATCTTGCTCTTAGTTCTTTATTCCTTAAATATATGCTTGAAAATTGGATAAAATTTTTAGTAAATTGTGTTGATACATATGCTTGTCACAGGGGAAATGAAGAAAGTAGTTATTATGGAACGATATATGTTACTGCAATCTTCACTAAATGCTCATAGAACATTTTACCAACACCCTGAGACTGATGCTTCATGGGGATTGCATTTCCCAATTTCGGATATAATGCTGACTGACCTTATGCATTTGCTGAAATTCACTCTGCTGAAGTAAAGTGTTATACTGGTACTTGAGCTTCTTGGACAACTGGAAAACTGACTAATTGCTGAAGATGCTTCAAAGCAGTAAAATATGAACAGTTGAGTAACGAATTGGTCGTTCTTTATGATGACATGAGTTATGGGGAAGTATTATGTGAACTGATCTTTACAAATGCCTATCACTGTTACATTCTACAAATGTTTAATGCAAATATATCAGTGGCAGTGTATCAACTGTATTTGTACCTATACTAATGGGGAAAAAACACACACACATAAACTTTCATGTAGTACTAATTTCCTTTTTGCCTGTTGAAATCAATTTTCCTAATAGCACCGACAGAATATCAAATTCCCCATTAAGTTATCAGAATTCATTGCTGGCGCACTATGGTATTTTATCAAAAATCAGTTTGCATTTTTATCTGTTGCATCTTATAGTCTCACAGTGCCAGATTTGACATTGCATCTTTTTGGGCACACAAGCTTTTACTCATTGGATCGAACCCTTTCTGCAGATTTCTGCCCAGAACTTGACAATGAAGCGGCTTCGAGGGAATGAAATAAAGGTAATGAGTACAAGCATCATGGCAAAAGTGTCTTGGGGAAGATTTTAAGCCAATCCTGCCCAAAATATGAGGTTTAATAATATATGTAATCCAGCTGGTTCAATTTGATATCAATGTGAATAGAGACTAGTTGGTTAACTCTACAGAGAAGTATAAATAAGTATATCATGTCGCAACTTCCCAGTAATCTATTAATTTGAATTTAGATGCTAGTAGCAACTTCCTGTCCACTGGTTTGAGCTTTTAGATGAGTAGTCCTTAGATGTGATCATCCACATGTGACTCCTGTTCTCTTACAACTTACTCCTAAATTAATACCTTCACTTTGTGAAACATGAAGGACTTGAGCTTCTTGGTTTTGATTGTGTGTGCAGGCTAAGCACTGGGATTCTTTCTATACGTTCTACAGGAACACCACTGATAACAAGTATGGATCCAGTGACTGGTTTTGTCTTTCCTTTGCAGAAAATATGATATTGTCGATTGTTTTGCCTGCCTCTTGTGTATATTCAAAGGCATCTTTATTTGATATGAGAGGCTTAAGTAGATCATGTCTTGCTGCTTATGCTTATTTAGGTGGGGCAGCCCTTATTTGACAAGAGAGTTTTTTCATAACATGGGATCAAAAATGGGAGACCAAGTGTTACTGGTTGTAGCTGAAGAAGGGGATGAACTTGTTGCGGGAGCGCTTAATCTTATAGGCGGAGATACTATATATGGGCGCCTTTGGGGCTGTCATCCGAAAGCTTATTATCCCGGCTTACATTTTGAAGCTTGTTATTACCAGGTTTGTGTCTATTTAACATGTGAAACTCCTGTGAGTTCGATATATACTTGATATGGAAGTTCTTTCTTGGGTGCTCATTGCCTGTTTAGAAAAGGGAGATTCGTTTAACCTTATGTTGACAAGGGTGAACTAATGGACTTAATTGCATGGTATGGATTTGCTAACCCATGTGTTGTACCTTGAGACTTCAGTATAGTAAAAGCATGAACAAGATATCAAAAGTAAGTGCAAGCTAAATAGAGGAAGAGATTGTCAAGTTAAAGTGGCAACCGATTCACTAAAATTATGTAAATTTTTCCCAACTAAGAATACTAGAATGTGTGAATATGCTTTTCACAAGGACTAGTTCTCCAATTTCAAATCATGAAGTAAATATCATTCATTCAGTTTTGGAATCTGCTTGCATATAATTTTGTTCTTTGAAGATTTGGGGACCTATTTTGTTGTAATAAAAGGGTAGCGTTAGGCGATGATCATCCATGGGTCTATGTGACAGGTACAGCAGCTAAGATAAATGTCATTGTTCAGGCCTACTACCATGATTGATTATCTTCTGCTCTAAATGGGGACTTTATGCAAGAGTGCTGCTGTAAAGGCATGGGCATATGTAGAAATGTCATTCCAGAAGTTGACAAAGCTTTTCTCTACGTTATAATAGTCCTCATATGCTAATGAAAAATTTCCCATCAAGGAATTTGCAGGGGAGTTGCAAAAACAAAGAGGAAAGAAGAAGTGGTAGATCAACTAGTTTTAGTGTAAAGCAGATTTGATATGGGACGATAATAGTTCTTGTGATATGGAAGCATGCACTTGTCATGTTTGGAACAATATAACTATTTACTTTTATCTACATAACAGGCAATAGAAGCTGCTATAGAGCTTAATTTGAAAACAGTGGAGGCAGGGGCTCAGGGTGAGCACAAAATTCAGCGAGGTTATATGCCTGTACCCACTTATAGCTGCCACTACCTTCTGGATGAAGAATTCAGCAAGGCCATAGAAGAATTTGTAGTGCGCGAGGCAACTCAGGTATGTTACTAAAGAGTTATCAGGCAAGAACAACTCATTTGTTAATAGCACTATCATCATGTTGTGGTGAACATTCGATCCTTCTCATATGCTGCGAACGCAAGAACATTTTTCACTTCCTATGTTTCTTGTGTGGTTGGCTAGTGATGCAGTCACCAAGGAGGTAGCAGCAGACATCGTATTCAACTGAACTATCTGTGTCGTAGATGATCATGGTTGATGCTGAATGCTTGCCTTCTTATTTTCGTTATCTGTTCCCCCGGACATCATTTCCTAATGCATTTTAGCAAAGTAGATATAAGGAAGGTCCCAGCAGTGAAGTTGGACAATGTTGCTTGCTTTTCTAAAAAGAGTTTCTTCTTCCTGTATAGTGGATAACTCGCCACTTCATTTGATATCACCTCTGACTCTTAGTAAAAAAAAAAAAAAAGGAACACTAAACGACGTATGATCTGAAATCTCCTGTCAGCTTAATCAGAACATTTGCCTTATCTGCAGGTGAAACTTGTGATGGATCTGATCCGCGATTCCGGACCCTTTAAAGAAGGCATACAATAGACACATGCAGGGAGGAAGTCCATGCCTCTTTGGTTGTGGTATGTACATCTTGATGAAGGAAAGATCCATCCATTTCTAATGTACAGATCCGTTAGTCGACCATTTCATTCAAGTAAAAGAGTCGCTATAGAAACAATGCCTGTGGGTTTTGCGATCTGACCGCCTCGGTGTGATGTCGATATGGAGAGGGTCCTTTCTTGATCTCGAAGCTCCTGATGATCTTAAAGAGGCATAACATCATCAGTGAAAACATATATCATCAAATCGTCAGCCAGGCCTCCAAAGTTCTCCAATTGCGGAAGGCTGACGATTGGCCATTTCTTCACTTGGATTGTTTAAAAACAAGGTTTGCCCCATACATGGGTGCCTCAAACCGTTGGAAAAAATTGATGCCAACAAAGGATCGCAAACAAAGGATCGCAAACGCTAACGTAAAGTTCTCAAATAAGATAAAAATAAATGGATTGTATACTTAAGTTGCATGTATTTTGCTAAAGATAAATGACTATAAAATTCTTTCTTAACAATAATCGTTTTTACCCTTTCATTAATTAGTGGATAATTTTTATAATTATTCGTAATAATTTATATTTAAATATTTTTTGTGAATGATAAAAATATTTTTATTTATTTATTTTTATAAATGATACAAAAAATATATATTTCAAGCTTCCTGAACAAATGAGTTGGAGTAGACATTGTACTATAGAAATATATATTTCCAGCTTTCTGAACAAATGAGTTGTAGCATACATTGTACCATAGCCCTCGAAAAGATTGGCGCGGATAAATGAACCCCATACTTTTTTTGAGAAAAAAAAAAAAAAAGAATCATTCAATGATACATAATTTTGCTATCGTAATATTACGAAATTTTGCATCCATAATATTACAACCTTTTCAAAATTTTAAATAAAGACAAAGATATGGAAAATGACGCAAATTGGACTTACAATATCGAGGTAACAAGAAGTTCAGATTAAAAAGGCTCAGACTCGATGAAACACCTTTGATTCAGTTAGTCAAAACGATAGAAGTACAAAAAGGCACGAGCATCAGTTTAATCGAAACTCAGAAGCTTATATTTCAGAATAATAGGTCTGTACTCCGAAGCGGATAATGCACTTCACCAGCAAAACATGGTATACAATCCTCCATCCAAAGCATGTCACTGCGAGCAAAAATTGTAACCTATCCCCGCCCCGCCCCTGCCCCACCCCCCAACCCGACCGAAAAGAAAAAAAAATTAACAAACCAATCCTTCCAATGAAAGGAACTAATGAAGCTCCGGATGACAGACAGTCGGATGGGCAGGCTCCGATATTAATCGCGTAATTTTTATACATGACCACCTAATACTCATTCCCACCTCTATGAAGCATATACAGCGACATGTGATTCAATTTAAATACTCAAACCACCAGGAGCAAAGACAACCACCCAACAAGAATGCCTTGAGTCATTATCCATCATGATCTTCAAACATCTAGTATCTGTAAGTCGAACCTGACTGTGGGGGTGCAGGCGGTAATCGATTCGGTGTACGCCGGCCACCGGGATTTGATGCCGAGCTGACATCACCATTTTGAGCAGGGTCACTGTTCCGCCGACTGTGGCTCGTCCCAAACCGAGATGAATCACTGTGTCCATTGGAGGCCGCGTCGAAAGCGCTCCTCCAGTCATCACCAGATGAGGGTCCATTACTTCTTGGGCTTTCTGCGCAATATTAGATATGGATAACATCAGCAACTGAGGTAGATTTTTCTTCTTCTTTTTTCAATTAACAGGAAATAAGTGCAATATAGGAAGCACTGCAGTCAAGTCTCCGATAGTAAATCGCCACACTCAAATATATCAATCAAGAATCAATCGAGAGGCCTTCTATGAAAACATCTCAAATAGGAAGAGGAACGTCACAAAGTACTAGGATCATGGGAAGGATTTTACCAATTAATGGTTTCCAAAATCACAAATTCGCTTTTCCAAGATAAACACATGAAAATTCAGATTCAATAAACCTAATTTAAACTGCACTTTAGTCCGCAGCTAGCGTTTTCTCAGTTCCCAATTTGAATTTTGATGCAAATTGCAAAAGCTTACCTTTTCTAAAATCACAATGCCATTCTTCCACATACAGAGAAATTATCAGATTCGAGAAATTTTCACCATTTAAATCACAATTAAGACCAGTATCCTTTTCCATTCCCAATTTGAATTTTCATGCCGATGGGAGAGGCTTTTACCAGTCAGTGATTTCTAACATCTCAATTCCACATTTCCAGAAACATAAGATTTGAGAAACTTTCAGCATTTAAACCACTTGAGACGGCCAGTTGGAGATTAAATTCTGAAGCAAAGGGCACACCATTTTATCACTATAAACCAGGGAGAAAAATAAAGAACTTCTCCCACAGGGTAAGCTCCATTAAACTTTACAGCATAAGCAACAGCCAAAGGCATACTAGCAGAGAGAAATCAATTTGGAAACAGAGTCCTTTGAGAAATTAGTTTTCTTAACCCTTCAGACACGACTTATGAGAATTATACTGCCATGGCACACAAGTCCTACTCCATAAGCTGTTCAGATTTTAAAGATGCACTGCACATTTAACTAAAACCGCACTAGCTATTACCTGCAGCACTGCTGCTATCAGACCAGCTAGAGGCAGCAGATGCTCGATTATCGTGAATGCTGAGTTGTCTTGTGAGTTTCGACAGGAGCGAGGCCTGTTTCTGGCATTTTTCCCTCTTACGTTTTACATTATGATCCTCTAGAAGCAGTTCTTCAATTCTTGCTGTGCTTTGAGCACTACAATCCAATGTAAACAAGAAAGGATGACTAATCATTCAAGAATAAACCTTCATTAATGATATAGAATATTGTAAAAAGCTTCCATATGAAGCATATTAGTGCTGTAGAATTGGAAACTGTAGCTGCAAAACAGAACACAATAAATATGTGGTCAATGCAATATTCTAATATATGTTTTTATTATAGATAACCATTTCCAACAACATATGGTCAGATGCAATAGATGCTACTTGCAGTGCTTAACAAACCACCACTCCGAAAAGGAATGCTTCGAGTACCTTGCATTTGCACCATGTAGTAAGGAACACGAGCATACTATGAAATATTCAAAAGAAAAAAAAAATTGATTCACCAAAAACAGAAACAATCAATGTGATGTTCAAGCTAACCTGATCGAACTGTATAATTGATTGAGCATGTCCTCTTTGGCTTTCTCTACTTGGCAAAGTACCACCGCCTGCTCAGGGACATAAGAAGCTAATGAAATAAAAAGCAATGCCACCGTCTCAGCAAACATAAGAACAACAGCACCAAGTTAAGAAAACTGACTTTTGGAACATTAGCACCAAGGCTGTTGAGAACTGCTTCGACATAACCACGAACTTCTTGGGACATCCACCGAAGTTCTTCCTCTGGATCTGCAGGTCTTCTTGCCATGGTATCCTGATATACAGGGACCACCAAAAACATATTGCCGGTTTAGTTAGTAATAGTCTTAACAAAGAAAGGTAGAATATTTCAAGGTCTTTTGAGCCTTTGGTATATGTTATCTTCAAAGAACTACTGGAACACTGGACAGTTGGAAGAGCGGAAAGTGAAACAGATGGATCTCGCTTGCAGTCGCTGAAGGATAAAACAAACCCATTGATTTTCTATCTCCTTTTAGGGGTTGATGGTTGTTTCTTTTTTCCCCCTTGCGGAAGAAGGGAAAGGGAGGGAATTTCTCACCAAGCAATACCATTAGATGACTCACCAGAGAACCATCGGAGAGGCTTTGCCGGAGGGGGAGCCCAGATTCTCCCTTCATTTGACCTCCAGCAGAAGGCGGGACAACATTTCTTAATTTGTTCAACCACTCAACCTTCTCTGCCATAGTCTCAGCCTTCAATACCACTGCACTGTGAGCTACAACATGGAAGCAGGACATCCACTGAGCAGTTTGAAGGGATAATCAAAATCCTAAAGATAAAAGACATAATGTATGAAAGAATAAGTACCTTTCAGTACTGTCTTGTAAGGAACCTTGCTAGTTATCTTGAAGACAAGACCAGGTCCTTTTCCAGAGTCTGGACCATTTGATTTTTTATCCTTGGAACTTTTTGGTGGGGGTTCATCATCATCGGAGATTTCTTCGAGGTTACATTCCTGATGAATTCATCCAACGGTTGCACAATCAACATGCAGAAACAAACAAAAATCTAAGTACAACTTCCAGTAGCTTGACTGGGATCAACTGTATTACAAATGTGAACTTTTATACTCTCACGATGAGAATCCAATGGACAGCAATAAATGCCAACAAGTAAACAGAAGAATAAAGGATGGCCACTCAGCAAATGGAAGGGACAACGGATGCTGTTGCAGAGGATTTGACAATTTGAAGGGATGACTGGTAAGCATAAGCATAGGCTAAAAGATACATGCTTTCTTCAATAACTAGTCTAATGGATACATGCTGCTATACCTATGGAAAAAAAGAACAAGGCAGATAGATGCTGTCATTATTTCCAACATGTTCTCTAGATGACAGAGCTTAACAATATAATGCGGCAATTCAAGTCAGAAACAAAATAAATAAAAAGGAAATGAACCTGTTTTAGATGCACCCAAATTGAAATGATGTGGAGGTAAAATAGTGTTAGTTGATTGGCCAAAGTGCATTTGTCTTTTAATAAAAAAAAAAAAGTACACTTGTCTTATTTACACTTTGAATAGAAGCGAAGGTAGGAAAAATTCTTTAGTTGAACCAATCTGTTGGCCAGAAGGGATTTGTTTTCCTTTTGTTCCCACCCATATTGTTTTTGTCATTATTAGCCAAATCAAAAGCAAAAAAAATCCAAATTTGTTGTCCTGCTTCCCTCCAATTTCTTGAACATGGAAACAGAATAAATATTGGGACCAAGCAGCTGCTTTCTCTCTTTTCTCAATGCACCCGTAATTAACTTCTTAGGAAATTTACTCACCACCATCGCTGACTTGTTTAGATATGTCAAACATGCACGCATGCAAGCATACCCACACATGCACCCCCATAAAAATTGTATAGAAGATTGAGACAATTAGTCATATTGAAAATAAGTGAACAGCCAAGGAATTTCATACTGAAATAGCCGAAGAGCCTGAAACATTCCTCACCTGCAAAATGATGGTACCACGGAAAAGTCGTTCTTCTGGCTTCCTGGTATATGAAAACTGCAAATACAGCAAATACATTGGTCACCTAGTCATAATAAACTCTGAAAATAACAAAAATTGTTAGAAAAAAAGTAAAGTTTTACAGCCAAAAAACGGATAATGAACACGAAGATTTCTAAAGCAGAATTTGCAATATGGTCCATGTAATGTTAACAATTTATGCCTACACCATCTGTCAAATAAACTAAACACTACGGGTTAATTATAGTGGCAAGTATCTCAATAATGTTAAATGGCTATTAATTAAGTACATCATGGATTAACAGGCATCCCACTAATTTGCAGATAGAGAAACACTCCAGGGTATAAATTTATTATGCTACTAACCTTGCCAGTTTTCTCATTTAAAACAAACCATCTCTTGCTCCATCCATTTGTTTTTGCACTTTTCTTCAATAAGAAGCCTGCAGATAACCATGGCGATCATAAGCCAATGAAAGTCTGAGGACGAGTGTAGATGACTATGGCCATGGTTTTGAAAAAGTTCAAATGTGCACTAAACACAAAATATGGCCAATCATTTGTTCCATTAATAAAGCATACCCTTCTCATTTTTTTTTTTTTTAAAGTGACATGTAGAAGAGAAAAGAAAAGTTCAAGTTACAACAAGTGTAAAATCAAAAAGAATATTATGGCTCTTTAGCATATTGAAATAGATAAGTGCCCATGTGAAGCACTAAGTGCAGCACGCAGTCAGCAAACAAAAAGGTAAATGAACTAATGGCAACATTCTTTAAAAAAAAAAAAAAAAGAGAGAGAGAGAGAGAGAGAGAGAGATTTATAAAGAGCCAAAAGGTATGACGGCCCTATGCAACTAAATTCTTTGTTGTTCTGCCAAAGATGTATTGTAAAAAGTTTTCTCAACTAGTCTGACTCAGCGCAGACCTGCCGTCATCTCTCCATCTGGCCCTGCAGTCTTTAGTACAGATCCCTCCTGCCCATCCTTGTCTTGCTGATTGGTTTTCTCTTTCATGGATTTCAAGCTACCTCCGCTTTGTTGACCCCCGGTTTGAGGACTAGTTGCCTGAAAATAAGAATTCAAAACAGTAGTGATAAGTGACAACTTCTTTATAAGTTGATGCACTAATACATGAAGAGGAAAAAATATTCACCCTGTTGAGAGTGGATTGCTCTGCATCAGCAGCTCCTCTTTTGGAAGATCTATTCTTTAGCTCATCTTCACGACGCTGCCTTTCCATCCTGTTCAGACAATTTGAGGGGATCAGACAGATAACATGAAGGACTTGGGAGTACATCAATTCCCTACTATACATAATACAACCAATAAAAAAATAAGAAACAATTATAGGCCACCAAAAATCTATGCTTTCTTCATCCTATCAAGCAATAAGCCCATAATCAGGGGGCAAAGGTATACACTTTTACGATAGTGGCAAAAGTGCACTCTATGACTGATAGAGACAAGGAAGATACAGCCCATAACAAGTTCAGTTAAAGAAGAAAAAATAGCAAAATTAAGCAAGGTTACACTTATAATCACAACAACAGAGAACTCAAGTAGACAGACTACAGAGTTATAATACAATAAATTTTGCAATATAAGCGATTTTATATAATACTAACATAAACCCCATATTACATATGAAAGAAACAAAATCCAGTAGACCTTCAACAGGTAAAGCTGACTCAATGCAAACACGAAGGGTCTGTTTGTCTGTGCATTTTAGAAACGAAAAAGCAACTTATTCATTTCAAAAAATTATGAAAATTTATATGTGAATCGATGAGTCAATATACGTATGTCTTGAAAATTTCAAGTGTTTCAGGTTAAGAAAAAGACAAAATGCATATGCCACAGGATTTAGATTAAGCAAAAAGTAAAAGTCTATCTAGACAAGCAAGTGGAATGGATAAATTTTCCTCATAGGGTTGAATATCCAACATTGTCAAATTCAACTCATCTGGCTAATATTTACTGCAACACAAGATAATATTATCTGTTATCACACTCTGAGTAAGCATACCTCCTTTGCACCAATCTAATGAAGTGTTGAGGAGGGACAAATGCACGTTCCATGTCAACAAGTGCAACCACCATCTTCTTGGCCTCATTCTTAAATGTCTCAAGCGCAGAGGTTGCGATGGTTATAACCTAATGAATGATTCAAAAAACTGTGATACTGCCCAAACTATAGCAACTATGAGTGCTAAAAACTAGTACCTCTCTTTTAAAAGGAGGATATCTTCCGAGACCTGGTGTAGCAGTTGCGGCAGCAGAAACAATGTCCAGCAGGACACGGTGCACCTGTTCAGTCGAATGTTGACCCAAGGTATGACAAGGGGTAGCAAAGGAAAATCAGTGCATTGCATCTGAAAGGAATCTTCTAGAAACTTATAGAGCAGTAGCAAGCAGAGCAACTTATTGAAGCAGTAAAGAAGGCTCAACGTATGCCAATAATGACAGGGCAATTAATGCAACTAAAATGAGCTACCTCATCCACACAGAGCCGTGATGGCTCTTTTGCCATCTCCAAGACACTTTTTATCAGAGATCTAAGTCCTTTCTCTGGAGAGATAAGATAAGGTTGATAACCATCTGCCTCTAGCACAATCTGGTATGATCACAAGGCCCAGAGATAAACATTCCAGCAGAATAATCAGATAAGTATGGAGATCATGAGAGAAAATAGCAAAACCAATGTACCCTTTTGACATTATTAATATCAAAATGCCGATCCAAGGGAAGCTGCTTGATGCGGTTAGGAAAATTGCCCTCAAAGCTCGCAACAATCTTCCAACCACTACCCTGCAAAGTTAATTCCCATTTTAGTTAAAAGAAGGTTTGTAAAAATTTATGTCATCAAGTTGAAGAAATAATGCTATAGTTAATTCTCATGCCCTGCATCCCATATGCTACCGTTTCTCTAGAACTTAAAAGATCAAAAGGAATCTCATTTCAAACTTTTTCTTCTTCTATCTCAACCCAAAAACCAGAATTTGAGGAGACTACATGGCAGGCAAAACAAAGTTAGTCACTCAAGCACCCATATTGATTAATTAGCATCATATACCAGAAGTCCCGAGGCCCAATGACACTGAATGTCAATAGGCAGAGAATCATCACATTCGCAGAAAAAAATGAATTTGGAGAAGCTAATATGTTTTACAGCACTAAAATATATGACAACTTTATTGACAAAATTATTCTGGCCCATAATATAAATATTTGTAAACAATATTTTGCATTCACAAAAATAATATTTGACATCGTAATGCATTTTATAATAAATAATGTAAATAGTGTGGTTTGATATATGAGCCTTGGAAATTGGACGACAAATGAATTTAATCCAATTCTTATTACATGAAAAAAAAAATTTAAGAAATGAATGGATATAATATTGTGAATTTGCTCTTAATCTTAGGAATCATATCCTTAGCTCGTCTAAGGTGGCATGGGTTATGTCAAGTCATGCCATCCAACTCTTTAGCCGTTGGAATACTTATGGGTTACTTGAGGACAATTTTTACTCTCATTCTTTTACTTGTGGTCGGTAGAAGCTCATGAGACCAAAAAGGAGGAATGCCAATTCCTCTACCTGTATAGGAATTTTTATTTCCTAGAATAGCCTTACCTTCCTCACTTTCCTACATTTTTTTTGCAAACATGATTGACATTCATCATTCTTCTGAATTTCCACATCATATTCCTCCATCACAAGCAAAAGTGGAACTCAGACGCCCATTTTATTTCACTCCTTCCCCCCTCCACAACATTTCCACCTCATTTCAGTTCTTCATATCCCATATGTGGGAAAAGTCTATATGATACCTATGTTTCCCGGCAATGAGAGAGATAACATGAATATCCACTAAATTACTAAAATACAGTTGCTTACTTCACCACCCGTAATGTGCAGGAGAAACTTGTCCTCAAATTCACGGCACAGCTCTAAAGCTAAGGCTCTTGTACCTTCAGGACTATTAACCATCTGCTCACCAAGCCTCACCAACTCATCCTGGACAATCTGAGACTTACCTTGAAGCCTGCAACATGTCAGTAATGTTACAATTTCATAAATGATCAAATTGATTGTGAATAGATTGGGATACAAATGGTGGTTATGTGGATAATCATAGTCCCTATCAAAACACACAACTTTAGATATAAAGTTATAAGAACAAATGGAAGACAAAGTAATTAGTGAGCTCTATTGCAAACAAAGAGAACATTCTTCATTGCCAGGATATAAAGTCTAGCACATACATTGAGCTGGCACCAAGGAAAAAATGCGAGACAATGCCGATATTCATCACTAAATTGTCACAAGATAACATATAGAGTTTCTGAAGGAAAGTCAAGAGTCTACCCTAGGGAAAAAAGTCATAAATTTCCTACAAGAAATGAACATTCAATATGGTGTTCCTTATTTCTGGGTCCATAGAATTTGCTTGTAACAAAAATTCAAAGTCTATCCAAAAAAGACTGAAAAAGGAAATTATTGGCTTTCAGCAACTAGTATTTCAGAATCTGCACGATCCCACACCAAGCATAGCATTACCAAACAGATTATGCAGACCTCAATCTTCATTGCCAGGATATAACAATTTTCAACTGTAAGTCAAATATCCAATCAGAAATTTTGTACTACTAAAAAATAAAAAGATTTGCAGAAGAGAAGATGTGATGGAAGAAATGATGCACTGGAAGATCCTTATAAAGGAAATAAAGTTACCCAGAGAGTAGATTTGGAACCCTGAGTTTCATACGATTACGGATCTGAGCAGCAAGAGCATCAACCAAAGCTACTCTACCGAGTTTGCTCTGGGGGCCCCAGTTAAAATGGATTTAAGACTTTCACTCTCAGCTCTCCAAGCAGTTTCCAGTGAATTCTCTGAACCGACCCCTCCAGATTGAGCAGAAGCAATGGAAACTGATTGACCTATTAAAGCAACCCATGGAATGTCAGCAGTCCTCGGGGGTCCCTTATTCAAGAGGAGAGCCTGAACAGCTGCAAGAGCTCTTGAATCAGAAGCTGCTTGATCAATTTTGCTAATGACACCTATGGTCCTAGTACCTGCAGGAGAAGCCAAACTTGGTAAACCCATAACTATCATGGGGGTAAATGCAACACAGATAAAATAGAATCACATAAATTTATTCACGGAAAGATAACAATTTACAAACAGTTACTGCTATTATCCATTGCCAAAAGTAATTTTGTCAGGTAAAGATTTGAAATAACTCACTTTCTGAATCATATTCTTTTGCAGCCTTGAGGGCTCGTGATGATGAAATTTCGAGCACCTGAGTAGCAGGTACTACAACCAGTAAAATAGCATCATTATGCTGAATATACTCGCTGATCTGGAAAAGCAAGAAAAGCGGAATTAGAAAGCTAGGAGTCAAGATAAACGGTCAAAGAGTAAGCTTTCCTTCAAGAAAAATAAATGCACCTAAACAATCAACTGAGAAGCAAATTATGCAACAATGGTTAAAAGCATGGAGCAGCAAACAAGTAACTTTTAATTTAAGCAATGTTGGAGAAAATTTCCATTCCTCACCAGTGAATCATCCATGACTCTTTGATCCAATCCAGGTAAATCAATGAGCTTTAACGGTGGAGCTGAAAAAAAATGAGAAAAGTAAGGCCAAGAATTATTACAAAGGGATACAAATCATCCTGTCTACATGAGAAATCCAATCTAGTAATAATTGGTAGGCTAGTCACGATATTCCATTGTTTGTGGTTATTATTTTGAGATAAGTCCCCAGTAAAGCTACCGGCTAATATAACAAAAAAAAAAAAAAAAAAAAAAAGGTTTTCAGATTGGCCCTGTACCTAATAACATATACCAAAGAAAATAAAATTGACCTTAATGCCGACATTTCACCATGATGCTGAATCATTGAGTTTAAAACTTGGCAAGTCAGCCACCCTGGTGGTGTCTAAAGTTAATGCACAAGTCAACTCCTAGATACACATTCTATGTGATGACAAATCGATGCTTGGGGGTATAGGATGTGCAGAACCTAGCTATTAAAATCTCACAGGTATTTAATACAGAATAAACTCATCCAACTACAGGAAAATATGTGGCAATCTGGTTAGGATTTTCTTCATCGCCTAAGCAACATAACCCGAAAGGTCAATTTAACCATCGCGCAGAAACAACTTCAAGCAAGAAGTTACCTGTGCTAGTGCGGAGTTTCAAGTATATTTCATCCCGACTTCTTCCTGATGAACCCTTGCTTAGTCTATCTTGTAGAGAGTGGCGAAGAGCACCTATCATGTCCCAAACACAAGGAACATGAGGAATTCAATTGTGATATGCAGTCACATACACGAGATACTATAGTTTTATGAATTAATACCATTACTAACAAGCATCTATGCTAGGGCAATACAAAGTAATTGAATAGTGCTTCCCAGTAAGGACCTTACTTGCAGATACTTGTTGAGATTTGCTGTCAATTTGCAAAACAATTGACTTGCTGCTTAAAGAACTGTCCCTATTTAAGTCAATGCTTATTGGAGCCCGAGTAGCTCCACCTTCACCAGTTGGCTATTCAATAATGATTAAACATTAACAAGATTCAAGAAGCAAATCATAAAGTAAACACAAAGCATCCACATGAGGCAAAAGATTAAAGAGATAACCACTCACCAGGACAGCATGGCCGATGAGACTATTTAGGACAGCAGATTTCCCAGCACCCTGATCAGGTTTAACGAGAAGGAAGTTGCATAAGAATATATATATATATATATATATATATATATATATATATATCAATTATGACACGTGAAAAGAAAAGCCATACATTCACAAGATATCTTAAACAAAGTATCTATTCTATGTAGGCAGGTACATCCAATAACAAAGGTGTCTGCAACTCTCTGGATCTGGGGTAGGAGATACTCAAAATCTCAAATTGACGTTAGTACTATCCATTTCATTTCTACCTGGCTTGACATCTTTTAACCATGGAGTTAGATTTCAAGTAGTCTTATTGACTAGCCTCCTAAAAGAAGGAAACAAGCGTATGGATGTATCAAGGAACAATTTGTCATTCTTTGGATAAGTCTAGTTAAAATTGGAAAACCTGTTCAATTCTTTGAGGAGATATGGGGCACATTAAACGGATCAAGATCCACCGTACGAGGTAGAGAAGGCCAACAATATCCCTAAATCAGGGTTCAATCATCTGTAATGCAATCATTTACTGGTTCTTCAGTCCTACAGTGAAGAGGATCTATTCAAAGATCTATCCAAAATTTCAAATCCAATTTTGCACGCCTTTCAAAATGCACCCCCATAATTTACAAACCTAGAGGCTCTTGAACTAGTGCATAGCAAATATTACACGCAAACCACTAATTTCTAACAGCATCTTCTTCTGATTCTATGAAAAGGTTCACACGACTAGAACTATGGGGACATGTTATAATCATTATAGTGAAACAGATGAAGCTGATGAACAAAATTGCCGCTGATTGATTGGGATCTAAAATTTCCTGTCTCTCTAACCAATAGTTTGCTTCCGCTAGTAATTCCTTTAGAAAGAACACAGGAAGAACGTCTTCCTCGTACAGCAAGAATGAACTGGTAGTCCAAACGTTGCCAACACAAAAGGTGCCAATACTCACTCACTCACTCCACCATTTTTCAGCAGAATGAACAAAAATCCAGCTCAGATCAGTGTCTCCAAAGCCTAATCAGCCGGAGCGTTTTGACCAATCTCAGAGGTTTCCCATAATCCCATTCCTCAGAAGCTGAAAACCCAGTCCACATCTCGCGTTTCTCGCGAAAGGGGTAAGGAAGTGCAGGGGAAACCAGACGGACACTGCATCTAACCGCATCCACAGGCAATCGCAGAGATCCGCATATCGACATCCAAAACAACAGGCAACATCACGCATTTCCATACTCAAGTGACCACGGGGACTCACGATGTTGCCCAGCGCGACGACATTGAGAAAAGTGGTGGCGCGCTTGGACGACGAGGAGCTCTCGTCGACGTCCTCATCGGCGAGGAGCGCGGACGCCTGCCGAATCGAGTCCGAGAGCTGGACCAACTCCTCGATCGCCTCCATGTCTCGACTCCGATCGGGCCGGCGGCAGCGCGCGCGAGGGGAGAAGCGGGGATCGAGCGCGGTTCCTCGCCGGAGAAGGCGATCGGATCACGAACCGACGAAACCAAGCCGGCCGACCGACCGACCGACCGACGCGATCGATCCGAATCTGATGCCGCGGATCTGCGGGAGCGGGCCGCCGTAGGGTTCCGGCGGGCGCCGGGCGGATGCGGAGGGGAGGGGAGCGCGTCGCCGCCGCGCGGCCGCCGCGATCGGAGGCGGAGGGGGTCGGAGGGCGGCGGGGGAGGGCGGAGGAGATGGAATCGGAGATCGGGGAGAATTTCAAACGCGCAATGCAATGCAAATCAAATCTCTCTCTCTCTCTCTCTCTCTCTCTCTCACAAAGACGGACACGCGCTTGCGATCTGACGAAATTAAAAAGATTTTGGAGGTTTTGCTGCTTCGTCCCCGGGGTTTCGAGTAATTCTGCGATCGGCCCCGCAATTTTCCGTTCTTTTCGTTTTCGGACCGTTGCTGGGGCTGGGGAAGGTGGGGAGCGAACGAAGGTTGAGGGGATTTTACACTTGTCTTTCTTAAACGCGAAGGAAGAAAAATTTAAAAATATTTTGTCCCATTTTTCGTCCCTCCCTTTTCTGAAATTTATTTTATTTTATCGGTGCGAGTAACGTGGGAAAAAGAAAATCAGTAGAAAACACCTCATTATTTTAAAATTTTCTCATTTTTCCTTCTCATAAAACTTATCTTATTTTGCGTTTGGTGCCTACTCAAGACATAAGAAGTTAAATATAAAAAGAAAATAGACCAAATAAAATTATCTTATAAGAGATGTGTGATAAAGGTAGATAGGATTGATTTTTCTCGAATAATAAACTTTTTAAGTTGAAAAAATTAAAATTATATTTCAATATAAATAATATTTGAATTCTAATATAAGAAATTCAAAATAACAATTTAGTTTTTCTAATTTAAAATTATTTTTATTTATATATCGAATTTTATTATATCTTATAATATAATCAATATATAAATATTTATTTTTATTACATATTTTAGGTATTTTAGGTAAATTAGTACAATTTACTATTTAATAAAAAAATAAATCAATTAAAAATAGAGGAAAATAAAATAACAAAGAAAATAAAAATAAAAGTAGGCGAAAGTGCAACGAGAGATTTTTACCATCTATGTTTATAAATTTTTTGATTCATTTATACTAATAATGTGAATATGTTCGACTCTATTTTTGCAATAACTAAACAATGGATAGAATTTAGCAAAATTCATGGATTTCATATCATATCATTCCAGGTATAATCCCGGTTAGAAATCAAACATAGTCTAATAGTAAATAGTGGGATGAAAATTATATGATATTAAATGCCAACAATATGGTCTGAAAATGGCATTGACAACATTATTATTTAGCTTACACTTTGCACGGGATTAATATACATATATATATATATATATATATATATATATACTAGAAAAGATTTTGTATAATTTATTCTATAGTTTGTGGAAGTGTCATACTTTATGAAGGCCTTAGATTAATATGGGGCAAAAACAGCAACAAATTTTAATTTTCATGAGCACATCAAATACGAATACAGATGATTTTTCATATTAAGAAAGCAAAATTTGAAAAAAGTTTGCTCAAAAAAGTGAAAACATAAACATAAGAAAAATATAAATGATAAATTTTTTACCTAAATGTACTTGCAGTTTTGAAATAAATAGTGATACTTTGTTAATATTAAAGTGAAGGGAGTTATTCCATTTAATATTCTCATAATAATATAATAAATCCTACTATATATTAGCAAAGATTTAGTAAAATTATTTACATCTTAAACTAAGTAATTATTTATTAAGGGTAATTTTTCTACTGGAATAAATCAAATAACTTGAAGAAAATCAATTACATTTTAGTTAGCGCAAATTATTTTCACTAACATGTATATTTAGAGTGGGATTGGAATGTTATAAGTGAGATAGATGTAAACAACAGGCTATATTCAATTCTAAGCAAAATGAAATATTTTAATTAAGTGAGATAGATGTAAAGAAAAAGGCTACACTTGAAACCTTTAATGTAACAATTTCAAATGACCGATACTTATTTTTTTTATAGTAAGATTTAATCAAATGACATAAGTTAATTCAGAATATAGATATATATATATATATATATATATATATATATATATACATACTCAAATACAAGGCATAATATTTTAAATCACATTGATTTTCTTTATTTCACTATTGAAATTCTTTTAAATTATAAACAATATCATTCATGTATCATTTGAAGATATCTTTATCAACATTTTTTGAATTATACATAAAAACATAAAATTTTTATTAATAAAATTTAATCTAACGAATCTTTGTCTTTATCCTGTTTATCAAGATATCGGGCTAGTTAAATTCCTTTATTCACTACTATATTTTTTATGCACTAACTTTAATTTTCAGTAATAATCACCACACAATTATCTCGGGCATTTTGGGGGATCGATTTTGGAGTGTTACCTTTCAAACTAAAAACCTAAAGGACTAATAATCCCTTAGAATTGAATCAGTCCAAAGTTAACTTGGAAACTTGACCTAATTTTAAGTGATATCACTATTATGTAAGAAAAGCATAACATGTGAATTGTCTATGGCATAATAGTTAAGGCACTAATGGATTTCTCAGGATTTTCATATTTGAAAAAAAGGTTAAAAATCGATTCAAAACAATTCTCAAGTAGAATCACAATTACCAATATAAAATTGAGAATTGGTTCTCCAATGCTACAAATTAAGTTAGAATCGATTCTCGAATAAGTTCACAATAAAAAAAAAAAAACAAATTGAGAACCGAACCAATCAAGGTGGCTTCCACATTTTTTAACCAAGTTTGAAATGCGTTTCTCATATTTCTTTTACTTTTCGAGTTTTAGATAAATTTTTATTTGAGTTATCAATAAAATATATTCCACCTTGCAAAACAATAATGTCAAATTTTAACTTCCCTGCCCAATAAAGTTTTGAAATTCCTTGTCAACTTGCCGCATTACCTTGCATGAAATCAAGTTGCAAATTTAAAATTTTTCCCATGTACCAACAACATAGACCAACTTCCTAAAACCCTCCAAATCACACTTCCTAGCCTTTCAAAAAAATTTCTCCCCCTTTTGTGTTTCCCAATTAGGAATGTGAATTTCTTGTGGCCAGGGGGAAATACAATTGAGATACTCTTATTTAATGAACTCAAACAAGAAGAGGGAGAGAGAGAGAGAGAGAGAGATGGGAAATCCCAAGAAAACCGCAAGAGATCTGTTGCACTCCAAATATTCACTTTCCACGTACAAATCTGACCCGCCAACTTCTCTACCCCTCTTCCTCTCTCTCCCCCTTTCATGCATTCACGAGCCGAAACGCCACGACGTGACTCTCATGATCTCGCCCTGCGCAGGAAAACCGCGATGCATTTTATTGCACCTCCCGAACCACGTTCCAATCTTTAACCCAACACCCTCCTCTCTCTATCTCACTCGTGGATTCAGAAGTGTAAACGCCGCGGCGACACGACTCCCTCATCGTCTCGCCTTTGCACAACAAGATACCCTCTTCAGGAACTGTGCCGTCGACGAGCCTCAAGATCTCCACCCGTCTCCTTCGAGACTTGGCCGGGGTTGCGCACGGGCCGGTGCAATTTTCGATGGAGGAATGGAGGTCTGGTCTCGGTACATCCCCCTTCATGACCCTTTCGGAGATCACTGTTTGATCGTCTCATGAGTAGGCGTTGTTGAGTGAAGAGCGTGTTCTGATAATGGCTTTTGCATGGGATCCTTGAGCTAATTGTTTAAAGATCGGCGGCGCTTGATATATGCGATAATCTTGAAAATTTGCGGTAGTGTTTAGCCATGAATCGGGTCACTTCAATAGGCAGTTAGAGGTTTGTTCTTGATGTCCGGTTGAACGAGCCCTTCGTAGGTTTGGGTGACAAAAATCATCTTGGTGTTAGTTGGAACCTGGAAGGAGTAGAGAGATCATGGCTAGAAGTAGGGGAGAGAAAGAAGATGCCGAAAAGCACACGGGATTGCTCAAGCTCGTGCAGGTCCTGTCGTCTCTGGTCATTTTCGTCGCGGGCATTATCATCGGCCTCACAACGAGCACCCACATGAACAACTACTTCGCTTCTCAGACGGAACTGTTTTTCTCTGCTAACCATGCCTCGGCTTCGATGGCCAGTCCCGAGAAGAACTGTACCCCTTGCGAGAAGGTGGATTGTTTGAGCATGGACACTTTCTTGTATCCTAGGAACGCGACTCATGGCATGTCGGATGTCGAGCTCCTGTGGAGAGCGTCAATGGTCCCGAGGAAGCGGGGCTACCCTTTCACCAGAGTGCCTAAGGTGGCTTTCATGTTTCTGACAAGAGGGCCGTTGCCGATGCTGCCGTTGTGGGAGAAATTCTTTGATGGCCAGGAGAGACATCTCTATACAGTCTACGTGCACGCGCTTCCTGGGTACGAGCTCAATGTGTCGAGCACTTCTCCGTTCTATGGTCGGCAGATCCCGAGTCAGGTAACTGCACAACAGATTTTCACTGCTTTTATGGTCTTGTATTGATCTCAGATTTTGATTGATGATTCTGTACAAGCAAAGATAAACATGACCACATGAAGGATTTTGTGGTTTTGAGCGATGGTCTGAAGTGATTTAGTTGTTGACCTCTTTATCATTGATCCTCTTTCCAGAAAGTTGCATGGGGAACTGTACAACTCGTTGATGCCGAGAGGCGGCTTCTAGCAAATGCCCTGCTCGACTTCTCTAATGAGCGGTTTGTTCTGCTTTCCGAGAGCTGCATTCCGGTCTACAACTTCCCCACGGTGTACAAGTATCTCACCGGTTCAGACCACAGCTTCGTGGAGTCGTATGATGATCCATCTCGTTATGGACGTGGTCGTTACAGCCGCAGTATGCTTCCTCACATTCGGCTCCACCAGTGGAGGAAAGGGTCTCAGTGGTTCGAGATGAATCGCCACTTGGCCGCTTATATAGTATCCGACACCAAGTACTACTCCCTCTTCGAGAAGTACTGCAAGCCTGCTTGTTACCCGGATGAGCATTACATCCCGACTTATCTCAACATGTTCCATGGATCGAAAAACTCGAACAGGAGTGTCACTTGGGTTGATTGGTCTCTGGGTGGGCCGCACCCTGCTACTTTCAGGAAATCTAACATAACGGAAGATTTTATTCGTGCTATTAGAAATAATGCTACGCGCTGCTCGTACAATTCAGGAAAGACATCTCTTTGTTACCTCTTCGCTCGGAAGTTTGATCTGAGCACATTGGTGCCGTTACTCAACCTTAGTTCAACCGTGATGGAGTTTTAGCTGCGTCGGTATAGTGAAGAGACTATATCGTCTGCACATGTATTAGGACCCACTAGTAGGTCTTCCAAGTTCAGGTGGTCTCAGCCAAAAGTTTTGGATTATATCTGGTCTCGCAGACATTGAATGAGATTCCTTGTTTCTTTTTTCCAGCACATTGTAGTGGCTTCTGTCTTCATCTACAAAACTGAACAGTTCCAGGTGATAATTCTAACAGATTGTCATTACGTGACGATCGATGTTGTTGAAGCGCTCATTGGCGCATATAGCATCAGAAGTGCAAATCACGGGCTCTCCATTGGCGCATATGGCACCAGAAATGCAATCATGGCTCATCCATTGGATGGGCTTTCCCTTAAGTAGATCTAGCCACCACCACAGACAAGCGCAACTTCCATGCACTACCCGAGAACCTCATTGACATTGAGCGTCGGAAGGGACGCTCCTCAGCTGGTGGAGTAGGAGCTGACTCATGGATATATGCTTTCAGACGTCCAAGCTGTTGCTAAGTTCTTTCAATTGTCAATTTCGGAAGTGATTTGCGGTCACACGCCTCCATTCCTAATGGTAGTCACTCGTCTGCAGCAATATTCATGATTCATGAACAAATTAGCACAATAGCAAAGTTATCTGTTAGTGTTTCCATTTCTACCAGCACAGAAGGTTCATGAGATAAGTTGCTGAAGAGAGACTGCATATGCTTGATGGTAGAGAGCTTCTTTGGTTTTAGTCGGAAGTTCATAAGCAATGACTGATGGCTGTATCATCTGGTTTAATGCTTGTCCAACCATTGCACAAGAATCCACATTTTTTCAATTCTCAGTGCCAAAGTATGTCCCAGAAAGTGCTTCTACAGTGTTAGTGAGCTTTTTTCTTCTCAATGTCATTCTCTCTCGGATGTGAAACTTCATCTTGTTTCAGCGAGTAAAGTCACAAATTGACAATGGCAATCCTCCGTATTTATCTCTATAAACCATCCGATTTTGCGGATTGAGAAAAAGGATCATTTCTTCTGTCTAGTTTAGACACTGCTTTAGGCACGTTCACTAGTTGGCACGGGTGAAGGAATGGCCTTTCTTCTTGTGGCCTCGCAACGATGAAAAACCCCGATGTGCTTGTCCAATTCAGATGGCAGAAGAAACATGTGTTAACAATATAGAATCGCCAAGTTAGTAAAATACTGTGCAGCAATGGGCTTGAAGACCAAAATTCGAATTTGATGTTTCTTCTTCCAAAATATGAAAAAGCTCAAACGGGAGGTTCAAGTTTAAGTTTGCAAATTCATTGAAGGTTTGATGACCATGTAGGAATTGCTGTAAACTCTCTGGCCAAGCTTACATTAAGGCCCCCAAAATTGCATTACACTCGCATATTCTCTTCCATCAACCCACTTTTAATATGGCTAGAAGCATCCGGATGCCATTGACAGTTTACTACTCATTATGATCCATGAACTTCTTGGACACCCTCTACTTCTTTCTTTTCTAGTGGAACTAGGCTGCACGCTTTCAACTGAGTTGGTGCAGGACCCCCATGAAAGGGTGTCTCCACCCATTAGGCTTTTAAGTTGTAGGGTGTAAGCCATATCCCTCCACTATGTAAGCTCAAATCACGAAGTTGGTGGGAAGAATATGGTCCCCACAAAAGCAAGAAGATGAAATTAATACTCTACCAATAATCTAGGCAAGAACATGTTCCATCTTTAAAATGGTGGAATCTACTGCCATCTCTCACTACTATTTCCCTCCCAAAGACCCGTGAGATCACCTTGGTCACCTCATGACAATCCGCACACACCCTCAAGTTCTTCACGATCCGAATGCAATCACTGTCTTTTGCAACTAACAATCCAAAAGCAATTGCCAACCTCTCGCTATGCACCTTGATTGCATTTTCCTTCTCTTCCTCTCCAATATCATGCAAAACTGATGAAACATCAGGTGAATACCCAGCTTCTGTGATTCGTGCTTCAATTATTTCAAGCATCCTGTAAATCTCTGACGAAAGTTCGTGCTGTCTATCCCCAGCAACAAATTTATGTACTCTACCCTGCGCTTCAATCAAGCTCCAACCAGCAACTTTATTGGCATTTTGCTCAGACATTAGTCTTCGGACTCTAATAACATCTGCCCATTTGCTTGCCTTCGCATATATGTTTGATAGTTGCACATAATGACCCTCATGGGTGGGATCCAAGTTTACAAGTTTGCTCCCTATTGTTTCACCTAGTTCTACTAAGCCATGGACTTTACAGGCGCCGAGCAATGTCGCCCATAAGACTGGATCTGCTGAAACTTTCATTTTTCAATCAAATCAACGGCTTCATAAATGTGACCTGCACGAGCTAGGAGATCGACCATGCATCCATAATGTTCCATCTCAGGTTCAATTCCATATTTCTCTGTCATCAACTTGTAATATTGCCTACCTTCCCTAACCAGACCTGATCGACTACATGCGTTTAAGACCCCCACAAAAGTCACACTCGCTGGTTGGAGACCTTCAGATAAGAATCCTTTGAAGAGCGTGAGAGCTTCCTTTCCAAGGCCATGGGAGGCCAATCCACAGATCATGGCATTCCACGACCAAATGTTTTTTTGTGGCATTTCATCGAACACGAGTCTAGACAGTTCGATGCTTCCGCATTTGGCATACATATCAACCAGAGCGGTCCCAAGAGAGACTGTAATAGGGAAATTTAACGAGTTTATGACCTGAATGTACAAACCGACCATGCTCAAGCAAGCCCAGTTGAGCCGAAGTCGAGAGCACAGTCACCAAGATGGCCTCGTTAGGCATCAGACCACACTCTCTCATCTCCATAAAACATTCTAATCCCCTTTCCAGCTGACCATTTTGAACGTATCCAGAAATCAAAGCAGTCCAAGAAATAACATCTCTCTTAGGCATTTCATCAAAAAGCTGCTTAGCAACGTCGATCTGCCCATCTCTGGCGAACCCGGCCACCATCGAATTCCACGTGACGACGTCTCGGCGACCGGGGAGCTCGTCGAACAACCTCCTCGCGGCGCCCATTTCAGAGCAAGCGCAGTACAGGTGAATCAACGCGTTCCTAACGTACAGATCCCCACAAAAACAGAGCTTCACGGCATGAGCGTGGACTTGCCGCCCTTCCAACAAACCCGCGCCCTTCCCGCAAGCCTGCAGCACGAAAGTGATGGTATGCTCGTTGGGCCTCACCCGCCGCCGCCGCCGCAGCATCGATGCGTAGACGGACACCGACTCCAGAGGGAGACCGCCCCGGGCGAGGCACCGGATCACGTTGTTGGAGGCGAAAACGGACGGCGGCTCGATGCTGCGGTAGAGGGCGAGGGGTAGCGAAGATGGGTCGTCGTCGTCGTCGGCGTCGGCGGGGCGAGGGAGAGGTGAAGGAGGAGGCGGGCCAGGAGGCGGTTCTTGGTCTCGACGGCGGCGGCGTCGGCGGGGTGGCCGGAGAGGACGATGATGCGGGCGTGGGCTTGCTTGATTTGGGCGAGGGAAGGCTGGGGCGGGAGGGAGAGGAGGGAGGGCGGCGGCGGCGGCGGTGGCGGGTGAGGCCGGGAGGACGCGCCGCCGTGGAGGGGCTTGAAGGGAGGGAAATGGAGGGGCTTGAGCTTTGGTCTGCAGGCGGTGGACAGTAACATGTCCAAGTTGGCAAAACCAGATGAAAATGATGGAAGATGTAGCAGTTAAGCGCTGACTATAACAAACCATAAAGCAAAAAAGTTACAAAAGAAGAAGAAGAAGAGGAAGTCACTACATATTCAAGAAAATTCAAGGACCATCTTGGAAATTTGGGAAAATTTATTTTAGTTATATGTAAAAGGTTGCTAGGAAGATCGTGGACCTAACGAGTTGGTCGGCCGGTCGATCCAGGGCATATAAGTACGTAAAATTTGAGCAAAAAGTTCGCTTCTTAAGCTCGAGTTTGCCCGTCGAGGCCGCCTTAGGTCCTCATCGGGCATGGTTAGGTTGTGCGAAAAGCCAAATGTCTTCTCGATAATGGGCAACTCGAATGAGAACTTTATATGATCTATTAACTTTAATTAGACTTGCTCATTCATCATATTACTAAAGAAAAATATATTGGGATAAATATACTGAAAAGTATAATTAAATTTTACAACTTTTAAAAAGTGCAATAAAAACTTAAAACTTATCATGAAAGTATAATGAAATCCTTAAATTTTCAAATATGCAATCATCGTAAAATTCATTACAAAAGTGCAATCACGTCCTAAAATTTTGTATAATTGCAATCAATGGAAGGATTTGATTAAATCAATTTGATAAGTTTTGGGATCCGATTGCGTTTTTGAAAATTTTATGATTTAATTGCACTTTCATAACAAGTTTTAAGACTTTTAATGTACTTATCCCAAATATATTTAAGTAACTTTCACGTTAATAAAGTAAATATAATGTAACTATTACTAATCAAGGATGTACAAATAGTTACCTTCTCACGTGGCTACTTTGTTGATCATATCAGCAAGTTACTATTAGCATATAGAAACTCAATATCCCCATTAAAAGTTAATAATTTTATGCGAAATCACTATCAGCATATTGACTCCACTAGGAAGTTATTAGATAGGTTAAAAAGTTAATAATCTTGTATAAAATTACTAATCGCCAATAAATGCATACTCCCTCACTCCTTCCAAATGAAAAGGCAAATAATCCCAGGAAATTTTTTCTAACCACTATTAAAGTCTGTAGTCATGTTCTCTCTCTCTCTCTCTCTCTCTCTATATGCATATTTCTTTCTCCTAAAAGAACTTTCATAGTTTATATTACTTAAATCATTTTTTCTTATTAATAATTGGTTCTTTTATTTCTTTGAATGTGCAACCTGTTACATGGCTATTCATTGTTGTATGTCATGATTAAAAAAAAATTATATAAATAATTCCGGTTCCTAATTAAGATCCGTATATTTCACCCCGTGTTCGCCATATTGATCTTCCTTATGCAAATAATGAATTAAATGTAACTTCTCTTGAATTTCACGAGATAAGTTAATGTCAAATGTAAGCGATGGCCAAGAATATCATCACCAATTGATTGCATCATCGAAGGAAATTATGGCGCTTTCAATTAGAATCTAAAGAAGCATTTCCCTCTACATCATCACTATTCTCATGAACTCTTTCCTGGCAAATGCAAGCCCTTTCCCGGGTAAAAGCTGGATTCTTGGTGCCATCTGAGATAGAAACACATTTTCTGTACTCACTCATCAGCCTTACAGAATTTCACTTCAATATGCTCGATCCCTGATCCCCGGATTCAACTCCAACGTCCGCAATCGGCTCGGCATCATGCATTCATCCAGCCCAGAAACGGCATGGAGGACGTGCCTCCGGTCGGATTAATCAAAAAAGCCTCGTCAAAAGTTCCTGTGAATGGAAGCGGCGTCTCTTACAACCAGCGAAGACACCGGCTGTTCTCTGATACGTGACAAGAGGATGGAAACTTGCTCAGTCGCAAGTTCTAGCCTCTCCTTGGACTTGGCTGACTCCGATATGAGATTCGATACCATGCTCTGGAGTAACTGTAATCTTTCCGCGTGATTGCTCGGAGCATTATGAGGGAGCTTCAATGAAGAAGTGCTGATCTTCCGCCACCGGAGGGGGAGATACTTGTCAGGTATTTGGAAACAATTCCCAGTGGAGAGGACTCGAAGCGCATGCCGGCACAGAATTCCAGAAAACTCAAATAGATGGCAACTGCAACTTATGATGCCCTCCCGAGGGATCCAGTAAACCTTCCGCCCTCCCTCGAGTTTTGTGTGGTGCCTCACAAGAAAGCCGTCTTCCACTTGGAAGGACGCGTAGTGGGCTGCCAAGACAAGTTGCTCTTGGAGCTTAGAGAAAGCAAATGGAGTGAGGACTGCCGCGGCATGGGATTCCATGGGCGCTCCCGTTTTTAAGGAGATGTTTTGGAGATTTTGTTGCATTGTTTGCTGCTCTCCCGCTTGATCGACAGCAACAGCCACCTACATCAACAGACTCCAAGCTTCAGTCCACAGAGAGAAAACAGACTATAATGCCACCAACACAGTGTCTAAGCAAAGATAAAACAGGTCAAAAGTCAACACTGAGACGAATTACATGCATTCCAACAAGCAAAAGATTGTTTGTACATGAATGTGGAGGTACTGATGAAAGTATTAAAAGGTGTGAACAAGTTTCATTTCCAGCCTGTTTGGCTTGAGGAGAGAACTAAAATTGGGACTCAAAAACTTTCGATTCTCTCCAATATTGCACATTGCCTTTCTTTTCCAATATGAGGTCCTTGAGTATCACAAACTTACACACAAATAAGAGACACGAAATTGCAACATGCTCAGACGCACACGGCCCAAAATTGTGATGTTTTCAGCTCTACCATCTTGCACATAATTGCAAAAAATTCCCACTAAGCTGCCCAGCCTTTTGTAGTCTCTATAATCTGCAAAATCAAGACCAAGACAACATTGCATGTCCTACATGATGTTTAACCTAATTGATGGAGGGACCTGATTATGTAAGTTAAACTAAAAGTGATGATTAACGCCCATGTAACCCTAACAGAGGGACAAAAGAAAAGCAACCCAGCTAAGTTTTCTCAGTTCTCTTCCAAAAAGTTAACTAGCATTGGCCATGCAGACTTGAAGAACCAACAGCTAGAATAAATAATTAAAGGAAACAGAAATCTAACAGTTAAAGCCACAATAATTATATAAACGAAATACAGCGCACCTGCTCAACAAAATGTGCAAGACGGGTTTGTGCACTCAGAAAACGTTGGATAAAGGAATTGATGGACTTTGACTGGCCAGGGGAAGTCATTCCAGCAAAAAAGTAATTTTTCAAGTATGGTAATGCCCAATATGACCTCAGGGCAAACAGATTAATAATGTGCCTGTTTGAGTGCAGTCCAAAAAAATTTTGCATTTCCTTCCACCCTATTTCAAATTCCTCTATTGATTCCATATTATAGAGTCGATAAAACTCGGATTTCCACTCGTTATAACGCTCTCCCAGAACAGCATTGAACCAAGAGGGGAACTTCGCCACGATCATCCAGATGCAAAGTGCATGCTTAGTTGTTTGCATTTCCATAGATATTGCCTCTTTCAGGCACATATTCTGGTCGGTAAGAATTGTTTGGGGTGGTTTTCCATTCATAAACCCCAAGAAGACCTAAACGAGCAAGAGAGAGAAATTAAAACATCGAACTATTTATTGGAGGAACTGGAGCTCGAAATAGGACCTATATTCCAATTCCTGAAAGAATGGACAGAAGAAAAGGTAAAACAGGATAAGTAATAACTCATAAGTCTACACCAGCATACCTTTAATGCCCACGAATAAGACCTCAAATTCTCCTCCCTCATAAGTACACAACCAAAGAAACAGGGCATTCCATAATTGTTGATCCCAACCCACAAACCAAGTGGCATATCAAATGCAGTCAGCCGGTGTGTTGTGTCAAACACGACAGCATCACCAAAAATCTCATATGATTGTATGGATGATGCATATGACCACGCAATATCTTCCAATCTGTTGTTCGAATCAAGTGTGTACTCGAACCTGAAATTAGGGTCCTTTTCCTTTATATTTCTGCACATTTTTAATAGATCTGTACTTTCATCTTCAGGGTCTATTTTCCGGAATGATTGGAGTAAGTTCCTAACATCCTTCTCAGTGAAAGGCAAGTATCCTGGTTCCACACACTTCTCGAGTTCCATCAGCCTCATCATCTGCTGGACTGAGATACCTGTCTTGGCAAACATTAGAATCCTGCTCTTGTCCGTATCAGATATTGTTCGGTAAGCAGGTAGGAAACGAACTTGGTTGGGTTCTAGTAGTTCGTGATTATGATGGTTTACAAAACCAGTGACGCGCCATTCGGGAGCTCCTAAATCTGTGGTCTTGCTTATCCGCATATATGCCTGGCATCCACACCGAGAGGATTTTCTGTTTCTTTGAGGTTTACTTTCGTTAGTCGTTTTGACGGGCGTGTTTCCAGCACGGTGGCAAACAAAGTAACGCCTCGTAAGCCCCTTACCGACTCCTTCTTTTCCTTCGGTACGGTGACGGCGGATCGAAAACCCACACTGTTTAGCAAATTCACTGTAAAACTCATAGGCAGCATCATGGGTATCGAATCTCTGCCCGATATACGGAACAGTCTCATTAGTGCTTTCCAGGGAGAGCCTCGTTTCATCAAGAGACTCCTCGGCACTGCTGTTGTCATCTAGAGAGAAAGAATGCTGGTCGGACGGGTCATCATAAGCCACTAACATCTGCACACTCCCTATGGACATTATACTCCTCTCTCTTCCAATCAAAATGTATCTCCAAGGATCAGATCCCAGGCCCAATCACATCATTCATTTCAGGAGAACAAGGGCCAACCAACTCCAACGACGGGTGACAAATACCCCCGTAAAGAGAAACAGCCACTGGTTGGTATTGGTATAGTTCTAAGGCATAATCTATAAACCCAAATCAAATGGAACAAGCCCTTTGCAGAATTTCAATGCCCAAAAACACATAGAGACATCACAGTGCACAACCCAGTCCCTTAAGCTTCTTCATAAAACCAACCCCCCACTCCTCAACACCAGATCAAAATAAACCAAACTGGAAATCACATTGCCCCATCATTTTCCAATCTTGAACCAAAAGAAAAACCAAATGCGAACTTTCCACATCCATCCGCATTACGCCCGGTTTTCACATCAACCCACGATTGCCCACCTCACTACGAACCCGAATCGTGAACGCAATTCGCTACAAGTAGATTCCCAGAAATTTGCCATCCCCACCATCTTCCTTGAACGCAATTCGCTGACAAGTAGAATCCCCGCAAGAAGTGAAAGATCAAACGGAGGAGGAGGAGGAGGTTACCGTTGAATTTTTGCTAGGAGAAGCAGGGGAAGGAGAAAATTGAAAATCCTTTCCTCCCTTTTTTTCTTGAGGGCGGAACCCTAATCTGCGCAGGTGCGTGACGAGGCGCCCCCTTCCCTTTTGGATCGCCGCTATCGTGCGCCTTCGTGCTGATCTCCGCTCAACCCGGGGTGGAGACATCCAAGCTCCGCAACCAAACAAGGTATAGGAGGTAATCATCATCATCTATCTGCTTTCTTTTTTAAATCAAATTATATGAATTTTAATCACTGCAATCGATATTAAAAGCTAACCCGTTAATTTAAAATCACTTTATTTCAGGAAAATACAAATAATAAGGTATTTTATTGTGTACTCATGCATATTCAGATCTAGTGAAAATATTTGTAATTGGATTGAGACATTAACAATGTATCTCAAATTTTTACTTTCATTAACCAAAACTTCAGTTTTTTTAGGGATGTTGCTCTACGAGTCCTAAAATTTTTGGTGAAAGTGCATTGAGTTCTAAAACTTTCAACAAATCTAATTAAGTCATAAAATTTGTCAAATTAGTACAATCGAGTCATTTTGTTAGCACTTGTCAATTTATATAATGGAAACGTGACATTTTTATTAATTTTCCCTTTAAATTTTATTCAAATAATATTAACAAAAAAATTTAAAAAGTTAAAATAATTAAAAACAAACTGAATAGAAGAAAAAAAAGGGCAGGAGCTTGCCAATGTATGTTGCCATCGCCGCCTATCGCCAGAGGGGCCGGCGACCCTCGCTAAGCCCAAGCAAGGCCTCACCAGCCGTCCCCTAGGGACTAGCGAAACTCGCCAAATCTGGGCAACGCCTCACCGGCCCTCGCCCAAGACTAGGGCGGCATGCCCATATCTAGGTGATGTGGGCCCTCATTGGGGCGGCGATGGGCGGCAGTGGCAGCCCCTGCCCCTTTTTGTCCTTCTTTTTCCAGTTTGTTTTTCTTTAAATTATTTTAATTTTTAAATATTATTTGAGTAAAAGTTAAAGGAAAAAATTAATAAAAATGCCACATAAGAGAGAGAAATAAATTTAAAAATGCCACACCAACGTTTTCCGTTAGACAAATTCACGGTGTTAACTAAAGAATTCGATTACGGAAATTTGATAAGTTTTAGGACTTGATTATATTTTTTAAAAATTTTAGGATATAATTACACTTTTACGATAAGTTTTAGGACTTGTGCCGTACATGTCCTTTTTATTTGAAGAAGAAAGATCCAGCTCATTAAAGTTAAATAAAGTCTCTTTCACTACGTATAAAAAATTAAAACTTTCATTTGGAAAAAAAGAAAGTCTCCTCTCATTAGATTATACGCTCAAAAGTCTACTTTTAGTATAATTTATTAGAAAGGTTGGATCAGAATGTTACTCACAATAGATAAATACTTATTTTTCCAGCATGGAAAGTTAGTAACGATGGTGGATAGCATAAGGGCTGTTTGGTAACGTGCCAAAAAATGGTCTCGATTCCGATTTTTGTTCCAGAATCGGTTTGGGATGAGAATCGCGTTTGGTAAAATTTTTGTTCAGGAAGATTGGGAAGAGAATTGAGAATAAAAAAAAAAATGTGATTCTCCGTCCGAGAATCAAAACAAAGAAAAGTCTCATTCTTCCCTTCCGACATCGCGCGATTGCCATCCACCACCACCGCCACCGCCGCCGGTCGCCGGTCGCCGTCGCCGTCCGGCCCGGCGAGCTCACCGGAGGGCGGCCGAGCCGGGCGAGGTCCGGCGAGCTCGCCGGAGGCAAGCCCGAGCCCACCGGCGAGGTCGGCTCGGCCGCCGGCGGGCGGGGCGGGCGAGCCTCGCCGGCGGCGGGCGAGGCCCACGCGGCCCGCCGAGGCTCGAGGCCTCGCCCGGCCCTGGCGAGGCTCGGCCCGCCGGTGGCTAGGCCGGCCTCGCCAGGCCGGGCGAGGGCCTCGAGCCTCGGCGACGAGGCTCGGCCTCCCGCCGGTGGCGAGGCCGAGCCTCGGCGGGGCGGGCGAGCCTCGCCCAAGCTGCCGGCGAGGCTTGGCCGACGAGGGCCGACCTCGCCGAGGGCCGATCGCCGATCCGGACCGGCCAAATGAAGAAGAAGAAGAATAGGAGAAAAGGGCAAAAAGAAAAGAAAAAAAATAAAAAAAGGAAAAAGAAAAGGAAAAAAGTAAAAAAGTAAAAAAAATTATTTAAAAATTAAAAGAAATTAATTTGAAACAGAATCAATTAACACGGTATCAAACGCAATTCTATTCCAGGAATAAAAAATTTTGGACGAGTTACCAAACGCGCTTTTTTATCGAGAATCGGTTAGGGAACATAATAAAAATAATCATTTCTAGTCGAATCCTCCCCAGGAAACAGAATCGTTCCAAACGCGCCCTAAATGTTCGGCTAACCGTACCGTTAGCTTTTGAAACAAACGGTCATGCTTGTGCTTCGCTTGGCAAGTTTCCACATGCTTGTACTGGAGAAAGGAAACTTTCGTGCTGGGTCCCTCCACCGTTAGCTCACCTATTAAGAAACCGAGTAGGTATAAATTAGCAACTCCTAGGAGGCGAAAACTAACTTCAAACCTCATCAGCGATTAGTGCCGAAGTCAAAAGAAAAAACGAAGACATAAAGAGCCCAGAGAGGACGGTGGACTTCTCTCGGAAGCAAGATGTACGACGAGTCTCTTTGCTTTCCTTGTTAAACTAAAGAACCATATGGACGACATGTAGTTTGCTCGATTGTTTTCACGAGGAAGAGGAATCATGTCAGAACCATTGTGGCCAGGGCAGGTCGGGCTCCCCGGAGACGAGACCTGGACGAGCTCCTCCCCGTCGAAAAAGCCCGATCTAGAGATCCCCATGAAGGGCAGCAGTGGAGGAGGCGGGGCCGTGGAGGAAGGAGCCACTCGGAGGCCGAGGGGCCATCCGCCGGGCTCCAAGAAGAAGTGGAAGCGGCCGATCGTTGTGACTATACATAGTCCTAACGCGCTTCGCAGCCTCGTGATGGAGATAGCCAGTGGTGCAGATGTAGCCGAGTACGTGGCCCGGTTCGCCAGACGGCGACAGAGGGGTGTCCGCGTGCTCAGCGGGAGGGGCACGGTCACCAATGTCACGCTTCGGCAACCCACAGCCCCGGGGATGGTCGTGACCCTTCACGGTCGCTTCGAGATTCTCTCCCTCGCTGGGTCCTTTTTCCCTGGTCCTGCCCCGCCAGGGTCAACTGGGTTGACCATAAGCCTAGCTGGAGGCGGAGGTCAAGTGGTCGGCGGAAGCGTCGTGGGCTCGCTCGTGGCTTCGGGGCCTGTCGTACTGATCGCGGTCACCTTTTCTAATGCTACTTACGAGAGACTGCACTTGGAGGAGGAAGAGGAAGCGGGCAGCGGGCAGCAACAAGGTGGGATGGCGGACCCTTCATCGATGCAAGCAAACCGATGCGATGTTTGTTCTGCGGGGTTACTAGTTGGTTTAGATGATAAGAAACTTGCCCTTTTTTGGGGGTTTTTTATTGTCGTCAGAGGAGATACATAAAAGTGCACTTAAACGTCCTGCGGAATAATGTTAAGACAGAGACAATATAAACGATGAAAACATCATATTCAACTCACATACCACACACTCGAAGTCTTCTGATATGAGAATTTTCCTTTTCGCTATTTCTCTTCTCCGGATGTTTTCAAGTGCCAATACATATAGATAAAGTGTAATTTTGTGGTTAGACTAGACAAAAATATTCCACCCGAGAAGGTAGTGGTGTTGGTCTTAGGATACATATTATGATTATACCATCCATTACAGATGCAAAGGGTAATTTCCCTTCAACAGAAGAGGGTATAGGTGTTGGATCTACATCTTTGTGTGCTTTTTCGGTTTTTGGCTGGGAACTTCATGGGTTATTTGAGACATATGTTTCAATAGTTTATTTGCGTAGTAGAATTATTCATCATTGGAGAGAATTAATGCCCAGGTACCCTTGACGAAGTCTGTCAGTTCAAGCCGCCTCACCAGCAAGTTGAGCAACTTGAGATTTGCCGTAATGACATCGAATGCAGTCCACCTGAAGATAGCAGAACAGTCCTTTTGTGTGGGGGTTTAGGACTGATGGAGCCTCCGGAGGTCACTCAATGGCAGAGTATGACAGAGATATACTTGATGGAAAATCAGTTGACTGAGTTATCCGAGAATCCTTAGGTGTCCTGCACTCCTGGTATTGTTTCTAAATAGGAATTGCAAGCTCAGAATGATCAGTCCGTCTTTCTTTGATTACATGCCAGCTCTCAAAATCCTGAATTTGTCCCGAACTCGGATCAAGTCCTTACCAGTGTCTCTCTTCAGGTTAACCTGCCTAAAAAGACTTTTCTTAACTCATTGTGATATCTTTTAATGGTGTTACCTCCACAAATTGGAGAACTTCAGCAGCTTGAGGTGCTTGATCTTGAAGGGACTATGATCATGGATCTGCCGAAGGAGGTGGCGAAGCTAACAAAGCTCACTTGCTTAGGAGTAACATTTTGCCGACCCAAAATATGCGAAAGTGAATGCATTGATTCCTCAGAGCACCATTTCTGCGCTCACTCAATTAGAAGAGCTTAGTATTGAGGTTAGTCCAAAGGATGAGAGGTGGAGGAGTGTTGTGGAAACTGTTGTTGACGATGTTTGTGGCTTGACGAGGCTGGATACTCTTAATTGTACTTCCCACGAGTGGAACTTCTAAGGAAATTCATTTTTCGTGAAACGAACGTCGGAAAATCCGGAAAACATTTTTCCAAAATTATTTTTCGTGAAACGAATGGAGCCCTAGTCTTCTCTTCTCTTCCAACTCCACTTTCCGTGATATACAATTCACCATTTAAGTTTTTTTCCTCCTCTTCCAACATATCTAACATGTGAGTCCAGAATATGAATTGCTTGTTTTTTCTCCAAGTTTTATGAATTATTGAAATAGAGTTGAATTTATTAAATTGAAACAATGAATAATATTAATAAATGATGGATTAATGTTTTTAGTGTATATTCATTTTAAGCTTTTTTATTAATTAATTTATTTATGAATTTGATTCAAATTAATTTAATTGAAATAATAATAAAAATGATAATTTATTATGTATAAATAAAAATATATATTTAATATACAACGTATTTCAACGTGTAGAATTCTCTACTTTTTGAGAAACGACGTATCGGCGTGTCGTGACGTGTGTCACGTGTAAGTGTCGTCGCTACTCAGATGGTGACGGCTCGGTCATTTTTTCACCGGTAACGGGTGCTTTTCTTACCTGAGAATATTCCATGGAACTGGACCACTTTACTTAACCGGTTTTCAAGGGAAAAATAAGAAGGTTTCATCTGCCATATTTTGTCATATTTCGAGCCGGGCAATTCCCCCACTTGTCAAACTTTCATTACGTGCTTGGATACTGTCCACTGACTTTTTCTTTGCTTCTTTAATTTTTTAAAGTTTAAACAGTTTTTCAAATTATTAGGACACAATCTCTCTCTCTCTTTTTTTTTTTTAATCTATCTCGGCAGCAAAAGAAAGTCCACAAGCAATTTTTATGCCTAAAAACGAACGGGAGAATATAGCTTTTTTTTTTTTCCTTTTTGGCCAGAAAAGAAAAATCATCATTCTAAATTTCTGAACTTTTAAGCGGATGGTCCATAACTGCTGGCATTGTTAACCGTTGAGTGGAGGGTTCAGGCTGTTAATTTATGACTCGAGTTTGAGATTCGCTGGACTCTTGAAGATTTATAAAAGAAGAAATATAAAAATAAAATAGATACGAATTTCCTCTTCGGAAATTATGCGGAATCCGAAACTCGTGAAGCTCCTGCGCGGGATTTCCTCTTCATGCGAAGATTGGTTTATTGGTGGGGCCCAAGGTCAAAGTTTTGACCTTGGGCACGCACGCACGCACACTCCACGCCCAATGAAGAAGTCCCTGCACGTAGACAAAACAGGTGGGCCCAAGTCAAGAATTTGACTTTTCTTGGGCACACACGTATTTCCTTTTTCGGCGTGCACGAAGATCTACGTAAAAACCCTACGTAGAGAGGAGCCACACGTCCGAGAGAGATAAGCTTTTCGCACGTCCGCGCCGCTTGCAGAAGCCCTACGAAGAGGATACGTACATGAAGACGTTGTTCTTGTTTGACGTACGTAGAGCGTTTTGTTTCGAGCTTGAACGCACGGTAATTTTGTGTCGTGAGTTGGTTTTGGGGTTAAATTGGGGCAGGAAATACCGAGAGAGTGTTTGAGTGAGCAGGTGTGTAATCTCCTCAGTATCGCTTGATCTATAGTAAAATTCGCCGCCGCTTCTTCCCGTGGATGTAAGTTTTTATGATTGAATCACGTAAATCTGGTGTCTGATTTATTTTTTTCTTCTGTCTATATTATTGTTCGATCGCTCGCCCTATCGCAACACAGGCAATATCCACTCTTCCAACTGAAAATTCTTAGCCAAACCTGATGAATTGTCAAAGATAGCCCAAAGGAGAAGACATCACTTCATGAAGAATTCTTACTGAAACTATGTAACGTAACTTTCCTTGGATCAAGTTTTCTTTCCGGACTCAGATTCTTGAGATAGTTTCTACTGCTCTCTCTATTACAAGAACTTGTTGTTGGCTGACTTATTGGGACATCTGGAAATCGTAGACAGTGCGTGCGTTGATCGCTTCTTCCTGCGATCATGGGGAACATCAGAAGCAAGCCACAGTCGGTTGAGCAGTTGGGACGCCATGGGAGTAGGAGGAAAGCAAGTTCTCCACCGCAGGCCTTCGATTTAGGTCCTGCTTTGGTTACAGGCTCGTCCGTTCAAGCAGCCGGTTTCGACATCTCTCGCGGTTCCTTCATTTCCTTGAATTTTCTCATACATTTTTGGTTTTTGGCTGGAATAGTAGGATTGTTCATCATTTTTACTCATCATCAGGTAGCCTGCAATCGTCAGAGGAAATTGAGATATGGTCCAAGGACATTGAGTCCAGTCCGCCTGAATATAGCAGAACGATCCCTATGCGTGGGGGTCTAGGATTGATGGAGCCTCCGGAGGTCACACAATGGCAGTCTTACACAGAGATTTGCTTGATGGAAAATCAGTTGACTGATTTACCCGAGGATCCTCGGTGTCCTGTACTCTTGGTATTGTTTCTAAATAGAAATTACAAGCTCAGAACAATTAGTCCGTCTTTCTTTGATTACATGCCTGCTCTCGAAATCTTGAATTTATCTCGAACTCGCATCAAGTCCTTGCCAGAGTCATTATTCAGGTTAAGCAGCCTAAAAAGACTATTCTTAAATCACTGTGAGCTATTGTTGGTGTTACCTCCAAAAATTGGAGAACTTCAGCAGCTTGAGGTGCTTGACCTTGAAGGGACTGAGATCATGGATCTGCCCAAGGAGATTGCGAAGCTAACAAAGCTCACTTGCCTAGAATTATCTTTTTGTCCACGCATATATCTAGGCACAAAATCTGCAAAAGCAAATGCATTGATTCCTAAAGGCACTCTTTCCGCACTATCCCAATTAGAAGAGCTAAGTATTGATGTAAATCCAGGGGATGAGAGGTGGGAGAGTGTTGTGGAAGATATTGTTGATGATGTTTGTGGCTTGATGAGTCTGGATACACTTAAACTGTACTTTCCTCAAGTGGACCATCTGAGGAAATTCAAATGGTTTGGTGCATTAGAGGTGTCCAGATCATTGTCACATTTCAAATTTATTGTCGGCAATCATGATGAACGCATAATGAATCGACTCCTAGTGGATCTTGAGTTTGAGTTAGAACACTGGGATAGATCCCTGAAATATGTAAATGGTGCGGGGGTGCCTACAGATATCCAAAAGACGCTTTCGCATGCTACTGCATTTTTCTTAGACCGCCATACGGATGTCACTAAGCTATCTGAGTTTGGGATTGAGAACATGGAGCAACTGAAATGCTGCATAATTGGGGAGTGTAATGAGATTCGGGTTATTATTGATGGAACTGACATGTACAATGAAGCTGATAGAAGTGAAATTGTATCAGAAACATGGGAGGATGACATGAGGTTTCTCGAGTCACTTGAATATCTCTATGTATATCATATGAAGAGTTTGAGGTGCATTTATGAGGGGCCGCCGTGTCGAGGATCCTTGTCTCATCTTAAATGCTTGGCCTTAGTCACATGCCCTCAGTTGACTACTATATTTACACCTGACCTACTGAAAAACCTTGACAGCTTAGAAGAGCTCAAAGTCGAAGACTGCCCACATGTCTCAAGTTTAGTGACGCATGAAGATAATTCTATTGACGACAGTACTCACTTTCTCCCCAACATGAAAAGGATATCCCTGTTCTCATTGCCAGAGCTCGTTAGCATTTCCAGTGGCTTACGCATTGCGCCAAACTTGGAACGAATGAGCATTATCGATTGTCCAAATCTCAAGAGTCCATCACCTGATGAAATCTGTTGCAATCATCTGACAGGGACTAAAGGTAAGAGTAATTATCAGCGGAGAGCATTGTTCTGTTGAGAGGATGCCTGTCGTTTTCTTTCCCTTTCATTTTATATATTTAGTTGAACAAGTCAAAAGCTGCAGGGCCCAGCCTTAATGAAGAGAAAATTGGAAAGTTAACACATATCTGAATGAAATCTGATTTCTTTCAAATCGTATATCTGGTATCACCCTTGAAATGTTTATGAATGAGGCAGCGGCAGCTAACTATACAAAATTCTCGTCATTCTGATGTTAGCTTCAGAACTATGACTGCTTCTGATGCATATATTTTCAGTGTACAAAACCAAATATCGGCACAGCATTAGTGTGCAGTGATTTGGATTGCTAGTCTATTTTTGCCGCTGTAAATGTGCTTCAAGCTTGTAGATTGAGGTACCACTAGCTAGCTTAGTTATTATTTTTTGGTAGGAGAGTTCTTCATTACAGTACTGGGGGAGTTATTATCAATGTCAATTGTGAATAGATAATCGAAATTCCTGTTTTACATTCTGTGGACATACCGTACTTTTTATCTGGGGATATGAAGATCTTATTTCATGATATTCTGCTTGTGTTTGTTGGAGATGCTACAAGGGAAAAAGGAAAGGAACGTACTTTTTGTTTATTATTGGTCTGGTGTAAGAATTAACTTGAAATTAATGTTTGGTTTATGTTACAAAATCCAACCAAAAGGCTCAAGCTATAAGGCAAGAGAGATTACATGTATATAAAATTTTCAAATTGTGTTACCGTTTGCATTGCAATAATCATGGATGTGGCATATCAACCTCATTGGAGGTGTCATCACCACAATAGGTCCAACAGTATCCGATATTGATATGAATTTCATTCTTGCTGACTGCTATCTGCCGCTATTTAAAAAAAAGGTTATCATAAACTCTCTAAACAAGTGATGTTCAACATTTTAATACTCACTCTCATGTGCAACCCTGGATAAATTATATGATGAATGCACTTAATGAGTGAGATAGAGAAAATAACTCACGTGAAATGAAATGTAAAGAGGGGCATGGAAAATTGAGAGTTGGCTCTACTACCAAATTAAAAGTTGAAAATCTGAAAGTTCAAGCATTAAGTGGATGCAGACCATAGGACCATTATAAACCCCAAAAGAAGCAAAGTGGCATATTTTACTATTATATGTAGCTGTTATTGTGGATTTACAGTCTAATTCTGATTTTGCGTTTTGATGGGTTATGCATTTGCCCCAGTAAAGCTTGTCAAGTTGGAGTTAATTGCCAGTATCCTTAGGAGTGCTCTCTGTTCCCAGAGATTTTTTAAAGTGCCCTTAGGAGTGCTCTCTGTTCCCGGAGATTTTTTATTGGCAGAGTTGGTTTGGTCATCTAGTAACGGGTTATGATAGCGATGTATCTCATAGGAAGACATAAGTTTGTGACAGATCTAGAGTAGGTTGAGGGTGTGATTTCACAAGAAGTGAGCAAAGTACCTCAGAGATTGACTGCATAGAATTATTTTAGTCTATATCAAGAGATCAGGTGGATTTATTGCTGCTTATCTTTTTCCATCGCTTTGATTGCAAGTAGAAGAAAGTCGAGTTTTCTCTTGTAAACCACTTCAATTGGAAAAGTAACAGTTGCCAGGCCGACTGGCTGATTAGTTGATTCATCTTTTAATTCCTGTTTAGATGAAGTGGCTTGGTGCTTGTTGTTCCCCTATGTGACCAAATCGATGGTCATTTGTTTCGTCTGATATGCTAATTTCGTATTTGAGCAGCGCAAAGCATTCCAAATGATGCAAGCAGAGAGCAGCCTGCTCCTACTGTGGTTTCGTCTACAACCACTGTTAATGCAGACCGTTCAACTTCCAAACTCAAAAGGGAACCTAAAGTTGCTTCTCGGCTGCGGAAATTCAAATTTAATGATCTTAAGTTAGCTGCTAGAAACTTTAGTGCTGCAAGTCTTCTTGGTAAAGGTGGTTTTGGCTCTGTACGTGGATTTACGAATGAGAAATTAGTAGTCGCTCCTCAGCTGCGGAAATTCTCATTAAAGGATCTTAAGTTAGCTACAAGAAACTTTAGTCCCGAGGGTCTGCTCGGTCAAGGCGGTTTTGGCCGAGTCTTTAAGGGTTGGATTGAAGAAAATGGGACTGCTCCTGCGAGGCCTGGCACTGGGCTGACTGTTGCAGTTAAGATTTTCGAGCTAAGTGGGCCGCTGGCTCACGAACAATGGCTGGTAATATTTCATGTGATGATCTTTTCTTTCTGGATTAATGCATGTTTGACAGTTAGTATGACTTTTGAACTCTTGCACTTTCCACGTGCCAGGCTGAAGTGAGTATTCTTGGTCATCTGGTGCATCCAAATTTGGTAAAGTTAATTGGATACTGCGTGGACGGCAACCAAAGGCTGCTTATATATGAGTATATGCAACGAGGGAGCTTGAAAGATCACCTCTTTGAAAGTATGCGCGCTTGTCCTTTAACATGTGCTTGGTGCCCTTAATGACATGTCCTACATTATGTTCGTACTATATAAGTACTCACGGTTAAACGACCCACCTGTAGGTGGATATGGAAGTCATGTTTCCCAAGAAAACTATTTGATTGCTACTAGAATCTGGATAATAATTTTAAGGAGGAAAAAATGTCACTTGTCCTTTAAGGACGTCTTTCCAGAAGATTGTAGGGTTCGGAACCATAATTTCCTAAATAATTTACAATGCTCATACTCTGTTGAATGTTCTTCTGCCTGAAATTTTTTTTAATGTAAATTGCTTTTTTGATGTTGGTGCCACCGACCAAAAGGATGCAATACCAGAGACTTTCAATGTTATCATATACTCAGAGGACATTATAGTTCGATGCCAGGGAAAAAAAAAAGAAATAGCGGAAGATCATATGATATGGTCATGAAATGTCACTTTCTAGCAGCTTCATCCGTGTGTGATTTTTAGTAAAGTTTTATCATCTTTGTCTCTCAGTAGTACATCTTAGGGAATCCTGAGACTTAATTCTCTCTAACTTGGTCATTTAGGTGCAAGAACACCAGAGTTGCACCGTATTGAGGATGAAACTTAGTACAAAGCTTGCAAGTAGGCTAGTAATGATATTTAATGGAAGGGACATGCTTGCCAATTGAACAACTCTCGAAAGATACTAAATGTTTTTAATAAGCATTATTTTTCATTTCCACGAGAAAAGAAAGGGAATCCTGCTGTAGTTTCTACCATATTCTTGTCCTGCCTACTAATTCTCAGCAGTTATTTTCCAAAAGTTGGCATCAGTTTCAACCAAACTATCTTTGACTATGGTGGCTTCAGAAAGGGAATATTGATTTATCTGTGATGACAAACATTTTATTAGTTAATTCTTGTGTTCTTTTGTAGGTTGTGTAGGGAAATTGCCTCTTACTTGGTCTACCAGGATGAAAATAGCGCTGGATGCTGCAAAGAGTCTTGCTTTTCTTCATGGGGAGGCAGAACCGCCAGTGATATTTCGTAATTTTAATCCTTCCAAGATCCTATTAGATGCCGTATGTAGCAAAAGCTGTGGTGACAGTCCTTTTTCCTTTTTAATCATGATGTTTGATTTTTTCACTACTCGTCTCTTTTAGGACTACAATGCCAAGCTTACTGGTTTTGGACTTGCGATTGTTCTCGAGGGAGATGAGTCTCACTCCGCCACTATCGGGGGAACAGTTGGCTATGCTGCCCCGGAATGGATGATGAGGGGTATGTGTATGTTTCTACGAGCAATTTGTGGATGAGAAATGTCCAATGAGTAAGATTTTTGACATGTCAAATTATCCTATAGTATAGAAAAGGAGAACAGCCCCAATCTACACACTCATTCACGGCATCTGCACCAATCATGATAAGGAACTGAATTGAATTAGGTAGATATCAATTGTGACCAAAGACAAGAGAATTACAGGGACCGTCATATACTGATATGACCTCATTTTCTCTTTGTGCATCCTGTCCCTGCTCTGTCCTCATATATTGTCACGATTTGCAGGAATGGTATGATCAGCTGTAGCTCTTGCACATCATGCTTAAGTTACTTTTTTTTTTTTTCTGTTTTAGTCCTGCATGTGGTCTCCCAAATGATGTTATTCCCTTACTTTCAGTCCACCAGATATCTAATCATTGGATGGATTATACTGCACATTTATTGCTTGAACTTCTGGAACATTACGCGCAGCGTAGGTTGTGGAATGACTGATTGGTGCTCACTACCTGCATTCCTTTTCTTTGTTAGAAGCATCTCTTAATTGTTGTTTCCTCCGAGTATAATGTCTGGTGTCTTTCTCATATTTTTTTGCCCGGGAGGAACCTGGAAAATTTGCTGGACCGTCATGAACTAGTGTTCCTAGGTGATCTGGATTTACTTTTCTGCGGTACGCACAGGCTTTGTTAATGATAATCACTGATTACAAATACATAAAAGTTGGATCTTGAGGGTGCAAATCAGGCAAGTTCATAATCCGCGTTAATCACGCGTTGCTGGCAAGTGATTTTTTGTTTTGTTTTACTCTCTCTCTCTCTCTCGGTCAGTATTATTCTTTTCAACGCACGATTACTGAAACACGGATTTTAAAGTTCTTTTTGGATGTGTTTTTACGTACTTGTGGACACGATTCTTGGTTCGGATTGGAGTATCTAGGTTTCTTCATGTAGCTAGTTAATTTCCAATAAGTGTGTTGGTCGTCCGTCCCACACGCACTACATTATTACTGAAAAACGCAAATCTAAACTAGGTATTATTCGTTCCTTTGTTTTGCGTGGTTTAGAGCTACATGTAGTAATCATGATTTGTGTATTCTTTTCATTTTACTTACCTATTTATCATTTAAGAATAGCATAATTTTATGTTGAAATCATTAAAAGGCGGTGGTTTTATCTTATACATCTATTGATTAAGAGTCGAAACCTTTTTTTTCTTTTTTCTTTTAATTTTTTTTTGGCATACGTCCTTATAAATTTCAGTGAAGGCAATGCATTGAGAATCATTCACTATGTTATCGTTAATTTTAATGATTATGACTTGACAATTTCTAATAAATGGCATCATTTTGAATTGATAGATTAATTAGTCAGTTCATATTTATCATGCTATAAAGTACTACTTCGCAGAAGCAAATACCTTGACATGGCAGTCCATGAATGAAGTATATTATTATGACGAGATACAGTATTGTATTTTGTAATTGCCATCATCGATAATATCACAATTTGGGCTTTAGTACACTTCTATGCCGCCAATTGCTTTGATAATTTCACTAATACTCAATAGCTATTTATCCACAGCAATGCCCGGGGTGCTTGACTAGTATAATCATAATAAAAAAAAGGAGTGATGGAAGGACTGAACAAAGTTATTGTCTCAACCTTACCTGTTTTCTATTGCTAGAGGTGGTTGAGATATTTGGCGGGTACTCCATGCATTGTATTTATATCCAATTCGGATCAACTGGTACGTATTCAAGGTATTCCTAACTACTAACCGCACATATATTATTGCAGGGCACTTCACAATAAAGAGTGATGTCTATGGTTTTGGTGTGGTCCTTTTCGAAATCCTGACCGGAAGGAAACCCTATGACTTCACTGATGATGGACTTCTCCTTGTTGACTACGTTCGGTCACATCTGGAAGAGGAAAGAAGTTTGTACGAATTGATAGATTCAAGGCTCGGAAATCAATTCTCAGGAAAAGGTGCCCAGATTACTTTGCAGTTGGCTGTTCGCTGCCTTGAAATGGACCCGGATGCTCGTCCCTGGATGAGTGAAGTCGTCGAAGTTTTGAAGACCATACAAGATCTTCCATACATGGCAAGTACATCAAATATTCAGGACAAGACAGGGAAGCGCTAGTCGTGGAATGGCATCCAAACTCAAACCATGGTGAATTCAAGGAATGCAAGTCCTTCAATTCCGGATGGGACCAACACATACCATGCCACCATGCCACCAATCTTTGGAAGCCAGTGATGATAAACTGCGGCAATGTGCCTATAAATAGCCGGCATTCAACCCCATTTGTCTCATTTTCTCCTCTTTCCTTTTTTGGTGTCGGAATTTTGGCTTCCATATAAACGTTCACTCTTGATTATTGAAATGTCGACTGAGAAAAATATAGTGTGAGTGATACTATGTTTATAAAGTCATCCATCGAGAAGTGGTCAGGTGAAGCCCAAAATTGAGAAGTACGCTTGGGCATTGATACCTTATCTCTCCTCTACAGCATTTTAATGATAATGATTACTTTTGATGGTGTCTATTTGACATACCTTTTCCTGTGAAATTTATTATGTATCAAGCTTTTTCATATTGTGGTATATCTTTGACACATGTTTTCATTCTCGATAATCATCTCATTGTATTTTTATTTCTCACATAACTGAGGTGTTCGTTCATTTGAATTTACTAATTCGTTTTCTGTGTAAAATATATGGTCATTCTCTTTCAGATATCAGCCATGATAATTGTTGGAAATTCTTTTGGGCCAGCATATATTGTTGAAACCGGTATTGAATTTTCTTTATTAGAGACCGTACATTCAATGCAGGCGAATTTTTATTTTTATTTTTCAATTTGGGTCTATGCGGCCCAACCTGAAAAAGTTTTGTCATGGGCCGGGGGCCCGGCCCAAGTGGGTGACGGGCCCGTTAACCGCGGGTTGGAATGCTGGTGCCGTGGCGCCTCCAAGCTTTTTTCTTTGAGTTTTTTTTTTTTGCATATTATTCTATTTTTTCTGAGATATTCTTTTTTTGGGGTTTATTTTTACCATAAAAAAATATAAAGTGTATTCTTTTTCTAAAATTTCTGTTTCTTTTTTTTTTTTCTTTTTCTCCTCCTCCTTTTGTTTTACTTTAAATCTAATCAAAGATATTCTTGCTTTTTTCATGTAATAATACCTTTTCCTTTTGTATTTTGCAATCAGTCTATTCATATAGTTGGACTTGATCGAATCCAATTATATATTAATCCACTTTAATTTTTCCAAACCTAATTATTGCCTTGAAATCAAATTTAGGGCACAAAATCGACAATGCTTTTATACTACAATCAAAATGCATAATACAAGAGGATGTGCATTATTTTACTAACTTTGATATCAATAAGATCGCAACAAAGACATTTTTTCGACCGATAAAAAATAACGATACTCACGTAATTTTGAAGATTATAAGTGTGCTAGAAAAAAACAAAACTTTTTTTTCCCGTGACGTTGCCAAGGTTTCTTTTCTCTGCACTCCCTCAATTGCTCCCTTTTCCATGTTTCCGTTCAATCCGATGTACCCTATTCGTTCCTCCATTTCTAGGATTCCGAGTTTCACTTTTGCGTGTGCGCTTGTCATGTGCGATGCCTGAAAGCGTTTCGATCTATTCATTTCTTCCGCTGGCAATTTCTTGTTGTTGCGCCGCCACCGCCGTGGATATCAATTTTCAGGGGGCGGTGTGGCATATGCGGGGAAATGAACTTGGCTCAAACGCAATGCTCTCGAAAGAGGCATTTTCACCTCCTGTCAGTCAAAAATGTTTTGAGTGATTGCATAGCTCGCCCGCGCTGACAGCGGGCACGTGATAAAATTTGTACATTGGACTGGGCCTGTGTTTTATGTGAGGATATTAGCTTTTGCTTTGGGTGTTTGATGAATTAGTAATATTTTTTTTGTGAGTTACTGATTCCATTTATCATCGTTGTTTGGGTGTTTGTTGATTATGATGGTAGTTTGTCTTTTAATTGTGCTTATGTAATTGTTTACCTTGATCGATCATTCTGGGATGCCCATGGAGACTCTGGGGGCCTACTAGCTTGTCGACGACGAGACCGCAAGCGGTTTATTTTTTTTCTTGAACATACATTTGCTCTCTAAATTTACACACAAAGTGTTCGCTATTATGCTTAATTGAAATACAATATATTTTTCTTGGGTGGAATTCAAAGACGACAAACTACCTAAAGGTGGCGGAATGATCCATTCAAGCGATTATTTCAAAAACCGAGCGATACCAAATTTTGCAATTTTCCCATAACTTAGGAAGCTGAACGATATGGAATTCCTAAAAAACCATAAATGTTTTAAGTTCCTCAAGTTCACTAACCAATTCAGCGACCCATCCAATTGATTACTCGAAATATATGCATATGGCGTATCTAATAATTCCAGGAAAATGGCACCATCGCTGTGCATCTCAATTGAAAAATGGAATGGAAAGCTATTTCTTCAATTAGAGTTTTGTGAACTGAAGGTCTGCAAAAGCTCTAAGTTAACTCAACATTTATCGCTCTTTGCATAATCTCTCATCTCATCATCGTTATAGTATAAAACGACTTGGGTCTACATTCATCTGGTTGCATTTCTTTCGGATGAATGCGAATTCTAACAGGATTTTATGGATGCTGTAGGATCATTCCCTGTAAATGAATAGGAGGAAAAGGCTGAATTTTTGACCTTACAGCAATTTCATTCAGCTCATAATGTTCATATTACTGGCCTTTCACATTGGGTACGTTTGCGGGATGTACATATGGAGGAACTATTGCAAAGTCATTACACTTCGGCCAAGCGCAAACAAGATTTTAGACCCCTAAAGATGTTATAAATAAAGAGATTGCAAAATGATGAAGATCGTCAGAGGAAAAAGATGAATTGTGTTACAAAATCACGCAACATCGTCTAACTTACGGGATATAATATGAAATTCTTTAAAAAAGATAAAAAGAAATGACATTATCTCATCATAATTTGATAAGTTTATGGACAAAATTGAAGTGTAAGATTTCAATGTAGAATGTGATTGTAATTACAAAGATAAGAGAAAGAGAATCAAGAAAAAAAGAATGTTTAAAGAGGAAATAATAATGAAATTATAAATATATGGCATGTACTTGAATACATTACAGAGGAATAGTAGATCGTGTTGGGTAAAATATACTGACGATTTACTGTAGCTTCAATAAAATAAGACACTAACCCATAAGGTGCAAAAAGAACAGTTGAAGATAATTGACACCTTTAAACTAAAAAAATTAAAGATAATCATATCGCATAATAGAAATGAAAAAAAAAGAAGAGAAAAGGTGTAGGGAGTGACATGGAAGAGATCTTTAGTAAATTAGAAAAGAAAAAAGAGAAAAGAGGAGGAAAGGACATATGTCCTCTCAAAACCCTCGTTTAATATAAAGGATACAGTGTAAGACATAAGATGCTGGGCAAACTACTATGAACTCAATTCACATAATATGCACGCCCTACACAATTCTTCTTTGATATTAGTAAAACCTATTAAATGTTCAAACGCCACTTTTACATTATGTATTATTGATTATAAGCACCGTAAACAAACTTGGGATACATAACTCTCATGATATTGAGAAGAAACTACATTTAATTCACTATTTCCTGATAAGAAGCAACCACAGTTTGCAGTGCTAAAGAAGCTCAATATTGGAACATGGGATCTTAGGAAAAAAACCACCCGGAATCGTTCTTTTTATCATTTTCATCACCTAATCAGTGAATAATAGCCATTTAATAGATTGTGCATGCAGAGAAACAAAACGAAAGTCCATGTTAATACATAATTACAATCACAACAAATAAGATGAACAAAAAGCAAAGAGCTACAGAGAAAGGCTAGGTGAAGCTACAAAAAGACCGCAATCTTTCCTCGATAGCCTGGTCTTGCCACCCCAATGTAGACCACCATGATTGCTCAGCATCAATGGATCTTAAATTGATAGCATTTATCCCGGTAAAGGAAGTTTCAACAAGGATGGACATGAAGCTATATCCAGTCTCTCTAGAGAAGGCCAAATTAATAAATCATTTGGAGCAATGCTTCTTAATTTCGGAAGATCGTGAACTACTAGCTTTTTAAGACTTGGAAGTGTTCTCGGGTCCAAGCAAGGATTCTCAGTTTCAATGATGATCTCCTCAATTTCGTGGCACTCTTCAACACTCAAATGCTTTAGCTCAGATAGTTGCTCGATCAATCCATTTGAGAATATCTTCTTGAGCTTGGGGCAATTGTACAAGGTCAAACTAGTCATTTGGCCTAAGCTTCCCACGGGCACTGGACCCTTCCAAATACAATGCAAACTTGGGGCCTTGTTTATGACCATTCTCTCTAGCCATTCAAATGCACAAGGTGGTGCTACATTACCGTCGATGATGCATATGATGTCCTTGCAGCCCTCCACTGAACAAGCTCTGAGTTTACTCAAGTTCTCAGTCCCAAAATCTGATAAGCTCAGTATATTCTTATGATCAATCAGTTCAAATACTTCGGTCTCAGTGAGTACTTCTGAGATCACAGGACGTGTGCCTTCATCGTTTGCATACTTCAAGCACTTGCACAATTGATATTCAAAATAATCAAGAATATGATGCTTGACCGAATTGCAAATACCGACCGAAAACTGAAATGTGAAGCGCCGGTCCTTCCATAGAGGGCTTGATCTGACGAAGATTTCAAGGCACTCTACTTTAGGAAAGGAAAATGTCAGTGAAGTCAACCGTGTCAATGTAGAAACCTCCTCCGTGATAGTCTTCATGACCTGATCAGACCACAAAGTGTTTGGGTCTACATCAATCACGAGTTCTTCTAACGATGAAATGCTCGAAATCACCTTGGACATTGGGTTTCCGACGCCAAAATTTGACAGTGACATGCGCAAACATCTCATCTGCGTTAAACTTCCCACTTGAATAGGTAAAGAGATGATTCCGGTGCGTCGAATGTCAAGCACCTCTAGATGCACCAGTGCCTCTAAGCTTGAAGGTAGTTCTATTAAGCCCTTGCATGAATTCAAGTAGAGTGCCCTGAGATGAGTCAAGCAAGGCAAAGAAGGTGGAAGGGATGTTATTGCCGTAGCGTGTAAGTCCAAGACTCGGAGTCCTTGCATAGACAAGAAGAAGCTCTCTGGGATCATCATTAAATTCTTGTTTCTTTGCAGGAGTAAAGTCGAAAGATTTGTGCAATTTGAAGTTGCCGGTAAACTGCACAAGTCATTATCCATCAAAGAAATTCGACTTGCAGATGTCCATTCTTCTTCCTTTGGGGGCTTTTTTAGCCCCTCGCATGGTCTTGCCAGGATCTTATGGTCCGAGACTCCTGATGAAATTTTAAGGGCCATATTGCGAAGAACTTTATTCATTCGGACATGTGTCTTGATCACACTTCTTTCTAACAAAGACACATTGATCAGATCATGTAATATGTTGTGCCCTCTATCGCGTGCATCTTGAAACTCATCAATGCTATCGAGAAAACCCTCTGCTTTCCAACATTCCATCAAATAGTCCACAAATATGTCACGGTCTTCAGGAAACAAAGCTCCATAAAGAAAGCAAACCTTTTTATCCTCCCCATCTAAATCCTCATAACAGAACTTTAGGAATTCGAGCACTTCATCCATGCCTTGAATTTTGATACTAGGCCATCTCTGCAAGCTCTTCAATCCATCTCGCCAGAGGTGAATGTTGTCCTTCTTTCTAAAAACCCTCGCCACTTTATCAATTAGCAATGGCAGACCAGCACATTCTCTAACCACAAGTTGTGCTATTGGTATAATACTTGGATTTTTCACATTTCGACCTACTTTTTCTTCGAACATTTTATATGCATCGGCATCGGATAAACGCTTCATATTGACAAGCTCGTCAGCATCCATGTCATAGCACAAATCACGGAATCTACTAGCAAATACCACCTTGCTGTCATTATCATTGTTGGGAATACCTATATCATGGAGATCAAAAGGATCCCAAACTTCATCAAGGAGAAGTAAATACCTCATACCTCCCAACTCATTTGATATAAGTTGAGCTGTCTCAACTGCGTTCGCTCCGCCCTCCAATCTTAGCTTGAGACGCTGCGTGATTGCATCTTGCACCTTTTCAATGCTCCAAGCCTTCGACACTGATACCCAAATAACAATATCAAACATCTTCTTAACCTCTTTATTATTATTCAGATTCTGCATCACCGTAGTTTTCCCAGTTCCCACCATTCCCCAGAGTCCGATCCTTTTGATATTTCTTTCCCTCAGATTACCCAAAATCTCTTCGACAGCCCAGTTTAGCGAAGGCTTATCCTCAATCCCGCAAGTATCAATGACTCTCACGTGCTCCGGGGATCTTTCAGCTACCACTCCATTATCAAGCTTTCCTTCTTCTAACAGGACTCGTAATTCCTCACGCTTTGTGGCCATATGCTTGCTAAGATTTGCACGTGACCACAACCGAGCGTATCTCCAAGCATGCACGATCTCTTTCTTGTACTTGCTTTCCAATTTGAGTACTTCTTGTTCGGCCACCTTGACCCTGTAAATCCAGGCTTCACATTCCTTGGTAACCCTCTTCATGTTGGTTTTGTTTATTTCTGCCTCTACATCATCCCTTCTTGCATAGAGCATTTTTGCTTGGTCGGTCATCTTCTCAAAATTGACCTTGCAATCATCAGCAAACTCAACTTTTTTACTGATGTAGCCAAAAATGCCACGTCCATCCTTGTACGCTTCAACTGCTATTGCAGAAGCTGCTGCTTCAACCATGACTATCACAAGAACAAAATCGATTTGAAAAAGCACTACAAGAAAATGCAGATTACTTGAGTAGAAAAGAGCAAGTTATCCAGTTTAGTCATGAGATGTATACTTAGACAAAAGGAAAAACAGAAATATGACTTTACATTTGTCAAGCGGACAAACAGGGAAACATCCTCAAATAAAGAGGAATGAGATTAACTTTTGCAATGATTCGGAGACTTCAACAGGGATGTCTCAACAACAAATAAGGTAGAACTTCTGCATTTGGCTCAATTACAGTCTTAGTGAATATGACCCATATGTCCAAACCTATGTTTTTGGGAAAGATCGTCACCTAAACTAGAACATGCTCATATGCTACTGTAATAAAAGAATAAGCCAAGTCAAAGATATAAGAGAAGTCTCAGCAGCCACAACCTGCAGTTCTTGGTTCGCTCAAATACAGACTCCTTTCCACAAAAATGGGCACTTAAGAAGGTAGACCAAATGAAAAGAGAGCTTTATCTTATAACCGGGTGCTTAAAGGAAGTTGCTGTCTTAGCCACACAGAGCAAGAATGTCAAGTTCTACACGGACATCCACTGAGTTCAATTCGAAAGATCCACTGATTCAGAAGAAGACAATTTTAGACCATTAGGAATTAGGAGATGGCAAAAGATGGCAGCAGTGCAAGCTGCAAAAGTTGCATTTTTTGTGATCGCACCATCGTTTCATCACAGAGCAGAGGATCAATCTTGCAACACAGACTGGATTTTTTCAAGGAGAGTCTTAGGCAACGGAAAGGAAAGAAAGAACATGAAGAAGAAAAGATAAAAATACAGTCGCAGAAGCAACATATCTTAAGATTCAGAGAGAGTGACGAAGCATCTCGCGTACCTGATTCTGCAGAGATTGAGATTGGCAAGATGGGAATCACATTTTAGAAAAGTCATCCCCAGTAGAAAGCTGCCCGACGGAGAGAGTGAGGCGGTGGAATCAGTGGTGATCCATTGACGTTGACTTGTCGAAAAGACCAAATTGCACCTACACAATTGCCTAAATTCCCTCGTGCACCTTAGTGCATGATTGTAAAGTATTCGGAATATTCCTCCACGTGTCTAACTTTAATTAAACTTCCTTTTTTAATTTTATAAAGTTCAAATAATATTTCGAATTATTAGAGAGAGAGAGGCCACTTTCATGCCTACAACGAACGGGACGAACTAACTTTATATTTTTTCCTTTTTGACTAGTTTATTTCATAAAAAAAATGAATGATTTGAATAAATTTTCTTAAAAATAATCATTGGAGATAATTAATTAATGAGAAATATTTAATAATCGACAAAATTTGATCTTATTACTTTTGTAGATGATGAAAATATTTTTTGTTTGTTCATTTTGATAAGAAATATAACATAATCATTTTCAAATCATTCAATTTATGTATCCTAAATTTCTAATTAGAGGGAAAGGCTAACTTTGTTGGGTTGTTGACCGTTAAAGGGGTAGGGCGTGCAATATCTCTCTCCCACCATAAGATTCTTGGATTCAACTTATACATGTATACTTGAGATGGCCCCATTTGGGACCTAGCTGATTTAACAATGCATGTTGATTAGCGAGGTGGTCATTACTCTCTCTTTGTCAATTGCTCTTCGCTAATTCATTATTGCGACTCACTATTCATTGTAGGCATCATTTTCTTAAGAGTGGATAGCTGAGCTTATTTAACAATGCAGTTTTGTCCTCTCTTTGAGCTAAATTTCAAATTTGAATTTGGGAATCGAAATAGCTGGCGGGTTTCATTGTATTAATTTATTTGAGACCTTTAGACTTTGAAGGAACAAACCTTTAAAAAAAATAAAAATTGGAGTGACCTGATTAGGTAAACAATTGCCAAAAGTTCCCACAAAGCTGCCCAGCCTTTTGGGGTCTCCATAATCTGATTACCCTACTCATCCAACGAAATCCAAACAGAAGCAATGGAAAGACTAGAGAAAAGCAACCCAGACACATTTTCTCAGTTTTCTTCCAAAGGTAACCAGCGGTGGCCGTGCAAAATTTGAGGACTTCTCTATATTTCCATTGATAGGTTCTAATTGATTGTAAATGATATTTTGTTACTTTTAAAAGTAATTCTATAAAGTTTATAATTAGGCCCATGTACTCTTCATTTAATAATGTACATGATATTACATTTTTCTATCATGACAATTCTCAATTATAAAGAACAAAAGGACCAGTACAAACAAGAAAGGTAATGACCCGCACATTCCCATCAGATCACAAAATGTGCCCCCTATCAGCTTACCCCTGATGTATAAAATGTCGATATAGAGCAATATAATGCTTCTACAGGGAAAGACTACAGGCAAATCTGTTGCGATTCCTAGTATTTGCTAAGTAATCTTATTTAGGAAGTGCACAATAGTACTATATTATTTTCATTCAATTTCAATATGTAAGAGCACACGAGAATTTTTTTAATTATTTTATCTTTTTCCTTACATCAAAAAACAACATACATTGATATAAGATAAGAGGTTATGTTTAATATGTCTATTGTTTTTATGGATGTAGTGATTAAAACTCATATAGTTTGATGGAGTACATGCATGTCACATTTATCAGTCCAATCCGTCCTTTTCTTTCTATACATTGAGGCTTTGTCTTTACAAAAAACAACTTCTTGTATATTCTGGCTTTTAGGGGTGATCGGTTCCCAATCCGGTTCCCAAAATTAGGAATTGAAAACCGGACCACTTGGTCCTAGAACTGGGAACTAGACTTTTTTTCCCTCCACTCGATGCCTTCTGTTATGAAGAAATAGAAAAAAAAATTGATCATTTATTTTTTTGAAGAAATTTTAAAAAAGTATTTATAATCGATTTAGTTTGGTTCCCCTTTAGAATTAAAAATTAGATTCTTTGACATTGGTTTCATTTTTTAGAAATAAGGAGTATGCGGGGTATATATCAAATTTCAAAAATTGGGGAATCGATAGTTGGGTATATATCAAATTTCAAAAATTTGGGAATCGATTTTGATGGGTAGATTTCAAGTTCGATGGAAGATGGACCGATTCACTCCTAGCTCCACCAACAAGAAGAACAACTCGGCCGATCGCACTTGACCGGTTTGTTCGCGTTCTACATTTAAAAAGCGATCGGTTTATCTCGGGAAAGGCCTCGAGGCCGGTTCTAGCTTCCCCCTCTCTCTATCTCTGAATCACGTTAGCGGATGGTTAGGAACACCAAAATACATAGAGATGGGTGCGGTGCTTCGTTTGCCACTTTCTTCTTTGGGGTGCGATCATGGGGAGCAGCAGAAGCGAGTTCCATTTGGGTCCTGCTTCGGTTTCAGGTTCGTCTGTTCAAGCATCCGATTCCGGCATCTCTTCCAGTTCGGTCATTTCTTGGAATTTTTTGATACATGTTTGGTTGGTTTTCGGCTGGAATCTTCATGTGTGATTTGACTCACGTGTTTGAATAAATTATTTTCCAGTAGGATTGTTCATCATCTTTACTCATCGTCAGGTACACCGCTACCGGTGGAGGAACTTGAGATATGTTCTCACGACATCGAAGCCGGTCCACCTGAATATGGCAGCAGAAAGGTGCTTATGCGCGGGGGTGTAGGATTGATGGAACCTCCGGAGGTCACACAATGGCAGACTTACACGGAGATCTACTTGATGGAAAACCGGTTAACTGAGTTGGCCGAGGATCCTCGGTGTCCTGTACTCTTGGTCTTGTTTCTAAATAGAAATTGCAAGCTCAGAACGATCAGTTTGTCTTTCTTCAATTACATGCCGGCTCTGGAAATCCTGAATTTATCCCGAACTCGGATCAAGTGCTTGCCAGAGTCTCTATTCAGGTTAAGCAGCCTAAAAAGATTATTCTTAAATCATTGTGAGCTATTGATGGTGTTACCTCCAGAAATTGGAGAACTTCAGCAACTTGAGGTACTTGATCTTGAAGGGACAGAGATCATGGATCTGCCAAAGGAGGTGGCAAAGCTAACAAAGCTCACTTGCTTAGAAGTATCCTTTTGCCAACGCATAAATCGGGGCACAATATCCGCGAGAGCGGATGCATTGATTCCTAAAGGCACTATTTCCGTGCTATCTCAATTAGAAGAATTAAGTATTGATGTAAATCCAGAGGATGAGAGGTGGGAGAGTGTTGTGGAAGCTATTGTTGATGACGTTTGTGGCTTGATAAGTCTGGATACACTCAAACTGTACCTTCCACGAGTGGAACATCTGAGGAAATTCAAATGGTTTGGTACATCCGAGGTGTCTAGATCATTGTCACATTTCAAATTCATTGTTGGCAGTCATGATGAACGCATGATGTGTCGTCTCCCAGTGGATCTTGAGTTCGAGTTAGAACGCTGGGATAGATCCCTGAAATATGTAAATGGTGTGGGTGTGCTCGCAGATATCCAGAAGATGCTCCGGCATACTACTGCATTTTTCTTAGACCGCCATACGAATGTCATGAAGCTATCTGATTTTGGGATTGAGAACATGGAGCAAATGAAATGCTGCATAATTGGGGAGTGTAATGAGATTCAGGTTATTATTGATGGCACCGACATGAATGATGAAGCTGATAGAAGTGAAATTGTATTGGAATCAAGGGATGATGGTAAGAGTTTTCTCGGATCACTTGAGTATCTCTACGTATATCATATGAAGAGTTTGAGGGGCATTTATGAGGGGCCGATGCACCGAGGAAGCTTGTCTCATCTTAGATCCTTGGCCTTACTCACATGTCCTCAGTTGGAAACTATATTCACACCTGGCCTCCTAAAAAACCTTGATAGCTTAGAAGAGCTCAAAGTCAAAGACTGCCCCCTTGTCTTAAGTTTAGTGATGTGTGAGGATACTTCTATTTTTGAGAGTACTCACTTCCTCCCCAACTTGAAAAGGATATCCCTGTTCTCACTGCCTGAACTCATTAGCATTTCCAATGGCTTGCGCATTGCACCAAACTTGGAACGAATGAGCATTTCTGATTGTCCGAATCTCAAGAGTCCTTCAACTGATGGAATCTGTTGCAATCATCTGACAGTGACTAAAGGTAAGGGTAATAGTCAGCAGAGAGCATTGTTTAACTTGGAACGAATGAGCATTTCTGATTGTCCGAATCTCAAGAGTCCTTCAACTGATGGAATCTGTTGCAATCATCTGACAGTGACTAAAGTAAGGGTAATAGTCAGCAGAGAGCATTGTTCTGTTGAAACGATGCATGCTATTTTTCATTCACTTTCATTTTATACGTTTGATTAAACAAGTTAAAAGCTGCAGGCCCATCTTGAATAAAGAGAAAATTGGAAAATCAACTCTTCTCTGAATGAACTCTTATCGTCTTGCAAATTGGATATCTGATCTATTACCCTTGAAATGTTTATGAATGAGGCAGTGGCAGCTAACTGTACAAAACTCTGGCCGTTCTACTGTATCTTCAGAACTAATGAGCATTTCTGACAGCTAACTTTGTGGACAATGTGAGTTCCACTTGGGAATTGTTGAACTCGTTCGATCCTCAAGAAGGTCCTGGAGGAGATGAGGATTCTCCTTTTCGCCCTTTGAATAAAGAGGATTGGTCGGATGGAGATGATGAGAAGGTTAGTAAAGAAAGGATTTCGCCAAGAAAAGATGATTTGGACTCTCATTTGTCAACTTCTGTTGAAGATAAGGAGTCTACAGATGAGGATGAGGTGGGGAATGCCCCTTCTGCCAACATTTCAGAACTAGTGCGCAATGTTTCGTCCAAGGGGAGTTTCAGACGAATGATCACCTCATGGCAAAAGGGCGAGTGGTTGGGAAGTGGGTCATTTGGTACTGTATATGAAGGCATCAGTGAGTAAGATTCCTTTGCTTTTCTCTTTGATAATCAGTAACTTACTCTCGCTATAAGCATTTTCTAGGACGAAGTACTCCATAATGATGTTCATTTGAAATTTCGGTGCCACTTGTGAGCACTAAATGGTTAGAATTATGAATACTTGGGCTAGTCATCTGTGGAATTAGAGTTCCAGCATTATCGGTATAGAAATTATTGAAGAGCATTCTTGATTATTGAACATATTGATGAAGTAAAGATATGATATTCCAAAAATCGCCTATTTTTAATTGTTCTCCATTGTTTTTCCTCAGTTTTACTAGCTTGAATAGGGGGCTATTCTTTTTTCTTTTTTGAAGAATGGATAGTGTGATAAATCAGTGTGTACAGGAAATATTCTTTGGAAACTGTTAGTTGATTCTAAATGCAAATGCTGAAAGCTAAGGAACTACTATAGTGATATTGATGAGAACATCTCTTTTTTCCTTCTCAATTCTTATTTATATCATTTGGAGTGCAAGAATTATCTTAAATATGTCTTGTCAAGGCATTGTTCTCAAAAGAATTGGCATTTATGTCTTATTTCTCTCTCTCATGCTTCTCTGTTGCCACAGTGATGGATTCTTTTTTGCTATGAAGGAGGTTTCTTTGTTAGATCAAGGAAGCCAAGGCAAGCAGAGCACATGGCAGCTTGAGCAGGTAAGTGCTTGTTTCTTTTTGTATCTTGTGAACTGGCCCTTAGGCACGACTACTTGACTTACCTCATTCTTATAATTGCCAAGCTGGCGTATATGCAAAACTATTTATAAGTCTGCCGTATATACAATCATAAATCTGGTGTGAGTTCAATAGATATTCTTTTCTCTTCCTTTCTAGTTATACTTTGCTTTCTTTTCAGGAAATTTCTCTTTTAAGTCAGTTTGAACACGAGAACATAGTGCGATATTTTGGCACAGACAAGGTGTGGTTCCTTCTTGCTAAGTTGTTTTCTGCTGTATCTTTCACTTTGGCATTAATTATGTTACTGCTGAGCAAAATATTTAGGGGAACATGGCTGTGATTGCAGTCACAATATAGTGGCTGCATCTTCATCACTGCATATATTTGCTGCAATATCCTGGGAATAAGATCACAACAGTTGCGGCTTATTAGCTGTAGCAGCCACTTGTGACATAGACAGACATTTTAGGTCCCACTCCCATCACAAAAAAAGCTCGTGATGAATTGACTATTCCCTGCAATGCTGATTTTATGAGTAAAGAAAATCTGTAGAGCAGATGTCGGAGAGCCTGTCATGTAATCAATTAACCCTTTGTTTTCTAGAGGTCATGATTTACAAATTAGCTATCTTGCAAGCTGAAGATTCAGGTCAAACTCTCAGGTTTAATAAAAAGGAATCTGACACTTGGAAAAATGGCAGCCCTGACTAATAAAACATTGGAGGGGTGGGGATAAGAAAGAGAAGGCTTTAATCTTCAGGTATCCTTTGATTGACAATCCGATGGTGCAGATGACTAATTTCCAACCTTTTCGCCCTCGTTTATGATTGGTCGTGGCTGTGGTAATGACAATGGAGTTCCTCCACAAGTTAGATATTTTCCATCTGTTCTAGTCCAGCGTGTCATTTAGTTCCACTCATTCTTATGCAACATCATATGGTTCTTAACCTCTAAATAGAAAGAACTAAATATAGAATTGATCATTGTTCAGGTGAGGGAAGTAGTTCCTATCTTGGTGGCTTCAATGTTTGAGTACCTTTCAGTTATTTATTATTATTATTATTATTATTATTATTATTTTTTTTTTTTGGTGGACATGGTTTGGCAAGAAGCATTGGATTCTAAGAAAGTGCCAAGACATAACTTTTTTGGAGATGAAACATGCAAAGATTGTTGCTGTTAAACACAATTTGGTTTGGTACGCCTACAATCCATCACATTGTTTTGTGGGAATGAGGGGTTAATGCTATATGACCTCTTATTCTTCCACCAGGTGCATTGTGCAACTGTTTTTGTTGGCACTGCTGCAACTTTAAACCATGATGACCGCTTATAACTTGGATATTTGTGTTGTGCAAGGAAACGAGCAAAAGAAGAGCTTGGTCCCATTTGTTCTTGCCTTATATTCCCTTTTTAATTCCACAAAATTGCTTTTATATTGTCATATGATGTGGACTTCTACTAAATTAACCCCCATCAAACAGATTGTCACTAAACATCGATCGGTTGTTGAGGAGGTCCTCAATACCAAAGTGCACTTGAGGAAGCATAACGAACCTCAGGGCCTTGTCTAGGGGCGTCTTGCCTTGGCACATCCAATTGCTGTGGGAAGGGTGTTGTCATGTATCCGATGATTAGTTTGGTGTTATAAGAGGCCTAGACATCCAGCACAATTAAAATGAAGAAAATGTAGAAATCACTGATGTAGTATGTTTTATTTTATTTGCTATTGTTATGTTGTCTCTAATGTACCTTGTTAAAATATCTCATATTGTTTGTTTGTAGGGTTTCGATGGGCCTTATATACATCTAGCCTCCTTCCACTTCATAGCTTAATCTTTTGGGTTTTAACATGGTTCCAGTGCCATGTATCCCTTAATTTCTTTCTGCGCATGGCTCTCTTTTCATCCTTTGTTCTTAGTTCGTTTGCATGTGATAGGGTGTTAAAGCATTCCATATGTGTTTTCAATGTGCTGTTCTTAGTTCGTTTACACGTGGTAAGGCGCTAAAGTATTCCATATGTGTTTTCAATGTGCCTTATATACAATTCATCCTAGACCTAATAGTTTGAAATTTTTGGGTCGGATATTGTAACATATGATTTTCTTTTCTCTTCCCAGGATGATAAGAAGCTTATTCCTTGAGCTCATGACCAAAGGTTCACTTGCAACCCTTTATCACAAATATAACTTGAGAGATTCCCAAGTCTCTGCATGCACTAGGCAAATTCTAAATGGTTTAAAGTATCTTCATGACCAGAATGTGGTCCACAGGTATTATGAGAAACATGCTTGACTTTGCATTTAGTTTTGACTAATTGGAATAGTGATTCACACTTGTCATTTCTGATGGATGGTTGATTTTGGTAAGGAAAGAGATGTTAATCAAACAAGGAACGCTGGGAAACTTATATATTTAGTTTCATAGCAACCTCCCTGGGTGCCTTTTGATAATACTTTTTTTACTATCCAAATACTTTTCTGGATTTAAGGGAGTTTCAAATCTTTGAACCAAAATGTAGTGTTATGAAAAGTAGATTTGTTGTGATAATCAGCATGCAACGAAGTAACACTATGAGCTTGTACAGCATTATCTAGCATAGACAGGATTATTTACTATGCAAATGCTTGAAGGTGGAAATGTAAATTTGCAGTATTGTTAACTGTGAGGATGATTATGAAAATTTTAATCTTTGATAATTCTTACAGACAGCTATGTTGGTTTCTTATGCTTCCAGTTCCTTCATCCTGTAGGGATATCAAATGTGCTAACATACTGGTTGATGCAAGTGGATCTGTGAAACTTGCAGACTTTGGATTGGCAAAGGTATGTCTCATCAGTGAAAGTGAACTCTCTCTCTCTCTCTCTCTCTCTCTCTCTCTGTGCGCGCACGAGAGCAGCAAAGATGCATTTACAAATACATACACGTGCACACCTGATAAACACAAACACACGTATAGACATGCACAAAGTGACAGGTGTTGTCCTTTATTTTTCCGAAATGACATATTGACTTTCCATGTTTATTCATACAGGCCACCAAAATGAATGATGCTAAATCCCTTAAAGGAACTGCTTTATGGATGGCACCTGAGGTTTGCACCCTCCGCTGCCATTATTTTAACATACTAACATTAGCTGTAATAAGCGCATATCTTTACCATTTTTTTCATCGTTGTTGTTCGTAACTGCAGGTTGTCAATCTAAAGAACAGAGGCTATGGGTTGGCAGCTGATATTTGGAGCCTAGGGTGCACTGTTTTAGAGATGTTAACCCGCCGGCCTCCATATTCTCACTTAGAAGGAGTATGTCACTTACTAACCCTTTTTTTATGTTTTATATCCTCGAGATCCATGTTTTGCCAAGCTAACTAACTAGTTGCAACTTTTTTGTCATTGCTACTTTTTCTATGAGCTACTTGGTTGAACGGATGATGTGACAAGTCCACTGGGCCGTCATTTTAAGAAAATGAAATGAGTCAGAGCATTACTTAGAAAAGAGGAATACAATAATATTTATCAAGAGCGGTCGTGTTAGAGGATATGCAAAGTTTTTATGGCCAATAGTTGTTTGGGATTCTGGAGCAGATGGTTATCTAACATTGTATGAAAACTCAGTTGAACATTTGAATCTTGACTCTCTTTGAAGTACTTTGGCATTGTTGTCTATACTTTTAATTATAAGCATAAGTTTACAGTGTCCGGTGGCATACATTTAGATAATCGCATATTGTGTATATGTAAATAGTATCCCACCAAATGAAGTGGGGAACGCATATGACCATTTAGTCTCAACAATCTCTCCATCTTCTCTTTCACTGTCACACGGTACTTGAGCAACCAAGAGAGCCATCTCTGCTCCAGTCCTGAGAGCAGATATTGATTGCTTCATGTTCCCTGCTGCGTCCTTTCATTGTGAGGTTGTTCTCTGATTTGTCACTCGCCTTCATCAACCTTTGGTGTTTCCCTCATTGCCTTCAAGTGTTTGAATCAATCGATGACCTAAATGGCTGTCTTCTCTACTAGGATTAGTTACTTTCGATATGGAAGTGGGTAACTTTTCAATTTGGTCGGTAATTTTCATGTCTTATGTTGAGTTGGCAAATTCTCTGTACACATAGTAAGTTTTCCACAAGGGATGGTAATTACTGGCTCTAGCCAGTAAATCACCTTATGATGTTATCCATTTTTGGGCATGACAGCTTAGAGATCCCTTCCTTTTGGTAAAATGGCTGCTGCTGAAGTTTGGAGTGCTCTCATCTTCTGAGTAACTTTGAAGTCTAGACTGCTTTTGTTACAGGGGAAAAAAGAAATAATACCATCCCTCTCAAAGCCATCATAAAACATAAGTCGATGCCCCCTTTCTTTTCACTTTTTTTGTTCACATTAGGACTCTTAAAGATTTAGAGTAAAAAGGAATAAATACTTAATGTTTAATTAGGAGTAGTTGGAAACCATTTACATTGTTGGTCCCTGTGAACTTTTAACATGGTAGATGATTGCCTGAAGCATGATGCCCTCAGAATTGTCTGTAGATCTTATTGGTTTATCAAGATGTCATATGTTAGTTCCCTCAGGATTTATGATTAATACAAGCCTCTACTACGTTCTTTTTTATTGTGGCAGATGCAAGCATTGTTACGAATAGGCAGGGGTGAACCACCTCCAGTTCCTGATTCTTTATCAAGAGATGCTCGAGACTTAACCCTTAGATGCTTGCAAGTAAACCCAAATGATCGGCCTTCTGCGGCAGAGTTGCTAGACCATCCTTTTGTGAGGAAGCCACCTACTTCTTCTGGCCTTGCTTCACCTGGTTTGGACAAAATATGGTCGTAAGGTTTTGCTAAGTGATCCCTTTCGGTCCATTGCTTTGAAGGTAATTTTACACTTTACATTTGTTATTTTGTTGTTGCATTGCTAGTGGAAGTATTCTTCTTTAGGGCTAATGGCAAGATACCTTCATCAACTTACCACATTTCTTCTGTTTACTCCAAAAATTTATAACTTTTGACAGTCTACACTACGCTTTTAAATCGGAGCAAATAGTCCATGTATTAATAGGGTCTATGGTCAGTTTCCCAATTCCCTTACAAACTTTTCACGATTTACAATTTTCTCCATAATCCTTAATATTTTCACTAGATCGTCCCAAAACTTTTAATTTGGTGAGTTACCATAGTGGTTAATTGGTATACCATAGGTTAATTTGTCTTTCCCAAGGGTAGAGGTATGTGCAATTCATCATTGCGACATGAAAACAACCATTGTTATAGTTTCCCTTGGCATATATATATATATATGTGTGTGTGTGTGTGTGTGTGTGTGTAAATCTAGGAATATCATGAAAGTTTCAGTAGTGTGACAGTGACAATGACACCCTGAGAAACCAAAGTGGACAAATATGCTTTTGTACTTCCTACTGTTGTGGAACCTCCTGGCAAAGTGGCTTCATTCCCTAAGAGATTTCACTGGCCACTGAACGGAAGCCCCAGACTAATTTGGGGAGCAACTTAATTGAATGGCCTCGTCTTCTTTAGTGGGTGGGTGTCTTTTGGAAGAGTGTTGTCTCCCAAAACAAATGGTCTCATGCTTTAAAGCATTGGGATGGACATGATGGTTATTAGATTTTTTTCGTGTTGCCTATTGGCTTTTCTTAGCCACCTCGATATTGTCAAAATCCTTAGTGTTTAGATTCTTCCTTTTGCGTTTTGATTTCAAACCAAGTCTTTCCAGCTGTAAAGTTTTAACTCATTACATTAGATGCTCGGATAGGAAAAACAGAACGGAGCAATATTCAGCTTCCACTGGTGTTTGTGTAATCTTAAGCCAAAATGCTAAGGGTGTCATCGTAGTTTTTCCTACCTGAAATCATTTGTAGTGCATTGGTAATGCTGCTGCAATTCATTGGGCCACTCAATGGTCGGCGGCATATTAATCACTGGCGAACACTCCCTAAGCATCGCCAAGCTTATAATGCGATGCTTTTTTTCTTGCAAGATAACTCCTCTTTGGCAGTGAGGGGGCAAATTGGACCTTATCAAGGATCAACAGTCCTTGCGAAGGGTCTTGGGCTGCAACTGATTTTCTGGTGTCTTTATTCTGCTCAAGTTAAGCATGTGTTGTTCATCTGGGAATTGTAAATAGCATGCCATGTTGTATATTTTCCCATTAAAAAGGAAGGAAGAAAACAAAGAAGTTGACGACGGCACAGGTTTTCTGCCTCTACGAAACGTAGATAGGCACGCCTAACTTCTACAGGATAAGCAATCGGTGAAAGATTGGATATCCCTCGGGATCCACGACAGAATGCTGCATTTGCTTTGTTGTTGCTTGTTTGATATCGGGCCATCATCTGTAAATTCAAGTGTTTTTATTAATGGCATGTCGCTTCAAGATGAACGCTTGTATTGAATGATGAAAATTTTGTACCGACAACAATCAAGCTCGTGGATGGAGGAGCAATTCTAGTTTTTGCAGTGCCGTAGAGAAGGTTCTTGGGAAACTAACTTGAACAGAAAACACAAAAAGGCTGAGGAAGCGAGGATATACGATGGTGTTGCCTCTTCTTGTTTTACCAGCGGAAAACAAGCTCGAAATCGCACTCCTGAGTTTCTTCTTTACTTTCTTTTGATGGCTTCCTGCCGCTTCATTTTAGATGGTCTGCTAAGAACAAGTTGGGAAACGCACATCATGCCGGCATGAAACTGCACATGCTCACCCTGCAAAGAATAATCTTCTGCCCGAAGAAGATCAATCGATCGCGTTCCGAAAGTATGGATCCTACTGGTCATTTGGCCCAGAAGATGTCTAGCCCATATATTTCAGTGACCAGAATTCAATGATTACGGGCCAATGATCCTGCTGATCATGTGACCTCCCCACCCTTTCTTCACCACCCCCACCACCCTCTCTCCAGTTTCATCTCTCCGTCTCTCTGATCTGGAGCTCTTCACCTAGTCGGCAACTGTTGCCGCTGACCCTCTCAGCAGACTCGGTGCTGACAAGCTCAGATCAGCTTTCTTTGGCCTCAGCCAAATCAGGTTCCCAATAACTCTTATTAAACAAATTGATACTAATTGAATACCGTTCTTTATTGACGAACCAATTGATGAAGTCAAGATCTTATATTTCAAAAATCATGTAAAGTTAGCTGTCTACCATTGCTTCTTCTTCTTTTTTATTTTGTAATTTTACTAGCTTGAATAGCACACATTTTTTTCTCCTTTTTTTGAAGAATGGATAGTGTGATAGAATAGTTTGTGTGGGAAACATGCTCTAGAAGCTGTTAATTGATTGTAAGTTCAAATGCTGTTAATTGGCTGTACTCCTCGGTTGTAACTGCTGGTCATCAACAATGTAAAGAACAGTAGCTATGGGTTGAAAGCTGAAATTTGGAGCCTGGGTGCACTGTTTTAGAGATGTTAACACGCAAGCGTCCAGATACTGGCTAATAAAAGGTATATAATTAAGTAACCTTCGTATTATGTTTTATATCCTCGAGATCCATGTTAGGACAGAGTTACTAAATAAGTTTAGCACATGTTGTGATGAGTCCATTATGCTGTATTTTGAGAAAACAAAATGAGCAAGGGCACTTCATAGAAAAGAGAGAGGACAGAGAATTCAATGATAATTATTAAGAGTATGGTCATGTTAAAGGATATGCATAGTATTTATGGCTGATGGTTGGGATTCCGGAGCAAATGATTGGCTAACATGGTATGAAAACTCGGTTGAATATTTGAATCATGACTCTCTTTTAAGTGATTTAGCTTGGCTTAGGAGATCGGTATGGGAAATTATTTTGTTTCCATTTACTTTTATCATAATTTCCAACAATTTTATTTCCGAATCCTTAAAATTAGGAAGTAGATCACTAGGATTAGGAAGTAGGAAATCTATTCCTATTTTCTTGCGATTTTCTAGCTGTCCTGGGCCATAAATATGTCATCTTCTCTGAAAGTATGATATGTAATCAGAAATAGAATAAACCACGTTTCTTCTTTGAAATCTGCATTGTCTTGTACTTTTAATTATTAGAACAAGTGTACACTGAGTGTACAGTGGCTTAAGTTTAGTTAATCGCCCATTGTAATTTATCTTCTCTAAAAGTATGATATGCAATATCATGCATTGGTCCTTGTGAATTGTTTCATATCATCCGCCTTTCCCACCTCTGCAATAATTGTGATTCCTGAAGGATCATGGCGGATGATTTTGTCATAATCTTGAGATTTTCCATGCATAAAGGACTGTGCATAATTGAAAAAGACTAACCAAGTTGCCTAGGTTTCTAGAGTTCTCTAGAGTATTTCTAGGGATGGGCAATACAGTAAATGTATTGGGGTCTAAAGCATTTTAGGCATAAATATCGGGAGTTGGTAGATGAGAAAATGTAATTTCTACCATTAGATCGAATGTTGATCAATGATTGTATTGAGATGGACTCTTGTATAAATATGGGTTCTTAATTCTGAATGGAATATGCAGAGTTTCTCCGAATAGCCAGTTAATTTCCACTGAGTGTGGTAGTTGTCTATCCTAACGCACTGGATAATTACTCAAAAAAGTAGATCCATGCTAGGTATTATTTCTTACTTTGTTTTACACGCTTTAGGGCTATATGTGGTACATCGTGATTTGTGTGTCTTCCCATTACTACTTTCCTATATATCATTCATGAATAGCAAAAATTAGTTTTGAAATCATTAAAATGGCGGTTGACATATCTTATACATCTAAAGAGTTAATGTGTCCCTATGCTATCGTAAATTGAGATCATTATGACTCGACAATTTATAATGACAGGCATCATTCGAAATTGACAAAATAATTAGTTAGTTCATGTCAATCATCCTATAAATTACTACCTTGCCAAAGCAAATACCTTGACGTGATGGTCCATTAATGAAGTGTATTACGATGACGAGATGCCATGTTGTATTTCGGAAATGCCATGACTGATTTGATAGCTTTCAATACGCAGCAGATGAGCCATTTAGGTCGGGAATCTGTTTTGATTGCTGGAGATGGTTGAGATATTTGGCAGGTACTTCATGGATTCAATTTATATCTAAATAAACCCCCTAATACTTATATTACGTATTCATCAGAGAGTGATGTCCAAGGTTCTGGTGTGTTTCTTTCGAAAATTCTGACGGAACAAGAATCAAAGACACAAATCGGTGTAACCAATGAACGTAACCTTGTTGAATGGGCGCGGTCACATCTAGAAAAAGGAGAAAGCTTTGTACAAATCGATAGATTCAGAGTTTGGAGATTGTTTCTCAGAAAGAGGTGCCAAGATTGATTTGCCGTTTGCTGCTCACTGCCTTAGCCAAGATCTAAAAGCTTGTCCCTGGATGACTGAAGTTATTGAAGTGTTGAAGACTCTCCAAGCTCCTTAGAAAAATTTAAAAAAATTTAAAAAATGTCCACGTTAGCACTAACACAGCACCAACCGTACTATGTAGGACAGCTTGTGTCTATATTGGTGATTTCTAGCCAAAATTAGCCGGATAGACTATATAAGCAAATCATTAAAAAGTTTATGATTAAATTAGCATAAGTATAATAACTTTAGGATGTTTTGCTAATTCTCCCTACGGGGCTACAAGGCCTTAAAAAGTGTGAACCAACCTAGAGGCATCTTCAAGAATTAGAAAGACATATGTAGAAGTTGATCTATATGAGAAACTGACATATTTATTCCAAAAAATCCTAGTAAGTCATAAACCAAGCTAACTAGCAAATAATCAGCAAATGGGCAGAGAATAAGTACCAAATTCGAGAGGGTTAATATCATGAAAAACCTCATATTAGTATACATATGATAAATTTATCCTAAATTAATTTTTAACCATCAAAACTCTCAAACTAATATACTTATGACAAATTTACCACAAATTAATTTTTTTGGCTGCCAAAATCCTCAAAATAGTACATATGTGACAAATTTAGGGACAAGTGTAAGGAAAGTTTTAAACTTATTGCATTAGTATTAATTTAGTTTTAGACATTTTATTTGTGCCAATTTAATCATAAACCTTTTGTAATAGTGCTAATTAAGTCATTCCAATTAATTTTGACCAAATTTTGTTGATGTGGATGCTAGTTAGCTCATGTGGCATGGTCGGCACCGACATGGAGAGCTTTTAATAATATATTAATATTTTTTCGAATTTTTTTATTTTTATTTTTTCCTTTCATTTTTTTCTCCTTCCCTTTCTTCTTCCTCCTACCAATTGCCAATTGGCGACCGGCCAAAGGGGAGCTCTTGCCTCGCCGGCCTCTAGCGAGTGTCGTTGGCCACTAGTAACGCTCAAGCGTTCACCAGAGGCTGCAAGGGCTACCTTGCCAGATCCAATGAGGTTGACTTTGACCTGGCGGCCTCTAGTGAGGTCAAGCCTCACAAGCTTGACCCTCGATGGATCCAGCATAGGCGAGCCTCGTTAGTGGCTGGTGAGGATCACTAGAGGCTAACGGGGTCCCTCTTCGGCCCTCGCCTTTGGTGATTGCTGAGGTCCTACAACCGACTGGAGGAAGAAGGAAGGGAAGGACCAAAAAAAAAAAAAAAACAAAGAGAAAGAAAAGAAATATATATATATATATTGTTAAAGTTATCTACGTCATTGTCGATCGTGCCACGTAAGCTAATTGGCATCCATATTAGCAAAATTCAGCCAAAATTAGTCGGAATGACTAAATTGCATTAGGTCAAAAGGTTTAGGACTGAATTAGCATTAAGTCAAAAGGTTTACAATTAAATTGACACAATTTAAAAAGTTTATGACTAAATTGGCGTCATGCAATATGTTTAAGATTTTTTTGACATTTTTTCTAACAAATTTTCAATTTGTTAATTTCAGTTAAATTGGATTAGTACCATGAAAAAATCATAAATTGACACACATGTGACAAGCGGAGAGTAAATCTCAAATTGGTATTCTCATTAACTGTCACATGTCATCCAACTTAGCAATTTGATGGTGAAATTTCACTAAAACTAATGGATGGTAAATTTGTTATAAGTGTACCGGTTTGGCTTTTAGTTTTGGGTAAATTTATCACAGGTATATCGGTTTGGGGTTTTTTGTAGTATTAGCCCAATTCAAAAAGTTGGCCCTAGATATGCCGAAACTATAGAATTCTCTTCTATTATATAATGCAGACTTTATTTTTTATTATAGGAACTTATAGGGGAATTAACTTAATCTTTAGTTGTTTAATTTTCTAATAATATTGTCATGCTGAGTAATCATGGATGTGGATACTTATAGATAAGGCAACGGTTTGGTTAGTGGGGTATCACATTTTTTTTTTTATTTGAAATATTTGGGAAAATTCTAAATAAGAGTTTGAAATATTCATATTTTCTCAAATAAGGATCTGAAGTGAATATTATTCAAATAAGAGCCTAAAGTGGCCAAATCGTATCAAACGGGGCCTGAAGTTGCCAAATCGTCTCAAATAAGGACTTTCGATCGGCTGGTGACTATTCGGCAAACGGAGAAGAGGTATTTTAGTCAAAAAATTTGGAGTGTATTTTTTTATTTTTGATTTCTTTTCTTTTCTTTCCTCTTCCTTTTCTTTTTTCTTTTTTATTTTCTCTTCTTTCCTCTACCGACCATGGCGAAGGTTGCCAAACTCAAGCGAGGAAGAGAGGGAGGGCTGCCCTCGCCAATGTTGGGTGATGGTCGCCCTCGTCCGATCTGGCGAGGCCCACCTAGTGAGGAACGCCCTCATAGATTGAGTGAGGCCCGCAAAGGCCAATCCGGTGAGGGTCGCCCTTGTCATATTTGGCAAGGGTGTTCCTCGCCTACCCAAGCGAGGGCGACCCTCGCTTCACGTTGGTGAGGGCAACCCTCGCCTGAGGCCAATAACCTCCTTCATGGCTGGCGTAGGGAAGAAGAGAAAAAGAAAAAAAAAGAAAAAGAAAAAAGAAAAGTAAAAGGAAAAAAAAAACAAATTTAAACAATTAAAAGACTAAAATGCCCTTCGGTCAGTAAGGTTAGGCCCTTCTTTGAGATTGATATAGTCACTTCATGCACTTATTTGAAATGATTAACTACTTTAGGCCCTTATTTGAAATAATGTATATTTTAAACCTTTATTTGAGAAAATGAGAGAATTTTAAACCTTTATTTAGAATTTTCCCAAATATTTGAAAACTTTACGATATACAAATATTAACAGTTAAATTCACCATTAGTGTTATCATGTCATATATTTCTCATTTGTCCTCCTCTTACCTACAACCGTCTATTTAATGTAAATAAATCCACATCCACAGAGTGTGCCATCTATTCGAGCTTTCTAGATGTGCCGGCATGTGCTTCGAGTCCTCTCGGCAACGAATTGTTTCCAAATCCTCGAAAAGTATTTTCCGCTTCCGACGGCGGAAAATCAGCAAGTCTTCGTCGAAGCTCCTTCATAATGCTCCGAGCGATCACACGGCAAGATTATGGTTACTCCAGAGAGCATGGTAGCGAATCTCATATCGGAGTCAGCCAAAGTCCAAGGAGATGCTAGACATCGTGACCGAGCAAGTTTCCATCCTCTTATCGCGTATCAGAGAGCGGCCGGCATCGTCGCCAGTCGTAAGAAACGCTTCTTCCATTCATATAACTTTTGAGGAGGCTATTTTGATAATCGGACGGTAGGCGTATCCTCCATGCTGTTCCTAGGCTGGATCAATGCGTAACGCAGAGCAGGTTGTGGATTTAGGAGTTTAATTTGGTTTAATTTGGGAATTGAACATATTGAAGTAAAATTTTGTAGGCTGATGACCGGGTATAGAACATATTTCTATCTCAGATATCACCAAGAATCCTGCTTTTAACCGGGAATGAGTTCACAAGGATATTGATACAGTATGGATACTTCTTTAGAATTTATTATTGAAAAGGTCATAATTTCCTTCTATTAGACTTTTGATTGGTTATCATCGCTTCGATGCAATTTTTAACATATCCATAAATTGAGTCATGTGATCTTTAACATAAGCTATATTTACTTCACTATTCCATGAGAAAACTGGCGAGTTTACAATATTAGTTACGCAACGCAACCTGCTTATTATGGGTTTTGGTTCATTTATCAAGTTCAGGAGCGCTGAATTCATCTCTAGTGTCTAAGAAACATCTAACTTTTGGGGTATAATATGAAATCTAAGAAAAGAAACGACACTATCCCATCATCCGATCATAATTTGATAAGTTTATAGACTTTTCAAGGTGTGATGTGATCGTAATTATTAGAAGAGGGAAAAACAATTAAGACAAAAGAATATTTTAAAGAGGGATAGATGGATAAAATTATAAGTATATGAAGTGTACTTTAATATATAAAAGAGAAATATATTAGATTGTGATGAATAAAATAAAAGTAGACCAACTCTAATTGTAGTTTCGATAAAATATGACTTTAACCCACAAAGTGCAAAAGGAATGGAAGTAGCACAATCGACTCCTTTAAACTCAAAAGAATTTAGTCTACTAAAAATTAAGAAAAAAGAAAGAGAGAAGGGGCAGGGAGCAACATAGACATGAAAGAGATTTTTTTTAGTAAAATAGATATCGGAAAAGAGAAAAAGAGGAAAGAAGGGAGAGAGTGACCTGCGTTCTCTCAAAACCCTTCTTATATACATGGGATAGAGTACAGTTTTAAGATGTTGGGCTAACTTTTATGAACTCAATTAACATAATACGTATGCCCTGCACAATTCTTCTTCCTGATCCTAATAAAACCTATTAAATGCTCGAAATTCACTTTTACATTATATATTAAAGATTGTAGCCCTGTAAACAAACGGGTGATATATAACTTGCATGATATTGAGATGAAACTTCATTTAATTCACTACTCCATCAACTCCTGTTTGTCAAAACTGAAGAAGCTCAATGTTGCAACCAAGAGGTAAAATACTAATCTTAGAAAAACAAAACCAGAATTGTCCTTATTATTATTTTCATTACCTCATACCACAACGAATAGCCATAGATATTACATGCAAAGAAATCTTAAAGGGAAAGTCTGGCTTGATACATAATCTCCAATCATTTTTCCAATCACAACGGGTAATATGAATAAAAAGCAAAGAGGTACAGAGAAAGACTAACTGAAGTTGCAAAAAGACCGTAGCCTTTGTTTGATGGCATCGTCTTGCCACACCAATGTAGACCACCATGATAGTTCAACGTTAATGGATCTTAGAATGACAGCATTTTCTCCGGAAAAGGGAAGTTTCAACAAGGATCGACATGAGGCTATCTCCACTCTCTCTAGAGAAGGCCAAATCAATGAGTCATCCAGCATAATGCTCCTCAATTTCGGAAGATCACGAAGTACTAGCTTTTGAAGTCTTGGAAGTGTCCTTGGGTGCAAACAATGATTCTCGGATTCAATGACGATCTCCTCAATTTCGTGGCACTCTTCGACACTCAAATGCTCAAGTTCCGCTAATTGCTTAATCAAACCATATGAGAAGATCTTCTTCAGCTTAGGGCAATTGCACAAGATTAAACAAGTCATCCAACCTAAGCTTCCCACAGACACAGGACCATTCCAAATGCAATACAAACTCGGGACATTCTTTATAACCATTCTCTCTAGCCGTTGGAATGTAGGATGTGGTGCTATGTTACCGTCAATAATGCATATGATATCCTCACATCCCTCCACTGAACAAGCTCTGAGATTACTCATGTTTTTAGTGCCAAAATCTGATAAGCTCGATATATTCTTGTGATCAATCAACTCAAATACATTGGTCTCAGAGAGTACTTCTAAGATCACAGGATGTACGACTTCATGGTTTGCATACTTCAAGAACTTGCACGATTGATATTCAAAATTATCAAGAATATGATGCTTGACTGAATTGCAAATACCGACTGAAAATTGGAATGTGAAGTGCACATTCTTCCACACACGGCTTGATTTGACGAAGATTTCAAGGCACTCCACCTTAGGAAAGGAAATTGTTAGCAAAGTCAACCGTGTCAAGATAGAAACCTCCTCCATGATGGTCCTTGCTACCTGATCAGACCACGAAGTGTTTCGGTCTACATCGATGATGAGTTCTTCCAATGATGAAAGCCTTGAAATCACCTCGGAGGTTAGATTTCCAATGCTGAAATTTGACGATGACATCCGTAAACATCTCATCTGTGATAAACATCTAACTTGAAGAGGCAAAGAGATGATTCCGGTATGTCGGATGTCTAGCACCTCTAGATGCACCAGTGCCCCTAAGCTCGAAGGCAGTTCTGTTAAAAGCGTGCAGGAATTCAAGTAGAGTGCCCTAAGACCAGTCAAGCATGAAAAAGAAGGTGGAAGGGATGTGATGGCGCTCCTGTGTAAGTCCAAAACTCGGAGTCTTTGCATAGACGAGAAGAAGCTATCTGGAATCAAATTCAAGTTTTAATTTCTTTGCAGGAGTAAAGTCGAAAGATTTATACAATTTGGTGTTGCTGGAAGATTATGCAAGTCATTATCCATCAAAGAAATTCGACTTGCACGTGCCCATTCTTCTTCGTTTGGGGCCTCCTTTAGCCCCTCGCATGTTCTTGCCAAGAACTTGAGGTCAATGCCTCGTGATGAGATTTTAAGCGCCATATTACGAATGACTTTGTTCATTCGGACATGTTCCTTCATCGCACCTTCTTCTAACAGAGATGCATTAATCAGATCCTCCAATATCTTATGCCCTATACCGCGGGCATCTCTAAACTCATCAATGTTGCGAAGAAATCCCTCTGCCTTCCAACATTCCATCAAATTGTCTACAAATATGTCGCACTCTTTAGGAAACAATGCTCCATAAAGAAAGCAATCCTTTTTATCGTTCTCTGTGTAAATCATCATAACAGAATTGCAGAAACTCAAGCACTTCATCTAGGCCTTCACTTTGAATACTGGGCCATCTTTGCAAGCTTCTCAGTCCATCTCTCCAGAGGTGAATGTTCTTCTTATTCCTGAAAGTCCGGGCCACTTTATCGATCAACAGTGGCAAACCACAACACTCTCTGACCATAAGTTTTGCTGTTGGCATGATGTTTGGATTTATGATACTTCGACCGACTTTTTCTTCGAACATTTTATATGCATCAGAATTGGATAAACGCTTCTTACGGACAAGCTCGTCGACATTCATTTTACGGCACGACTCGAAGAATCTACTGGCAATTACCACCCTGCTGTCCTTGACAGTATTAGGAATGCCTACCTCATGTAGATCGAGAGGATCCCAAACTTCATCAAGGAGAAGTATGTACCTCATGGCTCTCAACTCATTTGATATAAGTTGAGCAGCCTCAACCGCATTCACTCTGCCCTCCACTTTTAGCTTCAGACGCCGAGTGATTGCATCTTGCACCTTCTCAATACTCCAAGCCTTCGACACTGATACCCAAATGACAATATCAAACATTTTCTTAACCTCTTCATTATTATTCAGATTCTGCATGACTGTGGTTTTTCCAATGCCAACCATTCCCCAGAGTCCAATCCTTTTGACATTTCTTTCCCTCAGAAAATCCAATATCTCGTCAACGGTCTCACGTAGTGAAGGTTTATCCTCAATCCTAGGGGCATCTATGACTATCACGGGCTCCGGTGGTCTTTCAGCTACCAGCCCATTATCAAGCTTTCCTTCTTTTATCAAGTCTTGTAATTCCTCACGCTTTTTGGCCATATACTTGCTGAGCTTTGCACGCGACCAGAACCGAGGGAATCTCCAGGCATACTTGATTTCTTTCTTGTACTTGCTGTCCAATTCGAGCAATTCCCGTTCAGCCATCTCGACCTTGCCAATCCAACCTTCACATTCCTCCCTCTTCATCTTTTTTTCCTTTATTTCTTTCTCTACAATTTCCTTTCTTTTAAAAAGCGTTTCTGCTTGTTTGGTCAACTCCTTAAAATTGATCTCGAATTTGTTAGCATAGTCCTTTTTTTTACTGATGTAGCTAAAAATGTTACGCCCATCCTTGCATGCTTCTACTACTATTGCAGAAGCTGCTGCGGTTGCTATTGCTTCAACCATGACTATAACAAGAACAAAAGTCATGAGATGTTGCTAATAATACTTACTCCGACAAAAGGAAAAGATAAGGCTCAACTTTACATTTGTCGAGTGAATGTACAGGAAAAATATCAGTATAAATAGGAAGGAAATAAAGTTTTGTAATGATTCTGAGACTTCAAGGGGGATGTCTCAACAACAAAAACCTTAAAACTTCTTCATTTGGCTCAATTACAGTCTAAGTGAATCTGATCCATATGTGCAAACCTATGTCGTTGAGAACAATTGGTACCTAAACTAGAACATGATGACCTGATACACGTAATAAAAGCATATGGCAAGTTAGAGTAATAAGAGAAGTCACAGCAGTAACGTTCTTGGTTCAGCTCAAGTACACACAGAATCTGAAATGTCACCTTTCCACAAAAATGGGCATTGACAAAGTTAGACCAAATGAAACAAGAGCTTTATCTTTTACCAAAAAAAAAAAAAACAAGAGCTTTATCTAATAATTGTGTGCTTAAAAGGAAGTTGCCTACTTAACCCCACATACACAAAAAGAAATGTTAGGTTCTACATGTACATTCATTGTGTTTAATTTGAGAGATCCAACAGATTCAGGAGAAGATAAATTTAGACCATTAGATATTATGAGATGGCAAAGGATGGCAGCTGTTCAAGCTGCAAAAGTTGCATCCCTTGTGATCCGACCATCGTTTCATCAAAGAGAAGAGGAGCAATCTTGCAGTGGAGATTTGATCTTTTCAAGAACAGGCTTAGGCAACAGAAAGGAAAGAAATAAAAGAAAAAAGAAAAGATCGAAATACAGTCCCACAAGCAACATATCTAAGATTTAGAGAGAGTGAAGAAACATCTCGCGTACCTGATTCCGCTGAGATTGCGATTGGCAAGATGAGAATCATATGTGTGGAAAGTAATCCTCAGTTGAAGCTACTCCAGAGAGAGAATGAATCAGTGGGCGATCCATTGACGTTGACTCATCAGAAAGACCAAATTGCACCTATTTAATTGCGCAAATTCCCTCATGCTCCTTAGCATATAATTGTAATTTGGCAACTTATGGACAATTCCCCCACGTGTCAAACTTTTTTTAGATGCTTGAATGCGGTCCACTTACTTTTTGTTTGCTTCTTTAATTTTCGTAAAGTTCAAATGATATTTCGAATTATTAGGAAAAAGTCTTTTCTTTTGGCCAGAGAGAGAAAGTCAAATAAGCAACTTTTGTGCTGGTAAAACGTACGGGACGAAATAACTTTTTCCCAGAAAAAAATCATCATTCTAGCTGTCAAACTTTAAGCGGATGGTTGTAGAATTTTTGACCATAGAGGGAGTGTGCAAGCAATCCCAACCCCTCCAACGAAAAATTCTTAGATAAATCCTATGCATTTTGCTTGGTTCATTGAAGTTTAGATTTAAAATGATGAGACACCGTCAATTAAAATTTAATGGGAGAAGTTTTGGATCAAGGGCTTGGAAGAACTTGTTGTTGATAGTCATGGCATAATTAGCTTAAAGTAATAGGAAATTGAGCGCGACTCCTGTAGAGCTTATTTTTATTACATTTGGCCACATAAATTAGGCGCTTTGCCTTATACACTTGTCCATATGCAGCTAACCCTGGAGAATGGAGCTTCCATGCTCGACCAGAAGCTTATAGTCGTTGCTTGAGTTGGATCTTATCATGGTCGCGAGTAGTCAACCTACCATTTTCAATCGGAAATGTGAGGAAATTAAGTGTAATTAGGATGGATATACAATGATAGAAAAGTTGCTTGAGTTGATGCAACATTCCCACATTTTCCAAACTTGAAAAGCGTGTTGACTCGTGTCATTGATGAATGCTCCACAATACATTTACCAGTCTTGGAAGGCTTGGTGAAGTTGAGGGATTGCGAATTGCTAGGTGTAAATGCCTCATGAGGACACCTGATCTATCGTGCTTGACAAATCTACAATCCTTGGACCTGTCTTGATTAGAAATAGTTGTTGAGGTTAAAATTTTGGGGGAATCAAAATCTTTGCTGCCACTGGAATTTCCCTAGTGCGATTCAATTGAAAGAATACCTAACCTATGCTAAGAGCTACAGGAGGCCTCAATAGCTTAAAGTCTTTGAAAGTGCTTGGAGAACAAAGTTTGTAGATCTCTAGAAATGTTGACCAACGTGTCAAGATCGATGAAGATAAAGACGGATTGGACATCTCCTCGTGCCACCCATTGGAAGATACAACTTATGAAAATTGATTTCTCATAAGGTATCTATTGTAAGAAATTTTCTTGATATGGGCTAATATTAATCGAATAAGATGAGATATAAGATTTATTAATTAGTCTAATAGGGGTTGGGTTAGTGTGGATGAGTTGAGCTCGGCCTGTGATGAGAGGGTCTAACTAAAAATTCTATAAATATTGTTCAAATCTCTCTTTTAACCCATATACACGAACATCCTTACATAAAGAGTGTTTACCGAATACTAAGGACAAGGGGCAGTCTCATTGAGCTAGTAATATAGAGGACAATAAAGGATAACCACTTGAGCTTGAATCATCGCTATTTCGCATCTAGAACGATGGATTCTAAATTAGGTTCATAAATCTCTATATTCAATTATATGTGTTTTTATTTTTAGCTATGGAGATTTTAGGATGCCGATTTCGCGGCCTACATCTATCTCATCAATTTGATTATTGATCGTAATTTAGACATTTTATAACCAAGCAAGTGTAAATTGTATTCATGGTATGAACAAAAAGCATTAGATGCACAATTATCAATTGGTTGATGTGCAACTGTGCATCGGCTCAGAGGAAGAGATTCATCTACTAACTTATCTATGTGTTCTTGATATTAACATTTGGTAACATGCTTATCTTTGAATCAAAATTAGTGATTGATGGTAAGAAAATTATAAAAAAAAATTCTTTTGTTGTTGTTGTTAATACTGTGATGTTGGATGCATATGAATGCATTGCATTGAAGATGAAAAAGATGTGAGCACCTTTAGAAATCTATGTTAAGTGTGTCTCCTAATCTGACAGATGAAACGTAGTTATGCTACAGTGATCAAGAAGAGATTCCATAGGATGCCAAGGACCACAAAATACACTAAAGCCTTTCCGTAAATTCCATTAGAACCCTAATAAAAAGGCTTCATTTCATCCCTCGCTTGAGGTACTTTCTTCCAAAAATCCTAGGGTCATGTAATATCTGCTGCAACTGCAGTAGTTATGGCTGCTAGAAAACACTCTGATATGTAAATCACCTGTGCTAATTCTCAGAAAAGAGAAAAGATGGACCCGAAGTGGATTTCCGGTTGCTCCTGTCCCCCTCCTTTTCTCTTCGCCAAAGTGTGTATACGACTTCCGAAAGTGGGATGACGATCGTGGGCATTAAAGAATCGAAGGGAAGCAAAAACCTTCTTTCCTTAAAGGTGTGGTGGCCGACCATCAGAGAGGGAAGACAGCTCAAACCTCCCTCGCGGTCCCCTCTCTCTCTCTCTTCTGTTTTTGTTTTTTTCGTCTTTTCGTCCTTTTGTTTTTTGAGGTTGGAGCAAAACATGTACATAGATACATACATACACAAATGTACACATGCGCGCCCGCCTTTTTTTAAAATTTTTTAATTAATTGATGATAATTTAATTATTCTTTAATAATTGATTTTTAAATAATTATTTTCTTTTTTAATGTGTTAACAATTCTATCTTTATTACATATCTGTCAAAACGGACATTTTCTGTGTTGTTGCTCCATCGGCCAACCCTAACTTTCACCATTGTTTGCTTGTCTTACTTTTCTGATTGGTGTTTGCATTAAGACCAATGCCAACCCAAACCAAACCGCGCCTCTCAAAATCATTCATAGAGAGAGGAACCTAAGGGCAGCACCAAGAGATCACAACAAATTCAACAAGACGTTAGGACTAGAGTACTTGAGCTACAAAGGACTAGAAACTCATTTTATCATATCATGGTGCGTGCTAGGATCCATGTCTTTATGGACGACTCCCAATGGGCAGAGCAATCACCTTAATGAATCCCGAATCTACATTCCCATCTTCTCTAGGAATTGTACTTTGAGGTTGTGGTGTCTACACATGGAAAAAATGTCAAAATTAGGTCAGAAAAAAGATGTCCTTCCCATTTTCTCCAACATAAAACTTGATGATGTTAAACTTCAAATCAAGCTCTATAGAAATGACCTGATCAATAATGACAAACAGTTTTAATTCTGATGATGTTAAGCTTCAACCAAGCTCTATAGAAATGACCTGATCAAGAATGAGATGCAGATTGGTTCCGATGAAGGGAAGCGGTATCAAGGGTACATTTGGTAACATTCTATTCTCGAGATCGAAGTAATTTTTTCTATTTCTATTCTCTCGGACGCATTTGGCAACTAAACATCATTTTTATTCCTGAAATAGAAAAAGAATAGAAATATGTGTGGTACGATCCTAAAAATTTTTATTCCATTTTTTATTTAATTATAAAATGTCGGTGGAGACCGAACATTTCAAATTTGGATTAAACTGAACCTTTGTAATAATTTAATTGATCAATATATTCTAAGATGGCCTAAGAAAAACCAACATAATAATTAGTCAAAGATAGATGGTTGAAAATGGTAGCAAAAAGCCCCACTCGGCTTATAACTTACAATGTGATAAGATTAATCGTAAATCTTTAGGCATTATGATAAATAGGTGCATAAACCTTTTGTATAAGAAGACGAGCAAAGTTGCTTGAGTTGCCAAGCTTTCGTAACCTGGCATTATCTTTAAAAGAAAACGACATTTAAAAATCCGTATAGTAAAACCCTTTAGAGCTTATTCACTTTTGGATCCAATTTTCATTAAAATATTTTCATATTTTTATGCTAAACTAATTATAAACTAGAATTAAAACTAAAATCTAATAAAGATACCGAAAACCTAATTTCTGATTTTTTTAAAATTCTGATTTTTTTTTATTTTTTTGAAAAATGGCAGTTTGTATAGAATTTATGACAAAATTATGTTCAATAATAATAAAAAAAAAAGAAAGTTACTGTTAGAATAATTAAATATCAAACTACATATTCGTCTAACAACTCAAGTTTTTAGAGCCTCATCAAATCGTACTTGAGATCCTGAATTTAAATATTTTTAAACCTCATTTGCATCTCTAATTAAATATGTCACTCTTACTACTAGATAAAAAAAAAAAATCAAATTAAGCATAAGAGGGAGTGTTAGAATAATTAAATATTAAACTACTCACTTTGGTATACCAATTTAAGTTTTTAGAATAATTTGCAATGATCTTATCAAATTTCGCAGTTATAGAGAAAATTTTTACACAATTAGAAAATTAAATTCTCCGTAGGATGGGTGGTCGTATTCAAAGATCAAGAAGAATGCATAGTGAAACCATTCGTTACAAGTAAGAACTATTACTGAATGCTTTCTTGTCTAATCAAACCGGGTAATGTGATCAGTCCTTGCAAGAGCCCACATGCAAATATCGATGAAAACATAAGCATTATGAGAAAGATTCAAGACGCTTTTTTACGTGTTTTCTTCAGGACCCTGAAAATTCCAAGGGGACACATGGTGCTTTTGCATTGGAATATTTTTGTTCGAAAAGTGAAACGCTTTATTCATGAACCGACAAAGGATAACATAACTTATGGATTTCTCAACATTAAAAATCCAATAAAGGTAAAGGTGTTCTACAAGTCACTCATGCGGTAGGTGCCTTGGAAGATGGTCCACGTTAGAATTGAGTTGATGGCAGCTGTATAAAGTACATGCCCAGTGAGTGGCCACTGTCCTTGTACATTTGTAAAATGATATTTTTACATGTGCCATCTATTTCTATCAATTTTATTTTTATGAAGCCCTATAGTTGTCTGGATTGAGGCGTCCAGAGTGACCTCCTTCTAATTTTATTATTTTTTGGCCTGTGTGGACTTTAAAAAAAGGCATGGGACAACTATCTTTTTGGCCGGTGATGAATTTGTCCATTTTTTGGTGTCTCAAAGGCGCGCGGAAAGCTTTCTTATCTGATGAAATCGAGTGTCGTAAGCAGTCTTTGCAAGCGCGCACACGCAAATATTGATGAAAATATGAACATCATGAGAAAGATCGAAGATGCTTTCTCACGTATGTTCTTAAGTACTCTGAAAATTCCAAGGGGGCACATGGTGCTTTTGTCTTGGAATATGGTCCACATTAAAATTGTAAAGTACATGTGCCATGAGCAGAAACTTTCGGTGAGTTTTTAATTTAGTTCTTATAACAATAATTCCTAAACTTTAAATTTATTCAATATAACTCTTGAATTTTAGTAAATATTCAATTTAGTCCCTATAATTAGATTTGTCAAAATGAGTTTTAAATCCATAGATGACCCATTTAAAAAAATAAATTGATTATTTATTGGTCACTTCAATTTTATTAAGCCTTTCTTAAATGAGTTTAAAATTTTAAAGGTTAAAATAAATGGATCTAAATGGATTAAATTTATGACCCATTTCCAACCTAAGCCCATACACTCTCTCTCCCTCCCTCTTCACCCTTACAAAATTGTTATTTAAAAAAAAAAAAATTGAAATTATAATTATAATTATATTTCTTTTTTTTTTTCCTTTCTTCTTCTTTCTTCCATCCTCCTTTGATGCCTGGCGATCGGCCAAGAGAGGGATGAGCTGGCCTCAAACGAGCTCAAGGTCATCGACGTTTGGTGAGGCTAAAGTCTCCCAATCTGGCGAGACTCAAGCTTGCCGACCTTGAGCTTGGCAGATGGGCAAAGGCTGAGGCTTGAGCCTTGCCGATCTGGTTAGACTCGAGCTCGCGGGCCTCGAGCTCGCCAAATCGGTGAGGCTTGAGACTTGCTGGCATTAGGCAAGCTCGAGGTTGCCGATCAAGTGAGGTTGATGAGGCTCAGCTCATCAAAATTGGGTGAGCTTGAGTCTCGTCGGCCTGTGGCCAGATCCAAACTTGACTCAAACCCGACCTATTTAATAGGTCTACCTATAATGTATGAAAATGATACTATATACTGGGCAAAAGTTGGGGGCTATTTAGGCCATTCAGCCTTAAGTTTTCAGGTCCCGAGGAGCTGTCTCAAGTTTGGTGAAGGCTTTGTTGGTTAGCAAGTTCCATCTCCTCTTCAATCATCCTCTTGTTTTGAGTCTACACGAAGGTTCTAAATCATTGGATTACTAGTACTAAATCTCTCGGCTATTGACGATCAAATATTCCCCTTTTTTATTTTTTCGCACTCAAATCTCGAAATGTCGCCCGATTGTACCTTCGTTATTGCACGGGATGCCTTGAAGAAGGTAGCCGTTCCGATCAGGCGCCAATTTGGATACGTGATATCCACCAAGCGCTATGCCGACCGCCTTCGGGTGGAAGTCCGGAATCTGGAGAGCGAGGCTGGAAGGGTCGACTGCTTGGCGGGAGAGGCCAGAAGCAGTGTTCGGAATATCTATAATGGCTTCACGGAGTGGCAGCGAAGTGCTGACAGGGCCTTGGAGGAGGCGGGATACCTGTTAGACGACATCGACCGTAAGGCCTACAAGACTTGCTCCTGCTTTTTACTTGCCGACCCGGACTATCGCTACCAGTTCAGCAGGAAAGCCGATGACAAGATCAAGGTCATTCGGCGGCTCGTTCAGAAATGCAGTGAATACGGGCAATTGAACGACATCTCCTTCATCAATCCTGCTGCTGCTGCTGCTGCTGCTGCTGCTCCTCCTCCTCCTCCTCCTCCTCCAAGTAATGTCTCTGCTCAGGCTCCAGCCAGGAGAGAAGGCCGGCATGCCACCCCGGCGGTGGTCTCCACTTCTTCTGCCTCAACGTCAATTAGGATCGGGGACTATGGCGTCTTTGAATCCAGGGCTTCAATCATACGGAACATTGTGGACGCTCTTGCCGATGACGGCAATAGCGTGGTCGGAGTTTACGGGGTGGGCGGGGTGGGCAAGTCCACCCTCTTGGAGGATGTGGAAAGGAGAATAAGAGAAGATAAGCCGTTCGATCTGGTTGCTAAGGCCGACGTGTCGGCATTTCCAGACATCAAGAGGATTCAGGGAGAGATTGGGCGCGCTTTGGGCCTGGACTTGAAGGACGATGAGCATGAGAGTGCGCGAGCAGATCGTCTGCGCAGGAGGTTGGAAAATGGGAAAAAGAAGGTCCTCATAATAGTGGACCACTTGTGGAAGGGGCTCGACTTGAGATCAGTTGGCATTCCTTGCAGACATGACAACAAAGTTATAGGATGCAAGTTGTTATTGGCGTCGAGGGATCTAGATGTCTTGTTAAGGGAAATGTGCTGTGACATGGACTTCCACCTTGGTGGGCTGAAGGAAGAAGAGGCAAAAGAATTGTTTGAGAGGATGGTGGGAGACAAAGCTCATGATGACGAGTTCAAACCGTCGGTGGATGAAGCACTCCATCTATGCGCAGGAGTGCCTTTCTTAATTCTCACAATGGCGAAACTTTTTAAACACTCTGATTTATTCGAATGGAAGGACACTTTGAAACAAATGGAGAGGTCTAAGGACAAAGGAATCAATGAGGTGATAAATAAGACGTTGCAATTGAGTTCTGATGATTTAGAACAGGAGGCAATGGTGAAGCATGTCAAAGATGCTGGTTTATCTGAACGGAAGAATGCTTTGAAGCAAATCGAGATGTCTAAAAATAAAGTACTCGGTGAGTTGATAAATAACATGTTGCAATTTAATTATGATCATTTAAAAGACGCAGAGAAGTCATTTTTAGCACTCTGTGTTGCTTAGTTGGGCCATTAAACTTTCAGTAATAAAAGGAGCTCAATTTATGGAATGATTAGCTTCTGCTGACCTAAAACAAAAAGGTAGCGGTGATAATAATTGATTTTTCGGAAAAGCAAGGCACACGGTTCAAGGAGTTAAAAAGAATTGGTGTGAATTTCATTCTTGCCGAGTGCTATCGGCTGCTACTTAAAATGATAGTTGTCACAAGCTCCTGAAACAAGTTATATTTGCTACTTTAGTATCTTTTTTCATGTGCAAGCCCTAAACAAACCTTATGATGAATGCACGCTGGGAATAAGATAGAGAAAATACCTCACTCAAAATGAAATAATAAATGGGGCATGAAAAATTTAAAGTTGGTCCTGATACCATGTTAAAAGGTCCCATCTGAAGGTTTAAGCCATTAAGGGGATGCGGATTATTGGACCATTATAACCAGTGAAGTGGAATATTTTAACATCGTATGTGACTTGTTTAGTTGTTTTTGTGGATTTATAGTTTGATTGTAGTTTTGCGCTTTGATGACGTATGATTTTACGCCACTTAACACTTGTCGAGTTGGAGTTATTTGCTTTCTAAATGGTCCTCAGGATGCAAAATATGATTATACCTTCCATGACAGAATGCGAAGCGTAATTTTCCTGTTTATGTAAGAAGGTCCAGGTGTTGGACCTCCAACTTTGTGCGCTGTTTTTGGTTTTTGGCTGGGATCTTCATTTGTTGCTTGACAGACATGCTTTAATTGTTTATTTTCCTAGTAGAATTATTCATCACTGGGGAGCATTAATGGATCTTTACTCATCAGGTACCTTTGATGAATCCTGTCAGTTGGAGCCGCCGCACCCGGCAGAGGAACTTGAGAGATTTTCTAACGACATTGAATCCAGTCCGATTGAATGTAGTAGAAAGGTCCTTATGTGTGGGGGTTTAGGACTGACGGAGCCCCCGGAAGTCATGCAATGGCAGAGTATGACAGAGATATACTTGATGGAAAATCAGTTGACTGAGTTATCCGAGAGTCCTCGGTGTCCAGTACTCTTGGTACTGTTTCTAAATAGAAATTGCAAGCTCAGAATGATTAGTCCGCCTTTCTTTGATTTCATGCCTGTTCTCGAGATCCTGAATTTGTCCCGAACTCGGATCAAGTCCATGCCAGAGTCTCTATTCAGGTTAAGCTGCCTAAAAAGACTATACTTAAATCATTGTGTGCTACTGAGGGAGTTACCTCCGAAAATTGGAGAACTTCAGCAGCTTGAGGTACTTGATCTTGAGGGGACTGAGATCATGGATCTGCCGAAGGAGGTTGCGAAGCTAACAAAGCTCACTTGCTTAGAAGTATCTTTTTGTCCACGCACAAATTGTGGCACAAAGTCTGCAGAAGTGAATGCATTGATTCCTCAAGGCACTATTTCTGCCCTATCACAATTAGAAGAGCTAAGTATTGATATACATCCAGAAGATGAGGGGTGGGAGAGTGTTGTGGAAGCTATTGTTGACAATGTTTGTGGCTTGATGAGGCTGGATACACTTAAATTGTACTTTCCACGAGTGGAACATCTAAGGAAATGGTTTGGCACATCAAGGGTGCCTAGATCGTTGTCCCATTTCAAATTTGTTGTTGGCAAACATTCTGAACGCATCATGTGTTATCTCCCGGAGGATCTTGAGTTTGAGTTAGAACATTGGGATAGATCCCTGAAATATGTAAATGGTTTGGGAGTACCCATAGATATCCAGAAGATGCTTCGGCTTACTACTGCATTTTTCTTAGACCGCCATAAAGATGTCACTAAGCTTTCGGATTTTGGGATTGAGAACATGGATCAACTAAAATGCTGCATAATTGGGGAGTGTGATGAGATTCAGGTTATAGTTGATGGAATTGATTTTTATGATGAAGCTGACAGAAGTGAAATTGTATTAGAAACATGGGAGGATGACAGGAGGTTTCTCCAATCACTTGAATATCTCTACGTATATCGTATGAAGAGTTTGAGGGGCATTTATGAGGGGCCGATGCACCAAGGATGCTTGTGTCATCTTAAATGCTTGGCCTTACTCACATGTCCTCGGTTGACTACTATATTCACAACTGGCCTCCTAAAAAACCTTGCTAGCTTAGAAGAGCTCAAAGTCGAAGACTGCCCCCTTGTCTTAAGTTTAGTGACGTGTGAAGATACTTCAATTTACGAGGGTACTCACTTCCTCCCCAACATGAAAAGGATATCCCTATTCTCATTGCCTGAGCTCATTAGCATTTCCAATGGCTTATGCATTGCACCAAACTTGGAACGAATGAGCATTTCTGATTGTCCGAATCTCAAGAGTCCTTCAACTGATGGAATTTGTTGCAATTTTCTGACAGGGACTAAAGGTAAGGATAATAATCAGCAGGGAGCATTGTTCTGTCGAAAGGATGCATGTTTTTTTTTTTTTTCACTTTCATTTTATTCATTTGATTGAACAAATTAAAAGCTGCAGGCCCAGCTTTAATGAAGAGAAAATTGGAAAGTCGACACTTAATTGAATGAACTCTAATCTTCTTTCACATCAGATATCTAATCTATTACCCTTGCAATGTTTATGAATGAGGCAGTGACCGCTAACTGCTCAAAATTCTGGTCGTTCTAATGTTATCTTCAGAACTATGACTTCTTCTGATGCATATTATATTTAGGTGTACGAAACCAAACGTTAGCGCAGCATAAGTGTGCACTGATTTGGATTGCTAGTTTATTTTTGCAACTGTAAACGTGCTCCAAGCTTGTAGAGTGACTTAACAATAGCTGGCTTAGTTACCATTGGTGGGAGAATTTCTTCATTAGAGTGTTTAGGGAGTTATTATCGATGTCAACTGTGGATAGGTTATTGGAATTCCTGTTTGACATTCTGTAGAAATACTATACTTTTTTTCTGGTGGTATGAAGATCTTACTTCGTGATATTCTGCTTGTGTTTGTTGGAGGTACTATATGGGAAAAAGGAAAGGAACATACTTTTTTTTTTTTTTTTTTTTTTGGGGGGTCTGGTCAAGGAATAAACATGAAGTTAATGTTCGGTTTATGTTGCAAAGTCCAACCGAAGGCTTAAGCTATTAGGGTGAGGGAGACTACATGTATACAAGATCATTGTCAAAATTTCAAATTGTATTACTGGTTGTATTCCAATAATTACAGATGCGGGCATATCAGCCTCTTGGACGTGTTATCACCACAATAGGGCTGATAGTGGCTGCTGCTGGTGTGAATTTTATTCCTGTCGACTGCAATCAACTGCTATTAAAACAATGGTTGTTATGCGTTCTGTAAACAAGTGATGTTCAATACTTTAATATCCCCCTCTCTTTGAACAAACCCAAATAAAACCACATGACGAATGCACTTTAGGAATAAGACAGAGAAATCACTCTAAATGAAATATCAATTAGGGCGCGAAAAATCGAAAGTTGGCTCTCGTACCAAATTAAATATCCAGTCTGAAATTTTTTAGTTATTAAGTGGATGCAGACCATAGGACCATATTAAACCCCAAAAGATGCAAAGGGGATATTTTAACATTATATCTAACTTGTTACCGTGGATTTATAGTCTAGTTCTGGTTTTGGGCTTTGATGACTCATGCTTTGGCCCCACTAAAACTTGTCAAGTCGGAGTTGTTTGCTCTCTAAATGTGCCATTATGCCTAGTTTATGTAACTCTTTTGTTGGATTTGTTGTGCAATTGTAACACACTTTATTAACTCAGGCTATAGCCCAATTGGAACTTGCCAAGTTACTCTCGGAGACTCTCTTTGATTGCCAGCATCCTTAGGAGTGCTCTTTGTTCCCAGAGTTTTATTTTGCAGTGTTGCTTTGGGAAGTGACTTTCAATTATTGTGTGCTGTAGACATCTAGTAATGGGTAATGAGAGTGATGTATCTCATAGGAAGACATAAGTTTGTGACAGATCTAGAGTAGGTTGAGTGTCTGATAACACAAGAAGTGAGCGTCCAGTGCCTCAGAGATTAAGAAAGTTTTATATCAGGTAGATGGGAAATTTGGCATTCTGAATTGCTTAAAGAAAGTTCTAGTGTTTCAATAAGCATTGAGTGGGGTTATATGATGAACTGGATCTGAAAGTGGCAAAGCTCGTTGGGGAGCTAATTGATCGAATAGAATTTTTTTAGTCTATATCAAGAGATGAGGTAGATTTGTTGCTGCTCATCTTTTTCCATTGCGTTGAGGGCAAGTTGAAGTATGTTGTCATAGTTATCCATTGTAAACCACATATCTACCTGCGTATGACATACCCTCCTCTACTGGGGAGTGGATGTTTCCTTCTATTGGAAAAGTAACATGTGCTGGGGTAACTGGCAGATTAGCTAATTCATCTTTAAATTCCAGCTTAGATGAAGTGGCTTGGTGTTTGTTGTTCGTCTAAGTGACCCAAATCAGTGGTTACTCATTTTGTCTAATATGCTAATTTTGTATTTGAGCAGCACAAAGTATTCCAAATGATGCAAGCAGAGAGCAGCCTGCTCCTCCTGTGGTTTCATCTACGACCACTGGTAATGCAGGCCCTTCAAATTCTAAACTCAAAAGGGAACCTAAAGTTGCTTCTCGGCTTTGGAAATTATTATTTAATGATCTTAAGTTAGCTACAAGAAACTTTAGTGCTGCAAGTCTTCTTGGTGAAGGCGGTTTTGTCTGTGTACGTGGATTTACAAATGATACAAGCAGAGAGCAGCCTGCTCCTGCTGGGGTTTTATTTACACCCACTAATACAGCGATCGACTCCTCAGTTTCATCTACGACCGCTAGTAATACAGCAATTACCACTTCAATTTCATCTAAGACCACTAGTACTACAACAATTAACTCTTTGACTTCTAAAGTCATTGAAGAAAATATAATCTCTCCTCAGCTATGGAAATTTTCATTAAAGGATCTTAAGTTAGCTACAAGAAAGTTTAGTCCTGAGGGTCTGCTCGGTGAAGGCGGTTTTGGCCGTGTCTTTAAGGGTTGGATTGAAGAAAATGGGACTGCTCCTGCGAGGCCTGGCACTGGGCTGACTGTTGCCGTTAAGGTTCTAAATCACGAGGGGTTTCAGGGTCACAAAGAATGGCTGGTAATATATCATCAATGATCTTGTATTTCTGGATTAATGCATGTTTGACTGTTGGTATGACTTTTGATGTGTTGCACTTTCCATGTGGCAGACTGAAGTGACTATTCTTGGTCATCTAGTACATCCAAATTTTTTGAAGTTAATTGGATATTGCGCGGAAGGCAACGAGAGGCTGCTAATATATGAGTATATGCAACGAGGGAGCTTGAACAATCACCTCTTTAAAAGTATGCACAGTTGTCCTTTATAATGTGCTTGGTGCTCTTAATGACATGTCTAGCATTATGTTCATACTATATAAGTACTCACAGTTTCAACCAAAAAAAAAAAAAAGTACTCACTGTAAAACAATCCACCTTTAGCTGGAAATGGAAGTCATGTCTCCCATGAAAACTATATGATTGCTACTAGCATCTGGATAATAATGTTAAGGAGAAAGAATCTTACTTGTCCTTATAATTGATGTCTTTCCGAAAGATGGTAGGGTTCGGAACCATATTTTCCTAAACAATTTGCATACAAATTGTCATGTCCACAATGCTCAGCCTCTGTTGAATGTTCTTCTACCTGAAATGCTTTTACGTAAATTGGTTGTCCGTTGTTGCTGCCACTGAGAACCAAAGGATGCAGTATCAGAGACTTTCACTGTTATCATACTCGGAGGACATTATTTGTTCGAAGCCAGGAAAAGGAAGGAAAGAAATGTTGGGAGCTCAGAACTGGTCATGAAATGTCACTTTTTAGCAGCTTCGTCCGTGTGACGATCTTAGTATCATTTTATCACCTTTGTCTCTCCGTACTACATCTCAGGGAATCCTGGACTCAATTCTCTTTAAATTGGTCATTTATGTGCAAGAACACCACAGTTATACCATATTGAGAATGAAACTTAGTACAAGCTTGTAACTATGCTGGTAATGATATTTAATGGAGGTACATGCTTGGCAATGGAAGGACTCTTGAAAGCTACTAAATGTTTTTAATAGTAGGGCATAATGATTTGTTTCAGCAGGTTTCGCTGAGCTTTCCCTTGCATAAGCGTAAAATTTTATTTCTACAAGAAAAGAAAGGAAATCTTGCTGTGGTTTCTACTATTTTCTTGCCTTGCCTACTAATTCTTCACAGTTAACTTTCAGAAGTTGGTGTTAGTTTTAACCACACTATCATTGACAATGGTGGCTTCAGAAAGGCAATATTGATTTATGTGTGACGACAAGTATTTTATTAGTTAATTCTTGTGTTCTTTCGTGGGCTGCGTAGGAGGGACTCCGCCTCTCCCTTGGTCTTCCAGGGTGAAAATAGCGCTGGGTGCTGCAAAGGGTCTTGCTTTTCTTCATGAGGAAGCAGAAGTGCAAGTGATAGTTCGTGATGTTAAAACTTCCAATGTCCTATTAGATGCCGTATGTAGCAAAAGTTGCGTGACATTCCTTTTTCCTTTTTAATCATGTCGTTTGACTTTTCGTAACTTGTCTTTTTTAGGACTTCAATGGCAAGCTTTCTGGTTTAGGACTTGCAAAAATTGTTCCCAAGGGAGATGACTCTGACTCCACCCGTGTCATGGGAACGTATGGCTATGCTGCCCCAGAATACATAGCGACTGGTATGTATATGCTAGTACAAGCAATTTGAGGATGAGAATTGTCCAAGTTATCTGCACAAAAGTGGTTGAGCAATGTTTTTTACATGTCAAAACAAGAGAACAGCACCAATCGACGCACCTCATGCTCAACATGTGCACCGTTATGACTAGGAACTGAATTGAATGAGGTAGATATCAATCGCGACGAAAGACTAGAAAATTAGAGGGACGGTTATACACTGATATACCTACTTTTCACTATGTGCATCCTATCCCTGGTCATTCATGGTCACAATTTGCAGTAATGGTACAATCAGCTGTAGTTCTTGCACATCATGCTAAAAAGTCACATTCTTTCTGTTTGAGTTCTGCATGTAGTCTCCCAACTGATGTTATTCCCTTACCTTCCAGTCCACCATATAATCAATCATTGAATGGATTATCTTGCATATTTCGTGGTTGAACTTCCGGGACATTTCGCATTGCTGGCAAGTGAATCTTTTGTTTTTGTTTTACTTTGTTTATTATTATTCTTTTTCGTCTTTGGTTGATATTTTTTTATTCAATTAACGACCGAATATCCGCTACACCCTTCGAATACTAGATTAATCCCCATCGGTTGTAATTTTTAATAGGATGCACAACTAGTTTTTACCCAAACACTGATTCTTAATCAAAGCTCTTTCTTTATATGTTTTTATGTGCTTCAACGCTACGTGTCCAAAGGGTTCTCAGTTTTGAATGTAGTATCTATGTTTTTTCCAATAGCCAATTAATTTCCACTAAATGTGGTAGTTGTCCGTCCTACGCGCTATATTATTACTAAATAACTTAGACCTAAACTATGTATCATATGTTTCTTTGTTTTATGTGCTTTAGGTCTATATGTAGTATATTGGGTCCGTTTGGGAATGGCTTTCCCAAAGCCCCTTGGGTGTCGAAAGTCTTTTAGGCCAAATAAATGCGTTTGGCAAATTTTTTTTTGAACCTCATTTCCCAAATGGAAGCCTTCCAAAGCTAAAAGCCCAAGGCAGTTGAGGGGGTGCCTTGAGCTTTTGCCTTTTGGGCATGCTAAGCTATTGTTCATCTTCTTCTTCTTCTCTGTTGAATAGGACCGGCATGTTGTTGTAGGCGATCGAGCGACTCTTGGTGATAGTTGCGGCGACCCAGATCTGTCGTGCTACCTCCATGAAGAGCCCCTTGAGGTCGCGCGACCCACCTCCGGTGACCCAGCGCGACCTCGCCGCGACCCGCATTTGGGTCGCCGAAGGTCGCGCGACCTCGTTGGGCGATACCCAAATTTGGGTCACTGGGTCACCGATCGTGCGACCCACACGGTGAGGTTACGCGAGCTTTGGCAACCCGGATCTAGGTCGTGCGGAGGTCGCGGCCGTCTAGTCGCGCCCTCGTCGGGGTTGCTCGACCCCAAGCGGCCCTCGCCGGTGGTCTCTAGGGGCTGTTTGGAGTCTTGCAACCTCATAGGTCGGCCGTCAACGACAGATTTTGATCGACGGCCACCACCTGCCCTCGCCGGCTAGCTTTTTTTATTTTTTTGTTGATGATTTTTTTCTTTTTTCTAATTATAAGTCTTTCATAAATATAATCTTTCCAAATGTTATTTTGCTCAAAGGTATTTCACAATGGACTTTCAGATTACAATTTAACAAACACAATTTGCATTTTGAAAGACTTTTTTAACTTAAAGTCTTTTATATTTTCCCAAAAGCTTTCCTCAAAAGTCAAACCAAGCGCACCCATTATGATTTATGTGTTTTCTCATTATACTATCCTATTTGTCATTTACGACAAGAAAACTCTAACTTTGAGGCCATTAAAAGGTAGTTGTGATTAAGAGTTGAAACTTTTATCTTCTCTTTTTTTCCTTAATCTACATACTTCATTATAATTTTAGTGTGGGCAATGCATAAAGGACTATTCACTATGTTACTGTAAATTGAGATTATCATGACTTCACAATATCTAAGAACAAGCATTATTCCAATTTACAGATCAATTATGGAGGTCCATGTCTATCATGCTATAAATTACTGCCTTACCGAAGTCTTGAATGAAATTTATTATGATAACAAGAGATACAATATTGTGCTTTGGAATTGCCGATGATACTTAGGACCATTTGGTACATAGTTTATATACTCCTGTTTAGTGAGTGCACATATACTGTTGCAGGGCACATCACAGCGAAGTGCGATGTCTATGGATTTGGTGTCGTTCTTTTGGAAATTATGACCGGACTGAGAGTCATAGACCGAGGTCGGCCTTCCCATGAAATTAGCCTTGTTGAATACGTTCGGCCACATCTAGGAAGGAAAAAGGAATTGTACAAATTGATGGATCCAAGGCTTGAAGAGTTCTCGGAAAAAGGTGTCGAGATTGCTTTCGAGTTGGCTACTCGCTGCGTTAGCGGAGATCCAAAAGCTCGTCCCCGGATGAGTGAAGTTGTAGAAGTTTTGAAGACTATCCAAGATCTTCCATACAAGGCAGGAACATCAAATATTCAGAACAAGACTAGGGAAGCGCTGGCGGTGAAATGACCAAACTCAAACCATGGTGAATTCAAGGAATGCAAGTCTTTCAATTCCGGGCGGACCAACGCATATCCATGCCACCACACCACCAATCTCTGGAAGCCAGTGGTAAATTGGGATAATGTGCCTATAAATAGCCATTGTTCAACCCCATTTGTTTCCTTTTCTCCTCTTCTCCTTTTTTATGTTGGAGTCTCGACTTCCATCTGAATATTCGCTCCTTATTACTGGATTATCGATGGAGTAAAATATAATCTGAGTTATGTTGCGTTTATAAAGGCATCCTTTGAAGAGTGGTCAGGTGAAGCCTAAAAATGGGACGTATGCTTGCGCGTTGATGCCTTATCTCTCCTCTACAGCATTTTAAGGATAATGATTACCTTTGATGGTGTCTATTTGATGTACCTTTTCCTGTAAAATTTTTTTGTATCAAATTTTTCACGTTGTGGCATGTCTTTGACACATGTTCTTGTTCTCAATAATCATCTTGTTGTATTTCTATTTCTCGCGTCACTGGGGTGCTCGTTCATTTGAATTGCTAATTCGTTTGCTGTGTAAAAACACACGGTTCTTCTCGTTCCGATTTCAGGCACGATAAACTGTTGGAAATTCTTTCGGGCCAGTATTTATTGTTGAAACCGGTATTTGAGCATTCAATGTAGGCCATTTTTTATCTTATTTTTGCTTAGGCCTATGCGGCCCAGGGCTGTGGGCCTGGCCCAAGTGTGTGCGGCCCCGTTAACCACTCCTAGGACAGAGGTTGGAATGCTGGTGCCGGGGCGCCTCCAAGCTTTTTTTTTTTCTTTGAGTTTTTTTTTCCATATTATTCTATTTTTTCCGAGATATTCTTTTCTCTTTTTTTTTTTTTGGGTTTATTTTTCCTATAAATAAATAAAAAGTATATTCTTTTCTGAAATTTCTATTTCTTTTTTCTCCTCCTCTTTTTCTTTTTCTTTAAAATCTAATCAAAGATATTCTTGCTTTTTTTTTTTTTTTAATTATATGTAACAATACCTTTTCCTTTTGTATTTTGCAATCAGTCTATTCATACAGTTGGACTTGATCAAATCTGACTATATGCAATTCACTTTGATATTTCCCAACCTACTTATTGCCTTGAAAACAAATTTTGGGCACACACAATCGACATTATACTACAATCAAAATTCATAATACAAGAGGAAGTGCATTATCTTATAAATTTTAATATCAGTAAAACGTCAACAAAGATATTTTTCAACTGAGAAAGAATAACGATATTCACATAATTTTGAAAATTACTATTGTGTTGCCAAAAAAACTTTTTTTCCCACGACATCGCCCAGGTTTCTTTTCTCCGCACTCCCTCGATTGCTGCCTTTGCCACATCTCCATCCACTCTTTCTCTTTGGCCTCCCCACAATCCGAGGTACTCTATTCGTTCCTGCATTTCTAGGGTTATGAGTTTCACTTTTGCGTGTGTGCTTGTCATGTGCTTTCATGCCCGAAAGCGTTTCGATCTATTGATTTCTTCCGTCGGCAATTTTTAGTTGTAGCGCTGCCGCCGTGGACATCATTTTCCCGGGGGGCGGTGTGGCATCGTCCATGCTGATAGCAGGCATGTTATGAAATTTGTACATTGGACTGGACCTGTATTTTTGGAGAGAATATTAGCTTTTGCTCTGGGTGTTTGATGAATTAGTAATTTTTTTTAGTGAGTCACTAATTCCATTTTTCATCATCCTTTGAGTGTTTGTTGATTATGATGGTAGTTTGTCTTTTAATTGTGTTTATGTAAGTGTTTACCTTTATCCATCGCTTCGAGACGCCCATGGAGACTGTGGGGGCCTACTAGCTTGTCGACAACAAGACCGCGAGCTGTTCATTTTTCTTCTTGAACATATATTGGCTCTCTAAATTTGCACACAAAGTGTTCGTTTTTATGTTTACTTGAAATACTATATATTTTTCTAGGGTGGAATTCTATAAGCATGTGAGCTAAGAGAGAGAGAGAGAGAGAGAGAGAGAGAGAGAGAGCTTTGCAATAGGTTCTAAGTGTGGAACTGTAAGGTGAAATTGAGAGAAACGTTATTTCTGTCACGCCTCGATCCTCAGGCACGCACCCATCCCTTAACTGGTCGATTAATAGCGACGTCCCAAGACGCATCGCCGACCCTTTCTTTTTATAATACGCATGCGGAAGCTGATATAAAATCTCCAGACAATAAAACAATGGAATAGGAAAGTAGGGTCACAAATTTCGACACCAACACTATCCTTTTTATAAACAAATAGGTACATATACACTGTCTGGTTGTTTACAAAACTATCGGCTTAACAAAAAGGAACTGTCCTATGACCCTCTGGTCAGACATGTTCGCCGATCTTCGATCTCCACCTTCCCCAAACCTGGGGGCTTCTGGTCCTCCACCAAGCCCACCTAAGGACCTGAAAATGGTTATTCAATAACCAGTGAGATAATGTCTCAACAAGTTCTACTTCCTAAGACCCAATTAGAAAACTAATATGCCATAAGGGCTGCCTAAGCACAACACGAGGTCGAGAGGGCTTACCTTGGCCTCGGATCTCACCCGCACATCGGCCACGGTTCAAATAGGCACCCAAATCAATCAAGTCACTACAACATATCAAATCATTGATCAATCGACCTAGTCGATTACATGTCACCACGACCCTTTCTTGGTCGACTCATCTCATACTATCTATTAAGTCCGCAATATTAGGACTGCTCACTGCTAAGCTGATAATTAGATAGTATAACTCGCTTATGAGATGCTCAGGTATACTACTCTCTGGTAAGCTACCATATCGCCATTAGGCTGATATAGTATACCGACAGTGCTCAATCTAAGCTGATATGATATATTGCTCTCTGCTAAGCTGCCATATTAGAGCCCGTAGGATGATATAATATACCGACATATTCAATATAAACTGATAAGGTATACTGCTCTCTACTAAGCTGCCATATCAGAGCCCGTATGATGATATAGTATACCGACGTATTCAATATAAGCGATAAGGTATCTTTGCTCTCGCTAAGTTCGCCATATCAGAGCTAGTAGGATGATATAGTATACTGGTGCACTGCTCGCAATCTAAGCTGACATATCGCTCGTAGGTCGATATAGTACACCACACCCAATCATTCAAATCAATTTACCATTTTTTATCATCCCTAATAAAAATACACGTGTGTAGGTACATGGCCGGCCTTAGCCAAAATACAAGGTTTTCCTTTCCACAAATCCCACCATTTTCTGTAGTCCACCAAAATATTTTTGGTCTTTGTCATGACACACTGGTTATTTTCCAATTAATTTCCAAAATTAATTAATTTAGGAAAATAATCATATAATCACAAATAATACATTTCAGCACAAAATAAAGCTCAATTAAATAAACGGACTGCATCATGATAATCAGCATAAAATTCCGGTCGTCGACCATCCCGGTATAATTTCCGAAAAATAATTAATTAATTAAATAATTACGAAAATTATTAAATAAATAGCAATAAATCCAACTTAGGCCCGTAATGCCTAATTGGACACCGAAACGAACCCAGAAAAATTCTGAGACTCGTTCAATAAATAATATAGCGTGTCTACTTGCTAAATACACTAACCATTTGCCTAACATGCATAGGTAAATCCCTAATTTAATTATTCTAATCTAATCTATCCACATAATTGCACTTAATTAAATCTAATCAACCCCTAAGCATCATTAGTCTACTAAGTAGGGATTAGTGCGTAAAACTCACTTGATTAAATGCAAAGGCCGGATCACCGCGACGATGGCGCGACGGCGGCCGAAACCCAAACTTTCGGCGGCGTCGACGGACACTCGGGTCGGGCCTACAAGCCTCGCAAGCCCACAGAAATTTCTGGGCTTAGTTGATGGGCTTGGGCCTACTTCTTGGACTTCAAGTGGGCCGAAAATTTGCTGACGGTGGGTTGAAGTCGTGGACCTTAAAGCTGGACTCGATGGGCTAAACACTTGGGCTTGCTGAAAATAGAAACTTGATGGGCTTCACTGATTTGTGGGCTGCTGAACCGGGCTTTGCTGGGCCCGAAAAACTGATGACGCTGGGCTGAGAATTTGCTGGAGATGGACCGGCTTCTTGGGTTGCTGGCACGAAGGAGCTGGGCCCGTGATGTTCGCTGGCTTCGACGCAAGGAAGGAGCTGCGGCGTCTTCGATGGTCAACAACCGGTGAGGGGAGCTCCTTTGACCGACGCAGGTGGAGGCATGGACGTATGGCGCTGCAAGGGGGACTTCGGTGGGATGCGGCAGCGACATGGAGGAAGATCGTGGCTGACGTGGGCGTGTGGTTGCGGTCAAAAATGGAGCAAGGAGTTGGAAATTTCTGTGGAGGTGTGCAGCTGAGGGTCTTTGACGGAAAGGAGAATGGAGATGGCGTGAGAGAAATAACACGGAGAGAGAGAGTTGGGGCGGCTTCGACGGAAAATGAAGCAAAAGCAAAAGCAGATGGTGGGGAGCAGCTGGCTTCTTCGTTCAAGGGATTAGTAGGGGTGTGCAAAAGAACCAGGGATCCACCTGCACGGCCGGGAACCGGACCGGAACCGCCTGGAACCAGTGGTTCTTGAGGGGTTCCCGGTTCCAATTTATGGGAACCGGTGGGTACCGGTCCGGTTCCCGGTTCCATGGGCGGATCCGTCCACCCGCCCACCCGGACCGAACCGATTAATTTTTAATATTAAAAAAATAAAATTACTAATTAACAAACCCTAGCTAATGAAATATTGAATTTGGTTGCCAGTTTCTCTATCTTATTATGCCTGGTTTTTGCAATTATATTCATGCTGCTTTAATGTTTGTCTCTTTATGCAAACAAAGTTTTGAAACATGGGCATGGCTCTGTATGTCAACTTGTGATAGGTAAGGTAATCCCACGTTTTTTCCTCATATATATTGCAGATACTGCACCAAGTATTGATTTGGTCTAATGAAAAATCCTGGGGATGCTAATAACTACTTTTTGCTTTAGGTTCAACTTTTCACCAAATCAAATTTAAGATCATTGATTGTAGATTTGTTTTTGTTATAAATTGTAAATTTTAAATATCCATTCCGCAAATCCAATCAAATTACCTTCTAAATTTCATAGTTAAATTTCACCTTTGAAATCATTCACCCATTTATGACCAAAAAAATAATATTCACCCTTTTGACTAAAGAGCATGAAAATAATTATATATCCAATAACTTGTTGGGTGTTATGTATAGTTTGATCAAATTAAGCTTGTCTCGTTTGGATTATATTCCAAAGTTGACTAAATGGATCCATTAAGCTGCCTCTTTAACCCATTCTTTTCTTTCTTTTAGATTGAAATGCCAAATCCATCTATATGTGTTCAGACATTATGATCAGGATATATATTGCTTTTTCAAAGGTTCTATCCAGGAGGTCAAGCTCTACAGTTGGAGCTCACAAACATTTCATCAAAGATGTTTAATTGGGGAGCTGAAACTTTTTGGCTTGCTTTGATGATGCTTGTTGTGCAGTTGAGAATTGAGATCAATTATGTCCTCTCTTTTGATGTCGGGTTTTCCTTAGTTTAAGTTAGTGAGACCGTTTCCATGGATCCACACGGGAACCGGACCGGACTGGCGGTCCGGTTCCCGGGTGGATACATGCAATAAACGGGTGGATCCCAGTTCCAATTTTTTGGAACTGGTCCTTAGCGAGCGGTTCCCGGTTCTAGGTCGGGAGCCGCCCCGCCGGACCATGCACACCCCTAGGGATTAGAACAAAGAAAAAGGAGAAACAAAGTCAATGATCTATCCCTTGCATTGATGGTATGTCCCCCTTAATACTTTCCAACAATTAAATCCCACCATTTATCCAAATTGACCCCAAAATACAGCCCTTAGTCCAAGCTCCGAATTTCCTCAACTTTGGGTTCAATTCTTCCCGAAATTCTCCAATTCAACGTCCAATTTGAATGAAGAAAAAGCTCGTAGAATTTCTATAAGTGCCTCTCGTCAAATAGCTCGGCTTGCAAGTTCAAATTTCCTTTAATTTGGCCCATCTGAATTTCCGTTAATTTTCCGCGACATCCGAATCAATTTTTCCGTAAAAATCTCGGAATCTCTGAAATTCTTTGGAGGGTGAGTCGACATTCCTAAAATAGATCGTGACACCACAGAACTTTCAATTTCTGAAATCGGGTTCAAATTCGCGGTTAATTTCAATCCGGCGCGCTTTTAGCGTGACCTAGTCTACCGGATAACTTTTAGGAATTTTTGGTGCAATTGACCCGTGATCGATTTATCTCGAGTCACAATATACATCTTCGACTCATTGGCGACCCTCGGTTGTCGTGAAAATATCGAGATTTCAATTACGGGCACCGGGTACCAAAACGACAGAAAAATCGGTCTAGTGCTGATCGACAAGTATTTTGCAATCAGGTGGAATCACCCACCTCTGATCACATATCTCAGTCGAATCGACCTATCTCTGGTTTCTGATCGATTTCGATAGTGCCATAATGACCCTTGTAGACCAACACAGTTGAGCAGTCGATTCCTGGTCGAATTCTCACGTCTATTTGCCTCAAAATTCTTAATGGCTTCCTTAGATAGTCTAGTTATCTCGCGAGTGATCGGCTCTGAGAATAGCACTATAGGCGCATCGATGAAAGGCCCGATTTATTCAATTGAAAACAGGACTGAAAATTCAGGTTGTCACAGTTTCACTCCACCAGCTAGTTGTCACTATGCAATTTGTGCTGAAAAAGGATAAGTAGGCCATGGAATTCGACGCAAATTTTTGAGAAAGGATTAAATTTTTAGTTTGTTGAGTAAAACATGCATCCAAAAAAATGTTTTGTTACAACATGTGCACACTGTTATAATTCTTTATAGGATCTTTATATTTATTTATTTATGTACATCTTCTTATTTTGTTATTTTACTTTTTAATTTGAAACAAAATTATATCTAAATAATACATTCACATAAGAGCTTAAGCGGGCCATGTGAATGGATATGAATTTTCATAGGTTGATGATATGAATGTATGAGTGGGATATGGATCGAGTATGGGCTATTAAATTTGCCTTGCATGAAAATGGATGAACTTAGATTGAATCCTTTTGATCCGACCCAATCCACTTTTTTGACTTGTTTACCCCAACATGTCCTATATCTACAACGCAATACCACATATTATCTAATGTTGTTCATACCCAATTCTTCACCGAAAAACTAAAGATGATCAGAGAAGCAGAAGCATATGCAAATTGTACACAAATTCCCTCCCAAGTAAATGAACCACAAATGAAAATCCCCGAACATAAACACAACGGCGGAAGCTTTTTGCCATTTATTGCCCAATAACGAACTCGTCAAGCCCCTTGCAAAGCTCCTTCGGCATCAGCATCGGCAACTCTGCCGTTTCACTGCAACCTTCGCTCTTCGCACACGATGCATCTCGACGCCTCTCCATGTCCTTAGCAAAGACGCGGCTGATCTCGATGAAGCTTCCTCCTACAGTGGCTCTAGCTTGAAAGGCCTGAAGTAGAAGGCGGTCCAGAATCAGGGGCAAAGGTTGAGGGCCAGGTAAACACCGGGCTCTCAGCCGGTAATGGAGAGGGGCGGTTGGAGAAGTGGGGGGGCGCATTTGCTTCAAGCACTGAGGACAGTTTGCGTCTGCCCTAATGCGATCATACTCGGTCCCGTCCCACTTGTGGCGCCAACGGTCACTGCTGGATGAGGAGGCACCGATTGTGGGGGATTCAGCGGGAAGGAAGGTCTGCCGACAGAGGTGGCGGCGGCGGAGAGGCGTTTGAGGGCAGCTTGGCAGCACCGGAGGATGGACGCCGAACATGGCTCTCATCGAAGGGACTCAGTTTATGTGGGAGGTGTTGGTGGATGGCGGTATCACACCTCCAGCGAATGATGATTAAGTGTTACTTGGATTTTCTTGAAAATTCCCCACATTTTAAGCCTTTAGATCAATAACATTTTTATTTTTAATATATTATTTTTTACGCATTGTGTAAATATGAATGACAAAATTTATTTTATTTTCATGATTTATTGGACTTTCTCAGACGAATTGATAAATCATGAATGACCAATCTAAAATTCATAGCAGAACTTACCATCCTGTCTAACATTGCCCTTATATCTTCTATATAGTAAAAGGAAGTCTGGTTTCGCCTCCCGTTTTACTAAAGTTTCGGAATTATGCTAGAATAAAATTAAGATCTTAAGGGAAGGAAAATCATGTTTCCACACGCACGCTTTCATTTACTTTTTTTCAAAGAAAAACGCTTACAAGACAAGAATTTCGTGATGACAATGTTGATGTGGCACTTACCCTGTAAGCCTTATAATACTTGGAGACCAAATTGATGTCAAATGCAGGGAAGGTTTTCGTTCCTTAAATGGGATCCAAGGGGCGTTCAGATTCCATGACTTCTCCGGAGTTCTCAACGGCCCTATTGCATATAAATTTCACAAATCATCCGGCTAGTTGATAGGACAGACAAAGTCAAACACACAAATATCACCAATGCAAAAGTAGGAGCGGGAAAGAAAATTTGATTACCTCTTGAGCAACTGGGGGCTCTAAGCTAACAACATACTTCGACACATGCAGATGTTCCTATGGGTGCTCCAAATTATGTATTTTCTTGGAGATCATAAGTCATCGACGCTTAAATCATACTATTCCAAACTAGGATGAGATTGTTTTGAGCCATGACTAACAAGCTCTGATTTCCCCAGTATGACACGACAAATAAACAAATGTCATATGCCATCTTTATCTATGGGAGCAGTCATAGTGCCGCCAAAGCAATTTAAAGAAAATATTTAAGGTCAATATCATCATATGCACATTTAAACGTAAGTCAAGAAACAATATGGTCACGAAACATACTCGATCTATCAAATTTCACCAATCATCATACTCGATCTATCGGATCTAACCAATTAATGCGCTAAATAAGACTTTCAAAACAATATCTCTCTGATTATTTGTGCAATTAATAGTGGCGGATTTAACGCTGCCAAGGCATCATCGAGAAACCATCTAAGGCCAGTATCATCTTACGCACAACATTCTAACACGAGTCCAGAAACAACATGATCACGAAATATACTAGTTCTATTAGATATAACCAATCATATGTGACAAAGGAAATCTAGTAACACACTATATTAACATATCTTCATTATCGTACCACTTTACAAAAAGTACGTTAAGGAACTCATGTACATTTCGAGAGGATGATTAAGAGTAGCAAAATAAACTCCACAACCATAGAAGCCATTGTTCTCAGGCTTGTCACTATAATAAAAACCCATAGGAGAAGATCTAGTGGACTTCCTCGTTTGAGGTCGCACACCATGCGTACCTTGCGTTGGCAGTGTCGATGCGGCCTTTCTTCTGCACTGTCTCTGAGTAAAGTTGAAAAGCTTGGGCCCGTATTTTCGCCGAGAAACTGGAGTAGGATTGCCACCACGGTAACTTGCGCCCCAAGCTCCACTAGTCGTGAGGCGAATCTCTCCTCGATATAGGAGTGGACCTTGTCTCCTTCGTTGAGCTCCATCAGCTCGTTGCCGGTGAATAGCAAAGAATCAGTTCCAGATTGATCAGCCGAGACAATGCTCAGGCAATTGGAGATGGACGAATCCAGAACCTGATCATCCATCGCATCGTTCAGATCTGGACGGTTGACATCGATTGTCAGATGGTTGAATTCATCACTCAAATATTGGGTACACTTGTGATTGACAACTCAGCAAAATAATAGTCTATTTGTTGATTGACAGATGTCCCGCGGGACCCGCTCTATCAGGATTTTCACAAATCTTTCTCACTCGCCATCCTTCCTCTTTCTTTTTCCTTCGTCTCTTCCCTTCAGAGAGAGAGGCCGAGATCTCAGCGTTTATGGAAGTTGGTCTTTCCTTGAATTCTCTTCTATTATATAATGTAGACCTTTTTTTTATTATTATTATTATAGGAACTTATAGGGGAATTAACTTAATCATTAGTTGTTTAATTTTCTAATATTATTGTCATGCCGAGTAATCATGGATGTGGATACTTATAGATAAGACAACGGTTTGGTTAGTGGGGTACCACATTTTTTTTATTCAAAATATTTGGGAAAAATTCTAAATAAGGGCTTGAAATATTCATATTTTCTTAAATAAGGGTCCGAAGTGAATATTATTTCAAATAATGGCCTAAAGTGGCCAAATCGTATCAAACAGGGCCTAAAGTTGCCAAATCGTCTCAAAGAAGGACTTTTGATTGGCCGGTGACTATTCTAGCAATTGGAGAAGAGGTATTTTAGTCAAAAAATTCGGAGTGTATTTTTTTATTTTTGATTTGTTTTCTTTTCTTTCCTTTTCCTATTCATTTTTCTTTTTTATTTTCTCTTCTTTCCTCCGCCGGCCATGGCTGAGGTTGCCAAACCCAAGCGACGGCGAGAGGGAGGGCTGCCCTCGCCGATATTGGGTGATGGTCGCCCTCGCTCGATCTGGCAAGGGCCGCCCAGTGAGGAATGCCCTCGTAGATCGAGTGAGGCCTGCAAAGGAAACGATAGATAGATAAAACTATAAGTATATGAAGTGTACTTTAATATATAAAAGAGACATATAATAGATTGTGATGAATAAAATAAAAGTAGACCAACTCTAACTGTAGTTTCGATAAAATATGACATTAACCCACAAAGTGCAAAAGGAATGGAAGTAGCACAATCGACTCCTTTAAACTCAAAATAATTTAGTATACTAAAAATTAAGAGAAAAGGAAGAGAGAAGGGGCAGGGAGCAACATAGACATGGAAGAGATTTTTTTAGTAAAATAGATATCGGGAAAGAGAAAAAGAAGAGGAAAGAAGGGAGAGAGTGACCTAGGTTCTCTCAAAACCCTTCTTTTATACCTTGGATAGAGTACAGTTATAAGATGTTGGGCTAACTATTATGAACTCAATTAACATAATACGTATGCCCTACACAATTCTTCTTTCCTGATCCTAATAAAACCCATTAAATGCTCGAAATTCACTTTTACATTATATATTAAAGATTGTAGCCCTGTAAACAAACGGGTGATATATAACTTGCATGATATTGAGATGAAACTTCATTTAATTCACTACTCCATCAACTCCTGTTTGTCAAAACTGAAGAAGCTCAATGTTGCAACCAAGAGGTAAAATACTAATCTTAGAAAAACAAAACCAGAATTGTCCTTATTATTGTTTTCATTACCTCATACCACAACGAATAGCCATAGATATTACATGCAAAGAAATCTTAAAGGGAAAGTCTGGCTTGATACATAATCTCCAATCATTTTTCCAATCACAACGAGTAATATGAATAAAAAGCAAAGAGGTACAGAGAAAGACTAAGTGAAGTTGCAGAAAGACCATAGCCTTTGTTTGATGGCATCATCTTGCCACACCAATGTAGACCACCATGATAGTTCAACGTTAATGGATCTTAGAATGATAGCATTTTCTCCGGAAAAGGGAAGTTTCAACAAGGATCGACATGAAGCTATCTCCAAACTCTCTAGAGAAGGCCAAATCAATGAGTCATCCGGCGTAATGCTCCTCAATTTTGGAAGATCACGAAGTACTAGCTTTTTAAGTCTCGGAAGTGTTCCTGGGTCCAAACAATGATTCTCGGATTCAATGACGATCTCCTCAATTTCGTAGCACTCTTCGACACTCAAATGCTCAAGTTCCGCTAATTGCTTAATCAAACCATCTGAGAAGATCTTCTTCAGCTTAGGGCAATTGTACAAGATTAAACAAGTCATCCAACCTAAGCTTCCCACAGACACAGGACCATTCCAAATGCAATACAAACTCGGGACATTCTTTATAACCATTCTCTCTAGCCGTTGGAATGTAGGATGTGGAGCTATGTTACCGTCAATAATGCATATGATATCCTCACATCCCTCCACTGAACAAGCTCTGAGATTACTCATGTTTTTAGTCCCAAAATCTGATAAGCTCGATATATTCTTGTGATCAATCAATTCAAATACATTGGTCTCAGTGAGTACTTCTAAGATCACAGGATGTACGACTTCATGGTTTGCATACTTCAAGAACTTGCACGATTGATATTCAAAATAATCAAGAATATGATGCTTGACTGAATTGCAAATACCGACTGAAAATTGGAATGTGAAGTGCACATTCTTCCACACACGGCTTGATTTGACGAAGATTTCAAGGCACTCCACCTTAGGAAAGGAAATTGTTAGCAAAGTCAATCGTGTCAAGATAGAAACCTCCTCCATGATGGTCCTTGCTACCTGATCAGACCACAAAGTGTTTGGGTCTACATCGATGACGAGTTCTTCCAATAATGAAAGCCTTGAAATCACCTCGGAGGTTGGATTTCCAATGCCGAAATTTGACGATGACATCCGTAAACATCTCATCTGTGATAAACATCTAACTTGAATAGGTAAAGAGATGATTCTGGTATGTCGGATATCTAGCACCTCTAGATGCACCAGTGCCCCTAAGCTGGAAGGCAGTTCTGTTAAAAGCGGGCAGGAATTCAAGGAGAGTGCCCTAAGACCAGTCAAGCATGAAAAAGAAGGTGGAAGGGATGTGATGGCGCTCCTGTGTAAGTCCAAAACTCGGAGTCTTAGCATAGACGAGAAGAAGGTATCTGGAATCAAATTCAAGTTGTAATTTCTTTGCAGGAGTAAAGTCGAAAGATTTATACAATTTGGTGTTGCTGGAAGACTATGCAAGTCATTATCCATCAAAGAAATTCGACTTGCACGTGCCCATTCTTCTTCGTTTGGGGCCTCCTTTAGCCCCTCGCATGTTCTTGCCAAGAACTTGAGGTCAACCCCTCGTGATGAGATTTTAAGCGCCATATTACGAATTACTTTGTTCATTCGGACATGTTCCTTCATCGCACCTTCTTCTAACAAAGATGCATTAATCAGATCCTCCAATATCTTATGCCCTCTACCGCGGGCATCTCTAAACTCATCAATGTTGTGAAGAAATCCCTCTGCCTTCCAACATTCCATCAAATAATCTACAAATATGTCGCACTCTTCAGGAAACAATGCTCCATAAAGAAAGCAATCCTTTTTATCGTTCTCGTCTAAATCATCATAACAGAATTGCAGAAACTCAAGCACTTCATCTAGGCCTTCACTTTGAATACTGGGCCATCTTTGCAAGCTTCTCAGTCCATCTCTCCAGAGGTGAATGTTCTTCTTATTCCTGAAAGTCCGAGCCACTTTATCGATCAACAGTGGCAAACCACAACACTCTCTGACCATAAGTTTTGCTATTGGCGTGATGTTTGGATTTATGATACTTCGACCGACTTTTTCTTCGAACATTTTATATGCATCAGATTTGGATAAACGCTTCTTATGGACAAGCTCGTCGACATTCATTTTACGGCACGACTCGAAGAATCTACTGGCAATTACCACCCTGCTGTCCTTGTCAGTATTAGGAATGCCTACCTCACGTAGATCGAGAGGATCCCAAACTTCATCAAGGAGAAGTAAGTACCTCATGCCTCTCAACTCATTTGATATAAGTTGAGCAGCCTCAACCGCACTCACTCCGCTCTCCACTTTTAGCTTCAGACGCCGTGTGATTGCATCTTGCACCTTCTCAATACTCCAAGCCTTCGACACTGATACCCAAATGACAATATCAAACATTTTCTTAACCTCTTCATTATTATTCAGATTCTGCATGACAGTGGTTTTTCCAATGCCAACCATTCCCCAGAGTCCAATCCTTTTGACATTTCTTTCCCTCAGAAAATCCAATATCTCGTCAACGGTCTCACGTAGTTAAGGTTTATCCTCAATCCTAGGGGCATCTATGAGTATCACGGGCTCCGGTGGTCTTTCAGCTTCCAGCCCATTATCAAGCTTTCCTTCTTTTATCAAGTCTTGTAATTCCTCACGCTTTTTGGCCATGTGCTTGCTGAGCTTTGCACGCTACCACAACCGAGGTAATCTCCAGGCATACTTGATTTCTTTCTTGTACTTGCTGTCCAATTCGAGCAATTCTCGTTCAGCCATCTCGACCTTGCCAATCCAACCTTCACATTCCTCCCTCTTCATCTTTTTTTCCTTTATTTCTTTCTCTACAATTTCCTTTCTTTTAAAAAGCGTTTCTGCTTGTTTGGTCAACTCCTTAAAATTGATCTCGAATTTGTTAGCATAGTCCTTTTTTTTACTGATGGAGCTAAAAACGTTACGCCCATCCTTGCATGCTTCTACTACTATTGCTGAAGCTGCTGCAGTTGCTATTGCTTCAACCATGACTATAACAAGAACAAAAGTCATGAGATGTTGCAAATAATACTTACTCAGACAAAAGGAAAAAAGAAAAGGCTCAACTTTACATTTGTTGAGTGAATGTACAGGAAAAATATCAGCATAAACAGGAAGGAAATAAAGTTTTGTAATGATTCTGAGACTTCAGCAGGGATGTCTCGACAACAAAAACCTTAAAACTTCTGCATTTGGCTCAATTATGGTCCAAGTGAATCTGATGCAGATGTGCAAACCTATGTTGTTGAGAACAATCGGTACCTAAACTAGAACATGAGGACATGATAGATGTAACAAAAGCATATGACAAGTTAGAGAAATAAGAGAAGTCAGAGCAGCGACAACTTTCTTGGTTCAGCTCAAGTACACACTGAATCTGAAATGTCAAGTTCCACAAAAATGGGCATTGAAAAAGTTAAGACCAGATGAAACAAGAGCTTTATCTAATAATTGGGTCTTAAAAGGAAGTTGCCTACTTAACCCCACATACACGAGAAGAAATGTTAGCTTCTACATGTACATTCGTTGTGTTCAATTTGAGAGATCCAACAGATTCAGAAGAAGATAAATTTAGACCATTAGGTATTATGAGATGGCAAAGGATGGCAGCTGTTCAAGCTGCAAAAGTTGCATCCTTTGTGATCCGACCATCGTTTCATCAAAGGGCAGAGGAGCAATCTTGCAGTGGAGATTTGATCTTTTCAAGAACAGGATTAGGCAACAGAAAGGAAAGAAACAAAAGAAAAAAGAAAAGATCAAAATACAGTCCCACAAGCAACATAGCTAAAATTTAGAGAGAGTGAAGAAACATCTCGCTTACCTGATTCGGCTGAGATTGCGATTGGCAAGATGAGAATCACATGTGTGGAAAGTAATCCTCAGTTGAAGCTACTCCAGAAAGAGAATGAATCAGTGGGCGATCCATTGACGTTGACTCATCAGAAAGACCAAATTGCACCTATTTAATTGCGCAAATTCCCGCATGCTCCTTAGCACATAATCGTAATTTGGCAAGTTTTGGACAATTCCCTCACGTGTCAAACTTTCATTAGATGTTTGAATACGGTCCACTTACTTTTTGTTTGCTTCTTTAATTTTCGTAAAGTTCAAATGATATTTCGAATTATTAGGAAAAAGTCTTTTTCTTTTGGCCAGAGAGAGAAAGTCAATAAGCAACTTTTGTGCTGGTAAAAGGAACGGGACGAAATAACTTTTTCCCAGAAAAAAATCATCATTCTAGCTGTCAAACTTTAAGCGGATGGTTGTAGAATTTTTGACCGTTGCGGGAGTGTGCAAGCAATCCCAACCCTTCCAACGAAAAATTCTTAGATAAATCCTGTGCATTTTGCTTGGTTCGTTGAAGTTTAGATTTAAATAATGAGGCAACGTCAATTAAAATTTAATGGGAGAAGTTTTGGATCAAGGGCTTGAAAGAACTTGTAATCTATAATCACAGCATAATTAGCTTAAATTAGTTAAATTAGTAGGGAAATTGAGCGCGACTCTTGTAGATCTTATCTTTATTACATTTTGCCATATATATATATTAGGCGCTTTGCCTTATACACTTTGTCCATATGCAGTCATCCCTGGAGAATGGAGCTTCCATGCTCGACCGGAATTTATGGTCGTTGCTCGAGTTGGATCTATCATGGTGGGTAGTCAACCTACCTTGTTCGATTGGACATGTGAGGAAATTAAGTGTAATTAGGATGGCATATACAATGATAGAAAAGTTGCTTGAGCTGATGCAATATTGCCACATTAAACCTATCGAATCGTGTCATTGATGAATGCTGGACAATACATTTACCAATTCTGGAAGGCTTGGTGAAGTTGAGGGAATTGCGAATTACTAGGTGTAAATGCCTCATGAGGACACCTGATCTATCGTGCTTGAGAAATCTAAACCCTTGGACCTGTCTTGATTAGAAATAGTTGTTGAGGTCAAAAGTTTGGGGGAATCAAAATCTTTGCTGCCTCTGGAATTTCCTTGGTGCGATCCAATTGAAAGAATACCTAACCTATGCTAAGAGTTGCAGGAGGCCTCAATAGCTTAGAGTCTTCGAAAGTACTTCTTGGAGACCAAAGTTTGTAAATATCTGGAAATTTTGACCAATGTGTCGAGATTGATGATGATAAAGACGGATCGGACATCTCCTCGTGCTACCAATTGGAAGATACGATTTATGAAAATTGATTTCTCATAAGATATCTATTGTAAGAATTTTTATGATGTGGGCTAATATTAGTATAATAATATGAGATATAAGATTTCTTAATTAGTCTAATATGGAGCTAGCTAATGTTAGTTAAGTTGAGCTTAGCTTGTGATGAGAGGGCCTAACCAAAAACTCTATAAATAATGCTCAAATTTTTCATTTAACCCATATACACATATATCCTCACATAAGGAGTGTTTATTGAATACTAAGGATGAGGGGCAGTCCCATTGAGCCAGTGATATAAATGATAATAGAGGAGAAACGCTTGAGCTTTGAATCATCGCTACTTCACATTTAGAATGATGGATTTTAAATTAGGTGCGTAAATCTCTCTACTCAATTATATGTGTTCTCGTTTTTAGCTATGAAGATTTTAGGGTGCCATTTTTGCAACTTACATCTATCTCATCAATTTGATTATTGATTGTAATTTGGACATTTTATAACCAAGCAATTGTAAATTGTATTCATGGTATGAACAGAAAGCATTAGGTGCCAAGTTTCAATTGGTTGACGTGCAACTATGCATCGGCTCAGAGGAAGGGATTCATCTACTAACTTACCTAAGTGTTCTTGATATTAACATTTCATAACATGCTTGTCTTTGTATCAAAATTAGTGATTGATGGTAAGAAAATTAGAACACAATAGTTTTGTTGTTGTTTTTAATACTGTGATGTTAGATGCATATGAATGCATTGCATTGAAGATGAAAAATATGTGAGCACCTCTAGAAATCAATGTTAAGTGTGTCTCCTAATCTGACAGATGAAACATAGTTATGTTATAATAATCAAGAAGAGATTCCATCGGATGCCAAGGACCACAAGATACACTAAAGCCTTTCCGTAAATTCCAAGAACTCTAATCAAAAGGCTTCATTTCATCACTTGAAGTACTTTCTTCCAAAAATCTTAGGCTGCGCGTGACAACGCTTCTTGGTAGGGAAGATTTTTTTTTTTTTTTTTTTTTTTTTTTTTTTTTTTCAGACATAGTTCTTTTCTATTTCTATTCCAGGAACAATTTCTCGAGTAAAAGAATGCGTTTGGTAACTACACAAAATTTCTACTCTTGGAATAGAAAAAGAATAGAAATGCGTTTGGTAACGCAATAATTTCTTTTTTGTATTTATTTTTTTTTATTCTTGTTCACGGATCGCCGACCGCCGGCCGCCCGTCGCCGCCGCCGCCACCGCCGCCGACCGCCTCCGATCGCCGTCGGCGGTCGTGCGCGTCGGCTGTTGGCGGTGACGGGCGGCCAGCGGTTGACGATCGGCAGCGGCGGTGGTGGTGGCCAGCGGTCGACGGTGGCTTCGAGCGGTTGGAGGTGGCCGAGGCAAGAGAGAGGAACAAAGAAAAATAAAAAAAGAAAATTGGCTTATTTCTAGAAATTATTTAAAAAGCAAAGCTAACTTTTTTTTTTTACCGTTTTTTTCGCTCCAAATCTATCTTAGGGCTAAATTTTTATTAGGGAATAGAAATAATTTGTCGTTCCAAAGCAGTTTACATTTTTTTTGTTACGGTGAGTGAAAAACAAAAATCCGGAGGAACATAAACGTTACTACGCGCTACCTAGAGTCCTGTCATATATTTGCTACAACTGCAGTTGTTATGGCGGCAAGAAAACACCGTGATATGTAGATCGCTCGTCCTAATTCTCAGGAAAGACAGAAGATGGACCCGAAGTGGATTTCCGGTTGCTCCTCTCCCCCTTCTTTTCTCTTCGCGAAACTGTGGATAAGACAACTGAAAGTGGGATGACGATCGTGCGCATTAAAGAATCGAAAGGAAGCAAAGAAAGTAGAATCTTCCTCTTTTCCCTTAAAGATGAGGTGACCGACCATCAGAGAGGAAGACAGCTCAAACCTCCCGCGCGGTCCTCTCTCTGTCTCTTCTGTTTTTGTTTTTTTCGTCATTTTGTCCTTACGTTTTGAGGTTGGAGCAAAACATGTACATAAATACATACGAACACAAACGTACACATGCGCCCCGCCTTTTTATTTTTTTAATTAATTAATGATAATTTAATTATTCTTTAATAATTGATTTTTTAATAATGATTTTCTTTTTTAAGGTGTCAACTAGTCTATCTTTATCACATATTTGTCAAATTGGACATTTTCCGTGTCGTTGCTCCGTCGGCCAATTCTGACTTTCACCATCTGATGTTTTCTTGTCTAACTTCTCTGATTTGTGTTTAAAGCCAACCCCAGCCAAACAGCGCCTCTCAAATTCATTCATCTTCCCTCACCTGCCATTTCTTTAAACAATCCTAGCTGTTTTTCATGACAAATGAGTTGTAATTATGCTAATTTAATCCTCTTTTTTTTAATCAATTCAGCTTTAAATATTTTGTAATTATATTAATTTAGCCTATCCAGCCAAATTTAGTCGGTTAGCAAGACTGACTTGTCGATTTTTTAATATTATATTTTATTTTTTTATCGAATTTTTGTTATTTTTTTATATTAATTTTTTTTTTCTTTTTCTTTCCTCTTTCTCTTCTTCCTCTTTGGCTTCCTTACCTTGTAGTGGCCGGTGAAGCTCCGGCAACTCGCTGGCCAATGGGCGAGGGCCGCGAAGCCCTCGTTGGCAGCCTTGCCTAGATCTAGGGGAGGCCTGGGGCCACGGGCAAGGCAGCTTCCCCCAAATCTGGGTGAGGCCAGTCTCTATCTCTCTCTGACCTCTTGAGGTCTCTGGCGACGGCGATTTCAATTTGGTGTGTTTGGAGGAAAGAGGGGACCTTTATATGGGTAGATTTGGACCTGTCTATTTGATGGGTTTTTTATTTGTGGGTTTTGCGTGTGTTTGAAGTCGCAATCGTCCAATCTTAAAAAATCGCTTTGGTTTCGATGTGTATGTTTGGCAGATCTTGGAAAAGAAAAGATGGTAGAAGAGCACCTATGCCGAGCTACTTGCCTTTGCGAGAGCTACTGCCGCTCCTTCAGGAGCCCCACAATGCAGGACCTCCGCTCCAAGTGCTACCGTGACTTGCAGCTCAAGAAGCAGTAGTCGTCCAACACCAAGCTCACTTTCAACTAGACTTTGACCCCTTTGTCGACGTCCTTCTCCTCGTCGTTCTCTTCGATCTGTGAGCCGTCCACCGAATTGGCTTTGTCACGGCCGCCATGGTCTCACCAGCCACAAGCAAGGCCGCCTTTGCCTATGGTAAGGCTAGGGCTTGCCCAAATTTGGGCAAAGCAACCTCGCCTGCAGCCCCAGGCTTCGCCTGGATCTAAGCGAGGTTGCTAGCAAGGGTGGGCGAGGGTCGCGACCCTCACCAAAGGCTTCGCGGCTTGCCGGTCACCATGGGGGTAAGGAAGACAAAGAGGAAGAAGAGAAAAAAAGATAAAAATTATTATTAAAAAATTGTCACGTTAGTGTTCGCGGACGATCGGTCTTTGGCTGGCCAAATTTGGCCGAGATAGGCGAATTGACGCAATTACAAAAGATTTAAAATTGAATTGGCAAAAAAAAATTATATGACTAAATTGACACAATTATAATAGGTTTATGACTTTTTTGGTAATTCTCCCACCAAATGAGGAGGGAGAGGGAGAGGGAGAGAGAGAGAAAGGAACCTAGGGCTGACACCAAGAGATCATGACAAATTCGACAAGACATTAGAAGCAAAGTACTTGAGCTACGGAGGACTAGATACTCATTTTACTATAACATGGTGCATGGTGAGATATGTGTTTTAAGGGACAATTCCCAATTGGCAAAACAATCGCCTCAATGAATCCCAGATCTAATTCCCATCTTCTTTAGGAATTGTACTTTGAGACTAAGATGTCTACACTGGAAAAAAATGTCAAAATTAGGTGGGAAGAAAGATGTCCTCCCCATTTTCTACAGTGCAAAGTCTGATATGTTTAGCTTCAAATCAAGCTTTACAAAAATGACCTGACCAACAATGACAAACAATTCGTTTTGATGATGTTAAGCTTCAACTAAATTCTATGAAATGACCTAACCAAGAATGAGATGCAATTTGGTTCAGATGAAGCGAAGTAGTATAAAGTGGTCCTAATCGAAGCAGAGCATATAAAAGCATTTTACTCTTTTACAATATTAATTGCTATTGAGTGTTAAGCCACATGGTTTGAACTTATTGCAATATGGCCTCTTAGTTACAATGTATCATTACCCGAGTTCCATATTTTTCAGAAATTCAAAATTATTTATTTGAGTGGATGTCACCTTGTTGTGAAAGCGACAATCACATATTATAGAAAACTCTAGGTATGATAACAAGTCAATCACCAAACTGCTGTGGACCTCTCCTAGATGATTTTGAAGATTGAAAAAACGTTTCTTAAATGACTTTTGTTTCTGATGATTTTTCTAGGTGGTATTTTTGGGATAAATGATAAGATGTTAGTCATCAGATTCAAAGTTGTGATTGTAAGGATAATGATCAGGCGTTAAATCCTCGTGCACTGGCTAGTAATTTGGTGTGGATTTCTTTCTATATATACATTGATTGTCTAGAAAGAAAGTATACCAAATATAATCTTTCTAAGTTGGAATATCGCAAACCTTGGATCAATCAATTGAGACGAAATATTATTTCCAAATGAAGAACTCAACTTGTGAAAACCCAATATGTTGTATGAGCAATAGAATCAAAGGGAGACTATTCTTGGCATTCTTGAAGCCATTAAATCCTCTAGTATCATTCAAGTTCAACGGGTTGATTGGATGAATGATCCTTAGAGTTTCTATCCAATGGTCAACTTGAACATTGAGGAGTATTAAAGGAGATTGTGATGCTTAAGGAACAAAGAGTTTTCAAAGTCTAAATTTCCAAAGTTTAAAGAGAATTTCGTCCTTACATATTCGTCTTTGTGAGCACAATTTTGTAATCTCTTAGAGGTTTTGAGTGTGAGATTAGAAGATTTGTTCACATGTATTTGAGTAGTGAATACTCAGTTCTTGTAACCTATAATTGATTCATTTAGTGGAATCCAACCGATAAGTTGTCAGTGTGGGAGAATGGATTAGGCTTATCAAAAGCCGAACCACTATAGTTGTTATGTGCACTTTTCTATCACTTAAACTCTTTTTATTTCTTGTGATAGATTATTGCACACCAGTAAGATCTGATCATCATACAGACTATCATCGAAAGTTGTCCTATTGCAATATTAATTTCAGTCCTTTTTAAATTCCACAATTTCATCTATTTACCCCCTCTAGGTTGTAACAACCCGACTCTAATTGGGCCAGCGGGGGTAATTGTTGCAACATCTCAGGCGCGTCGCCGTCTTGTTTGTTTTATCTTTTTCATTGAGAGCATGCAAAAGTGTATAAATCAACCAACACCTAGATAGCATAACAAACAAGCAGTTAGGAAAACATAGCACTGAACACTTCTTTTATGTCATGTCAATACATTTACAAAGCCCTTCTCTACAGGCACTTCCTTATTTTCACCTTGTCACATCTATCTGCAAAGGCTAGAGGTAATCCCTCTCTCCTCTATGGAGGTCGCAACTCCAAAATTGGTGCCCTTACCTACAAATATGAAAGATAAAAGAGTGAGTCAGGAGACTCAGTAAGTAAAACCCATAATTTTTTACTAGGAAGACATTTCATCCTTGAATCTAGTAGGTACAGCACTTGCAATACAATGTCGATGGCAAATAAATAGCAAATCCATTGTTAACTCTAAACTATATGCATGTAATCCACTTTCAACTTACCAACCAAGCTATTTCAAATAACACATAATAAGATGCATGATAAGTTCATTAATTATCTCAAACGATTCTTCCCATACTTTTAGGAGCTTCCAACTTCAAGCTGGGCATCGAGCCTCAAGTTAGGTATCCCATACTTTTGGGGACTTTTTGGCTCAACCAGGATAGTAGCCATCAAACTAGGCATCCCATACCTTTAGAGGCTTCTTGGCTTAACTAGGACATCTTATTATCGAGCCAGAAATCATATACCTTCAGGGGCTTCCTGCCTCAATCAGGGCATCTGGCCATCAAGCCAGGCACCTCATACTTTTAGGAGTTTCCTGCCTCAATCAAGGCATCTAGCCATCAAGCCAGGGATCCCATATTTTTGGGGGCTTCTTGGCTTAATTAGGGCATCCTGTTTTCATGAACGAGACAACATAATGCGTCGTTTGGGGTAGAGGCATGCTATTGGACCATCCCTCATCCCAACCTGATATTGTCCTCTTCGGGGTGTGCTCTTGGACCATTCCCCTCAAGGATTTGCCCTTGGCATAGCTAAGACACGTTTACGGTAATTTAACTTTCTTTTATGTAACCACACGTCATATATCATACAAGCTTGTTTCTTATCTTTCCTCTTAGCTGATGTGTATAAGGCTCGAGGACGTGCCCATTCAAGTGTGTGTGCCATGATCCTCATTATCATACCATACAACATACTGGGCACGATTATTGGCTCATAGTTTAAACTGTACGCCTAGGCTCGATCCCTGTACTGAGCGAAACTCGAAATTGTTATGCCTTGACGCTATACCAAGACCTCATGGACTTGAGTGATCCCTGTACCAAACAAGACTGGAAACCGGCACGCCTCAATGTCGATCCAAGACCTCTTGGCCTTGGGTGATCCCTCGCACCAAACAAGACTTGGAACCAGCACGCCTCAATGCCGATCCAAGGCCTTGCGGACTTAGACCATCGCAACTTGAGTTGATTCAAAGCCAAACGAACTTCAACCTCGTCCCGAGGCGTGAATGCATTCAAGTGTGCAACGTGAGCAAACCATACAAAGAACCTCAACTCATACCCACGGTTTATATGGGTGAGCACCTATCTAGACTCAACGATGTGGCCTATCGCCCTAGAGGAGAGTTAGGAATCTCATTTATATACAAAGACATGAGGAAACTGATCATCAACATGTACATAAACTAAGCCCGAATGAGAGTGCAACCAAGTTTGAGCACGGTGATTTACGGCTTGAACTAACATGCCTCAATGCTGATTTAAGGCCGAGCAAGACCCGTCCGTGACTCAAAGCGTGATTTGGCTTAGGAATGCAAACATTTGAGCAATCAATCATCAACATGCATAAAAATAAGCACGGGTGTGTACACAACTAAATCAACGACGTAAGCTATCGCCCTAGCTAAAAGTTAGATACTCTACTTACCTTGATGACCCTCAAGAAGCTAGAGAGAACGGCTCAGTGAAGGGCGGGCACATGCGAGGCCGAGAGAGCGAGGAAGTGGGCGTGTAAGACAAGAGAGGAAAATAGGACTCAAAGGTGAGAATAAATGAGGGGGTCATTCTATTTATAGGCACCAACCTCATCATTGCTTGTCCAAATGGCCCAATCATCTTTCTTGGAGTGGCACGGCTATATAGTTGAGGTGGCATGCCTAGGTTGATTGTTTGGCAATCTAATAGTCTATGTGAATGATTGAAGGCTTACTTAAGCTCATGCATCATCATTGGCCATTAAGGCTTCTTGAAGAGGTGGAACCTTAATGGGGTGGTGTAGCATATCTAAGCCTTAGGATAGTAATAGTTGCCCATTGTGTCTCTTATTTATTGGCACATTTGTCCAAGAGTCCCTCAGGCAAACCTGGAGTCTAAAACTGGAGTAATGATTATCAAATCTTCTCAAGGCCACCTAAGGTGATGAATCACCCATTTCATTAAATGACCCAAGGGGTTTTAGAGTGCTCTTTTTTGTCCATTTCCAAAAAATATGGCATACATGAGAATTGGACCATTAGAAATGCAAACAGGACCGGGCAAGGTTTTTCGTGTATGTCCTCTATTGACCATTCCGACCCATTCAAGGATCATGGCAAAGCCACCCTTGATGTGCTTGTTGTAGGCAAAATGACCTATTTCAGCTAGGTCGATAGCCCATTGCTCGGGCTTAGTGGACGGCTCTAGTCGGGCACGAAGCCTATCTGACTAGGCCTGTGACTGGCTTGAAGCCTAGTGTAAGGCCGGGCACAGTGCCTGGCTCACGGCCGGGCTCCTAGCCTGGTCCGCGACGCAAGGGCTCAAGGTCTAGTCCAAGGCCGGTCCATGGCCTGGTGCTAGGCTGAGCTCATGGATTGGCACAAGGCCTAATGGGAAGATTGTCGGGCCAATCCAGGCCCTATCTAGGATTGGTCCATGATTCATTGCAAGGGGCCCATAGCCCGTTCTCGACTAGTTTATGACCGAGCATACATGGTCGCACAGGATTGGCTCATGGTTGACCACGGTAAATACATGATCGAGTGAAATTACCCGTGATTGGAACATGATCAGTCGGGATCGATCCGTGATCATCAATTGATTTGTGGTGGTATGTGACCATTCCACGACCAAACCTTATGGTCGAGCAGCCATTTTATGGTCGAATAACTTGAGTCCACTTGCGTGGTCACTAGATTAGTTCACGGCCGATCCCTCGATCAGTCCATGGTCGATCCTTCAATCGGACCATGGCTAATCCCTTGGTTATCCTTCCCATCAGGCTGGTCGATCCATGATCGGTCCTTGGAATAGTTTATGGCCGATCCTCACCATCGACACACCAAAGTCATAGCCAATCCTCATGGGGTGGAAAATCGTGGATGTTACATAGGTGATATATCTAGCCTGAACACAAACAACTTACTCCACAATTCTATTCAGCCTTCTATGGTCACTCTGAGGAACCATTTCGAATTGTACCTTGTTGAGCCCAAATTCAACACCGCAACATTTGCACGAAATGACCAACCGTATAAATAGTTAATAATTTTCAGTATTAGTCATTTGAATGGTATGGCGATTTGTATAGAGTTTATGACAAAATTATGCTCAATAATCGAAAAATGGTTATAGAGAAAAATTTTACACAGTTAGAAAGTCAGATTCTCCTAAGGATGGGTGGTCGTATTGAATGATCAAGAAGAAGGCCTAGGAAACTATTCGTTACCAATCAGAACTTCTATTGCCGAATGCTTTCTTGTCTAATCAAACCGGGTATTGTAATCAGTCCATGCAAGCGCCCACATGCAAATATCGATGAAAATATAAGCATCATGAGAAAGAATCAAGATACTTTTTACGTATTTTCTTTAGTACTCAGAAAATTCCAAGGGGACACATGGTGCTTTTGCCTTTTGGAATATGGTCCACATTAAAATTGAGTTGATGGCAGCTGCATAAAGTACGTGTTTCATGAGTGGGAACTGTGCTTGTCCATTTCTAATATGACTTTTTTTAGGTGCCATCTGTTTCCATAAATTTTATTTTTATAAAACCCTATAGTTGTTTGGATTGAGGCGTCCACAGTGACCCTTTTCTAGTTTTATTTTTGACTGGTGATGACTTTAAAAGTTTTGGAATAATGATACAAATGATTTTTGGATTTTGATTTAATATAATTCCTTAATTTTAAATTTATTCAATGTGACTTTTGGACTTTTGATAAATATTCAATTTAATTTCTATACTATTTGAAAAAATTTATTCCTAAATTTTAAATTTGTTCAATACGACCTGAGACATTTGATAAATATTCAATTTAATATCTATACTGTATGGAAATGATATTATACATTGGGGAAAAGTTGAGGGTATTTGGGTAATTCACCCTTAAGTTTTCAGGTCCCAAGGAATTGTCTGGGGATTGGTGAAGGCTTTTTTGGTTAGCAAGTTCCATCTTCTCTTTCATCCTCCTCTTGATTTGAGTCTCTATTAAGGTTCTAAATCATTGGACTACTAGTACTAAATCTCTCGGCTATTGATGATCAAATATTCTCCCTTTTATTTTTCGCACTCAAAACTCTTCCGATCGCATCCTCGCTCTTCGAGTCTCCCAAGTAGAAAAAGAAAAAAGAAATGTCGTGCGATTGTACCTTCGTGATTGCACGGGATGCCTTGAAGAAGGTAGCCGTTGCGATCAGGCGCCAATTTGGATACGTGATATCCACCAAGCGTTATGCCGACCGCCTTCGGGTGGAAGTCTGGTGTCTGGAGAGCGAGGCTGGAAGGGTCGACTGCTTGGCGGGAGAGGCCAGAAAAAGTGCTCGGTATATCTATAATGGCTTCAGGGAGTGGCAGCAAAGTGCTGACAGGGCCTTGGAGGAGGCGGGATACCTGTTAGACGACATCGACCGTAAGGCCAGCAAGACTTGCTCCTGCTTTCTACTTGCCGACCCGGACTAGCGCTACCAATTCAGCAGGAAGGCCTATGCCAAGATCAAGGTCATTCGGCGGCTCATTCAGAAATGCAGTGAATACAGGCAATTGAACGACATCTCCTTCATCAATCCTGCTGCTGCTGCTGCTGCTGCTCCTCCTCCTCCTCCTCCTCCTCCAAGTAATGTCCTTTCTCAGGCTCCCGCCAGGAGAGAAGGCAGGCGTGCCACCCCGGCGGCGGTCTCCACTTCTTCTGCCTCAACGTCAATTAGGATCGGGGACGATGGTGTCTTTGAATCCAGGGCTTCAATCATACGGAACATTGTGGACGCTCTTGCCGATGACAGCAATAGCGCGGTCGGAGTTTACGGGGTGGGCGTGGTGGGCAAGTCCACCCTTTTGGAGGATGTGGAAAGGAGAATAAGAGAAGACAAGCCGTTCGATCTGGTTGCTAAGGCCAACGTGTCGGCATTTCCAGACATCAAGAGGATTCAAGGAGAGATTGCGCGCGCTTTGGGCCTGGACTTAAAGGACGATGAGCATGAGAGTGCGCGAGCAGATCGCCTGCGCAGGAGGTTGGAAAATGGGAAAAAGAAGGTCCTCATAATACTGGATGACTTGTGGAAGGGGCTCGACTTGAAATCAGTTGGCATTCCATGTAGACATGACAACAAAGTTATAGGATGCAAGTTGTTATTGGCGTCGAGGGATCTAGATGTCTTGTTAAGGGAAATGTGCTGTGACATGGACTTCCACCTTGGTGGGCTGAAGGAAGAAGAGGCAAAAGAATTGTTTGAGACAATGGTGGGACACGAAGCTCATGACGACGAGTTCAAACCGTCGGTGGATGAAGCACTCCACCTAGGCGCAGGTGTGCCTTTCCTAATTCTCGCAATGGCGAAACTTTTTGAAGACGCAAATTTAAAAGACAAAAGAAGTCATTTTTAACATTCTGTGTTGCTTAGTTCGGCCATTAAACTTTTGGTAATAAAAGGAGCTTAATTAATGGAATGATTAGCTTCTGCTGACCTAAAACAAAAAGATAGAGACAATAATAATTGATTTTTGGGAAAAGCAAGGCACACGGTTCGACGAGTTAAAAGAATTGGTGTGAATTTCATTCTTGGCTGTCGGCTGCTACTCAAAACGATAGTTGTGAGAAGCTCCTTAAACAAGTGATATTTGCTACTTTAATATCTCTTTTCATGTGCAAGCCCTAGTAAAACCTTGTGATGAATGCACGCTGGGAACAAGATACAGAAAATAGCTCACTCAAAATGAAATAGTAAATGGGGTTTCGAAAATTTAAAGTTGGTTCTGATATCATGTTAAAAGGTCTCATTTGAAGGTTTAAGCCATTAAGAGGATGCGGATTATTGGACCATTATAACCAGTGAAGTGGAATATTTTAACATTGTATGTAACTTGTTTTTGTGGATTTATAGTTTAATTGTAGTTTTGCGCTTTGATGACGTATGATTTTGCGCCACTAACACTTGTCGAGTTGGAGTTATTTGCCCTCTAAATGGTCCCAGAAAATTCAGGTTCCTGGTAAGGTTTCAACTGCCATGCTCTGTGTTTCTTTTTGGACAAGCAAACTGATACAATATTGGTTCAATGGGTTTACTAGTTGGTTTAGATGAAGAGAAACTCATCCTATTTCAAGGTTTTTCTTTCCACTACACTCAGATATTGTTGGATGTTTTTGCGGAAGCGTGTGTGTAAGTGTTATGTGTGAAATATGGATGGATATAAGTGGACTACAATGGCAAAGGGAGAATGGGTAAAAAAGGAACTTTTATTATGGAAGTTGATATTACAAGGGAAGGAGTGTTTTCTGATTTTTCGGCTACAACACAAGCATCCACTCACTCCTATTTATAGGCGTGACTCACCGCCTTAGTACAACATTCTAGATTTGTGTAGAATGTTGTCCACTTAGGCTTAATCTAGGGAGTTCTAGATTGTAGTTAAGCCATTCTTCTTCTAGGAGATTCTAGTTTGTAGTTTATCCTCTCTTCTTCTAGAGAGTTCTACACATGTGCTTCTACATTTTTCTTTGCCATCTAAGCTAGATTTTCTTTTTTAAGGATTTTTCTTGTCTTTTCTAGCTAACATCAATCTTGAAGTTTCTAGAAATTGGATCAACAATTCAACACTCCTCCTTGATCCAATTTCATGTTACTCCAAGCATCTCCCGCAATGTCTCGAACTTGGCTTGCGATAGTGCTTTAGTGAATATGTCTACTATTTGTTCCTCGGTTTTGCAATATTTCAGCTCGATCTCTTTGTTTTTTTGTGCCTCTCGTATGAAGTGATATTTGATGTCTATATGTTTGGTTCTTCCATGGAATACTGGATTCTTTGATATAGCGATTGCGGACTTATTGTCGCACAGTAACGGAGTCGGTTCTGTTTGTGCTTCTCCAATGTCTTCTAGAATTCTTCGAAGCCATATTGCTTGACTGGCGGTCATTGCAGTGGCGATGTATTCAGCTTCGGCAGTAGACTGTGCCACTGAGTCTTGTTTTTTGGATGCCCATGAGAATATTCCGGAGCCCAATGTAAAGGCGTAACCAGTAGTACTTCTCCTATCATCAGCTGAACCTGCCCAGTCACTATCAGTGTAGCCAGTGAGCTTGGCGTCTGCACTTGGGCGATACCGAATACCGGAATCTATAGTTCCTCATAAATATCTGAGAATTCTCTTGGCAGCTCCAAAGTGAATTTGACTCGGACTTTGCATGAATCGTGATAGTAGACTTGTTGCATACATAATATCCGGTCGTGTAGCGGTGAGATATAGCGGCACGCCAATCGGACTTACGTAGAGGGAGGCATCGGCTTTTTCTGCTCCATCTTCCTTCAATAGTTTTTCATTTGCCATGAGCGGGGTTGAAAGCGCTTTGCAATAGTTCATCTTGAATTTCTTTAGGAGGTTTTCGGTATATTTCTTACGTGAGATAAACACTCCTTCGTTTTGGTCGATCTCGATGCCAAGGAAGTAATGCATCAAGCCCAAGTTCGTCATCTCAAATGTCTTCATCATTTCTTTTTTGAATTCTTGGATCATTGTCTCATTATTTCCTGTATATATGAGATCATCTACATATAGAGAGACAATGAGAGTGTCGGACTTACCTTGGGTCTTGATGTAGAGTGTCGGCTCACTCATACTCCTCCTGAATCCTTGCTTGATGAAGTACTCATCGATTCTACTATACCACGCACGTGGTGCTTGCTTTAACCCGTATAGGGCCTTCTTAAGCTTTAAGACTTTTTCTTCATTGCCTTTGACAAGTAAAGCCTTCTGGTTGAGCTACATAAATTTCTTCTTGAAGATATCCATTTAGGAAGGCTGATTTTACATCTAGTTGATGGATCTTCCATTCTTTTTGTGCTGCTAGAGCTATGAGCGCTCGAATAGTATCAAGGCGAGCAACGAGGAGCGAAAGTTTCAGTATAGTCAATACCTGGTTGTTGCAAGTATCCTTTTGCCACAAGCCTTGCTTTATGCTTCTGGATTGATCCATCCGCATTGAGCTTCGTCTTGTAGACCCACTTGACGCCAATGATCTCTTTGTCTTCGGGTCGATCGACAAGCTCCCAAGTTTCATTTTTCTCGATCATCTTGATCTCTTCCTCCATGGCTTTTATCCAAAGTTCTTCTTTCGATGCTTGTTCGTAGTTTTCTGGTTCCAAAATAGCAAAGTTGCATGTGTCGTAAATTCTTCTAAGGGCTTTTACCCTTAATACTGGAGACTTTGGAGTAGATTCTTCTTGCATCACTCTTGGAGAGCTTGGTGGAGTTATGTCGTGAGTGGTGGAATCCAGTACTTCTCCTTCTTCTTGTGACGTTGACTCCTCTTGAGTAGGTGGTATGTCTGGCAAGGTGATGTACTTCTTCTCGATCTTCTCATCCTCCCAATTCCAGGCAGCATTTTCGTCGAACTCGACGTCTCGACTAATCATAAGCTTTTTAGTTCTTAGGTTGTAAATCCGATAGCCTTTTGATTGGTCACTATAGCCAAGGAATATTCCTTTTTCTGTCTTTTCATCTAGCTTACTCCTTTTCTGAGCAGGGATGTGGACGTAGCAAATGCATCCAAACACTTTGAGATGCTTTGCTGAAGGCTTCCGTCCACTCCATGCTTCGACTGGTGTTTTATTTTGAACAGCTTTAGTTGGACACCTGTTTAATAGGTATATTGCAGTATAAACTGCTTCTGCCCAAAAAGTATTGGGAAGGCCTTTCTCCTTTAGCATAGACCTTGCCATCTCCATGACGGTTCTATTTTTTCTTTCAGCTACTCCATTTTGTTCAGGGGCGTAGCCAACAGTTAGTTGATGATGGACTCCTTCATCTTCACAAAATTTATTAAACTCTTTGAATTGTATTATGTGCCTCTGTCACTCCTTAGGACTTTGATTCTTTGGCCACTTTGATTCTCGACGTGGTTCTTGAATTTTCTGAAGATAGAGAAAACCTCAGATCTTTCTCAAAGAAAGTATACCCACGTCATTCTTGTGTAATCGTCAATGAATAGGATGAAATATTTATTTTGATTGGGTGTAGGTGTCCTCATCGGACCACACACGTCCGTGTGGACAAGTTCCAATGGTTTCTTAGCTCTCCATGCACCTCCAGATGGAAAGGACTGTCTCTGTTGTTTTCCAAGGAGACAGCCTTCACAAACATCTGAAATTTCTGTGATGGCTGGAAAATTTCTCATCATATTTTTCTGATGGAGAATTTTTAGCCCAACAAAATTGAAGTGCCCAAATCTTCGATACCATAGCCATGAATCATCAAGTTGAGCTTTCATGGCTATATCTTTGACATATTTCCATCGAAGAGGAAAATTCTTATTTTCCATTTTAACAGAGGCAATGACATTTTTATATTTATCATAGATAATGCAGGCATCTCCACTAAAATATAGAGAATACCCACTTTGTATCATTTGGCCCACACTTAAGAGATTTTGTGCAAGACGAGGGACTAGATATACATTATGTATATATTTTGGGCCTTTATTTGTTTCCACGGCGATGGTGCCTTTTCCTTTGACATCTACTAATGCACCATTGCCCAACTTTACTTGGGATTTCACTGACTTATCAATATCAGTGAATATAGATTCGTCCCCGTCATGTGATTGCTACACCCACTATCGATGTACCATGTTTCACTTTTATTGTCATTTGCCGCTTGGCCTGCGTAGAATGTATTCTCTTCACTTTCTTTTTTTCTACATAGTTTGCTCGATTATTTGTTTTCGAGCGACAATCTTTTCTACGTGGCCATATCTTTTACAAAAGCGGCATTGTTTTTTATTTTTAAACCAACAATCCTTCTCCAAATGATTTGTTTTCTTGCAAATACCACAAGGTGGATAATTTTCCTTTTTTATAATTTCTCCTCCTCTTTGGTTTTTCCATGAGCTCCTTCCACCATTTTTAGTTTGATGAGACCGTATATTTACTTTAGACTGAAAGGCACTTTCAACTGAATCTTCATCTTGTGTCATTAGTCTTTTCTCATGTGCTTCTAGAGAGCCAATTAATTCACTCACTGATAGGGTCGTCAAGTCCTTAGTTCCTTCTATAGTTGTAACTATAGAGTTGTATTTTTTGGTAAGTGATACCAATATTTTCTCAACAACCCTTTGATCAGTTATCCCATCTCCATAGGCTCTCATTTGATTAACGAGTTCCTTTAATTTTCCACAATATTCTTGTACGGTCTCATAATTTTTCATTTTAGAATTCTCAAAATCTCTTCTCAGAGTTTGAAGGCGAATAGTGCGTACCTTTTCCGATCCTTGAAATTCTTCTCGTAGTATATCCCAAGCCCCTTTTGCAGTCCTTGCTCCAATTATTCTTAGAAATACGGTTTTCGAGAGTGCTTGCTGGATAAAATATAGCGCCCTTGCATCCTTTTGTAGTTGATCCTTCGAAACACTTGCACCTTCTGGCGGAGTCTCGCAACCTTTTTCCACGATGTCCCATAAGTCTTGGGCCATCAAGAATGTAGTCATTTTTATGCTCCAAAAGTCATAGTTGTTCCCATAAAAAATGGGGATGGGAAATGAGGATGAGGTAGAGTTGGCCATGGTTTAGTTAGTGGGTATTTGGAAAGGGTAGTTTTAGGAATGGGTAGGTAGGACAAGCGCCCTATACCAACCAAAGACGTGGCTTTGATACCACTGTTGGATGTTTTTGCGGAAGCGTGTGTGTGTAAGTGTTATGTGTGAAATATGGATGGATATAAGTGGACTACAATGGCAAAGGGAGAATGGGTAAAAAAAGGAACTTTTATTATGGAAGTTGATATTACAAGGGAAGGAGTGTTTTCTGGTTTTTCGGCTACAACACAAGCATCCACTCACTCCTATTTATAGGCGTGACTCACCGCCTTAGTACAACATTCTAGATTTGTGTATAATGTTGTCCACTTAGGCTTAATCTAGGGAGTTCTAGATTGTAGTTAAGCCATTCTTCTTCTAGGAGATTCTAGTTTGTAGTTTATCCTCTCTTCTTCTAGAGAGTTCTACACATGTGCTTCTACATTTTTCTTTGCCATCTAAGCTAGATTTTCTTTTTTAAGGATTTTTCTTGTCTTTTCTAGCTAACATCAATCTTGAAGTTTCTAGAAATTGGATCAACAATTCAACAGATATATATATATATATAGCGAGAGAGAGAGAGAGAGAGAGAGAGAGAGAGAGAGAGGTTGCTCTCAAGACGCAAAATATGATTATGCCTTCCATGACAGGATGCAAAGCGTAATTTTCCTGTTTATGCAAGAAGGTCTAGGTGTTGGACCTCCAACTTTGTGCGCTGTTTTCGGTTTTTGGCTGGGATCTTCATTTGTTGCTTGACAGACATGCTTTAATTGTTTATTTTCCTAGTAAGATTATACATCACTGGGGAGCATTAATGGATCTTTACTCATCAGGTACCTTTGATGAATCCCGTCAGTTCAAGCCACCTCACCCGGCAGAGGAACTTGAGAGATTTTCTAATGACATCGAATCCAGTTACTCATTAGGTAGCTTTCATGAATCCTGTCAGTTCGAGCCACCGCACCCTCCTAAGGAACTTGAGAGACTTTTTAATAGCACCGAATTCAGTCCGATTGAATGTAGTAGAAATTTCCTTATGTGTGGGGGTTTAGGACTGACGGAGCCTCCAGAGGTCATGCAATGGCAGAGTGCGATAAAGATAAACTTGATGGAAAATCAGTTGACTGAGTTATCCGAGAATCCTCAGTGTCCAGTACTCTTGGTACTGTTTCTAAATAGAAATTGCAAGCTCAGAATGATTAGTCCGTCTTTCTTTGATTTCATGCCTGCTCTCGAAATCCTGAATTTGTCCCGAACTCGGATCAAGTCCATATCAGAGTCTCTATTCAGGTTAAGCCGTCTAAAAAGACTATTCTTAAATCATTGTGAGCTATTGAAGGAGTTACCTCCGAAAATTGGAAAACTTCAGCAGCTTGAGGTACTTGATCTTGAAGGGACTGAGATCATGGATCTGCCGAAAGAGGTTGCGAAGCCAACAAAGCTCACTTGCTTAGAAGTATCTTTTTGTCCACACAAAAATTGTGGCACAAAGTCTACAGAAGTGAATGCATTGATTCCTCAGGGCACTATTTCTGCCCTATCACTATTGGAAGAGCTCAGTATTGATATACATCCAGATGATGAGGGGTGGGATAGTGTTGCGGAAGCTATTGTTGATGATGTTTGTGGCTTGATGAGGCTGGATACACTTAAACTGTACTTTCCACGAGTGGAATATCTAAGGAAATGGTTTGGCACATCAAAGGTGTCTAGATCGTTGTCCCATTTCAAATTTGTTGTTGGCAAACATGCTGAACGCATCATGTGTTACCTCCCGGAGGATCTTGAGTTAGAGTTAGAACACTGGGATAGATCCCTGAAATATGTAAATGGTTTGGGAGTACCCATAGATATCCAGAATATGCTCCAGCATACTACTGCATTTTTCTTAGACCGCCATAGAGATGTCACTAAGCTTTCTGATTTTGGGATTGAGAACATGGATCAACTAAAATGCTGCATAATTGGGGAGTGTAATGAGATTCAGGTTATTGTTGATGGAACTGATGTGTATGATGAAGCTGATAGAAGTGAAATTGCGTTAGAAACATGGGAGGATGACACGAGTTTTCTCAAATCACTTGAATATCTCTACGTATATCGTATGAAGAGTTTGAGAGGCATTTATGAGGGGCCGATGCGCCGAAAATGCTTGTGTCATCTTAAATGCTTGGCCTTACTCACATGTCCTCGGTTGACTACTATATTCACACCTGGTGTCCTAAAAAACCTTGATAGCTTAGAAGAGCTCAAAGTCGAAGACTGCCCCCTTGTCTTTAGCTTAGTGACATGTGAAGATACTTCAAGTTACGCGAGCACTCACTTCCTCCCCAACATGAAAAGAATATCCCTATTCTCGTTGCCTGAACTCATTAGCATTTCTAATGGCTTATGCATTGCACCAAACTTGGAACGAATGAGCATTTCTGATTGTCCGAATCTCAAGAGTCCTTCAACTGATGGAATCTGTTGCAATCATCTGACAGGGACTAAAGGTAAGGGTAATAATCAGCCGAGAGCATTGTTCTGTTGAAAGGAGGCATGTCTTTTTCTTTCACTTTCATTTTATTCATTTGATTGAATAATTTAAAAGCCGCAGGCCCAGCTTTAATGAAGAGAAAATTGGAAAGTCAACACTTAATTGAATGAACTCTTATCTTCTTTCAAATTGGATATCTGATCAATTGCCCTTGAAATGTGTATGAATGAGGCAGTGACAGCTAACTGTACATAACTCTGGTCGTCCTACTGTTATCTTCAGAACTATGACTTCTTTTGATACATTATATTTCAGTGTACAAAACCAAATGTTGACACAACATTAGTGTGCACTGATTTGGATTGCTAGTTTATTTTTGCCACTGTAAATGTGCTTCAAGCTTGTAGAGTGACGTAACAATAGCTGGCTTAGTTACTGTTTTTTGGTAGTGCTTAGGGAGTTATTATCGATGTCAATTGTAAATAAATAATCGGAATCCTGTTTTACATTCCGTGGATTTTTTTTATTTTTTATTTTTTGCTTTTATTTTATTTTATCTGGTGATATGAAGATCTTACTTCATGATATTCTGCTTGTGTTTGTTGGAGGTACTATGTGGGATATATTGGGTCTAGTGAAAGAATAAACTGAAGTTAGGTTTATGTTACAAAGTCCAGCCAAAGGCTTAAGCTACTAAGGCGAGAGAGACTACATTAATATAAAATTTTCAAATTGTGTTACCGTTTGCATTGCAACAATCGCAGATGCAGGCATATCAACCTTATCGGAGCTGTTATCACCACAATAGGGCCAATAGCGCCCGCTGTTGGTGTGAATTTCACTCTTGCTGATTGCTATGTGCCGCTACTTAAAACGAAGGTTATCCTAAGCTCTGTAAACAAGTGATATTCAATAATCTAATATTCCATTTCATGTGCAAACCTGGATAAATCATATGATTAATGCACTTTAGGAATAAGATAGAGAAAATACCTCACTCAAAATGAAATGATAAATGGGGCATGGAAAATTGAGAGTTGGCACTAGTACCAAATTAAAAGCCCAATCTGAAAGTTTCAAGTACTAAGTGGATGCAGACCATAGGACTATTATAAACCCCAAAAGAAGCAAAGTGGGATATTTTATTATCATATGTAGCTTGTTATTATGGATTTATAGTCTAATTCCGATTTTGCGTTTTGATGGTTCAAGCATTTGCCCCAGTAACGCTTGTCAAGTTGGAGTTGATTGCCAATGTCCTTAGGAGTGCTCCTTGTTCCCAGAGTTTTTTATTGGCAGAGTTGGTTTGGGAAGTGACTAACAATTATCGTGTGCTGTAGATCATCTAGTAATGGGTGATGATAGCAATGTATCTCATAGGAAGACATAAGTTCGAGATAGATCTAGAGTAGGTCGAGGATGTGATATCACAAGAAGTGAGCAAAGTACCTCAGATATTGATTGCATAGAATTATATTAGTCCATATCAAGAGATCAGGTATATTCATAGCTGCTCGTCTTTTTCCATGATTGCAAGTTGAAGTATGTTGTCATAGTTATCTGTTTTAAACCACAAATATCCACCTAGGTGGCTTCATATCGTCCTCTATTCGGGACTGGATAATTCCTTGAATTGGAAAAGTAACATGTGCTTGGCCAACTGGAAGATTAGCTGATTAATCTTTAAATTCCTGTTTAAATGAAGTGGCTTGGTGCTTGTTGTTCCCCTAAGTGACCCAAATAGATGGTTATTTGTTTTGTCTAATATGCGAACTTTGTACTTGAGCAGCACAAAGTATTCCAAATGATGCAAGCAGAGAGCAGCCTGCTCCTCCTGTGGTTTCGTCAACCACTATTAATGCTGACCCTTCAACTTCCAAACTCAAAAGGGAACCTAAAGTTGCTCCTCCCCTGCAGAAATATAAATTTAATGATCCTAAGTTAGCTGCTAGAAACTTTAGTGCTGCAAGTCTTCTTGGTAAAGCTGGTTTTGGCGGTGTACGTGGATTTACAAATAAGCTATCTATGGTTGCTCCTCAGCTGCGGAAATTTTCATTAAAGGATCTTAAGTTAGCTACAAGAAACTTTAGTCCTGAGGGTCTGCTCGGTCAAGGCCGTTTTGGCCGAGTCATTAAGGGTTGGATTGAAGAAAATGGGACTGCTCCTGCGAGGCCTGGCACTGGGCTGACTGTTGCTATTAAGATTTTCGAGCTCCACGGGCAGCCAGCTCACAAAGAACGGCTGGTAATATCTCATCTGATGATTTTTTCTTTCTGGATTAATGCATGTTTGACAGTTAGTATGACTTTTGAACTGTTGCACTTTCCACGTGCCAGGCTGAAGTGAGTATTCTTGGTCATCTAGTGCATCCAAATTTGGTAAAGTTAATTGGATATTGCGTGGAAGTCGACCAAAGGCTGCTTGTATATGAGTATATGCAACGAGGGAGCTTGCAAAATCACCTCTTTGAAAGTATGCGCGCTTGTCCTTTAACATGTGCTTGGTGCCCTTAGTGACATGTCCTACATGTCCTACTTTATGTTCGTACTATATAAGTACTCACGGTAAAACGACCCACCTGTAGCTGGTTATGGAACTCATGTTTCCCAAGAAAACTATTTGATTGCTACTAGAATCTGGATAATAATTTTAAGGAGAAAAAAATGTTACTTGTCCTTATTATGGACGTCTTTCCAAAAGATTGTAGGGTTCGGAACCATAATTTCCTAAATAATTCTTCAATGCTCATACTCTGTCGAATGTTCTTCTGCCTGAAATGTTGCTTTTTTTATGTTGGTGCCACCGACCAAAAGGATGCATTACCAGAGACTTTCAATGTTATCGTATACTCAGAGGACATTATAGTTCGATGCCAGTTTAAAAAAAAAAAGGAAACAAATAGCGGAAGATCATGTGATATGGTCATGAAATGTCACTTTCTAGCAGCTTCATCCGTGTGTGATTTTAGTATCGTTTTATCATCTCTCTCAGTAATACATCTCAGGGAATCCAGAGACTTAATTCTCTCTAACTTGGTCATTTAGGCACAAGAACACCAGAGTTGTACCGTATTGAGGATGAAACTTAGTACAAAGCTTGCAAGTATGCTAGTAATGATATTTAATGGAAGGGACATGCTTGCCAATTGAACAACTCTCGAAAGATACTAAATGTTTTTTATAGAAGGGCATATTCCTTTGCGTAAGCATTGTTTTCATTTGCATGAGAAAAGAAAGGGAATCCTGCTGTAGTTTCTACCACATTCTTGCCCTGCCTACTAATTCTCAGCAGTAATTTTCCAAAAGTTGGTATCAGTTTTAACCAAACCATATGGTGGCTTCAGAAAGGGAATATTGATTTATATGTGACGACAAGTATTTTATTAGTTAATTCTTGTGTTCTTTTGTGGGCTGTGTAGGAGAGACTCTGCCTCTTCCCTGGTCTACCAGGGTGAAAATAGCGCTGGGTGCTGCAAAGGGTCTTGCTTTTCTTCATGGGGAAGCAGAACTGCAAGTGATACATCGTGATTTTAAAACTTCCAAGATCCTATTAGATGCCGTATGTAGCAAAAGTTGTGGGACATTCCTTTTTCTTTTTAATCATGTTGTTTGACTTTTTCTTAACATGTCTTTTTTAGGACTACAATGTCAAGCTTTCTGGTTTAGAAGTTGCAAAAATTGTTTCCCAGGGAGATGACCCGCTCGTCACCAAGTCGTTGGAACATTGGGCTATCTTGACCCGGACTACTTCCGCACTGGTATGCATTTGTTAGTACGAGCAATTTGAGGATAAGAAATGTTCAAGTAACCTGCAAAAGAAGTGGTTTGAGAAATATTTTTGACATGTCAAATTATCCTATAGCATAAAAAAGTAGAGAACAGCCCCAATCTACACACCTCATGCACAACATGTGCGCCAATTATGATTAGGAACTAAATTGATTTAGGTAGATATCAATCGTGACCAAAGACAAGAAAAGTAGAAAGACGGTTGTACACTGATATACCTTTTTTCACTAGGCGCATCCTATCTCTGGTCTGTCCTCATATATCATCACAATTTTCAGGAATGGTACAATCAACTGTAGTTCTTGCACATTATTCTTAAGTTACTTTTTTCTGTTTCAGTCCTGCACGTAGTCTCCCAAATGATGTTATTCCCTTATCTTCCAGTCCACCACAAATTCAATCATTGAATGGATTATTTTGCATATGTCTTGCTCAAACTTCTGGAACATTACGCTCAGTGTAGCTTGGGGAATGACTGATTGGTACCCATTACCTGCATTCCTTATCTTTGTTTGAAGCATCTCTCAATTGTCGTTTCCTCCGAGTATAATATATGGGTGTCTTTCTCATATTTTTTTGCCTGGGAGGAACCTGGAAAATTTGCTGGACCCTCGTGAACTAGTGTCCCAGGTGATCTGGATTTACTTTTCAGCAGCAAGCACAGGCTTTTTTAATGATAAGTACTGATTACAAATACATAAAAGTTGGATTTTGAGGGTGCAAATCTGGCGAGTTCATAATCCACGCTAATCATGCGTTGCTGGCAAGTGATTTTTGTTTTGTTTTACTCTCTCTCTCTCTCTCTCTCTCTCTCGGTATTATTCTTTTCAATGCATGATGGTACGTCTGCTTAGCCCTTTGAATTTCTGATTAATTGGTGTTTTTTTATATGATGCACAACCAGTGATTACTGAAACACAGATTTTTAAGTTCTTTCTGTCTGTGTTTTTACGTGCTTTAATTCTACACGTCCAAAGGATTTTTGGTTCGGAATGGAGTATCTAGGTTTCTTCGTGTAGCTAGTTAATTTCCCCGTAGTGTTGTGGTCGTCCGTCCTGCACGCAGTACATAATTACAGAAAAACGTAAATCCAAACTAGGTATTATTTGTTCCTTTATTTTACGCGGTTTAGGGCTACATGTAGTAATCATGATTTGTGTATATTTTCATTATACTTTCCTATTTATCATTTAATAGTAGCATAATTTCATGTTGAAATCATTAAAAAGACGGTTGTTCTATCTTATACATCTATTGATTAAGAGGTGAACCTTTTTTCTCTTTTTTTCATCTTTTTTTTTTTCGTGGTACGTCCTTACAAATTTCAGTGAAGGCAATGCATTGAGAATCATTCACTATGTTGTCATAAGTTTCAATGATTATGACTGGACAATTTCTAATAAATTGCATCATTCTGAATTGATAGATTAATTAGTTAGTTCATATTTATCAGGCTATAAATTACTACTTCGCAGAAGCAAATACCTTGACATGACAATCCATGAATGAAGCATATTATGATGACAAGATACAACATTGTTTTTTGGAATTGCCATCTTCGATAATATCACAATTTGGGCTTTACTACACTTCTATGCCACTAATTGCTTTGATAATTTCACTAATACTGAATAGCTATTTATCCACAGCAATGCCCGGGGTGCTTAACTAGTATTATCATAAGAAAAAAAGGAGTGATGGAAGGACAGAACAAAGTTATTGTTTCAACCTTACCTGTTTTTGATTGCTAAAGGTGGTTGAGATATTTGGCGGGTACTTCATGGATTGTTTTTATATCTAATTAGGACTGACTGGTACTTATTCTCGGTATTCCTGACTACTGACTGCACATATATTATTGCAGGTCATGCCACATTAAAGAGTGATGTCTATAGTTTTGGTGTGGCTCTTTTGGAAATCCTGACCGGAAGAAAAGCCGATGACCATACAAGTGAGAAACCTTCCCTTGTTTTTTACGTTTGGTCACATATGGATGAGGGAAGAAGTTTGTACGAATTGATAGATCCAAGGCTCGGAAATGAATACTCAGAAAAAGGTGCCCAGACTGTTTTGCAGTGGGCTGCTCACTGCCTTAGACTAAATCCAGAAGCTCGTCCCTGGATGAGTGAAGTTGTCGAAGTTTTGAAAACTATCCAAGATCTTCCATATATGGCAATTTCATAAATATTCAGGACAAGATAGGGAAGCGCTAGCAGTGGAATGGCATCCAAACTCAAACCATGGAAAATTTTAAGGAATGTAAGTCTTTCAATTCCGGACGGGACCAACGCATGTCCATGCCACCACAACACCAATCTTTGGAAGCCGGTAGTAAACTGCAACAATGTGCCTATAAATAGCAGTGGTTCAACTCCATTTGTTTCCTTTTCTTCTCTTTCCTTTTTTGGTGCCGGAATTTTGGCTTCCATATGAACATTCGCTCCTTATTATTGAAATGTCAACGGAGTAAAATATAATATGAGTTATGCCAAGTTTATAAAGTCATCCATTGAGAAGTGGTCAGGTTGTCACGCTCCGAACCTCAAGCGCGTACGCATCCCTCGGTGGTCGATAAAATTTGCGACGTCCCAGGAAGTGTTGCTGACCCATTCATTTTATTGCACATGCGAAAGCGTAACAACTCCCAGACAACACCGAAGTGGGATAGAAAAGTAGGATGCAAATTTTTACAAAGCACACTTATCAAACAACCGTGTTTATATACAGAAGAGTCTAAAACAACAAGGGTCTACTTCAAAAAAAAGAGCTACTAGGCTATCTACGCACTAAGCTCCTTGTCCATGGGTTCAGAGTCCCCTACGACACTGTCAGACGCCTCGATATCCATAGGGTGAGCTGCCACCCATTGCTCGGTCCCAACGAAAGGCCCGTCAAAACCTGGTAGGGGATGTAGAAAAACTTAAAATCAACTCTCGGCGGAACCCCGTACCTCACTTGGCGCTCATCCATCTAAGGACCTAAAAAGATTAGTCCACGACGGGGTGAGACGATGTCTCGCGAGATCACTCCCTAAATCTCGATTATGAGAGAAGCACACCTACGAGTGATCAAACCACATATCCTCGAAGACTTACCTCGCCCCAAGTACTCCCGCACGTCAGTACAATTCAAATTATATATAATTGCATTGAAATCATTTATCATCGGGACGTCTCAACATATATCACCAACAATTACAGGAGTCCCGATTATAAGACCAAATCGTTATGGCACGTCTCATACTGTGCCACACAATTTCGTCTCCTAATCAGGCACTTCAGTGTCAATCATTCACGCGTCCCAATTGATTACGACCCACCGGCCACAGTCGACTCAACAGTAAGCGATCTTCCGGCGTAGCCAGGCATCATCTCGCACCATCGAGTACGGCAATGTCTACATCCAGACGGCATTTCTCATAGGAGCATCGGTCCAGCCTCCACTGCAACCGGCATCCGTTGACTTAGGGCATTTCCGAAGGAGCATCGTCCGGCCTCAAAGGCTCGTGACAGGTTCTCATATCATTCATGCACTCACCCAATTTCGGCCAAGGACACCGTGCATTGCACTCAAATGTCTCAATTAAAATAGTGAATATGACCTATTTTCTTCATATTAAAAACACACGGTAAAATAAGTGTGTGTGGGTACACGGATCGGCCGAACCAGAAAAATTGGTACCATCTCTTTTAAAATCCCACTGTTTGATATAGTCTTAAAAACATTTTTGGTGTTAAAACCCGACAACCTGGTTTTTCTAATTAAATACCGAAATTCCACCATTTTGGAATAAATACTCAAAATTAACAATCATCACTCAATTGCACAATTTAACAGTCGATTGCCTAAACTAAGCATACCATTGCAATCAGCACGAAATTCTAGTCACCGGCTATCTCGGTATAATTTCTGGAAAATATTAAATAATTAATTAAATTATAATTAAATTACTTTAATTAATTAATTAACGTTTATCAAATTAAACTACCAATTTAAATTGATCAATAATCCTAACTAATTACTTAAATACACTAACTAAATGAATCTACTAGACTAACTCCCTTAACTAACCATTCTAACTAATAAAATATAATTCCTAACTAAATGGCCTAACTAAATTAACCAACTAGACTAACCACCTAGTTCACTCAACTAACTTAACTAACTAGTATTTACTCTAACTAAACTAATCACTAAACATACTTAAGCATAATCCAACTCTTAATAAGTGTAATTTAACACCTTAGCAAAGTTTAGGAGGTTAACTCACTTAAGTTGTGAATTGAAGAACTCCCGGCGACAGCGGCGCGACGGCGAGCAAACCTTGGGTCCCGGCGACCAGACCTCACACGGGAGCAGCGAGGGCGAGACAATAGCACGGTGGGGGCTGTTGGAGTCCCGTCGATGGAGCAGCAGCAGGGATGAAGAGACTGCGGGTTCCGAGGAGGTTGGTGGACCGAAACAGATCCAGGATTGGCGGCTGGTTGCGGTGGAGGAACGGCGGAGGGGTGGCTGTAGCAACCGGGTATAGAGGAGTGGAATTTCTAGAGGAGGGATGAAGGTGGTGCGCTGGATTTGGAGGGGCGACGAGCTGCCGGTGGAGGGGAGTGAGCTACAGCTAGGGGCCATGAAAGTGAAAACCAGAACATGAGGGGCAGAGGTTGACCAGTTAGTGGCTTTGCTGGCTAAAAACAAGCAGCACATAACAGAGTTCCTGCTCTGTTTTTGTATGCTGGTCCGGTCGGCAAAACAGAGGTAGAGTCGAGCAGCAAGAACCAAAGGGAAAAAGAAGGCTGGCGGGTAGAAAAAAAAAAAGGAAAAAGGAAAGGAAAAGAAAAGGGAAAGAGATAGAGATGAGTCAGCCGAGTGAGAGGGAGAAGGGGCGCGCACGAGGGGGAGGAAAGAGAGGAGTCAAGGCCAAAGGGGTCCTACCTCATCAAAGCCATGCCTCAAAGTCTTGGTGGCCAGGGAATTCCTTGGCCCACTTGTAGTCAAGTGTCCCACCACTCAAAAATATCCTTACTTTCCACAATCAAGACCCAATTGAAGGTGGAATTTTCCTTAGCATTTGGTCCTCCGAATTTGCAGCCCCTTTTGCACTAAGTTTTCACCTTAATAATTTGTAATTTAATGGCCTCATATATCAATGGCAAGGCCTAAAATAATTCCTTGTATTTTCCTCCCCAATCGTCCCTCATTAAAGGCCAAAACCCACTTAAAAGTGGTCCTTCAATTTTCCTCGACTTAAATCGTTGAATTTTCCGCAAATAATTCAGGTTCGCCGAAAAAAAATCTTCAGAGGATAAATCGACGTTCCTAAAATAAATTGTGACATGACAGGACTTTCAATTTCTGAAATCGGATTAAATTTCGCGGTTAATTTCAACCGGGCACGATTTTAGTGTGATCTAACTTACCGGTTAGCTTTTAGGATTTTTCGGTGCAATTGACCCGTGGTCGATTATTTTCGAGCCACATTGTACATCTTCGACTTATTAGCGACTCTTGGTTGTCGTGAAAATCTTAAGGTTTCAAATACGGACACAAGGTACAGAAACGACAGAAAAATCGGTTTAGTGTCGTTCGACGAGAATTTTGCAATTAAATGGAATTACCCACACTTTAATCACATATCTCTGTCAATCGACCTATCTCCAGTCTCTGATCAATTTTGACGGTGCCGTAATGACCTTTGCAGATTAGCACGGTCGAGCAGTCAGTTTTTGGTCGAATTCTCAAGTCTATTGCGTGAAAATTCCTTAACGACTTCGCCAGATAAATTAGCTATCTTGTGAGTGATCAGCTCAGAGAAAAAGACTATAGGCGCGTCAACGAAAAACCCAACTTATTCAATTGAAAACAAAATTAGAAAATACAGGCTGTCACACAGGTGGAGCCCGAAATTGGGAAGTATGCTGGGGCATTGATACCTTATCTCTCCTCTACAGCATTTTAATGATAATGATTACCTTTGATGGTGTCTATTTGACATACCTTTTCCTGTGAAATTTATTATGTATCGACTTTTTCCACGTTGTGGCATGTCTTTGACACATGTTTTCATTCTCAATAATCATCTCGTTGTATTTCTATTTCTCACATAACTGAGGTGTTCGTTCATTTGAATTTGTTAATTTGTTTGCTGTGTAAAAATATACGGTTGTTCTCTTTCAGATATCAATCACGATCATTGTTGGAAATTCTTTTGGGCCAGCATATATTGTTGAAACCGGTATTGTATTTTCTTTGTTAGAGACCGTACATTCAACGCAGGCGAGTTTTTATTTTTATTTTTAATTTGGGACTATGTGGTCCAACCTGAAAAAGTTTTTTCATGGGCCGGGGGCCCGGTCCAAGTGGGTGACGGGCTCGTTAACCGCGGGTTGGAATGCTGGTGCCGTGGCGCCTCCAAGCTTTTTTCTTTGATTTTTTTTTTTTTTTCATATTATTCTATTTTTTCTGAGATATTCTTTTTTTGGGGTTTATTGTACCATAAAAAATATAAAGTGTATTCTTTTTCTAAAATTTCTGTTTCTTTTTTTTTTTTCTTTTTCTCCTCCTCCTTTTGTTTTACTTTAAATCTAATCAAAGATATTCTTGCTTTTTTCGTGTAATAATACCTTTTCTTTTTGTATTTTGCAATCAGTCTATTCATATAGTTGGACTTGATCAAATCCAATTATATATTAATCCACTTTAATTTTTCCGAACATAATTATTGCCTCGAAATCAAATTTAGGGCACGGAATTGACAATGCTTTTATACTACAATCAAAATGCATAATACAAGAGGATGTGCATTATTTTACTAACTTTGATATCAATAAGATCTCAACAAAGACATTTTTCGACTGAGCAAAAATAACGATACTCACATAATTTTGAAGATTATAAGTGCGCTAGAAAAAAACAAAACTTTTTTTCCCGTGACGTCGCCAAGGTTTCTTTTCTCTGCATTCCCTAAATTGCTCCCTTTTCCATGTCTCCGTTCACTCCTTCACTTCCGATGTACCCTATTCGTTCCTCCATTTCTAGGATTCCGAGTTTCACTTTTGCGTGTGCGCTTGTCATGTGCTTTCATGCCTGAAAGCGTTTCGATCTATTCATTTCTTCCGTTGGCAATTTCTTGTTGTTGCGCCGCCACCGCCGTGGATATCAATTTTCAGGGGGCGGTGTGGCGTCGGCGGGGAAATGAACTTGGCTCAAACGCAATGCTCTCGAAAGAGGCATTTTCATCTCCTGTCAGTCAAAAATGTTTTGAGTGATTGCATAGTTCGCCTGTGCTGATAGTGGGCACGTGATGAAATTTGTACATTGGACTGGACCTGTGTTTTATGTGAGGATATTAGCCTTTGCTTTGGGTGTTTGATGAATTAGTAATATTTTTTCGTGAGTTTCTAATTCCATTTATCATCGTTGTTTGGGTGTTTGTTGATTATGATGGTAGTTTGTCTTTTAATTGTGTTTATGTAATTGTTTATCTTGATAGATCATTCTGGGATGCCCATGGAGACTCCGGGGGCCTACTAGCTTGTCGACGACGAGACCGCAAGTGGTTTATTTTTCTTCTTGAACATACATTGGCTCTCTAAATTTACACGCAAAGTGTTCGCTATTATGCTTAATTGAAATACAATATATTTTTCTTGGGTGGAATTCAAAGACGACAAACTACCTAAAGGTGGCGGAATGATCTATTCAACTGATTATTTCAAAAACCGAGCGATACCAAATTTTGCAATTTTCCCATAACTTAGGAACTGGAACGATATGGAATTCCTAAAAAACCAGAAATGTTTTAAGTTCCTCGAGTTCACTAACCAATTCAGCAACCCATCCAGTTGATTACTCGAAATATATGCATATGGCGTATCTAATAATTCCAGGAAAATGGCACCATCGCTATGCATCTCAATTGAAAAATGGAATGGAAAGCTATTTCTTCAATTAGAGTTTTGTGAACTGAAGGTCTGCAAAAGCTCTAAGTTAACTCAACGTTTATCGCTCTTTGTATAATCTCTCATCTCATCCTCGTTATAGTATAAAATGACTTGGGTCTACATTCATCTGGTTGCATTTCTTTCGGATGAATGCGAATTCTAACAGGATTTTATGGACGCTGTAGGATCATTCCCTGTAAATGAATAGGAGGAAAAGGCTGAATTTTTTACCTTACAGGAATTTCGTTCAGCTCATAATGTTCATATTACTGGCCTTTCACATTGGGTACGTTTGCGGGATGTACATATGGAGGAACTATTGGAAAAGTCATTACACTTTGGCCAAGCGCAAACAAGATTTTAGACCCCTAAAGATGTTCTAAATAAAGAGATTGCAAATGATGAAGTTTGCCAGAGGAAAAAAATGAACCGTGTTATAAAATCGCGCAACATTATCTAACTTTCGGGATAATATATAAAATTCTTTTTTAAAAGAAATGACATTATCTCATCATAATTCGATAAGTTTATGGACAAAATTGAAGTGTAAGATTTCAATGTAGAATGTGATCGTAATTACAAATATTAGAGAAAGAGAATCAAGAAAAAAGGAATGTTTAAAGAGGAAATAATAAGCAAAAAAATGAAATTATAAATATACGGCATGTACTTGAATTCAATACAGAGGAATATAGTAGATTGTTTTGGGTAAAATAGACTGACGATTCACTGTAGCTTCAATAAAATAAGACACTAACCCATAAGGTGCAAAAATAATGGAAGAAGATAATTGACACCTTTAAACTAAAAACATTAAAGATAATTATATCGTATAATAGAAATGAAAAAACGAAGAGAAAAGGTGTGGGGAGTGACATGGAAGAGATCCTTAGTAAATTAGAAAAGGAAAAGAGAAAAGAGGACGAAAGGACATATGTCCTCTCAAAAACCTCGTTTTTTTTTTTTTTTTGTCGAAAAAACGCTCGTTGATACAGTGTGAGATATAAGATGTTGGGCAAACTACTATGAACTCAATTCACATAATATGCACGCCCTACACAATTCTTCTTTGATATTAGTAAAACCTATTAAATGTTCAAAGGTCAATTTTACATTACGTATTAGATATTATAAGCACCGTAAACAAACTTGTAATACATAACTCGCATGATATTGAGAAGAAACTACATTTAATTCACTATTTCCTGATAAGAAGCAACTACAGTTTGCAGTGCTAAAGAAGCTCAATATTTCAACATGGGATCTTAGGAACAAAAAACACCCGGAATCGTTCTTTTTATCATTTTCATCACCTCATCAGTGAATAATCGCCATTTAATAGATTGTGCATGCAGAGAAACGAAACGAAAGCCTATGTTAATACATAATTCCAATCTCAACAAATAAGATGAACAAGAAGCAAAGAACTATAGAGAAAGGCTAAGTGAAGCTACAAAAAGACCGTAATCTTTCCTCGATAGCCTGGTCTTGCCACCCCAATGTAGACCACCATGATTGCTCAGTATCAATGGATCTTAAATTGATAGCATTTATCCCGGTAAAAGGAAGTTTCAACAAGGATGGACATGAAGCTATATCCAGTCTCTCTAGAGAAGGCCAAATTAATAAATCATTTGGAGCAATGCTTCTTAATTTCGGAAGATCATGAAGTACTATCTTTTTAAGACTCGGAAGTGTTCTCGGGTCCAAGCAAGGATTCTCAGTTTCAATGATGATCTCCTCAATTTCGTGGCACTCTTCGACACTCAAATGCTTTAGCTCAGATAGTTGCTCGATCAATCCATTTGAGAATATCTTCTTGAGCTTGGAACATTTGTACAAGGTCAAACTAGTCATTTGGCCTAAGCTTCCCACGGGCACAGGACCCTTCCAAATACAATGCAAACTTGGGGCATTGTTTATGACCATTCTCTCCAGCCATTCGAATGCACAAGGTGGTGCTACATTACCGTCGATGATGCATGTGATGTCCTTGCAGCCCTCCACTGAACAAGCTCTGAGTTTACTCAAGTTCTCAGTCCCAAAATCTGATAAGCTCAGTATATTCTTATGATCAATCAGTTCAAATACTTCGGTCTCAGTGAGTACTTCTGAGATCACAGGATGTGTGCCTTCATCGTTTGCATACTTCAAGCACTTGCACAATTGATATTCAAAATAATCAAGAATATGATGCTTGACCGAATTGCAAATACCGACCGAAAACTGAAATGTGAAGCGCAGGTCCTTCCATAGAGGGCTTGATCTGACGAAGATTTCAAGGCACTCTACTTTAGGAAAGGAAAATGTCAGTGAAGTCAACCGTGTCAAGGTAGAAACCTCCTCCGTGATAGTCCTCATGACCTGATCAGACCACAAAGTGTTTGGGTCTACGTCAATCATGAGTTCTTCTAATGATGAAATGCTCGAAATCACCTTGGACATTGGGTTTCCGGCGCCAAAATTTGACAGTGACATGCGCAAACATCTCATCTGCGTTAAACTTCCCACTTGAATAGGTAAAGAGATAATTCCCGTGTGTCGAATGTCAAGCACCTCTAGATGCACCAGTGCCTCTAAGGTTGAAGGTAGTTCTATTAAGCCCTTGCATGAATTCAAGTAGAGTGCCCTGAGATGAGTCAAGCAAGGAAAAGAAGGTGGAAGGGATGTTATTGCCGTAGCGTGTAAGTCCAAGACTCGGAGTCCTTGCATAGACAAGAAGAAGCTCTCTGGGATCATCATTAAATTCTTGTTTCTTTGCAAGAGTAAAGTCGAAAGATTTGTGCAATTTGAAGTTGCCGGTAAACTGCACAAGTCATTATCCATCAAAGAAATTCGACTTGCAGATGTCCATTCTTCTTCCTTTGGCGGCTTTTTTAGCCCCTCGCATGGTCTTGCCAGGATCTTATGGTCTGAGACTCCTGATGAAATTTTAAGGGCCATATTGCGAAGAACTTTATTCATTCGGACATGTGTCTTCATCGCACTTCTTTCTAACAAAGACACATTGATCAGATCATGTAATATGTTGTGCCCTCTATCGCGTGCATCTTGAAACTCATCAATGCTATCGAGAAAACCCTCTGCTTTCCAACATTCCATCAAATAGTCCACAAATATGTCACGGTCTTCAGGAAACAAAGCTCCATAAAGAAAGCAAACCTTTTTATCCTCCCCATCTAAATCCTCATAACAGAACTTTAGGAATTCAAGCACTTCATCCATGCCTTGAATTTTGATACTAGGCCATCTCTGCAAACTCTTCAATCCATCTCTCCAGAGGTGAATGTTGTCCTTCTTTCTAAAAACCCTCGCCACTTTATCAATTAGCAATGGCAAACCAGCACATTCTCTAACCACAAGTTGTGCTACTGGTATAATACTTGGATTCTTCACATTTCGACCTACTTTTTCTTCGAACATTTTATATGCATCGGCATCGGATAAACGCTTCATATTGACAAGCTCGTCAGCATCCATGTCATAGCACAAATCACGGAATCTACTAGCAAATACCACCTTGCTGTCATTATCATTGTTGGGAATACCTATTTCATGGAGATCAAAAGGATCCCAAACTTCATCAAGGAGAAGTAAATACCTCATACCTCCCAACTCATTTGATATAAGTTGAGCTGTCTCAACTGCGTTCGCTCCGCCCTCCAATCTTAGCTTGAGACGCTGCGTGATTGCATCTTGCACCTTTTCAATGCTCCAAGCCTTCGACACTGATACCCAAATAACAATATCAAACATTTTCTTAACTTCTTTATTATTATTCAGATTCTGCATCACCGTAGTTTTCCCTGTTCCCACCATTCCCCAGAGTCCGATCCTTTTGATTTTTCTCTCCCTCAAATTACCCAAAATCTCTTCGACAGCCCAGTTTAGCGAAGGCTTATTTTCAAGCCTACAAGTATCAATGACTCTCACGTGCTCCGGGGATCTTTCAGCTACCACCCCATTATCAAGCTTTCCTTCTTCTAACAGGACTCGTAATTCCTCACGCTTTGTGGCCATATGCTTGCTAAGATTTGCACGTGACCACAACCGAGCGTATCTCCAAGCATGCATGATCTCTTTCTTGTACTTGCTTTCCAATTTCAGTACTTCTTGTTCGGCCACCTTGACCCTACAAATCCAGGCTTCACATTCCTTGGTAACCCTCTTCATCTTGTTTTTGTTTATTTCTGCCTCTACATCATCCCTTCTTGCATAGAGTATTTTTGCTTGGTCGGTCATCTTCTCAAAATTGACCTTGAAATCATCAGCATAGTCAATTTTTTTACTGATGTAGCCAAGAACGCTACGTCCATCCTTGTAGACTTCGACTGCTATTGCAGAAGCTGCTGCTGCTTCAACCATGACTATCACAAGAACAAAATCAATTTGAAAAATCACTACAAGAAAATGCAGATTACTTGAGTAGAAAAGAGCAAGTTATCCAGTTTAGTCATGAGATGTATACTTAGACAAAAGGAAAAACAGAAATATGACTTTACATTTGTCAAGCGGACATACAGGGAAACATCCTCAAATAAAGAGGAATGAGATTAACTTATTGCAATGATTCAGCGACTTCAACAAGGATGTCTCAACAACAAATAAGGTAGAACTTCTGCATTTGGCTCAATTACAGTCTTAGTGAATATGACCCATATGTCCAAACCTATGTTTTTGGGAAAGATCGGCACCTAAACTAGAACATGCTTATATGCTACCGTAATAAAAGAATAAGCCAAGTCAAAGTAATAAGAGAAGTCTCAGCAGCCACAACCCTGCAGTTCTTGGTTCAGCTCAAGTACACACTGAATCTGAATGCCACGTTTCCACAAAAGACCAAATGAAAAGAGAACTTTATCTTATAACCGGGTGCTTAAAGGAAGTTGCTGTCTTAGCCACACAGAGGAAGAATGTCAAGTTCTACATGGACATCCACTGAGTTCAATTCGAAAGATCCACTGATTCAGAAGAAGACAATTTTAGACCATAAGGAATTAGGAGATGGCAAAAGATGGCAGCAGTGGAAGCTGCAAAAGTTGCATTTTTTGTGATCGCACCATCGTTTCATCACAGAGCAGAGGATCAACCTTGCAACACAGACTGGATCTTTTCAAGGAGAGTCTCAGGCAACGGAAAGGAAAGAAAGAACATGAAGAAGAAAAGATAAAAATACAATCGCATAAGCAACATATCTTAAGATTCAGAGAGAGTGACGAAGCATCTCGCGTACCTGATTCTGCAGAGATTGAGATTGGCAAGATGGGAATCACATTTTAGAAAAGTCATCCCCAGTAGAAAGCTGCCCGACGGAGAGAGAGAGAGAGGCGGTGGAACCAGTGGTGATCCATTGACGTTGACTTGTCGAGAAAAAGACCAAATTGCACCTCCACAATTGCATAAATTCCCCCATGCACCTTAGCACATGAATGTAAAGTATTCGAAATATTCCTCCACTTGTCTAACTTTAATTAACCTTGCTCTCCTTATTTTATACAGTTCAAATAATATTTCGAATTATTAGAGAGAGAGAGAGAGAGAGAGAGAGAGAGGCCATTTTCATGCCTACAACGAACGGGACGAAATAACTTTACATTTTTTTCCTTTTTGACTAGAGAAAGATATTTGATTTTAAAGCTTAGCTTGGTTTATTTCATAAAAAAAATGAATGATTTGAATAAATTTTCCTAAAAATAATCATCGGAGATAATTAATTAATGAGAAATATTTTAATAATCGACAAAAGTTCATCTTATTACTTTTGTAGACGATGAAAATATTTTTTGTTTGTTTGTTTTGACAAGAAATACAACGTACTTATTTTTAAAAAATAATTTTCAAATTAATCATTTTTTTTTATAAAATAAGTATCATAAATTTCTAATTAGAGGGAAAGGTCACCTTGTTGGGTTGTTGACCGTTAAAGGCGTAGTGCATGCAATATCTACTCTCCCACCGGGAGATTCTTGGATTCAACTTATACATGCTTACGGAGTTCATACATATCATTAGATGAGATGGGCCCATTTGGGACTTAGCTGATTTAACAATGCATGTCGATCACCAAGGTGGTCATTACTCTCTCTTTGTCAATTGCTCTTGGCGAATTCATTATTGCGGCTCACTATTCATTGTAGGTGTCATTTTTTTAAGAGTGGATAGCCTATCGGAACTGATTTAACAATGCATGTCGATTACCGAGGTGGTCATTACTCTCTCTTTGTCAATTGCTCTTGGCTAATTCATTATTGCGGCTCATTATTCATTGTAGGTGTCATTTTTTTAAGAGTGGATAGCCTATCGAAGCTGATTTAACAATGCATGTCAATTACCGAGGTGGTCATTTTCTCTCTTTGTCAATTGCTCTTGGCTAATTCATTGTTGTGGCTCACTATTCATTGTAGGCGTCATTTTTTTAAGAGTGGATAGCCTATTGGAGCTTATTTAACAATGCATGTCGATTACCGAGGTGGTCATGACTCTCTCTTTGACAATTGCTCTTCGCTAATTCATTATTGCAGCTCACTATTCATTGTAGGCATCATTTTTTTAAGAGTGGATAGCTGGCGAGTTTTGTCCTATCGGAGCTAAATCTCAAGTTTGAATTCGGGAATCGAAATAGCTGGCGGGTTTCATCAGATTAATTTATTTGAGACCTTTAGACTTTGAAGGAACAAACCTTTAAAAATAAAAACAAAAAGTGGAGTGACCTGATTAGGTAAACAATTGCCAAAAGCTCCCACAAAGCTGCCCAGCCTTTTGGGGTCTCCATAATCTGATTACCCTGCTCACCCGACGAAATCCAAACAGAAGCAATGGAAAGACTTGATAGATAGACTAAAGAAAAGCAACCCAGACACATTTTCTCAGTTCTCTTCCAAAGGTAACCAGTGTTGGCCGTGCAAAATTTGAGAACGTTCTGTATATTTCCACTGATAGGTTCTAATTGATTGTAAATGATATTTTGTTACCTTTAAAAGTAATTTTGTAAGGTTTATAATTAGGCTCATGTACTCTTCATTTGATAATATACACTATATTACATTTTTCTATCATGACAATTCTTAATTATAAAGAACAAAAGGACTGGTACTAACGAGAAAGGTAATGACCCGCATATTGCCATCAGCTCACAAAGTGTGCCCCCCTATCAGGTTACCCCTGATGTATAAAATGTCGATATAGAGCAATGTAATGCTTCTACAGGGAAAGACAACAGGCAAATCCGTTGCGATTCCTAATATTTGGTAGTGCATGATGGTACTATATTATTTTCATTCGATTTGAATATGTAAGAGCACGCAAGAATTTCTTTTAATTATTTTATCTTTTTTTTTAGATCAAATAACAAAAAAGATCGATATAAGATAACGGATTATGTTTAATATGCCTATCGTTTTTATGGATGTAGTAATTAAAATTCATATATTATGATAGAGTACATGCATGCCACATTTATCAATCCAATCCGTCCTCATCTTTCCCTACATTAAGGCTTTGCCTTTACGAAAAGCGAACTTCTTGTATATTCTGGCTTCTAGGGTGATCAGTTCTAATCCGGTTCCCAAAATTAGGAATTGGAAACCAGATCAATTGGTCTTAGAACCACATATCGGATTTTTTTCCCTCCACTCGATGCTTTCTATTATGAAGAAATAAAAAAAAAAGTCGGTCACTTTTAATTTTTTTTGAAGAAATTAAAAAAATATATCTATAATCAGTCTAGTTTGGTTCCCTTTTAGAATGGAGAACCGGACTGCTTGAACATTGGTTTCATTTTTAGAAATTAGGAGTATGCAAGGTATGTATCAAATTCCGTAAATTGGAGAATCGATTTTGATGGGTAAGTTCTAAATTTTAGAATATGCAGGATATATATCGAATTCCAAAAATTTAGGAACCGGTTTTGAGAGGTAGATTTTAGGTTCCAATTGAAGCTGAACCGATTCACGCGTAAGTCCTAACTCCCCCAACAAGAAGAAGTTCACTCGGCCGAACGCACTTGACCGGTTTGTCCGCTTTCTACATTTAAAAATCGATCGGTTTTTTCCCCCTCTTCTATCCTCTCGTCTCTATTTTCGAATCGCGTTACACCAAAATACATAGAGACGGCGCCGTGCTTCGTTTGCTGCTTTCTTCTTTGGGGGTGCGATCATGGGGAACAGCAGAAGCAAGCCAGAGTCAACGGAGCCGCGGAGACGCCTTAGCAGTGAGACGCGAGCAAGTCCTCCGCCGCAGGCCTTCCATTCAGGTCCTGCTTCGGTTTCAGGTTCGTCTGTTGAAGCGAGTCCTCCACCGCAGGCCTTCCATTCAGGTCCTGCTTCGGTTTCAGGTTCGTCTGTTGAAGCGAGTCCTCCACCGCAGGCCTTCCATTTAGGTCCTGCTTCGGTTTCAGGTTCGTCTGTTCAAGTATCCGACATCTCTCCGGAACCGGTGGAGGAACTTGAGATATGTTCTGACGACAGCGAAGCCGGTCCACCTGAATATTGCAGCAGAAAGGTGCTTATGCGTGGGGGTCTAGGATTGATGGAGCCTCCGGAGGTCACGCAATGGCAGACTTACACGGAGATCTACTTGATGGAAAATCAGTTGACTGAGTTGGCCGAGGATCCTCGGTGTCCTGTACTCTTGGTCTTGTTTCTGAATAGAAATTACAAGCTCAGAACAATTAGTCAGTCTTTCTTTGATCACATGCCTGCTCTGGAAATCCTGAATTTATCCAGAACTCGGATCAAGTCCTTGCCGGAGTCTCTGTTCCGGTTAAGCTGCCTAAAAAGACTATTCTTAACTCACTGTGAGATGCTGAGCGTGTTACCTCCAAAAATTGGAGAACTTCAGCGGCTTGAGGTGTTTGATCTGGAAGGGACGGAGATCATGGATCTGCCCAGGGAGGTGGGAAAGCTAACAAAGCTCACTTGCTTAGAAGTATCTTTTTGCCCACGCATAAATTGGGGCACAAATTCTGCGAGAGCGAATGCGTTGATTCCTCAAGGCACTATTTCCGCTCTATCTCAATTAGAAGAATTAAGTATTGATGTAAATCCAGAGGATGAGAGGTGGGAGAGTGTCGTGGAAGCTATTGTTGACGACGTTTGTGGCTTGATAAGTCTGGATAGACTTGAACTGTCCCTTCCACGAGTGGAACATCTGAGGAAATTCAAATGGTTTGGTACATCTGAGGTGTCTAGATCATTGTCGCATTTCAAATTCATTGTTGGCAGTCATGATGAACGCATCATGTCTTGTCTCCCGGTGGATCTTGAGTTTGAAATAGAACGCTGGGATAGATCCCTGAAATATGTAAATGGTGTGGGTGTACCCAGAGATATCCAGAATATGCTCCAGCATACTACTGCATTTTTCTTAGACCGCCATATGGATGTTGCTAAGCTTTCTGATTTTGGGATTGAGAACATGGAGCAACTGAAATGCTGCATAATCGGGGAGTGTAATCAGATTAAGGTTATTGTTGATGGAATTGATGTGTACGATGAAGCTGACATAAGTGAAATTGTATCAGAAACAGGGAAGGATGACAGGAGGTTTCTCGAGTCACTTGAATATCTCTATGTATATCGTATGAAGAGTTTGAGTTGCATATATGAGGGGCCGCTGCATCGAGGATCCTTGTCTCATCTTAAATGCTTGGCCTTAGTCACATGCCCTCGGTTGACTACTATATTCACACCTGGCCTACTGGAAAACCTTGATAGCTTAGAAGAGCTCAAAGTCGGAGACTGCCCCCTTGTCTCAAGTTTAGTGACGTGTGAAGATACTTCTATTTATGAGAGTGTTCACTTCCTCCCCAACTTGAAAAGGATATCCCTGTTCTCATTGCCTGAACTCATTAGCATTTCCAATGGCTTATGCATTGCACCAAACTTGGAACGAATGAGCATTTCTGATTGTCCGAATCTCAAGAGTCCTTCAACTGATGGAATCTGTTGCAATTTTCTGACAGGGACTAAAGGTCAGGATAATAATCAGCAGGGAGCATTGTTCTGTAGAAAGGATGCATGTTTTTTTCTTTCACTTTCATTTTATTCATTTGATTGAACAAATTAAAAGCTGCAGGCCCAGCTTTAATGAAGACAAAATTGGAAAGTCGACACTTAATTGAATGAACTCTAATCTTCTTTCACATCAGATATCTGATCTATTACCCTTGCAATGTTTATGAATGAGGCAGTGACCGCTAACTGCTCAAAATTCTGGTCGTTCTAATGTTATCTTCAGAACTATGACTTCTTCTGATGCATATTATATTTAGGTGTATGAAACCAAACGTTAGCACAGCATAAGTGTGCACTGATTTGGATTACTAGTTTATTTTTGCCACTGTAAGCGTGCTCCAAGCTTGTAGAGTGACTTAACAATAGCTGGCTTAGTTACCATTGGTGGGAGAGTTTCTTCATTAGAGTGCTTAGGGAGTTATTATCGATGTCAACTGTGGATAGGTTATTGGAATTCCTGTTTGACATTCTGTAGAAATACTATACTTTTTTTCTGGTGGAATGAAGATCTTACTTCGTGATATTCTGCTTGTGTTTGTTGAAGGTACTATATGGGAAAAAGGAAAGGAACGTACTTTTTTTTTTGGGGTCTGGTCAAGGAATAAACTTGAAGTTAATGTTTGGTTTATGTTGCAAAGTCCAACCGAAGGCTTAAGCTATTAGGGTGAGGGCGACTACATGTGTACAAGATCATTGTCAAAATTTCAAATTGTAAAACTGGTTGCATTCCAATAATTACAGATGCGGGCATATCAGCCTCTTGGACGTGTTATCACCACAATAGGGCTGATAGCGGCTGCTACTGGTGTGAATTTTATTCCTGTCGACTGCAATCAACTGCTACTTAAAACAATGGTTGTTATGAGTTCTGTAAACAAGTGATGTTCAATACTTTAATATCCCCCTCTCTTGAGCAAACCCGAATAAAACCACATGACGAATGCACTTTAGGAATAAGACAGAGAAATCACTCTAAATGAAATATTATTTAGGGCGCGAAAAAATTGAGAGTTGGCTCTAGTACCAAATTAAAAAATGCAGTCTGAAATTTTTTAGTTATTAAGTGGATGCAGACCATAGGACCATATTAAACCCCAAAAGATGCAGAGGGGGATATTTTAACATTATATCTAACTTGTTACTGTGGATTTATAGTCTAGTTCTGATTTTGGGCTTTGATGACTCATGCTTTGGCCCCACTAAAACTTGTCAAGTCGGAGTTGTTTTGCTCTCTGAATGTGCCATTATGCCTAGTTTATGTAACTCTTTTGTTGGATTTGTTATGCAATTGTAACACACTTTATCAACTCAGGCTATAGCCCAATTGGAACTTGCCAAGTTACTCTCGGAGACTCTCTTTGATTGCCAGCATCCTTAGGAGTGCTCTTTGTTCCCAGAGTTTTATTTTGCAGTGTTGCTTTGGGAAGTGACTTTCAATTATTGTGTGCAGTAGACATCTAGTAATGGGTAATGAGAGCGATGAATCTCATAGGAAGACATAAGTTTGTGACAGATCTAGAGTAGGTTGAGTGTCTGATAACACAAGAAGTGAGTGTCCAGTGCCTCAGAGATTAAGAAAGTTGTATATCAGGTAGATGGGAAATTTGGCATTCTGAATTGCTTAAAGAAAGTTCTAGTGTTTCAATAAGCATTGAGTGGGGTTATGTGATGAACTGGATCTGAAAGTGGCGAAGCTCGTGGGGGAGCTAATTGATTGCATAGAATTTTTTTAGTCTATATCAAGAGATGAGGTAGATTTGTTGCTGCTCATCTTTTTCCATTGCGTTGAGTGCAAGTTGAATTATGTTGTCATAGTTATCCATTGTAAACCACATATCTACCTGGGTATGACATACCCTCCTCTACTCGGGAGTGGATGTTTCCTTCTATTGGAAAAGTAACATGTGCTAGACCAACTGGCAGATTAGCTAATTCATCTTTAAATTCCTGTTTAGATGAAGTGGCTTGGTGTTTGTTGTTCGTCTAAGTGACCCAAATCGGTGGTTACTCATTTTGTCTAATATGCTAATTTTGTATTTGAGCAGCACAAAGTATTCCAAATGATGCAAGCAGAGAACAGCCTGCTCCTCCTGGGGTTTCATCTACGACCACTGGTAATGCAGGCCCTTCAAATTCTAAACTCAAAAGGGAACCTAAAGTTGCTTCTCGGCTTTGGAAATTATTATTTAATGATCTTAAGTTAGCTACAAGAAACTTTAGTGCCGCAAGTCTTCCTGGTGAAGGCGGTTTTGGCTGTGTACGTGGATTTACAAATGATACAAGCAGAGAGCAGCCTGCTCCTGCTGGGGTTTTATTTACACCCACTAGTACAGTGATCGACTCCTCAGTTTCTTCTACGACCGCTGGTAATACAGCAATTACCACTTCAATTTCATCTAAGACCACTAGAAATACAACAATTAACTCTTTGACTTCTAAAGTCATTGAGGAAAATACAATCTCTCCTCAGCTATGGAAATTTTCATTAAAGGATCTTAAGTTAGCTACAAGAAAGTTTAGTCCTGAGGGTCTGCTCGGTGAAGGCGCTTTTGGCCGTGTCTTTATGGGTTGGATTGAAGAAAATGGGACTGCTCCTGCGAGGCCTGGCACTGGGCTGACTGTTGCCGTTAAGGTTCTTAATCACCAGGGGTCTCGGGGTCACAAAGAATGGCTGGTAATATATCATCCAATGATCTTGTATGTCTGGATTAATGCATGTTTGACTGTTGGTATGACTTTTGATGTGTTGCACTTTCCATGTGGCAGACTGAAGTGACTATTCTTGGTCATCTAGTACATCCAAATTTTGTGAAGTTAATTGGATATTGCGCGAAAGGCAAGGAAAGGCTGCTAATATATGAGTACATGCAACGAGGGAGCTTGAACAATCACCTCTTTAAAAGTATGCACAGTTGTCCTTTATAATGTGCTTGGTGCTCTTAATGACATGTCTAGCATTATGTTTATAATATATAAGTACTCACAGTTTCGACCAAAAAAAAAAAGTACTCACTGTAAAACAATCCACCTTTAGCTAGATATGGAAGTCATGTCTCCCATGAAAACTATATGATTGCTACTAGCATCTGGATAATAATGTTAAGGAGAAAGATACTTGTCCTTATAATTGACGTCTTTCCGAAAGATGGTAGGGTTCGGAACCATATTTTCCTAAACAATTTGCATACAAATTGTCATATCCACAATGCTCAGCCTCTGTTGAATGTTCTTCTACCTGAAATGGTTTTACGTAAATTGGTTGTTCGTTGTTGCTGCCACTGAGAACCAAAGGATGCAGTATCAGAGACTTTCACTGTTATCATACTCAGAGGACAATATTTGTTCGAAGCCAGGAAAAGGAAGGAAAGAAATGTTGGGAGATCAGAACTGGTCATGAAATGTCACTTTTTAGCAGCTTCGTCCGTGTGATGATCTTAGTATCGGTTTATCACCTTTGTCTCTCTGTACTACATCTCAGGGAATCCTGGACTCAATTCTCTTTTAATTGGTCATTTATGTGCAAGAACACCACAGTTATACCATATTGAGAATGAAACTTAGTACAAGCTTGTAAGTATGCTGGTAATGATATTTAATGTTGGTAGATGCTTGGCAATGGAAGGACTCTTGAAAGATGCTAAATGTTTTTAATAGTAGGGCATAATGATTTGTTTCAGCAGGTTTCGCTGAGCTTTCCCTTGCATAAGCGTAAAATTTTATTTCTACAAGAAAAGAAAGGAAATCCTGCGGTGGTTTCTACTATTTTCTTGCCTTGCCTACTAATTCTTCGCAGTTAACTTTCAGAAGTTGGTGTCAGTTTTAACCACACTATCATTGACAATGGTGACTTCAGAAAGGGGATATTGATTTATGTGTGACGACAAGTATTTTATTAGTTAATTCTTGTGTTCTTTCGTGGGCTGCGTAGGAGGGACTCCGCCTCTCCCTTGGTCTTCCAGGGTGAAAATAGCGCTGGGTGCTGCAAAGGGTATTGCTTTTCTTCATGAGGAAGCAGAAGTGCAAGTGATATCTCGTAATATTAAAACTTCCACGATCCTATTAGATGCCGTATGTAGCAAAAGTTGCGTGACATTCCTTTTTCCTTTTTAATCATGTCATTTGACTTTTTCGTTACTTGTCTTTTTTAGGACTTCAATGTCAAGCTTTCTGGTTTAGGACTTGCAAAAATTGTTCCCAGGGGATATGACTCTGACGCCACCCGTTTCATGGGAACGATTGGCTATGTTGCCCCAGAATACTTGATGACTGGTATGTATATGCTAGTACAAGCAATTTGAGGATGAGAATTGTCCAAGTTATCTGCACAAAAGTGGTTGAGCAATGTTTTTTACATGTCAAAACAAGAGAACAGCACCAATTAGGAACTGAATTGAATGAGGTAGATATCAATCGCGATGAAAGACTAGAAAATCAGCGGGACCGTTATACACTGATATACCTACTTTTCACTATGTGCATCCTATCTCTGGTCTGTTCTCATACATGGTCACAATTTGCAGTAATGGTACAATCCGCTGTAGTTCTTGCACATCATGCTAAAAAGTCACATTCTTTCTGTTTGAGTTCTGCATGTAGTCTCCCAAATGATGTTATTCCCTTACCTTCCAGTCCACCACATAAACAATCATTGAATGGATTATCTTGCATATATCGTGGTTGAACTTCCGGGACATTTCGCATTGCTGGCAAGTGAATTTTTTGTTTTTTGGTTTACTTTGTTTAGTATTATTCTTTTTCGTCTTTGGTTGATATTATTTTATTCAATTAACGACCGAATGTCCGCTACACCCTTCGAATACCGGATTAATACCCATCGGTTGTTGTAATTTTTAATAGGATGCACAACCAGTTTTTACCCAAACACTGATTCTTAATCAAAGCTCTTTCTTTATATGTTTTTATGTGCTTCAACGCTACGTGTCCAAAGGGTTCTCAGTTCTGAATGTAGTATCTATGTTTTTTCCAATAGCCAATTAATTTCCACTAAATGTACTAGTTGTCTGTCCTACGCGCTATATTATTACTAAAAAACTTAGACCTAAACTAGGTATCATATGTTTCTTTGTTTAACGTCCTTTAGGTCGGGTGTGTTTGGGAATGGCTTTCCCAAAGCCCTTAGGCGTCTAAAGTCTTTTAGGTTGAATAAAGTGTGGCAATTTTTTTTTTTTTAACCTCATTTCTCAAATGGAAGCCTTCCAAAGGCTAAAAGCTCAAGGCACCCAAGGGGGTGCCTTGAGCTTGGGTGCCTCGAGCTTTTGCCTTTTGGGCATGCTGAGCTATTGTTCATCTTCTCAGTTGAATAGGACCGGCATGCTGTGAGTGGTTGCCGGCGAAGGGCAGGCAATCGAGCAACCCTTGGCGACGGTTGCGGCGACCCAGATCTGTCGCGCTACCTCCATGAAGGGCCCTTTGAGATCGCGCAACCCAACTCTAGCGACCCAACGCGACCTCGCTGTGACCTAGATCTGGGTCGCCGAAGGTCGTGCTACCTCACTGGGCGATACCCAGATTTGGATCACTGGGTCGCGGGTCGCGCAACCCACATGGCGAGGTCGCACGACCTCCGGCGACCCAGATCTGGGTTGTGCGGAGGTCGCGGCCTCTTGGTCGTGCCCTCGCTGGTGGTCTCCGGGGGCTGCCTAGAGTCTTGCAACCTCATAGGTCGGCCGTCGGTGACAGATTTCGATCGTCAGCGAACCGCCTGCCCTCACGGCCAGCTTTTTTATTTCTCTGTTGATGGATTTTTTCTTTTTTTCTAATTATAAAAGTCTTTCATAAATATAATCTCTGCAAATGCTATTTCAAAGGTATTTCACAATAAACTTTTGGATTACAAGTTAACAAACACAATTTGCATTTTGAAAAACCCCTTTGACATTTTCTCAAAAACTTTCCTCAAAAGTCTAACCAAACGCACCCTTATGATTAATGTGTTTTCTCATTATACTATCCTATTTGTCATTTACAAGAAGAAAACTTTAACTTTGAGGCCATTAAAAGGCAGTTGAGATTAAGAGTTGAATTGAAACTTTTATCTTCTCTTTTTTTCCTTGATCTACATAGTTCATTATAATTTTAGTGTGGGCAATGCATAAAGAAGTATTCACTATGTTATTGTAAATTGAGATTATCATGACTTCACAATTTCTAAGAACAAGCATTATTCCAATTTATAGATCAATTAGGGAGGCCCATGTCTATCATGCTATAAATTACTGCCTTACCGAAGTCTTGAATGAAGTTTATTATGATAACAAGAGATATAATATTGTGCTTTGGAATTGCCGATGATATTTAGGACCGTTTAGTACATATTTTACATACTCCTCTTTAGTGAGTGCATATATACTGTTGCAGGGGTCGTCACAGCAAAGGGCGATGTCTATGGATTTGGTGTGGTTCTTTTGGAAATTATGACGGGACTGAGAGTCATAGACCATAATCGGCCTTCCGGTGAAATTAACCTTGTTGAATACGTTCGGCCACATCTAGGAAGAAGGATAGAGGAATTGTACAAATGGATTGATCCAAGGCTTGAAGAGTTCTCGGTAATAGGTGTCCAGATTGCTTTCAAGTTGGCTGCTCGCTGCCTTCGCAAAAATCCAGAAGCTCGTCCCCGGATGAGTGAAGTTGTAGAAGTTTTGAAGACTATCCAAGATCTTCCATACAAGGCATGAACATCACATATTCAGAACAAGACTAGGGAAGCGCTGGCCGTGAAATGACGTCCAAACTCAAACCATGGTGAATTCAAGGAATGCAAGTCTTTCAATTCCGGGCGGAACAACGCATATCCATGCCACCACACCACCAATCTCTGGAAGCCAGTGGGAAACTGGGATAATGTGCCTATAAATAGCCGTTGTTCAACCCCATCTGTTTCCTTTTCTCCTTTTCTCCTTTTTGACGTCGGAGTCTCGACTTCCATCTGAACATTCGCTCCTTTGAAGAGTGTTTAGGTGAATCCTAAAAATGGGACGTATGCCCGTGCGTTGATGCCTTATCTCTCCTCTACAGCATTTTAATGATAATGATTACTTTTGATGGTGCCTATTTGATGTACCTTTTCCTGTAAAATTTATTCTGTATCAAAATTTTCACGTTGTGGCATGTCTTTGACAAATGTTATTGTTCTCAATAATCATCTCGTTGTATTTCTATTTCTCGCGTCACTGGGGCGCTCGTTCATTTGAATTGCTAATTCGTTTGCTGTGTAAAAATACACGGTTCTTCTCGTTCGGATTTCAGCCAAGATAAATTGTTGGAAATTCTTTTGGGCCAGTATTTTTTGTTGAAACCGGTACTTGAGCATTCAATGTAGGCTATTTTTTTTTTTATCGTATTTTTGTTTGGGCCTATTCGGCCCAACCTAAAAAGGTTAGTCATAGGCTGTGGGCCCGGCCCAAGTGAGTGCGGCCCTGTTAATTACTCCTAGGACAGAGGTTGGAATGCTGGTGCCGGGGCGCCTCCAAGCTTTTTCCTTTGAGTTTTTTTTTTTTTTTTTTCCATATTATTCTATTTTTTCCGAGATATTCTTTTCTTTTTTTTTTGGTTTTATTTTTCCTATAAATAAATATAAAGTATATTCTTTTCTAAAATTTCTATTTCTTTTTCTCCTCCTCTTTTTCTTTTTCTTTAAAATCTAATCAAAGATATTCTTCCTTTTTTTTTCATATGTAATAATAACTTTTCCTTTTGTATTTTGCAATCAGTCTATTCATACAGTTGGACTTGATCAAATCCGACTATATGCAATTCACTTTGATATTTCCCAACCTACTTATTGCCTTGAAAACAAATTTTGGGCACACACAATCGACAATGCTTTTATACTACAATCAAAATGCATAATACAAGAGGATGTGCATTATCTTATAAATTTTAATATCAGTAAAACGTCAACAAAGACGTTTTTCAACTGAGAAAGAATAACGATACTCACATAATTTTGAAAATTACTAGTGTGTTGCCAAAAGAAAAAGAAAACTTTTTTCCCACGACATCGCCCAGGTTTCTTTTCTCCGCACTCCCTCGATTGCTGCCTTTGCCACATCTCCATTCACTCTTTCACTTTGGCCTCCCTACACTGGACTGGACCTGTATTTTTTGAGAGAATATTAGCTTTTGCTTCGGGTGTTTGATGAATTAGTAATTTTTTTTAGTGAGTCAGTAATTCCATTTTTCATCATCGTTTGAGTGTTGGTTGATTATGATGGTAGTTTGTCTTTTAATTGTGTTTATGTAATTGTTTACCTTTATCCATCGCTTCGAGACGCCCATTGAGACTATGGGGGCCTACTAGCTTGTCGATGACGAGACCGCGAGCTGTTCATTTTTCTTCTTGAACATATATTGGCTCTCTAAATTTACACACAAAGTGTTCGTTTTTATTTTTACTTGAAATATTTCTTGGGTGGAATTCTATGAGCTTGTGAGCTGAGAGACAGAGAGAGAGCTTCGCGATGGGTTCTAAGTGTGGAACTATAAGGTGAAATTGAGAGAGACGTTACTTCACTCCACCAGCTAGTTGTCACTATGCAATATGTGCTGAAAAAGGATAAGTAGGCCATGGAATTTAACGCAAATTATTGGGAAAGGATTGAATTTTTAGTTTGTTGAGTAAAGCATGCGTCTAAAAAAAATGTTTTGTTACAACACATGCACCTGTTATAGTTCTTTCTAGGATTTTTATATTTATTTATTTATGCGCATCTTCTTATTTTGTTATTTTACTTTTTAATTTGATACAAAATTTTATCTAAATATCACATTCACATAAGAGCTTAAAGTGGGCCAAGTGGATGGATATGGATTTTCATAGGTTGATAATATGAATGTATGAGTGGGGTATGGGTTTGATATGGGCCATTACATTTGCCTTGCATGAAAATGAGTTCATTTAAATCGAATCCTTTCGATCTGACCTGATCTACTTGTTTGACTTGTTTACCCCAACATGTCCTATATCTAAAATGCAAATACCACATATTATCTAGTTTTGTTCATACGCAATTCTTCACCAAAAAATTAGAGATGATCAAAGAGGCAAAAGCATATGCAAATTCTACACAAATTCCCTCCCAAGTAAATGAATGACAAATGAAAATCCCTGAACATAGACACAACAGCGGAGCATTTTTGCTATTTATTCCCCAACAACGAACTTGTCAAGCCCCTTGCAAAGCTCCTACAGCATCAGCATCGGCGACTTTGCTATTTCACTACAACCTTCGCTCTTCGCATAGTGTCTAGAACCAGAGGTATTGGTTAGACGAGTCGGTTCTAGACACTGCGCCTTTTTGCTAGAATGATGAGGCCAGGGCGGCATGCCCAAACCTAAACGATGTGGGTCCTCGCCTAGGGTTGACGAGGCCTTCATTGGGCAGGCGATAGGTAGTGGTGGCAGCCCTTGCCTCTTTTTGTTCTTCTTTTTCTAGTTTGTTTTTTCTAAAAATTATTTTAGATTTTTTAAGTTTGTAAATATTATTTGAATAAAATTTAAAGGAAAAATTTAATAAAATGCCACATAAGAGAGAGAAATGAATTCAAAAATGCCACGTTAGCATTTCTATTAGACAAATTGATGGTGTTAACGAAAGAACTCGATTGTATCAATTTGATAAATTTTAGAACTTGATTGGATTTATTAAAAGTTTTAGGACTAAATTGCACTTTTGCAACAAGTTTTAGGACTAGTGGTGCACATGTCACTTTTTTTTTTTTTTTTTATTTGTAGAAGAAAGATCCACCTCATTAAAGTTCAATAAAGTCTCTTTTGCTACTTAATAAAAATTTTAAACTTTTATTTGATAAAAAAGAAAGTCTCCTCTCATTAGATTATATGTCCAAAAGTCTACTTTTAGTAGAATTTATTGGAAAGGTTGGATCAGAATGTGACTCACGAATAGATAAATAATTATTTTTCCAGCATGAAAAGTTAGTGAGGGTGGTAGGCAGCATCCATATGTCAACTGTTGGAATTCAAGTCGGCGGAAGATGACTTACCTTTATCCGATGCGCAAACAACAATTAACCCCAGAACGAACGTTGAACTGCGGATGAATCACGAACAAAAACACTTCACGTCGGTCTGAATGCAATCACAAGGAAAGCACCCGATTTTCACAGCGTAAATGCCGATTGTTCTTTGTAATAGTGAAAATGGAATGCCTTCTCTCTTTGATGGAAATAGAACAAACAAAATTCAGAAGATTTTCTGATCGTATGCTCTGCCAACCGTTCCAACGGTTGTGTTCGGGAGACTCTTATACATCTTCCTTCGTACCCTTTCAAGAGATAAATTTCCATGTCTCACAATGCCCCAGACATATTTTGTTACATCAATCCAAGTATACCTATCCCTTAAAGGCTATACTTGACTATCCTAAAAAAAACACCATGTATTTACAATTATATCTGCAATCACATAGGGCAATATAATTGGTCGACCAGTAAATACATGTGATAGATGTAAAACAACAATAGTCTTCCTTCGTACTCATGTCTCTCTCCATTTCAGAACAACTGCTTTCCTAGACACATCCCATAAGGCCATATCCATTCATGACCGCTGATAACATGCTAAAGTAGCAACATTGATATTTCACTTCGAGAACATAGTCAGAAGTAACATAGGGCACAAAATGAGGTAAATTATAAATTACCTCAAACGTTCACACGATGAGTAAATAGGGATAATTTTACTCACCTTCTCTTGTCGGTCGTACAATACACATGTAGTATGAATTACATGCTATAATAGATTTCTCTTTCTATAAGAGCGTATGTCATTTACTAAATATATCCACTATACGGATCTTAGCCTAAACATAGTCATGTGCTCCTCACGTACTCATGTTTAGCTCGAGTGCTATATCGGCTCGCTTTCTATAGCGCCAAATTAAATACTCGCATCCGTAATCTTTCAGGCATATATGATTATGGGACTATCATGTTCGGTCTTATTATTAACAAATCACAGACCTCATCTTGACTCCAATCAATGCGACATATTATTTTATGTACTAAACTTGCTCTTCAGCATTTACTTGTACATAATGTCTCATCTTAACGTGCTAACTATAGCACTTGAGGTGATTGCTCGTGTGAGTGAGCCAATCATTGCCTGCTGACATACCCTTCAATAATATATATGTGTATGTGCTAGTCTTATAGTGGATTTGTACTTATTGATAAAACATCAAATCACTAATGAACAAACAAGTACAATACATATGTCCATAAATACATAAACTAATGATCCTCTACAATAACACATATCATATTCTACGTAATCCTAGTGACATCTTGTGGGTTAAGAATATGTCTCTAGGAATAGCCTTCGTAAATGGATCAGCAACCATTCTCTTGGTTGAAATGTATTGTGGGATCACTTCTTTCTGCGCTATAATATCTCTGATGAAATTGTTCTTTATGTCAATGTGCTTCGTCCTTCCATGATACTTGGGATCTTTCACATAGGTAATGGCTCACCAATCTCACGGCATAACATATGTCGGGTCGAGTACACATCATAGCATACATCAAACTTCCGATCGCACTAGCGTAAGGAATAGTTTCCATTACTTTAATTTCTTCTAGAGTCTTAGGACACATCTCAGTACTTAGGCCTTCACCTTGCATGACAGGGGTATCAATGGGATTACAGTGCTGCATATTGAAACGTTCAAGAATCTTCATAATATAAGACTCTTGTGATAAAATAATGAGTTTCCTTGATTGATCTCTTTCGATCTTAACTCCTAATATATAAGTAGCTTCTCCCATGTCCTTTATTTCAAAATTGGAGGACAACCATTCTTTTATGGTGATAACCAAAACCCTGTCATTTCCAGCCAACAGAATATCGTCCACATAAAGTGATAAAATCACAAATTTATCTTCGGACCGCTTGACATATACACAATGATCTTCTTCGATCATCGTGAAATCAAAAGTTGTTATGGCTCGATGAAAACGAAGATACCACTGTCTAGATGATTGCTTTAGGCCATATATTGAGTGACGAAGTTTGCAAACTTTATCCTCTTGACCTTTAGCTATGAAACCTATTGGTTGTTTCATATAGATTTCCTCATCTAGTTCTCCATTTAGAAATGCCGTCTTTACATCCATTTGATGTAATTCAAGGTCCAAATGTGCAACGATCGCTAGAATAAGACGTATTAAGGCAAACCTTACAAATGGTGAAAAGATTTCATCATAGTCTATACCCTCTTGTTGAGTATAACCTTTCGCCACAAGGCGAGCCTTATACTTTTCAATGGATCCATCCGCCCTTCGCTTAATATTAAAAACCCATTTGTTTCCAATGGCCTTGCGATTGGGTGGTGGATCAACCAAGTCCTAGACATGATTTGCCCTCATTGACTCCATTTTATCTTCCAAAGCATTTCTCCATTCTTCCTTATCAGAGGATGAGAGAGCCTCTTGAATAGTCTTAGGCTCAGCATCGTCTTTCTGAGCAATCATAAATGCTTCTCCTTCAATCTCAAAACGACGACGAGGAATGCTTTTACGATTACTCTTACGCAACTGAATTTCTCTAGAATTCAATTCGTCAGGCGATGCTACACTCCCACTAGGTCTTGTGTGTTGAGGTAAATTTTCATTTCCCTCTATAACATTAGTGGGTGTGTTATTAGGATCTTCCATCTCATATAATTGGAAGTCCTTATCAATCTCACATCTACTAGGAAAATCGTTATCCAAGAACGTGACATCTCGTGACTCCATTTCAATCACACTTCCATCAGCTTGTTCACCTATGAACACGTACCCTTTGGAGTGTTCATAATATCTTATAAAGATACATTTCTTTCCTCTATGACCTAATTTGCCATATTTATGGGAAGAAACATGAACATAAGCTGCACATCCCCATGGACGTAGACTACTCAAGTTTGGTTTCCTACCAGTCCATAATTCATAAGGGGTGGAATGACCGATTTTGAGGGCACTCGGTTAAGTACATAGGCAGCAGTCAATAATGCATCTCCCAAATATGAGATAGGTAAATTTGCTTGCGTTATTATAGACCTAACCATTTCCATTAGGGTTCTATTCCTTCTCTCAGCTACCCCAATTTGTTGTGGAGTAACAGGAATAGTCAATTGCCGTACAATTCCCTTTTCATCACAAAGAGTCTTGAATTGCTCAAATAGATACTCACGTCCGCGATCGGTTCTCAATGCCTTTATTGTTTTGTTCAACTGATTCTCTACCATCGTTATATATAGTCTAAAGCAGTCTAATGCTTCTGACTTATGGGAGATCAGAAAGACATAACCGAAATGCGTAAAGTCATCTATAAAATTGATGAAATATGAGGCTCCATGCCTCGCCCTCACATTCAAAGGACCACAAATGTCAGAATGTATGAGTTGCAATGGAAATTCGGCTCTAGTCCCTTTACCGAATGGTTTTCTAGTTGCTTTTCCTACTAGACAATGTTCACATATAGGTAGATTAACATTAGTGAGTAATCTTAAAAGGCCTTCTCTAGCTAATCTTTGCATTCTTTGCAACCCAGTGTGACCTAATCTAGCATGCCAAGTACTTGCATCAATCTCAACATTACTAGAAGATACAATTAAAGAAAAAAACATCGACATTAATATTGTACTGATCATAGTCAATGTCTAACACCATAAAACCATTCGATACATGACCTGAACCATAATAAACTGTTCCACACAAAATATCAACACAATCACCATGAAAATTCAATACATAACCTAAGCTAAGAAGAACAACTACTGAGACCAAGTTTCGTCGAATATCTGGAGCATAGAGGACATCATGTAGGAATAGACTTCGACCACCACGTAAAATTAATTTACATGTGCCGATACCCTTCACTTCAACTCTTGAGTTATTCCCAACATATATCCATCTTTTTCCAGGTTGTATCCGACAATACTCCACAAATGCTTCTCGGTCTCTAGCTACATGGTCTGTTACTCCTGAGTCTACAGTCCACATAGGATGTGATTCAGCAAGTATTACAGTACTAGAAATAAAAGCATTACTTAAAGTAATGGAGTAATAGGGTACCTCTTTCGGCTCAGTGCATTCATGAGCAAAGTGACCCATCTTGCCACAATTGTAGCACTTCATCTTGGCCTTGTCCTTCTTCCCACCACGCTTCTTGCGTTGGAAGGTCTTAGCCCTCTTAGGTACCTGATCAGTCTTTTTCCCTTTGTTGTTGAATTGAGAATTCCTTCTGCGCTTAAAGCCTGAAGCTTTGCGCGAACTCAATTCAGTAATATAAGCATGGGTAGAGGATCTCGCAACCTCTAGGCGCTCATCCTCTAATTCCAAATGACGCGCAATATCATCAAAAGTGACAATATTCTCATTATGCGACATATTGATTTTCATATGCTCCCAATTATCAGGAAGAGATCTTATAACAGCCTGAACTTGCTGTTCATCAGTAAGGGAGTGACCTGTCGACTTCAGCTCACGAATCATGTTTGACATCTCCCGAAGATGCTGCCTCATCGTTACATTTGGGCGTTTTCGGTATGTGTCAAACTTGATGGTGAGTCTCCTCAGTTTAGTGGCAGATGTACCCCCAAACTTGTCTTTCAAGGCAACCCACATAGCTTGAGTTTTATCATAACTTTCAAACTCACACATGAGATCATCTTGCATACAGCTCAGCAACGTGATGCGAGCAATGCTATTTTTCTTTTTCCAAGCTTGATGAGCTTCTAGATCTCTTCTGTGTTGAGCTGAAGTTCCATGCCCAGGTTCATCCATGGTGTGGTTGAGGGTTTCCAAAACCTCTTACTCCTCAATGATGTACTGAACCTTTCGGTGCCAAATATCATAATTGTCGCCGTTCAACTTCTCACCCTTATTGAGGTCAGTCACAAAGGTCTTGGATGCCGAAGCCATAATCAATTGCTTTATCATATTGATATAATAAACACAGAATCAATACTAGCACATTTTTCAGAGTAATACACATATTTAATTTGCAGCAAAGACAAACTAAATTAATGATAATTCAACAAAAGATACATAAACGAAAGTTCACTATGTTCCCAATCAGCTCCTATGTGCGATTGTTCTATTATCATTAATTAGTTTAATTTGCGCAAATTTTAAGTTCTAGGTGAGAACTCCCTTGAATTCTACCAACCTACGAACTCCCACTAGGAAAAATAATTACATGACCTTATGTAATTTATACATTTTTCCATTAACACAACAACATAGCATGATGTAAACCAACGTATAAAAAACAACAATCATGCTATAACTACAATCAAAATCTGCAATTCAACATGTAATAGAAAAACAAGGATTTCCTACCATTGTTCGAATTTTCTTTGAACTAGAAAATTGCAAGTATATTAAACTATATACATGCCACCATCGAACCAAGCTCTACACAGCATATATGACATCATTCTCATGTAGGTCAGTTACTGTATTTCCTAAAACATAAGAAAATACTAGCTACAGATGAATAAATTGTGCATTAATACCTTAAAAATACGTGTACTCAGGGTTCCATACACAATTTCATACATTAACAAAATTTAAAAATAAAAAATAACTATACCACAGTGTAGGGGACATCCATACGAACCGAACGCCACCGACCACGCTCCAATTGGAGCTCGCACGCGCCCCCACGAGTCGCCTGAGTGTGCGGCGCGTGTGGCGCACGCGCCAGCGAGCCCAAACGGCTCCTGGACAGGTGAACCGGTCCGATCGGTTGACCGGTCAATGGTCGGGTTGGGTCAATAGTCGGGTCGAGTCGCCGGCCGGTGACCGGCCGGCCAACTGCAGCCGGCAGTGACGTCATCGATGACGTCATCCCAGCGGTTACATACCATTGATGACGTCATCCGTGACGTCATCACGTGTCGATTCGCCGACCGGCGCGTGTTGCGCACGCGCTGGCGTTCCTAGCGTGTTAGGCGTGTGACGCCCACGCGCAACGGCTTCTAGCCGCGCGTGTGGGCGCGTCCGGCGTCCTCCGGCGGCGCTCTACCCATCGTCGAACTCGTCTCAATGAGCACTTTCACCTTGTATATTTAAAAATTGATTTTGGCCAAAAATAAATTTCAAAAAATGGCCAAAATCGTACGGGTGTACCTGACCCTGAATCCGTTCTTCGCTTCAGTTCGTTTTCGACAATTCAGATAGCAATTCCGACCAATAGACATCCAAACAGTGTAGATTTCATACTCTTGATCTCGATATCAAATGGTAAATGAGAAAATTCGATGAAAAACAAGGCAGAAATCACGACCTGGCTCTGATACCAATGTTGGAATTCAAGTCGGCGGAAGACGACTTACCTTTGTCTGATGCGCAAACAACAATTAACCCCGGAACGAACGTTGAACTGCGGATGAATCACGAACAAAAATACTTCACGTCGATCTGAATGCAATCACGAGGAAAGCACCCGATTTCCACAGCGTAAATGCCGATTGTTCTTTGTAATAGTGAAAATGAAATGCCTTCTCTCTTTGATGGAAATAGAACAAACAAAATTCAGAGGATTTTCTGATCGTATGCTCTGCCAACCGTTCCAACGGTTGTGTTCGGGAGACTCTTATACATCTCCCTTCATACCCTTTCAAGAGATAAATTTCCATCGTAACGTATCAAGTCGATACGGTGCGATCCAATCGCACCCCATTATGGACGTACTAGCTAAAGCAACAATCATCACTTAGTAGGTCTTCATATTAATAAAGTGAGCAGGTATAAATTAGCAACTCCAGGAAGCGAAAACTAACTTCAAACCTCATAAGTGATTGTTGCCGAAGTCAAGAAAAAACGAAGAGTTAAAGAGCCGAGAGAGGACGGTGGACTTCCCTTGGAAGCAAGATGTACGACAAATCTCTTTGCTTTCCTTGTTAAACTAAAGAACCATCTCGACAACATATAGTTCGCCAGATTGTTTTCACGAGGAAGAGGAATCATGTCCGAACCATTGTGGACAGGGTAGGTCGGGCTCCCAGGAGTCGAGACCTGGACGAGCTCCTCCCCAGCGAAAAAGCCCGATCTAGGGATCCCCATGAAGGACAACAGCAGAGGAGGCGGGGCAGTGGAGGTCCTCACTTGGAGGCCGAGGGGCTATCCGCCGGGCTCCAAGAATAAGCGGAAGCGGCGGATCTTTGTGACTATACATAGTCCTAATGCTTCGGAGCCTCGTAACAGTGATAGCCAGTGGCACAGATATAGCCGACTGCATGGCCTGGTTCGCCAGACGGTGACCCATCCAGTTGATTACCCAAAAGATATGCATCTGGCGTATCTAATAGTTCCGGGAAAATGATACTATCGCTGTGCATTGTAATTGAAAAATGGAATCCAACGCCATACATTTCTTTCAATTAGAGTTTTGTAAACTCAATGTCTGCAAAAACTCCAAGTCAACTCAACGTTGATTGCTCTTCGCATAATCTCTTTATCTCATCCTTGTTATGCTATACAACGACTCGGGTCTACATTCATTTCATATGAACGCAAATTCTAACAGGATTTTAATGGAATGGACGTTCTCTCTCCATCTCTACGTGTAAATCAAACGACTTCTAAGATAATACGTGTAAGATGTTGTCGGACCATTCCCTATAAATGAATAGGAGGAAAAGGCTGAATTCTTGACCTTACGGCAATTTCATTCAGCTGATAATGTTCATATTACTGGCCATTCACATTATAGTGTGTTTGCAAGATGTATATATGGAGAAACTATTGGAAAGGTTCATTATACTTTCGCCAAGCGCATACAAGAATTTAGACCCCTAAAGAAGTTCTAAATAAAGAGATTGCCAAATGATGATGTTTGCGACAGGCAAAAGATGAACCGTGTTACCAAATCATGTAACTAGCGTCCAACTTTCGGGATCTAATATGAAATTTTAAAAATTATTTCAACATACATCATAATTCAATAAGTTTATAGACAAAATTGAAGCGTACGATTTCAATGTAGAATATGATAGTAATTTCAAAATTAGAGAAAGAGAATCAAGAGGAACAAGAATTTTTAAAGAGGAAATAATAAAAAAATATATTAAATTATAAAAACGTGAAATGTAAGTAGACTAACGATTCACTGTAGTTTCAATAAAATAACGCACTAACCCATAAAGTGCAAAAAGAATGGAAGGACATAATTGGTGCCTTTAGACTACAAAACTTACTTTATATTGTATAATGGAAATACAAAAACGAAGAGAAAAGGTGTAGGGAATGACATGGAAGAGACTTTTAGCAAAATAAAAATAGGAAAAGAGAAAAAAGAAGAGGATAGAAGGGAGGGAGTGGAATGTGTCCTCTCGAAACCCTTCCTTCACATATAGTATGGAGTATAGATATAAGATGTCGGGCAAACTATTATGAACATAATTCACATGATATGCACGCCCTACACAATTCTTCTTTGACATTAGCAAAACCTATCAAACGTTCGAAGGTCACTTTCACATAATGTATTAGAGATTAAAAGGACCATGAACGAACTTGCAATGCATAACTCGCATGATATTGAGAAGAAAGTACATTTAATTCACTATTTACTGATGAGAACCAACTCTAGTTTGTAGTGCTAAAGAAGCTCAATGCCTCAACAAGGGATCTTAGGAAAACAAAACTAGAATTGTCTTCATTATCATTTTCATCACCTCATACCGCCAACAATAGCTTTAATAGATTGTACATGCAGAGAAATTAGAGGAAAAGCCTGACTTAATACAAAATTCCAATCACAACAAACAACATGAACAAGAAGCAAAGAGCTACAGAGAAAGGCTAAGCGAAGCTACAAAAAGACCGTAATCTTATCTCAATGGTGTCGTCTTGCCACACCAATGTAGACCACCATGATTGCTGAGCGTGAATAGATCTTAGATTGATAGCATTTAGCCCGGTAAAGGGAAGTTTCAACAAGGATGGACATGAAGCTATATCCAATTGCTCTATAGAAGGCCAAATCAATGTGTCATTTGGGGCAATGCTTCTTAATTTTGGAAGATCATGAAGTGCTATCTTTTTAAGACTCGGAAGTGTTCTCGGGTCCAAGCAAGGATTCTCAGTTTCAATGATGATCTCCTCAATTTCGTGGCACTCTTCGACACTCAAATGCTTTAGCTCTGATAGTTGCTTAATCAATCCATTTGAGAATATCTTCTTGAGCTTGGGGCAATTGTACAAGGTCAAACTAGTCATTTGGCCTAAGCTTCCTACGGGCACGGGACCCATCCAAATACAATGCAGACTTGGGGCATTGTTTATGACCATTCTCTCTAGCCATTCGAATGCACATGGTGGTGCTACATTACCGTCGATGATGCATATGATGTCCTTGCAGCCGTCCACCGAACAAGCTCTGAGTTTACTCAAGTTCTCAGTCCCAAAATCTGACAAGCTCAGTATGTTCTTATGATCAATCAGTTCAAATACTTCGGTCTCGGTGAGTACTTCTGAGATCACAGGATGTGTGCCTTCGTCGTTTGCGTACTTCAAGCACTTGCACAATTGATATTCAAAATAATCAAGAATATGATGCTTGACCGAATTGCAAATACCGACTGAAAACTGAAATGTGAAGCGCAGGTCCTTCCATAGAGGGCTTGATCTGACGAAGATTTCAAGGCACTCTACTTTAGGAAAGGAAAATGTCAGTGAAGTCAACCGTGTCAAGGTAGAAACCTCCTCCGTGATAGTCCTCATGACCTGATCTGACCACAAAGTGTTTGGGTCTACATCAATCATGAGTTCTTCTAATGATGAAATGCTTGAAATCACCTTGGACATTGGGTTTCCGGCGCCAAAATTTGACAGTGACATGCGCAAACATCTCATCTGCGTTAAACTTCCCACTTGAATAGGTAAAGAGATGATTCCGGTGCGTCGAATGTCAAGCACCTCTAGATGCACCAGTGCCTCTAAGCTTGAAGGTAGTTCTATTAAGCCCTTGCATGAATTCAAGTAGAGTGCCCTGAGATGAGTCAAGCAAGGCAAAGAAGGTGGAAGGGATGTTATTGCCGTAGCGTGTAAGTCCAAGACTCGGAGTCTTTGCATAGACAAGAAGAAGCTATCTGGGATCATCATTAAATTCTTGTTTCTTTGCAAGAGTAAAGTCGAAAGATTTGTGCAATTTGAAGTTGCCGGTAAACTGCACAAGTCATTATCCATCAAAGAAATTCGACTTGCAGATGTCCATTCTTCTTCCTTTGGCGGCTTTTTTAGCCCCTCGCATGGTCTTGCCAGGATCTTATGGTCTGAGACTCCTGATGAAATTTTAAGGGCCATATTGCGAAGAACTTTGTTCATTCGGACATGTGTCTTCACCGCACTTCTTTCTAACAAAGACACATTGATCAGATCATGTAATATGTTGTGCCCTCTATCGCGTGCATCTTGAAACTCATCAATGCTATCGAGAAAACCCTCTGCTTTCCAACATTCCATCAAATAGTCCACAAATATGTCACGGTCTTCAGGAAACAAAGCTCCATAAAGAAAGCAAACCTTTTTATCCTCCCCATCTAAATCCTCATAACAGAACTTTAGGAATTCGAGCACTTCATCCATGCCTTGAATTTTGATACTAGGCCATCTCTGCAAGCTCTTCAATCCATCTCTCCAGAGGTGAATGTTGTCCTTCTTTCTAAAAACCCTCGCCACTTTATCAATTAGCAATGGCAAACCAGCACATTCTCTAACCACAAGTTGTGCTACTGGTATAATACTTGGATTCTTCATATTTCGACCGACTTTTTCTTCGAACATTTTATATGCATCGGCATCGGATAAACGCTTCATATTGACAAGCTCGTCAGCATCCATGTCATAGCACACATCACGGAATCTACTAGCAAATACCACCTTGCTGTCATTATCATTGTTGGGAATACCTATCTCATGGAGATTAAAAAGATCCCAAACTTCATCAAGGAGAAGTAAATACCTCATACCTCCCAACTCATTTGATATAAGTTGAGCTGTCTCAACTGCGTTCGCTCCGCCCTCCAATCTTAGCTTGAGACGCTGCGTGATTGCATCTTGCACCTTTTCAATGCTCCAAGCCTTCGACACTGATACCCAAATAACAATATCAAACATTTTCTTAACTTCTTTATTATTATTCAGATTCTGCATCACCGTAGTTTTCCCAGTTCCCACCATTCCCCAGAGTCCGATCCTTTTGATTTTTCTCTCCCTCAAATTACCCAAAATCTCTTCGACAGCCCAGTTTAGCGAAGGCTTATCCTCAATCCTACAAGTATCAATGACTCTCACGTGCTCCGGGGATTTGTCAGCTACCACCCCATTATCAAGCTTTCCTTCTTCTAACAGGACTCGTAATTCCTCACGCTTGTTGGCCATATGCCTGCTAAGATTTGCTCGTGACCACAACCGAGCGTATCTCCAAGCATGCACGATCTCTTTCTTGTACTTGCTTTCCAATTTGAGTACTTCTTGTTCGGCCACCTTGACCCTGTAAATCCAGGCTTCACATTCCTTGGTAAACCTCTTCATCTTGTTTTTGTTTATTTCTGCCTCTACATCATCCCTTCTTGCATAGAGCATTTTTGCTTGGTCGGTCATCTTCTCAAAATTGACCTTGAAATCATCAGCATAGTCAATTTTTTTACTGATGTAGCCAAAAATGCTGCGTCCATCCTTGTAGGCTTCAACTGCTATTGCAGAAGCTGCTGCTTCAACCATGACTATCACAAGAACAAAATCAATTTGAAAAAGCACTACAAGAAAATGCAGATTACTTGAGTAGAAAAGAGCAAGTTATCTAGTTTAGTCATGAGATGTATACTTGGACAAAAGGAAAAACGGAAATATGACTTTACATTTGACAAGCGGACGTAGAGGGAAACATCCTCAAATAAAGAGGAATGAGATTAACTTCTGCAATGATTTAGAGACTTCAACAGGGATGTCTCAACCACAAATAACGTAGAACTTCTGCATTTGGCTCAATTAGTCTTGGTGTAGATGACCCATATGTCCAAACCTATGTTTTTGGGAAAGATCGGCCCCTAAACTAGAACATGCTTATATGCTGCTGTAATAAAAGAACAAGCCAAGTCAAAGTAATAAGAGAAGTCTCAGCAGCCACAACCCTGCAGTTCTATGTGCAGCTCAAGCACACACTGAATCTGAATGCCACCTTTCCACAAAAATGGGCACTTAAAAAGGTAGACCAAATGAAAAGAGAGCTTTATCTTATAAGCGGGTGCTTGAAGGAAGTTGCTGTCTTAGCCACACAGAGTAAGAATGTCAAGTTCTACATGGACATCCACTGAGTTCAATTCGAAAGATCCACTGATTCAGAAGAAGACACTGATTCAGAAGAAGACAATCTTAGACCACTAGGAATTAGGTGATGGCAAAAGATGGCAGCAGTGCGAACTGCAAAAGATGCAATTTTTGTGATCGCACCATCGTTTCATCACGCAGCAGAGGATCAATCTTGCAGTAGAAATTGGATCTTTTCAAGAACGGGCTTAGGCATCAGAAAGGAAAGAAAGAACAGGAAAATGAAGAGATAAAAATACAGTCCCATAAGCAACATATCTTAGATTTACAGAGAGGGACGAAGCATCTCGCATACCTGATTCTGCAAAGATTGGGATTAGCAAGAAGAGAAAGTCATACACAGTTGAACCTGCTCGATGGAGAGAGAAGGGAGGACTCAGTGGTAATCCATTGACTTGACTTGCCAGAAAGACCAAATTGCACCTGTACAGTTGCATCAATTTCCTCATGCAGCTTAGCACAAGAGTGTAAATTGGAAAGTTTCGGGACGATGCCTCCACGTGCCTAATTAAGTGTTTGAATACTGACCACCTACTTTCTCCTTGCTCCTTTAATTTTGTAAAGTTCAAATAATATTTCAGCTTATTAGGAGAAAAGTTCTTTTGCCCAGAGAGAGAAAGTCAATAAGCAATTTCCATGCCTAAAAACGAACGGGACGAAATAACTTTATTTTTTTCTTCTTGGCTAAAAAAAAAAAAATTATGAAGCTTCCTTTATTTGATGAAAAATGAATAGTTTTAAAAAATATATTTTCTAAAAATAATCACTTTGATCATTTGAAATAATTAATTATGGAAAATACTTTTATTATCGGCAAAAATTCTTATTATTTTTCTTGGGAATAATGAAAATATCTTTTATTTGTATATTTTTTATAGGAAAATATTTTCAAAATTATCCGTTTCCTGCTAAACAAATTAACCCTAATTTTCTAACTTTAAGTCAATGTTCAACTTTGTTAGAATCGTCCACCAGAGAGAGTGCAAGCAATATCTACTCTTCCACCGAAAGATTCTTGGATACAAATATACAACTAATAAATGTATGCCCTGTTTATAAGTAACGTTAGATGATTTGAGGCCCATCTTATCTAACATCACAAGTCAATTAGTGAGTTGGTTACCACTCTCTTTCTTAAGAACTTGTCCTTCATTACTTTATTATTGCGACTCACTATTCATAATGGGTATGACTTGTTTCAAAGTAGATAGATTCTAGGTTCTATTCTGACAGAGTGGATTCTCAATTTTTGTATTAGAGAACCAAATTGGGGGACATTGGAATCGGCCTAGTATCGAATTGGCTGGTTCCAGAGTAAACTGGGATTTGGCCACATTTTTTTCTGTTTCATTTTTATTATTTATTGATTTAAGACCTTTAGACTTCGAAGGAACAAACTTCAAAGAAAATAAAGGTAGAGCGACCTGATTATGTAAATAATCGCCAAAAATCCTCAGAAAGCTGCCCAGCCTCTTGTGGTCTCTATAATCTGATTAGCCCTGCTCACCCAGCGAAATCAAGACGGAGACTATGGAAGAACCTGACAGAGAGACTTCTCAGTAGTCTTCCAAAAGGTAACCAGGCTTGGCCGTGTAGAATTTGAGAATGTTATGTATATTTCCATCGGTTGATCGTGATGGATTATAATTGATATTCTATTATTTTCGATAATTATCCTTGAAAGTCTATTTTTTATTCAATGATACACATTATATTACATATCTATTTTTTATTCAATGATACACATTATATTACATCTTTTTTGTCATGACTATTCTCAACTTTAAAGAACAAAAGGATCAGAACCAACGGGAAAGGTAATCCCAGCACATTTCCACCGGCTTACAAATGTGCTTTCAGAGTAATCGTAATGCTTCTACAAGGAGGAGAATATATGCAAATCCATCTCGATTAGTGATATTTGCTAAGTAAAATTATTTAGGCTGCACGCAACAGTACCTATATTATTTTCTTTTAATTCGAATATGTAAGAGCAAGAAGAATTTTTTTTTTTTTTTTGTTATGTTATCTGTTTTCCTTACATTTAATAACAAAATAGATCGATATAAGATAACGGGTTATTTTAATATGCCAATTGTTTTTATAGACGTAGTAATTAAAATCCATATGACTTGATAGAGTACATACACGCTGCCTTCCTCAGTCCAGTCGATCCTTATCCTTCTCTTCATCGAGACATTGCCTTTTTTATTAAGGAAAATGAGCAATACCATGGCGACGGCTCGGTCATTCTTTCCCCGGTTACCGGAGAATATTCCATGGAACCGGACCACCTTTTTTTTTTTTCGATCGAACCGGACTACCTTACCTAACCGGTTTTCAAGGGAAAAAAAAATTACGAAGTTGATCATCTACCATATTTTGTTATATTTCGAGCCGGACTGCTTCATTCTTTGGGGTGCGATCATGGGGAACACCAGGAGCAAGCCACAGTCGATTGAGCCGTTGGGACGCCATGGGAGTAGCACGAAAGCAAGTTCTCCACGGCAGGCCTTCGATTTAGGTTCTGCTTCGGTTTCAGGTTCGTCCGTTCAAGCAGCCGATTCTGACATCTCTCGCAGTTCCTTCATTTCCTCGAATTTTGTCATACATGTTTGGTTTTTGGCTGGAATGGTAGGATTGTTCATCATCTTTACTCATCATCAGGTACCACGCAATCATTAGAGGAACTTGAGATATGTTCTCACGACATCGGACCTGGTCCACCTGAATATGGTATATTGAAGATATCACCGCCTATCTCTCGTGACTCTTCGTGTTTTGGTTGAAAGACTGTTCAGTTCCCGACATAAGTCTTTTCGACACCCATATTAAAGTATCTTTATTACTATTTATTTAGACATGTCTTTTCATATATCTAAGGAATGTCAAAAGTCGTGTTTTAAGCCTACATATAAACGAATTGTGTAATCATTTCAAATGATAGAGAGTGAAAAGGTTTTTCTGCAAGTAAAGTAGTGTATTCATCTCCTTCCTTAAGAGCTTCTCTTGTGAGAGTGTTATCAGAGCCGTGCGACTATGATAGTCTACAATTGGTATCAAAGCAAGGTTATCTGGGACCGAGAGCACGGTTGTCAGGGACCGTGAGTCAAGTCTTCCAGAGCGTAGTTCATGAAGACGGTGGTCAAGGACCATTGTTTGTGCGTAGGTGGTCGAGGACGGGAATATGTCGAAGTTCTGCCGGTGTACAGTCAGGGACTGTGATCGATTGGTCGGGGATCAAGGTTTCTTATAATAGTGCTGGGCATTATTTCAAGTCAGATGGCGGATGTTTCAAATTTGACGAATGGCATTGAGAATCTTAACAACTCCAATTACAATAATTGGAGGGTCCGGATGCAGTTTTATTTGATGGGTCAGGATTTGTGGGATATTGTTGGTGGCAGCAACACCACGGCACCCAGAGGAGATGATGAACAGAGGAGATGGAAGATCAAAGCGGGTAAAGCTCTTTACGCTCTTGTTGTAACTGTCGAAGATGATTTATTATCGCACATTAGGAGCGCGCAGACTCCCAGGGAGGCGTGGGATAACTTGGCAGCGTTATTCGCAAGGTCGAATGATGCCAAGCTACAAAGGCTGGAGAACGAGCTACCGTCGATGTCACAACAAAATATGACGGCAAGTCAGAATTTCTCCAAAGTTAAGTCTATTTGTGATGAAATTTCAAAGTTGGATCCCGCTAATGCCATCTCAGAAACAAGAATGAGAAGAATTATTATTCGGAGTTAAAGCCGGAGTATAACGGTATTATTACGGCTACTCATGGATGGGAAACTCAACCGATGTTGACTGATCTGGAGAATATTCTGGCTAACCAAGAGACTTTAGATAGTCAAATGTCTAAGGTTTCGATTAAGGAAGAAGAAAGTGTCCTCTTAAGTGAGAAAAGAGGGTTCAAGGGCCAGAGGCGAACCGATGCTGAAAATAAACGTGGCAAGTCCAGGAAAAGCCATGTCGAATGGCAAAAGCAACCGGCTCGTGAAGGATGGCAAAAGCGTCCGGGAGAGTCGACCCTTCTTCCAGGGGGAGCCGGGCAACGCGATGGCAAAAGACGTAGTGGACGATGTTACGTCTGCGGCAAGGAGGGCCACTTTGCCAGAGATTGTCGAGCGAAGAAAGTTGAAGGAAATGTCATAGCATCATCGAAGAGGAATGATTTCGATGAAGATGAGGAATGGGATTTCCAAACGTCTGTTGCAATAGTGGTGTTAGATGAGTTCACTTTGCCTCTTCGCGGTCGAGTTAAACAATGCGACGACATTATCTTTGTAAGTGAAAAGTCGATTAATTATGATTATGACTGGATTGTTGATTCAGGGTGTTCGAGTCATATGACTGGAGATCAAGGCAAATTGTCGAACATCCGTAATTATATCGGAAGACGTGTTGTTATTACTGCGAGATGGCTCAAGGTTGCCGATTACTCATATTGGCGAGACAATGATAACTCCTCGGTTCAATTACAGCAAGTTGAATTGAAAAGTGTGCACCACGTACCAGGAATGAAGAAGAATTTATTATCTGTGTCCTAGCTCACAGACTCGGGTAATTATGTGGTGTTCGGTCCACGAGATGTTAAGGTGCACCGAAATTTGAAGCCCACTGGTCGACCAATCATGGAGGGATGTCGGCTGGAGTCTGTTTACGTGATGTCTGCTCAAACGGCACACATAAACAAAACCTGAAGGAATGATACACCCGATTTATGGCATGCACGGCGTGGGCATGTAAGTTATCACAAGTTGAAGGTGATGATGCAAAAGAACATGCTGAGGGGTCTTCCCTAGTTGGAAGTGCAAGAAAATGTGGTTTGTGCCGGGTGCCAGTATGGGAAGGCACATCAACTTCCGTATGAGGAATCGTCGTTCAAAGCTCGGATGCGTCTCGAGCTCGTTCACTCGGATGTGTTTGGTCCAGTGAAGCAGCAATCTGTTAGCGAATTCAAGTATATGATCACTTTCATCGACGACTTCTCCGGTACGTCTAAGTTGATTTCATGAAGGAAAAATCTGAGGCATTTATCAAATTTAAGGTGTTTAAGGAGAAGGTTGAAAGTGAAGTAGGTTGAAAAATTCGTTGCCTACGCACCGATAACGGAGGAGAGTACACTTCCTACGAGTTTACGAAGTATTTGCAAGAGTACAAGATACGTCGACAGTATACTTGTCCATATACGCCGCAGCAGAATGGTGTTGCCGAAAGAAAGAATCGACATCTAGCTGAGACATGCAAGAGCATGTTGCACACAAGGAATGTTCCACCGAGGTTTTGGACTGAATGTATGAAGACGGCGACTCACGTGACTAACAGGTTGCCACAAGCAAGGCTTGGTTTTATGTCACCATACGAGAAGCTATGGAATTGTAAGCCAGTGGTAAGTCACTTTAGAGTTTTCGGATGTGTATGTTATGCACTTGTGTCTGATCATCTTTGCAACAAAGTCGACAAGAAGGCAGTCCGCTGCATATTCGTGGGATATGATGATCAACGAAAGGGGTGGAAGTGCTGTGACCCTACAATAGGGAGGTGCTATACTTCAAGGAATGTGGTGTTCAACGAAATGTCGTCTTGGTGGTCATCTCAAGCTATCGAATTGCCAAATTCACAGCATTTCAACGAAGAGGTCGAAGAAAGGCTGAAAGAATTCGATGAGAATCAGCTTGTTGAAAAAGATGTCGAAGCACAATCACCAGGATCGACAAGTTCATCTAGTGAGCATCGAAGGTCGACAGAAGAACTTCGACCAAGTCAGGTAGAAGAACTTGAAGAGGAGGAGCCTCAACTTCGGAGATCAACGAGGCAAAGGAAGCCGAACCCCAAGTATGCCAATGCAGCATTGACTGAAGATGTTGGCATGGTCGAGCCTTCGACATATGAAGAAGCCTCGAAGAGTACAAAATGGAGGAAGGCCATGGAAGAAGAAATTCTCACACCTTAGAAGAATGAGACATGAGACTTGGTACCGAAACCTAAAGAGGTACGTCATATTTCTTGCAAATGGGTATATAAACTTAAAACTCGACCAGACGGGTCAATTGAGAGGTATAAAGCACATCTAGTGGCTTGAGGATTTTCGCAAAAATATGGGGTTGATTATGAAGAGACCTTTAGCCCGGTGGCAAAGGTTACCACTGTTCGAGTTCTATTAGCACTTGCAGCAAGCAAGTCATGGAATGTGTGGGAGATGGATGTGAATAATGCTTTCCTACATGGAGAACTCGAGCAAGAGATATACATGGAGCAACCGAATGGCTTCAAGAGCAAAATTCATCCAGAATATGTTTGCAAGCTAAAGAAAGCATTGTATGGCTTGAAGCAAGCCCCGAGAGCGTGGTATGGAAAAATTGCAGAATTCTTGTTGAAGAACGATTATAATGTAGCTCCAGCAGACTCGAGCCTGTTCGTGAAGGCAAAAGATGGAAAGGTTGCAGCTGTGCTGGTTTATGTGGATGATCTCATCATTACTGGAGACGATGAAGATGAGATATGTCGAATTAGAGCCAACCTCTATGTGCGGTTTCGAGATGAAGGAGCTTGGAGAACTAAAACACTTTCTGGGGCTCGAGATTGATAGGACAAAGTGTTGGAGAAAACTTCCTTACTTGTTTTGATGTCGACAAAATATTTTCAGTCTAGTCTGAAGACTTGCAGACTCACTCAACAAAGTCTGAAGACTCGCAGACTCTTCCATCAAAGTCTGAAGATCGTCAAAGTCTGAAGATCGCCAGACCACCAGACTCAAGATGTAAAGTCTGCCCTCATTGACAGTTTCTAGACCGACGAAGAAAATTTATCCAGATTCAAGTATTTCTTTAGGGATTTGATTCGAGCGGTTATAGAAGATCTCACGGCTGGAGATAGCACCTCAAGATCGATTATTCGGTTTGATTCAAATTTGAATAAATTAGATTCGTTGATTGGCGAAGTATACTTGGAAGGTTCTACTTATGGAAACCTAGATCCTGATTGTATGGGCGAGCAGGATTGGTGAGCTATCTTCACATTCCTTAAGTAACTCGAGATCTCCCTAATTGATTCTGTCCAATGGGTAGATTGGAAGAACTCCTTTGGAAGGTGCCAACGGTTATGAAGGCATGGAGGAGTATATAAGGAAGACGCTCTGGTTATTTGAGTGTGTGCGAGATAGATAAATTCCAAAGTCTGAAGCTTCTTGTTCCTTGTCAATTCAATTGTTGAGCGTAAACTTATACTCAAAAGAGAGTTTATAATTCTGTGAAGCCTTGAGGAAGTGTAGTAGAGTCTCTACACTTTGTGGAATCAAGGAAGTGATACTGTAACGACTCTTTTGATTCATAGTGGAATCCAGCCGGTGGGGTGTCGGTGCGGGGAGAGTGGACGTAGGCTTGGATTAAGCCGAACCACTATAAACCTTGTGTTCTTATTCTCTTCCTTGAACCCTTTTACCTTGATCGTAACTCTATTCAATTGTTCGAGTCTAATTTCCATTTTAAAGTCTATTGCTAAACAGATTTGAAATTATAATTTCTGGTTTACTTAGCAAAAATTGTTTTCGCACCTATTCACCCCCTCTAGGTGCTCGTACTAGCGTTTACACAAAGGAAGGATTATTCATATGTCAACAAAAGTATGCACAAGATCTCTTGAAAAAATTCGGAACGCTTGATTGCAAACCTATATCTACTCCGTTGGATGGGAACGCAAAGCTATTGCTGAAGAAGGTCGAGAGCTAGAAGATTCGACCATGTATAGGCAACTGGTAGGTAGTCTAATTTACCTTACCATAACTCGGCCTGACATCTCTTTTGCAGTGGGAGTAGTCAGTCGATTCATGGAGAAGCCAAGGAAGCCTCACTTGGATGCAGCCAAGCGTATTCTGAGGTATGTAAAGAAGTCTTTTGATTTTCGGCTTTTGTATAAAAAGGGATCATCGAGTGAGTTGGTCGGTCATTGTGATGCCGACTATGCTGCAGATCAACACACACGACGATCAACTATTGGATACTCGTTTAATCTTGGATCAGCAGTAGTATCCTGGTGTAGTAAAAGACAGCCGATTGTGTCTTTGTTTACAACAGAAGTTGAATACAGAGCAGCAACAATGGCAGCTCAGGAGAGCATGTGGCTACTGTAGTTATTGGATGATCTTCATCAGTTAATAGGTTATTCGACAATATTGTATTGTGATAATCTATCCACTATAAGCTTGGTAGAGAATCCATTTGTCCATGCTAGGACTAAGCATGTGGAAGTCCACTATCACTTTCTGCGAGAGAAAGTGTTGGAGGGCGAGATCAAGATAAAGTACATCAAGACAGGTGATCAAGTTGCTGATATCTTCACCAAAGGTCTTGGAGCTGCAAAGTTTGAAGAGTTTCGAGCTCAGCTTGGTATGGTCGCGAGGACTATCCTTAGAGAGAGTAGTTGGTGAGGGGGAGTATTGAAGATATCACCGCCTATATCTTGTGACTCTTCGTGTTTTGATCGAAAGACTGTTCAGTTTTCGACACCCATATTAAAGTGTCTTTATTACTATTTATTTAGACATGTCTTTTCATATATCTAAGGAATGTCAGGAGTCGTGTTTTAAGCCAACATATAAACGAATTTTGTAATCGTTTCAAATGATGGAGATTGAAAAGGCTTTTTTGCAAGTAAAGTAGTGTATTCATCTCCTTCCTTAAGAGCTTCTCTTGTGAGAGTGTTATTAGAGCCGTGTGACTATGATATTCTACATGGCAGTAGAAAGGTGCTTATGCGCGGGGGTCTAGGATTGGTGGAGCCTCCGGAGGTCACACAATGGCAGACTTACACAGAGATCTACTTGATGGAAAATCGGTTAACTGAGTTACCCAAGGATCCTCGGTGTCCTATACTCTTGGTCTTGTTTCTAAATAACAATTACAAGCTCAGAACAATTAGTCTGTCTTTCTTCGATTACATGCCTGCTCTGGAAATCCAGAATTTATCTCAAACTCGGATCAAGTCCTTGCCGGAGTCTCTGTTTGGGTTAAGCTGCCTAAAAAGACTATTCTTAAATCATTGTGAGCTATTGATGGTGTTACCTCCAGAAATTAGAGAACTTCAGCAACTTGAGGTACTTGATCTTGAAGGGACAAAGATCATGGATCTGCCAAAGGAGGTGGCAAAGCTAACAAAGCTCACTTGCTTAGAAGTATCCTTTTGCCAACGCATAAATCGGGGCACAATATCCACTAGAGCGGATGCATTGATTCCTAAAGGCACTATTTCCGTGCTATCTCAATTAGAAGAATTAAGTATTGATGTAAATCCAGAGGATGAGAGGTGGGAGAATGTTGTGGAAGGTATTGCTGACGATATTTGTGGCTTGTTGAGCCTGGATACACTAAGACTGTACTTTCCACATGTGGGACATCTGAGGAAATTCAAATGGTTTGATACGTCAAAGGTGTCTAAATTATTGTCACATTTCAAATTCATTGTTGGCAATCATGATGAACGCATCATGTCTCGTCTCCCGGTGGATCTTGAGTTCGAAATAGAATGCTCGGATAGATGGTGTGGGTGTGCCTGCAGATATCCAGAAGATGCTCCGTCATACTACTGCATTTTTCATAGACCGCCATACAAATGTCATGAAGCTATCTGAATTTGGGATTGAGAACATGGGGCAAATGAAATGCTGCATAATTGGGGAGTGTAATGAGATTCAGGTTATTATTGATGGCACCGACATGTATGATGAAGCTGATAGAAGTGAAATTGTATTGGAATCAAGGGAGGATGGTAAGAGTTTTCTCGGATCACTTGAGTATCTCTATGTATATCATATGAAGAGTTTGAGGGGCATTTATGAGGGGCCGATTCACCGAGGATGCTTGTCTCATCTTAAATGCTTGGCCTTATTCACATGTCCTCGCTTGACTACTATATTCACACCTGGCCTCCTAAAAAACCTTGATAGCTTAGAAGAGCTCAAAGTTGAAGACTGCCCCCTTATCTTAAGTTTAGTGATGTGTGAAGATAATTCTATTTACGAGAGTACTTACTTCCTCCCCAACTTGAAAAGGATATCCCTATTCTCATTGCCTGAACTCATTAGCATTTCCAATGGCTTACGCATTGCACCAAACTTGGAACGAATGTGCATTTCTGATTGTCCGAATCTTGAGAGTCCTTCAACTGATGGAATCTATTACAATCGTCTGAGGGGGACTAAAGGTAAGTGTAATAATCAGCAGAGAACATTGTTCTATTGAATTGATGCATGTCTTTTTCTTTCACTTTCATTTTATACATTTGATTGAACAAGTTAAAAGCTGCAGGCCCAGCCTTAATGAAGATAAAATTGGAATGTCAACACTCATCTGAATGAACTCTTATCTTATTTGATATTGGATATTTGATCTATTACCCTTGAAATGTTTATGAATGAGTCAGTGACGGCTAACTGTACAAAACTCAGGCCATTCTACTGTATCTTCAGAACTATGACGTCTTCTGGTGCATGATATATTTCAGTGCACAAAATCAGATGTCGTCTTTTTGTTTCATAGACTGGTGTTAGATTAATGTTTGTACTTTGTTGTACGACAATTGAAGCACCTATAACAGCATGAGGTGTTGATGAGTATGGAAACAGAGGATATATTAGCCATAAGTGATGGATCATTTATCTTGCTTTGAGAAAAGGAATATGGTGGAGAGTGCTTTAGAAGATCATGTGATAGATGTAAGAGTTTTCCTAATGTGGACTACATTAATTGATATTGTAATTTACCGTTTAACGGTTACCGTTTTACGGGGTTTGGTCTAAGGTGAGATAGAAGGTTTCTTAATTAGTCTAATATGGGGCTGGCTAGTGTGGGCCGAGTTGAGTCTGGCCCGTAATGAGGGGGGCCTGGCTGGAAACTCTATAAATAGTGCTCAAGTTTCTTCTCTAACTCTAATTCTCACATGTATCCTCACATAAGGGGCGTTTACCTAACGCTAATCGTGAGGGGGGCCGCCTCATTGAGCCAGTGATACGGAGGGCAATAGAGGAGAAGGATTTGATGCGTGGATCCCCTTAATGAGTGGGTAATCCTTTTTCTGCTTCCGCTTTATGTTCGATGGATCCCAAAACAGGTGCGTTAATCTTTCTACTCAATTATGCATATTCTTGTTCTGGTTATGGAGATCTTGGGATTGCACAATTTGCATCCAACATGTGGTAACAGAGTAACCATAACCCTAGAACTTGAACGCATAAAGTTTTTGCCCTAATTTGTGATTTTCGAGATTTTTTGTTCAATAAAAATAAAATTAAATCACAAATTCGGACTGGGCTTGACGAGACGAGCAAGAAGGTCGGCGACGCGTCTCCGGTGGAGGCCTCACGCACCCCCACGCGTGGCCACAGGCCGCACGCGCGGTCACGCGCCCTCACGCGCTTCCACGCGCGGGGCGCGACTCGCGCGTGCTCTCCACGCACCGCGCACTCAGGCGGCGCGTGCGGGTGCGTGGAGTGTCAGATCGGCACGTGGTCGGCGGCGTTGGATTTGTATGATCTTCCTCTACGTTGTCGTGTAATTATTTTACTTTTTTGATTATTTTTTGGATGTGAAAATACATACGGAACCCTAAATACGTGTATTTTTAGTGTATTTTTGCGTATTTTTCTTGTATTTTCTGTGATTTTGGAAATACAAGTGTTGGGTTATAGGTATATTATCACATAAACATTATAAAGGTGTGACTCATTGATAAAAATTAAACTTTATTGTGAACAGAAACTGGTTTAATGAGATATAACCATTATAGGATAGTAATTGAGCTATGTATTGAGGTGAAGAGAAACAGTAAAGGTTATGAAACTTTTGTTGCTCAAGCATACTCCTTTACATGCTGGTAACCATTGAATTATGGAAGTCTTAAGAACTCGTGACCAAATTGATTGTACACATCTGCTGAATGTGGGTAATGCATGTCATGTATTCTGCCCAAAGGTGATTATATGATTATGCGTGTAACTCTCTGGATGTGTACTTGTACGTCAAGTTACATGGTGCTCACATGATGCTAATTACATACATTCCTTGTTATGTGAGCAATAAGGTTTATATTTCTGGTATGAGAGAGTTTCAATGATTCAATTGAGTAGTGACCGCCAAAGTGGCACGCTTGATTGGATTTGAGAAATTTCGGTCTCGTATATTGATTGGGATGTCTCCTGGTCTAATGCATAGTCATACTCCCAAAGAAGGTGATTGTGTATTAGTTCATGAATGGATACATGATCGTGTGGTGGAGAAGTGACTGATCTTAGTGGTTCATATGCCCAAAGGTGATGAATTCACGAAGATTGGAATATATTCTCATAACCGCTATCATGTGGGGAGTGTACAATTGCATGTCATGTATTCTGCCCAAAGGTGATTATATGATTATGCGTGTAACTCTCTGGATGTGTACTTGTACGTCAAGTTACACAATGCTCACATGATGCTAATTATATACATTGCTCGTTATTTTAGTCACCTTTTCTGTAATTAATAACTCAACTATTATTGAGGTTTTTACTGCTTCAAATTTTAAGTTGTGGACATATGCTTTGCTGCTTGGGAAAATAGCAATAGAATTTGCTTACTGTCCATGAAGCATTCCATTATGGAACACTTGAAAAGTGGTTTATCAACTGACTGCACTGCTAAAAGATGAAGGAAGCCTTAGTGGCTTAAAATTATGTCTTGTCTAATACCGAAATTAGGACACATCTGCAAAGATTGTGTTTAAGTCCTAATGATATATACGTCTCGTATACGGTTGAAAAGGTTGTTTCCAAAAGTTTTCTTTTTAAGGAATAATCTCATACATGTTTAAAGAAAGAGTATAAAAGTTGACAAAATTGTTCTTTTGTCTACTCTTAACGGCTATTTAAAGACTTCTGTAGAATATTGTGGAAGTTAAATGACCGAGATAAAGAATAAATTGGTTAGAATTAGTCTTAATGGTTGTCAGGCTTAATAGTGGCAGTGAGTATTTTGGCAAGTATGACAATGTGAAATAGCTTAAAGGGTCATTTGTCAAATACTTGATAAATTATGGGATGGTAATTTAATTACTATGCCTGAAAATCCTGACAAAAGGAATTGGCTAAAAGGCCTAATTGCACCATAACAAACATGGTGATGAGCAAGACTAATTTATTCGGTTTGCTATGGGTTGATATTTTGAAAGTAACCTTTTCATATACAAAATATGTTTCTTACCAAATTTGTTTCATAAACTTCTTTTGAGTTATGGACTGGACATAAATTACTTGAATCATATTAAATTTAGAGATGTCATGCAGAAGTGAGGTTATCTAATCCAATATTAAGTATGTTGGAATTTAGATCCACTCGAAATTATTTTGTATCTTACTCAGATTGTTCAAAGGGGTATTGATTTTATGACCCTAATAAAGGTACAAGAATTATGAAATCACATATAGTAAAGTTTCTAGAGTTCGATGTAATTGTAGAGGATAGCTGTTCTCAGACTATTAAGGATAATAGTACGATGGAAGATTACTGTGTCTTTGTCTTTGCCTATACAGATAATTGTGGAATCTCCTATACCATAGACTAAACTTGTTGAGGTTCAAGGTACTATTCTTGATATAGTTTATGATGAAATTTTTCAAACCTCTCAAGTGTAGAATGAAGTGGTTGTATTATGATTTTTGTTAGGGAAAGACGATCAGTTATACCATCAGAATATATAGTCTATTTGTGAGAGCATGATTACAATATCCACTACATGGTTGATTTAGCGACATATATATAAATGTTGTTTCTTGTTCTCAATCAAGTATGTGATTAGATGCCATAAAAGATTATAAAGTTTTCACTCTGAAAGAGGGGTGGATAATTTATGGTGAAGAAATAATTATTTCTTTCTAATATCTTTTAAAGATTCTTTCAGAGTGAACGTGTCATTAATAGCTCTTTTGATATGGAATTACGCCAAATAAATACAAAATCTATATAGTGCAATCGAGAGATTTTGCTGCACATGTTTTAAGTAAATTTGTGTGTAGACTGAAAATTTTTAATTCATGGTCTTAAGCAAGTTTCCAGACAATATTATTAAATTTTCATAGTGTTGTTATTTTGTTCAATTGGGAACAAAGTAATTCATTATATTGCAAGGTCAGTGGGTGGAAATTTATTTTTCCTCATACTCTATGTACATGATATTTTGCTTACAAGTTGTGACCTTGAGACATCTTATATCCTTTGTACTGAGGTCTGTAAGAATTGTTTTTCCATATTATATTAGATTTTCTCGGAGGACATTTGCTGATTGTATATTGGAAATATTCAATATACATCATTGCAAGCCAGGAATTGCTCCTGTTGTTAAGGGTGATGGACTGAATCTATCACATTATCCTTATTTAGATATTGAGAAAATCTAATTAAAGGGTGTATCTTGTGTCAGTGCATTTAAAAGTGTAATTTATGCTCGAATTTGCACTAGACTAAATATTGTTTTTGTGACGGGACTTCTAGGCAAATATCGGTCAAATCCAGGACGTGATCACTGGGTTGCTGCCAAGAAGGTTTTGAGGTACTTAAAGAGGACAAGAGATTATATGCTAATTTACGAGATATGTTCAATTATTGCGGTTAGTAGGCTATTTAGATGTAAACTTTGCTGGCTGTTATGATGACATGCGATCGATAACATAATACATATTTATGTTAGTAGGAAGTGCAGTAAATAAAGTTCTATGTCATCTTCTACTATGTAAGTAGAGTTAGTAACATTCTTTTATGTTGTTACTTGGGCTATTAGGCTCCGGAACCTCATTAAGGGATTGACCGTTTTTAACTTTATGGATAGACCCATATGGTTGTATTGAGACAATATATATGTAGTATTATTTATTAACTACAGTGGTCTCAAGGGGTCTATATATATATGGCGGTCAAAATTTTTGACCATAAAGAAACGGTACAGAAAGGTGACGTTATAACATAGCATATTTCCACAAATGATATGGTTGCAGATCCACTAACTAAAGGACTATGCCCATGTGTATTTGAGTGACATGTCATTAGCGTGGGCCTAGGAGCATCATGAGATGCTGTTGTTTAGTGGGAGCTATTTTGGCTTTACTCTAATAAAGTTTACATCTGTGTTCGTTACATTTAGTAACGGTTTGATATGTATCAACTTTTGCATTCAATAAAATATTTTTTGAATGTGTTGTTATTATGTTGAATACATATTGATAAAGTCTCAAGGTATTATATAAACCTTGAGTGAAGGCTAGGGGCATCCGGTTATTAGCCTTGTCCATTTGCCTTGTTATTCATAAAGAAAGGTTAACCATAAGGACAAGGCATATGTGGGTTCGTTGGAACCATAAAGACATTTTCAAGTGGCACAAGTTTTTTGTGACGCTTAAGGTAAGAGAATGGGCATTCTTTGGTGGCACAAGTTTTTGTGATGCTTAAGGTAAGAGAATGGTGACTGACAAATGGGATCTCTCTATGAGAGTTGTTATCCATTTGACACACTACCATATTGAATCCATATCAATAAAGTTGAAAGCACTTGTGATCATGGAAGGCTCTGTGTGTGTACATGCAGTTACTGCCATGATTCGGTATTTGAGACTTTGTGGGATATGATTGACTATTAAGAATTATCTCTAGACCAAAGTGCGCACATACAGTACGATTTCAATTAATATAGTCCAAGTGGGAGAATGTAAGAGTTTTCCTAATATGGACTACATTAATTGATATTGTAATTTACCGTTTAACAGTTAACGTTTTACGGGGTTTGGTCTAAGGTGAGATAAAAGGTTTCTTAATTAGTCTAATATGCGGCTGGCTAGTGTGGGCCAAGTTGAGCCTGGCCCGTAATGAGGGGGGCCTGGCTGGAAACTCTATAAATAGTGCTCAAGTCTCTCCTCTAACTCTAATTCTCATATGTATCCTCACATAAGGGGCATTTACCTAACGCTAATCATGAGGGGGGCGGCCTCATTGAGCCAGTGATACGGAGGGCAATAGAGGAGAAGGATTTGATGCGTGGATCCCCTTAATGAGTGGGTAATCCCTTTTTTGCTTCCGCTTTATGTTCGATGGATCCCAAAACAGGTGCGTTAATCTTTCTACTCAATTATGCATATTCTTGTTCTGGTTATGGAGATCTTGGGATTGCGCAATTTGCGTCCAACATGATTTTGTAGATTCAGTTTTGTAACCGTTTCGCATCCGAAAGGCTAGCAGCTATTTATGGCAATTCTTGTTTATTGGAAAGATTTTAATTGTTACTCCTGTTTTGTGATACTTCCTTAATTTTTCCAGATTGATCTGAATTAATAGGTGGCTTGATAGGCAAATAATTGACTTATTTACGACTTTCCTATGAATTTAGTAGCTGCTCCATTTATGTTGGAGTTGAGTTTAGTACTTCTGTACAAAGAAATGTTCTAAACCTGCGGTTTATTTTCGAAGTGCAAATTTTCAATACATATGCTGATTGTCCCTGGTGCCGGAGTCAGTTCTGTCTACAAAAGATGGGGCTGCTTGGCCAACTAGAACAAATACACAATCACCTCCTCGTTGACCTTGGGCTGCGCATGCTTTGGCGTGGTCATGAAAGTCTGCGTCAGGCACATAGCTGTCATTCTGTCCGAGCCAGAAAGACGTTACCTTGACATATTAGGGATAAGTTGGTGCTTTTTGTTAGAACCAACGTTTAGTGATTGACTGCAATTTTCTTAATACAAAAAAAAAAAATTGCTTCTCTTGTAGCGATCGCTTAGATCCATAAAATCAATTCTCGAACGACACTATCCCCGAACAAACGCACTCTAAGTAACTTTCGTGCACACAAGCCAACTTAAAAGAGATTATTTTAGTACCACTGCCGCGGGAGGCAATGCTACTGAATCGTCTCTCGTTAACGCACTTCCATATACTCGGTTCTACCGTCCTAAAATCATTGATCTCAAACTTTTGCTAAAACACAAAAGCTAAAAACCGACTTCACAAATCGGCACATAAACTCCAAACTACTAAATCATCTACACAAGGTACAATATGGAAGCACCAGTTACCTGCAAAATCAGGGACTTTCAAGGAGAAAAGTTTCCATCCTCACATTAGTGAGCAAGTATAATTGTTTGCAGACCAAGTTCTCACAGCAAAAGCAACACCAAGATCCGAAAAATAGTTTGAATTCGCTCAATCGTTCTCACTCTTATATAAGGATGTTCCAATTATTGGAGTAATAAGCAACAATGACAGGTCTGCATGAACCGATATCTTCTCAAACAATGAAAGAAGCAAATATGGAATCACAAAACTGCCAAGACGATGCTGGCTTGCTGGAAATCGGCTATAGAAAATATACCACCAACCCCCACACAGGGAAACCAGCAGAATGAGTATTTCGATGGTGTTTGAAATGCCGTGTGGCTGTGTAAAGGAGTTTCTAAAGCCACCAGATGCTCGGATGTGCTCTTGTAGAAGATAACACGCAATCACAAGACATATCGCCACTCCAGCCCAGCTGTCTCTAATGGTGCTAGCGAATAAGCTTGGAGCCACCACTACCAATAGTACAGTACGACTTATCATCCGCAGACGGATGGCCAGTTTGAGAGGACAATTCAAATCCTCAAAGACATGCTATGAGGTTGCGTGTTGGATTTCAAAGGAAGCTGAGAGGAACAGCTTCATCTAGTCGACTTTGCCTACAACAATAGTTATCAGCGGAGCATTCAGATGGGACCGTTTAAAGCGTTGTATGGTAGAGCGTGCAGGACTCCAGTGTGTTGGAATGAAGTCGGAGAGCGGAAGATCACCGGCCCAGAGTTAGTTCAACAGTCAATGGATGTAGTTGTAGTTATCCGGGAAAGACTGAAGACTACTCAGAGTCGTCAGAAAAGATATGCAGATAAGCGTCGAAGACCGTTGGAATTTCAAGTTGGTGAGCACGTCTTCCTTAAAGTGTCACTAATGAAGGGTACTTCGCACTTCGGCAAGAAAGGGAAGCTGAGTCCGAGGTATGTCGGTCCCTTTGAGTTTTCGGAGAAAATAGGGACTTTGGCATATCATCTTGTGCTGCCGCCAAGGCTGGCTCAGGTGCATGACGTCTTCCACATGTCGATGTTGAGAAAGTATGAACTTGACCCGACCCACGTCTTGAATTTTGAAGAATTAGACATGGACAACAGAGTGTCGTGCGTTAAGAGACTAGTTCAGATCGTTGATCAAAAGGATTTAGTTCTGCGCAACAAGACGATTCCCTTAGTCAAAGTGGTCTGGCAACACCACGGGACGAAGGAGTAACATGGGAAAGTGAAGAATTGATGAGACGACAATACCCCCACCTTTTTGAATAAGAGTTGTAATGGTTTAAATTTCGAGGATGAAATTTTTACAAGAAGGGAAGAGTTGTGACATCATGATTTTCGACCCTATTTTGAATAAATGAAATGAGCTTTTCATCGACGTGCCTATAGTTCTTTTTCTCTGAGTTGGCCACTTACGAGATAACTAATCTATCTAGGTAAGCCGTTGAGGAATATAAACGCAACATACTTGAGAATTCAATCAGAAATCGACTGCTTGACCTGCAAGGGTCAATATGGTCCCGTTAAAATCGATTAGAGACCGGAGATAGGTCGATTCGACAAAGGCATGTAATTAAAGTGTGGGTGATTCCACCAGATTGCAAAATTCGCGTTGAACGGTACTCTGTACTCTGTGCCCGTATTTGAAACCTTGAGATTTTTACGACAATCAAGAGCCGCCTATGAGTCGGAGATGTACAATGTGGATTGAAAATAATCGACCACGAGTCAAATGCAGTAAAAATTCCTAAAAGCTACCCGGTAAGTTAGGTCACGCTAAAATCACATCCGGTTGAAATTAATCATGAAATTGAACCCGATTTCGGGAATTGAAAGTTCCAACATGTCACCATTTATTTTCAGGACGTCGACTCATCCTTCGAAGAATTTTCGGCGAGCCCGGATTTTCGGTGAAAAATCAAAACTGGACGATTTAAAATCGAGAAATTCGGAGGGCCGATTTTGTGTGAAATTTTGGCCTCCAAGTTGGATTAAATGGTGATGGGAATGCAAGAATTGGTGTGGGTTCCTACCTTGGCATTATTGGCCATTGAATTGAGATCAATTGAAGTGGATGGGTGTGAAATTGAAGTGGAACACTTGAAATTCATAGGCCATTGGGGGCTGCAACTTTTGGGCATCATCCTTGGCTTGTGGAGGAAGGTTGGGAGGGAAAGGTGGCTGTGGATCAAAGCTGAAGACTTTGGGGTCCTTGCACTTGAGTTTTAAGATATTTTAGCTTGACTTTGTGGCCCCTTTGTCCCCTTCTCCAGCAGCAACAACTTCTTCTTCTTCTTCTTCATCAGCACTTCTTCTCCATTTTCATTCCACCTTCTTACTACAAAACTAGAGAACCATCCAAGCCAATCGCTCAAGCCAGCCGCTCGCCTACCAGCCCGCCGATGTCGCCGTCCGCACGCCCGCGAGCCGCCCCTAAGCCAGCGTCCGCCTGCTTGCTCTGCCTCCTGCTACGTCCTGCGCCTGCTCAATGTTAGCCCTGGCTGCTTGTCGTCGCCAGCCTGGTCACCCGTAGCCGTCCTCGAGCCACCGCCGTCGCTGCCTCCGGCTCCTTTGCCCATCCCCACGCTAGCCAGCCCCTCCCGGTCATGAGCCCAACCTCCGGCAACCTTCGGTGCAGCCCAAAATAGAAGCCATCTCAGCTTTGGGCTGAGAGCTTTGTGGGCTTTTTCGGGCCCTTCCAATCCTCCTTGGGTGTCGCGGAAGGCCCGAGTCTTGCTTGCCTTTGCATTGCCGTGACTGTGAACCGGTTTATTCGTTAATTCAGTGAGTTTACGTCCTAAGCTCTAATTATGATGTTAATTACTCTTAGAGAGGATTAGTTTAGGCTAAGATTAAATTAGGGGGATTATTTAGTGTTAATGACGGTTAGTGTAATCTAGTTAGATTAGTTGATTAGTTAGAGTTAGTTAGTTACTTCAACTAGCCTAGTTAGGTTGGTAGTTGTCGCGACCAAATTTTCGGGTGCACCACCTAAAATTAGGTTAATGGACTACTAAGTCTAACTTAGCTCGGGCTCTCCCAAGCCCATACCAATTTGCTACTTAGGTTCAAGTTCTTAACATGCCATTGATTTTCAGCTAGGAGTCGCCACTAATCTATTTTCGGTAGGTCGATTAGAAACCCAAGTAAAGTAACGGGAGATTTACTTTACTCCTACGAATCAGAGATTATGAGTTCGGAGACTTGGTTATGCTAGATTTCTCTAACGCCCTTTAGGTACCTTTCTCTTTTATTTTGAAAAAATGTTTTGCAAGCAGCTTGAATTGATTTTAAATCTATTTCCCTAACATGTGAGGTGATTATGCAGGTGCGCAAATCACCAATTTAACACCCAGATATAGCAATGAATAAATTGCAAGACTTACCTCATAGCAACGAAAGCATCTGCAATGTTAAATCAGAATTCATGTTGACAATCCTAGATATGATTTCTAATTAACACGCAATCACTCAATTTTTTTTTTTCATTTATTTAATGAGAATCATGCTTTATGCAATGCATGCTACTAATCTAACTTGAAATAATATGACGTAGTAGTATAGCCTAAACCATATGAATGAATAAAATGTTTTTTTTTTTTGTGTTTTCTTAATGAACATGCAATAATTAAATATGCAACCTAAATTAACCAAAATGACCTAATCTTAATGACGGATAATTTCTAATTAAATGAACCTAGCAACAATCACTAAATGACGTGCATTTCATGAACCTAATTCTATATGACGTGCACATGATTTTTATTTTTATTAATAAGCACGAGATCTATCCTAATATGCAATGATGTGCAAAAAATGCCCTAATTCTAATTTTTTCTTTTTCTTTTATGGATTTCGAAATTAAAATTGCCAAATAATTAAACGTGCAATTTAGATTTAAAAAAAAACTAACATCCTAAATGAATGCATTTATTTTTATTATTGTTTAAATATTCGAAATAAGATTGCAATTCTAAATATGCAAGATAACCTAAAACGATGAATATTCTAAAACGAATCTAACCCTAATTCGAATTTTTTGGATTTTTATCTTTTACGAAAACAAAATTGATTCAACCAATATAACAACAAATCAGGTAAGATAGGATCGATATCCACAAATTGGCGAACCATATCTCGCGCATGATATCGGGTTGGCCAATTTTAAATAAATCGCGAATCGAATCTCGGGCGCAAGATCGGATTGACGATTTTGCAAGCGATTGCGAGTTGGATTTCGGGCGCGAAAATCGAATTGTCAATCCCAAATTTCAGAGGCAATATCATGTCGGGCAATCTCAATCTTACATTAGGAATAATTATACTAAAAAGAACAAGTAAAATAAAATAAAATAAATAGAAAACTACCTAATGTAATTTTCTTTTTTTGTTTTTTTTGCTTTTTCACCCACGACTTGGAAGCTTCGTGGTGGGTCACCGTCGGAGGTTGCAGTCGTCGAGCTCGGGCGAGGAGGACCGGCAGCGAGCACGGGGACGTCAGATGCAGGGTGGATCGGCGGTAGCAGCAGTCGCGGGTGGCGAGCCGCAGTGCGTTGGGTCACTAGTCGGAGTGGCACGGGTGGAGCAAAGAGCAACTTTGCTCGGAGGAGGCTCGGAGCGGATCCGCCGGGCGTCGGAGCGAGAGGTGGCATGGGGACCGGCGACGAACGGACCAAGAGCAGCGTCGAGGTCGTCGTGGATCGGCATAGCGGAGGCTTCGTCGGGCTGGTGGAGCGGCTCGACAAAGTAGCGGCGGCTTTGCGGGCGGAGGAGGTGATGGGCGGCGGGCGCGGCGACGAGTGGGTGCAGCTGCAGCAAGCATTGACGAGGCGAAGCAGCAGGTGGAGACATTTGGTCGTTGGGAGCAGCGAGAGGCTTCACGGGCGTCGTAGACGGGCTGAGGGAGAAATCGCGATGGTGCGGCGAGGCTTTCGACTGCCGGTGGCTCGGGCAGCAACGAGCGAGCGGGGAGGAAGCGCCGGGGACGCGGCAGCGCGGGTTGGCAGATCGCGGACAAAGCAGGCGCAGCGAGGCGTCACGGGCGGATCTCGAGCAGCCAAGACCGGCGGAACAGCGGTGGCGGACGCGAGCGGAGCGACGAGGTGGTAAGTCGTGGAGGCGGTTGGTGTCACGGTGGCATGTCGGTAAACGGCGCGGCTCTAGCTGGCGCGACCGGAGGGCCCTCACGAAGAAGACGACGATGCAACCCTTTTCCTCTCCTTTTCTTTTTCTTTTTTTTTCTCTCTCTCTCTCACATGTCACTCTCACTGTTCTGCAGAAGCGAAAGCTTTTTGCTTTACTTTTTCTCTTCCCCAAAAAGAACACCCCCCACAAAGCAAGCTTTTTTTCTTTTCTTTGTGTTTCTTCTTCTTCTTCTTTTTCAAAGGAACGAAGAACCCCCTCGACTTGATCAAAAAAATCGTTGTGTGGCCATATATTTCTATTGTGTGGCCCCCCTCGAAACCCTACACGAGTAACCTTTTTATAGACCAAAGATTAGGGTTTTAATTTCCTTTTAAAATCAACATCCGCAAATATTTTTTTTCCGCACGCAATATCACTTTTCATTTTCCACACATCTTCTAGATTTCTTTTGCAAAAATGAATATTCTCCATTGATTTTTCAAAAATTGCAATAGGATTTTTTTTTTCAAATACGGGCTTGGGCCCAAATTGTTCTCTTCGTGGGCTTAGTCCGACTTGTCAACTTAAAGCTCAGAACCACCAAATCAAACCCATCTGTCACCGACCAAATGTAAATGCAAATTAAAATAAATGCACCTAAAACTATATCCTATCCAATTGATTAATTAACATATATATATTTTATAGGGGTTAAAATTAATCCCTAATTTTTAATGCGATAAATGACTAAACGGTCGCCAAAATTTAGGTGTCAACAGCTGCCCCTCTTTGAAGGTGGGCTCGAAGAGGTTGCCTTCAAAGACAAATTGAGACCTAAATTTTGACTATGCACATGCATTGAATAATTTTTTGTTGGAAAATGAATTCCATTTTTTTAATGCAATTTATATAATGCATGGAAATGTTAATACAAATGGTAAAGGAACTTGCCGAAATAACTTAGGGACCCTTGGAGTGCCATAACTTGGCAAAAAGGGACACTTAAGTGCCATAACTTATGAAAGGTACACTTAAGTACCACATTAAAAAAAAAAATGGATCACTTGAGCGCCAATCCGGCCAAAATCCGGCCAAATTGCATACGTGGCATTTTTCCGAAGAATCGTTTTGCACGCCGACGTGGCCAAATAATGCAAAAACGGCGTCATTTTGGGCTGACGTGGTTAAAAAAAAAAGATAAAAATTAATTAAATTTAGTTAAAATATTAAAAAATAATAATTTTAAAATCAAATTTAGTTAAAATATTAAAAAATAATAATTTGAAAATTAAATTTAGTTAAAATATTAAAAAATAATAATTTTAAAATTAAATTTAGTTAAAATGTTAAAAAATAATAATTTTAAAACTAAATTTAGTTAAAATGTTAAAAAATAATAATTTCAAAATTAAATTTAGTTAAAATATTAAAAAATAATAATTTCAAAATTATGAAAATTAAAAAAAAAAAAAGAAAGAAACCGGGGCCAGCGACACCGGCCGACCCTCCCCCGCCATCGCCGGCCCTTCCGGCGACAGCGGGGAGGCGGCGGGTGGCTGAGGGCGAGCCACCGCCCCCCTTTTTTTTTTTTTCCTTTTTTTTTTTAATTTTAGAATTATTTTTTTATATTTTAACTAAATTTAATTTTAAAATTATTATTTTAATATTTTAACTAAATTTAATTTGAAATTTAATTTAATTAATTTTTATATTATTTTTTACCACGTCAGCCAAAAACGACGTCGTTTTTATATTATTTGGCCACGTCGGCATGCAAATCGGCATCGTTTTGCACTCGCTCGCCGGAAAAATGCCACTTCGGCGTTTTGGCCGGAGTTTGGCCGGAATGGCACTTAAGTGATCCGTTTTTCTTTGAATGTGGCACTTAAATGTACCTTTCGTATGTTGTGGCACTTAAGTGTCCCTTTGTGCCAAGTTATGCCACTTGAAAGGTTTTTTTGCCATAACTTACCTTTAAGGAGGGTAAAGTAATTCAGGATAGTGTGTGTTACATGTCCAAGACCCGTACCTTTCTACGGTCGCTCAGAATAGTAACGAGGGTTTGTAAGGAGACTGCTTTCCTAGGACCCGTACCTTTCTACGATCGCCTAGTATGGCATAAAGATATTGTAAGAAACTGCTTCCCAAGACCCGTACCTTTCTACAATCGCCTTGACGAAGAAATTGATTTTCCAGGACCCGTACCATTCTACAGTCACCTAAATGGGGAAATAGATATTGTCTAGGATCCATACTATTCGACGGTCGCCTAAATGAGGAAATAGGTGTTGTCTAGGACCCGTAACATTCTACGGTTGCCTAAGCAGGGAAATCGATTTTTCAGGACCCGTATCATTCTACGGTCGCCTAAATTGAGATTCATTTTCCAAGGACCCGTATCATTCTACGATCGCCTGAATGAGGAAATAGGTGTTGTCTAGGACTCGTACTATTCTACGGTCGCCTAAACAAGGATATTACTTGACTAAGACCCGAACCTTTCTTCAGTCGCCCAGCGTTGCAACATAGATCATCTGACCAAGACCCGAACCTTTCTTCGGTCGCCTTAATCAAACTAAATCTGGAGAAAATCTTTGGGGAACAATTCAATCGAGTGTTAGTTAAGATAAACTTCGGGTTACGGAAGCACGCCAATTTGACAGGGGACTCATGCCATGTCGATGAAAAGGACTCGGGTTACAAAAGTACGCTGGGTCGATAAAAGAAATCCAGGTTACGGAAACACGCCGGTTCAATAAAAGGGATTCTGGGCTACGAAAGCACGCCAGATCAGTACACCAGGCTACGAAAGCACGCCGGGTCGATAAAGAGGGACTCTAGGCTACAAAAGCACGCCAGGTCAAGAACTCCGGGCTACGGAAGCATGCCGGGTCTATTAAAAGGGACATCGGGCTATGAAAGCACGCCGAGTTAATGAAAAGAGACACTAGGCTAGGAAAGCACGCCAGGTCAAGAACTCCGGGCTACGGAAGCACGCCGGGTCTGTTAAAAGGGACACTGGGCTACGAAAGCACACCAGGTCAATATAATGGGACAGCTTGATTGAGTCAAGTGTCGATGCACTTGAGAGAGAATACCTGCACAATGACAAGTATATGAGCAGAGATATACTTACTTGATGATATCTCTGATTTATGGGGATATGTCTTCCGGAATTTAGATATCCTATGGAGGTCTCTCACCTCCTGAGAGAAATAAATTTTGGAACATCAAGGATGTATCTTGAATGTTCGTGAAGGTTTCTCATCTCCTAACATCATGAGGCATTCTGAAAGGAACTTGAATATCAGGAGCTCTTGGGTATTTGAGAATACATTACCTGTCAGACATGATTTAGAGCAAAAATGCATTTACCAAATAAATAAGCAATTAAGGCTATTATGGAATGCACACTTCAAAATTCACTGAAGTTTTTATTAATTCAATCGGGGTTCATGCATAATGACCTTTGCATCACCCAAATTTCCACTGGAGAGAATCATCGTTCAAGACAATTTTCATGACATGGATTTTCTAATAATACTAAATGAGAGGCTTTCAGTTAGAAATGACTTTCACTCACTCTCATTTAGAATGCTATTTTGTGAGAATCACTCCATCTCACTATTATCATACCAATAGGGGTCCGAGTATTCTCGCAAGTGATACAACCTTACTAATCTAAGAGGTCTTTAATAGGGACCGTAATGTGGGCTTGGTCAATGGCTTAACAATTGGACTCTTTGAGTCAAGGCTATTGAAAGAACAGCTTCGCAATCATCTCCGGGTTTACAAGTCAAGAACCCTGCAAAATGAGAAAGAAATAGTTTTGCTCGCACTTCTTCGAGCGATGCTTATAAACATATAAATTACCATGTTAATTCAAGTGCCATAATCTGAAGAGACTTTGTAAGGGACGTAACATAGGCCGGGTTCATGGGTTAAGAAACGAAAGGATCATTAGGCTCAAAATATGTGTGAATGGTGAGAGTTGGTGATCATCTTGGCATTGCCACCAGTTTTCTTTTTCATCATCGGGGATTGTCTTCATGAAATGCCATATTGATTGCAAAAAACTCAGCTTTTGAGTTCCTTGAGTATTGCTCCATCGGGATTCAATTCTTGCAATTGACAGTCACCTTATCTTGACTCTCTTTTTCATCTATGAGCATTAGCCTTACTTTTACCAGGCACACCACTTTTTTATGCCCCTAGTTCTTATTCATTTTTTTCACATTTTTTTCATGGGCATTGGCCTTGCTTTTACTAGGCACATTGTTTTTTTATGCCCCTTAGTTCTATTTTGATTCCAATTCTAGCACACAATGCATGCGTTAAGCAATTACACTTTGGATGACACTCGAACTTTCAAGGGTCTTCATCTGCCCTTTGCCTTGCCCCAATGTGGAGGATGATCATCAACTGGGTTTGAAGAAATAAAATTGCAGGCTCAAGTGGGCTACGCAAAGGATATAAGTGTATAGGATAGAGAAATAAATGCTCTTCGTCATCCTAAGGCACTTAAATTACCACATGAATTTAATGTAATAGCATGGCTTGAAGATTGATGCAAGTGAGAGCAAGAAAATTTCAATTCATTTTCCTCACCTCATGATGCTATCTGACCTCCAACTTGCCCCAACGTGGGGTGGTTCTTGACAGGGGTAATATATATATATATATATATATATATATATATATCTTCATAAGTGTATGAGGCTCAAAAGGGTTAAGCAATGGATCGCCTGTTGCGTTTGGGATAGAAAAATGAATTGCCTCTCATCATTTCGATCATCGTACCTTTTGCGAGAGAACTCTTTACCTTGCAGATATGGAACTTCCTACACTCATCTCACAAGTGTATAAGTAGGAGATTGTGTATAGGATAAGACTTGCCTTTCCTCATCCCGACACGTCTCATTTAGCATGCTTAATCCATTCCACATCATTCATTAATTTAGTCCATCTTGATGTTCTTTAGTAGAATTGGTGGACTAAACATGTAAGAGTTATCATGCAAAATTCTTAGTGGCCTTAAGCATGAAAAATTGCAAACTTCAGAACAAACAATTTACCATACTCAAAAAATGCTTTCGTAAGTATAAAAAATATGATTTTGAGCGTTCATTCAAGGAATTGTCCCCACGAGTGGATTGTCTCAGGAATGGGTGTTCTTGGATTGTCCCTGAAAATCCGCTTTTGCCCCTGCACAAGAGAACGTGCATGAATAGGATACCATGCAACATCAGAGTAAATTCAAATTGCACAACCAATTTAGCTCGGATCGAGATTTTGTCTCAGTCATGTCACTACTAGAATCTGTAGTGCCCCAATTCTTCATCTGCAAGTGTCGCGACCAAAATTTCGGGTGTGAACCACCTACACTTCGGCTAATGGATTGCTAAGCCTAGACTTAGCTCGGGCTCTCCCAAGCCCATACCAATTCGCGACTTAGGTTCAAAATTTCTTAACATGCAAATGGATTTTCAATTAGGAGTCGCCACTAATCAGTTTACGGTAGGTCGATTAGACACCTAAGTAAAATAATGGGAGAATTATTTTACTTTTTACGAACTAGAGATTTTGGATACGGGGACTTGATTACGTTAGATTTCTCTAACGCCCTTTCGGTACCTTTCTCTTTTGTTTTTGAAAAATGTTTGGCAAGCAACTTGAATTAATTTTAATTTACTTTCCTAACATGTGAGGTGATCACACAGTGCGCAAACCACCAATTTAACACCCAAGAAAGCAAATAAATAAAATGCATGACTTATCTTATAGCAACGAAAGCATCTGCGTTGTTAGATCAGAATTCATATAAGCAATCCTAAATATGATTTCTAATTAACAAGCAATCACTCAATTTTTGTTTTCACTTTTTTTAAACGAGAACATAATGCATATGCAATGCAATGCTTCTAATCTAATATGAAATAATATGGCATGACAATATGTCCTAAACTATATGAATGGGTAAAAAAAAACTAATGATTTCTTAATGAACATGCAACAATTAGATATGCAATCTAAATTAGCCAAAATAACCTAATTCTAATGACGAGCAATTTAATTAGAAATGAACCTAATAACAATCGCTAAAATGACGTGCATTTCATGGCCCTAATTCTATATGACTTGCACATGATTTTTCTATTCTAAAAAATGCAAGCTATCCTAGAAATTGCAACTAATTTATCCTAAGACAAATTTTATGAAATTCGAAATTTAAAAAAAAAAAAATGCAAAAATGATCTAGCTAGATTAAGATTCTATCTAATTTAAACTAGGATTAAGTCATATCAAATCCTAATTTAAACTAAGACATTATCTAGATCTAAAATGCAATTTATCTAAAAAGATGATCTAGATTTAAAATGAAACATGCAATTCTAATCTAATATGCACAATGATTTTTTTTTTGTGTTTTTCTTTATGAAATTCGAAATTAAAACTAACACATAATTAAACATGCAATTCAAATAAAAAAACTAACAACCTAAATGAATGCACTTTTTTTTTGTTTCCTTTTTCATGATTGAAAATAAAACCCCTATTCTAAATATGCAAAGATAAAAAAACAACCTAAACCTAATTCAATTTTTTTTGGATTTCCTTTTCCTTTTACGAAAATAACACCGATTCAAACACCACGACATCAAATCAAGCAAGATAATGTTGATATCTAAAAATTGGCGAACCATATCTCGCGCATGAGATCGGGTTGACCAATTTTAAAATTAAATCGCGAATCGAATCTCGGGCTTGAGATTGGATTGTCGATTTTTGCAAGGGATTATGAGTCGGATTTCGGGCGCGAAAATCGGACTATTAATCCCTAATATGAGGGGCTAATTCATATTGGAATCTCAATCACATACTTAAAGGGACAATTTCACTAACATAAAAGCTATATATGAAAATAAAATAAAAATGAACAATAAGTGAATAAATAAATAAAACTACCTAATTGATTCCTTTTTCTTTCCTTTTTTTTTCCTGTTTTCTTTTCCCAAGCACGGTTCGTGGGTCTCCAAGGGCAGCCGGCCGTCGGTCCGGTGAGGGGGTCCGGGAAGGGCGGCGGGCGGCGGCGACAAAGCACCAAGGGCGAACAGCAACAGATTCGCGGGACTATAACGGGCGTGCGGGAGCCGCACCGGCGTTCGGACGATCTAGGGCTTCTTTGGCGTCGGGCGCGGGCGAAACGAGCTAGTCCGGGGCGGAGCGGCGGCTCGGAATCGGCAACGGGCGTCGGATTGAGCGGGGACGTCGATCGTTGGTCCTCGGGCAAGAAGTGGCGGTGGATCGGTGATGCGGCTGCAGATCTACTCGGGTCGCTCCGATGGGCGGCGGCGCTCTCGTGGCTAACGGGGTGGTGAGCAGAGACGGCTTCGAGCTTAACCGCACATGGCTTCCGACGTCGGCGAGACTAGCGACGGGGTCGGGCTATAGCTCCGGTGCTACGAGATCCGGCGATGTGGGCTTCGGTGGCGTCGGACAGCAGAGGCGCGATTGATCGGAAGGTGAAGGCGCAACAGGGGAAACTCGCGGGCTGCTGCAACATCGGGGTTAGAGGCGCGCGGTGGTGCGGGCGCGACGGTGACCGGCGAGTGAAGGCGTCGGCGAAGCAGCACGGGCGTCGGATGCGAAGGAAGAAGATGAACAAGATCGCTTGTCCTTTTCCGCTCTCGCTTCTTCCCTATTTTACGCTTCCTTTCTCTCTGCTGCTTTTTCTTTGTTGACTTTTTCTGTTCTTTTTCCTTTCGATTTCAGAGAAAAATCAAAAGAAAAACCCCCCTGGTTGAACTCCGTACATGGCCCTTTTATAAGCAAGAAAAAATGTAATCTTTGTGGGATATTTCGAAGATTTCTATAACCTCTTGATCACAAAAAATCTTTTTATTCTCCTTATCTTATGAATATTCTCTCATGATTTCATCATCTGTTGCTAAAGATAAGATTGCAATGCGATTTTCTCAATTTTCAAAAAATCATCATGATATTGCATCAAATCTTAATTTTTCACAAGATAATTGATTAAAAAAACAACGGGCTTGGGTTAATTTGCTCATTTCGTGGGCCTAGCCCGGCCGCCACACTAAAGCTCAGAAACATTAATTCGAACCTATCCACCACCGGTTAAATAAAAAATGCAAAATATGCAAACTAAAAATAAATGCATCAAAACTTATATGCTATGCAATTGATTTTTTTCAGGGATAAAATTAACCCCTAATTTTCTATGCAATAAATAAATGACCGGATAGCCAAAATTTAGGTGTCAACGGCCCCTCTTTGAAGGTGAGCTCGTAGAGGTTGCATTCAAAGACAAATTGAAACCTAAATTTTGACCATGCCCATGCACTAAATGATTTTTGAATGATTTCTTTTTGCTTTTTTCTTTTTGCTTTTTTTTTTTGTCTTTTTTTTTTTTTGGTTGGAAATGAATCCCATTTTAAAATGCAATTTATATGATGCATGGAAATGCTAATGCAGATGATAAAGAAACTTACCCGGAATGACTTACCTTCATGGATGGTAGAGCGATTCAAGATAGTTGGTGTTACATGTTCAGGACCCGTACCTTTCTACGGTCGCCTAAAATAGTAACGAGGAGACTACTTTCCTAGGACCCGTACCTTTCTACGGTCGCCTAGTAGGGCAGCAAGGTTTTGTAAGGAAACTACTTTCCTAGGACCCATACCTTTCTATGGTCGCCTAGTATGGTAGTGTTTAGTTGTGTCTAGGACCCGTACCTTTCTACGGTCGCCTTGACGAAAAAAATTGATTTTTCAGGACCCGTACCTTTCTACGGTCGTCTGAATGGGGAAATTGCTTTTCCAGGACCCGTACCTTTCTACGGTCGCCTAAACGGGGATTCGCTTTCCAGGACCCGTACCTTTCTACGGTCGCCTGTTAGAGCAATAAATGTTGTCTAGGACCCGTACCTTTCTACGGTCGCCTAAACGGGGATTCGCTTTCCAGGACCCGTACCTTTCCACGGTCGCCTGAATAAGGAATCATTTGTCAGGACCCGTACCTTTCTACGGTCGCCTGAACTGAGGTAATTGCTTGGCTAGGACTCGAACCTTTCTTCGGTCGCCTAACGTCGCAAAGCATAGATTATCGACCGGGACTCGAACCTTTCTTCGGTCGCCTTAATCGACCGAACTGAGAAAAATCTTTGGGGGACAGCTCGATCGAGTGTCGGTGTTTTCAAAAGGGAATACATGCACAATGGCAAGTATACCTGTACAATGACAAGTATTTAAGGTATGGATAGAGATATACTCACCTGGCAACATCTCTCGTTCCTAGGGAAACGTCTCCCCGCAAAACATGGTCATAGGAGAAGCAACATGCATTTGTAATCACAAACATGCATTAATTTAAGAGGGGTTCATGCGCGATGATTTATATCAAGCCTGCATCACCTAGTTTCCATTGGGAAGGATTTCAAAAGAATGTTCCAATCTGAACACATGAGTGTCATGGATGTGTCAAATGAGGGATCATTTAGTCTCGAAAGGACTTTTCACTCATCCTCATTAAAATGGGTTGTTTTATCCTGACCTTTGATGCAGGATTTTGACAATCACTTTATCTCACTATCATCACGCCAAACAAGAGTCTGGGCAATCTCGCAAGTGGTACGACTTTACCAATCGAGAGGTCTTTAACAGGACTGTAATGTGAGCTTGGTTAATGGCTTAACAAAGGGGACTCTTTGAGTCGAAGCTATTTAAAAATGACATTTCGCAATTGTCTTGGGATTTACAAGTCAAGAAACACATGAAGTGAGGCAGAAATTATCTTATTCGCACTTCCTCGGGCGATGTTCTCAAACATATGAACTTTTACGTTAATTCAAGTGCCCTAATCTGAAGAGACTTTGCAAGGGACATAACGTAGGCTTGGTTCATGGGTTGAGAAATGAAAGGATCATCAAGCTCAAAAAGTGTTTAGGGGTCAAAGTTGGTGATCATCTTGACATTTCCACCAATTTTCTTCTTCACAATTGAAGATTTTCTTCACATCACAACTCCACGATTGCAACATCTCAGCATTTAAGTTTTTAGTACCACCCTGTTGGGGATATGACTCACTACATCAAGTGTTTGATTTTTTTTCTTTTTTGGGCATCGGCCTTGCTTTTACCAGGCACACTTTGCTTTTTCATGCCCCATTTCTTGTACTCATTTTCTTTGGATTCACACAGCTTCCTTTTTATCATTCTAGCCCATGCCACTTGAATTTTTTTCTTTTCATTGCCTTGCCCCAGTGTGGGGGATGATCACCAACTGGGTTTAATATGAAACGAATTCCCAGGCTCAAGTGGGCTATGCAATGGATGAAAGTGTATATGATAGAGAAAAAATTGCTCTTCGTCATCCTAAGGCACTTCAAATTATCGTACAAGTTACACTTTGCGAAAGCAATACTCGAAGATTGATGCAAGTGTGAATAAGAAAATTCCTATCATTCATCTCAAATTTTGTCCCAATATGGGATGATCCTTGACAGGGATAATTTGAAAAACTCTTCATGTGTATCGGCTCAAAGGGCTAAACAATGGTTATACATGTAGTGTTTCGGGTAGCAGAAGAAACTGCCTCTCGTCACCTCAGTTGACGTACCCTTTGCGAGATCACCCTTTTCCTTGCGGGCATGGAATTTTTCCACACAACTCACCAGGGATTAGTGTATGAAACAGTGTATGGAATAAGGCTTGCCTTTCATCATTCCAAAGTATCCCATTTGACACATTCAATTTATCTCACACAACTTATCACGGAAACCATGCAAGATTTGTAACAAATTTTAGCAATTGAATTTGCAACTCAATGAGGCAATTTATTCATCATAAAATGTTTGCAATTCACAACATGACATGGTAAATTCTATCATGGGTAATACTTCTTGACAAAGCATCTGAATTAACTGGAGTGGAAAACTCACGACCATCCATTTCGCCAGATTAAAGCACCTCCAGGAAGCACTTTCTTCACTACATATGGGCCGCTGTAGTTTGGAGCAAACTTCCCACCAGGATCCGGAAAGATCGGCAATAGCTTCCTTAGAACAAGATCATCTACCTCAAAATGTCTTGGTCGTACCTTTCGGTTGAAGGATCTCGGCTACTCGTTGATATGTTTGGCCATGGCAGAGAGCCTTCAGTCTTTTTTCGTCAATCAAGTTCAACTGTTCAAATCTTTGTTGCGACCATTCTGCCTTCGACAGATCCACTTGGGATAAAACTCTCAGAGAAGGAATCTCCATTTCGACAGGCTGAACTGCCTCCATGCCATACACCGAGCAAAGGGGTTGCCCCGGTAGAAGTGCGGATCGATGTTCGGTACGCCATCAATGCGAAGGGTAACCTGTCATGCCAATCTCGATAATTCTCCATTTTGTCTTAGCCAGGATTTTCTTAATGTTTTTATTGGCCGCTTCAACAGCCCCGTTCATTTGAGGGCGGTAAGGGGGACGAATTCAGATGCTTGATCTTGAACTCGTTGAACAACCCATCAACAAGTTTGTTGTTCAAATTTGTCCCGTTATCAGTGATGATTGCTTCAGGGACGCCATAACGAGCAATTATGTCACGTTTAACGAATTTCACAACATTGCGGGCGGTGACATTTGCAAAGGATGTAGCTTCGATCCATTTGGAGAAATAATCTATCGCCACCAAGATGAATCGATGCCCATTTGAAGCCTTGGGATTGATTGGGCCAATCACATCAATACCCCACATTGAGAAGGGCCATGGCTCGGAAAACCGGTGCGATTCGGTTGGAGGAACATTTATCTTATTCCCATGAATCGGCAACGGTGACAACTCCGAACATGCTGGATGCAATCACTTTCCAAAGTGTGAGCCAGTAGTAGCCTAATCTCATGATCTTCTTGGCTAACATGTGTCCATTCATATGAGGACCACATACCCCTTCATGCACTTCTTGCATGATTTGAGTGGCCTCGAATGCATCTATACATCGCAACAAGACCGAATCGTAGGATCTCTTGTACAGATTCTCACCACTGACAAAAAACTTCGAGGCTGTCTTCGTGATGTACTTCTTATCAGCTTGAGTGCTTCCTTCAGGGAATTCCTGCTTTTTAATGTAATTCATGATATCGTAATACCATGGTTTTCTATCGGTTCTTGATCCAATCATACAATAAGCCGGTTTTGGCAAAACCTCTATTTTCGAGAGGCTCGACCTCTAACCCATCAGTGACTTGCAACATAGAAGACAAAGTTGCTAGTGCATCCGCAAATTGATTATGAGACCTTGGCAAGTATTCAAATGAAATTTCGTCGAACTCCTTTATCAGATCTTCCAAATACTTATGATACGGGAGCAATTTGGCATCCTTAGTCTTCCATTCACCTACGGTCTGTAGTATGATTAGCATTGAATCTCCGAACACTTTTAACTTGGCCACACTCATCTCAATTGCGGCCCGAAGGCCCGAGGATGCAAGCTTCATACTCGGCTACATTGTTAGTGCATGGGAATATCAATTTTGCAGCTACCGGATAGTGTTGTCCATCCGGGGATATGATAATGCTCCGGTGCAGAAACCAGACAAGTTCACGGCTCCATCAAAGAACATTGTCCATGAATCTTCACTTACGTTCAAGACACGGTCATCTAGGAAACTGTCATCATTATTTGAGACCCGTGAATTTTCAGACAATAGATCAGCAATTACTCGACCCTTAACCGACTTTTGTGGCATGAATTGCACATCAAATTCTGAGATCAAAATCTGCCATTTAGCCAACTTACCCACCAAAGCTGGCCGATCAAGTAAGTACTTGATAGGATTGTTCTCAGTAACGAGGCACGTCTGGTGATACAGCGTGTATTGTCGCAATCTATGCAATACCCACACTAATGCGGCACAAGTCTTTTCCACATCAGAATATTTCAGCTCGATATCGTGAATTTTTACTCAAATAATAAATGGCTCGTTCTTTTTATCGACAGGACTTTCCCGAGCCAACATTGCACCCAAGTGACTCATTATGAATGGTGAGGTAGAGAATTAAAGGATGCCCGGCGATGGCGGGACAAGCATTGGTGGATTCATCAAGTAATACTTCAATTTGTCGAATGCTTCTCGACACTCATCATCCCAGTTGACTCGTGCATTCTTCTTTAGGAGTTTGAAGAATGGCTTGGCGGTTTCGAAAGTTGGGAAATGAATCGAGCAATGTAATTCAACCTCCCCAAAAGGCTCCAGGACTTCTTTCACCTGTTGTTGACGGAGGTCGTAGCTCACAAATGGCCTTAACTTTAGCTGGGTCGATTTCAATCCCTTTACTGCTCACAATGAATCCAAGTAATTTACCAGATGTTGCTCCAAACACGCACTTAGCGAGATTTAGCCGAAGCTTGAACTCGCGAAGTCGATCAAACAGCTTCTTCAAAGTCTCGACGTGGCTTTTTCCAGGTCGGGTATTTGCAATCATATCATCAACATAGACCTCGATCTCTTGATGCATCATGTCATGAAACAAGTGCTATCATGGCTCGCCGGTAAGTTGCTCCTGCATTTTTGAGTCCGAAGGGCATAACCTTATAATGAAAGGTTCCCCACGGGGTGATAAATGCAGTCTTCTCCTTGTCTTCCTCCTTCATCCTTATTTGATTGTACCCGGAAAAACCATCCATAAATGAGAATAGTTCAAAACCAGCGGTACTATCCACAAGGACATCTATGTGTGGTAACGGAAAATCATCTTTCGGACTAGCCTTGTTCAGATCCCGATAATCAACACGACGCGAACTCGACCGTCCTTCTTCATTGCGGTACGATGTTGGCCACCCATTCGGGGTATTGTGAAACTTCAATGAATCCCACCTTCAAGAGCTTCATCACTTCCTCCTCTATCTTCTTTGAGAGTTCGGGCTTAGTTCTCCGCAGCCTCGCTTCTTAGGTGGCATGTCCGGATTAGTAGGTAGGCAATGCTCCACAATTGACGGGTCTAAACCAGGCATGTCAAGCATAGGTCCATGCAAAGATGTCCCGATATTCCTTCGCATAGCTGAATCAGGCGCTCGGCCTCATCTTTGGGGAGACTCGCCCCAATTTTCACCTCTTTGGCTTCTTCAGTGTCACTTAAATTAATAGTGATGGTCTGCTCGGATGTGGGAGCCTTAGCCTTTTCATGTTGTTCCCAGCTACGTCGCACCTCACTGGAGTTTTCGATTGAATCTTCAGGATCATCATTGTTAGCACTTGCGGTATTAGATTGGACCATTCTCACGCCCTCGCAAGTCAGAACATTGATCCTGAAACAGGAAGTAGATGAATCAGAAAGACAAACAGGGTAACTTAGATTCTTCTTTTTTTTTTTTTTTTTTTTTTTTTTTTTTACAAAACCATTTTTTGAAACGTTTTGACACGAGGAAGCATGATGAGACCCAGGCCTCAGAATTCTCCTTGGATTTTTCTTTTCTTTTATCGGCTGGATATCATCACCGGGCTGGTTTGGTGTGCCTCATCATACTCTCAAAATAAAGGTTGTAATTTTATTGAAATTCATCAATCAATTACAATTTATTGAATGGGAAATGCATTCCAAGTCCTAAGAAGAAAACGAAAAAGAAGAAATCAAAAAATATCCCTAGAAAGCAATAAAAATTCCCGCGCAGGGGAATGTGCGAAAACGGTAAAAAAGTTACTCTTGTGGGCCAAGGCCCATCTCTTCCGGGGGTCCTTCATTAATAGCTCCTATGATGAGGTAGTCGAACAAGGTTGCAACTCCTTCCAGCTCATCATCAAGGTTTTCGGTCTTCAGGGGTGTTGGATCATCCATGCTATCCCATCCATCTGGGACTATCTTACGAGGATCAATGCAGTAGTTAGGAGGGGCCGAATACTTCACCAGGTAATCAAATTTGCCACTAGGCTGCCCCAGGGTATCTGCTTCATCCTGCATCATTATGGGAGGACCGGGGAATGTCTCATGAATGCTCGGGGGTAGGGGTTTTGCCTCTCTCGCCCTTGATCGGGTGGCGGGTTCGCCCTCCCGTCTTTGCCTTCCAGAACTTCCTCCACCTCTTCCATGGTACCCTAACCCAGCAGATCGGGACCTCCGAGGGGCTTCAATGGGGTTTCGAATGCCCTGACCATTTCTTCCAAGACCATTGCCAGGAACGAAACCATTTCCGACCATTACTCTTCCTACCATGAGGGCAGCATTCGAAACTTCGGGAATGAGCGGTGATGAACCTCGAGAAGCATGTATGGTGGATACCAACTCAAATGAGTGGTAACTTGATTCGCACTCGAATCCGGCTCTACATAGGGGATAGCCGTCTCATGATAGATCCGGTGGTCTTCCTCACCATACACCGTGACCAGCTTCCTTTCGATCACAAATTTCACAGCTTGATGTAGACTTGAAGGCACCTTGCTCCGGCGGTGTGTATCCGAGGACGACCCAAGCAGGAAATTGAATGCGGTAGGGATATCTAGCACTTGGAAGGGAATGTTGAAGACGACCGGCCCTATTTGCACGTCAAGATAGATTTCCCCGATCACCTCCTTTTTCGTTCCATCAAAAGCTCTCACAGAAGTCTTCGCAGCATGAATCTTGGACGGGTCTACCTTGAGGCGGTGAAGAGTGGCCAACGGACATATGTTTAGGGCGGACCCATTATCAATGAGCACTCGGGACACATGAGAAGCTTTGTGTTTGACCGATATGTAGAGTGCTTTGTTATGCCCCCTACCCTCAAGAGGGAATTCCTCATCAGAAAAGGCAATCAAATCCTTGAGAAGAACTGATCCCACAAATTCTTCCAACTTGTCCGCCTCAACAGTCTCTGGCACATGAATTTCACCCAATACCTTCATTAATGACTTTTGATGCACAGGGGATGTTTGGAGGAGCTCGAGCAAAGAGATCTGAGCGGGCATCTTTCGCAATTGATCGACCACATTATACTCACTTGCTTTAATCACAGCCAGAAATTCCTTAGCTTCTTCATCGAATGTGCTTTGCGAGTTGAGTATTGGCTTGAGCATAAGTCCGACCAGACCTTGTAACGAGGTCAACATCTAAGTCATAGGACCAAGGCACCGCTTTGTTGTTGACATACTCATATGGTTGAGGTATCTCGATCACAATCTCCTCATCGATGCATCTTCTAGCGGGGGCATATCTGCGAGAGACGGATCTACTTCTTTTTACCATCATCGAGAGCAGCTCGCTCCTCTTCCCAATCGATGATGATGTGGGAAATAGTGGAAACTATGCAGTTATGGTCAGCATACACAATGATGTCATCATCCACCATTCTGGCAACTCTTTCTTTCATCAATGATGGGGGAATATCCTCATGATTTGGATAATATCCAGCTCTCACCAATCCATTGTAGGCATCCTTCACGTGCACCCTCGAGTTTTTATTCGACCGGCCTCGAGATTCCGGGATAGCATTCACCCTACCCTCATGCTCGGTAGCGGATTTTTTCGGACATTTGGCTGAGCAGTTTGAAATGAAAAGGCTTTCGTGTCCAAGAGACTCTGGATCCGGTGCTTGAGGGTGAAACATTCATCAGTCGAATGTCCCAGTTCATCGTTATGATAGTCACACTTCTTTGTCGGGTCATAGCCGCGAAGGTTTTCACGGTTGGGACGCTTTGGTTCACTAGTAAGCAATCCTTTTTTTCGGAGGATTGTCAGCACTTGGGATGGAGTCCCAGGGAGAGGAGTGAATTGCCTTCTATTATTCGCTTGGGCAAATGATTGACGGCTAGCGGTTTGTGGTTGTCTTGGATTCACTTGGATGGCCGGGGCACGTTTGATATTTTCTTGGCTATAAGCCACATTCACATCCACAGCTGTTTCCTTCTCCTTCTTGGCAGTGAATCTTTTACTAGATGGCTCAGTAAACCATCCTTCTCTTATCCCCATCTCGATTTGTTCTCCTACAGGAATAAGCTGATTGAAGCTTTCGACGTACGTACTGGCCATTCGGTTACGAAACTCGGACGGGAGAGTCTTCACGAACAACTTCATCAGCTCCTTGTTGGTAGGCTCCGGAGTGATTTGAGCCGCGGGTTTCTCCATCTTACAAAGCATATTCTTTGAATGACTCGCTCTTTTTCTTTTCCATCCGTTCCAGGTCTTCTCGGGAAGGTGCGATGTCCATGTTGAACTTGTACTGTTTAAGGAACGCGTCAGCCACTTCGTTCCAGGTGTCGAGGAGGTTCACATTCTTCATCACGTACCAGTTTAATGCGGGTCCAGTCAAACTCGCATGGAACGATTGGATCATGAGGGGCTCATTTTTTACGTGCTGGGCCATGCGCACGTGGTACATCTGCAAGTGAGATTTTAGGCAAGATGTACCGTCATATTTCTCAAACTCCGGCATTTTGAACTTGCTTGGCATTTTGACCTTCTCATAGACCGAGAGGTCGAACGGGAGTGAGCTTTGTGACTCTGCAGCTGTCTCACTTTCTCTTCCAGTTTTGCAACACGCTCATTCTGATCTGTCTTGGGAACACTGTCAAGCTTGACCTTTCCAACAAGGACGGAGTCATCTTCCAGCCCGGGCATGTCGTCGTCAATCGTTTGAATCTTGTTTGCTTGCTTCGGGATAATTACTTCAGGAAGAGCGGGTGCAGCTGTTGGATTCGCTTGGAGGAGTTGGAGTTGATCCGTCACAAGCTGTATAGAGGCGAGTACTTGCTGGAGTTGAGTTTCCACAGCGGACATACGATCACGCATTTCATTTTGGTCAGCCATTTTAGCCCTTGACCGTGTAATAATAGGCGATCGTGGTGGATCCGTTATGACCTAATATAAGAAATGAACAAAAATAAGTATTCTTATATGAAAATACGCCGGCCCATGGCAATATTCTAGAACTTTTATTCATCAATGGAGCTTTTGACAGGCCTATCAAAATAGAAATTCGAAATGTCCTAAACAAATGAACTAGGAAAGTAAATGACTCAACTTCCTAACCATTAAGCAAAAAATGAAAATAGCAAGATTGATTCAAGCATTTCATTTGGCTTGATCAATATACACTCGGGACACCATTCGGCGCAATCGTTTATTCTCCTCTTGAGCTTTTTCAGCAATTCTTTTGAGGCGTTTATTCTCAGCTTGATTGGTGATCTTCAACGGCACCTCCGGTATCTTTGGAAGCAGCTCCTCGGGAATCTTGTGTTGTTGGATATACTTAGTCGAGGCATAATACTTCCTTTCTTTGCCCTTCAACTCCTCTTCGGGCCATTTGAGTTTTCGTGGATGGCACATGTCCCACATCGATTTGATAGTGAGAATGGAATCCTCATGGCCTTGGCTTCCATCAACGAAACTAACTTGGAGCGGATCCGCTTGTAACGCCGGGGGAAGCTCTTGCACGACTTGATACTGACGAGTCACTCTAGTCGGATAGTACTCCAATGCTCCGGTGAATCCCAATAAAGGGATTGGACCAACACCTCCACACGAGAGAGCCTTGCCACCCGAACTTGGAACCATTTAGCGTGCCATAGGAAACCCTTGGAAGTTGGTTTTTTCATGAAAGCTAGCCACCTAGAATAATGGTAATCCGGTGCATGTTTTTGGTTGTTCTCAAATCTCATAATAGGGTGATTAGAATTACTAACATCATGTATAGTCATTAAACCACCAAATCCCTTTATATGAGAAAGGAACCAGATTTGTAAAAACTCAGGAGAGGAATGGAGAGTCTTATCACCACCTCCTTTGAATCGAGTGAGAGAAAGAAAAGTTTCAGCCAGAACAGTGTTTACAAAATTTTTTTCTTCCAACACTTGCCTAACTAATTGAGCAATCAAAGGGTTAATAGCATTCTTGCAGTAAGGAAATACTATAAACCCAAAGAAAGCTAAGAGGAAAATCCTGCGCATTTGAAATGAGGTGCCTTTTTCAAAACATTCTTTCAGAAAAGATAAAGGACATGTATTGCGGTGAGCCTTTAAAACCTTTCTTATGTCGTCTTCTTTAACTCTCGAAAATCATATAAGGCCGTAACAGGATCTATTCCGATAGGCGGACTAATCAATTCAGCTTTCAAGGACTTCCCTATGGCAATGCTATACTCTTCCAAGGTGGGAGTGAGTTCATGCTTACCGCCGAAGATAAAGGTAGAAGTCTCGGGGCACCAACAATGGGCAAGTGCTTGGATGAGGCCGCCATGGATGTTGATACGCAGCAATGGAAGTAGTCGGCCAATGTGCGTCTCTACGAACTGACGATCGGCTTGATCTAACTTGCCCCACCATGCACTAAGCTCTTCCTTTGGAGGGAGAATAATTCGAATGTCCGGTGTCCCCATTCTATATTGATCAAGACTCAGGACAATCCTAATGCCATGGACCGACAAAATAATGCGATAAAGTAAGTAAATTGCAAAGGCCAAAAATTTAGAGAACTTACTTTACCAATGACCAAAGAGGGCAATCACATAGACATGCACATGGTAAGTGAGGCTCGATTTCTAGTCTATAAGGCTTAACAAAGTGGAGCCACAAGGATGATCGGACTAGCCACGGGCTTGTGGACTATGTCGGGTCCTCATGACTCCGGCTTGGTCAAAGAGCCGACCTAGGTTGCGGGCTTGCAGACCGAGGTGGGTATTCTTGACACCATGAAAGAAACCGGGATTAAGATGGGCGACTCGTACCGCGAGCATGCGGTCGAGTGGTATCCATCTCAATACCATCCTAAATGATCCTATGCGGCCCAGGTCCGGCGGCAGGTTGTGTGTGCAAAGTGTAGTGATGAATGCACAGCATGCACAACAGTTTAAATCAAACAGCACTTCAATAACTTGAATTTAAAACATTCATCCTCAACTCCAACCTACAAGACAAGGGTTAACAATCACTACTCCCCTTATACCTCCCAATCGCAAAAACATTTAACACCTAAATGTTAGGGACGCACTGGAATCCTCGCTGCCAAACAAAAACATTTCTAAAAAAAAAAAAAAAAAAATTGGCCTAAGTCCACTAAGTGTTTTAACACAAATCCCCAGTGGAGTCGCCAAGCTGTCGCGACCAAAATTTCGGGTGTGAACCACCTACACTTCGGCTAATGGATTGCTAAGCCTAGACTTAGCTCGGGCTCTCCCAAGCCCATACCAATTCGCGACTTAGGTTCAAAATTTCTTAACATGCAAATGGATTTTCAATTAGGAGTCGCCACTAATCAGTTTACGGTAGGTCGATTAGACACCTAAGTAAAATAATGGGAGAATTATTTTACTTTTACGAACTAGAGATTTTGGATACGGGGACTTGATTACGTTAGATTTCTCTAACGCCCTTTCGGTACCTTTCTCTTTTGTTTTTGAAAAATGTTTGGCAAGCAACTTGAATTAATTTTAATTTACTTTCCTAACATGTGAGGTGATCACACAGGTGCGCAAACCACCAATTTAACACCCAAGAAAGCAAATAAATAAAATGCATGACTTATCTTATAGCAACGAAAGCATCTGCGTTGTTAGATCAGAATTCATATAAGCAATCCTAAATATGATTTCTAATTAACAAGCAATCACTCAATTTTGTTTTCACTTTTTTTAAACGAGAACATAATGCATATGCAATGCAATGCTTCTAATCTAATATGAAATAATATGGCATGACAATATGTCCTAAACTATATGAATGGGTAAAAAAAAAACTAATGATTTCTTAATGAACATGCAACAATTAGATATGCAATCTAAATTAGCCAAAATAACCTAATTCTAATGACGAGCAATTTAATTAGAAATGAACCTAATAACAATCGCTAAAATGACGTGCATTTCATGGCCCTAATTCTATATGACTTGCACATGATTTTTCTATTCTAAAAAATGCAAGCTATCCTAGAAATTGCAACTAATTTATCCTAAGACAAATTTTATGAAATTCGAAATTTAAAAAAAAAAAATGCAAAAATGATCTAGCTAGATTAAGATTCTATCTAATTTAAACTAGGGATTAAGTCATATCAAATCCTAATTTAAACTAAGACATTATCTAGATCTAAAATGCAATTTATCTAAAAAGATGATCTAGATTTAAAATGAAACATGCAATTCTAATCTAATATGCACAATGATTTTTTTTTTTGTGTTTTTCTTTATGAAATTCGAAATTAAAACTAACACATAATTAAACATGCAATTCAAATAAAAAAACTAACAACCTAAATGAATGCACTTTTTTTTTGTTTCCTTTTTCATGATTGAAAATAAAACCCCTATTCTAAATATGCAAAGATAAAAAAACAACCTAAACCTAATTCAATTTTTTTTGGATTTCCTTTTCCTTTTACGAAAATAACACTGATTCAAACACCACGACATCAAATCAAGCAAGATAATGTTGATATCTAAAAATTGGCGAACCATATCTCGCGCATGAGATCGGGTTGACCAATTTTAAAATTAAATCGCGAATCGAATCTCGGGCTTGAGATTGGATTGTCGATTTTTGCAAGGGATTATGAGTCGGATTTCGGGCGCGAAAATCGGACTATTAATCCCTAATATGAGGGGCTAATTCATATTGGAATCTCAATCACATACTTAAAGGGACAATTTCACTAACATAAAAGCTATATATGAAAATAAAATAAAAATGAACAATAAGTGAATAAATAAATAAAACTACCTAATTGATTCCTTTTTCTTTTTCCTTTTTTTCCCTTTTTTTCTTTTCCCAAGCACGGTTCGTGGGTCTCCAAGGGCAGCCGGCCGTCGGTCCGGTGAGGGGGTCGGGAAGGGCGGCGGGCGGACCGGCGACGGCACCAAGGGCGAACAGCAACGGATTCGCGGGACTATAACGGGGCGTGCGGGAGCCGCTACCGGCGTTCGGACGATCTAGGGCTTGGCGTCGGGCGCGCGCGGCAGAAACGAGCTAGTCCGGGCGGAGCAGCGGCTCGGAATCGGCAACGAGCGTCGGATTGAGCAGGGACGTCGATCGTTGGTCCTCGGGCAGCAGTGGCGGTGGCGGTGATGCGGCCTGCAGATCTACTCGGGTCGAGCTCCGATGGGCGGTGGCGCTCTCGTGGCTAACGGGGTGGTGAGCAGAGACGGCTTCGAGCTTAACCGCACATGGCTTCCGACGTCGGCGAGACTAGCGACGGGGTCGGGCTATAGCTCCGGTGCTACGAGATCCGGCGATGTGGGCTTCGGTGGCGTCGGACAGCGAGGCGCGATTGATCGGAAGGTGAAGGCGTAACGGGGAAACTCGCGGGCTGCTGCAACATCGGGGGTTAGAGGCGCGCGGTGGTGCGGGCGCGACGGTGACCGGCGAGTGAAGGCGTCGGCGAAGCGACGGGCGTCGGATGCGAAGGAAGAAGATGAACAAATGTATCGCTTGTCCTTTTCCGCTTCGCTTCTCCCCTATTTTACGCTTCCTTTCTCTCTGCTGCTTTTTCTTTGTTGACTTTTTCTGTTCTTTTTCCTTTCGATTTCAGAGAAAAATCAAAAGAAAAACCCCCCCTCGTTGAATTCCGTACATGGCCCTTTTATAAGCAAGAAAAAATGTAATCTTCGTGGGATATTTCGAAGATTTCTATAACCTCTTGATCACAAAAAATCTTTTTATTCTCCTTATCTTATGAATATTCTCTCATGATTTCATCATCTGTTGCTAAAGATAAGATTGCAATGCGATTTTCTCAATTTTCAAAAAATCATCATGATATTGCATCAAATCTTAATTTTTCACAAGATAATTGATTAAAAAAAACAACGGGCTTGGGTTAATTTGCTCATTTCGTGGGCCTAGCCCGGCCGCCACACTAAAGCTCGAAACATTAATTCGAACCTATCCACCACCGGTTAAATAAAAAATGCAAAATATGCAAACTAAAAATAAATGCATCAAAACTTATATGCTATGCAATTGATTTTTTCAGGGATAAAATTAACCCCTAATTTTCTATGCAATAAATAAATGACCGGATAGCCAAAATTTAGGTGTCAACAGCAAGGAAAAGAATAGAGTGTCAATTCCAAAATTAATTATATTCATGAATACAATGTATCCATTTCATCCAAGACGGATGATCCTCTTTTGACTTGTTCCATCATTTTCTCGTGGAAATGAGAAAATTCATTTGGCTTTCGAGAATGATGTCTCACACAAATTGTAATGAGATGTGTAACACATCATGCTTTGGAATCTAGATGATCTTCTTTTGACTTGCCCTCAGTTTCTTATTGATGTGCAAGGAAATTGCTCAGGACTAGTAAAAGGATAAGTAGTGCTTAATGTCTTCTTCACTCTTGGGAGATGTCATCAAGATTAGCTAGGAAATGATCCCTTGCCCCCGCACCTATTTTTCCTTCGGATGTATGTTCCCAAATTAACGGGCCCACTATTACTGAAAATTGACGCATATTTTCAAACGCCTCTCTGTTATGCTCTGAGGCATGAAGTAAATGAGATAGAAAAAATAACAATGGTAACCTAATGGCTTGAAAAATGATTTTTTTTAAAGGAATATTTTGGATGAGGAAGCATGAAGAAGCCCAGTTCTCAGAATTTCTCCATGGATGATATTTTTTTTTCATTGTTGGATATCGTCACCGGGTTGGTTTGGCGTACCCCATCATGTCCTCAAAACAAAACTTGTAATTTTATTGATTATCATCAATCGAATTACATTTATTGGAATGCGATGTTCAAGCACAGAAGAAATTGAAATTAATCTCTAAAAAGCGAGAAGAATTCCCACGCACGAGAAGGTGCATGCCCCTAATTAAATGAGGAAATCGAACTACTTAGGACCATGAATCATGTGTACTTGAATTCTTCACTCTCCTTGATCTTGTGATGTGAACCCTTCATGTCAGATATTTTTCCCTCTAGATATGTCACTAATCTCTTCATGATGACATCAAATTCGGCTACCTCAGGAAAATGAGACGGTTCAAAAAGTTTTCTTGACTCTCTCCTTGGAGTCACAATTTCTCATCGAAGATAGATCACAGCACTTTTGCTTGACGAGATTAGCTCTTTTTGATCCGTCATTTTAGCTCTCGATCATGAACGGATGGGTGAGCGGGATTGCTCCATAATCACCTAATGGGAACATGTAAGCATGAGGTTAAATAGAAAGTCAATCCATGACAATGATCTAATCGATTTTTTCATTTTTTTTTTCATTTATTCATGAAAAGTTCGTACAAGAAGGGCATTTCCTAAAAATGGACTAGGAAAATAAAGATAGACACCCCAATAAGATCAAATTTCCTAGACATGAATTGAAAACAAATTCTCCAAAGGTTTTTTTTTTTTTTTGCAAATGATTCATTGAATGGCAATTTCCTCATTTCATTTCTAATTGACGAATGAATTAGATCAAATGACTAACTTAGATTGTCATGGACGGACCAAAAGTAAATGGCATAGAATAAGGGTAGAAGACTTACTTCACCAAGGAGAATCAATGACAATCACATAGACATGCGCATGGTAAGTGGCTCAATTTCTAATCTATAAGGCTTATCAAAGTGGAGCCACAAGGATGATCGGACTAGCCACGGGCGTGTGGACTACGTCGGGTCCTCATGACTCCGGTTTGGTCAAGAAGCGACTTGGGTCGCGAGCATGCAGACCGAGGTGGGTACTCTTGACACCAAAAAATAAATTTCGGGATTGAGATGGGCGACTCGTACCGCAAGCATGCGGTCGGAGTGGTATCCATCACAATACCATCCTAGATGATCCTATGCGGCCCAGGTCCGATGGCAGGTTGTGTGTGCAATAGTGTAGTGCTAAATGCAGGGCATTCACGATAGTTTATATCAAACAACACTTCAATAGTTTGAAAATAAACCATACATTCCTACACCTCCCTGCAAAACAAAGGTTAGCAAACATTTCCCCTTATGCCTCCCATCCTGCAAAAACATTTAACACCTTAAAGGTTAGGGACGTACTTGGAATCCCATGTTGCCAAACAAAAGTATTTTTCAAAAGAAAAGAAAAATTGGCCTAAGTCCACTAAGAGTTTCAACTCAAATCCCTAGTGGAGTCGCCAAGCTGTCGTGACCAAATTTTCGAGTGCACCACCTAAAATTAGGTTAATGGACTACTAAATCTAACTTAGCTCGGGCTCTTCCAAGCCCATACCAATTTGGACTTACGTTCAAGTTTTTAACATGCCATTTATTTCCAGCTAAAAGTCGCCACTAATCTATTTTCGGTAGGTCAATTAGAAACCCAAGTAAAGTAACGGGAGATTTACTTTACTCCTACGAATTAGAGATTATGAGTTTGGGGACTTGGTTACGCTAGATTTCTCTAACGCTCTTTTGATACCTTTCTCTTTTATTTCGGAAAAATGTTTTGCAGGCAGCTTGAATTGATTATAAATCTATTTCCCTAACATGTGAGGCAATCATGCAGGTGCGCAAACTACCAATTTAACACCCAAATAAAGCAATGAATAAATTGCAAGACTTACCTCATAGCAACGAAAGCATCTGCAATGTTAAATCAGAATTCACATCGACAATCCTAGATATGATTTCTAATTAACACGCAATCACTCAATTTTTTGTTTTCATTTATTTAATGAGAATCATGCTTTATGCTATGCATGCTACTAATCTAGCTTGAAATGATATGACATAGTAGTATAGCCTAAACTATATGAATGAGTAAAATGATTTTTTTTTGTGTTTTCTTACTGAACATGCAATAATTAAATATGCAACCTAAATTAACCAAAATGACCTAATCTTAATGACAGATAATTTCTAATTAAATGAACCTAGCAACAATCACTAAATGATGTGCATTTCATGAACCTAATTCTATATGACGTGCACATGATTTTTATTTTTATTAATAAGCATGAGATCTATCCTAATATGTAATGACGTGCAAAAAATGCCCTAATTCTAATTTTTTTTCTTTTTCTTTTATGGAATTTGAAATTAAAATTGCCAAATAAATAAATGTGCAATCTAGATCTTAAAAGAAAAAACTAACATCGTAAATGAATGCATTTATTTTCATTTTTGTTTAAAAATTCAAAATAAGATTGCAATTCTAAATATGGAAGATAACCCTTAAATGAGGAATATTCTAAAACGAATCTAACCCTAATTTGATTTTTTTGGATTTTTTCCTTTTACGAAAACAAAATTGATTCAACCAACATAACGACAAATCAGGTAAGATAGGATTGATATCCACAAATTGGCGAACCATATCTTGCGCATGAGATTGGCTTGGCCAATTTTAAATAAATCACGAATCGAATCTCGGGCGTGAGATCGGATTAACGATTTTGCAAGCGATTGCAAGTTGGATTTCGGGTGCGAAAATCAGATTGTCAATCCCAAATTTCAGAGGCAATTTCATGTCGGGCAATCTCAATCTTACATTAAGGAATAATTATACTAAAAAGAACAAGTAAAATAAAATAAAATAAAATAAAATAAAATAAAATAAATAGAAAACTACCTAATGTAATTTTCTTTTTTTTTTTTTGCTTTTTCACCCACGACTTGGTAGCTTCGTGGTGGGTCACCGTCGGAGGTTGCGGTCATCGGAGCTCCGGCGAGGAGGACTAGCGAGCGAGGGGACGTCGGACACTGGTGGACGGCGGCGGCGGCAGGTCGGCGGGTCGGAGCGGCAAGACGAGCGAGCAGCAAGTAGCTTCACTCGGAGGAGGCTCGGAGCGAATCGCTAGGCGTTGGAGCGAGAGGTGGCGCGAGGACCGGCAACGAACGAACCGGGAGGAGCATCGAGGTCGTCGCGGATCGGCACAACGGAGGCTTCATCGGGCTGGTGGAGCGGCTCGGCAGCGGCGGCTGCTTCGCGGGCGGAGGAGGGTGATGGGCGGCAAGCGCGGCGATGAGTGGGCGCGTCTCTAGCAGGCTTCGGCGAGGTAGAAGCAGCAGGTGGAGACGTCTGGTTGTCGGGAGCAGCAGAGGCTTCGCGGCCATCGTAGACGGGCTGAGGGCGAAATCGCGATGGTGCGGCGAGGGTTTTGCCCGATGGCTGCTCGGCAGCAACGAGCGAGCGAGGAGGAAGCGCCGGAGGGACGCGAAGGGCACCGGGTTAAGCAAATCACGGATAGAGCGGGGGTAGCGGCGGCGTCACGGGCGGATCTCGAGCGGTAAAGACCGGCGGAACAGCGGTGGCGACGCGAGCGGAGCAACGAGGTGGTGAGTCGCGGAGGCGGCTGGTGTCGCGGTGGCGCATCGGTGAACGGCGCGACTCGGGTTGGCACGGCCGGAGGGCCCTCGCGAAGAAGACGACGATGCAACCCTTTTCCTCTCCTTTCTTTTTTTTTTCTCTCTCTCTCTCTCTCTCTCTCTCTCTCTCTCACATGGCACTCTCACTGTTCTCTACGAAGCGAAAGCTTTTTGCTTTACTTTTTCTCTTCCCCAAAAGAGGTGAAGTACGGCCCAAGTGCCAAAACTTGGCACGAGAGGGACACTTAAGTGCCAAAACTTCGAAAAGGTACACTTAAGTGTCGGTTTCGGAGTAAAGTGGATCACTTAAGTGTCACTCTGGGCAAAATCCGGCCAAATTGCTGATGTGGCAATTTTCCAGCAAGTTGGGTGCGAAACGGTCGTTTGGCACGGCCGACATGGCGAGAAAATGCAAAAACAACGTCGCTTAGGCTTTGATGTGCAAATAATTAATATAAAAATTAATTAAATTAAATTAAAACTTAATTTTATTTAAAATATTCTAAAAAATAAAAAACTTAAAGTTAAATAACTTTAAAGAAAAAAAGGGGGCGAAGGGGGCGGGCGAGGGTTGAGCCCTTGCCGCCGCCACCGGAAGGGTCGGCGACGGAGGGGGAGGGTCGGCCGAGGTCGCCAACTCCCGGCCAACCGGCGGCGAGGGCTCCTAAGCCCTCGCCGGATGGGCAAGGGCCGCGACCTCGCCCAAGATCCTGGGCGAGGGCTCGCGGGCCCTCGTCGCCGGTCGACCGGTGTCGCCGACCCTTGGCCAAGGCCGGCGACCCGGCCGATGCTCCCCTACCGTCGTTGGTCCTTCCGGCGTCGGCGGGGAGGCGAGAGAGGGCTGCGAGCCCTCGCCGCCGATCGGCCGTCGTCACCGGCCCTTGGCCGGGGCCCAGCGACCCCGGCCGATGCTCCCCCACTATCGCCGGCCCTTCCCGACGAGGGCCCGCGAGCCCTCGCCCAGATCTGGGGCGAGGGTTGCGGCCCTCACTGCCGGTCGGCCGGGGGGCGCGACCCCCAGCCGACCCTCCCCCTTCATCGCCGGCCCTTCCCAACGGTGGCGGGGGCGGCGGCGGTGAGGGCTCGGCCCTCGGCCCCCCCTTCGGACCCCCCGCCCTTTTTTTTAAGTTTTTTAGAATATTTTAAATAAAGTTAAGTTTAAATTTAATTTAATTAATTTTTATATTAATTATTTATACATCGACACAAAAGTACGTTTTTTTTTTGTATTTTCTCGCCACGTGAGTGTGCAAAACGACGCCGTTTTGCACCAAACTCGCCGGAAAATTGCCACGTCAGCAATTTGGCCAAATTTTGGCCGGAGTGGCACTTAAGTGATCCACTTTACTCTGAAACTGGCACTTAAGTGTACCTTTCCGAAGTTTTGGCACTTAAGTGTCCCTCCGTGCCAAGTTTTGGCACTCTAGGTGTCCCAACCTCCCAAAAAGAACACCCCCACAACGCAAGCTTTTTTTCTTTTCTTTGTGTTTCTTCTTCTTCTTCTTTTTCAAAGGAACGAAGAACCCCCTTGACTTGATCAAAAAAATCGTTGTGTGGCAGTATATTTCTATTGTGTGGCTACCCTCAAAACCCTACACGAGTAACCTTTTTATAGACCAAAGATTAAGGTTTTAATTTCCTTTTCAAATCAACATCCGTGAAGATTTCTCTTCCGCATGCAATATCACTTTTTATTTTCCACACATCTTCTAGATTTCCTTTGCAAAAATGAATATTCTCTATTGATTTTTCAAAAATTGCAATAGGATTTTTTTTTTTCAAATATGGGCTTGGGCCCAAATTGCTCTCTTCGTGGGCTTAGTCCGACTTGTCAACTTAAAGCTCAGAACCACCAAATCAAACCCATCTGTCACCGACCCAATGTAAATGCAAATTAAAATAATTGCACCTAAAACTATATGCTATGCAATTAATTAGTTAACTAACATATATATATTTTTTAAGGGTTAAAATTAATCCCTAATTTTTAATGTGATAAATGACTAAACGGGTCGCTAAAATTTAAGTGTCAATAGTAGTTGGTTGAATTAAGTCTATGTAGTTAGTTTAGTTAGGTTAATTCAATTAGTTTAGTTAATTAGCCCAGTTAGCTTAGATTAGTTTAATTAAGCGTTTTAATTTAATTATTTTGCAATTGATTTAAATAATTGTAATTTATTTAATTTTTATTAATTAGCAGAAATTATATCGGGATAGCCGGTTGTTTGAATTTTGTGCTAATCGTCATGGTGTGGTTGGTTTGTACAATTGAGTGCTAATTTGTACAATTGGATGCTGATTGATTATTTTCAATTATTATTTCAAAAATATGAAATTTTGGTATTTAATTAGAAAACTATCGGGTGTCGGGTTTTGACGCCAAAAATGTTTTTTGGGTACTATATAAAATCGTGGAATTTTTAAAAGAGAGGATATCACATTTTATGGTTTAATCGATCGTGTGCCCACGTACAATTATTTTACCGGGTTTTTTTAATATGAAGAAAATAGGCCAAACACATTATTTAAATTGAGGCATTTACGTGCAAAGCACGATGTCCTTGGCCAAGATTGAATGTGCATGTGATCATTATGAGAACCTGTCGCGAGCGTTTACGCCTAGCGATGCTCCTATATGGAATGCCCCACTTCAATGGATGCCGGATCGCAGTAGAGGCCAGACCGATGCTCCTTCGGGAATGCCGTCTAGAGGTAGATGTTACCATGCTCGATGGGGCGAGACGATGCCCGGTTATGCTAGATGACCGCCGACTATTGAGTTGGCCATGCCTGTGGGGCCGTAATTGATTAAAATGCTTGGCTAAGTGAGATAATCGCGCCTAATTATAGGACGAAATTGTGTGGCACGGAATGAGCGTGTCATAACGATTTGGCCTTATAATCGGGACCCTTGTGATTGATTGACATTTGAAATTGAAAGTGTTCCAATTACTAAGTGCATTTATTGCATATACATATTATATAAGCTCTACTAACGTGCAGGGAGGTGCTGAGGGGAGGTAAGTATGATATGATGGGTGTTTAAGCCGCCTCTCGGTGTATTATCTTCCTAATCAGGGTTTTAGGGTGTAAACTCGCTGAGACATCGTCTCATCCCGTCATGGTTTAAATTTTTCAGGTCCTTAGATGGAGGTGCGCCCTGTTCGTTTTAGGTGACCGCGAGAGCCACTACCAAGCATACCATCTCCCCTGTCCCCGGGACTCCCTGGACTCGTGAGCTCGTCGTGACCACAATTTGGGTCAATGAGGGCCTACCTCATTGGTACCTCATCGATTCAAGGCGTGGTATCGTCACTGGCCTAACGGGGCACAAGAGGGTTTCGTGGATAATTTCGATGGACCTACCGTCGAGGGTGAGGGTGGAGTGCTACTCGACCTTATCTGGGACGCCGATATTATAGCTGATATCGAGGCGAACCCGGGGTCGGAGGTGGAGGAGCCTGCAGTAGAGGTAGCTGACCCTCTAGACCTCGACATCCTTGACGGTGCCATGATAGACTCGGATCCCCCAGAGATAGGGTCCGGGGTAGGGTTAGCTTGGTAGTTTTTGAACTGGACCTCTTGTGTATATAAATCTGGCCTGTTTATAAAATAGGTTTGTTTAAATTGACTGTCCTGCTTTTCTATCCCATATTTGATTATTGTCGGGGATTGTTTAAAATTCGCTTCTGCATGTGCATTAATCGATTGGGCCGGAGACGCGTCCTGGGAACGTTGCAATTTAGTCGACCACCGAGGGATGTGCGTGCGCTCGAGGTTCGAGGCCTGACACGAGGCGTGAATGCATTCAAGTGTGCAACGTGAGCAAACCATACAAAGAACCTCAACTCATACCCACAGTTTATATGGGTGAGCACCTATCTAGACTCAATGATGGAGCCTATCGCCCTAGAGGAGAGTTATGAATCTCATTTATATACAAAGACATGAGAAAACTGATCATCAACATGTACATAAACTAAGCGCAAATGAGAGTGCAACCAAGTCCGAGCACCGTGATTCATGGCTTGAAATAACATGCCTCAATGCCAATCTAAGGCCAAACGAGACTCGTCCGTGACTTGGAGCGTGATTTGGCTTAGGAATGTAAACACGCGAGCAATCAATCATCAACATGCATAAAACTAAGCACAGGTGTGTACACAACTAAATCAACGACGTAGGCTATCGCCTTGGCCAAAAGTTAGATACTCTACTTACTTTGATGAACCTCAAGAAAGCTAGAGAGAACAGCTTAGTGAGGGGCGGGCGCATGCGAGGTCGAGAGAGTGAGGAAGTGGGCGTGTAAGACAAGAGAGGAGAAGAGGACTCAAAGATGAGAATAAATGAGGGGGTCATTCTATTTATATGCACCAACCTCATCATTGCTCGTCCAAATGGCCCAATCATCTTTCTTGGAGTGGCATGGCTATATAGTTGAGATGGCACACCCAAGTTGATTGTATGGCAATCTAATGGTCTATGTGAATGATTGAAGGCTTACTTAAGCTCATGCATCATTATTGGCCATTAAGGCTTCTTGAAGAGGTGGAACCTTAATGGGGGTGGTGTAGCATATCTAAGCCTTAGGATAGTAACAATTGCCCACTGTGTCTCTTATTTATTGGTGCATTTGTCCAAGAGTCCCTTATTTAATCCCCAAGGCAAACCTGGAGTAATGATTATCAAATCTTCTCAAGGCCACCTAAGGTGATGAATCACCCATTTCATTAAATGACCCAAGGGGTTTTAGAGTGTTATTTTTTGTCCATTTCCAAAGAATAAGGCATAATGGGAATTGGACCATCAAAAATGCAAACACGACCAGGCAAAGTTTTTCGTGTATGTCCTCTACTGACCATTTCGACCCATTCAAGGCTCATGGCAAAGCCACCCTTGATGTGCTTGTTGTAGGCAAAATGGCCAATTTCAGCTAGGTCGGTAACCCATTGCACGGGCTTAGTGGACGGCTCTAGTCGGGCACGAAGCCTATCTAATTGGGCCTGTGACTAGGTCGAAGCCAGTGTAAGGCCGGGCGCACTGCCTGGCTCACGGCTAGGCTCCTAGCCTGGTCCACGACCTTGTGAAAGGGCTCAAGGTCTAGTCCAAGGCTAGTCCATGGCTTGGTACCAGGCTAAGCTCATGGATTGGTACAAGGCCTAATGGGAAGGTTGTCAGGCCAATCCAGCCCTATTTAGGATTGGTCCATGATTCATTGCAAGGGGCCCATAGCTAGTTCTTGACTAGTTTATGACCGAGCATACTTGATCTGTGGTCGGCTCTTGATTGTCATTTGATTGCGTGGGATTGGTCGATCCGTGATCGACACACGGTCGCACGGGATTGGCTCATGGTTGACCACAGTAAATACATGATCAAGTGAAATCACCCACGATTGGAACATGACCGATCGGGATCGATCTATGATCATCAATCGATTCACGGTGGTATGTGACCATTCAACGACTAACCCTTATGATCAAGCAGCCATTTTATGGTCGAATAACTCGAGTCCACTTGCGTGGTCACTAGATTAGTTCACAGCCGATCCCTCGATCAGTCCATGGTTGATCCTTCGATCAAACCATGGCTAATCCCTTGATTATCCTTCCAATTAGGCCGGTCGATCCATGATCGGTCCTTGAAACAGTTTATGGCCGATCCTCAACATCGGCACACCAAAGTCATAGCCAATCCTCATGGGGTGGGAAATCGTGGATGTTACATAGGTGATATATCTAGCCCGAACACAAACAACTTACTCCACAATTCTATTCAGCATTCTATGGTCACTCTGAGGAACCATTTCGAATTGTACCTTGTTGAGCCCAAATTCAACACCGCAACATTTGCACGAAATGTCCAATCGTATAAATAGTTAATAATTTTCAGTATTAGTCATTTGAATGGTATGGTGATTTATATAGAGTTTATGACAAAATTATGCTCAATAATCGAAAAATGGTTATAGAGAAAAATTTTACACAGTTAGAAAGTTAGATTCTCCTAAGGATGGGTGGTCGTATTGAATGATCAAGAAGAAGGCTGATATGAATCGTTGCGGAAAGATCGTTCTACGAAGGCCCGGATGGTGCGAATTGCGAACCTCGACCTCCAATCAAACCTATGATTGGCAACCTCGATATGAACGTGACCTGTTGATGAATGCGTGTCAACCAACCAACGTTATAGATGCCACGAGCGAAAGAATTCGCTATCTTGCTCGATAAGTTGAATCAACCGCCACAAGAGAATCTTGATAAGGTCAAGTCCTCAAAAGAGCATTAAAAGAGAACCTCTCAATGTGAGAGAGAGTCTAAGCCTGTGCGCCGTCCCTGTTTTGTTGGTGCCAAAGAAGGATGGAACTTGGCGAATGTGTGTCAATTGCCGAGCAACTAATAACATTATGGTAAAGTATCGACATCCTATGCCTAGGTTAGATGACATGTTGGATGAGTTGCATGGTTCTTGCATTTTCACTAAGATCGATTTGAAAAGTGGCTATCATCAAATTAGGATGAAAGAAGGTGATGAATGGAAAACTGCATTTAAGACCAAGTATGGATTATATGAGTGGTTAGTCATGCCATTTGGATTAACTAATGCACTGAGCACATTTATGCGACTTATGAATCATGTTTTGCGTGCTTTTATTGGTCGATTTGTGGTTGTCTATTTCGATGACATCTTGATATATAGCCGAAGCCCTGATGACCATATTGAGCATGTGCGAGCTGTTTTGCAGGTTTTAAGGGCCGAGCAATTATACTCTAGTCTGAAGAAGTGCTCTTTTGTTACTAACAAATTAGTATTTCTAGGATTTGTTGTTAGCGCTGATGGTATACAGGTTGATGAAGAAAAGGTCAAAGCAATCCGTGAATGGCCAACGCCTAAGACCATTGGAGAGGTGTGTAGCTTTCATGGATTGGAGAGTTTTTATCGGCGATTTGTGAGAAATTTCAGCACCATTGCCGCACCTTTGATTGAGGTTATCAAAAAGCACGTGGGTTTCATGTGGGAAGAAGAGCAAGAAAAAGCATTTAATCTGCTAAAAGATAAGTTGACTAATGCTCCTTTGTTATCTTTGCCGAATTTCAGTGCTACTTTTGTAATAGAGTGCGATGCTTCTAGTGCAGGAATTGGAGCCGTGTTGATGCAAGGAGGGCGTCCCATAGCTTATTTCAGCGAGAAATTGAGTGGAGCAACATTGAATTATCCAACCTATGATAAGGAGATGTATGCTTTAGTGCGAGCTTTGGAGAATTGGCAACATTATCTATGGCCAAAAGAGTTCGTGATCCACACCGACCACGAGACCTTGAAGTACTTGAAAGGGCAGCAAAAGTTGAATAAAAGACACGCCAAATGGATGGAGTTCATCGAGACTTTTCCATATGTGATCAAGTATAAGAAAGGTAAGGAGAATGTGGTAGCCGATGCACTTTCTCAAAGGTATGCGATTTTAACTATTTTAGAAGCAAAGTGTTTAGGTTTTGAGCATATCAAGGGCTTATATACTGATGATGATGACTTTGGAAGAGTATTTGAAGCATGTGAACATACTGCATTTGATAAATTCTATAGTCGTGAAGGTTATCTTTTCCGTGAAAACAAGCTATGTTTGCCTAAGTGTTCTTTGCGTGAATTGTTGGTGCGAGAAGCGCATAGTGGTGGTTTAATGGGGCATTTTGGCATTTATAAAACTTATGAAGTGCTGCATGAACATTTTTATTGGCCACATATGAAGAGAGATGTCACACGTGTCTGTGAGAGATGCATTGCTTGTAAGCAATTTAAGTCTACAACTAAACCACATGGCTTGTATACACCATTACCTATTCCAACGCATCCTTGGACTGATATTTCTATAGATTTTGTGTTAGGATTGCCTAGGTCTAAGTATGGTAGAGATTCTATTTATGTGGTTGTTGATCGGTTTTCAAAGATGGCTCATTTTATACCTTGTCATAAAACTGATGATGCATCTCATGTTGCTGATTTGTTCTTTAGGGAGGTTGTACGTTTGCATGGCATGCCTAGATCAATTGTTTTAGATCGAGATTCTAAATTTCTTAGCTACTTTTGGAAAACATTGTGGAAAAAACTAGGAACACGATTGTTATTTTCTACTACTTGTCATCCACAGACTGTGGTCAAACTGAGTTAGTTAATAGAACTTTAGGGGTATTGTTGCGTGCTATTATTAAAAAGAACATAAAATCTTGGGAAGATTGTCTGCCACATGTTGAATTTGCATATAATAGGAGCATGCATTCTGCTACTAGATTTACACCATTTGAGGTTGTCTATGGTTTTAATCCGTTAACTCCGTTAGATTTAACCCCTTTACCTATTGCTGAGCGCATGGATTTAGATGGAGCAAAGAAAGCTGAATTTGTCAAGGCGTTGCATGAGAAGACGCGCGCAAATATTAAGCGCAAGATTGAGTAATATGCAAAGCAAGCCAACAAAGGGCGCAAAGAAGTGGTGTTTGAACCCGGCGATTGGGTTTGGGTTCATATGCGCAAGGACCGATTTCCTGAGCAACGACATTCTAAGTTATTACCGCGAGGGGATGGACCATTCATGGTGTTGGAAAGAGTTAACAATAATGCCTATAAGCTTGACCTTCCAGGTAAGTTTGACGTTAGTGCTATATTTAATGTTTCTGACTTGACTCTTTTCGATGCAAGTGATGATTTAAGGGCAAATACTTTGCACGGGGGAGGGAATGATGTGGGCATCGAGCCATATCGAGGAGGAGGTGCTAGGGACCCATTGTCTATTCCGACTGGTTCGATCACTCGAGCCCGGGCCAAGCAATTTAGGTAAGCTGTTGGCGTCATGGTTTGTGATCTTTGGCGTGGAGATGACCTTGGATCCAATCTTGAAGAATCTTGGAAATCTTGGCGTGATTTTTGGCGTGAAGATGACCTTGGATCGAATCTTGAAGAATCTTGGAAATCTTGGCGCAATTTGATTATCTGGTCACCAAATATTTGACCAAGTCAAATAAAAAAATTATCTTCTTATTTAAATATTTTCTAGAATATGACGCATTAGATTTCTAGGGTTGGTTTTAGGGTTTGTGTGACGGCTAGAAAGCCTATATTAAGGATTTGCCGACTTTCTTTGGCACAGGGACATATTTTATTTTTGAGGAAAAGAATTGAGAGGTTCTCTTTTACTGCTCTTTTGAGGACTTGACCTTATCAAGATTCTCTTGTGGTGGTTGATTCGACTTATCGAGCGAGATAGCGAATTCTTTAGCTCGTGGCGTCTATAACGTTGGTTGGTTGACACGCGTTCATCAACAGGTCAAGTTCATATCGAGGTTGCCAATCACAGGTTTGATTAGAGGTCGAGATTCGCAATTCGCACCATTCGGGCCTTCATAGAACGATCTTTCCGCAACGATTCACATCAAAGGCATAGGGAAACTATTCGTTACCAATCAGAACTTCTATTGCCGAATGCTTTCTTGTCTAATCAAACCAGGTATTGTAATTAGTCCATGCAAGCGCCCACATGCAAATATCGATGAAAATATAAGCATCATGAGAAAGATTCAAGATGCTTTTTACGTATTTTCTTTAGTACTCAGAAAATTCCAAGGGGACACATGGTGCTTTTGCCTTTTGGAATATGGTCCACATTAAAATTGAGTTGTTGGCAGCTGCATAGAGTACGTGTTTCATGAGTGGGAACTGTGCTTGTCCATTTCTAATATGACTTTGTTTAGGTGCCATCTGTTTCCATAAATTTTAGTTTTATAAAACCCTATAGTTGTTTGGATTGAGGCGTCCACAGTGACCCTTTTCTAGTTTTATTTTTGACCGGTGATGACTTTAAAAGTTTTGGAATAATGATACAAATGATTTTTGGATTTTGATTTAATATACTTCCTTAATTTTAAATTTATTCAATGTGACTTTTGGACTTTTGATAAATATTCAATTTAATTTCTATACTATTTGAACAAAATTATTCCTAAATTTTAAATTTGTTCAATATGACCTGAGACATTTGATAAATATTCAATTTAATAGCTATACTGTATGGAAATGATATTATAAATTGGGAAAAAGTTGAGGGTATTTGGATAATTCACCCTTAAGTTTTCAGGTCCCAAGGAATTGTCTGGGGTTTGGTGAAGGCTTTTTTGGTTAGCAAGTTCCATCTTCTCTTTCATCCTCCTCTTGATTTGAGTCTCTATTAAGGTTCTAAATCATTGGATTACTAGTACTAAATCTCTCGGCTATTGATGATCAAATATTCCCCCTTTTATTTTTCGCACTCAAATCCCTTCCGATCTCATACTCGCTCTTTGACTCTCCCAAGTAGAAAAAGAAAAAAGAAATGTTGTGCGATTGTACCTTCGTGATTGCACAGGATGCCTTGAGGAAGGTAGCCGTTGCGATCAGGCGCCAATTTGGATACGTGATATCCACCAAGCGCTATGCCGACCGCCTTCGGGTGGAAGTCCGGAATCTGGAGAGCGAGGCTAGAAGGGTTGACTGCTTGGTGGGAGAGGCCAAAAGCAATGTTTGGAATATCTATTATGGCTTCACGGAGTGGCAGTGAAGTGCCTTGACGGGGCCTTGGTGTTGGAAGTTTGTTTGTAAAACAAATTAAGTGTTTTCTCTTTGTCCCACATAGAAAAAAATGGGAGGAAATTGGCTAATTTATAAGCGTGAGGTTTCCTTTGTGTAATTAAAGGAATTATTGGGTGTGGGCTAGACCTCACCGTACCCACGTTCGGGTGAGAGAATAATTGCGCGATTTTGGCGCGATTATTTGGCGCACTTAAAACTTTGCACGCTTGCGCGCCCGCGGTTTAATTAGCACTAATCCCCTTGTTATTTTTTTTTTTTCGTACGGTTATTTTATTAATTTTAATCAATCCAAAGGTTGTTTTTGTTATTGAGAATTTTCGGAAAAAAATAAATTAATAAATAAATAATAATTTCGAAATTATATTTATTAAATAATTATTATTATACTTTTTTATTCCGAATGTTGTTTGTGTTTTTTCAAGACAACCTTTGAAAAAGATATCCGTTCGGTTTGCAACATTTCCCAAATGGTTGCATTTGTTCGGTTTTGTCTTCTTATAAATGGACACCTTTGTTCATTTTTGGGCAATTTCGAAAAAATACGTTTGTTCATTTTCGCAACTTTTCATGAAGAGTTGCCTATGTTTTTAAGACTATTTTATATATACATGTCAAATTGAGGAAGAGCGTGAGTGATCATTTTTCATCTTTTCGAGTCTTTTTTCTAAAAAAACTACAGCCATTCTTTCAATTATTTCCTAGAGAGACCTTGGAGAAATACTAGAATTGCTATCTAGTATTATCAATTTTGAGACTTTGTTGTATCCTGGAGGATATTTGCCGGTGACCATTAGCAACTTTGTGGGGGCAAATAAATCCTTAAAAAAAGTGATACCACACCTCAAAGTCCGACTCGAGTACTCTAAAGATCCATCTTCATTGTTCTACCCAATTCGAAGTCATATTTTCCCAACAATTTTAATGATTTATTTCACAACAATGGAGTCAGAGACAATCAAAGTGATGAATCAAGACATGGTCAAACTGGATAGGTTCGATGGGAACAACTTTGCTCGCTGGAGGGACAAGATGATGTTCTTACTCACTACTCTAAAGATTTCCTACATACTGGATCCTAACTTGGCGCCTATAGAAGATCCGAAGCCTACTATCGAAGGAGGACAGCCAAGTGCGGAAGCCATTGAGAGGGTTAATAAGGAGAAGAGGAAACGTGCGGATGACGAATTACTTTGTCGAGGACATATTCTGAATACACTCTCCGATCGTCTGTACGACTTATTCACTGAAATGAAGTCAGCTAGAGAAATTTGGAATGCACTGGAATTTAAGTACAAAGCGGAGGAGCAAGGTACTAACAAATATCTAATTGCAAAGTATTTTGATTTCAAGTTTATTGATACTAAACCCTTGCTGGAACAAGTCCATGAACTGCAAGTGCTTGTGAATAAAATTCGTGCCCTCAAGATTGATATTCCTGAAACTTTTCAAGTTGGAGCAATTATTGCGAAATTGCCTCCAAGTTGGAAAGACTATGGAAAAAGGCTGATTCACAAGTCAGAGGACTTTACTTTAGAGCAAATACAGAAACATCTTCGTATTGAGGAAGAGTCACGTTTACGTGATAATTCTGTTTTGCAAAATTCCAAAGTGAATGCTGTGGAAAGGAAAAGGAAAATCAGCTAGAACTTCAAAGTAAAAAGTGGGCATAAATTTAAGAGAATACAAAAGAAGAAAAATGGTTGTTGTTTTGTCTATGGCAAGCAGGGACACTACGCCAAGGAATGCATCCACCGCAAGAGCATTTTCAAGGACAAGAATATTTCGACGGTGAAGGCAGATGCAAATCTGGTTGAAGAAAATTATGTGCCAATGATTTCAATCATGTTTTCGAACATGAAAATTTCTGAAATTAATGATACGATGGCTATGGTTTCTGAAATCAATTCTACTACTATCCAATCCGGTTGGTGGTTAGATTCCGGAGCAACAGTCCATGTGTGCAAAGACAAATGCATGTTCAAGCAATTTGAGGAGATTGTTGACTCAAATGTTCAAGGGGTCCTGATGCCGAATAATGCTCTTGCAAAGGTTGCTGGAAAAGGCACGGTGGAGATAGACTTTACTTACGGAAAGAAGATCACTCTTCTTAATGTGTTATTTATACCCGAAATTAGGAAGAATCTAGTTTCTATTGATTTACTTTGTAAGAGGGGGTTTCGGGTTTTGTTTGAATCCAACAAGGTTATCTTGTTGAAGAATGGGCTGTTTCTTGGAAAGGGTTATGCCAATGATGGCATGTATCAACTGAGTATTAATAATAATATTGCTAGTTCTGTTTATATTGTTGAATCTTCATTTTTATGGCATAGTAGGTTTGCACATATAAATATTCGTTATTTGAAGAATATGAAGAAGTTAGACTTGATAAATTTCAATGGCAAATATGATAAATGTGAAATATGTGCTAAGTCCAAACTTATTAAGAAATAATTTCCTAATGTTGAAAGAAATTCGAATTTATTGGATTTGGTTTATAGTGATATATGTGAATTCAATGGTATGCTAACACGTGGAGGTAAAATGTATTTTATTACCTTTGTGGATGATTGCAGTAGGTTTTTATATGTTTATCTCATGAGATCGAAGGATGAAGCATTTACCATGTTTAAGAAATATAAGGCTGAAGTAGAAAATCAATTAGAAAAGAAAATCAAAGTTCTACGTTCAGATAGAGGTGGAGAATATTTCTTAAGTGAATTCTCTTCATTTTGTGAAGAACATGGTATTATTCATCAAGTTTCAGCACCATATACTCCACAACAAAATGGTTTGGCTGAAAGGAAAAATCGATCTCTTGGAGAAATGGTTAATTGTATGCTTTCAAATTCAAAACTACCAATTAAACTTTGGGGAGAAGCATTACTTACTGCATACTATATTCACAACATAATACCTTTCAAGAAAAATGACATAACCCCTTATGAAGTATGGAAAGGTAGGAAACCAAATTTGTCATATCTTAAAGTGTGGGGGTGTTTGGCATACTACCGAGCACCAGATCTTAAGAGAACAAAACTCGGTCCTAGAGCTATTAAAAGTGTTTTTGTTGGGTATGCTGAAAATAGTAAAGCTTATAGACTTCTTGATTTAGAGTCTAATGTTATTATAGAATCTAGAGATGTCGAATTCTTTGAGAATAGATGTTTTACAAATTCTGAAATTATTGAAAATAATTCAAAATCTATAGAAATTAAAAGAGATTCTCAAGAGAAAGGAACGAATGATTCTAAATACATGATTGAACAAAAAAGAAGTACTAGAGCTAGGAAACTAAAAGACTTAGGTCCTGATTTTATTACTCATGTTTTTCTTGTTGAAGAAGATGGAGATAATAACGTGATAAATAAATATCCTTTAGTACTAAATCTAGAAGATGATCCTAGAAACTTTGATGAAGCTATGTCTTCTAGAGATGCTTCTTTTTGGAAAGAAGCTGTGAATGATGAAATGGACTCAATTATGTCCAATAATACTTGGGTATTAGTAGATTTACCAAAAGGATCAAAACCTATTGGGTGCCAATGGGTTTTTAGAAGAAAATATCATTCTAACGGTTCTAATTCAAGCTTTTAAGGTTAGACTTGTGGCCAAGGGATATAGACAAAAAGAAGGAATAGATTATTTTGATACGTATGCTCCTGTTGCACGTATAACTTCTATTAGAGTTCTTTTTGCTCTAGCTTCCATTTATGATCTTTGTGTTTATCAAATGGATGTTAATACGTCTTTCTTAAATGGAGAATTAAATGAAGAGATTTACATGGAACAACCAGAGGGTTTCGCTCTTCCTGGAAATGAAAGAAAAGTATGTAAATTGATTAAGTTTCTTTATAGGCTTAAGCAAGCTCCTAAGCAGTGGCATGAAAAGTTTAATTCAGTCATATTGTCAAATGATTTCATCAATAGTAGTGCTAATAAGTGTATATACTCTAAATTCACTAAAGACTATGGTGTCTTAGGGTGCTTGTATGTTGATGATATGCTTATCTTTGAAACAAATATGATTGGAATTATTGAGACTAAGAAGTATCTAACTTCCATGTTTAAAATGAATGATTTGGGTGAAGTAGATACTATCTTAGGTATTAAAGTTAAGAAACATAGTGGGTGTTACTCTTCAAGCCAATGTAGTTATGTTGAAAAATTATTAAATAAATTTCAACATCTTGATTTCAAGGAAATAAGTACTCCATTTGATTCCAGTATTAAATTAAATCATAATACTGGTAGAGTGGTGTCACAATTAGAATATGCGAGTGCCATAGGGTCTTTAATATATGCGATGCATTGTACTAGACCTAATATTGCTTATTCTGTATGTAAGTTGAGTAGGTATACTAGTAATCCAAGTATAAAACATTGGAGAGCTATTACCAAAATTTTTGCTTATCTTAAGAGAACTAAAAATTTAGGATTGTTCTATAATAATTATCCGGCTGTATTAGAAGGATACACCGATGCTAGTTGGATTACAAGTGTGGGAGATGAACGTTCCACTTCTGGATGGATTTTCACACTAGCTGGAGGTGCTGTATCTTGGGCAAGTAAGAAACAGACATGTATAACTCACTCAACTATGAAATCTGAATTTATTGCTTTAGCGGCAACTGGAAAAGAGGCTGAATGGATTAGGAATTTGTTGTTGGATATCAAATTGTGCCCTAATCCTATGCCTCCTATTTCTATCCACTGTGATAGTCAGGCTACTTTGGCAATAGCCTATAATAGCACCTATAATGGTAAGTCTAGACATATTAGTCTAAGATATGAATATGTGAGACAATTGATTAAAGATGGTACCATAACAATTGTCTATGTGAGGTCAAGTAATAATCTTGTCGATCCTTTGACAAAGACTTTACGAAGACACGTGGTAATAATGACTCGACAAGAAATGGGGCTGAAACCCTTTAATTGAAATCACCAATAATGGTAACCCGACTTTTTTCTAGAACATCACTAGTTACAAGGTTTAATGGGTAAGAACAAGTTATTGGATATGATTGTTTGATACTGACGTAGCCCTGATATGAGAAGTTAGTATCGTCTATTACGTTTTGAAGGTTGAATTGAATTCTTAATAAAGTATAGTACAAACTTGTAATGTGTTGATAGTAACAGAAACACATAGTAGATACTTCACCTATATGAGCTTAGAAGTGGCGTCGCTTCTTACGAAAGTGAGGGTTGCTTTCTAGAGAGCTCATGAAACAGGATCAAGCACAAGGCCATAATAGTGTGGAGTAATATAAAACTTCTCGCTGAAACAAGAGGTTAGTGTATGTGCAGCATGTCCGGTTCTATTACATAAAAGTACAAGTTTAAAGCCGAGCTACTTGTCACTTTGAGAGAGCTTTGATGTACTTGCACTGAGTAAAGGTTTAACTCGAAAGAGACCTTTATGTATGCATATTAATCTCACTGAAATTTTGGCTATACAGTTTTTAAAATTTTAATTTTTGAAATCTTTGTTTTACAAATAAAGTGGGGGATTGTTGGAAGTTTGTTTGTAAAACAAACTAAGTGTTTTCTCTTTGTCCCACATAGAAAAAATGGGAGGAAATTTGCTAATTTATAAGTGTGAGGTTTCCTTTGTGTAATTAAATGAATTATTGGGTGTAGGCTAGACCTCACCGTACCCGCGTGCGGGTGAGCGAATAATTGCGTGATTTTGGCGCGATTATTTGGCGAACTTAAAACTTTGCACGCTTGCACGCCCGCGGTTTACTTAGCACTAATCCCTTTGTTATTTTTTTTTTGTACGGTTATTTTATTAATTTTAATCAATCCAAAGGTTATTTTTGTTTATTGAGAATTTTCGGAAAATAAATAAATTAATAAATAAATAATAATTTCGAAATTTTATTTATTAAATAATGATTATTATTATATTTTTTTATTCCGAATTTTGTTTGTGTTTTTCAAGACAACCTTTGCAAAAGATATCCGTTCAATTTGCAACATTTCCTGAAGGGTTGCATTTGTTCGGTTTTGTCTTCTTATGAATGGACACCTTTGTTCATTTTTGGGCAATTTCGAAAAAATACATTTGTTCATTTTCGCAACTTTTCACGAAGAGTTACCTATGTTTTTAAGACTATTTTATATATACATGTCAGATTGAGGAAGAGCGTGAGTGATCATTTTTAATCTTTTCAAGTCTTCTTTCTAAAAAACTACAACCATTCTTTCAATTGTTTCCAAGAGAGACCTTGGAGAAATACTAGAATTGCTATCTAGTATTCTCAATTTTGAGACTTTGTTGTATCCGGAGGATATTTGCCGGTGACCATTAGCAACTTTGTAGGGCAAATAAATCCTTAAAAAAGTGATACCAAGCCTCAAAGTCCGACTCTCTTCTAAAGATCCGTCTTCGTTGTTCTACCCATTCGAAGCCATATTTTCCCAACACTTGGAGGAGGCGGGATACCTGTTAGATGACATCGATTGTAAGGCCAGCAAGACTTGCTCCTACTTTTTACTTGCCGACCCGGACTATCGCTACCAGTTCAGCAGGAAAGCCGATGCCAAGATCAAGGTCATTCGGCGGCTCATTCAGAAATGCAGTGAATACGGGCAATTGAATGACATCTCCTTCATCGATCCTGCTGTTGCTCCTCCTCCTCCTCCTCCAAGTGCTGTCTTTGCTCAGGCTCCCGCCAGGAGAGAAGGCAGGCGTGCCACCCCGGCGGCAGTCTCCACTTCTTCTGCCTCAACGTCAATTAGGATCGGGGACGATGGCGTCTTTGAATCCAAGGCTTCAATCATACGGAACATTGTGGACACTCTTGCCAATGACAGCAATAGCGTGGTCGGAGTTTACGGGGTGGGCGGGGTGGGCAAGTCCACCCTTTTGGAGGATGTGGAAAGGAGAATAAGAGAAGACAAGCAGTTCGATCTGGTCGCTAAGGCCGACGTGTCGGCATTTCCAGACATCAAGAGGATTCAAGGAGAGATTGGGCGCGCTTTGGGTCTGGACTTAATGAGCATGAGAGTGCACGAGCAGGTCGTCTGCGCAGGAGGTTGAAAAATGGGAAAAATAAGGTCCTCATAATACTGGACGACTTGTGGAAGGGGCTCGACTTGAAATCAGTTGTCATTCCTTGCAGACATGACAACAAAGTTATAGGATGCAAGTTGTTATTGGTGTCGAGGGATCGTGATGTCTTGTTAAGGGAAATGTGCTGCGACATGGATTTCCAACTTGGTGGGCTGAAGGAAGAAGAGGCAAAAGAATTGTTTGAGACGATGGTGGGAGACAAAGCTCATGATGACGAGTTCAAACCGTCGGTGGATGAAGCACTCCACCTAGGCGCAGGTGTGCCTTTCCTAATTCTCGCAATGGCGAAACTTTTTGAAGACGCAGATTTAAAAGACGCAGAGAAGTCATTTTTAACATTCTGTGTTGCTTAGTTCGGCCATTAAACCTTTGGTAATAAAAGGAGCTTAATTTCTGCTGACCTAAAACAAAAAGATAGCGACAATAATAATTGATTTTTGGGAAAAGCAAGGCACGCGGTTCAACGAGTTAAAAGAATTGGTGTGAATTTCATTCTTGGCTGTCGGCTGCTACTCAAAACGATAGTTGTGACAAGCTCCTGAAACAAGTGATATTTGCTACTTTAATATCTCTTTTCATGTGCAAGCCCTAATAAAACCTTATGATGAATGCACGTTGGGAACAAAATAGAGAAAATAGCTCACTCAAAATGAAATAGTAAATGGGGTATGGAAAATTCAAAATTGGTTCTGATACCATGTTAAAAGGATATATTTGAAGGTTTGAGCCATTAAGAGGATGCGGACTATTGGACCATTATAATCAGTGAAGTGGAATATCTTAACATTGTATGTAACTTGTTTTTGTGGATTTATAGTTTAATTATAGTTTTGCGCTTTGATGACGTATGGTTTTGTGCCACTAACACTTGTCGAGTTGGAGTCATTTGCCCTCTAAATGGTCCCAGAAAATTCAGGTTCCTGGTAAGGTTTCAACTGCCATGCTTGCTTCGTGTTTCTTTTTGGACAAGCAAACTGATACAATGTTGGTTCAGCGGGTTTACTAGTTGGTTTAGGGCCTGGTTGGCAACTTGCCAAACAGTGATAATTTCTGTTATTTTGTTTCCGGGAATAGATTTGGAACAGAAATCCGTTTGGTAAAATTTTTGTTTTTAGGGACAAATTTCTAATTTTTTGTTCCCGAAAGTAAATTTGGAACATAATTGAAAAGTACCTTCTAGTGGCCTATACTGCTATTTAACGATCCGGCACTAGGGCACGGCATTGCTGCATTTATTTGTTTGTTCATCCTTTGACAGAATCAACTTCATACTTTTCTTGACCTGGTTAAACTGCCCTGTTTGGACCTGATCAATAGGGCCAATGCTGGTTCAATCTGGTTTTACAATCCAGTGGTCAAATCAGCCCTGACCTTATGCCATTTCCCCACCCTATCAATATGACCAGTTGGACCAGTCGGATCCAGTTTCCTGAAAATGGGATCAGCGGATTTAACTTCCTTTCCAGTTAGTAGAAATTAATCATAGGCTTTGCAAAGTTGCTTATGTGAGGTTGCAAGGCATCAGCGACTGAAAATCGGAGCTCTATTTTTGTTTTATGGGATATGAATCTCGTAGGATGATCATTCTCATTGTAATCTGGGCAACTGCACATGGTTTTTCTACAGTCCGAATATGTAGTGCCAAACATCTAAGGCTGTAAACCAGTATTCCGTTGTTTCAGGAGGAAGTTAATTGCTTACTCTCGCTCTTTGCTGTAGTTATTTCTCTGTGCCGTCTCATTCTAGGATTGATGGCGTCAAAGCTCAATCAGCTAAAAGCAAAGGCCAATCAAGTGACACAGGTTGTTGCCGAGCATGGAACTGCATACTACAGGAAGGTGTTGGAGGAGAACAAGCAATATATACAGGAGCCACCTACGGTAGAGAAATGTAATCTATTATCGAAACAGTAGTTTTATACTCGCCTTGCTAGGTAAGCCTTTTTGTTGAAATATTATCTCACGTCAATTGACAATGGATCCTAAATGCTTTTTATATTCATGTGGTCTCCCTCCACCTATCGGTTTAAGCTTTTGAGTTAAACTTTCTAACATAATATCAGACAAAATTCCATACGCAGTATGTGCGTAGTCAAAATTCCATGTGCAGCTTGTAAATCTGACTTGCACGTCATATTTGCTTAAGTTTTTGAGTTGGACTTTCTAACACTTTTGGCAAGTTGGTGTCTTATATGTGCAGCATACTTTGTGACTGTTCTTGCACATCGGTTGACTAATAATTGTTCGATTGGGGTTTTAAGTGGCGTTTCCTATACCTAGTTGATAATCTTCATCTATAAAACGGAGAAAAGCATTCTGTCGTGGAAGTTGGGACCATTCTTGTCAATAGTAACTGCACAGAAAGAGAATTGTCGGACTTGCAATGTAGACCGAGGGCATAAGAGTTTTGGTTTGGCTTTTCCCCCTTAGTGCATTTGTCCTTTGCACCCCCCAAGGTACCAATCACTAATTAGGTAGTTGGAGATATTCATTGGCTAAAACGCTTATCATGACATTTGTGTTTATTCAAGTTTCCTTAGTCAAAACTGTACTTTTTGTCTGAACTTAGTGTGAACATTTCAAATGCATGGCTGTTGGGTCTTTTAATAATATCAAAGGGCACTTCAGTCTTTGCATAAAATGAGTCTGTATGAAAGCATTAGGGTAATATGCGTGACTGCTGGGTCTTTTGATAATATCAAAAGACACTTCCGTCTTTGTGTAAAACGAGTCTATATGAAAGTATTAGGATAATAAAACTGAACAAGTGGAGCACTTCTGATTCAGAGCATCAACTGGCAATGCATTTTTTTAAAAGGGGAACATGAAATTTCATGTGTTATGCAACCTTTATGACACTCCCAAGGCTGCTTTTCATCCTCGAACAGAACCAACTTGTTTTTGTTCTTATAGATTGCAGTTTTGAATGTCTCAGACAGCTTGATTGGATAGTTATGCTGCTTTGACCAGTCATAACGATGTTCATTCGCTTCGCAGCATTCCTCTTCGTTACAAGGCATTCTGGAAGGAACTCCATTATGTTAAACATCTGTGGAGGCATAGAGGGGACTTTTAAGGTGGAGGACGTTGGCATTGCCGCCTTGTCCGGTCTGGAATGTTACGGATGGTTCTGCATAGACGAGATCGTGGGACGGGGATTCACCATCACCGGCTACCACGTCTGAAAACCGATAAGATATCCCCCGGGAAATCTTGGCCTTCTTTACGGTTTCGATAGCCTTCTTGCGTTCTCTCAAAAGCAAGTAAGGGTCAGTTTGGTTTCCCTTGGATGTTTTGGATGGCGTTGCCTCAGCTTACTGAGTTCACTTTCTGCCTTCCTGAGGCGCATGCAAATTCTCGATGGAATTGCACTAATCTATAAGCACATGGAAAAACACCAGAGACCGGAAAAAGAAAAGGGCCCGAGCCTCGAGGATCGGCGCATCGATATGAAACGCGGGCTCTAGATGCGCGATCTCCATAGCCAAACATCCTTAAAATGGGACATCGTGATTCAACTGTTCATGCTTTCTATAATGATGGGTCATGGTGTTTTTCCTTAATCAATCTCCCAAAATTGAAAGATGTGACATTCTGGTGCGCAATTTCCTTCTGGGAATCATCTGAGCATATTCCTCTCTGCTATGATTAATTAAAATAATCATCATTCTTGGATTATTACAGTTAAATAATCATCTCTCTTAAAATAATCATCAAATTGATTTTGGTTTCGTGTTCAATACGAATGGAGCACGTGCAAATGCTGATTGGCCAACACAAAATTCCACGATTGCCTTGGTTTCTGCCTCGCAATATTGTCAATTGGGCAATTTCTGTGGTTATTTTTTACTAATTTTTAATCTGTTTTTTCCCCTCTTTTCTGTAGCTTTATTAGTCAATGCAAAGTTCCACAATCGCCATGGTTTGTGCTGCACAACATTGTCAATTGGGCAATTTCTGTGGCTATTTATTACTAATTTTTAATCCTTTTTTTGGTCCTCCCTTTTCTGTAGCTTTATTAGTCAAGGCAAAATTCCACAATCACGCATGGTTTCTGCCTCACAACATTGTCGATTGGGCAATTTCCTTGGTTATTTATTACTAATTTTTTAATCTTTATTTTGTCCCCCTCTTTTCTGTAGCTTTGTTAGTTAATGCAATTGTCCAATATGGTTGGCCATGCGAAGCATGAATTTCAATTAGAACGTTGTCAATTAATGTGGGATATGTATGTTGACTTATCAACCTGATCAAACATTGGAAGAACCTTTGCCTACAAGCGGTTGAATCTTTTGAATAGAGACCGGACGTGTCGCAAAAGTCAGAGGCGTCGGTAATCTTCCGAAAACGGCTTCAGCTTTTCACGCATCGCCCTTTTCTTTTTCTATTATAGGTATTGCTATTAGTATTAATTACTAGGTATGTTAATTTTCGAAAAAGATACGTCGGTGCGCAAACCTGCGCTCTTCTACATTTATAACATAAGAATCCTGGCTCATATGATAGATGGAGATTCCATTTATTTCACAAAAAATAAATAATTTATAAAAGATTTCTTAAAAGTGGTTGTTTGCCGTAATTACTAAATGGTCGATGAAGAACATTTTCTTTAATGACAAGAATGTACATATAAATATTTTTGTGGATAATAAAAGTATTTTTATCAATCCACTTTTATAATTGATACGAACGATCATTTTTAAAAAAGATGTTTTTTAATTTATCCTTTTTAAAAATGGCCTGTTGCCTTGAAGACAAACTATTTTCGCAAAATTATTTTTCAACTCTCAAGTATTACAGAACACAAGCTTAAGGGTAAAATGACTTCCCTTCTAATAAGGAAGGAACTATAAACCCTAAAATAAATCAATATTAATTATTTTCTTTACAAATGGTCTTTCAATTTTAAATATTTTCCTTTATCGAACAATGAATCCATCTACGCATCGCTCGAGATTCGAAGATTATACAATGTCGATGGAATGTTTGGAAATTCCCAACATTTAAACGAAAGAATAAAGATTTTATGGATTAAGCGATGGACCTTCCTCTCTTCATGCGGGGCCCACCCCATCTTTTCTAGATGAAACGCGAATAACCTTTTCGAACGAGTAAAGCCAACAGGCAGGCAACAGCCAATGGGAACGCGACAGGTGGATCGGTGGTCCAACGTAAGATGTGTCGAAGAAGAAGGGGACGTCGCCATCGCTGCGCGAGGTCGAGGTAATCCTCTTAGTAAGGGAAACATCAACACCGATCACGAAGAAAAGAAGGAAAAAGAAAAAGACAACGAAATCCGGGACGTCGTTTCGCTTTCCATTTGATTGCGACATGAAACGAATCTGGGCCCCCTCGTTTTAACGTACGTACAGCTAGGCCGGCCCCACCACGATTGGTTCCATAACTCAAGAAAACGGCAAGACTTGTAAACCAGAAAAGGCTAGTATCACGAAAAATATCTTGTTGATAACATTACAAATTTAGCCCAAATCAATTTTTGAGTTGCCAAAATTCACAAATTGGCATATGTGTGGAATATGCCCGAATCAATTTTTGAGTGGAGAATTTATCTCATACCAGTATTTTTGTTACCAAAATCACCAAATTGATATACTTTCGTGATAAATTTGGAATATGGATTTTTTACGATTCAATTATGTCGTATCATCCAGGTCAATAATATCATGACAAAATTTTACATAAGTTAGTGGAGGGTGAATATATTGTGAGTGTAAATTTGAGTAATTTGTTATAGATGTACTGATTTAGAGTTTTTGTTATAATAACCAAAACAAAAAAAAATGTAAAACATAAAAAAATAAAACATAAATAAAAAATCACAAAAAAAAACCATTAATTATAATCAACACTAATGCCCCAATTTTTTTTCGTACCGCCAATTCCTCCAAACTTGTTTCCCTGTCACAAAAATACCCTCATTTACTTCTAAAGAAACTAATTTTTGTCCATGCAACTCTAACATTCAAATGTTTCATTATTTCGTGTCACTAGTACCTTGAACTTATTCTTAGTGTGGCAAAAGTACTACCAATCTACCGCCGCCGAAAATCCTAAACTTTGTCTTTTCATGACACTAATGCCCCAACCTTTTCCTTCAAGTCTCTATATCGAATGGACGGTACTTTGGTTAGGATTCATTGGAAACTATTTTATAGTCTAGTCCTCGAGGTTCCTTGTGATAGATGTACAGCATTTAAGAGCTTGTGGGTCTAATGATATAAATGAAGGATGGTACTTTCCTCATAATCCACTGGAAATTTCTTAGGGTCCAAAGTTTCAAATTACTTGTGTATAAGTTTGTGGGTTTTAATGATACAAAAGAAAAATTTAAGTAATCCCCCGCCGCGATTACTTAACGCTCTCGGAAAAAAAGGTAGCTTCCCATGCCCGAATAGAATTCGGACTTTCCCCCGTCCACTTCCAATCCCCAAAACCGCGACCCGAGCACTTCTCCGATGCCGCCTCGTCTTCCTCCTCCTCCTCCTCCTCCGCGTGCATCGTCCCCCGCGTGATCGCGATCCCCGCTCGCTCCCTCCGATCGGCGATCGCTCCCGGCTCCTTCGAATCGCGCTCCGAGTCCTCCGTTCCCGCGCGTCGACGAGAAGATGCTCCACAAGAGCTTCAAGCCCGCCAAATGGTGAGTCCGTCCCCCCCGCCCGATCGGTTGTTGACCGGCGGCTCGTGATGTGTTGTGTTGTGTGTTGATTTTGATTTTTTATTTTTTTTTGGCGGCGGTGTTGTTTGTGGTGCAGCAAGACGGCGTTGAAGCTCGCGGCGTCGCAGCTGAAGCTGCTGAGGAACAGGAAGGAGGTGCAGGTGAAGCAGATGAGGCGGGACCTCGCTCAGCTGCTCGAGTCCGGCCAGGACCAGACCGCTAGGATTCGGGTGAGTTTGTTTGTTTGTTCGTTCGTTCGTCGCCTCGTTGGGAGATTGAGATGGGCTCGATTTCGGATCGTAATCGTCTCGAGTTACGGTTTCGGTTAGGTGGCGGTTCGATGTGAAAACCTGTCGCGACGTCGTTTTTCTGAAGCCGGTTGAGCTGTGCCTTTTCCTCTCTCTTGTTGAATTATCGTTCAATTTTGTGACTCTTTTCTTTGAAAAGCTTATATCTTTCCTACCGAATTACGGCTCTTCCCCTGGCAAGTGAATTTCTGCTTAGAACGGAGCTGATTAAATCTGTCTAGCATTTGTTTTTGTGCGATGAATTATCTAGGGTTTTGTATTGTTGCTCATGAGATTATTGCGCTCGAATTGGTGATTTCGGAGGAGGGCAGCCTGCTGACGTGGTCCTTTCTCGTGTTGCTTCTTCCAGGTCGAACATGTAGTGAGGGAAGAGAAGATGGTGGCGGCCTACGAGCTTGTTGAGCTGTTCTGTGAACTTATTGCAGCTCGTTTGCCTATGATCGAGTCACAGAAGTACGTGGCGATGATTATTTCCTTTCATTAATCCTGAGTTTCTTTTTTTTTTTGTCATTGAGAACAAGAATACTGGGTGTGAGATTATCAGGTTTTGGATATAGGCACCGAGATGAGAAGACAGCACATAGCTAGAGCAAGTACTGTCAGTCGTCAAACGAAATGATGAATTATCTGATATTTTTTCCACGTTTGGCTTAAAGATAGTGTCCACGGTAGAATTATGTGCCTCGAGGATGTCTTTGAAAGGGCTTCTCATGCAAATGCATTTTTTCTATGGAGGCAACTCTTGTGGCACCTTGCTGCTCCCCGTCATCGATTGATAATAAGCTTTATCTGAGATGTGTAGAATCTCACCTCTTCTTCCTTCATTTACTTTTGCACAATGGGCTCTACTTCCTTTGTGTAAAATTCGCTATACCGACCCCTTTCCTCTTTCTTGCCAGACCTTGCCCATCCTATTGGCTGGAATTCTAACCTTCTCCCTGTAGTCCACGGTTTGGTTCCACTGAGTTAGCACAACAGGGACATAAGTGGGCCCACCACGATGCTTGGGAGTTCCCAAAGAAATGATAGTCTTGCCTTTTAATTTCTGCATAAAATTTTATGTAATTATTTTCGGTGAGAAATGTGTAATTAATTCTCTGTGTGTTTCCAGAAACTGCCCAATTGACTTGAAGGAGGCTGTTTCAAGCGTAGTCTTTGCATCTCCGAGATGCTCAGACGTTCCTGAACTTATGGATATCCACAAGCATTTTACCGCAAAATATGGAGAAGATTTCATTTCTGCAGCTGTTGAGTTGCGTCCTGCTTGTGGTGTAAACCGCTCTGTAAGTCCATGATTGTTCAGCTTCCTTTACATTCCTTTATTTTTATGAATGAATTGAAATGCGCCAAAGTTTCTTGGTTGCACTTGTTTCATTGGGCTTGATGGAATCTTTTCTTGCCCTTTGTTTATCAGTTAGTTGAGAAACTCTCTGCCAAAGCACCTGATGGTCCAACCAAAGTAAAGATTTTAACCTCAATTGCGGAGGAACACAACATCAAATGGGATCCTAATTCATTTGGGGATAAAGATTCGCATAATCATGAAGATTTGTTGGTAATTCTGAATTATGTTTGCTTTAGTAGTCTTGCTTCTGAGTTCTGGCTATGCACTAGTAATTTAGCATGTTCTTCTTCTGTTTGTTGATACAACATTTGCGTATTATTGCTTAGCAGAATGGACCGAGTACTTTTGAAAAAGCCAGTAACCTGCAGACACAATTTTCAAACTTCCAAGTGCCTGATAATGACCGAGAAAGAACCAATGTGCATGTCGCACCTCAAAAAGTAGCAAAGGAGGATGCCTCTGTAAACTTGCATGAGAACAGTAGCAGGTCATCATTTGACCACCAAAATATTCCCCCTGGACATGCTAATGTTCCTATCACTTCACATCCAGAGCCGAAAACTCCAGGTATGATGAGTTGTACCATTTGATGAAAGGTTTGCTTTTAATCATTTTATTACTTGAAATTAGAATTGTGGGAAACTTGCTTTGATATTCATCCTAACGGAAGTTCCATTTACAGGTTATGCAATGGAGGGGGCTGAAGCTGGACATGTGTATCGCAGGGAAGGAAATGTTGATTACATGGGCGGGCAAAACTGGAATATGGAATTCAAGGATGCAACCTCTGCTGCTCAAGCTGCTGCAGAATCTGCTGAATGGGCAAGCATGGCTGCCAGAGGTGCTGCACAACTTTCTAGCCATGGGAGGATTTCTACGCAATACTCTACAGAGCCACAAAGGTCTTCTGCTCACGGTCCTATGGATGAATGGGCTGGAAGATCTGCAGGCTCCAGTTTTCAAGATGAAGCCTATGCTAAAGTTGCAGGTAATAAGGCTTCTGATGGAAGAAATGCTCAACCTCACACAGCATATAAGCAGAATTATGCAAAAGAAGAGCACGTTGGAGAAGTAGGTGAGAGGTTTTATAAAGATGGCCATACGAGCAATGACAGACCTAGCCAGTATGTTTCCATGAAGTCTAATATGGAGCCCATGGACAACAACGCATTTGCAGAGTCCTCTAGTTATGGTATAAACAATGGACAACAACGCATTTGCAGAGTCCTCTAGTTATGGTATAAACAACATTCGGTTCGAAAGATACGCGAGCTCACAATCAGAGGGTTTATCCTCTGATAGGCTTCCTGTAAATGATACTTTTGAGGCCAGAATTCCAAGCATACATCGCAGTCAAGCTGATGTGCGAGACACTGATAGGCTTGCAGGGGTGAATGAAAGATTTTACAGAGAGGGTAACAGGAGAAGCAGTGAATCCAGCCGGTCTAATTCTAGAAAGTCTAGTGCAGATTTCAGTGGTGTCGACTCACTTGTGAATGAACATGAATAGGAGGCAGAGATACCCAGAACAGCTCGTCTGGAGCTGAGCGTGGCAATGTTTTGGATAAATTAAGTGGGATGAGACACTCTTTTCGACCAGAGACTAGTGGCACTTTAGATGAACTGAGTGAGAGAAGATACTCTGGTGAAGTGGAATCTACTAATGATTTGCAGGATGATTTTATATCTGCTAAATATTCTACCCATGCTTCCTATCATTCTCATTTGTCACACTGAAGCACTTACGTTGATGAGCAAGATGTTATGAGTAATCAGAAGGAGGAGGAGGATGATGTTGCTGAAAACCCCTTTGATTCTTTGTTCCCGGGAACAATTCTAGAATCAAGCACCTATTTTCTCTCTTTTATTTTCTTTTTCCTTGTTCTTCTTCCCTCTTTCTTCTTCTTCAACTGCCGCTGCCGTTGCTGTCCATCGCCATTCGCCGTCTGCCGCCCATTGCCACCGGTCGCCGGCGACCGGTCCGGTGAGCTCGTCGAAAGCTCGCCGAGCCAGGGTGAGGTCCGGCGAGCTCACCGGAGGCTTGCCTAGCCACCGGCGAGGCGGGCCTTGCCAGTGGCCTCCCGGCCACCGGCGAGGCTCAACCTTGCTGCCGCCGGCGAGGCTCGGTTGACGAGGCACGGCCTCGCCGAGGGTTGGTGAGGTTGCCAGCCCTTGTCCGGCCGGTCGCCGATCATCCCAAGGCTGGGATCGGCAACCGACCACCTTGACGAAGAAGAAGGGGAGAAAGAAAGGAAAAAAGAAAAGAAGAAAAAGAAAAAAAAGAAAAAAAGAAAAAAAATTATTTAAAAAATAAAAAAAATGATTTGAAGTAGAAATTTTGAAAAACAGTGCCAAACGCAATTCTATTACGGAAATTGAAATTTTGGACAGTTATCAAATAACTTAAAATGCTTAGAAATTGTTTTCGGGAACGGGAGAATAAAAAATAATAATTTATGATTATAAATTATTCTCGAGAATAGAAGCGTTACCAAACGCGCCCTTAGATGAAGAGAGACTCATCCTATTTCAAGGTTTTTCTTACAGAGATATATATATATATATATATATATATATAGGAGGGAGGGAGAGAGAGAGAGAGAGGGAGAGGGAGAGGGAGCGGGAGAGGGAGCGGGAGAGGGAGGGAGGGAGGGGGGAGAGAGAGAGAGAGAGAGAGAGAGAGAGGGAGAGAGAGAGCAGAAGCGTTACCAAATGCAGATGATTATACCTTCCATGACAAGATGCAAAGCGTAATTTTCCTGTTTATGTAAGCAGGTCTACGTGTTGGACCTCCAACTTTGTGTGCTGTTTTTGGTTTTTGGCTGGGATCTTCATTTGTTGCTTGACAGACATGCTTTAATTGTTTATTTTCCTAGTAGTATTATTCATCACTGGAGAGAGAGAGAGAGAGAGAGAGAGAGAGAGAGATATGATTATACCTTCCATGACAAGATGCAAAGCGTAATTTTCCTGTTTATGTAAGCAGGTCTACGTGTTGGACCTCCAACTTTGTGCGCTGTTTTTGGTTTTTGGCTGGGATCTTCATTTGTTGCTTGACAGACATGCTTTAATTGTTTATTTTCCTAGTAGTATTATTCATCACCGGGGAGCATTAATGGATCTTTACTCATCAGGTACCTTTGATGAATCCTGTCAGTTCAAGCCACCACACCCGGCAGAGGAACTTGAGAGATTTTCTAACGACATCGAATCCAATTACTCATCAGGTATCATTGATGAATCCTATCAGTTCGAGCCACCGCACCCGGCAGAGGAACTTGAGATATTTTTTAACAACATCGAATCCAGTCCGATTGAATGTAGTAGAAAGGTCCTTATGTGTGGGGGTTTAGGACTGACGAAACCTCCAGAGGTCATGCAATGGCAGAGTATGACAGAGATACACTTGATGGAAAATCAGTTGACTGAGTTATTTGAGAATCCTCGGTGTCCAGTACTCTTGGTACTGTTTCTAAATAGAAATTGCAAGCTCAGAACGATTAGTCCACCTTTCTTTGATTTCATGCCTGCTCTCGAAATCCTGAATTTGTCCCGAACTCGGATCAAGTCCATGCCAGAGTCTCTATTTAGGTTAAGCTGCCTAAAAAAACTATTCTTAAATCATTGTGAGCTATTGAGGGAGTTACCTCCGAAAATTGGAGAACTTCAGCAGCTTGAGGTACTTGATCTTGAAGGGACTGAGATCATGGATCTGCCGAAGGAGGTTGCAAAGCTAACAAAGCTCACTTGCTTAGAAGTATCTTTTTGTCCACACAAAAATTGTGACACAAAGTCTGCAGAAGTGAATGCATTGATTCCTCAAGGCACTATTTCTGCCCTATCACAATTGGAAGAGCTAAGTATTGATATATATCCAGAGGATGAGGGGTGGGAGAGTGTTGCGGAAGCTATTGTTGATGATGTTTGTGGCTTGATGAGGCTGGATACACTCAAGCTGTACTTTCCACGAGTGGAACATCTAAGGAAATGGTTTGGCACATCAAAGGTGTCTAGATCGTTGTCCCATTTCAAATTTGTTGTTGGCAAACATGCTGAACGCATCATGTGTTATCTCCCGGAGGATCTTGAGTTTGAGCTAGAACACTGGGATAGATCCCTGAAATATGTAAATGGTTTGGGAGTACCCATAGATATCCAGAAGATGCTCCAGCATACTACTGCATTTTTCTTAGACCGCCATAGAGATGTCACTAAGTTTTCTGATTTTGGGATTCAGAACATGGAGCAACTAAAATGCTGCATAATTGGGGAGTGTGATGAGATTCAAGTTATTGTTGATGGAATTGATGTGTACGATGAAGCTGATAGAAGTGAAATTATATTAGAAACATGGAAGGATGACAGGAGGCTTCTCAAATCACTTGAATATCTCTATGTATATCGTATGAAGAGTTTGAGGGGCATTTATGAGGGGCCGATGCACCGAGGATCCTTGTCTCATCTTAAATGCTTGGCCTTGCTCACATGTCCTCGATTGACTACTGTGTTCACACCTGGCCTCCTGGAAAACCTTGATAGCTTAGAAGAGCTCAAAATCGAAGACTGCCCCCATGTCTTAAGTTTAGTGAGGCGTGAAGACACCTCAATTTCCAAGCGTACTCACTTCCTCCCCAACATGAAAAGAATATCCCTATTCTCATTGCCTGAACTCATTAGCATTTCCAATGGCTTATGCATTGCACCAAACTTGGAACGAATTAACATTTCCGATTGTCCGAATCTCAAGAGTCCTTCAACTGATGGAATCTGTTGCAATCATCTGACAGGGACTAAAGGTAAGGGTAATAATCAGCCGAGACCATTGTTCTGTTGAAAGGATGCATGTCTTTTTCATTCACTTTCATTTTATTCATTTGATTGAACAAATTAAAAGCTGCAGGCCAAGCTTTGATGAAGAGAAAATTGGAAAATCAACACTTAATTGAATGAACTCTTATCTTCTTTCAAATTGGATATCTGATCTATTACCCTTGAAATGTGTATGAATGAGGTAGTGACAGCTAACTGTACATAACTCTGGCCGTCCAACTGTTATCTTCAGAGCTAAGACTTCTTTTGATACATATTATATTTCAGTGCACAAAACCAAATGTTGACACAACATTAGTGTTTACTGATTTGGATTGCTGGTTTATTTTTGCCACTGTAAACGTGCTTCAAGCTTGTAAAGTGACGTAACAATAGCTGGCTTAGTTACTATTTTTTGGTAGGATAATTTCTTCATTAGAGCGCTTAGGGAGTTATTATCGATGTCAATTGTGAATATATAATTGGAATCCTGTTTTACATTCCGTAGATTTTTTTTTCCTTTTATTTTATTTTATCTGGTGATATGAAGATCTTACTTCAAGATATGTTTTGGTAGAATAGGGATATCCTCGGTTGACTACTATATTCACACCTGGCCTCCTAAGATACCTTGACAGCTTAGAAGTGCTCAAAGTTGAAGACTGCCCCCTTATCTTAAGTTTAGTGATGTGTGAAGATACTTATATTTACGAGAGTACTTACTTCCTCCCCAATTTGAAAAGGATATCCCTGTTCTCATTGCCTGAACTCATTAGCATTTCCAATGGCTTACGCATTGCACCAAACTTAGAACGAATGAGCATTTCTGATTGTCCGAATCTCGAGAGTCCTTCAATTGATGGAATCTGTTGCAATCATCTGAGAGGGACTAAAGGTAAGGGTAATAATCAGCAGAGATCATTGTTCTATTGAAATGATGCATGTCTTTTTCTTTCACTTTCATTTTATACATTTGATTGAACAAGTTAAAAGCTGCAGGCCCTGCCTTAATGAAGAGAAAATTGAAAAGTCAACACTTATCTGAATGAAATCTGATCTTCTTTCAAATCGGATGTCAGATATCACCCTCAAAATGTTTATGAATGAGGCAGTGACAGCTAACTGTACAATGTTCTGGCCGTTCAAATGTTATCTTCAGAACTATGACTTCTTCTGATGCATATTATTTTCAGTGAACAAAACCAAATGTTGGCACAGCATTAGTGTGCACTGATCTGGACAGCATTAGTGTGCACTGATTTGGATTGCTAGTCTATTTTGGCCGCTGTAAATATGCTTCAAGCTTGTAGATTGACGTAAAAATAGCTGGCTTAGTTACTAATTTTTGGTGGGAGAATTTCTTCATTGGAGGCTTAGGAAGTTATCATTGATGTCAATTGTGAATAAATAATCGGCATTCCCATTTTACATTCTATAGAACTACTGTTCTTTTTCTTTGGCCAGCGACCTCGCTGGAGCGTCGCTGGCCCCCGGCGAGAGGTCGGCCTCGCCTTGGTTGGGTGAGCTCGAGCTCGCCCAGATCCGGCGAGGCCGAGCTTGCGCAGCCACCGGCAAGGCTCGGCCACCGCCAGGTCGGCGTCGCCTAGCGGTGGCCCGGCAAGGCCAGCCAAAAGGAAGAAAGAAAAAAAAGAAAAAAAGAAAAAAAAAAAGGAAAACAAAATTAAAAGAAACAAAAAAATTATACAAGTTTACCAAACGTGTTTTTGTTCTTTTTCTATTCTAGAAACATAAATTTTGTGCAGTTACCAAAAGCGTTCTTCTGGTCAAAAATTGTTCCCCGGAACAGAAATAATTTTTTCTATTTCTGTTCCTAGGGACAATTTTTGAACAGAAACGTTACCAAATGCAGCCTTCATTTGTTGTTTTACTCGCATGTTTGAATAGATTATTTTCCAGTAGGATTGTCCATCATCTTTACTCATCATCAGGAAGCCCGCAATCGTCAGAGGAAATTGAGATATGGTCCAAGGACATTGAGTCCAGTCCGCCTGACTATAGCAGAACGATCCTTATGCGTGGGGGTCTAGGATTGATGGAGCCTCCGGAGGTCACACAATGGCAGACTTACATGGAGATCTACTTGATGGAAAACCAGTTAACTGAGTTGCCCGAGGATCCTCGGTGTCCTGTACTCTTGGTCTTGTTTCTGAATAGAAATTACAAGCTCAGAACAATTAGTCAGTCTTTCTTCGATTACATGCCTGCTCTTGAAATCCTGAATTTATCCAGAACGCGAATCAAGTCCTTGCCGGAGTCTCTGTTCGGGTTAAGCTGCCTAAAAAGACTATTCTTAAATTACTGTGAGATGCTGAGCGTGTTGCCTCCAAAAATTGGAGAACTTCAGCAGCTTGAGGTGCTTGATCTGGAAGGGACGGAGATCATGGATCTGCCAAAGGAGGTGGCAAAACTAACAAAGCTCACTTGCTTAGAAGTATCTTTTTGCCCACGCATACATTGGGGCACAAAATCTGCGAGAGCGAACGCCTTGATTCCTCAAGGCACTATTTCCACTCTATCTCAATTAGAAGAATTAAGTATTGATGTAAATCCAGAGGATGAGAGGTGGGAGAGTGTCGTGGAAGCTATTGTTGACGACGTTTGTGGCTTGATAAGTCTGTATAGACTTGAACTGTACCTTCCACGAGTGGAACATCTGAGGAAATTCAAATGGTTTGGTACATCTGAGGTGTCTAGATCATTGTCACATTTCAAATTCATTGTTGGCAGTCATGATGAACGCATCATGTCTTGTCTCCCGGTGGATCTTGAGTTTGAAATAGAACGCTGGGATAGATCCCTGAAATATGTAAATGGTGTGGGTGTACCCAGAGATATCCAGAATATGCTCCGGCATGCTACTGCATTTTTCTTAGACCGCCATATGGATGTTGCTAAGCTTTCTGATTTTGGGATTGAGAACATGGAGCAACTGAAATGCTGCATAATCGGGAGTGTAATCAGATTAAGGTTATTGTTGATGGAATTGATGTGTACGATGAAGCTGACAGAAGTGAAATTGTATTAGAAACAGGGAAGGATGACAGGAGGTTTCTCAAGTCACTTGAATATCTCTATGCATATCGTATGAAGAGTTTGAGTTGCATTTATGAGGGGCCACTGCATCGAGGATCCTTGTCTCATCTTAAATGCTTGGCCTTAGTCACATGCCCTCGGTTGACTACTATATTCACACCTGGCCTACTGGAAAACCTTGATAGCTTAGAAGAGCTCAAAGTCGGAGACTGCCCCCTTGTCTCAAGTTTAGTGACGTGTGAAGATACTTCTATTTACGAGAGTGTTCACTTCCTCCCCAACTTGAAAAGGATATCCCTGTTCTCATTGCCTGAACTCATTAGCATTTCCAATGGCTTATGCATTGCACCAAACTTGGAACGAATGAGCATTTCTGATTGTCCGAATCTCAAGAGTCCTTCAACTGATGGAATCTGTTGCAATTTTCTGACATGGACTAAAGGTAAGGATAATAATCAGCAGGGAGCACTGTTCTGTTGAAAGGATGCATGTTTTTTTCTTTCACTTTCATTTTATTCATTTGACTGAACAAATTAAAAGCTGCAGGCCCAGCTTTAATGAAGAGAAAATTGGAAAGTCGACACTTAATTGAATGAACTCTAATCTTCTTTCACATCGGATATCTGATCTATTACCCTTGCAATGTTTTTGAATGAGGCAGTGACCACTAACTGCTCAAAATTCTGGTCGTTCTAATGTTATCTTCAGAACTATGACTTCTTCTGATGCATATTATATTTAGGTGAATGAAACCAAACGTTAGCACAGCATAAGTGTGCACTGATTTGGATTGCTAGTTTATTTTTGCCACTGTAAGCGTGCTCCAAGCTTGTAGAGTGACTTAACAATAGCTGGCTTAGTTACCACTGGTGGGAGAATTTCTTCATTAGAGTGCTTAGGGAGTTATTATCGATGTCAACTGTGGATAGGTTATTGGAATTCCTGTTGACATTCTGTAGAAATACTATACTTTTTTTCTGGTGGTAGGAAGATCTTACTTTGTGATATTCTGCTTGTGTTTGTTGGAGTTACTATATGGGAAAAAGGAAAGGAACATACTTTTTTTCCTTTTTCTCTTTCTTTTTTTTTTTTTTGGGGGGTCTGGTCAAGGAATAAACTTGAAATTAATGTTCGGTTTATGTTGCAAAGTCCAACCGAAGGCTTAAGCTATTAGGGTGAGGGAGACTACATGTATACAAGATCATTGTCAAAATTTCAAATTGTATTACTGGTTGCATTCCAATAATTACAGATGCGGGCATATCAGCCTCTTGGACGTGTTATCACCACAATAGGGCTGATGGCGGCTGCTACTGGTGTGAATTTTATTCCTGTCGACTGCAATCAACTGCTACTTAAAACAATGGTTGTTATGAGTTCTGTAAACAAGTGATGTTCAATACTTTAATATCCCACTCTCTTGAGCAAACCCGAATAAAACCACATGACGAATGCACTTTAGGAATAAGACAGAGAAATCACTCTAAATGAAATATTATTTAGGGCGCGAAAAATTGAGAGTTGGCTGTAGTACCAAATTAAAAATCCAGTCTGAAATTTTTTAGTTATTAAGTGGATGCAGACCATAGGACCATATTAAACCCCAAAAGATGCAAAGGGGGATATTTTAACATTATATCTAACTTGTTACTGTGGATTTATAGTCTAATTCTGGTTTTGGGCTTTGATGACTCATGCTTTGGCCCCACTAAAACTTGTCAACTCGGAGTTGTTTGCTCTCTGAATGTGCCATTATGCCTAGTTTATGTAACTCTTTTGTTGGATTTGTTGTGCAATTGTAAGACACTTTATCAACTCAGGCTATAGCCCAATTGGAACTTGCCAAGTTACTCTCGGAGACTCTCTTTGATTGCCAGCATCCTTAGGAGTGCTCTTTGTTCCCAGAGTTTTATTTTGCAGTGTTGCTTTGGGAAGTGACTTTCAATTATTGTGTGCAGTAGACATCTAGTAATGGGTAATGAGAGCGATGTATCTCATAGGAAGACAGAAGTTTGTGACAGATCTAGAGTAGGTTGAGTGTGATAACACAAGAAGTGAGTGTCCAGTGCCTCAGAGATTAAGAAAGTTGTATATCAGGTAGATGGGAAATTTGGCATTCTGAATTGCTTAAAGAAAGTTCTAGTGTTTCAATAAGCATTGAGTGGGGTTATGTGATGAACTGGATCTGAAAGTGGCGAAGCTCGTGGGGGAGCTAATTGATCGCATAGAATTTTTTTAGTCTATATCAAGAGATGAGGTAGATTTGTTGCTGCTAATCTTTTTCCATTGCGTTGAGCGCAAGTTGAAGTATGTTGTCATAGTTATCCATTGTAAACCACATATCTACCTGGGTATGACATACCCTCCTCTACTCGGGAGTGGATGTTTCCTTCTATTGGAAAAGTAACATGTGCTAGACCAACTGGCAGATTAGCTAATTCATCTTTAAATTCCTGTTTAGATGAAGTGGCTTGGTGTTTGTTGTTCGTCTAAGTGACCCAAATCGGTGGTTACTCATTTTGTCTAATATGCTAATTTTGTATTTGAGCAGCACAAAGTATTCCAAATGATGCAAGCAGAGAGCAACCTGCTCCTCCTGTGGTTTCATCTCCGACCACTGGTAATGCAGGCCCTTCAAATTCTAAACTCAAAAGGGAACCTAAAGTTGCTTCTCAGCTTTGGAAATTATTATTTGATGATCTTAAGTTAGCTATAAGAAATGCTGCAAGTCTTCTTGGTGAAGGTGGTTTTGGCTGTGTACATGGATTTACAAATGATACAAGCAGAGAGCAGCCTGCTTCTGCTGGGGTTTTATTTGCACCCACTAGTACAGCGATCGACTCCTCAGTTTCATCTACGATGGCTAGTAATACAGCAATTACCACTTCAATTTCATCTAAGACCACTAGTAATACAACAATTAACTCTTTGACTTCTAAAGTCATTGAGGAAAATATAGTTGCTCCTCAGTTATGGAAATTTTCATTAAAGGATCTTGAGTTAGCTACAAGAGAGTTTTCTCCTAAGGGTCTGCTGGGTGAAGGCAGTTTTGGCCGTGTCATTAAGGGTTGGATTGAAGAAAATGGGACTGCTCCTGCAAGGCCTGGCACTGGGCTGACTGTTGCCGTAAAGGGTATGAATCACGGGGAGGATCAGGGTCACAAAGAATGGCTGGTAATATATCATCCAATGATCTTGTATTTCTGGATTAATGCATGTTTGACTGTTGGTTTGACTTTTGATGTGTTGCACTTTTCATGTGGCAGACTGAAGTGACTATTCTTGGTCATCTAGTACATCCAAATTTTGTGAAGTTAATTGGATATTGCGCGGAAGGCGACGCAAGGCTGCTAATATATGAGTATATGCAACAAGGGAGCTTGAACAATCACCTCTTTAAAAGTATGCACAGTTGTCCTTTATAATGTGCTTGGTGCCCTTAATGACATGTCTAGCATTATGTTCATACTATATAAGTACTCACAGTTTCGACCCAAAAAAAAAAGTACTCACGGTAAAGCAATCCGCCTTTAGCTGGATATGGAAGTCATGTCTCCCATGAAAACTATATGATTGCTACTAGCATCTGGATGATAATGTTAAGGAGAAAGAATCTTACTTGTCCTTATAATCGACGTCTTTCCGAAAGATGGTAGGGTTCGAAACCATATTTTCCCAAACAATTTGCATACAAATTGTCATGTCCACAATGCTCAGCCTCTGTTGAATGTTCTTCTACCTGAAATGTTTTTACGTAAATTGGTTGTTCGTTGTTGCTGCCACTGAGAACCAAAGTATGCAATACCAGAGACTTTCACTGTTATCATACTCAGAGGACATTATGTGTTCGAAGCCAGGAAAAAGATGGAAAGAAATGTTGGCAGATCAGAACTGGTCATGAAATGTCACTTTTTAGCAGCTTCGTCCGTGTGATGATCTTAGTATCGTTTTGCCTTTGTCTCTCCGTACTACATCTCAGGGAATCCTGGACTCAATTCTCTTTAAATTGGTCATTTATGTGCAAGAATACCACAGTTATACCATATTGAGAATGAAACTTAGCACAAGCTTGTAAGTATGCTAGTAATGATATTTAATGGAGGTGCACGCTTGGCAATGGAAGGACTCTTGAAAGATACTAAATGTTTTTAATAGTAGGGCATAATGATTTCTTTCAGCAGGTTTCGCTGAGCTTTCCCTTGCATAAGTGTAAAATTTTTTTTCTACAAGAAAAGAAAGGAAATCCTGCTGTGGTTTCTACTATTTTCTTGCCTTGCCTACTAATTCTTCGCAGTTAACTTTCAGAAATTGGTATCAGTCTTAACCACACTATCGTTGACAATGGTGGCTTCAGAAAGGGAATATTGATTTATTTGTGATGACAAGTATTTTATTAGTTAATTCTTGTGTTCTCTTGTGGGCTGCGTAGGAGGGACTCCGTCTCTCCCTTGGTCTTCCAGGGTGAAAATAGCGCTGGGTGCTGCAAAGGGTCTTGCTTTTCTTCATGAGGAAGCAGAACTGCAAGTGATATTCCGTAATATTAAAACTTCCAAGATCCTATTAGATGCCGTATGTAGCAAAAGTTGCGTGACATTCCTTTTTCCTTTTTAATCATGTTGTTTGACTTTTTCGTAACTTGTCTTTTTAGGACTTCAATGTCAAGCTTTCTGGTTTAGGACTTGCAAAAATTGTTCCCAAGGGAGATGACTCTGACGTCACCCGTGTCATCGGAACATTTGGCTATGCTGCCCCAGAATACATAGCGACTGGTATGTATATGCTAGTACAAGCAATTTGAGGATGAGAATTGTCCAAGTTTTCTGCACAAAAGTGGTTGAGCAATGTTTTTTACATGTCAAAACAAGAGAACAGCACCAATCTACACACCTCATGCACAACATGTGCACCGTTATGATTAGGAACTGAATTGAATTAGGGAGACTTCAATCGCGATGAAAGACTAGAAAATCAGAGGGACGGTTATACACTGATATACCTACTTTTCACTGTGTGCATCCTATCTCTGGTCTCTCCTCATACATGGTCACAATTTGCAGTAATGGTACAATCAGCTGTAGTTCTTGCACATCATGCTAAAAAGTCACGTTCTTTATGTTTGAGTTCTGCATGTAGTCTCCCAAATGATGTTATTCCCTTACCTTCCAGTCCACCACATAATCAATCATTGAATGGATTATCTTGCATATTTCGTGGTTGAACTTCCGGGACATTTCGCATTGCTGGCAAGTGAATTTTTTGTTTTTGTTTTACTTTGTTTAGTATTATTCTTTTTCGTCTTTGGTTGATATTATTTTATTCAATTAACTACCGAATATCCGCTACACCCTTCGAATACTAGATTAATCCCCATCGGTTGTAATTTTTAATAGGATGCACAGCTAGTTTTTACCCAAACACTGATTCTTAATCAAAGCTCTTTCTTTATATGTTTTTATGAGCTTCAACGCTACGTGTCCAAAGGGTTCTCAGTTCTGAATGTAGTATCTATGTTTTTTCCAATAGCCAATTAATTTCCACTAAATGTGGTAGTTGTCCGTCCTACGCGCTATATTATTACTAAATAACTTAGACCTAAACTATGTATCATATGTTTCTTTGTTTTATGTGCTTTAGGTCTATATGTAGTATATGGGTCCGTTTGGGAATTGCTTTCCCAAAGCCCCTTGGGCGTCGAAAGTCTTTTAGGCCAAATAAATGTGTTTGGCAAATTTTTTTTTGAACCTCATTTCCCAAATGGAAGCCTTCCAAAGGCTGAAAGCCCAAGGCAGCTTGAGGGGGTGCCTTGAGCTTTTGCCTTTTGGCATGCTGAGCTATTGTTCATCTTCTTCTTCTTCTTCTTCTCTATTGAATAGGACCGGCATGTTGTGAGTGGTCGCCGATGAAGGGTAGGCGATCAAGCGACTCTTGGCGACAGTTGCGGCGGCCCGGATCTATCGTGCTACCTCCATGAAGGGCCCCTTGAGGTCGCGTGACCCACCTCTAGTGACCCAGCACGACCTCGCCACGACCCAGATTTGGGTTGCCAGAGGTCGCGCGACCTCGCCGGGTGATACCCAAATTTGGGTCACTGGGTCGCCGGTCGTGCGACCCACACGGTGAGGTCACGCGACCTTTGGCAACCCAGATTTAGGTCGTGTGGAGGTCGCGGCCGTCTAGTCGCGCCCTCGCCGGGGGTTGCTCGACCCCAAGTGGCCCTCGCCGGTGGTCTCTAGGGGCTGCTTGGAGTCTTGCAACCTCATAGGTCGGCCGTCAGTGATAGATTTCGATCGTCGCTTCGTCGGCCACCACATGCCCTCATCGGCTAGCTTTTTTATTTTTTTGTTGATGAATTTTTTTCTTGTTTCTAATTATAAGTCTTTCATAAATATAATCTCTCCAAATGCTATTTTGCTCAAAGGTATTTCACAATGGACTTTCAGATTACAATTTAACAAACACAATTTACATTTTGAAAGACTTCTTTAACTTAAAGTCATTTACATTTTCCCAAAAACTTTCCTCAAAAGTCCAACCAAACGCACCCATTATGATTTATGTGTTTCCTCATTATACTATCCTATTTGTCATTTACGAGAAGAAAACTTTAACTTTGAGGCCATCAAAAGGCAGTTGAGATTAAGAGTTGAAACTTTTATCTTCTCTTTTTTTCCTTGATCTACATACTTCATTATAATTTTAGTGTGGGCAATGCATAAAGGAGTATTCACTATCTTATTGTAAATTGAGATTATCATGACTTCACAATTTCTGAGAACAAGCATTATTCCAATTTACAGATCAATTATGGAGGTCCATGTCTATCATGCTATAAATTACTGCCTTACCGAAGTCTTAAAGGAAATTTATTATGATAACAAGAGATACAATATTGTGCTTTGGAATTGCCGATGATACTTAGGACCATTTGGTACATATTTTATATACTCCTGTTTAGTGAGTGCACATATACTGTTGCAGGGCACGTCACAGCAAAGAGCGATGTCTATGGATTTGGTGTGGTTCTTTTGGAAATTATGACCGGACTGAGAGTCATAGACCATAATCGGCCTTCCGGTGAAATTAACCTTGTTGAATACGTTCGGCCACATCTAGGAAGGAAAAAAGAATTGTACAAATTGATGGATCCAAGGCTTGAAGAGTTCTCGAAAAAAGGTGTCCAGATTGCTTTCAAGTTGGCTGCTCACTGCGTTAGCGAAGATCCAAAAGCTCGTCCCCGGATGGGTGAAGTTGTAGAAGTTTTGAAGACCATCCAAGATCTTCCATACAAGGCAGGAACATCAAATATTCAGAACAAGACTAGGGAAGCGCTGGCCGTGAAATGACGTCCAAACTCAAACCATGGTGAATTCAAGGAATGCAAGTCTTTCAATTCCGGGCGGATCAACGCATATCCATGCCACCACACCACTAATCTCTGGAAGCCAGTGGTAAACTAGGATAATGTGTCTATAAATAGCCGTTGTTTGAAAGAAGATGGAGATCTGCAGATGTCGAAGACTGAAGAAGGAATAGCTTTTGTTTCTATTCACTTCAATGAATGAATATGTACAATTCTGTTTGTAAATATAATACAGATTATGTATGAATAAAGGAAATAAATGATTCTACGAATCAATCTATGCCTAGATCTAATCTTAAAAGATTATGTACACAATTCTAATCTTCTAAACAGATCAATAATAAAATCAGATCTTTGATTGTGTAAACTGGGGATCCGCATATCTTCCAACACTCCCCCTCAAGCTGGTGGTCTGTATATGTCTAAGACACCCAGCTTGCTCAACAGATATGCGTGCTGTCTTTGACATAGAGGCTTGGTAAAAATATCTGCTGGCTGTTCCATTGTCCCAATTCCTCTTGTCTCAATCACGCCCTCTTGTATCTTTTCTCGAGTGAAGTGAGAATCGACTTCAATGTGCTTGGTTCTTTCATGTACTATAGGATTCGCAGCAAGCTTTAGAGCTGCATCGTTATCACAATATAGCCTGGTTGGTCCTTGCACTTCTATCCCGAGATCCTTAAGTAAACCTCGCATCCACACTATTTGACACGTGGTCTTGGCCATAGCTCGATACTCAGCCTCAGCTGAAGATAAAGACACAGTGGGTTGCTTCTTGGTCTTCCATGAAAGAAGTGATTCCCCAAATTTAATGCAGTAACCTGTAACTGACCTTCGACTTATAGGACATGTTGCATAATCTGCATCACCGTATGCTGTCATCTTCATGTCACATTTCTTTGACAGAAGTATCCCAAGTCCTGAACATTTCTTTAAATATTTCACAATCTTCAAGGCTGCATCAAAATGAGATTGTTTTGGACTATGCATGAACTGGCTCAGTGTCTGTACTGCATAAGAGATATCCGGCCTAGTCATTGTCAGATATATAAGTTTCCCAACAAGCCTTTGATACCCAGATGGATCGCTGAGTATGGGGTCATCATCTTTGGATATACCCTCATCATAAGCTGCAGAAGTCAATTTAGTATTCTGCTCGATGGGAATTGCTGCTGGTTTGCATCCTGATAACCCTGCCTCTGATATAATCTCCAATATAAATTTTCGTTGACTGAGGGAAATTCCTAAATCAGATCGAGCAATTTCGATTCCAAGGAAGTATTTAGGTGCTCCTAAATCCTTAATATGAAAGGTAGCATGCAAATATTCCTTGAATCTTTCTATGGCAGCCTTATCATTTCCCATAAGGAGAATATCATCGACATATATCATCAAATAGATAGATGACATACCTCTGTTTCTTGTGAACAGTGCATAGTCATGCTTTGATTGCTGAAAGCCTGCTGTTGTAAGAGCATTTGTAAATTTTGCATACCATTGTCTAGATGCTTGCTTCAACCCATAAAGGGATTTGCGGAGACGACATACTTTATTCTCCCCCTGTCTCCGTAAACCTTGAGGGACATCCATGTATATCTCTTCATCTAAATCGCCATGGAGGAAGGCATTATGCACGTCCATTTGATGTAGATTCCAATCATTGATAGCGGCGACAGTCAAAAAGAACGGGTGTGACATCCTTGGCGACCGGAGAGAATGTCTCGTGGTAGTCAAAACCTTCCCGCCGAGTAAATCCCTTGGCTACCAAGCGTGCCTTGTATCGTTCAACGGATCCATTTGCACGATATTTAATCTTGTAGACCCATTTGCACCCAATTGGTTTCCGATTAGGTGGCAATGAGACAAGATCCCATGTGTGGTTGTCATGCAGTGCCTTTAACTCTGCTGCCATGGCTTGTTGCCATCTAGGATCAACAGCTGCTTTATCATAACTAGATGGTTCCTGTTCTTCTGATAGGCGACTGATGCAACATCTATGTTCCTCTGATAGTCTATGAAAGGAAACATAGGAAGATATAGGGTATTGGATACCTGGAGAGTTGTGAGTGGCACAGATATAGTCTTTGGTCCATGTCGGAGGTCGAATGGCCCGGCGAGAACGTCTTGGATGATCTTCAGCAGGAGTGGAAATTGTCTCATTGAGTGGCGAGACGTCAGGGCTAACTTCTTCCTTAGTGTTACTGGCATCTTCAGCTTCTTCTTCTATCAGATTTGCTGATGATTGTGGATTCTCCATTGAAGATGGGGTCCTCCCTGGAATATGAGTGGGGATTGGATTCCTTGATTGGACCAGTGGTATGTAACCATGGTCTGCAGAGAGTGCATCGTCATACGATAAGCGATGAGAATTAGAGCTGATATCGGAATTCTCATTTGTTGATACCATGTTGGAGAAAGGGAATATGTCTTCATGGAAAAGCACATCACGGCTTATGAGAAATTCCTTTGTTGATATATCAAGTACTCGATAGCCCTTCTTGCAGATTAGGATAGCCCATGAAGATGCATTTTCGAGCACGTGGGCTCAACTTGTCGCGAGATCCCAATGTTGTAGCATAGCAAAGACAACCAAAGATTTTGAGATGTTGTAAATCTGGTTTCCTGCCATAGAGTAGCTCGTATGGGGTTCGTCCATTGAGTATCTTGGTGGGCATACGGTTAATTAAATAAGCTGCTGTGATGACGCAATTTCCCCAATAATCATCTGGAACTGAAGCTTGAAACTTCAAGGCACGTGCGACTTCCAAAAGATGCCGATGCTTGCGCTCAACCACTCCATTCTGTTGTGGTGTGTAAGTGCATGAACTTTCATGCTGAATGCCATGAGAGGAGAAAAGTATGGAGCAATTGTGACTGAAAAATTCTGCTCCATTATCAGTTCGGATTCGCTGGATCGATTTCCCAAACTGATTTTTAGATAAGGCGATAAATGTCTTTAAATAAGAGTAAGCCTGATCCTTTGATTGCATCAAGAAAATCCATGTCGCACGAGAATAGTCGTCTACTATTGTGAGGAAATAACGAGATCCATCATAATTAAGCTTATGATAAGGTCCCCATATATCAACATGTATCAAGGAAAAAATTTGCCTAGCACGAGAGTTACTAGATGGAAAGGAGAACGAGACTGCTTTGCTAGGGGACAAATGGGACATTTAGGACAAGGAAAGGTGGCACTGTGGCCTAATCTCATATGCATGAGAGAATTTTTATCATTCAAGCTCAAATTACACAAGGAGGATTTATTTAATGGAAAACTGGATAAATCAAAATTACTTGGAAGGCTTGACCAGAAAAATAGTCCTTCTGAAATACTACCCCAGCCCATCAGTCTGCCAGTCGAAAGGCCCTGAAATAAACAGGTATCAGCATTGAATATTACTCGACACGAATTTTCTTGGCAAACTTTCGACACGGAAATGAGATTGAATTGGAATTCTGGGACATAGAGGACATTTTTAAGAATAATTTGAGGGCTGAGGTTGACTGTTCCTGTCACATTAATATGGCTAATATTTCCATTAGGCAATTGTACAGAAATAGGAAAATTTAGCTCCTCATTTACTTTCGAGAAAAGACCCTTGTCACATATAATATGGTCACTTGCCCCTGAATCGATAATCCATGCTTTCCTTGATATAGAGTTAATCAAGCTATGTGTGATACCTGAAAAACTGCCTCCCTTGTTAGAAACATCCAATTTTTGCAGAGCTTGCATCGATTCTTGGTACTTGTCCATGGGTAATAGGATGATCGAATTTGGGCCGGTGGATCCATTCAATTGATATGCCGCCGAAATCCTTTTTCCTTTTTCTGCTGGTTTCCGTGCGGCTTCCAACAACCTGTCAATGGAGTGATTAGAGCGCTTGCAATACTCACAAAATAATTTACCCTTTCCTTTAAAATTTTGCCCAAAATTTTTGGATGACGTGGCAAAAATCTGTCCGTCGGATCCTTTTGTCGCGAGATCATCTGGGCCGTCCGATTCTTTTAAAAATTCGGTCTCCTGTGAGCCGTCGGATGTGCGCGCTCGATCTGAGCCGTTCATTCCTTCGGATTTATATACCTGCGTTTCTCCGCGTGGACCGAGCGATCCTTCTCCGCGAAACCCTAGCGTTCGTCTCTCTCTCTTCTCTGCTAGGGTTTTGTTGGGTCCGACTCTTCGCTCCCGCGGATTGCGAGAGCGATACTTTCGCCGCTCTTCGTGTTCTCCGGTGATGCGAATCGTTGGCTTTCCTCTTGTACCGCCAGTTGATAGATTCGCCCGATTGATGGCATCGGATCCATAGCCAAAATCTGCGAACGAAAGGTAAGGAAGTTTTCGTTTAAAATGAGCAAAAATCGTGTTGCTTTCTCCCTGTCCTTGATCGATTTGTACTGTCGGAGTGTGGATTCGGGGCCCTCGAGTTTTTCTTCGACTGCTTCGAGGCTGTTCCACAACGACGATAGCTTGTTGAAACAAGCCGTGACCGTCGAATTCCCCGTTTTAAATCACCGAGTTCTGCATGAGGGTAAATATTTTCGCTTGATCCAACTTCCCGTACATCTCCTTGATGTTGTCCCACATGCATTTGGCGTCTTCTGTCGGTGGGAGTCCGGCCGCGACCTCTGTGGAGAGACAATTGCCGATCCAAGTTCGGATCAGGCGGTTGCTCTTCCTCCAGAGTCGAGCCAGTCGCTCGTCGAGGGGAATCGGGATGGTTCCATCGAGAAATCCATCCTTGTCTTTTGTCGCTAGGGCACGGCGGAATTCTTGCGACCACTTGGGATAACTTTCTGGCCCGGTCAGTTGTTGACTGATCAGTCGCAGCTCTGGTCCGTCGGCTGTGGAAACGAACAAGGGGTCGCCCGGTTACGGCCGTCCGCGAAGGCCGCCGCGGAAACGGCAGAAAAGCGGGCGTATGATTCGGGTAGGGATTCGTCCCGTGACCCGATTCATTCGACCCGAATGGAAAACCCGCATTCAAAAACCCCGGGTAGGGATTCGTACCGTACCCGTTTCATTCGACCCGTGCATCCGCTCCACTCCGTCGGTCGGGTTTGCCCCGTCTGTGGCTGGCGGACCCCCGTCGGATTGGACGTGGCTTTGGTGGCCCACGTATCCGGGCGATGATGAGTTTGGGCTTGGCCCAACATAAATCTGATATGGAATCCATTGGAAAGGCTGGCCCGTCATGGGCTGCCCCATAGTGGCGAGCTGTGTGGGCCGCCATTGCACGGGCCGAGTCGGAAATAAAAGTTGCTGCTCGTTGTTTGAATTGCAACGGTGAAGTCGATGTCCGAGACAAGACTCCGGCAGGAATGATCTCTCCGGCAGATTGGTTCCTAGTGGTAGATGCTTCATCTTGCGATTCGCCATGGTAAGTAAAAAATTTCGAGTGTGACACTATGTCTGAAAAAAAAATTTTCTTCACGGATCGAGTATCACAGCAAAGAGAAGAATAATGGCGGAAGCGAAAGGTAGGTTCGGAGACTCGACCGCTTGCCGATACCATGAAAGAAGATGGAGATCTGCGAGATGTCGAAGAGGCGAAGAAGGAATAGCTTTTGTTTCTATTCACTTCAATGAATGAATCTGTACAATTCTGTTTGTAAATATAATACGGATTATGTATGAATAAAGGAAATAAATGATTCTACGAATCAATCTATGCCTAGATCTAATCTTAAAAGATTATGTACACAATTCTAATCTTCTAAACGAGATCAATAATAAAATCAGATCTTTGATTGTGTAAACTGGGGATCCGCATATCTTCCAACATTGTTCAACCCCATTTGTTTCCTTTTCTCCTCTTCTCCTTTTTGATGTCGGAGTCTCGACTTTCTTCTGAACATTTGCTTCTGATTACTCAATTGTCATTGGAGTAAAATATAATCTGAGTTATGTTGCGTTTATAAAGGCATCATTTGAAGAGTGGTCAGGTCAAGCCTAAAAATGAGAATTATGCTTGCGCGTTGATGCCTTATCTCTCCTCTACAGCATTTTAATGATAATTATTACCTTTGATAGTGCCTATTTGATGTACCTTTTCCCTGTAAAATTTAGTCTGTATCAAATTTTTCATGTTGTGGCATGTCTTTGACACATGTTCTTGTTCTCAATAATCATCTCGTTGTATTTCTATTTCTCGCGTCACTGGGCCGCTTGTTCATTTGAATTGCTTATTCGTTTGCTGTATAAAAATACACGGTTCCTCTCATTCAGATTTCAGCCATGACAAATTGTTGGAAATTCTTTTGGGCCAGTATTTATTGTTGAAACCGGTATTTGAGCATTCAATGTAGGCCATTCTTTATCTTATTTTTCTTGGGCCTATGCGGCCCAACCTAAAAAAGTTCGTCATGGGCTGTGGGCCTGGCCCAAGTGAGTGCGGCCCCGTTAACCACTCCTAGGACAGAGGTTGGAATGCTGTTGCCGAGGCGCCTCCAAGCTTTTTTCTTTGAGTTTTTTTTTTCCATATTATTCTATTTTTCCGAGATATTCTTTTTCTTTTTTGGGTTTATTTTTCCTATAAATAAATATAAAGTATATTCTTTTCTAAAATTTCTATTTCTTTTTCTCCTCCTCTTTTTCTTTTTCTTTAAAATCTAATCAAAGATATTCTTCCTTTTTTTTTTCATATGTAATAATACCTTTTCCTTTTGTATTTTGCAATCAGTCTATTCATATAGTTGGACTTGATCAAATCCGACTATATGAAATTCACTTTGATACTTCCCAACCTACTTATTGCCTTGAAAACAAATTTTGGGCACACACAATTGACAATGCTTTTATACTACAATCAAAATGCATAATACAAGAGGATGTGCATCATCTTATAAATTTTAATATCAGTAAAACGTCAACAAAGACTATTTTCAACTGAGAAAGAATAACGATACTCACATAATTTTGAAAATTACTAGTGTGTTGCCAAAAAAAAAAAAAAAACTTTTTTTCCCACGACACCGCCAAGGTTTCTTTTCTCGGCACTCCCTCGATTGCTGCCTTTGCCTGATCTCCACAATCCGAGGTACTCTATTCGTTCCTGCATTTCTAGGGTTATGAGTTTCACTTTTGCGTGTGTGCTTGTCATGTGCTTTCATGCCCGATAGCGTTTCGATCTATTGATTTCTTCCGTTGGCAATTTTTAGTTGTAGCGCTGCCGCCGTGGACATCATTTTGCGGGGGGGCGGTGTGGCATCGTCCATGCTAATAGTGGGCACGTGATGAAATTTGTACATTGGACTGGACCTGTATTTTTGAGAGAATATTAGCTTTTGCTCTGGGTGTTTGATGAATTAGTATTTTTTTTTAGTGAGTCAGCAATTCTATTTTTCATGATCGTTTGAGTGTTTGTTGATTATGATGGTAGTTTGTCTTTTAATTGTGTTTATGTAATTGTTTACCTTTATCCATCGCTTCGAGACGCCCATGGAGACTTTGGGGGCCTACTAGCTTGTCGACGACAAGACCGCCAGTTGTTCATTTTTCTTCTTGAACATACATTGGCTCTCTAAATTTGCACATTGCTACTAGGTAATATTAAAATATAATAAGTGTGCCATGCACGATGTGCATATTCCAACGCCAATATAAAAAATCTAAATTTCAATTAAAAAAGCATCACTACCCAATTGACATAATTGACATAAGTACTAATAAATCATAATTACTTTTTATAATTAGATCATTCTCGAAGATGATCGCAGTTTAGAATGCGATAGTCCGCAAAAACATAACAATGCAAGCGCTTGGACTATTCTTTTGGCTTTGTGAAATAATCAATTATGAGGATTGTCCTTTATGCTGCATGAGGAGAAAAATCAACTCCTGTAACTTGATGCCGGTACCCTTAAGGACAGGATCCTCTAAAACGTAACAAGATTTAGCCATTCTCCAAGATTTTGAGGATTCATTTCTTACGATCTATGAGATATCAACCCAAGCATGTCTAGATGTGAGTAATTTATCTCTTGGCTAGACTCGATTCAAATCATCTGTGAAGTACTTATCATTCAAGAAGAAGTATTTTACCATCACGAAGGGCATGCGCACAAGGGGTCATCTCCTTGTCTTTGTCCTCTCATTACACGATCAAATTCAACAGCTTCACGTGAAACCATACAAGATAAGAATCTTTGATTTCGAGACATGGTTGAAACTTGAGGTAAATCCTCCTACACAGATTGCTCCTCAACCAAAGGAAATTTAAAACGAAAAATGATAATATTAAAAGAGAGACGATCCGATCAAATACCATATTAAAACCAAACTTAACATGATTCTCATTAAGAGAATACACCCTCGCTCAAAAGTCCAGAAGCATGCCGATGAGAACAACTGGATAGGAGGATATAAGCACATAGGAAAACGCCAGAAAGATGGAATGAATCTCAACGAAGGATGGTCAGACCCAAACTGATGATGAGAGGCACTCTGCTGAACTAATATGAGCTATCCATTCACAAAGCCCGGCCTGACTAGTTGCTCGAACGCCATGCTGCATGAGTGACGATCCACATAGTATCCAAAGGTAAAACTGAGCCACCCTTGTGGCAGAGATGGATCTGTTCATTCTGAGCAATAAAGATAATCAGAGCCGCCTCTTACATCCTCTGCATATGCATAGCCTCAAGCAAAGCATGGGGAAAACAACAAATTAGCACATTATTCTTGCAAGGAACAAATCTGAAGCATCACTAATTTGGTGGATTATTCTCTCCCATTGTCCTACGGTACAAAGCACCCTTTTCATGAGCATTTCGGGACCGAAGCTACTAAGAAATATTGGTTGGAGATAATTTGACAGTCAGAATATTCCATCAGAATTTTAGCTCTCTCTCATTGAAGCAAAGCTCCCTTCACCAGCCTGCTTACAGAAACTACTATGGCTATACGGTAGAAATTTTGTATTCAGGTTGTGAATCTCTAACTCCTCGTCATTGGATATCTCCTGCAGAAGCTGCACCGGCTTATCTGATGGGCCATTTTAACATACAAAGATGCAGAGCCACAACAATGACGACCATCCTGCCATCTTAGGCACACGTGAGTCCCACAGGTCCTCCATTCAATCAGCTGAATGAACAGCAAGCAACAACCATTCTCTTACCTAATTATGGCATGATTTGCAGATCCAAACTAATAAAGAAAATTGCATATGTTGCCACCGAGCTACATCTGGCACTTTAATAGAAAATGGAATAGTGATTCTTGCGGAAAGCAATGAAAAATTCATAACAGAAACTGCATTGGAGGTGCCAACAAATAGGCCACAATGCTGAGTTGTAATACCTGCACGACTATGTAGACAATTTCTCAGCATGTGGAATTTCCGGGACTTTATTCTGTCTTCTCCTGTATGACAAAGAAAAACAATCTTTTTTTTTTTCTTCTTCTGAAGGTTGACAAAGAAAATAATAATGAACTGGAAATAGCACCAACCTTGACTGGGCAGAAAGTTGTGCCTTTGTGAAGAGCTGCCCAACTTTGGACAATTGCACGGCTACAACTCTCAAGGTTTACCACCGAGAGGTTTGTCGTCTAAAGGTTATGAACAGATAAAGCACTGTATCAAAACCTTAGCTTCCTTTTAACATAAGTCTTTTCATTTTCATGACAAGCAAGCTAAACAAATAGTTAAATGAACAATGTTCCTGGTCTAGAACGGTATATATCACAAAGAAAAGTCATCTCCGGAAGAGATATTTAAGAGCTATCCAATGCCAAATGAAAGTAAGACTCGGCTGCAACAAAGACAATAATAACACCCACCACTAAAATGGAAACCCATCAAACCCATGGTCTTTTCTTAAAGTTATCATCCGCATATTTTCACCCATTATAACATGCACTACATCATACAGTCACGACTTCCCACTAGAGCATCTGACAGCCTTAATGAGTTTGCCTTATATTAAACAACAAAGATTCTCTCACATCAAAGCAATATCTAGTCAATGAACCACTAAATCAGTGAGGTTGCCACAGTCACATACAGCTAGGAACAGACAAGGTCAATTCAATACACTCAGAATCACTCCTTCACTCCCATCAAGTAGTTATAGCCTCCCAAAGTATCTGCCTTCTAAGATCCATCACTGGAATACTGAAGGAGTAACAAAGACAATCTGCCACTATCATAACTTGGCTTCAGGTACCAAAAAAGCAACAAAACATTAATGTAAGTACAGATAAGATTTCATACTGGGGAGTCATTTAGGTTTTACCCTCAACAAGATTGTTACTAACCCATACATGAGATACGCAAAATATATATATATATATATATATATATATATATATATATAGATGTAGAGAGAGAGAGAGAGAGAGAGAGAGAGATACACAACAAAGGATTGGCAGAGAGTAAATATCATCCTGTTCCATGAAAAGTATTTGCAGAAAACTAATCCAGGTTAACTTACAAAGAAAACAGTTTCGCGAGTGACTGCGGTCTCTCATAGACATCCTCCTTTTGTTCAGGCTTCTCTTTAGGCTTTCTTTTTCCTACCTGCCTTGATTCTGGTTTCCAGTTAGCGACTTTCAAAGACTGACCCAATAACTCAGCAATGCCTGTCGCCATAGCTTCTGCCTTCTTAACATATGGAAAAGTTTACTCCTCAAAGAAGTGAGACAACCACAGATACATAGACAGCACCTGATGTTTGGTCTCCAGATCCAAAAGCTCAGCATCATTTCGAGCAGAGCCCTTAGGCAGGCCCACTGCTGTATTAACAGATAAGTTTTGACTATAAGCTGTGGCAAACCTCAGAAGATGATACATTGATTTTGGGTCTCTGACATTAATTGGTGCAAAACAAAAGTTGAAGCGATCTTCAAGAGATAGCCCTGGGACCTTCTCCAACATATCTGCCACCCTCTTAATATGGTCGTGCCGACACAAGAAGTATGAACCATCAAGACGGCAATTTTCACCAAATTTCTAGAGTAGCTTGCAGAACGTAACATTGGGAAGTTGGCAAGCAAAGAGCTCAACCTGCTCAAAGAAAGGAAAGAGACCCACCTTCTTAACTTCTTCAAATGGCTGCTTCAAACACTCAATGAGGTACTCTAAATCATTAATCTCAAAGGTAGTTATAAGCCCATCAGGATATCAGCTTCCTCTTCTACCAGCTCTTCCAGCAATCTGCTTCACCTGTGAAGCAGGAACTGGTACCATCTTATCACCATTATACTTCGAGAGAGTGGAAAACACAACCCTTCTGATATTCAGATTGAGACCCATCCCCACTGCATCACTTGCAACCAAGACATCATTCTCATTGTCTTGATCATTAAACAAGTTAGCTTGCTGTCTTCGAGTCTCAGGTGGCAACGCACCGTATATAACACAGCAGCGGTGATTGGTGTGCTTCTCAATTGCCAATTTAACCTCAAATATTTCTCTCAAAGAAAAGGCAACTACACAATCACCGGATCGAACATTGCAAAGATCCCCGAGCAGCGTCTTGGCTTCAACAACCAGTGGCTTGAATCTGCCGTAGTGGCATTCATGCAACTCATCCGCAGTATCAGAACAGATTTTCCTCACCATATTCAGAACACTTGGATCCCCGCAAACATTTATCTCGTCGACCTTAAGTCCTAGCAATGCTCTCGTCCATGCATAGCCTCTGTATGGGTCTGCCATCATCTGGATCTCATAAATTATGACGACATCACATAAGTGATCGGTCAACGCCATTTCCACAGTACAAGCAACATGGTTCGAGAAAGGGACATTCTTCTTTTCCTGCTCAGTGTGAAGACTAAACTCCCAAAGCATTCACCTTGTCAACCACTTCCTTAGCCAATAACCTAAACGGACTACAGTAAGATTGTTTGAATGAAGAAACTAACAAAAATATTGTATGTTACTTTACTTGTAGGATTAGACAATGCGTGAAATTTAGGGGCTTGGACCCTTTTTGTTATAAAAAGAAAAGGTGTTCCAGTAAGCTAGAAATACAGTTCATGGGCAGCAACGGCTATTAATGCATGCCGACGTACAGAAGAACGCTATGGCAAAGACGCAACTCTATTATGTCCTGAGACATGCAACTCTATTATGTCCTGAGACATTCTAAAACATTAGAGTAAAATCTCTTAATGTTTTGGGAACAACTGTTTCGAGAGCAGACATTTGCCTGTACTTGAGAAACTTTGCATTAGTATAGAGGTGATGCATGAATACCTCACACCCATGTTTTAGTGACTGATTGTTGACTGGCGGTGATCGAGGGTACGGAGGAAAAGGAGGAAAAAACAACGATCAGCCATGTTGGGCCGAGGGGTGCAGAGGAACTTTATTTGCAGGTTAATGAACCTTTTAAATGCAGTTGGTATAAGAATACAGAGCCATATATCCCATCACATGCTTTGGCTCCCGATTGAGTTGGGGGATTTGCCTGTTTCGAATTTTTGCTTCTTGCTTCGGTTGATTCTTTCTCTGTTGCCGAGCTCTGAGAAGAGCGATTTCCGGATGCGGCTTGCGAGGCAGGATTACTTGGAGCTGAGACAAGAGGCGAGCGAACTGCAGGAGTATTCCAACGGGAAGCTCGTTCGAGTCACGCGCTACCTCGGCGTTCTCGCCTACAAGACGCGAAAACTAGTTGAGGCGGTGCTGCGTCAGTTGTGCCTCGACGCGTTTGCTTTCTCATTTCGGTTTTTGACAGGTTCTGTGCTTCGTGTCAGATCAAGTCGCCCTTGAAGGCGAGGCTAGGATTGCACCGCTCGTCAGTGAGAAGAGGAAGTTGTTCAATGAGTTGTTGACATCACGTGGAGCGGAAGTACTTGGATACATGAGCCGATAATTCAGAAAATTTCTAGTTTGAATTTCAATTCATTTTTGGGAAGATGGTCCTGTCGGATGGATGGGTAGAGATAGCTTGCTTGTATGGCAATTTTGCAGTGTGTAGTAGGAGGACAAAACTTGAGTTTAACGAGTAAGATCGAGTTGGTAGAGTTTTAGCGATGAAGTATAGATTAACTTGAGATCGCATTGTTAGATGCCAGTTTGTGATGCATTTTACTGTTAGTCTGAAAAATTGAGCTGTTTGTTAGTTCAGGACTGATTATGCCTCAGAGATTCATTAATCTGTAAATGGAGACTAGATATCAAGAACGGAAATGATTTTTTACTGTGTATCTTCTTCCTCCTCTGTTCGGATCAGTCTGATACTTTGATTGATGGTTACATAGAAATTGAATCTCTTGGATTAAACTAATGGAAGAATTCCCAAGAAATATGATTTTCAGACAAGAGTCCAGTCACCCGTGATATAATTTCCATTTGGACTCCTTTCACATCATCAATTCACAATTGATTGCCCAATCACTAGATTGGTCGACTTCTAAGGCGGTGTTCGGTAACGTTTCTGTTCAAAAATTGTTCCCCGGAATAGAAATAATTCTGTTTCGGGAAACAATTTTTGAACAAAAGAGCGTGTTTGATAACTGCACAAAATTTATGTTTCCGGAATAGAAAAAGAATAGAAACACGTTTGGTAAACTTGTATAATTATTTTGTTTCTTTTAATTTTGTAATGTTTTTATTTTCTTTTTTCTTTTTCTTTTTCTTTTTTTCCTTTCTTCCTTTTGGCCGGTCGCCGGCCATGGCCAAGGTCGACGACCAGCCAAAGAAAAAGGAAGAAAGAAAAAGAGAAGAAGAAAAAGAAGAAGAAAAAGGAGAAAAAAAGTGTTTCTCTGAATTGTTCCCGGGAACAAAAAACAAGTTTTTCTACTTCTTATTTCTGTTCCAAATCTGTTCTCGGGAACAAAAGTATAAATAAACGTGTTTCTGTTATCTTTTTGTTCTTCGGAACAAAAGAACAAAAAATTGTGTTCCGGGGAACAGAAACACAATTAAACAAACAGGGCCTAATAGTGTTTAAGTGAGAAGGACAAATCATCTTCAAGCCATTTGGTTGGCTATGAGTGCAGGAAGTGCACACACGTTAATTAAATGTTTGGTTTAGAAGTTTAGCTATTTGTTAGTTAGTTGCTGAGGGACTATAGTTCAATTTGTTACTCTCTAATGGAAGCATAGAAATCGATCAAGGTAGTGAATTCCTCTGTTCTTTGTGTGCTCTCTTCTCTAACTATAATAATTTGTTTCAAGAGCTCTTCTCTTCAATTTCCAGTCCTCCCTTTTTGAGGCTGTACGAAGTTTTTTGGTAAAAAATTTATGGGTATCTTCCTTTCCTATAATGATTTGAAGATGCTTTTAATTTCAGGGAATATAAAGGTATTCTATCGTTCGAGACCATTATTTGAAGAAGAAGGTCCCTCTGCTATAGAATTCCTTGATGATCTTACTATCCGCGCCGACACTGGTGATCAGACCAGTACCAATCCTAAGAAAGATTATGAATTCGATAGGGTGTATGGACCTCTTGTTGGACAGGGTGAGCTAGAAAATGATTAATTTTGTTATATAACAGGCAGCATTTGAAATTTTTTTTGGTATATACTAGTTACATGGCTGGTTTGCGTGGAGGTTTGTTATCTTATAGTAGGACTGGTGCATGTGCAGCTAATATATTTAATGATGTTCAACCGTTGGTTCAATCAGCTTTGGATGGATTTAACGTGTCAATATTTGCTTATGGACAAAGCAACTCAGGAAAGACGCACACTATGGTCTCTCTCTCTCTCTCTCTCTCTCTCTCTCTCTCTCTCTCAAACATGCTCCCACTGAATATTATCTCCCTATGAGCTAAATATCCAAATATTTGGGTATGGCTGTATTTTGTTTTTTATTCCTATGGGATAGTTTGGTGGACCATCATGCCTAGTGTTACGCCCACCGAGTGCTCTCAGGGATAGTTTATGCCAAGTGTTATGCCCACTCTTCTCACTTGACCTACTAGACTATCATGCCCAGTGTCACATGCCTAGTGTTATTGTGTTATGCCAAGTGTTCTCACTAGACCATTAGATAGTTTATGCCAAGTATTATACCAACTCTTTTCACTAGACCATCATGCCTAGTGTTATGCCCATAGTGTTATGCCGAGTGTTACCATTAGGATAGTTTGGTGGACCATCATACCTAGTGTTAGGCCAAGTATTCTTTTGGGATAGTTTATGCCAAGTGTTATGCCCAATTTTCTCATTAGACACTATTACGCCCACTGACCATTTCACTAGACCATTTGTTACGCCAAGCATTCTCACTAGATCATGGGATAGTTTACCATTTGTTTATGCCAAGTGTTATGCACACTCTTCTCACTAGACCATCATGCCTAGTGTTACACCCAGTGCTCTCACTAGACCATTGGATAGTTTGATGTTACTTCCAGTGTTCTCACTAGACCATTTGAATAGTTTATGCCAAGTAACACTAGACCATTGGGATAGTTTACGCCAAGTGCCCACTCTTCTCACACTCTTTTCACTAAGATCATCATGCCTAGTATTACGCCTCATAATGTTCTCACTAGACCATTGAGATAATTTGGTGGACCATTATACCTAGTGTTAGGCTCAATGTTCTCACTAGACCATTGGGATAGTTTGGTGGATCATTATGCCAAGTGTTCTTATTGGGATAGTTTATGGTAAGTGTTATGCCCACTCTTTTCACTAGACCATCATACCTAGTGTTACGCCCATGTTCTCACTAGACCATTGGGATAGTTTGGTGGACCATCATGCCTAGTGTAACGCCAAGTGTTCTTATTAGACCATTGGGATAGTTTATGCTATGCCCACTCTTCTCGCTAGACCATAAATCTTAGAAAAAGAAAAACACAACTCCAAATGAGCTATAAACATTCTAATCGATTCAATTATATACTTTACTTATTTTTTTTCTTTTTTCATAGTTCTTGTATGGCTTTCCAATCAACCATATGGACCTATTTTGTAATTTTTATTGTGTGGGCCTATCTCCTTTTAATTTTCTAACTATTTAATAAATTGTTTCAAAATTAGAGTGTTTTTTATCCTTTGTGCATTTTGATTTGGCTTTCGAATGCGTCAAAGGTATGCTGTCTTTTTAATTTTAAGGGATAAGTGCTGGAGAAGTCATAAAACTTGTCACGAAAATGCAATTGAGTCTTGAAACTTGTAAAAAGTGCAATTAAGTCCTAAAAGTTGTCAAGATGTTTCAATCGAGTCCTAAATTTGAAGCCGTCAATTTCCTAATGGAATTTTTTTTAACTATTCGCCACGTAGGAGAGAGAAACGATTAAAAAAAGCCACGTCCGCTCCACGTCAGCTTTTTTCGTTAGGAAATTTGACGGCGTCGATTTTAGGACTCGATTGAAACATTTTGAGAAGTTTTAGGATTTAATTGCACTTTTTGCAAGTTTTCGAAATCAATAGCATTTTCATGACAAGTTTTAGGACTTCTGCAGCACTTATCCCTAATTTTAATGTACATTTCTTTTGTTATTGATGATGGACAAACTTTGAGTACATGGACGAGATATGTATGTAAGATATGTATGTGAAAGCGTTTGATAAATTCTAGCAAGCAATCCCATTTTTGGTGGACCTCTTCAACTCCAAACCACTCCCGTCAATTTTAAGCAATCGGCATAGGTCTATAGAAGTTTGTTTTTGCAAAAACAGAAAAATGCAAAGAGAGAGAAAAAAAAAAAGAATAAAGCCCGTGCACACACATGCACAACACATGCACATGCCCATCATCCCTCTATCTTTTGTCATCCTCTCACCATGGAGGTCGAGGTTGTTAAAAATAGGCGTTTGCTCTCTCATTTGCTCTTTTTGTGATCGGTCTCTTCTTACCTTTATCTTGTTGAGGTGGGCTTATAGGAGTGCATTGTTATTGTTATTATTGCTGTTCATGGAACGAAACGAAATGGACGTAACTATATTTCCGGATCGACTAGATCCATTTTTGTCGTGACCTAGCGAGCGAGCACACGAATTTTTTGGTGGTCTGTGTTATGTGCTGTGACGATCTTCCATGAGGAGGGTCTGGCTTAGAGTTTAGAGGTGGATTTAAGAAGACGGGTGGTTTGTTTATTAGGTTCTTACGATTTGCTTCAGCTTCATGTGATACTCTATTACCACGTTGTTGGCTTCGTTTGATATTGCATCACCACGTTGTTACTCCCACCAGGAGGGTTTTACTAATTCTTTTGATATAGTTTTAGCCTTGTTTAGTTTTTATGGGATTATGTCTTAAAAGGTTTTCCTTTCTTATAGATACTTTCCTATCCTTGACCATTTGATTTTCGGTAGGTCTGTTTTTAGAATGTTATTATCCGGCTTAGTGTAGGCAATTATATTCATGTACGTGGGGTTTCTGAAAGTAATGATTCAACTAGTACATTGGGATACTCCATCATGCCAAGTGTTACGCCCAATGTTCTCACTAGATCATTGGGATAGTTTGGTGGACCATCATGCCTAGTGTTACTTCCAGTGTTCTCACTAGAGCAGTGGGATAGTTTGGTGGACCATCATGCCTAATGTTACGCCAGTGTTCTCACTAGACCATTGGGATAGTTTATTTCAAGTAACACTAGATCATTGGGATAGTTTATGCCAAGTGTTATGCCCACTCTTCTCACTAAGACCATCATGCCTAGTGTTACGCCCCAAGTGTTACGCCCAAAGTTCTCACTAGACCATTGGGATAGTTTATCCCAAGTGTTATGCCCACTCTTTTTCACTAGACCATCATGCCTAGTGTTACTGCCAGTGTTCTCACTAGACCATTTGGATAGCTTATTAGTTTATGCCAAGTGTTATACCCACTCTTCTCAGACTCTTCTCACTAAGACCATCATGCCTATGACCATCATGCATAGTGCTACGCCCCGTAGTGTTACCCCTAGTGTTACGCTCCGTAGTGTTACTCCTAGTGTTACGCCCAATGTTCTTACTAGATCATGCCTAGTGTTACGCCCAGTGTTCTCACTAGACCATTTGGATAATTTATGCCAAGTAACACTAGACCATTGGGATAGTTTATGCCAAGTGTCCACTCTTCTCACACTCTTCTCACTAACACCATCATGCCTAGTATTACGCCCCCTATTGTTCTCACTAGACCATTGGGATAGTTTGGCAGACCATTATGCCTAGTGTTAGGCCCAATGTTCTCACTACACCATTGGGAGAGTTTGGTGGATCATTATGCCTATTGTTATGCCAAGTATTCTTATTGGGATAGTTTATGCCGAGTGTTATGCCCACTCTTCTTACTAGACCATCATGCCTAGTGTTACGCCCATGTTCTCACTAGACCATTGGGATAGTTTGGTGGACTATCATACCTAGTGTAACACCAAGCGTTCTTACTAGACCATTGGGATCGTTTATGCTATACCCACTCTTCTCGCTAGACCATAAATCTTAGAAAAAGAAAAACACAACTCCAAATGAGCTATAAACATTCTAATCGATTCAATTATATACCTTAATTATTTTTTTCTTTTTTCATAGTTCTTGTATGGCTTTCAGATCAACCATATGCTCCTATTTTGTAATTTTTATTGTGTGGGCCTGTCTCCTTTTAATTTTCTCATTGTTTAATAAATTGTTTGAAAATTAGAGTGTTTTTTATCCTTTGTGCATTTTGATTTGGCTTTGGAATGCGTGAAAGGTATGCTGTCTTTTTAATTTTAATGTACATTTCTTTTGTTGTTGATGATGGACAAACTTTGAGTACATGGACAAGATATGTATGTAAGATATGTATGTGAAAGCGTTTGATAAATTCTAGCAAGTATTCCCATTTTTGGTGGACCTCTTCAAACCACTCTCGTTAATTTTAAGCAATCGGCATCAGTCTATAGAAGTTTATTTTTGCAAAAACAGAAAAATGCAAAGAGAGAGAAAATAAAGAAAAGAATAAAGCCCGTGCACACACATACACGACACATGCACATGCCCATCATCCCTCTCTCTTCTATCATCCTCTCACCATGGAGGTCGAGATTGTTAAAAATAGGCGTCCGCAACCTCGGAGAGAGAGAGAGAGAGACCTAGAGAAGAGCGAGGCAATCTTGAGGACAGTGAGGACATGTTGGCTCTTTGATTTGATCTTTTTGTGGTCGGTCTCTTCTTACCTTTATCTTGTTGAGGTGGGCCTAGAGGAGTGCATTGTTATTGTTGTTATTGTTGTTCATGGAACGAAACGAAATGGACGTAACTATATTTCCGGCTTGAGTAGATCCATTTTTGGCGTGACCTAGCAAGCGAGTGCATGAATTTTTTGGTGGTCTGTGTTATGTGTTGTGATGATCTTCCGCTGGGAGGGTCTGGCGCTGATTTTAAAGGTGGCTTTCAGAAGACGAGTTGTTTGCTTATTAGGTTCTTACGACTTGCTTCGGCTTCGTTTGATACTCAATCACCACGTTGTTGGCTTCCTTTGATACTCCATCACCAAGTTGTTACTCCCATCAGGAGGGTTTTACTAATTACTTTGAGGGTTTTACTAATTCCTTTGATATAGCTTTAGGCTTGTTTAATTTTTATGGGATTATGTCTTGGAAGGTTTTCCTTTCTTATAGATACTTTCATATCCTTGACCATTTGATTTTCGGTAGGTCTTTTTTCAAATTGTTATTATTCGGCTTAATACAGGCATTTATATTCATGTACGTGGGGTTTCTGAAAGTAATGATTCAACTAGTATATTGGGATACTCCATCATGCCAAGTGTTAAGCCCAGTGTTCTCACTAGACCATTGGGATAGTTTGGTGGACCATTATGCCTAGTGTTAGGTCCAATGTTCTCACTACACCATTGTGATAGTTTGGTGGATCATTATGCCCATTGTTATGCCAAGTGTTCTTATTGGGATAGTTTATGCCAAGTGTTATGCCCACTCTTCTCACTAGACCATTGGGATAGTTTGGTGGACCATCATGCCTTGTGTAACGCCAAGTGTTCTTACTAGACCATTGTGATAGTTTATGCTACGCCCACTCTTCTCCCTATACCATAAATCTTAGAAAAAGAAAAACACAACTCCAAATGAGCTATAAACATTCTAATCGATTCAATTATATACTATAATTATTTTTTTTTTCTTCTTCATAGTTCTTGTAAGGTTTTCCGATCAACCATATGCTCCTATTTTGTAATTTTTATTGTGTGGGCCTGTCTCCTTTTAATTTTCTAGCTGTTTAATAAATTGTTTGAAAATTAGAGTGTTTTTTATTCTTTGTGCATTTTGATTTGGCTTTGGAATGCGTCAAAGGTATATTGTCTTTTTAATTTCAATGTACATTTCTTTTGTTGTTGATGATGGACAAACTTTGAGTACAGGAACGAGATATGTATGTGAAAGCGTTTGATAAATTCTAGCAAGCATTCCCATTTTTGGTGGACCTCTTCAACTCTAAACCAATCTCGTTAATTTTAAGCAATTGGCATGGGTCTATAGAAGTTTATTTTGCAAAAACAGAAAAATGCAGAGAGAGAGGGAGAGAGAGAGAGAAAGAAAAAAAGAATAAAGTCCGTGCACACACATGCACGACACATGCACATGCCCATCATCCCTCTCTCTTCTGTCATCCTCTCACCATGGAGGTTGAGGTTGTTAAAAATAGGCGTTTGCAACCTCAGAGAGAGAGACCTAGAAAAGAGCAAGGCAATCTTGAGGACATTGAGGACATGTTGGCTCTCTAATTTGCTCTTTTTGTGGTCGGTCTCTTCTTACCTTTATCTTGTTGAGGTGGGCCTGGAGGAGTTTATTGTTATTGTTGTTATTGCTGTTCATGGAACGAAACAAAATGGACGTAACTATATTTCCGGCTCGATTAAATCCATTTTTGCCGTGACCTAGCGAGCGAGCACACGAATTTTCTGGTGGTCTGTGTTATGTGTTGTGACGATCTTCCGCGGGGAGGGTCTGGCGTTGATTTTAGAGGTGGCTTTGAGAAGATGGGTGGTTTGCTTATTAGTTTCTTACTATTTGCTTTGGCTTTGTTTGATACTCAATCACCACGTTGTTGGCTTCCTTTGATACTCCATCACCACGTTGTTACTCCCACCAGGAGGGTTTTACTAATTACTTGGAGGGTTTTACTAATTCCTTTGATATAGCTTTAGGCTTGTTTAGTTTTTATGAGATTATGTCTTGGAATGTTTTTCTTTCTTATAGATACTTTCATATCCTTGACCATTTGATTTTCGGTAGGTCTTTTTTTACATTGTTATTATTCAGCTTAATGCAAGCAATTATATTCATGTACGTGGGGTTTCTGAAAGTAATGATTCAACTAGTATATTGGGATACTCCATCATGCCAAGTGTTACGCTCAGTGTTTTCACTAGACCACTGGGATAGTTTGGTGGACCATTATGCCTAGTGTTAGGTCCAATGTTCTCACTACACCATTGTGATAGTTTGGTGGATCATTATGCCTATTGTTATGCCAAGTGTTCTTATTGGGATAGTTTATGCCTAGTGTTATGCCCACTCTTCTCACTAAACCATCATGCCTAGTATTACACCCATGTTCACACTAGACCATTGGGATAGTTTGGTGGACCATCATGCCTAGTGTAACGCCAAGTGTTCTTACTAGGCCATTGTGATAGTTTATGTTATGCCCACTCTTCTCCCTAGACCATAAGTCTTAGAAAAAGAAAAACACAACTCCAAATGAGCTATAAACATTCTAATCGATTCAATTATATACTTTAATTATATTTTTTTTTTCTTTTTCATAGTTATTGTAAGGCTTTCCGATCAACCACATGCTCCTATTTTGTTATTTTTATTGTGTGGGCCTGTCTCCTTTTAATTTTCTAGTTGTTTAATAAATTGTTTGAAAATAAGAGTGTTTTTTATCCTTTGTGCATTTTGATTTTGCTTTGGAATGCGTCAAAGTTATGTTGTCTTTTGAATTTCAATGTACATTTCTTTTGTTGTTGATGATGGACAAACTTTGAGTATAGGGACGAGATATGTATATGAGATATGTATGTGAAAGCGTTTGATAAATCTAGCAAGCATTTCCCATTTTTGGTGGACCTCTTCAACTCCAAACCACTCTCGTTAATTTTAAGCAATCGGCATGGGTCTATAGAACTTTATTTTTGCAAAAACAGAAAAATGCAAAGAGAGAGAAAAAAAAAAAGAATAAAGCCCATGCACACACACGCACGACACATGCACATGCCCATCATCCCTCTCTCTTCTGTCATCCTCTCACCATGGAGGTTGAGGTTGTTAAAAATAGGCGTCTACAACCTCAGAGAGAGAGAGAGAGAGAGAGAGACCCATAGAAGAGTGAGGCAATCTTGAGGACATTGAGGACATGTTGGCTCTCTTATTTGCTCTTTTTGTGGTCGGTCTCTTCTTACCTTTATCTTGTTGAGGTGGGCTTGTAGGAGTGCATTGTTATTGTTGTTATTGCTGTTCATGGAACGAAACGAAATGGACGTAACTATATTTTCGGCTTGACTACATCCGTTTTTGCCGTGACCTAGCAAGTGAGCGCACGAATTTTCTTGTGGTTTATGTTATGTGCTGTGATGATCTTCCACAGGGAGGGTCTGACACTAATTTTAGAGGTGGCTTTCAGAAGACTGGTGGTTTGCTTATTAGGTTCTTATAATTTGCTTCAGCTTCATTTGATACTCTATCACCACATTGTTGGCTTCATTTGATACTGCATTACCACGTTGTTACTCCCACCAGGAGGGTTTTACTAATTACTTGGAGGGTTTTACTAATTCCTTTGATATAGCTTTAGTCTTGTTTAGTTTTTATGAGATTATGTCTTGGAAGGTTTTCATTTCTTATAGATACTTTCATATCCTTGACCATTTGATTTTCGGTAGGTCTATTTTTAGATTGTTATTATCCGGTTTAGTGTAGGAAATTATATTCATGTACGTGGGGTTTATGAAAGTAATGATTTAACTAGTACATTGGGATACTCCATCATGCCAAGTGTTACGTCCAGTGTTCTCATTAGACCATTGGGATAGTTTAGTGGACCATCATACCTAGTGTTACTTCCAGTGTTCTCACTAGAGCATTGGGATAGTTTGGTGGACCATCATGCCTAATGTTACGCCCAGTGTTCTCACTAGACCATTGGGATAATTTATTTCAAGTAACACTAGATCATTGTGATAGTTTATGCCAAGTGTTATGCCCACTCTTCTCACTAAGACCATCATGCCTAGTGTTACGCCTAGTGTTTTCACTAGATCATTAAGATAGTTTATGGGCCCACTCTTCTCACTAGACCATCATGCCTAGTGTTACTGCCAATGTTCTCACTAGACCATTTGGATACTTATACCAAGTGTTATGCCCACTCTTCTTAGACTCTTCTCACTAAGACCATCATGCCTAGTGTTACGCCCCGTAGTGTTACCCCTAGTGTTACACCCAATGTTCTCACTAGATCATGCTTAGTGTTACGCCCAGTGTTCTCACTAAACCATTAGATAGTTTGATGTTACTTCCAGTGTTCTCACTAGGCCATTCTGGTGGACCATCATGCCTAGTGTTACGCACAATGTGCCCAGTGTTCTCATTAGACCATTTGGATAGTTTATCCCAAGTAACACTAGACCATTGGGATAATTTATGCCAAGTGCCCACTCTTCTCACACTCTTCTCACTAAGACTATCATGCCTAGTATTACGCCCCCTACTGTTCTCACTAGACCATTGGAATAGTTTGGTGGACCATTATGCCTAGTGTTAGGCCCAATGTTCTCACTACACCATTGGGATAGTTTGGTGGATTATTATGCCTATTGTTATGTCAAGTGTTCTTATTGGGATAGTTTATGCCAAGTGTTATGCCCACTTTTCTTACTAGACCATCATGCCTAGTGTTACGCCCATGTTCTCACTAGACCATTGGGATAGTTTGGTGAACTATCATGCCTAGTGTAACGCCAAGTGTTCTTATTAGACCATTGGGATAGTTTATGCTATACACACTCTTCTAACTAGACCATAAATCTTAGAAAAAGAAAAACACAACTCTAAATGAGCTATAAACATTCTAATCGATTCAATTTTATACTTTAATTATTTTTTTTCTTTTTTCATAGTTCTTGTATGGATTTTGGATCAACCATATGCTCCTATTTTGTAATTTTTATTGTGTGGGCCTGTCTCCTTTTAATTTTCTCGTTGTTTAATAAATTGTTTGAAAATTAGAGTGTTTTTATCCTTTGTGCATTTTAATTTGGCTTTGGAATGCGTGAAAGGTATGATGTCTTTTTAATTTTAATGTACATTTCTTTTGTTGTTGATGATGGACAAACTTTGAGTACATGGACAAGATATGTATGTAAGATATGTATGTGAAAGCGTTTGATAAATTCTAGCAAGTATTCCCATTTTTGGTGGACCTCTTCAACTCCAAACCACTCTCGTTAATTTTAAGCAATCGGCATCGGTCTATAGAAGTTTATTTTTGCAAAAACAGAAAAATGCAAAGAGAGAGAAAATAAAGAAAAGAATAAAGCCCGTGCACACACGTACACGATGCATGCACATGCCCATCATCCCTCTCTCTTCTGTCATCCTCTCACCATGGAGGTCGAGGTTGTTAAAAATAGGCGTATGCAACCTCAAAGAGAGAGAGACCTAGAGAAGAGCGAGGCAATCTTAAGGACATTGAGGACATGTTGGCTCTCTGATTTGCTCTTTTTGTGATCGGTCTCTTCTTACCTTTATCTTGTTGAGGTGGGCTTGGAGGAGTACATTGTTAGTTGTTATTGTTGTTCATGGAACGAAATGAAATGGACGTAACTATATTTCCGGCTTGACTAGATCCATTTTTGCCGTGACCTAGCAAGCGCGCGCACGAATTTTTTGGTGGTCTGTGTTATGTGCTGTGACGATCTTCCGCGGGGAGGGTCTCGCGCTGATTTTAGAAGTGGTTTTGAGAAGACGGGTGGTTTGCTTATTAGGTTCTTACGATTTGCTTCGGCTTTGTTTGATACTCCATCACCACGTCGTTGGCTTCTTTTGATACTCCATCACCACGTTGTTACTCCCACCAAGAGGGTTTTACTAATTACGTGGAGGGTTTTACTAATTCCTTTGATATAGCTTTAGTCTTGTTTAGTCTTTATGGGATTATGTCTTGGAAGGTTTTCATTTCTTATAGATACTTTCATATCCTTGACCATTTGATTTTCGGTAGGTCTTTTTTTAGATTGTTATTATCCGGCTTAGTGCAGGCAATTATATTCATGTATGTGGGGTTTCTAAAAGTAATGATTCAAGTAGTACATTAAACTCCTCCCGTTCAAAGTATTATCATGTCTTTTTCATTCTTTTTTCTCCCCCTCCATTTCACATGGCAGACCCAAGAAGGAATGGCTGTCCATTATCATGTTCCATTCGGACCCAAGAAGGAATGGCTGACCATTATCATGTTCCATTCGGCGAGGATGAGACATAAAGAGAGTTTTTAATCGAGCTATTCCAAGAAGAAGCAGAGTAGAGGAGCCATTATCATCTTTAAGGGTTGGGTTTTGCTTTCTAGTTTTAAAAGTTTCCTAAGCAAGGAAGTTTGAAGATATAAGGACAAGTTTGAAAATTGTGGTAAAAAATGATTTATGAAAATAACATGCATTGCATTTGTTATCAATATATGCCAACCCTTTGCATCATATCTCAAGCATAATTTCATGATAAAAACATATGGGAGTTAGCTTGTGATGTGACATTTTGTAATCACTTAATATTTTTTAAATGGATGAAAGACATTTAAGACCATTAATAAGTGTGGCCTCTATACTTTTCTATGTCTAAATAGAGGCCTATGTCATAGTTTAGATAGAGGCTAAGTCATACCCTCTGGCAAATCCGTTTATTTTCAAGCGGTGTTGTTGGCCTTTCTAGTTTTGATCTTAAACCTATAAAAGAATATGAGTTGTCTTAAAGGACAAAAAGTATCCTGTTCCCAAATTTCTATCCTTTCTTTATTTTCCTTTTTTTTTTTTTTTTTTTTTTCTATTTATGCTTGTTTTGCTTGGAAATTAGAGCTTCTCTTCAAATCCGAAAGTTTGAGAAAAATTTTACCATGCACAGCAATGCTCCTCATATGTCAATTTTTGTCATGGATGTCAATTGTTGTAAGTAATGGAAATGCAAATAGAAAGTACTATCATCTAGGATGACATGTAAAATGATTTGGCTATACATGCATATTCAAAAAGTGTTGTCCTTTTCATTCCCTAAAGTAAAAGCCTCTTGCTCTCTTCCTCCATGTGTAATGGTAGGCCCAAGAAGAAAGAAGTCATGGATGACGATCATGTACCTTTTGGTGATGATGAGAACTATAGAGAGTTCATATTATCTCTATTCAAAAAGGAAGAGGAGGAGGAGGAGGTGATAGCTATCTAGAGTTTTCAATTGGGGGAAGAAGAAGGAGAGTTTTTACCGATTCTATTCAATGAAGGGGAAGAAGGAGACGAGCACAGTGAAAGAATGGGAGATGAAGAAAGAGACAAGAAAGAAGGGGAGATGAAGGAGGAGACAAGCACGGCAAAATGGGGGAGAAGAAGAAGAGGAGGAGGAGGGATCCTTATTTGAAATAGTGGAACTATCTATTGAAATAGAAGAAGAAGTAGTGACTCATGAACTGGGCAAGGTATGCTTGCTTGTTACCATTAGTTATTCTTTCAACTAAAGTTTCCAAAATGTTTTTTTTACGTGTCTTTTTTTTTTTCAGCTTTGATGCTATGATTCTCTCTTTGGTTGGACAACGGGATTGCTTCTTGTTAATTATACTTGGGCTCTTCAAATAGTTTCTCTTGCAACTTTACGCAATTGATTAACTTACATGAGGTGCCAAACTTACTTGCAAGAATTAGAAGACATTGATATCAAAGTCAACGATAACGTTAAAAGGAATCCAAGCCACGCTGGAACAAACACGCTGCTACCGATACCTTCTTGGCTTCCATCATATGCATTTTTCTAGGTTTCGGTTAGTACCGTCTCTCAATAGATACATCCAATATCATGAAGCATGGAAAGATTCACCCTAATGGTCATCCATAAAGTTTGGAACCTACGATATATTTTTGTCAATTAATTTTCCATACAGCAAATCAATTTCTTGCAACTTAATTATGTTGAAAAAACACAATGATAATTTATTATATTGGACTTTGTTTTGTAACTTTATTATTAAGAAAATGATAAACTTATTGACAAAGTTTTTTTTTATGCATAAACAAAGAAAAATAAAGATTACTTAATTTTGAATAATAACATCCACTTATTTCTTCTTCTTTTTGAGCCAAGTAAGTAAATTTCAGATAAATTCATCATACTTATTATTTCTCATCATTCTTATCATCTAATCATATATTACAAAGGAAGACATGGCACCAAATTTTTTTTTTTTTCATTTTTTATGTTTTCAATTTCTTGTACATAATTATTATTTACTTGAGAACATTAGGATAATAACTAATATTTTCTTTTTGAAATTTTTGCAGACAATTGATGAGCAACTGGATAGCATACGTAAAGCCTGACCAACAAATGAATGACGAGTTCAAGGATCATCTGATGGGTGATGGGGGTTTCGAAGTTATCAACCCTTATTGGGTTGATGCTGGCTTGGTGGATCCCCAACAAGATTGGTTACCATTGCAAAATAGGGTTGGTAGTGAGCTTCTTCTTCGTCGGAGCCCTCATTGTGACCATTAAGGACAACTACTTCATCCTCGTGGTTGGCCACTTCATAATTAATATTGTTGCAAGCTATACCCTCATCATTGTTCCCATTTATATTGCCGAAATCTCTCTAGTCTCTTAGGGCTTGCTCACCTCCTTCCCTAGCTACTCATTTCATTTCTTTTCTTTTTTCCCTAATTTTGTAACATATTTTTGTTTTTTAATTTATCATCAATGATCGTCAGGGGAAAAATTAAGGTTAGATTTTTAAAGTTAAAGGAAGGTGACTGCTTTCTTATATGTGTTTTGTGTTTTGGTGGTTCAGGTGTTCATCAACATGGGCACCCTCCTCAGCAACATCTCCCACTTTTTCTTATTTAGGATTCACTTTAACCTGGGCTGGCATCTCTTACTCAGCATAGGAAGAATCCCCTTCCCGCTCATTTTTTAGGTCCTCGCCATGCTAGAATCCCCTCGATGGCTTATCATACAAGGTCGTCCGCGTGTATCCTTGCCTAGATCTCCAACTCCGAGGAGGAGGCTACACTCCAGCTTGCCAAGATCAAGGAGGCTGTTGATATCCCTGAAGAGAACAATGATGACATCATCGAGGTCACTAGCTAGAGTGCTTGGGGGACATGTGGCGGGATCTTTACTGGACCTCGCCTGCCTTACACATGCTCACTTGCACTATTGGAATCTACTTCATCCAAGAAGCTTCTAGGAGTGACACCATCATCCTCTACAGCCCTTTCATTTTTGATAGGGCTAGCATTATCTCCAACACCTCAAAGCTCCTCTTGGCCATAACACTCGATGTTGTCGAGATAATCTGCACCTTCCTAGCCGCTTTCTTTCTTCATCGGATCGGGCAACGACCGTTGTTGCTGACCAATATTGGTGGAATGATTATATCGTTTGCCTCCCTTGGTATGTGCCTCATCGTCATCAACCAGAGCCAAGGGGTGCTCAAGTGGGCACCAACCATCTGCTTCCTCTTGTTGGTGCGCTACGTTGCCTCCTTCTCCATTGGGATGGGGCCAATTGCATCAATATATAGCTTAGAGGTGTTCCCTCTAAGGTTGCATATACGGGGTGTACAATAGGTGTCGCTGTGAGCAAGTTGCCGAATGGTTTAATATCCTTCGGATTCATGTTTTACTTCCAGAAAATTACTTTTGGTGGGCTGCCATTCTTCATATTTATTGTTGTGTCGATCCTGGTATGGGTTTGCCTCTACCTTATCATGCGAGATACAAAGGGGAGGAATTTGGAACAGATGGCAGAATTGTTTGGTAAATAGATCCATTGGAGGTCCTCAGCTAGAGTACTAGAAGGTTGAAGGAATGAGTAGCACAACCGAAGATGCTTAATATTATATTTAGGGCCTGTTTGGCAGCGATAATTTATATTCTTTTGTTCCCAGGAGTAGATTTGGGACAGAAATGTTTGGTAAAATTTTTATTCTCGGGAACAAAATTTCTAATTTTTCTGGCGAGCTCCTCGAGGCTCGCCTAACCTAGACGAGGCACAACCTCGCCGAGGGCCGGTGATGCTCCAGTGAGGTTGCCGGCCCTTGTCTGGCTGGTCGCCGGTCACAGCTGGTGACCGATGACTTGAAGAAGAAGAGAAAGAAATGAAAAAAAAAAAAAAAAAAAAAAAAAAGAAAAAAAGGAAAAAGTAATGAAATTATTTAAAAATTAAAATAAAATGATTTGGAGTAGAAATTCTCACATGTTATCAAATGCAATTCTATTTGGGAATTGAAAATTTGGACAGTCACTCAACGGCTTAAAATACTTAAAAATTGTTCTCGAAAACATAATAAAGAATAAAAAAAAATCATTTCTGATCAGCAATTGTTCTCGTTGCCAAACGCCCTTAGAATTCTGAATTCTCTCTGGATGATGACATCAAATTAGTATTATTTAGGAATCTTGAACATCTCAACGGCTTAAAATTCTGAGTTCAAGTGGCACGGGACCTTCGATCGACCATGGGGCGTATTCTACCCTTATCGAATTCATTCTATTGAAGCGTAACGTTATTCAATATTATTTTGCGAATGCAATAACTCTTCAATTTATAATTTGTTTTATGCTTCATATGTACACTCAGGTATAATACCAGCAACATATATCTATAACATCCGTAGCAATTTGGAATTTGGATTTATTGAAAACCTGAACCCTTACTGTTGGATAATCATGCTGAATCGAGTTGAGCTCCATCCAATCGGGCATATCATGCAAGAGAGGAGGCTTCGAAAAAATTCAAGCTCATTTGAGTTTGAGTATTAGACCAAGCAAAGCCTAACTTAGCTCGACGACACCAGTAGTTATAAGGGTTTCTACACTTCACCTTTCCACTCCAGAAAACTCTCGTTTTGAGTTTCCACACGGAGAAAAATGATTAGCTCATTAAGGTCAATATGTTGATTGAAAAGAAAGATATGTAGAAGAATATTAAAGATGTCTTAAGCTTAAATGAAAGGTAAAACTACACATCTCTATACTTTCCTGTCAAAATTTAAAATATCATTTAAATTTCAAAAAGATCATAAAAATTTTGTATGTAAGCCTACAAGTAATATATTAACACTTTTATGAAAATTTCAAGGGTTCAAGGTTAAAAGAGAGAAGTCAAAATACATGGACTACTATTTTTTAATAAATGAAATGCAAGATGTAAAAATTGATCTTGATAGACTCTAAATTGTCATTTTTTTAACCCACCCGTGAGCAACCGCGTTGGTATTCATTTTCTCTTGCTTTAATGTAGTCGAGCGTAGCGAAAGGGGCTCAGGCGGACCCTCGGTTACCAAAAAAAATTGTCATTTTTTTGATTAAATGAAATGCAAGATGTAAAAATTGATCTCGATAGACTCTAAATTGTCGAGCGAGATAAAAACAAAAAGAGAAAAGAGAGAGAGAGAGAGAGAGAGAGAGAGAGAGAGAGGGAGAGGAAAATAGACAAATTATTTGGAATTCAAGATTATAGGGCAACATATATATGAAGTGACATAAAGCATCATATTTTGTGGAGGTCTTCACCCGGCAGGCCCATCCCATAAATGTGTGAGCCTGTCTTTCAATGCGTGTCGAGAGCATGCATCATTCAGCGATGACAATAGCTATTGTGATTTCCCTCTTCGTATCAAGGAGGAGTAGAGTCTTCAGAAATGTGGGTTGGAGAAGAGTCCTAAAATCCAAGAAATGATGGATGAACAATTCACTCATTTTTAAGGGTTTTTGTTTATTTTAAATGAAATTTAAACAACGTACATTTATGTATACATTTAATGTAATGCGATTATTCTAAATGCAAGTACAAAATATATAGATGACATGCAACATGTGCCTAACATGCAAATGCGATTTTAATTAAATGACCTAATCTAATCGGAAGTTGATAATGTGCAACTATCTTTGGATGTGTTGCCTCACGAATTTTTTGTTGACGTTTTAAATATTCATTTATTTTGCAAAAGTATTAACATTTATAAAAGATAAAAAACCAAAAAAATTGAAAAATGAATAAAGGGGACAAGAAAAAAAATGAAAGAAAAGGAAATAAAAGGATAAGTGAAGATATGCATAAAATGATATTAAAAAAACACACACACACACACACAAGATCCCTCCTTGCCACATCAATTTAGGCGTCCGTTTATTTTGTAAAATAAGAAAAATAAATAAAAAAGGTAAAAACATAAAAAATAATAATAAACAAGAAAAAAAGACAATATATTTATATAGAGCCCGGCCCAAGCAGTCCTCTACTTCCTTGGCACGCTCACGTTGGGGAGAAGGGGGTTCGCAGAATCAACAGCGATTTGGAGTCGCGCGGATTCGATTGATTTCCCCTTCTTCGCTCGTTGGGACGGCGGATGGCAGTGCGGGACATGCCGGTGATCAAGGCTCCAGCTGACGTCGCCAAACCTCAGCGGAGTAAGTCGGATCACAGAATCAACGGTGTTATGCAGTGCGTTGTTTATTAGGGGCATCATTGGGTCAGGTCGGATTTTTATTTTACCCGACCCAACCCGAATCGTAAGGGTTGTGTACTATGACCCGAACCAACCTGACCAGAAACACATACGAACCCAATCAAAAATTCAGGGGGGCCGGATCGGTTCGGGTCAGGATCAGGTTTCTGGGTTTGATCTTCTTCTTATGTTTTTTTTTTTTTTTTAATTTCTGGTAAAAATGTTTTGAAGCAAAAGGCCATTTAACTTTCCTATCAACAGCCAAATCTCCCTCCCTCGTCCCCATCTCTCTCTCTACTTTGCCATTCACTCAAACCCAACCCCATGCCAAAAAAATAAAAAATAAAAACCCAACCCCACCTCTCTCTCTCTCTGCCGTTCACTGAACCCAACCGCATCTCTCTCTCTCCCCTCTTTCTTGTTCTCCCTGCTTTTTCTCTAATTCAATTCCCATTCAATTCGCAATAATTACGCTTCCTCCATCCATCCGATGCTCGCCCGGAGCATTGGCTTCAGCCACGGCGGACCCAAATCGTCGTTTCCATTCTTATAATCGTGCTCACCTGCAGAAGCAAAACCGACCAAAAAAACGAAAATCAAAACCGACCCTTTCACTTTCTTCTTCATCACGCAGTCAAAATGGAAACACAAAAAACAGAGGGTACAAAAAGAAAGGCAACGCAGCGGTTACCATCACTTTCTTATTGGTTGGTCTCGGAGACTCAGATGCTTTGCAACTGGCGATGAATATCGAGAGCCACCTTGTCCGGCTCCAGGAAAAATAGTTTGTCCCATCTCGAGAAAGATAGGGAACTTTTCTCCTCTGCAAATGTCAGCAACGGAAGCTGAAAGAGGGCCGTCGAAATTGCTGGGCGGTAGGGGATTGGGGGCGAATCCGCAAACCCTAACGTCGGATGGACGCAACGGATGAGAAGAGGCCAAGGAGACTCAACAAGGAGGAAGAACGGCTGTCGATGGCAGTGGAGTCGACGGAAGGGCTCTAAGTTTCAGTCCCTCTCGACGTTGCGTCTGAGTAACGTGTTTGGGTTTCACGTGAGTAACGTGTTCGGATCAAAACAATGTTCCGACCCTGACCCCACTCGGAACATGTATTCTGCTTGTTTTATATCTACCTGAACAATATTAAGACCCAAACATGAACTATACTTATTCCGTGTTCCGATCGTGTTCCGGTCGTGTTCAGGTCTTGTTTGGGTCGGGTCGGGTCGGGTTTTTTTGGACACCCCTAAGTGTTTATATTCCGGAACGTCGATGGACGAGTTCGTGTTTCCTCTTTAATTTATTTGATGTCCTTGTACGCTAGCTTAGCTTATGAGAGATCTAAATGAAGCGATTTCATATGCCCTTTCTTTTGGCCCCAATGGAATTACTGATCCCTTCTTTTGCCTTGTGTGTTTTGGCAGGCGGGCACTGTCCCTGAACTTATTGGCAATGGAACTGGAGCGGAAACCTTTTTGCTTTGGGGGAAAAATATCTCTCAGTCGCAAGACTTGCCACAGTTTGATGTTGCCTTTTCCTCTGTCTTAGGTACATTATCAGAGATTATCATAATGGCCTACTTTACCTTGAGTATATCTGCTTTGGCTTGAAGGAAGATGGTAGCATCCAATATAACGTTTAGTTATGTGTTTATACAAGAAAGATCCATCGTCAAAAACGATGCTGGGATATGGCCAGTAAAGGACTTGAAACTGTGAGACCATTTTTGATGGACTGTGGAGCAAGCTTTTCTTGCTCTAAATGTAGATTGTTGCTTGAAGCTACTGTAGATTTACAACTCGGAGATTTGGTTAGAGCTCAGTTTGATGATGGCAGCTCTGTTTCAGCAGATAAACTATCTCATGCAGAAGAGCCCTATCAGTCAGCACTAGACAGAATTGCTCTTCTTGGATTGAGAATTCCTGCCAGTTTCTCTACGCCAAGGAAATAGCGATAGCCTAATGGTCCAAAGACCTATTGACAAGAGTGATGATAGTAGGACAACTAATGCTTCGCTCCACTCTTCATCTAATCAGCAGAAGGGAAGATGCATTCCCACGGAGGAAAGACTCACTGGTGAGGTGGAAAATAAGACGGGTAGAAAGGCAAAGACTCTGCCTAAATCAACAGTAAAGGAATTGCCCGTAACTAATGATGGCAATAAAAGGTTAACTCGTTCGAGATACAGATGTCTAAGTCAGGGTAAAAGCCTACCAAGTGATGTACACGTACACCCGACAACTTTTTTCAGAAGGAAGGCATGTATCTGGTTGCAACGACAATTCAGATAAGACAGAGGGGCTTTCGCATTGCGAAAGCTTAACACATGATTCTGGTACTAAGGCTTTGTGCATTTGCAGCAAAGGAAGTGTTGGAATTGCCTGGATGTCGAGAATATAAAATCTGCGTCCATGAACAGTTTCATACATATGAGATTGGAGTTTTTCTCCAGGCGGCTTTCATCACGGCTATTCACTGGAATTGGTGAGTGTTATTAAGTCTTATATTACTGTTGAATGTCTGCTTTAAAAGTACATCTTTCGTTTTTTTTTTTTCTTTGTTATATAAATGTTTCCGTGCTGCATTTCAGGAAAATGCCGAGGAACATATCTAATGTAGTTAGTGGAGACATTATCAGGTCAATGCAGTGTTCCGGTTCCCCTACTGCTTGATTTAGTTGGGAAGGAGACTGGAAGAGATGGTATTCGTATTGAACGTGCTGCTGTGCTTTACAACATTAGTTGGTTTTCTTTGAAGAGTAACCATGCACAGAATACAAGGTAAGCTTCTGGAGATTGCGTTTATGTCCCGTGTCTCCGAATCTTTCGTTTGTCTCGTGTTCTTGTTCTGGAGTCATTTACTCAAGCTTCTCATTATGATTACTTTGTGGTTTTTGTTCCTTTTCTGGCGAAATTCTTGTGATTTATGGAGGTTATTTACTCTCTCATGTATCTTGGCCATATTTACATCCGCTTCTTTTCTTGGCCCTAGACAGTCCACGTTTTATGGTCGTATGGCACCGTATCTGTAATCTTTTTCTGAAAATCCTCAAAACATCAAAGTTGAAGCCAACTTCCAAACCTTTGATTTGACGTTAGTTTCATTAAGATTGAAACGTTCGGGCGAGGTCGGCTTGAGCGAGGCTCGACGTACCTCGCCCGATCCCCAGAGGCTGGGGGGTGTTAACGGTGTGGCAATGAACGAACCAGCAAGAGCGAGTAGAACGAAGCAATAATAGGGAACGATGAGCAGCCTCTCACCCTTCCCCCCTGTGAAATCTTTCTTTTGATTTCCACCAAATCCTCGGTTTCCATTTCTTCACCACCAGACTTCCCTTATTTTGTTTTCATCAGATCTTCCTGCCAACTCATTCCACGATCTTTGCATTTTTCTTTTTGGTCGAAATCCCACGACATTTTTCAGAGGCCTCTGCATGGCCGAGATCTCTGCGAGCGACCTAGCCCTCACACTCGACACTGTCGAGCATTGCCTAGATCTGGGTGAAGCCACCTTGGCTGCAGTCCCTAGGCCTCGTCAAGCCGGTGAGAACTTTGCGACCCTTGCCCAATGGGCAAAGACTATAGGGAAAAAAAGATAAAGGAGGAAGAAGAGAAAAAAGAAAAGGAAATAAATAAATAAAAAATAAAAAAATTATTAATAAAATGCCACGTTAGTATCGCCCACACAATCGGCAGTGGCCGCCGTCCATGTCAATCTTAGTTAAGATCGAATTGATCTGATTCCAAAATGTTCAAGACTAAATTAGTAAAAAAAAGGAAGTTTATGATTAAATTAGCACACTTATAATAGGTTTAAGACTTTTTTGGCAAGTCTCCATTTATTTTTGTGCCAAGTTACTTCCTAGGACCAAATGACCTTGTGAAAGTAGTAGTCACTAGGACAAGCTTGGCAAAAAAGGTAAGAAAGCGAGACATCTTCCATGGGAGCTCGAATCGACCAAATTGAAACAAAATCATATCAAGGCATGACAAGGACATTTAAGAGACTGAAATATATTCAAGAGAAGTCGTCATAAACTTTATGCTCGAGGATAGCCAGAAGGGGTAATGGAAAAGATGGCGAATTGAGCAGCCTGCGAGCGTTTTCTTCGACAGCTTGAGTTGCTTTTCTTTTTTCTTGGGAGGGAGGGGGGGGTTATACAAAGGGAGGAACTCCTCGAAAGCATAGTGTTCCACTGAATTCAATCAGATTTATGTAGCGGAAACGATGGCAATAGACGACCGTGTACTTGAATTATTGTGAATAATTTCGCGCTCTTTGGAAGTCATGGCTTGATAGTCAATATATCTTTCCAAATATCACGAGGGTGATTCTGTTTCTTTCAAAATAACGAAGCTAGAGAAGGGATGAGACGAAAATCATAGTACTCGAGTACGTAATCGTGATATATTTTTGGGCTCTTGCTGGGGTACGAAGAAGATGCCGAGAAAATATTGAGTAGAGCTCGTGCTCCAGCGTGGCAAATAATAAGAAGCCGCGCGGATTCTCCTTTTTCCCGCTGCTCAGCTCTGCCCCGAGAATCCTCTCGACCCAGACGCCGAGAAAAAGAGATCAGCAACCGGAAGAGACGAATCCCACTGCTGGATCGAACCAGAGCAAACAGGTAAAATCCATCCATCCTCCGGATCTAATGTCTCTCTCTCTCTCTTCTCTCTCTTCCTGCAATTTTCTGGTTTCTGCTTCATCTGCTCATGGCTTTCCACTTCTCTCCCCTGCTTTGCTTATGCTTTCGTCTCGTCGCCTCCTTGCATGCTCCGGATCTCGTCGTCGTCGTCGTCGTCATTGCAGAATTCTCAGATCTTCCGTCGTCCGCTCGGGTCATCAGCTTCGAGCTCAGATTGCTGTGTATTTGGTCGCACGGCCCTTTCCCGTAGCGCTTTAGGTGGCGGTAGCATCTCGCTCGAGCGGCGTGGGCCTGTGATGAGAAAGATTGTCCGTACCATCTGAGACGACCGTCTCTGATCCGCACTCCATCATCTCTAGCTTTTGCTTCTGCTTCTGGTTTATTTTTCTTCTTTAGGTTCTTTTCTTTTCTGGCCATTGATTTCTTCTTCCAAAAACATATACCATCAAACTCTGAAGCCCGATCAGGGCTCGTTGATGCGATCGATAATCGAGATTCATGAAAAATTTTCTTAGAATTTATTACTTAGTTTGAATATGTATAAAAAGTTTGTGATCATAATCATCGAATTGATCAAATAAATGAAAAATTCTTAGATCATTGTCGTCGATTCATCCATTAATTAGTTGCCATGTTTGGATCTTAACATGGCCTCTACTTGGTAGCCTTACCAAGAATTGACAGCATGAATTTAGCTGTCCTAATGCAATTAATTTTCTTGGTGATCCAGATCTTGTGGTCCGGTGTTCTTTAGCTGGCTCTCATGGGAAGTGTTTATCGATGTTGCAATTAAGGCAAGCATCTGATTTCTTTTCTAGTAGAGCTTTCTTTTGGTTACTTGTGTTCTGTTTTGAATGTCGGTACTAAACTGTAGCCATGATTGTACTGCCTGATCTGCCCTCATATGTTATTCATTCTTCCAATCTAGAGTGGTAGACTTCTCAATCTTAGTTTTTTCTACATCTGCATGTTCATCTTTGAATTTCATTCACACTCAAATATTTAGTAAGAATTAAGAAGTTCCTTTTATTGTTGAGATTTGGGGCATATCAATAGTATTTTGATACCCTGCCGAGGTGATAATAAGGGATCAGGTTCGGCACAATGGACCTCAAACTATAAGTCTGATAAAATGCACTAAGTATACATGGATGAGATAAGATGCATTTGAATGGCTAGATCAAGTCTCCAAGTGAAAACAACTTTAGAATAAAATGCTTGATTGGTTTCTCATCATACATTATCTTAGTCTAGGTGAGTAACTGTCCTGTCTTGCTGATCATGTTCCAGAAAACCTTTGATTCTATCCCTCCCCTCTCTCTGCATGTGCATGTGCACGTATGTGTATGTGTATGTGTATGTGTCTGTGTATGTTTGTGGGTGTGGGTGTGGGGAGGGTGGGGTGCGCTCGCGCTTTCGTTAATTTAAGGTTTGTGTGACATCCATGGTATCAAAGTGACTTGACAACTTGCTATGAGAATATATTCAGAGGAATTTGTTGATATGAAGAATAACTGGAATGCTTTTGACATATTCTTCCAACTTGCTGATGCGTAATGCTGACATGAGAAACTGCCTGCTTACAGGAGGGAAGCTTGACAGAGAAGAAGCCCACAGTTGTTTTTGTTTTGGGTGAGCATCTACTTTTAAGTTTCTGCAACTTACTCTAGGGATAACGGGGTCCTTTATTTCATCAGTATGGTCTTTTTAATAATAATTAATTCCATCAGAGTTAGCATCTATTAGATTCTGTGATACTATTGTTCTATTATTTGATTTTGTTAACTAGCAGAAAGTAGATTCATTCAGATCTTTCAGCAAAGTTGCTTGAGGAATGCATCGTGTTTCAAATTTTCACTATTGCTTGTCTTTCGTTTGAAGTTTTGATCCTTCCCCTTTGGATCAAATGTTTGGTGGTTGATTTAGAGTTAGGTGAGATTTTTTTTTTTTTTTGTTGGACGAAATTCAACTTTTTTACTCAATTTTTTTTTTCTTTTTACACTTTATTTTATTTCTTCCCCCCCTTTTTCAGCATTACCTTTCTATTTTCTTTTATTTCAATATATTCTATTCCTTCAAAACTGAATGAGTATTCAGTAGCTCCATAATGTTAATCTAAATACAAAAGATTGATTTGAAATGCATCATACGTTATTACTAAGGGGCATAATATGTGACCTGTTTGCTATTATGCACGTTTAATAATTTTTGCTTACACTCATGATAAACTGAGATTCATGTTTGTCTTCTGGATGGAGAATATTTAATGGCCGGAAATTTAAATGTGGAGTGTATGATTCAATGTATACACATGGAATTTTGCTTCTACAGATTTTGATATGGGTTTTAAAATTTTTCGAACTTATTGGAAGGAGTTTTTTATTTTATTGCTTCAGAAGACTTCTAAGTTCTTCTTTGCCAAAAGGTGGAGGTTCTTTCATCCTTTTTAATTTAGCTTTCTTTAATTTGTAGGTGGACCTGGCAGTGGAAAGGGCACGCAATGTGCCAATATTGTTGAGCACTTTGGCTTCACCCATCTTAGTGCTGGTGATCTTCTTCGAGCAGAAATCAAATCTGGTTCTGAAAATGGGTAACAATGCCGCTGTCATTGATATTCTATTATTTTAGGAAGCTAGTATAGAAAGTATCTGCACTTGTACTTTTTGCTAGAAATATGTGCATTCTCTATTTTCCATGTGGTAGGATCCTTTTTTGACTAAACCTAATTATGTGAGTCCAGGCATGTTCAAGTGAAGTTTTTTACATGATGCTATTTTTCTTTCTTTTGTAATTATTTTTAATGCTCACTTAAACAGGATTTCTTGGTCATTTCACAATTTTTTTTGGCTTTGTTTCCACTGAGATAATGTTTCATGAATCGTTACGTGGCTGATGAGATGAATGAATGCACATTGTAGGAGCCATGTCTTTTAGGTTCTTTTACAATTGAGTTGTCTCTTTGAAAGCCCAATGACCAACCAAATTTCCTATTTCAATTGGCAGAACTATGATCCAGAATATGATTAAGGAGGGAAAGATAGTGCCTTCAGAAGTGACAATCAAGCTCCTGCAGAAAGCAATGCAGGAAAGTGGAAATGACAAGTTCCTTATTGATGGTTTCCCTCGCAATGAGGAAAATCGTGCCGCATTTGAAGCTGTTGTAAGCTTGGCTACACCTATTTTTGCTTGAATTGTGCTGCTTTAATCTTAGAACTAATCTAGTATCATCCCTCACATTTCAAATGTGAGCCTATTAGCTATTGCATGTTGATCTTCCTTCCAAGAGGGATAACCAGTAAGATTTTTGCAGACAAAAATTGAGCCAGAATTTGTGTTGTCTTTTGATTGTTCTGAGGAAGAGATGGAAAGGCGCTTGTTGAATAGGAATCAGGTCAGGCGATTACTTCTTCACCACCTTTACCGTACAAGTAGACTTTTTGCTTTTGTTACCTTTCCAGCTCATGTAGTCATTTTAGAAATCTGATGCTTTTCCACTAATTGTTACTGGTTTTGAAGGGAAGAGAAGATGACAACATAGAAACAATAAGGAAAAGGTTTAAGGTGTTCTTGGAGTCTAGCCTCCCGGTTGTCGAGTACTACAATTCCAAGGAAAAAGTTAGAAAGGTGAGGAAATCTCTAAATGTGTTGAATCTTCTGTAGGTGTATTTGCATGATGTTATTTCATTTGATTGCTTATCTCTATTGACTTTCGTTTAGATCGATGCTGGAAAGTCTGTTGAAGAGGTCTTTGAGGCCGTCAAAGTAATTTTCACCTCAAACTCTGAGAAGGTAAAGTGGCAAAGTTGTGTTATCTTAATTCAAAGGAACAAATTAAGGTTATCAGTTGGGCTGTATCGTCTTCACAAGTCGATGTGATGCTATATGTTTATTAAATGTGGTTTTGCTTCTGACTCATCCTTGTAGTACCTTTTGGAGAACCAGTACTTGAAAACAAAATCTAATGAGATCATCTAGCATAATGATGTAGCTTGTACATACTTTGTATGTGTACATTGGTCTAAGTATGCAAGGCTTCTATTTCCACACCCAAATTGGCTCTATTTGTGTCTTACGACTAGTATACCCTCATTTAACATCAGGAGTAAAATTGCAGTTGCTCTGCCTCTTATTCCCAATTCCTGTTTCTGGTCCCTCACCCAGTCTCTCTCTCTCTCTCTCTCTCTCTCTGACTTTAAAGCTTTTCAAGCTCCATCATTGTTTTGAATAGAAGTAATTCATGCATTGATAGATAATTTCTAGAAAAATTTCTATCATATTGTATGTTACCCTTTTAGTTGAAATGGATGCAATGTAAAACATGTGGCATTTTTTGGTGCTTGGTACGAATAAAAGATCAAGAAACACTTGATTGGTTGATCAATCAAGTGCTGGTTTTTCATTCTTTGCAGAGGATGCCAATTGGTTATATTCTAGATTCTTGATAGAAGCTATTTTCATCTTATGAAGATGCAGCTTCCAGGTTTTTTAGGTTTATAGCAGAATGAAAGAAGTAAAAGATTAAACATAATGACTCTTCACAACCCAATAACGAGCTTTCTAGAAGACTTTTGTGCAATATGAGAGGGGGGAGAGAGACTTTTCTATCAGATATTTTGAGTAAACTCTGTGGGTAGAAATCCTTCCTTGAGAGGAACTAAAACCACAAGCATTGGGATTTACAAAGAGGTGCGTGGAGTGCTTCAGGGCTTCTACCAATTGTTCACTCTCCCTTAGATAGGAATTCGCATTTATAGGAGATAGAGTGAGGACGGCTTATGAAGTATGGTCAACATGCCAACTTATCCCAAAGTGTGTTTACTCATTTTAAGATGTTCGATTTCTGAAGCCATGGCTGCATCATTTGTAGCTCTGGAGATAGCTTGAGCGTTTGTACAGCTGTACTTTTTTTCTAGACTGGCCTTATGCAGTATTTTAAGTACCACAAGTAAAGGTTGTCTTCCAAGGGCAGCTGAGCATGGAGGTTACCTAGTGCTATGAATGGTGAATTTGGAGGTCTGCATTCTATATTTAAATGCTGAAATCATAGCAGAACTCTAACAGAAAAATGCATTTTAGCACCATTAACCCGTTGTATAGAGAATCAGATTAATATTTAGAAAGCGATGGGATAAAGTATTTGCAGGGAAGGGGGGGGGGGGGTTGGGTGCTCACATTTATTAACTTCTCCATTTACCACTTGTCAAATTGAAAGGTGATGGCACAGCCAGTTTCTGTTGCTTCGACAGTTTACATTAAAATCATTGCAAATAGAATGAACATAATAGTTATTCTTCCATAAGTGGCATCTCATGGTTGCAACGTCAGGCTAAGCTGCTTTCTCCCCCCTCCTCCTTGGGTAATTAGGCAAATAGTGTTTTTTTCTTTTTTTTTATCAAAGGCTAATAGTGGTTGACCTACTTAAACTCTTGCATGTACTTTTTTACTTAATTTATTTGAATATATTGTTTTGGTAAAAAGGATGGGAACGGTAGGTGCTAATTCTATCTTGCACACATCTGCAGGCTACTGTCTAGAGCATCCATTTATGTTCTGTGATCAGCTTTGGATATCCTGAGGTAACCCTATTATCTCAACCTTCAAAGTACCATTTCAATTTTGTCAATATGGGTTAAGTTTTACGGTTGAAGAAATGCATTTAGATTTTGTTCCAGTGGTCATGCAAATTCCTTTTCCTACGCTGCCCCTCATTTTGAGATAATCAGCTGTTTGGGAGAGTACAGCTGAGTATAAAGGTTTCTTGAGCATATGCTAGTACTATGATTTGAAATTGGCTTAATAATGTCGATATCCCAAGTTTGTATGCTGATATGTTCTATATGAAACAGAACCTGATTCTGTGCTCCACTAATTGAAAGATGGAATACATCTATTTGAGTATATCCTGCTTCCACTTCATATATGGGGCTATAGGAAGGTTCTTACAATAATTATCATTGAGTACATATAATGGATGGTCTAGAACTTTCCCATGTGCTTCCTTTGTTCCTTTTGGAAAGGGGTACTTTCTTTCTTTTTCATATTTCGTGCTTCTTTTTTTGTTTGGCCAGTGGCTGGTGAAAGATAGTTTGATGTCTGGTTGGGACAAACCGTTTGCTTAGTTATAGGTCTAGGTAAAGTGAGATGGCTGAACATAGCTTTTATTATGCTAGCATGTTCGACTCTTTAGTCCGCTGTCTCTACAAAGCTTTCAATGTGTTAATTTCAAGAGGCTTCACTGAATGGAACTTACATATGAAAAGAGACAAACTCACCTGACTTTGTATGCCTGTTATATTGCGTCGCTTTTCCTGAGAAATCTAATTACGGTTAGGAACACAGTGATGTATAATGCTGGAATTTTCTTTGTTCCATGCCAGGTGATGATGCTGTTGTACCTGCCTCTTGTTGCTTCATTTTGGAGGATTCTTGCACCTATTTTAGCAATAGAAATTATATAGAAGCATGTGATGGGATATATGGCTCTGTATTCTTATACCGACTGCATTTAAAAGGTTCATTAACCAGCAAATAAAGTTCCTCTGCACCCCTCAGCCCAACATGGCTGATCGTTGTTTTTTCCTCCTTTTCCTCCGTACCCTCGATCACCGCCAGTCAACAATCAGTCACTAAAACATGGGTGTGAGATATTCATGCATCACCTCTATACTAATGCAAAAGTTTCTCAAGTACAGGCAAATGTCTGCTCTCGAAACAGTTGTTCCCACAACATTAAGAGATTTTACTCTAATGTTTTAGAATGTCTCAGGACATAATAGAGTTGCGTCTTTGCCATAACGTTCTTCTGTACGTCAGCATGCATTAATAGCCGTCGCTGCCCATGAACTGTATTTCTAGCTTACTGGAACACCCTTTTCTTTTTATAACAAAAGGGGCCAAGCCCCTAAATTTCACACATTGTCTAATCCTACAAGTAAAGTAACATACAATATTTTTGTTAGTTTCTTCATTCAAACAATCTTATTGTAGTCCGCTTAGGTTATTGGCTAAGGAAGTGGTTGACAAGGTGAATGCTTTGGGAGTTTAGTCTTCACACTGAGCAGGAAAAGAAGAATGTCCCTTTCTCGAACCATGTTGCTTGTACTGTGGAAATGGCGTTGACCAATCACTTATGTGATGTGGCCATAGTTTGTGAGATCCAGATGATGGCAGACCCATACAGAGGCTTCAACAACCAGTGGCACCAACCCTGCCACTGGGGATGAGTTGCACGGATGCCACTACGGCAGATTCAAGCCACTGGTTGTTGAAGCCAAGACGCTGCTTGGAGATCTTCGCAATGTTTGATCCGGTGATTGTGTAGTTGCTTTTTCTTTGAGAGAAATATTTGAGGTTAAATTGGCAATTGAGAAGCACACCAATCACTGCTGCTGTGTTATATACGGTGCCTTGCCACCTGAGACTCGAAGACAGCAAGCTAACTTGTTTAATGATCAAGACAATGAGAATCATGTCTTTGTTGCAAGTGATGCAGTGGGGATGGGTCTCAATCTGAATATCAGAAGGGTTGTATTTTCCACTCTCTCGAAGTATAAGGGTGATAAGATGGTGCCAGTTCCCGCTTCACAGGTGAAGCAGATTGCCGGAAGAGCTGGTAGAAGAGGAAGCTGATATCCTGATGGGCTTCCAACAACCTTTGAGCTTAATGAACCTCATTGAGTGTTTGAAGCAGCCATTTGAAGAAGTTAAGAAGGTGGGTCTCTTTCCTTTCTTTGAGCAGGTTGAGCTCTTTCCTTGCCAACTTCCCAATGTTACGTTTTGCAAGCTACTCTAGAAATTTGGTGAAAATTGCCGTCTTGATGGCTCATACTTCTTGTGTCGTTATGACCATATTAAGAGGGTGGCAGACATGTTGGAGAAGGTCCCAGGGCTATCTCTTGAAGATTGCTTCAACTTTTGTTTTGCACCAATTAATGTCAGAGACCCAAAATCAATGTATCATCTTCTGAGGTTTGCCACAGCTTATAGTCAAAACTTACCCGTTAATATAGCAGTGGGCCTGCCTAAAAGCTCTGCTCGAAATGATGCTGAGCTTTTGGATCTGGAGACCAAACATCAGGTGCTGTCTATGTATCTGTGGTTGTCTCACTTCTTTGAGGAGTAAACTTTTCCATATGTTAAGAAGGCAGAAGCTATGGCGACAGGCATTGCTGAGTTATTGGGTCAGTCTTTGAAAGTCGCTAACTGGAAACCAGAATCAAGGCAGGCAGGAAAATGAAAGCCTAAAGAGAAGCCTGAACAAAAGGTGGATGGCTATGAGAGATCGCAGTCACTCGCGAAAGTGTTTTCTTTGTAAGTTAACCTGGATTAGTTTTCTGCAAATACTTTTCATGGAACAGGATGATATTTACTCTCTGCCAATCCTTTGTTGTGTGTGTGTGTGTGTGTGTCTCTCTCTCTCTCTCTCTCTCTCTCTCTCTCTCTATATATATATATATATTGTGTGTATCTCATGTATGGGTTAGTAAAAATCTTCTTGAGGGTAACACCTAAATGACTCCCCAGTATGAAATCTTATCTGTACTTACATTAATGTTTTGTTGCTTTTTTGGTACCTGAAGCCAAGTTATGATATTGGCAGAATGTCTTTGTTACTCCTTCAGTATTCCGGTGATGGATCTTAGAAGGCAGATACTTTGGGAGGCTATAACTACTTGATGGGAGTGAAGGAGTGATTGTGAGTGTATTGAATTGACCTTGTCTGTTCCTAGCTGTATGTGACTGTGGCGACCTCACTGATTTAGTGGTTCATTGACTAGATATTGCTTTGATGTGAGAGAATCTTTGTTGTTTAATATAAGGCAAACTCATTAAGGCTGTCAGATGCTCTAGTGGGAAGTCGAGTATGTAGTGCATGTTAGAATGGGTAAAAATATGCGGATGATAACTTTAAGAAAAGACCTTGGGTTTGATGGGTTTCCATTTTAGTGGTGGGTGTTATTATTCTCTTTGTTGCAGCCGAGTCTTACTTTCATTTGGCATTGGATAGCTCTTAAATATCTCTTCCGGAGATGACTTTTCTTTGTGATATGTACCGTTCTAGACCAGGAACATTGTTCAATTAACTATTTGTTTAGCTTGCTTGTCATGAAAAAGACTTATGTTAAAAGGAAGCTAAGGTTCTGATACAGTGCTTTATCTGTTCTTAACCTTTAGACGACAAACCTCTCGGTGGTAAACCTTGAGAGTTGTAGCCGTGCAATTGTCCAAAGTTGGGCAGCTCTTCACAAAGGCACAACTTTCTGCCTAGTCAAGGTTGGTGCTATTTCCAGTTCATTATTATTTTCTCTGTCAACCTTCAAAAAAAAAAAAAAAAAGATTGCTTTTCTTTGTCATACAGGAGAAGACAGAATAAAGTCCCGGAAATTCCACATGCTGAGAAATTGTCTGCATTGTCATGTGCAGGTATTACAACTCAGCATCGTAGCCTATTTGTTGGCACCTCCAATGCAGTTTCTATTATGAATTTTTCATTGCTTTTCGCAAGAATCACTACTCCATTTCCTATTAAAGTGCCAGATGTAGCTCGGTGGCAACATATGCAATTTTCTTTATTAGTTTGGATCTGCAAATCATGCCATAATTAGGTAAGAGAATGGTTGTTGCTTGCTGTTCATTCAGCTGATTGAATGGAGGACCTCTGGGACTCACGTGTGCCTAAGATGGCAGGATGGTTGTCATTGTTGTGGCTCTGCATCTTTGTATGTTAAAATGGCCCATCAGATAAGCCAGTGCAGCTTCTGCAGGAGATATCCAATGACGAGGAGTTAGAGATTCACAACCTGAATACAAAATTTCTACCGTATAGCTGTAGCAGTTTCTGTGAGCAGGCTGGTGAAGGGTTCTTTGCTTCAATGAGAGAGCTAAAATTTTGACGAAATATTCTGACTGTCAAATTATCTCCAACCAATATTTCTTAGTAGCTTCCGTCCCAAAATGCCCATGAAAAGGGTGCTTTGTACTGTAGGACAATGGGAGAGAATAATCCACCAAAATAGTGATGCTTTAGATTTGTTCCTTGCAAGAATAATATGCTAATTTGTTGTTTTCCCCATGCTTTGCTTGAGGCTATGCATATTCAGAGGATGTAAGAGGTGGCTCTGATTATCTTTATTGCTCAGAATGAACAGATCCATCTCTGCCACATGGGTGGCTCAGTTTTACCTTTGGATACTATGTGGATCGTCACTAATGCAGCATGGCGTTCAAGCAACTAGTCAGGCCAGGCTTTGTGGATGGATAGCTCATACTAGTGCAACAGAGTGCCTCTTATCATCAGTTTGGGTCTGACCATCCTTTGTTGGGATTCATTCCATCTTTCTGGTTTTTCCTATGTGCTGATATCCTCCTATCCAGTTCTCATCAGCATGCTTCTGGACTTTTGAGTTAGGTGTATTCTCTTAATGAGAATCATGTTAAGTTTGGTTTTAATATGGTATTTGATCGGATCGTCTCTCTTTTAATATTATAATTTTTCGTTAAAAATTTCCTCCGGTTGAAGAGCAATCTGTGTTGGAGGATTTACCTCAAGTTTCGACCATGTCTTGAAATCAAAGATTCTTATCTTGTATGGTTTCACGTGAAGCTGTTGAATTTGATCGTGTAATGAGGGGACAAAGACAAGGAGATGACCCCTTGTGCGCACGCCCTTCGTGACGGTAAATACTTCTTCTCGAATGATAAGTACTTCACAGATGATTTGAATCGAGTCTAGCCAGGAGAAAAATTACTCACATCTAGACATGCTTGGGTTGATATCTCATAGATCGTAAGAAATGAATCCTCAAAATATTGGGGAATGGCTAAATCTTGTTACGTTTGAGAGGATCCTGTCCTTAAGGGTAACGGCATCAAGTTACAGGAGTTGGTTTTTCTCCTCATGCAGCATAAAGGACATCCTCATAATTGATTATTTCACAAAGCCAAAAGAATAGTCCAAGCGATTGCATTGTTATGTTTTCGCGGACTATCGCATTCTAAACTGGGATCATCTTCGAGAATGATCTAATTATAAAAAGAAATTATGACTTATTATTAGTACTTATGTCAATTGGGTGGTGATGCTTTTTTAATCGAAATTTAGATTTTTTATGTTGGCGTTGGAATATGCACATCGTGCATGGCACACTTATTATATTTTAATATTACCTAGTAGAAATTTGTCTAAAAAGAAGAAAGGCAGCAAAAAAAATCCTCTTTAGTTCACACATTAAATCGGTACGAACACTGGCGAAGGAACATTTCATTTAGAAATTTATTTGATTGCCAAGCAGATCGTCGCAATTGGGTTTCCTCCTGAAGAAAGCTCGAGGACCGAACCGGCTGAACGGGTGACATTGAAAGCGGTTTGAATCAGTCGCTTTGATAACGCTAGATGATGACGTTTCTTCTCGACTCCTTAAAAACTTATTACAGTCTTGGGTTATTACAGTCTCGGGCCATATTATTTGTGTTTAAATTTGACTTTAAATTCAAAAACTCCTTGAAATTAAGTATAATGAGGTTTTCATTCCTTTGAAGAAAGAAATTGAAAATAAGTGTCAACTAATAGACTAATTGAAAAAGACATATGACAATCTAATGAAAAATTGCACAAATGATTTTAAGCATCTGGCTACGTGTAATTCAATCTTAATTGCTTTAAATCTTGTGTAATTAAGTCATTTTGATGCTCCATTCGGCCCACTTTTATTGACATGGCAGGGAGGGATCTCGCGTGTTTTTTTTTTTTTAAAAAAATATTATTTTAAATATATATGGTGCCGTACCTGAAGCCATGTCGGATAATAAGTCGATTGGTAAAAGTCAAAAGCCAAAAGAAAGTGTTGGCCGTAGTCCTCATGCCAAAGACCTTGATATTGCATTTGAAACTTGAGTGCAAGCACTGAGGTCTTAAGTTTTGTTGTTGTAAAACTGCAGGCCTAGAAATGAGAATTGTTGATGGTGGTAATGTAGATTGAGGTGCAGTCAACTAAATGAATTGTTCTGCAAAAAAAAAAAAAAAAAAAAACTAAATGAATTGTTGATATTACTTGACCAACACTAGGGGTGAGCATCGGTGTGAATGAGTGTGTTATGTGTGCGAGTGTGTGTGCGCGCGCGCAAAAAAGGAGGGAGGGATTGGGGGCCGAGCTTTGCTTTTTGTCGTTGATGGGCCTAAGAAAGTAAGGGAAACGGGAAGCTGGGTGTCTTGGGCCCGAAGATTTATTAAATGAGCGGGCCGAACATGCCGGCCCGCTCGGTTTTTTTTTTTTTTTTTTTTTTTTTAATATCTTCACTTATTTTTTATTCACTTTTTGTTTGGTCCACTTTATTCGTTTTTCAATTTTTTGCCTTTTCATCTTTTATAAATTTTTAAACTTTTGCAAAAAATAAATGGATATTTAAAATATTAACAAAAATTCGGTTGTCCATACATGTAAAGATGATCGCACTTATTAGAGCACAATTGAATTTAAGGCACGAATTCAGATGTTTCGTCCATTTGAGGACATATTAGCAAAATTCCTTCGATGGTCCCTAAACTCCTCAAATCTCAAGTGGGAAAAATCCGATCATTTCTTCCCAAATCACTCTTCCATGGGATTGATTCCTATCGATCTTGTCCCTCTCAATCCGATCACTTCTAGCTAGGGCAAATCAAGGAAATCTGCCTGGAGGGGTTTAAATCCTACGCGACGATGCTAGCACGGCATGTGTGAATTGAGGTTGTGATGTTTTTTTAATCGAAATTTGGGTTTTTTTATGTTGGTGTTGGAATATGCACATTATGTGCACGATGCTAGCATGGCACGTGCACAACACACTTATTATATTTTAATATTGCCTAGCAGCAACGCATCTAAAAGGAAGAAAGGCAGCAAGAAGAATCCGCGTCCGCTCACACATTAAAGCCAAGAAAGAAAGCTTTTCTCGATTCTCCTTTTTGTCTGATCGGACAAAATTGGCCTTTACTAGTTTGCTCAATTTAATAACCATACTTGATGTAGGCCCTTCCCCAAAAAACCCAATTCTCTTTGCAATAAAATGGATGGAAAAAAAAAAAAAAAGAACTACGAAAATGAAAAACGTTCTGGGACACTACAAAAGGCCACCGATGCAACTTGGGAAAAGAAAGAACAACCAAAAAAGGAACCACGGAAAAGAAAACAAAAACCAGGTATTTGTATAGATGTATATTTCATATAGAAAGATAAACAAGAATAAGTCTCATTTATTTAATTATCCATTCCTTGCACTTATTATTTAATATATATAGTCACTTAGATACACTCAATATAATTATATACGAATTACAATTATTCTAGGATATCTTTCTAACAATAACAAGTATAAATATTAAATCGAGGTACCCATTCTATGAAGGATGAGAACCAACTAGGTAGCATCTACATCGAGAATTCAAGTATTGTATACGTCATTAGTCCAATCCTTTGTAGGAACTACCCGTAATAACGAACTTAGAAATGAAGAGTAAATTGAAGAAATGACCTTAAATCTTTGTGTACTAACCCCTAATCAAATTGTTTGGGATTCAGAAGTGAAAGAAATCATTTTATCTACTAATACTGGACAAATTTGCGTATTACCAAATCACGCGCCTATTGCCACAATTGTAGATATAGGTATTTTGAGAATACGCCTTAACGACCAATGGTTAACAATGGCTTTGATGGGTGGTTTTGCTAGAATGTTAATAATACGCCTTACTATTGACATCTGATTTTTAACTGATGCATCATATAAAATTAAAAATCTGAGATTAAGATTTTTGATTGCGATAGAGCCTGTTTTTCAACTAAAAAGAGTCATTTAATACTTTGTCCAGCATTAGCACCACATTCTCCTTTCATTTTCACTTTTACTTGAAAATTCAAAACGTTGACTTTTAAGTTTACTTTTTATCACTTTACCTGATTTTTTTCTTTTATTTTTCGGGCTCGTAAAAATGATGTCCAGTGTGGATAAACCACAATTTACCTAGTGGAGAATGTTCAAATCAGGGCCATTAAGATATCGAGAATAGACAAAAGAATTAAGCCTATGCCTTTCGACTTACAAACCAAATCTAAGATGGCTCAGTTTGTAACTACAACATTGTATTTTGTTTTTTTTTTTTTTTTTTAATATAATTCACCTCATTGAGGAAAAAAATATTGGAGCTAACAATATAACTTAAAGGGAGGCGAATATATTTTTTGAAAAACTCAAATAAATGAATTAATAGGTAAGCGTTAATTTGAAAATAATTGAACTTATCATGTTACGGGATACTCTTTTTCTTTTTTCTTTTTTTTTTTTTTTTCTTTGGCTTGTAAAAGTGAAGTCCAGTGTGGATGGACCACGGTTTACTTGGTGGAGAATGTTCGAACTAGGGCCACAAATTTTGCCCGTTGTACTAGTCATCATGCTCCCTCCCCGACAATACAAACGCAAAGCCCATGATTAGCAATGTTTCCATGCATTACACGAACTAATTAAGATACATAGAACAGACTAGAGAATTGAGCTTGTGCATTTCGACTTGCAAACGTAATCTAGGATCGCTCGGTTGATAACTGCAGCAGCTTATTATTATTATTATTTTTATTCACCTTATTGAGGAAAAACGTGTTGAGATTAATAACATAATTTAAGAGTGGTGAATAAATTATTTGCTAAACTCCACAATTTTTTCTAGTGGAAGATAGCAAGTCGTATCTAGACAGTACTAGAGACCAAGTTGAAAGTATCAAGCAGGCCAGTGCAACTACTAGATAGATATAGACGATAATGAGTTGATATAAAATAATATGCGACAATTTATAAATGGCTCTTAAATTGATTGGACTTAGAACCCATTTTCAACTAAAGCCTCAAAATATTTCTCTTCCCTCTTTAACTTTATAAAAATATCTTTTATAAAAATCGAAATTAAAATTATTTTTTATATTTCAATTTTCTTTCCTTTTTTTCCTTTTCTTTTTTCTTTCCTTTTTTTCCTTTCTTCTTCCTCCTTCTTTAGCCAGTGGCCGGCACGACGACGGTCGGCGACCGACCAGGCGAGACTCAAGCTAACTGGCATCGGGCGAGCTCGAGCTAGCTGCATCTGGCGAGGTAGAGGCCTCGCCAAATGTCGTCAAGGCTCGAGCTGTCCGGATCCTGCGAGGCAAAGGCCTCGCCAAATGTCCGCAAGGCTCGAGCTCACCGGACACCGGTGTGGCTCGAACCTCGCCGACAGCCAATGAGGCTCAAGCCTTGACGATCGGGCGATGGCCCACGACGAGGTCTTTTGGTCCTGGCTGGGCGAGGTCAACCTGGCCTTGGCTAGGTAGGGCTCAACCTTGCCCAGATGAGGTCAGGTCTCACTGATGGCTAGGCAAGGCTCCCTCAAGGCTGGTGAGGTTGCCTACTCTCGTCTAGCCGATCGCCAGCTATCGCGGAGGCGCGCTAACGACTAGAGTAGAAAGAAGAAGAGAAGGAAAAAACGCAACAACAAAAAATCTCATAAAATTATTTAAAAATTAAAAGAAAATTTTATGTGACAAAAAAATTTGAGAGTTGTACCGATCGCATTCATGTTCTTTTTCTATTTCGGAAATAAAATGGATCCTCAAAAACTTGTCCAAGGAAATAAAAAGAAAAAAAAACTAAAAAGAAATTTTTTAAACAATAATGATTACCAAACAAATTCACGAACTGATACAAGAAGCCATGATCATCCCCTGAGAAGAAGACGTCCCCCTTTTATTGTGCAAAAATTTTCTTCAACATCCTAGAATTTCCGCCCTCTCTTGTCATGATTTCCAGTCAAATATATCGTCAAATCTCCTCCTTGCTGGCCACGATCTCTTTCTCGATTTTCCCTTTTCAAATCCGCTCATGTATCCTTGTTTCAGATCAGGCATAATTCATCTTAGAAATTCAAACATCAATAATGCAAATGCACGTTATGTTAATGATACCTTTTATTTAGGGTTAGGGTCCATCCCTAATTTTTAGGATTAATGCCACAAAAATTATCAAACAAGTACATCTATGACAAATTTATCTCAAATTAATTTTTTAATCGCCATAATTCCAAACTAGTATACCTAAGACAAATTTTCCCAAACTAATTTTTTGACCACAAAAAAATCCTAACATGATACATTTGTGATAAATTTACTCTCAATTAGTTTCTATTAAATTGTATTAATATCACGAAAAATCACAAAACCGATATCCTTGTAACAAATGGAGGATAAACCAAATACCCATCAATTACCACATATCATCCATCCAACTCAGGAATTTGATAAAAAAATTTAACGGAAACTAGCAAAAGATAAATTTGTCATAAGTATACTAGTTTAGGTTGACACAAGTGTAATCATTTAGGGTTTTTCGTGATATAAGCCCTAATTTTTATGCAAATGATTGCACTTGAAGCCAAAATTTAAGTATCAACAATTGATAAATTAAACCTTTGATCAAATAATTTGGTTTTGGTTTGTTATATTTAGCGAACTTATTAATTAATTAATTAATTAATTAATGATTTGCCCAGATATTTTAGTGTGATTTTGTTCTTCATTAAATTATTTTTCAACAACTTGTGGAAAAAAAGTTAAATAATCAATAGGTCTCATTAATTAATGAAAAGGAGCCAAGTTTATATGTACAAAGTTCTTACCAGTCTTGTTTTTCCTTTATATCTATAAACCAAAATTGGCTTTGGTTTTCTAGATTAATTGAGATTATTTAAAAGCTGAATTTTTTTTGGTCAAATTATTTATTAGGTAATTATCCTTTAACAAGATTCGGGTTTTGGTTTTCCAGATTTACTGAACTCATTAATTGATCATTTAACCTTTGGACTAGTTATTAGGGTGGGACTATTTTTTCTTTATTAAAAATTATTAAAACTTGTGATAATTAATAGGTTTCGTTAAATGAAGAGGGGCCAAGCTGATAATAATAATCTTCGTGCGTCATCTTCCGCGCCAAGCAACATACATTCATTACGTTTGGGTTGATTAAATTAAACCTACTCTTGCATAATAACAGGGTCAGAATTATTACAAACTCATTTTACATAAGATGTTGGGCCTTGTTATTTTTCCTTTTTTTTTTTTTTTTAATTTCGAAATTAATAATAGCCAAATAATTAAACATGCAATCCAAATTAAAATCTAGCAACCTAAATTGATTGATTTGATTTTTTCATTTATTTATTTTGAAAGTTCATGATAAATAGAATGTTTAGCCTAAATATGCAAATAATTCTAAAACATGCAATATTCTAACTCAGACATATTTCAAGATAAATAAAGCAATCAAGTCCATCAAAATTACCCCAAAAAAAAAAGAAAATATCACACATCGTTCAGATCAAGGGATAATATTTCGCTAGTAAAATCGATAAATTGATCTTAAGCCTTAAAGATCAAAATATCAATTTTATTCCCACTTGATTAATTATTTCATCTAAAGCCTTATAGATGAAATAAAAAAACCCTGGAGCGGTTGCGAATCAGGTGATATATAAAGATTTCCAATTATGCATAGATAGGTATCTCAACCAAAAAAACGACATATAAAGGGATAATAATAAAAAAACATAAAAAAGAAAAACCTAAACTTGCCTAATAAAGTAAAGCAAAAATACCTAATAAAAATTTTTTTTTTTTTTTTTTTTAAAAAAGAAGAAAATCTTGGCCGCCGGTTTTGGGGAAGTCGCCGGCGAGGGTTTCCGGCGAGGACACCGGGAGCGGCGTGACGGTGGCGAGGCAACAGGGAGCGTCGTGGGTCTGGGTGCGGGCGTCGCGGGCGAGGGACTCCGAGCGCGGGTAGAGGCAAGGCGGAGACGGCGTCGGGGCGGCTCGACGAGATCGACGGGCGGCGTCGCGGGCGGAGCAGGGATGGCGTCGAATCCGGACTGGCGCGACCGTCGGGGGGCCATGAGCAGCGAACGAGGAGGCGGGGGCGGCAAGCGGCTCGGAATCCGTTGGGTCACGATCTGCGGGGGGATCGAGAGCGAGATCGGCAGCGGAGCAGCAGATCGGGAGCCTGGGCGCTACAAATTGGCGACGACAGAGGCGGCGTCGAGGAGGTGCGAGCTTTGGGCGTCGGGGTTGCAGAGGGCGAGCGACGGCGGCGGGACAGGTGCAGGCGCTCGCGGACGGAGGCCGCCGGCGGTGAGCAGCAGCGGCGCCGGCTGCTCTTCGGGGAAGATGAACAGTGCCGATTAGGGTTTCGGCACTGTTTCGACACTTTTTTTTTTTTTTTTTTTTTCGGTTTGGTCTCTCTCACGTCACTTTTTCTAACTTTTCACTTTTGTGTACTTTTTCACCCAAAAGAAAGAGCCCCCCTTTTTACTTTGCGCGCGGTGTATTTTATAGGTCCAAAAAATGTAGCCTCACGGCATATATTTTTTCCTTTTTTGCTTGCGCACGATACCCCTAAATATGTCGTTGAAATATACACATCCCGCGCAATATTCCCTTTTATATTTCTCACATATTCTATCCAGAAAAATTCCCTCTTTGCACAAAATACACCCCTTAGTGTATATTACCTGAAAATATGAAAAATCTGAACGGAATATGTGAAAAATCTTCCCTTCACCGGCGGCCTAAAAATAAAATGTTTCTAAACTATATGCCATATTTTTTATTTTTTTATTTAATTTAAAAATCAATCCCAAAAATTTAGGTGTCACATTTGCCCCTCTTTGAAGGTGAGCTCGCAGAGGTTGCCTTCAAAGATAAATTGAGACCTAAATTTTGATCATGCACATGCAATGAATGATTTTTTTCGGAAAATGAATTCCATTTTTGAATACAATTTATATGATGCATGGAAATGCTAATGCAAATGATAGATGAACCTACCTGGAATAACTTACCTTCAAGAAGGATAGAGTAATTCGAGGTAGTTGGTGTTACATGTCTAGGACCCGTACCATTCTACGGTCGCCCAGTATGACAGTGTTTGGTTGTGTCTAGGACCCGTACCATTCTACGGTCGCCTAAACGGGGATTCATTTTCCAGGACCCGTACCATTCTACGGTCGCCTGTTAGAGTAATAAATGTTGTTTAGGACCCGTACCATTCTACGGTCGCCTAAACGGGGATTCACTTTCCAGGACTTGTACCATTCTACGGTCGCCTGAATAAGGAATAGGTGTTGTCGAGGACCCGTACCATTCTACGGTCGCCTTGACGGAAAATTGATTTTTCAGGACCCGTACCATTCTACGGTCGCCTGAATGGGGAAATTGCTTTTCCAGGACCCGTACCATTCTACGGTCGCCTGTTAGAGCAATAAATGTTGTTTAGGACCCGTACCATTCTACGGTCGCCTAAACGGGGATTCTGCTTGGCTAGGACTCGAACCATTCTTCGGTTGCCCGAGGCGTTGCAACAAAGATCATCGACCGGGACCCGAATCGTTCTTCGGTCGCCTTAATCGGCGAATCCGGAGAAAATCTTTGAAGACAACTCAATTGAGTGTCAATGTATTCAAAAGGGGAATACTTGTGCAACGACAAGTATTTAAGATATGGATAGGGATATACTTACCCGGCGACATCTCTGTTCCTTGGGGATATGTCTCCGCAAAACATGATCGTAGGAGAGGCAAGATGCATTTGTAATCACAGACATGCTTTAATTCCAAAAGAAGGTTCACGCATAATGATTTCTATCAACCATGCATCATCCTTATTTCCAATGATTTCGAAAGATGATTCTTATCTCGAACGTATGAGTGTCATGAATGTGTCGAATGTGGGATCTCTCGCCCCGAAAGGGCTTTTCACTCATCCTCTTTAAAAGGGGCTGTTTTATCCCGACCTTTGATGCAGGATCTTGTCAATCACTCTATCTCACCATCGTCATGCCGACAAGGGTTTGAGCAATCTCGAAAGTGGTACGACCTTACCAATCGAGGGGTCTTTAACAGGATCGTCTTGTTGGCTTGGTCAATGGCTTAACAAAGGGGACTCTTTGAGTTGAAGCTATTGAAAGATGACATTTCGCAATTGTCTTGGGATTTACAAGTCAAGAAACACACGAAATGAGGCAGAAATTATCTTACTCGCACTTCTTCAAGTGATGCTTTCAAGCACGTAAACTCTTACGTTAATTCAAGTGCCATAATCTGAAGAGACTTTGCAAGGGACGTAACGTAGGCTTGGTTCATGGGCTGTGAAATGAAAGGATTATTAGGCTCAAAAAGTGTTTAGAGGGTCAAAGTTGGTGATCATTTTGACATTTCCACCACTTTCCTTCTCCACATCGAAGATTTTTCCTCATCAAAGCAGCATTTGAGTTTTAGTACTGCCTTGTTGGGGATACGACTCATTATATCAAGAGTTTGATTTTTTTTTTTTTTTGGGCATTGGCCTTGCTTTTACCAGGCACACTGCTTTTTCATGCCCCATTTTTTGCACTTATTTTCCTTGAACAGAGTCTCCATTTTGTCAGCATTCTAGTTCATGCTACTTGAATGTTTTTGTCTTGCCCCAATGTGGGGAATGATCACTAACTGGGTTTAATATGAAATGAATTCATAAGCTCAAGTGGGCTACGCAATGGATAAAAGTGTATAGGATAGAGAAATGACTGCTCTTCATCATCCTAGGGCACTTTGAATTATCGTACGAGTTACAATGCAAAAGCAATACTCGAAGATTGATGCAAGTGTGAGTAAGAAAAATACTATCGTTCATCTCAAATATTGTCCCAATGTGGGATGATCCTTGACAGGGATGATTTAAAAATTCTTCACGTGTATGGGCTCAAAGGGCTAAACAATGGGTATACCGTAGTGTTTCGGGTAGAAGAAGAAACCGCCTCTCATCACCTCGGCTAGCGTACCCCTTGCGAGATCACCCTTTTCCTTGCGGGCATGGAATTTCTGCACACAACTCACCGATGATCAGTGTATGGGATAGTGTATGGAATAAGGCTTGCCTTTCATCATTCCAAGATACCCCATTTGACACATTCAATTTATCTCACATAATTCATCAAGGAAGAAAAATGCAAGATTTATGACAAATTTGAACAATTCAACTTATTGAGGCATCTTATTCATTATAAAATACTTGCGTTCGAGACAAGACATGGAAAATTCTATCACGGATAATACTTCTTGACAGCATCAGCATTGACCGGAGTAGAAAACTCACGACCATCCATCTCGCCAAGATCGGGCACCTCCAGAAGTACCTTCTTTCACCATATACGGGCCGCCGTAATTTGGAGCGAACTTGCCCCTAGGATCTAGAAAAATTGGCAAAAGCTTCCTCAGAACAAGATCATTTACCTCAAAATGTCTCGGTCGTATCTTTCGTTGAAGGATCTAGCAACTCTCTGGCTGATAAGTTTGGCCATGGCAAAGAGCCTTCAGCCTTTTCTCATCTATTAAGTTTAATCGCTTTCGAATCTTTGCTGCATCCATTCAGCCTCGAGACAAATCCACTTGGGATAAAACTCTCAGAGAAGGAATCTCCACCTCCACGGGCAGAACTGCTTCCATGCCGTATACCAGAGCAAAAGGAGTTGCCCCGGTAGACGTGCGGATCGATGTCCGATATGCCATTAGTGCAAAAGGTAACTTGTCATGCCAATCTCGATAATTCTCGGCCGTCTTGGCCAAGATTTTCTTAATGTTCTTATTGGCTGCTTCAACAGCCCCGTTCATTTGAGGGCGGTAAGGGGATGAATTCAAATGCTTGATCTTGAACTCACTGAACAACTCATCAACAAGTTTGTTGTTCAAGTTCATTCCATTGTCGGTGATGATTGCTTCAGGAACGCCATAGCGAGCAATTATGTCACGTTTGATGAACTTCACAACATTGCGGGCGGTGACGTTTGCAAAGGACGTAGCTTCGATCCATTTGGAGAAATAGTCTATTGCCACCAAGATGAATCGATGCCCATTTGAGGCTTTGGGATTTATCGGGCCAATCACATCAATGCCCCACAATGAGAAGGGCCATGGCTCGGAAAAACCGGTGCAACTCGGTTGGAGGAACATTTATCTTATCACCATGAATCGGGCGGTGGCAACTTCGTACATGCTTGATGCAGTCACTTTCTAGTGTGAGCCAATAGTAACCTAATCTCATAATCTTCTTAGCCATCATGTGCCCATTCATATGAGGGCCACATATTCCTTCATGCACTTCTTGCATGATTTGAGTGGCTTCGGTTGCATTCACACACCGCAACAAGACTGAATCATAAGATCTCTTGTACAAATTCTCACCACTAACGAAGAATTTTGAGGCCATCTTCGTGATGTGCTTCCTATCGTTGGGGTGCTTCCTTCAGAAATTCCGCTTTTTGATGTAGCTCATGATATCGTAATACCATGGTTTTCTATCGGGTTCTTCAATCACAATCATACAATAAGCCGGCTTCGGCAAGACTTCTATTTTTATAGGCTCGACCTTTAACCCATTAGTGACTTGCAGCATAGAAGACAATGTCGCAAGTGCATCTGCAAATTGATTATGAGACTCGGCAAGTATTCAAACGAAATTTCTTTGAATTTTTTCATGAGACCTTCTAAATACTTATGGTATGGGAGCAATTTAGCATCCTTGGTCTTCCACTCGCCTACGCTCGCAGTATGATTAGTGTGGAATCTCCGAACACTTTTAACTTAGCCACACCCATCTCAATCGCAGACCGAAGCCCGAGGATGCAAGCTTCATACTCGGCCACATTGTTAGTGCATGGGAATATCAATTTTGCAGCCACCGGATGGTGTTGTCCATCCGGGGATATCGAACGGCCCCGCATGCAGAACTGACAAGTTTACAGCTCCATCAAAGAACATCTTCCATGGGTCTTCATCTACACTCAAAACACGGTCATCAAGGAAACCTGTCATCGTCATTAGAGACTCCCGAATTCTCGGCCAATAGATCAGCGATCGCTCGCCCTTAACCGACTTTTGTGGCATGAATTGCACATCAAATTCGGAAATTAAAATTTGCCATTTGGCCAACTTACCCACCAAAGCTGGCCGATCAAGTAAGTACTTGATAGGGTCGTTTTTCGATCCACAAGGAATGTCGGTAATGCAAAGTGTGTATTGTCGCAATCTATGCAATACCCACACCAATGCCACACAAGTCTTCTCAACATCGAATACTTCGGCTCGATATAGTGAACTTCTTACTTAGATAATAAATGGCTCGTTCTTTTTATCAACATGACTTTCCCGAGCCAACATTGCACCCAACGATTCATTATGGATGGTGAGGTAGAGAATCAAAGGATGCCTCGGTGATGGCGGGACAAGAACCGGTGGATTCATCGTGCACGCTTCAATTTGTCGAACGCTTCTCGACACTCATCATCCAGCTTGATTCGTGCATTCTTCTTTAGGAGCTTGAAGAATGGCTTGGCAGTTTCGAGAGTTGGGAAATGAACCGAGCTATATAATTCAATCTTCCCAAAAGGCTTCGGACTTCTTTCACCGTTGATGGAGGTTGCAACTCACATATAGCCTTAGCCTTGGAAGGGTCGATCTCAATCCCCTTACTGCTTACAATGAATCCGAGTAATTTACCAGATGTTGCGCCAAACACGCATTTAGCGGGGTTTAGCCGGAGCTTGAATTCACGAAGTCGATCAAACAACTTCTTTAGGGTTTCAACATGGCTCCTTCCAGGTCGAGTCTTTGCAATCATATCATCAACATAGACTTCAATCTCCTGGTGCATCATGTCATGAAATAACGCGACCATGGCTCGTTGGTAGGTTGCCCCGCGTTCTTGAGTCCAAAGGGCATGACCCTATAATGAAAGGTTTCACGGGGTGATAAATGCAGTCTTCTCCTTGTCTTCCTCCTTCATCCTTATCTCGATTGTATCCGGAGAAACCATCCATAAATGAGAATAGTTCAAAACCAGCGGTACTATCCACAAGTACATCTATGTGTGGTAACGGAAATCATCCTTCGGGCTAGCCTTGTTCGATCCCGATAGTCAACACAAACTCGAACTCGACCGTCCTTCTTCATCACCGGTACGATATTAGCCACCCATTCGGGTACTTTGTGAGACTTCAATAAATCCCACTTTCAAAAGTTTCATCACCTCTTCCTATATCTTCTTCGAGAGCTCGGGCTTAGTTCTCCGCAGTCTTTGCTTCTTAGGTGGTACGTCCGGGTTAGTAGGTAGGCAATGCTCCACAATCGACGGGTCTAGCCCAGGCATGTCAGCGTAGGTCCATGCAAAGATGTCTTGATATTCCTTCAGTAATTGAATCAGGCGTTCAGCCTCGTCCTTGGGGAGATTCGCCCCAATTTTCACCTCCTTAGCTTCTTCAGTGTCACTTAAATTAATAGTGACGGTCTGCTCAGATGTGAGAGCCTTGACTTTTCATGTTGTTCCCAGCTTCGCTGCACCTCAATGGGATCTTCGATTAAGTCTTCAAGATCATCATTATTAGCACTTGTTGCATTGGACTCGACCATCTCCACACCTTTGCATGCCATAAGATTGTTCTCTTGTGGGCCAGAGCCCATCTCCTCCGGAGATCCTTCGTCAATGGTCCCTATGAAGACGTCATCGAAGAGACTAGTGATTCCTTCCAATGCATCTTCGGGGTTTTCCGTCTCCGGGGTGTCGATCATCCATGCCACCCCATCCATCCGGGATAATGCTTTGCGAGGATCAATGTAGAAACTGGAAGGAGCAGAATACTTCACAAGATAGTCGAATTTTCCACTTGGTTGTCCCAAGGTGTCCATTATTTCTGCTTCATCCTGCATCATTATTGGAGGACTAGGGAATGTCTCGCGAATGTTTGGGGGCGGTGAGTTTTGCCTCCCTCGCCCTTGGTTAAGTGGCGAGTTCGCCTTTTCTTGTCTTCTCTCTCCGAATTTTCCCCACCTCTTCCATGGTACCCTAAACCGGCAGTAACGGGACCTTTGAGGGGCTTCGATGGGACTTCGAATGCCCTGACCATTTCTTCCAAGACCATTGCCAGGAACAAAACCATTCCCAACCATTACTCTTCCTACCATAAGGGCAGCATCTGAAACTTCAGGAGTAGGTGGTGATGAACCTCGAGAAGCATGTATGGTGGATACCAACTCAAATGAGTGGTAACTCGACTCGAACTCGAAGTCTGGCTCTACATAGGGGATAGCCGTCTCATGATAAATTCGGTGATCCTCTTCGCCATAGATAGTGACCAACTTCCCTTTAATCACGAACTTCACAGCTTGATGCAGACTTGACGGCAGCCCAGAAGTATGAATCCAGGGGACGTCCCAAAGAGAAAATTAAAGGCAATAGGGATATCCATCACCGGAAGGGAATATTAAAAACCACCGGCCCTATTTGCACATCGAGGTGAATCTCCCCAAGCACCTCTTTCTTCGTACCATCAAAAGCTCGGACGTAAGTCCTTGCAAAGCATGTATCTTGGACGGGTCCACCTTGAGGCGATGAAGAGTGGCCAGTGGACATATGTTTAGAGCAGACCCATTATCAATGAGTACTCGGGACACATGAGAAGCCTTATGCTTGACAGATATATAGAGTGCCTTGTTATGCCCTCTACCCTCAAGAGGGAATTCCTCATCAGAAAAGGCAATCATGTCCTTGAGAAGGATTGATCCCACGAAATCTTCCAGCCTTGTCCGCCTCGACCGTCTCGGGCACACGAATTTCACTCAAGACCTTCATCAAGGACTTTTGATGCACGGGGATGTAAGCGGGAGTTCGAGCAAAGAAATCTGGGCGGGCATCTTTCAGAATCGCTCGACCACATTATACTCCTTAACCTCTTCATCGGTGACAGTTTCGCGGGTTGAGCATTGGCTTGAGGATAAGTCCGACCGGACCTTGTAACGAGGTTAACATCTAGATCATAGGACCAAGGGACTCGCCTTATTGTTAACATATTCATACGGTTGAGGCATTTCAATCACTATCTCATCATCGATGCATCTTCAAGTGGGGCATATCCACGAGGGATGAATCAACTTCTTCCTCACCGCATCGAGCGCAGCCTGCTCCTCTTCCCAATCGATAACGATGTGGGAAATAGTGGAAACTATGCAGTTATGGTCAGCATATATGATGATGCCGTCATCCACCATCCTGGTGACTCTTTCCTTCATCAGTGATAGAGGAACATTCTCCTGATCTGGATAATATCCAGCTCTCACCAGTCCGTTGTAAGCATCTGCCACATGCACCTTTGAGTTCTTGATCCGACCGACTTCAGGCTCCAAGATAGCATTGACCGTACCTTCATGCTCCGGTAGTGGATTCTTTTGGACGTTCGGCCGAGCAGTTTGAAATGAAAAGGCCTTCGTGTCCAAGAGGTTTTGGATCTTATGCTTGAGAGTGAAACATTCATCAGTTGAATGCCCCAGTTCGCCGCTATGGTAATCACACTTCTTCATCGGGTCGTAGCCTCGGATGCTTTCACGGTTAGGACGCTTTGGTTCACTAGTAAGCAAACCTTTCTTTCTTAGGATTGCCAACACTTGGGATGGAGATCCAGGAGAGGAGTGAATTGCCTTCTTGCTTGGGCGAATGATTGACGGCCGGCGGTTTGTTGTTGCCCTTGATTCATCTGGATAACTTAGGGGCACGATTAGTTTTTTCTTGGCTATAAGCCACATTCACGTCTACAGCAGCTTCTTTCTTTTTTTGGCAGAGAATCTTCTACTCGATGGTTCAAGTAAACCATCCTTCCCTTATCCCCATCTCGAGTTGTTCTCCCACGGGAATAAGCCGATTGAAGTTTTCAACGTACGTGCTGGCCATCCGGTTACGGAACTCGAAGGAGGGTTTTGATAAACAACTTCATCAACTCCTTGTCGCAGGCTCGGGAGTGATTTGAGCCGCGCATTTCGCCATCTCACGGCATACTCTTTGAACGACTCGTTCCTCTTTTTCTCCATCCTCTCAAGATCCTCTCGGGAAGGTGCAATATCCATGTTGAACTTGTACTGCTTAAGAAATGCGTCAGCCACTTCATTCCAAGTGTCGAGAAGGTTCACATTCTTCATGACATACCAGTTTAGTGCAGGTCCAGTCAAACTCGCATGGAACGATTGGATCATGAGGGGCTCGTTCTTGACATATTGGGCCATACGCACTTGGTACATCTGCAAATGACCTTTTGGGCAGGAAGTACCATCGTATTTTTCAAAATCTGGCATTTTGAACTTCTTTGGCATATTGACCTTCTCATACACAGATAGGTCGAACGGGAGTGAATTCTGCGACTCTTGCAATTGTTTCAATTTTTCCTCCAGCTTTGTGAAGCGTTCATCATGCTCCGCCTTAGGGATGTTGTCAAGCTTAGCCTTTTGCACCTTGATCGGCGAAGGGTCATCTTCTAAGTCAGGGATGTCGTCATCGCCTATTTGGGCTTTGTTTGCCTACCTCGGGACGATTATCTCTGGAAGAGCAGGTGTAGGATTCGGATTCGCTCGGAGGGATTGGATCTGAGTCGTCAGTAGCTGCATAGAGGCGGTTAACTGTTGAAGTTGCTCTTCCATAGTGGAGATGCGATCACGCATTTCAGTTTGATCGGCCATTCTAGCTCTTAATCGAGTGATGATGGGAGAGCATGGAGGATCCGTTATCACCTAATTTGAAGAAATGAATATACATAAGCACTTTATATAAAACAATGCCGGTCCATGACGAAAGTCTAACAACTTTTATTCATTAATGAAATTGCTTAACATTAACAATGTAAAGAAACTTGCAAGGCCCTAGACAAATAAACTAATCAAGTAAATGACTCAACTTCCTAAACATTAAGCTAAAGTAAAAAGACCACTTTATTTGGCCCGATCTATAAACACATGGGAGGCCAACGCTCGACGTAGCTGTCTCTTCTCCTTAGCATCCTTCTTAGCTTGCTTCTCGAGTTCTTCAATCTTCCTCTTGTGACGATTAAGCTCCGCTTGCCGAGTGGGCTTTTCAGTCACATCCGGCACCTTCGGGAGATACTCGGTCGGAATGTTGTGCCGATGAGATGTATCGAGCCGTGGCATAGTAAGTCTTTTCCTTCCCTTCAAGCTCTTCTTCAGGCAAGCTCAACTTTTGTTCACGACATGCGATCCAAGCTTGTTCGACACGGTGAAGCTCCTTTTGTGATCACCATCCTTGGCAATGAATCGGACTTGGAACAATCCCAGCTTGAGAGGGGGTGGTAGATCTTGCACAACTCGATATTGGCGAGCCACTCGGAGTGGGTAATAGGTGGTGGCACCAAAGTGATCCCTAATAGTGGGATTGGCTCATCATCACCATGAGAGACGAGCTTTGGAGACTTGGAACCATTTAGCATGCCATAGGAAAATCTTGGTATTCGGATTTTTCAACAATTTAACCCATTTTGAGTAAGAAAGATTTGGAGTTCGATCCTGATGATTTTTGAATACTTCAATGGGATGGTGGGAATCAGTGACATTAATAATATTCATGCGAATGTCAATCCTTCTCATATGAGAAAAGAACCAGATTTGTAAAAACTCGATTGGTGCGCGAAAAGTTTTATCTTGATCTTCCTTAAATCGGGTGAGTGACAAAAATGTTTCAGCTAGAATAGTGTTGACAAAACTAATCCTAGCACACACTTGTTTGACCACCCATGCGACAGAAGGATTAATAGCGCCTTTACGAAGAGGGAAAATAATAAAACCAAAGAAGGCTAAAATGAAGATCTTGCTTTTTAAAAGAGTGTTTGCATTAGCAAAACCTTGATCTAGGAAAGAAAAAGGACATGCATGACAATTATCTTTCAAAACTCTTTTTATCGATTCTTATCCATCCTAAGAAAGTCGACAAAATTGATTCAGGCTCTAATCCAAGAGGTGGATTTATCAATTCCAATTCCAAAGGTTTTCCTATGGCAATGCTGTATTCTTCCAGAGTCGGCGTCAACTCGTGCTTACCAAATATGAACGTTGATGTTTGAGGGCACCAGAAATGAGGAAGTGCTTGCATGACGCCACTGACATCGATGTCGAGGAGGGGAACAAGGCGACCAAGTCTATCTTCCACATAGCTTTGACCATCGTGGCCTAAACGATCCCACCATGATTTGAGTTCAACCTTTGGTGCAGGCACGAATCGAATGTCGGATCTTCCCATTGTTTATAGACCAAGACTCGACCAACCTAATGTCATGGACTGACCAAAGACATAATAAAATAAGTAAATTGCAAGAGTAAAGGGTAGGGAGCTTACTTTACCCGACGATTAAAGCAACCACATAGACAAGCGCATGAAATGTGTGGTTCGATTTCTAATTAGGAAGGCTAAGCAAAATGGAGTTAAAAGGGTGGGATGACTTAGTTGCAGCCTCGCATACTAAGTCAAGTCCTCCTAACTCCGACTCAGTCAAGAATGATACCCCAATGCGACGCAGCCTCGCGGGCAGAGTTGGGCAACCTCTACTATGCGGCCTCGCGGTCGAAGTCGTATCCAACTCAATACCATCCTAAGTATCCTAGTGCGGCCCAGGTCCAGCGGCAGGTTGTGTGTGCAAAAGTGTAGTGCAAATGCAAGGCATGCATAACGGTTTATATCAAGCAACACTTCAACATGAAAATAAACCATACATTCCTTCACCTCCCTACAAAACAAAGGTTAGCAAACACTTCCCCTTATACCTCCCAATCTACAAAAACATTTAACACCTTAGATGTTAGGGACGTACCTGGAATCCTCGCTGCCAAACAAAAACTTTTTTTCAAATAAAGAGAAAATTGGCCTAAGTCCACTAAGAGTTTTAACTCAAGTCCCCAGTGGAGTCGCCAAGCTGTCGCGACCAATTTTTTTGGGGGGTGAACCACCTAGGGTTTGGCTAATGGATTGTTAAGCCTAGACTTAACTCGAGCTCTCCCAAGCCCATACCAATTCGCGACTTAGGTTCAAGTTCTTAACATGCAAATTATTTTCAATTAGGAGTCGCCACTAATCTATTTTTGGTGGGTCGATTAGAAACCCAAGTAAAGCAACGGGAGGTTTACTTTACTCCTACGAACCAGAGACTATGGGTACGGGGACTTGATTACACTAGATTTCTCTAATGTCCTTTCGGTACCATTCTTTATTTAAAAGATGTTTGGCAAGCAGCTTGGATTGATTTTAAATCTATTTCCCTAACATGTAAGGCGATCATGCGGGTGCGCAATCCATCAATTTAACACCCAAGAAAGCAATGAATAAATTGCAAACTTACCTCAAAACAACGAAAGCATCTGCGATGTTAGATTAAAATCCACATCAACAACCCTATGTATGGTTTCTAATTAACACGCAACTTTTGTTTTGTTTTCACTTAATTGATGAAAATCATGCAATATGCAATGCAATATTAACTAAATGACCTAATTCAAATGACATGTATTTTCTAATTAAATGGGCCTAGTAAAAATACTAAATGGCATGCATCTCAATGAATCTAACCCTAATGACGTGCATATGACAATTCTTCTTTTCTTTTTCCTTAAGAGAATGCAATCTATCCTAGAGATTGAAACTAATTTATTCTAAGACATTTTTTTGTATTTTTTATGAAATTCGGAATTAGAAAAATGTGAAGATTATCTAGCTAGATTAAGATCCTATTCAATTTATATTAGGAATTAGGTTAAGCTAAATCCTAATTTAAACTAAAATATTATCTTAACCCAGATAATCCTAGAATGCAATTTATCTTATGTCTAAACTTATAATAAGTTAAAAAAATATTATCTAGAATTAAGTTACATGCAATTTTACCCTAATATGCAATGACGTGCAAAAGATGCCCTAACTCTACATGACATATGCATGATGATTTTTTTGTTATTTTTCCTTTTTTCTTTTTTTTTTTAATTTCGAAATTAATAATAGCCAAATAATTAAACATGCAATCCAAATTAAAATCTAGCAACCTAAATTGATTGATTTGATTTTTTATTTATTTATTTTGAAAGTTCATGATAAATAGAATGTTTAGCCTAAATATGCAAATAATTCTAAAACATGCAATATTCTAACTCAGACATATTTCAAGATAAATAAAGCAATCAAGTCCATCAAAATTACCAAAAAAAAAAAAATATCACACATCGTTCAGATCAAGGGATAATATTTCGCTAGTAAAATCGATAAATTGGTCTTAAGCCTTAAAGATCAAAATATCAATTTTATTCCCACTTGATTAATTATTCCATCTAAAGCCTTATAGATGAAATAAAAAAACCCTGGAGCGGTTGCGAATCGGGTGATATATAAAGATTTCCAATTATGCATAGATAGGTATCTCAAAAAAAAACGACATATAAAGGGATCATAATAAAAAACATAAAAAAGAAAAACCTAAACTTGCCTAATAAAGTAAAGCAAAAATACCTAATAAAAATTTTTCTCTTTTTTTTTTTTAAAAAAGAAGAAAATCTTGGCCGCCGGTTTTGGGGGAAGTCGCCGGCGAGGGTTTCCGGCGAGGACACCGGGAGCGACGCGACGGTGGCGAGGCAACAGGGAGCGTCGTGGGTCTGGGTGCGGGCGTCGCGGGCGGGACTCGAGCGCGGCGAGGCAAGGCGGAGACGGCGTCGGGCGGCTCGACGAGATCGACGGGCGGCGTCGCGGGCGGAGTGGAGGATGGCGTCGGATCGGGACCGGCGACTGTCCGAGGGGGCCACGAGCAGCGAACGAGGAGGCGGGGGCGGCAAGCCGGCTCGGAATCCGCCGGGTCACGATCTGGGGGGGATCGAGAGCGAGATCGGCAGCGGAGCAGCAAATCGGGGAGCTGGGGCGCTGCAAATCGGCGACGACAGAGGCGGCGTCGAGGAGGTGCGAGCTTCGGGCGTCGGGGTTGCAGAGGGCGAGCGACGGCGACGAGACAAGCGCAGGCGCTCGTGGACGGAGGCCGCCGGCGGTGAGCAGCAGCGGCGCCGGCTGCTCTTTGAGGAAGATGAACAGTGCCAATTAGGGTTTCGGCACTGTTTCAACACTTCTTTTTTTTTCGGTTTGGTCTCTCTCACGTCACTTTTTCTAACTTTTCACTTTTGTGTACTTTTTCACCCAAAAGAAAGAGCCCCCTTTTACTTTGCGCGCGGTGTATTTTATAGGTCCAAAAATGTAGCCTCACGGCATATATTTTTTCCTTTTTTGCTTGCGCACGATACCCCTAAATATGTCGTTGAAATATACACATCCCGCGCAATATTCCCTTTTATATTTCTCACATATTCTATCCAGAAAAATTCCCTCTTTGCACAAAATACACCCCTTAGTGTATATTACCTAAAAATATGAAAAATCTGAACGGAATATGTGAAAAATCTTCCCTTCACCGGCGGCCTAAAAATAAAATGTTTCTAAACTATATGCCATATTTTTTATTTTTTTTATTTAATTTAAAAATCAATCCCAAAAATTTAGGTGTCAACACAACTTTAGGGGCGGATTGTATTTTGCACATTAAACACTGAAAATATGATTCATCCACAATTGTGCTTCTGTGATAGTTAACCATAAGGCTTAAGAGGCACGAAAAATAAAATAAAAAATTTGAGAGAATCCAATACAAAAATTATAATTCTTTCGTTCTTTTTATATTACACGTTTATTGTACTATAAAATAGGAATAGCTCTCAATGAGCCGGCTCGGGGGGGATACGGGATCGAGAGCCGCAACGCAGTTGTTCCATGTCTCATTGCTCCTCTTATAGACATCAGATATTGTCCCCCTAATCGGCTTGTGGCTCGAGATGCTCAACTCCACAAATTGGTTGTGGCAGTTCTTCCCCGCTTTCAAGAGCTCATGACAACATTCATTGGTGGGTGTAAAGGTGTGGGCAAGGAATATGAATTGAAAGAATCCAGACCCGCAATCAGATCTTATTCCCTTTCCGCAATCAGGGTTTCCGACCTTGGCGAAGGTAGCCTTGGGAAGCAATGCAACAGGGACGACCAACAAGATCATAAGAGCGGACAAGTTCTTGGGCGTTGCCATTATGGTCTTTTGGGGATAGGAGGGTTAGAAAATTGTCTGAGATTGTTGATCGTTTGATGATGCAATTGATCTAGAGATGAGAACTTATATAGCTCGAGGGAAGTAGTGCATTAATGAAATCAATTCATCGGTTAAGATTCAGAAATTTATGTAGGAAACGTGTACAATTATTTCTCTTGCAATAAATGCAATGATTGAGGGACTTGTCATCTGACTTTGTTTCCGGTTCAATCATTTTCCATTAAAAAAAAGGTATTAATGAGTTGTTTGGTTGAAGAGAATTATATGTAAACGAAAATACTTATTTCCAATTTGATTTTCAATCCCACGTTTGATATATAATATGAAGTAGTGACACCCCCTCAGTTTAAAATAATTTTATAAATTGAAATTAGCTTAATACGTTTCACCATATATACTCTCGTAAAAATGGCCCCAATTAAGTTTTAGAACTTATCTAAAACAGACCCTAAAACACATAGGGATAAATCGTTGCCACCATCTTGGGGATGGTTCAAAATCAACCGAGAACCTGCTGAAAGCCCACTGACCAAACCTACGGCCGGTCTGGTCGGGGGATACCCAGCTTGAGTTTAGGCCTCCGGATTTAGAGAATAGACTCCTTGAGATCACTGCATTTGCAAAAAAGTGAATAAAGCATGACTATTATGTTGTACAGTAAAAGCAATAACGGCATGGGAAACAATCGCCGAAACCGACGAACACAAACAGTCCAAGAATGAGGAAACGAAGAACGAGTCATAATTGGTTTTTCAACCATCAGACCAGCCGCGATCTGGTGACGATAATCAATCTACCGAGTCTCCACTTGGTCAGGCTGAAGAGCTAAATGTATAGATGTTCTTGAAATTTCAGCATGAATTAGCGAGTAACGGATGCAAATCGCCAAATCCGTATGACCATGCGATATACACCTATGAGTCATATAGTCTTTCCTCAAAGGAATACTTTTGTGTTGGTTGCCATATCTACGTGACAAACTCAAGAGTAATGTGTCGAACCAGTGCACTCCTCGACCTCATGAGATCGCACACTAGAATCACTGATTTGCTCGCGAAACACAAAACACTTCATGCGTCCCGTGGACTTTTTATGGTGTGACTTCGACCTGCTTTTACCTCTATTGTTAATGGACCCTCGATGTTGGTCTCTACCTCGCAACTTTCTTTATCATTCCTTAGAGAAGAAAGTGGCCTTTATCTCTTCCCAAATAATCGTAATACATTCTTGTAGCAGTGAATCAATAAAGTGCTCCCATGACTCTAGTAAAGAAGCTAAAAAGAGCACGCCATGTTCTTCAACATCAAGTATCAAATCCATCATGAGTTTATGAAACTCATCTATATGGGATTTGATAAACATACCTTCAGTTCATCGAAATTAAAACGTCATCTTTAACATGTATGAGTAATTATTCAAACCCTCCATTATATAGAGTGCTTGAAGTTTTACCTACAAAACCGCAGCATCCTTCTCCTCCGCCACACTTATTAACACGTCATCCGATAGATTCAACAAGGTTATATTCTTTGCTTTCTCCATTAGCATTATAATCAACGACCCATCTTTGTCATCTCATGCCTTGGCCAAATGTTGGGTTGTCAATAGCGCACACATCTTGACTCTCCATAACTAAAATTGTCCATTCCATTAAACTTCTCGATTTCAACTTCACCCAAGACATCATTATAATAACAAAATTTCTAGATAATAATCTCACAAGCAAAAGTCTCAAGTTTCAATCTAGAAATTCGATACCGATTGTTGAAATATGAACGTGTAAACTAATCAGGATCTAACAAATTAAGTCAATGCGAAAATACTAAAGAAATAAACCAGAAACGATAAAGGACAAAAATAATTGACGTGATTCAGTTCAAATATTAGTATTTATATCTTATAGGCGAGCCGGCAGCGAATAATCCCTTATAGTTAGAGAATTTTAGTTATCACTGCTTACGTACTCGAATGTTTCCTACACCTTAAATTAAGTTCAAATCTAAAATATTTATAAATAAACAAATTAATTTGGATGTAAATTCACAGTACAAAATCCCCGTCTTGTATTCAAGAGTTCCCCCTTTTTCATGGAAGTGCTCTTTGTTCAGTGTTTGGGACGTCACTACGGGCGTATATGGTAACCATTATGCTCCGAGGAACAATTTTTGATCAAAATGATTTTTTTCTGATTCTGCTCCTAGGAACAATTTCTGAGCAAAAGAATGCGCTTGCTAACTGTCCAACATTTCTATTCTCGGGATAGAAATGCATTTGGTGAAATATTTAAATTTTTCGTTTCTTTTAATTTTTTAATACTTTTATTGTATTTTTCTTCTCTCTTTTTCTCATTTTTCTTTATCTTTTTCTCTTCTTCCTCCTTCTTCGTAGCCAGTCCCTAGCCACAGCGGTGGCCGGCGACCTGCTGGACAACGTCCAGCGAGCTCACCGGAGCCTCACCAGGCTAGGGCGAGGTCCGGTGAGGTCGCTGGCCCTCGTCTGACCGATCGTCGATCATAGCCAAGGCCGGCGACCGGCCAAAGGGAAGAAGAAGAAAGAGGAAGAGAAGAAGAGAAAGAAAAAAGAAAATAGAAGAAAAGAAAAAAATAGGAACTGATTCTAGGAATTGTTCTCGAGAACAAGATGCATCTTTTTTCTACTTCTTGATTTTGTTCCAAATCTATTCCCGGAAGCAAAACATAGATTTTTGTTCCCGGGAACAAAAATTTTACCAAACGGATTTATGTTCTTTTTTTGTTATGAGGAATAAAACAACAAAATCAGACACTATTTAGAGTAAATATAAACATGCCCTTTCGGACGTCACTATGCCGCGCTATTTCTCTGTGCGGCTCTGTTTTGAGGAAACCCTCTGGCGGCTTTTTCGTGAGATGTGCAGCCAGGGAAAAGAACCGGAAAACACAAAATTCTTCTTTGTACTTTTTTTTTTACTCTAATTATCCTGGACCCCATTTGCTTTCTTTTGTGCGGCCGAAAGCAAGTCCAGCAAAGAAGCTTTTTCTGAGCAGTCGTCCGCTACACGTCTTCTTAGGATTAATAGATAATGCCACAGTAAAGATTCTTCAACACTAAAAATGGCTTCGATTAATAATTCAATTCAACTCAGGTTTAGCACGCGAGCTCAAACTTGAGATATTATTTAATAATATGAGATCAGAGGGCTTGACCAATACTTGATCCAAAAATATAACTAAGTTCAAGGCCTCCCTATTTGATCCCGCCAAATAATGATATAACTTTTGTGGGCTCAGTCCAATTAATCTAATTAAGCTAAAAACCTCCCTCCCTTGAGTCCTTTAGCTCCACTTCGACGCAATTATATGGGCTCAATTAAAATGCTCTTAATATTTATATATAATTTAATTAATTTGTTTGCTTAGGGGTCATGATAGATCATATATTATGTTGAAGTCCTCTTTACTCAAAAGCAGGAAGTCATCCCAATTATATTGGCTCAGTCAAAGTGAGATTTATGCATGATTATTAATTTATACATTTATCCATTTAGAGATTATTATATAATTGGGGATTTCTTTTCCTTAGAAAACCTTAAAAGTAAGAATCCCTCTTTACTTTACTCTATACATAGATAGCAAGATCGGCCAACGTTAATTACATATTCATGTGATCGGTAAAGATGAATGTATGATTATTAAACCATCATTTGATCTCATTTCAAAAGGTTATGTTAAAACCATAAGAAACAAAGTCACATTTTCTTATAGTTTTTAATGTGACTCTATCATGTTAGACTAGAAAGTAAGTAACAACTTGAGGGGCGGATTTGCAAATCTTCTAAAAAAATTACAAGTTTCTAAGCACATAGAACACTGAAAGTATGATTCATCCAATATTGCGCTTCTATTATAGTTAATTATAAGGCTTAAGAGGCACAAAAATAATTCTTTTTAGGAGAATCCAATAGAAAAATTATAATCTTTTCACTTTTTTTTACATGTTTACTGTATTACAACATGACTGATAGCCACAACGCAATTGTTCCACGTCTCATTGCTCCTCTTGTAGACATTAGATTTCTTCCCCGCAATCGGCTTGTGGCTTGAGAGGATCAACTCCATGAATTGGCTTTGGTGATTCTTCCCCACTTTCACGAGCTTGTGACAACATTCTTCGATAGGTGCAAAGATGTCACTAAGGACTATGATTTGAAAGAACCAAAACCCACAATCGTTAGTTATTCCCTTCGTGCAATCAGGGATTCCAACCGTGGCGAAGGTAGTCCTAGGAAGCAACGCGATGGTGATGACCAAAAAGATCATGAGAGCAAGCAAGTTCTTAAGCGTTGCCATGATGGTCTTTTGGGGACAAAAGGGTTAGAAAATTGTATGAGTGCGTTGATTATTTGATGATGTATTCATGTAGAGATGAGAACTTATATATCTTGAGGGAAGTAGTGCATTAATAAAATGGATTCATCTGTTTTGATTCAGAAATTTATACAGGAAACATCTACAATTATTTCTCTTGCAATAAACTCTTCTCGCTATAAGGATTGAGGCCCTTGTTATGTCACCTTCTTTGCGGTTCAATCATTTGAATTAAAAAAAAAAAAGTAGTAATGAGTTGTTTAAAATAATTTTATGAAATTAAATTTGCTGAACGCACACTAAACAAACTTAAAGCCGGTTCAATCATTAAATATGGGTTAGCACGAATGAAACTAATTCACGAGAGAGTGAATAAAGCATGACTATTCCGCTGTACAGTAAAATCAATAATGGCTTGAGACTTCCCAATCTCCAAGCTATTAAAGTTTATCTCGCATTAGATAATGACCGGTTCCCATATGCAACGTTTATAAGGATCCATTGTACGCAGTTGATAGAAATAATCGACGGACGAACACAAAGCAT